>JAJMRR010000001.1:0-1305625 GCA_030578455.1 Metschnikowia sp. yHQL527 | reverse complement strand
TACATCCTGGAGCATAGACCCGTACATCCTGGAGCATAGACCCGTACATCCTGGAGCATAGACCCGTACATCCTGGAGCATAGACCCGTACATCCTGGAGCATAGACCCGTACATCCTGGAGCATAGACCTTATTTATGGGGAAGTCTACAATTTTTCAAAGCCGTTTTCAATTGAAAAACATCAAAATTCACTTGCATTTATATACAATATATCGTACCTATTGAAGTAACAAAGGTTCCAAGTACTGATTGTATCTAAGACCTTTGATACCGGTTTCCTCAACAATATTTTGGATGTCAGCCATATCAGCATCTGACAATTCAACAATACTCTTAAAGTTCTTGTCAATCTTTTCTTTAGTGCTTCCACTTGGAATGGCAAAAATCTTTGGGAAATTCTTGACACCCCTGAATTCTTTTGATTCCGAAAGTTTTGCAATCCAAGACAAAGCTAAAGATTCTAAAGTAGTACCTTTCTTCTCATGTGCAAAAGTATATAACTTCTTGGCAATTTCCATGTTATGAGAAAAGTTTTCTTCAGAAAATCTATCGAGGTGTTTTCTCATATCTCCCTCAGGCATTGATGAAAGGAAAGTATCGGCATTCTTGACAGCATAATCAGTAAGTAAACCTCTGGAAAGTGGAGAGTAAGCAACAACAGGAATTTGGAGTTCACCCAATTCAGCTATGATTCCTTTTTCAATAATATCTTGAGAGAAGATGGAAAGTTCTAACTCAACACAAGAGATAGGAAAGACTTTATTAGCTTTTCTAATAGATTCAATACCTACTTCGGAAAGGGAAATACCATCAATTTTACCTGCTTTTACGTAATCTGCAATATATCCAATACTTTCTTCGATTGGAGTGTTAGGATCAACTCTGGCACACTCAAAAAGAAGCTTAGGTCTTTTGCTTGGATCAGTTGGGAAGAATTTAATGATATTTTCGATACTTTCAGAAACACCAGCTTTAGTTGCAATTGGGCGAAATTCTGTTGCAGAAAAGGCACCTTTAATAGAAACTACCAAATTTCTATTGAATTCGTCATCATTAGTTTCCAAAAAGGACTTGAATAATTTCAAATTGGCAAAATCAGGACCATAAATTTCACCACCATTAAGGAAAGAGACGTTAAATTGTTTGGTGACGTATTTTAAAGTTTCAATACTAGCTTCGGTTGGTGGAGGAGTAGGAGTCCAAGTCATACTCATGGTACCGAAACCAAATTTACCTGAAAGTGGGACTGGTTTGTAAGACATCTTTATTTAAATTACTAATGGATATAAAAGATTTAGTTGAATAAAAGTAGCTGTAAATGAGGGAAATTAAGTTGCTTTATATACCCCAGAATTAATTTGCCATATTGCGATATAATTGGAATTATCTCCGCGATTTGTTTACCTAAAGTTCATTACAACCGAGACACAGGTAAATAAAGCTTTCAAAGATCTCATTTGTAAGCTTTTTCACCCACTTGATTACTAATGACAATAGCATTCATCTTCATGACTGGATTGATTGAGACACTTTAGTATAATGTGTTTTAGTGCTAAGGAACTAGAGCTTCATGGTGCTCCATTTGTTCAAGAAATTACCTAAAAAGGCCATATGCTGCAAATCACTCAAATAAATTAGAAAATGATGATTTCGAGACCTTTTAGCGTATCTTGTGATAGAAATATAGAACGTTTGGTTCCATCAATTACTTGGTCTTCGTAGTGAAATTCACGAAGTAGGTACGGCTGTAGAAGGGTGTGTAGAGGTAATTTGAGCAAACCGGATATAATGTGAGTAAACGGATTTAATAGAAAAAATCTGCATACAAGAGCAGAATTCATTAGAACTGTTACTATGAGAAGGATGAAGAGCTTCAGAAACTTGATAGAGAGCAACTGAGGAAACTTACTCGTAATGGTGTCAATGAGAAACTTTCAGTTGTGTCTTTTTTGCCATGCTAGCTTCTTATTTTAATGCTTCCTTCTCAATTTTATGAGCTTATTATATTTGTTGATCCTACTGAATACTTCAGATTAAGTACAAAATACAAGATCATGTCAGAGTCAGCATATGCTATGATGAAAGTTACGATAGCAAGCAAAATCCGAAAGTCAGACAATTACCTATATGAGTATCTTACATCTACTAATATTCCAAATTCGTATGATATGAGTCTTAATCTAATTCTCTCACGAGTGAGTTGTTTCCGATACTACAATAGCATTAGGGAAACAGACTTATACATTAATAAACCATAAATAAGTAATAAGCAAGACGCAATGATTATTGAGGAATTTCCACCAATAATTTTCCAACTGATTTTCCTGACTCAAGTTCTTCAGCAGCCTTCGAATAATCTTCGAAGGAATAAACTTTGGGATCAATAGTTTTGATCTTACCGCTTTCGAACAATTTCAAAACAGCAGGGAAGTACTTTTTACCATCTTCCTCATTACTGATATATGAAAAGATAATAGGACTGATAAGCTTAAAGTTCTTAGCATTAAGTACATTAACATTTATAGGATCTAAATATCCACCCGTAGCACCGTAATTAACGAGAGTACCAAATCTAGCAACTGCCTTGAGATTAGTTTCCCATGCAGCTTTTCCGATGGAATCATAAATGATATTGGCACCTTCACCTCCAGTGATTTCGTCGACTCTAGCTGCAACATCTTCAGTTTTGTAATTAATGGTATATTTTGCACCTAAAGATTTTGAAAGTTCTAATTTATCATCGGAAGAGGCAACGGCAATAACTTTAGCTCCAAAATGATTCAAGATTTGTGTAATAAATTGCCCAGTAGAACCTGCAGCAGCCCATACTAAAGCAAATCCATTTCCATCAGAACTGTAAGTGTTTTTAGTAATAGTATAAGCAGAGCAGGCCAGACAAAAGCCAGCCAAGCTAAGAATTTTATCATCAGTAATATTATCGGGTAATTTGGATTTTACAGTTGCAAATCCAGGAATTTTTACGTATTGACTGAAAGCACCAGGGCAAAGATAAGAAATTAAGTCACCAACTTTGATGGTAGTAACATCATCACCAACAGCAACAACTTTTCCAATTCCTTCAAGACCAAGAACGGCTGGTGTAGGAGGAGCCAATTCAAAAGAACCATCTCTAAAACCTTTGTCGGCAAAGTTAAGTAAACCATATTTATTCTTAACAATTATATCTGTCGACGAAGTAATTTGAGGAGTTTCAACTTCGGAAGCATGAACATGTTCGAAAGTTTTGCTTTGTTTCTCAGAAACAATTGCTATGGATTTACTGGGTAAGGAAGTCATCTTTGATTTGTTGTGGCTTCATATAATGACCAGATTTTACACCATTATATACTCAATTTTTTGGCAAAATTCGCAACTTGTACGGCGGTAAAAAGAGCTATAGATTTGTCAGCAAACGCCGATATAATATGAAAATTTATTAAAATTTTTCGATAACTCTACCAAAAAAGTAGCTTTTTTCGCTCGTAATTATTTACTTGTCTGTCATACAACCATAGATGACCCCATTAGTTAGTGAATTTGGCTGATTTTGACTTATATAGTATCTCGCACCCTTTATGTGAATATGTACTTCGCGGGGTTAACGGAGAACTTGTTTCGTCAGCAAATACCGCAAAGTGCATAATTTGTAGATTACGTAAAAATTACTACCATGGTAGTAGATGTATTTCTCTTAACGACATGAAAATCCGAAAGTCAGACAATTACCTATATGAGTATCTTACATCTACTAATATTCCAAATTCGTATGATATGAGTCTTAATCTAATTCTCTCACGAGTGAGTTGTTTCCGATACTACAATAGCATTAGGGAAACAGACTTATACATTAATAAACCATAAATAAGTAATAAGCAAGACGCAATGATTATTGAGGAATTTCCACCAATAATTTTCCAACTGATTTTCCTGACTCAAGTTCTTCAGCAGCCTTCGAATAATCTTCGAAGGAATAAACTTTGGGATCAATAGTTTTGATCTTACCGCTTTCGAACAATTTCAAAACAGCAGGGAAGTACTTTTTACCATCTTCCTCATTACTGATATATGAAAAGATAATAGGACTGATAAGCTTAAAGTTCTTAGCATTAAGTACATTAACATTTATAGGATCTAAATATCCACCCGTAGCACCGTAATTAACGAGAGTACCAAATCTAGCAACTGCCTTGAGATTAGTTTCCCATGCAGCTTTTCCGATGGAATCATAAATGATATTGGCACCTTCACCTCCAGTGATTTCGTCGACTCTAGCTGCAACATCTTCAGTTTTGTAATTAATGGTATATTTTGCACCTAAAGATTTTGAAAGTTCTAATTTATCATCGGAAGAGGCAACGGCAATAACTTTAGCTCCAAAATGATTCAAGATTTGTGTAATAAATTGCCCAGTAGAACCTGCAGCAGCCCATACTAAAGCAAATCCATTTCCATCAGAACTGTAAGTGTTTTTAGTAATAGTATAAGCAGAGCAGGCCAGACAAAAGCCAGCCAAGCTAAGAATTTTATCATCAGTAATATTATCGGGTAATTTGGATTTTACAGTTGCAAATCCAGGAATTTTTACGTATTGACTGAAAGCACCAGGGCAAAGATAAGAAATTAAGTCACCAACTTTGATGGTAGTAACATCATCACCAACAGCAACAACTTTTCCAATTCCTTCAAGACCAAGAACGGCTGGTGTAGGAGGAGCCAATTCAAAAGAACCATCTCTAAAACCTTTGTCGGCAAAGTTAAGTAAACCATATTTATTCTTAACAATTATATCTGTCGACGAAGTAATTTGAGGAGTTTCAACTTCGGAAGCATGAACATGTTCGAAAGTTTTGCTTTGTTTCTCAGAAACAATTGCTATGGATTTACTGGGTAAGGAAGTCATCTTTGATTTGTTGTGGCTTCATATAATGACCAGATTTTACACCATTATATACTCAATTTTTTGGCAAAATTCGCAACTTGTACGGCGGTAAAAAGAGCTATAGATTTGTCAGCAAACGCCGATATAATATGAAAATTTATTAAAATTTTTCGATAACTCTACCAAAAAAGTAGCTTTTTTCGCTCGTAATTATTTACTTGTCTGTCATACAACCATAGATGACCCCATTAGTTAGTGAATTTGGCTGATTTTGACTTATATAGTATCTCGCACCCTTTATGTGAATATGTACTTCGCGGGTTAACGGAGAACTTGTTTCGTCAGCAAATACCGCAAAGTGCATAATTTGTAGATTACGTAAAAATTACTACCATGGTAGTAGATGTATTTCGCTTAACGACATGAAATGCTCTATAGCCAATCCAAGAGAAAGATCAACCTTCAGACCAAGTTTAGATCCAGTTGGCCGTCTAAATACGATTTTCCAGTTTTGATCGTAGTTACGATTCGCGCGGCGATAAGCCGTACCATACGGGGCTTCTGATATTCACGTATAAATAGGCAAAGATTCCATTGGCTGAAAACTATTATGGAGTTCGATCAGTTAGAACTCGCTCAAAAAGAGCGTAGTCAAAAGCGTCTTTTCGGATTTTTATTCAAGAGACAGCTAAGTCCAATACCCACTGATGACGAACGTATTGTATATCCATTAAAGTACTCTAATGTTTTTTCACTTATCACTTTTTGGTGGTTAGTACCATTGATGAAAGTTGGTTACAAAAGAACCCTTGAAGCAGCTGACCTTTATCTTTTAACAGAAAAGATGAAGGTGCAGTATGATCTCGATAGGCTCGATTTGAGCAATTCAGACTTCAAGCCAATCTCTTTACTTTTAACTTTCATGATATTATTAAAGCGTAATGTAATTCCTTGCATTATTTTAAATGCTTTATGTTTTGCACTTTTGGCAATTACACCACTTTTCTCCAAGAAGTTAATTAGTTATGTTGAAATGAAACAATTAGGTTCTGCTGCTAGTATTGGTGAAGGCATTGGTTATGTTTTTGCAACTGTGCTAGTCGGTTTTTTCGGTAGTGTTGGAATGAATCATTTCTTTTATCAAGGGACTCAAGCAAGTGTCAAGATGCAAGCTGTGTTAACTCAAAAAATTTTAGAAAAATCATTCAAATTAAGCCCTAAATCAAAACACAAGTATGATACCGCAGCCATAACCTCTCTTATTTCAACAGATCTTTCTCGTATCCAAGGTTCTTTTGCACTTTTACTTACTTTGACAGTAATCTTGGTTCCTCTTATTGTAAGCATGATTCTTTTGATAATCAATATTGGACCTTCTGTTCTTATTAGTATTGGAATATTTGTTATTTTCCTTATTGGTATAACTTACTCAACAAAAACCCTTTACTCTTATAGAAAACTTGTTTCTAGCCTTACTGACATCAGAGTTAGAATAGTCAAAGAAGTCGTCAACAATCTTAAAGTTATTAAGTACTATTCTTGGGAAATACCTTACTTGTCAAATATTATGAAGGCTAGAACCGATGAAATGAAGTTTATACTTAAATTACAAGTATTGAGAAACTTCATATCAAGTATTTCTTTCAGTTTGATTGGTTTGACAACAATGGTCGCTTTCCTTGTATTGTATTCGCTCCAGGGTTCTTTGAAAGGTCCTGCTGAGATTTTCTCGTCCGTTCAGTCTTTAGAGCTTTTGGGATCTTTTATATTTTTCATTCCACCTGCATTATCTGCTAGTGCAGATTTACTTATGGGTTTGAGAAGAGTTGGTGAATTTTTGAAAGCAGAGGAAATCGAACCATATGAAGGATACCAAGAAATCAACGATGTAGATAATCCAGTTGCTATCAAAGTTCAAAATGGTAATTTCCTTTGGGAGAAATTTACATCTGATGAAGAAGAAACTAAAGTGGAGAATCAAATTGATTCATCGTTCGAAATGGAGGAGTTGAATTCCTCAAATGATTTCAAACTATCCGATATTGATCTCGAAATTTTGAAAAACCAATTTGTGGTAGTTACAGGTCTGGTGGGATCAGGTAAATCTTCGCTTCTTAATGCTATAGCAGGGGTTATGACGTGTAATTCTGGAACACTCGTCATAAACGGTAAAATTTTATTCCCTGGCGATCCATGGATTCATAATTCTACTATAAGGGAAAATATCTTATTTGGTTCTCCTTACGATAAAGAAAAATATGATCAAACGGTATATGCTTGTGCATTACAAAGTGATCTTGATATATTGGAAGCTGGTGATTTAACAGAAGTTGGAGAAAAAGGAATTACATTATCTGGAGGACAAAAGGCAAGAATTTGTATGGCAAGAGCAGCTTATCACGATTCGGATATCATCTTATTGGATGATGTGTTGAGTGCAGTAGACTCAAAAGTTGGTAAGCACATTATGAACCACTGTATATTTGGAATTTTGAAAAATAGGACAAGAATTCTAGCTACACATCAGTTGAAAATAGTTGATTCAGCTGATAAAATAGTTTTCGTGAATGGTGATGGTACCATTGATGTAGGTAGGGCTGAAGAAATTAAAGTGACAAACCAAAAGTTTAAACACCTCCTTAGTTTAAATGAAAACGAAGAAGAAAAAGAGGAATTGAAACCCGTTGAGGCAGAAGTGCAAAGTGAAACCACCGAGTATGTTGACAAAGCACAATCTGCTCCACTTGGCCAAACATTGGTAAGGCGTAATGTGAAATCTTCTGTTTCTGATATTAACGAGAAAGAGTTGAACGAAGAAGAAGATTCGGAAGCTGTATACAAAGATGTAACCACTAATAAGGATGCAAGTAAAGGAAAAATTATCAAAGAAGAAGAAAGAGCAGTGAATAGAATCAAGAATGAGATTTACCATAGCTATTTTAAAGCTGGTACTTCGAAATTCACTTTAACCGGCTCATTCATTATTTTCATTACATTACTTCTATTAGCTACGTTCTCCGAATTGTTCACAACAATTTGGCTTTCATTTTGGGTTGGACATAAGTTTGAAGATTTGTCGAACAAGCTCTATATGGGAATTTATATTGCTTGTACGTTTTGCTGGGTAATATTCCTTACATTAGAATTCATTTTTGTTGCCTATGTAACTACAACAGCATCTAGAAAATTGAACATTGATGCTGTAAAAAAACTTTTATATACACCAATGAGTTTTCTTGATGTTACTCCAATTGGTAGAATTTTGAATAGGTTTACTAAAGATACTGATCATTTAGATAATGTTATTACTGAAGATATAAAACAAGTTCTTTATCATGGCAGTAAATTTTTGGGAATGGTCGTTTTAGATATATCTTACCTTCCCTGGATAGCCCTAGTTATCATACCTTTAGGGGCTGCCGTTACTTTTGCTATGAGCTTTTATCTTGCTACAAGCAGAGAGGCAAAGAGATTAGAAGCTGTTAAAACATCTGAAGTCTATAACAATCACTCGGAAATTTTGACCGGTATGTCTGTGATTAAAACATTTGGCAAAGAGTCAAAGTTCTTAACATTGAACAAAGAACTTACAAACAGACTGAACGAAGCAACTTATATTGTTGTTGCAGTTCAAAGGTGGATGAATATTGCCTTGGAAATGTTGGCCAACATGTTCATTTTCACTTTGGGATTATTGTGTGTGAATGGTGTTTTCCATATTAGTGCAGCTTCGGTCGGTTTATTAATTTCATATTCTGTCCTGGCAACAGGTGAATTGAACATGTTTTTGAGATTCTTCGGTCAGTTAGAAAATTCTATGAATTCTGTTGAAAGATTGTGTCAATATGCTTTAAGATTACCACAAGAGAAATATAGCTCAGATAGCAACGAATTGGTAAAGACTGATTGGCCTTCAAGCGGAAGTGTGGAGTTCAATGATGTTTGTATGAGTTACAGACCTGGTTTACCTTTGATTTTGAGAAACTTATCATTCAAAATACCTAGTGGACAGAAAGTTGGAATTTGTGGTAGAACTGGTGCAGGTAAATCATCTTTAATGTCTGCTATTTATAGATTGGTTGAATTAGAAAAAGGTGAAATCTTGATTGACGATGTGGACATTTCAAAAATTGATTTGAAAACTTTGAGGTCTAATTTATCAATCATTCCACAAGATCCAGTTTTGTTTAATGGTTCAATCAGGAAGAATTTGGATCCTTTCGATGAAAGTAATGATGAAACTATATGGGATTGTTTAGTTAGAGGAGGACTTATTTCTGCAAATGAGTTACCACAAGTCAAATTACAAAAAGATAGTAATGACTTACATAAATTTCATCTAGACAAGGAAGTAATTGATGAAGGTGCTAATTTTTCTCTTGGAGAACGTCAATTGATATCTTTTGCAAGAGCCATGGTAAGAGATACAAAGATTTTAATTCTCGATGAAGCAACTTCATCTGTTGACTACGAAACAGACCATAAAATACAATTGACCATCAACAAAGAGTACAAAGATCGTACAATATTATGTATTGCACATAGATTGAACACTATTCTCCATTATGACAAGATCATGACGTTAGGACAAGGAGAAGTCTTAGAGTTCGATACTCCAATTAATTTATTCAATGCCAATGGTGTTTTCAGATCCATGTGTGACAAGGCTAATATAACTTTGAGTGATTTTTCAGTTTATTAGGCTTGCATCGATGAATATAGCACCTTATTATGAAATATATAACTTAGAAATAAGAAGTGAAAAGTTAATCTACTGTATCAAGAAGTACCACGCAATAGTGAGGGTGTATTATGTTAAAAAGCCATGCTTAGGCCAAGATTGGATTCAGAGTGACAATATAGACCACTAGTATTTTTGTCGATATATTTGTATGTTTGGAGTATGTAGAAGGGTTGAAATTGGTTACGCAGTTTCGTACTCAAGGTTCCAGTTAACTTTTTTGGCTAAACGGAATCGATATAAGTGAGTTTTGAATTCATGATGAATAGAAGTTGGGCAAAGTTTTTTCATCATATGTTGTATAAATGTGTTGCACATCGCCGTAAATGGAAACTTTTCTGCGCTGCGGTACTATACACAATCCCAAAACATGTAGTCCATTCTTTATAGTAATATATATAATAAGCGAAGATATTGAATGTAGGAATGCTTCAGTTAAATCAAAGTAATCCACAAAATTAAACTGGTAATTTTAAAGCACCTAAATGGTGACGATATCGGTCTCATTAGTGTACTTTATCTGAGCCAAAGAGATTGTACGGTCTTCAAGATCATACACAGTATAGGCATGTCGGAGAAAATTTTGTCCAAGAATAAATTCATCATTTCCCCTGTTGTTGAAAAAGCCAGGAATACAAAGCCCATTAGTTTCATAAACGAGTTCAGTGTAAGGAACTTTTATATTGAGGTCACCAAATGTAAATTCTACGAATTCATCATCCGGCTGAGTACAATTCGTGAAATGAGAAAAGTACAGAGCAAGATTGGGTGGAACGAACGAAATAGTAGCCCCAGCATCAAGTACGTAAGATGAATTCACAGGTATAGTGTTGCCTTTAATATTAACTGAATCTAATGTAATCAGCAATCTATCTTCGTCATGATTGGAATTATTAGTTCCCGTAAGAGGGAAGCTCACCAAGGAGCCAGTATATTTAGCATTATCGATTGCACCAAAGAGGATACTTCCAGAGCTAGTATTTTTCGGATTCAAGTATAAACTATAGGCATTTTTATCGATGAACCCTTGTTCCTTCAACGCCGCAGGAAAATTTGTGTATTCGGGACCGTAACCTAAGTAAGATGGTGCTTCCAAACCTTCCAAACCAATACCGAGAATACCATCTCCAAAAAGCTTCGGAGACTCTGTTGCAACACCGAAATATAAATCTTTAACGCTTGGCTCATCAGTAGATAGAGCGAATTGGTCAAACCCCCACTCACCAGATACAGCCCCACTCCCGTAATCACCCTGGAACTTTTCATGAGTATTCCTGAAAGTGGTAGATGTAGAGTTATCGTATACGCCTCCGTATTGTGAGCTTTTAATCCACAAGTCAGAGGATCCCGTATCAAGAAGTAGCAGGGTTGGTTGTTTGTTGGAACCTGCATAAACATTGACATAGTACGCAAGTCCAGTATTCAAAAGAGAGTATGGGGTATCATCTGTATCATCCCGAGTACTGATATGAGTATTTGTGGTTTCAGTAGAAGGCTTTACATCAAAATCCAAGGATAAAAACTTTGGACTTTTTTTTTCAACAGCAGCTGCATTGACCAAAGTCAAAGAAATAGTAACAAGAGAAAACTTAGTAAAGTTGACCATTTTGAATACTCTTTGACTGTTCAAGTATACAAGGTATAGTGGGTTTATATAGACTTTGTGAGTAGGAGAGTGCCGTGCATTGAAAACCTTATATAATGGTTGATACCTTGTGATTTATCAAATTACATTCATTGCCACAAAAGTAGCTGGTCTGACTTCAAATGATGTAGACTATAGCTTCAGTCCATTTATGAGCACTTATCTCAATGTTGTTCAGTGATGATTAGGGTGAATGCTATTTACATATAGCATAATGTAATTGCAAATGTACTTATTAGTGTTCTTGTTATTATAGTTCTTACTGTAGAAGCTATATGTGCCTTAACTTTTACAGTGGCTCAAACTTTCTTTCAATTAAAAATTGTGGAAGTGGTACATATGAATCAGACACCGTTTAGGTTGCACGTTGGACCCATAGTGGCTTAGTCCTCATTTTTCCACTTAAAGCAATCCTTAAGAGGATACTATTAGGTAAAAATGCAGAGCCGTGCGTCATTAACACCCACTTGACATAAAACGGTTTAATGTATTTCAAACAAAGAACGCCACAAGTTGAAAAGTCACGTTTTACATACCTTAATCGTGTATTTCATACATATATTGGATGACCACAACTCTCGGGTATATCAATAAAAAAATTGCATATATCCTTGGGCTTTTTACGCTATTCAAGAAATCTGGATGAAATAAATATTATCAATCCAGCTGTACATTAGAAATGAACTGATCTCACTTTTGACCGAATTCTATGATTTCTCATCTTTGATTTAAAATCAGCAGTATCTTTTTGAGAAACCAGAATCTTTTTGCAACATTTGGAGATTTTGGGAAATTATTGAGAAATTGTACAAAATCCAGTAAAAGCATGTAAAAGCTACGAACAGTACCTTGAAGATAATTAGTAAATTTTCACAACGAAAATAAGTTAACCTGTATTCCAAAGGCCCAATCGAAGAAACCAAGTCCTTTGACTATCATTATCTTTAAATAAAAAAAAACGGTAACTAGTCAAAAATTACAAATTAAAGCTCAGACAGGTATATCAATTTCATTGAAGTTTTCTACAAGAGGTGATTACGACTCAGAAACTGAAGGACCTTGAAGTTGGAGGCGCTTATTGTGAATTACAATGGGAACTAGACGTTGAAGCTATTTTAAATAATTACTCATACTATCTAGAAGTCAACGAACATGCCGCAGCAAGTGTGCTAATCAAATAACCAAGGTGCTACTTATGAATTACAACAAAGAATATACATCATCAATTGATACTACACAAAATCAATACAAATGACCTATCAGAAAACGTAAAAGTTGCAGCCATTAAGAATCAAGTATCCATTTTGAACACTGAAAGATGAAGATCTCACCAAAATTCAAATTATGAACCTGGATGAGATTTTTCACCTAGCAAAATTCCCAAATTACCAAAAATGAACTTTTTTTTAGACAACAACCTAGCAGCAAGCTAAGTTAGATAATATAATGAATTGACCGATAACCTTGCATTAAAATTGCTAATATTGCTAAAAGTTCAGTCGTGTGACAATATGAAACGACCATCATTTTCAGGCTGCGAATATATAAAGCTGGTCATGCTGTATTTTCGCATATAGACGATTTTAGTAACTTCAACAACTTCATTCAATTGAGTCAAATACAATCAGAGATTCACGAGGATGGGATTACCTGAGACAATTGGCCGGAAACTTTTCCTGATGGCCGGGAAAAAAATGAAAGAACATCATAAAAGTGGCCATGCCAAACCAACTACTAACGTTGATAATAGTAGCAACATTAAAAATACTAATGAAGAATTACCTCCATTACAAGTTCAAATTTACTGTCACAATATTCGTCAAGAAAATAATAAGATGTTCCCTAGTGAAAAACCATGGTCGGAAAGAAAACATGGAGTTGTTGCAGCCATTGAATATGGATCTTCTCAACATAGTCCTACATTAGTTGGACTTCAAGAAGTTAAACAAATTCAATTAAATGACATAATGAAAGGACTTGGTAATGATTGGGCATTTTTTGGAGTTGGTCGTGATGATGGTAAAAATAAAGGTGAATTTGCTCCAATTCTTTATAAAAAATCAGAATGGGAATTAGTTTCTGGTAAAACTCTTTGGTTAGGTGAAACTCCTGAAAAACCATCAAAAGGTTGGGACGCTGCTTGTACTAGAACTGTTAGTGTATGTGTATTCCGTCATAAAAAATCTGGCAAATTAGTTAATTATTTGAATACTCATTTTGATCATAAAGGTAAAGTTGCTCGTGCAAATTCTTCTAAACAAATTATGAATGTTATGAAATCAACTCCTGGTGCTTCAATTCTAAGTGGTGATTTTAATAGTGAAGAACATGCTGAAGCTTATAAAACTTTAAGTCAAGGACTTTGTGATTCAGCTCTTAATTGTAAAGAAAAAAGAGGTTTTGATCATACATTTACTGGATTCGAAAAGAAAGATAGATCTTCTAATATTGATTTTATTTGGGCTCCCAAAGAAATTCCGGTTATAAAACATGAAATTTTAACTTCAGAATATAATGGTCATTTAATTAGTGATCATCGTCCTGTAACTTCAATTTTTGAAGTTTAATCTTCAATTGTTCTAGTATCTCTATTTGTTTACGATCGTTTATATTTCTTATGTAATTTGTATTATTAAATATGACTTTACTCATCATCTTCTAAATCTTCACCTGATAAAATAAATGGTTCTGGAATTGGAGCTTCAGTTACATTTAATTGTCTAACTGTTTTAATAACTTCAATTTTTTCTTCAGGTTTTGTATCTTGTAAAACAACTATACCTCCACTACCTTTAAATTTTCTTACAGGAACAAATCTTTCATTAACAAATGAAACATAAGTTGATTGAGCTGGTAAAACTCTCGACAAATTACTAATTTGATAAGGTGTTTTACTATAGCGTATAGCGGAAATTTCAGAATTTGATTCAGTTTCTGGTTTTGATTCTGGTTTTTCTTTTTCTATTTCCATTTTATCATCATCTACTTCTTCTTCATCATTTTCTTTTTTATTTTGACTCTTTTTAGCTCTTGCTTTTGCTTTAGCAGTAGTTGATAAAACAGCAGTGGTAATTTTATCAGGTTGTTTTTCTTTTAATTCTTCAACTTTTGGTGGATACAGAAATAAATCAGGTTTGGCATGAACATTGATATCAAATTTTGGTACTTTTAAATCTTCTTTAACACCAATAATACTTGTTGGAGTAAATGATAATGATAAGAAATGAGCTAATGGGAACCAATACCATGATTGAACAAATAATGTTAATCCAACAATTGCTTTAACATTTAATGTATTAGTTTGAGAATTTTCTAAATTTATTGTAACATTTCTTCCACCAGCATCAATAATACCTTGAGATAAAGTTGCTCCAAATTTTGCTAAAGCATCTTCATGTTTATTTTTAATCGTATCAGCATATAATTTTGTAAAATTTTTAACTTTTGGATAAGTTTTATCAGTTTGTTGAATACAAATCATTGCAGTTGCTTCAAGAGCACCTTGTCTAACAAAATCAACTGGATCTTTTGTTAATGGTTCTAATACATCAATTGCTGGTGAATAACATCTACCAGCACATGAAATACCTAATGCTAATGCTGTACCATAACGAACATGAGGATTATGAGATTGTGATAATAATTCAACAATTTGAGGAGCAGCAGTATAATCACGAATTAGTAAGAAACCTAATCCCATAACTGAAGCTCTTCTAACATCATCAGAAGGATCTGAAACTGCATAGTGTAATAGTTTTTTAATTGCACCGTTATTTCCTGAACCAGCATAAGCTAAAGCAACAATAAAAACTCCACCATATCTCAAAATTGAAGATTCCAGTGTTAATAATTGATCAATAATTTTCAATGAACTATCTTCTTTACCATAAAATAATAAAGCAATTCCAATAACTAAACCACGAATTATATTTTCATGTTGAGTTTCTTGTGCATAAGTAATCATATCATTTGCTGCTTCTTCATTACCTGAACCAAGCATAACTAAACCCATTGCTAAACCAGCTGCTTGACCAGAAATAGCAGAATCTGAGTATAATACAACTTTTAAAGATTCATAAAGACTTTCACTATTTGATGCCATACCTGCAACACCACTACCAAGACAAGCACCATGTAACATAACATCAGATTCGTTTGATCCAGCAGAATTACCATGTTCATCAATAAACAGTTTTAAGTAATCAATAATTTCTCTACCATGACCAGCATAAATTAAACCCAACGCGAAAAGTGAACCACCTTTAGTATGAGGAGCACCAGTTGAACCTGGTAAATAAGGTTTTAAAATATTACGACCTTGTGATAAATTTCCTTTATGAATTACACCTAAAGCAGCAGTCGCAGAAAATTTTGACCAATTTGTTGCTTTACCTAACCATTCTAAATTTTTTCTAAAAAAAGAATCATCAGTTGTTCCAAAATGCATAAAAGCATTTGCAAAAGTAACAGCTGAATGAAAAATTGAACTTCTTCCTTCTAATAAATTCTTTGATTTATTTAGAATTGTAATATCAGTATTATTATTTTTGTATAAGAAAGTAATATCTAAATCACAAGTTGGTACTCCACTTAAAATAAGTAATAATCTTGATTTAATTGGATTAATTGATTCATCTTCATTTAAACTATTGATAACTGAATCTAAAAGTTCTTGAGTTGCAGTACTGACTAAATCGAAAGCTCCTTGATAAGCAATTAATTTTTCTTGTTTATCAATTAATTGTTTAAATAATTGAGTAGCTAATTTTGGATCATTCAATTGAACGATAATTTTAAAAATTGTGAAAAAATCTTGGTTTTTATCTAATGATAATAATAAATCAATCAAAGTATTTAAAATTTTTGATCTAAAGTTACCATTTGAAATAACAGTATTTGTACAAATTAAAACATAATCAATAAGATTAAAAGCATTTTCTTCATTAATTTCAATTTGCAGTTTTAAAATTGATTCAACAATATCTAAACGATAACTTTCTAAAGAAATACCTAAAGCTAATTCTAAATCATTTGATTTAATACATTTTTCAACCATTCTTTCAAAAATTTTAGTTAATCTTGAATCAATTTTAATTGAATCTTCTGTTAACTTCTTTTGTGATAATGAATTATATAAATTAATACATTGAGATACAATTGTTTCAATATATTGAGATTGTTCTTCAATATTAAATTCATTCCCAGCATAAAGAGAATATTTAACAGATGCTTCAAAATCTCCTAAATTATAATAAACTTTTGATATAAGAAGTGCAACTAATGATCTTTTTTCAAATGATTCATCTTCATATAAATCTTCTAAATCAGAAATATTATTAGCAATTTCTGCCCATAATTGATCGACTATATCATTAAGAGAGGTTAACGCATACAGTTTTAAGCTACTATCTTGCTCATTAAGAAGAGCGAGATATGGAGCTGCTGAAACTAATGCCATTATAAGTAATTAAATATATAGATTTTAATAGTAGTTGTTGCCACTTGAACCAACACTCGCACGAACAAAACATCCGTACACCACACAAGAGAACCAGGGAAAGTTACCCGGTCCTAAAGGCCAACTAACTTTCTTTACTCTACACTCTTTACTTGACTCTCTTTACTCTGCTCTCTTAACTTTACTTTCTTTGGTTCCTTTGTTCTTTGTGATTCTTTGTATTCTTTGGTTTCTTTGGCCTTGTTATCTTGGTCTTGGTCTCGGTCTTGGTCTTGGTCTTGGTCCTGTTCTTTGATATTTTTATATTAGTATATACTTATTTACGATACCTTAGTCTAGTTATTGGCGTTTATATTAGCGTTTAGCCTTTTTGTTGAGTTGAATTAAATTAGTACAATAAACGAGTGGCAATCTTATATGGAGTTTGTTCTAAAGCTTCATAAATTGATTTTATATCAGCAATATCAACTTCAGAAATATCAGCCATTAAATAAGCAACATCACCTCTTGAATCAGTAAATTGTTTTTCAATATTATGATTTGATAAAATATTATTAACAGTTTTTAAAACACCTGGAACATTTTGATGAATATATAAAACTCTAACAGAATTTTCTTGATCTAAATCTAAATCTCTTAAAGCAACTTCTGGGAAATTAACTGCACCTGTTGAATTACCTTCATTAATATATTTACATAATGAAGTACCAACTTCAACACCAATTGCTGATTGTGCTTCTTCAGTTGATCCACCAATATGAGGGGTTAAAATAACATTTCTTAATGATGTTAATTCACTTGCCCAATCATTTAAACTATTAACAAATAAACCTTCACCATTTTTAGCAGGTTCATTTGGATAAACATCAAGTGCTGCACCTGCAATTTTACCTGATTTCATTGCTTGAACTAAAGCTCCAATATCAACAACTGTACCTCTTGAAGCATTAATAACATATGAACCATCTTTCATGGTTGCAAATTGTGGTGCACTTAAAAGATTTTTAGTTTCAGAAGTTTCAGGAACATGACAAGTAACAAAATCTGATCTTGATAATAATTCATTTAATGTATCAACTTGTTTTGAATTACCTAAAGACATAATCATAACAACATCATAATAAATTACATTCATTCCCATTGCTTCAGCTAAAACTGATAATTGTGAACCAATATGTCCATAACCAATAATTCCTAAAGTTTTACCTCTAATTTCCCAACATTTTGCACTAACTTTATTCCAAGTACCAGTATGTAATTCAATTGAACGATCACCAATTTGTCTTGCTAATGTAATAATTTCTGCAATAACTAATTCAGCAACAGATCTTGAATTTGAAAATGGTGAATTAAAAACTGAAATACCTGATTTAGCAGCAAATTCTAAATCAACTTGATTTGTACCAATACAAAAACATCCAATTACAACTAAATTTTTTGCATGTTTTAAAATTTTTTCAGTTAATTTAGTTTTGGATCTAATACCAATAGCATGAACATCTTTAATTTTTTCAATTAATTCATCTTCTGGTAAAGAAGATTTATAAAAATCAACTTGATAACCTTGATTCTTAAAAATATTAATAGCAGTTATATTAACATTTTCTAATAATAAGATTTTAATATCTCCAGTTGAAAAAGGTTTTAAAGCTTTAGAAGTTTTTTGTTGGCTTGGAAAATATTGATTCAAGTAAGATTGAGTTGGAGAAGTTGAAACAGCATTTGGAGATCCAGATGATCCACTAATATTCATAGCTTTTTGGAAAGTATTCGAAATATTATCTGAAATCGACATTTTCAATTCAGTAAATTGGTTTTAAAAATTTCGGTATAGTTTCAAAAAAATCTTAATTGAAAAATCAGATGTTTAAAAGAAACAGCACAATTATAAGCAATTTTTCCGATGAATCATAGTTGATATCACGTGCCATATCCTAATTGACAAATTGACTGGTGAAAAATTTTACTGTTGCGGAAGGCTTGGTTAATCAAGTCTTGGTATTACTTAGTTTAGGGTTCCAAGGTGTTTAATAAGACCTTGTTGCCTACCTGTCAATTCAATTAAGGTTAGCTAAAACCATATCTGAAAGATCTGGAGAAGCTGGAGGTGATGACTCGAGGCCGAGTCAACAGACCCGAGGCCGAGTCAATTGACTCAGGTTTTTGGTATAGTACACTACCACTGAATAAGTAGATCCGGTATCTTTGGCAGGTCCAATGTCGTAGGTTGTAAAGTATTTACTTGAAATACTATACATTTTCAATCAAGGTGACCAGATGCGTAGAGAGAAGACACGTATCGTGTTCAGAGATCTATTTGGATTTAAGATTATATGAACGCATGTGTCAAAAAGAGTGGACCCGTACACCAACTTCATAAACCATACACTAATACAACGTCACTGACTTGAAGCGAACATACTTCCAATGCAGTAAACAATCGACTAAATGAGACCAAGTAGACTTCTATGGCTTGCTTTCATCCAAGGCAGTTCCAACTTCAAAATCTGACCTGATTTCAGTAAATGTAGTAATGCCATTTAATGTGGCTTATGAACCATTATGTTCTTTAATTGGCTAACCACAACCCTTTTAAACCCTCCCCTTGTCTCTATTCTATTCTTTCTTCACTTGTATCTTTCAAGGAGTTGTCATTTTGCAGCCAAAGGATCGGGCACCCGCACGACTTCACCTCGCGTATTTGTGTTTGGATCAATCCGTATTTAGATAAAGAAAGTTTAGTTTCTAGTAAAGTCTATAGCATATACGTGGGTAAGTATAAGGCAACATGAACGGTGCTTACTCTACTCCCCGAAGACATTCGGCAAGATTGAGCCGGGTCTTTCAGGATCAAATCCCATCACCTTTCAAGGACCCTGGATCACCGTCAATCCAGCCTTTAGAAAATACAAATATTAAAGTAATTTGTCGATTCAAACCTATATCAAATGAAGGAGGGGAACAACTGATATCTGAATTCTTGAATGAAGAAACAGTTTCGATCCATGGTCGTGAATATTCAAATACGTTTACTTTTGATCGAGTATTTGATTCTTCATGTTCCCAACATCATATATATACTACATCTATTAAAAATACATTAGAAGATTTTTTTAAGGGTTATAATGGTACAATCTTAGCGTATGGACAGACTGGCTCTGGAAAATCACACACCATGTTTGGCCCATCATTAACGAATCAAGAATCAATGGGGATCATCCCTCGAATTACCAGTGATATTTTTTCTCACATGAGTCTGACCCCAAATGATATAGAGTATACTTTAGCAGTATCGTATTTTGAAGTATATATGGAACAAATCAAGGATCTATTGAATCCTAACCCTCAACCTCCTCAACAGTATACTATTTATGAGGAAAAAGATATTGGTGTTCAAATCAAAGGTATGTCACAAGCATTTGTTTCATCAGCATCAGAATTTTATCAAGTTTTAAAGCAAGGAAGTAAAATAAGATCAGTTTCTTCAACCAATATGAATTTCACTTCATCTCGTTCACATGCTATAATTCAAGTTAAATTAACTCAGAAAAATGTAAATTCTGGAGATTCAAAGAAAAGTAATTTATTTCTTGTTGATTTGGCAGGTTCCGAAAAAGTCATGAAGACAGGTGCTTTTGGTCAAAACTTAGAGGAAGCTAAAAGAATTAATAGTTCATTATCAGTACTTGGGCTTGTTATTAATGCCTTAACTGATGGTAAACAATCTCATGTTCCATATAGAGATTCAAAACTTACAAGAATTTTACAAGAATCTTTAGGTGGTAATTCTCGAACAACTCTTTTGATAAATTGTTCATCGAATGCTTCAGATGAATCAGAGACACTTTCAACTTTACGATTTGGATCAAGAGCTAAAAACATTAAAAATACAGTACATGTTAATAATGAAATGAGTAGTGATCAATTAAAGCAACGAATCAATTCATTACAACAAGTTAATGAACAAAATCAAATTCATATCAAGAATCTTGAAGCTGAGCTTGTTGAATACAGAAACAATGGTACTGAACCAATTACAAATTCCCCCAATTTTAATAGACTATCGAGTCCTAGAACTCCTTCACGGATTCCTCTCCCACCATTAGGAGAAAGTAGTAGGAGTATATCTACCACTCAGGTGTCAGTTACAGAAGAACTTGAACGTAAAGATAAGATGATATCAGATTTAGAATCTACTATACTTTCAATGAAGATGGAATCATTAAAAGCGAATCATCAAGATGAACTGAAACTTACAAGATTAGAATCCGGATTAATGAAATTAAGCGATAAATTAAATGAAGTTGAAATGATAAATGTTAATTTAAGGAAACATTTACTTGTTAGTGAAAAGATAATTGAAGCTAGAGATAATAAGATCGATAAATTAAAGATTATTATTCAAGAACAACAATTACAAGTAGAAGCAGAAAATAGTGGATTTGAAGCCAAACTAGATTCAATAAAAGATAAATTGAATCAGCAAAAAGTTTCCACATCCAACAATACAAGAGATTCAATTACAGTGGTTGAAGAAAATAGTGAAATTCTATTCAATCATGGAGATTCATTTAGTCATTTCTTACAAGATGATAGTATTGATGAACAAGCACTTTCAGTTAATAATAATATCAGTAATACCCCCAGTACCAAAGTCAAATCCTCAACCGTGTCATCGCCCATTTCCCCCAAGATTGGACTAAATCTTCGTATTGTCAAACCAATGAGAGGAGGTGTTGAAGTAGTTCCATAGCATATTGTAAAATAACGTGATTAGTGTAAGTACCAGGTTGTAGATGTACGGATGCTTATATGATTCCCCCAGTATGTGGATTACCCCAAAAAACATCTTCACCCCTGTATATCAAAGAATAGTCAAGTATTGGAAAATTATCAACACGTCAATAGAAATTAGTTTATTAAGTGAGTCGTAGAATTCATAAAGTGAGTAGTAGAAGTTCTGTTAGTTTTAATTAGTGGAAACAATCTGACGATGAATTTAGATCTTCTCTTATCAGCCCAGAGAAATGGTAGTTTGAAAGGTATGTTTTTTTCATTAAGAATTGATTCAAATAAAACTAACTTTTAAGTGGTCAGATTGAAGAAAATCAACGAAAGAGTTTGTGTAAAACCCAAACCAGAATTTTGTGCTGAAGGATACAAGAATTTTATTCAAAAAATGCTGGTATTCACATTTCAAAAAAAAAATTATATGGTTATAGCAAGGTCTTCAGGACTCTTACAACTTTATGAAGACTCACCAATAACTGAAGGATGTGGGCCAAAACTGAAAAGTTTTAAATTATTTAAAGAATGGAAAAATTTAAATGTAAGTGCTCAAGATGAAGTTATTTCTATTGGATTTGTTAATAATCAATACTTATATAGTTGTTCAGGAGAAGGTAAATTAATATTCAGAGATTTAATTAATGATGATGCTGATCAAAGTTATAAGATTTATTTATTAGAAGGCCCAATATCAAGCGTGGATTTACATTGTATTTCAAATGATAAATTTGAAATAATTGCTGCTGGGAAGAATAATGAATTAAAAATTTATGATATTGAATTAACAAATAGTGTACCCAACTTTTTAGATCATATTGATGAAGATATTCAAATCTTATCAAGTGAATTAAGATCAACTATTAATTTAACTTATGAAACTGTGGATAATAGAAGAACTCTTAGAAGAGCTTATGTAAATCTTAGAAATTCTTTTTCAAGACTGCATTTGGTTCCTAAGTATTCTTCAATGCTGAGATTGGAAGATTATATTTATAAAGCATCCGACGATTCTATTGCAAATTGGATTGTTTCAATTTGTTACGTTCCTAAACAAAATCTTGTAGTTTGTGGTACTCAATTTGGTAATTTATGCATTTATGATACTCAAAATGAAAAATTCCCAATTAAAACCCTTCATTTATCTCAATTCCCTATAATTAGTGTGGTTTCCTTCAATGATAGTAGATATGTGTTGTATAATGATACCATGTCAAAAGTAGGTATAATTGATCTTTCAACTTTTGATGTGGTTAATTTTTATGATAATTTACAATTTGGTCCTTCAATGTATTTGAAGATTATAATTAATCCTAATTCTTCATTAAAGACAAGTAATCAAAATCATGTTTCTAAATTTTATCCAATCTTCTTAATTGCTTCAACAATGGATAAAAAATTAATGATTTATGAACTTTTCGATAATAACACCAACAAACTTCATTTAACAATACAATTAGATACTATTATTCCTTGTATTGATATTCTTGATCCTAATCCTTATTTTAGTCTTAGTAAATTTTTCGGTGGTAAATTTACAGAAGAAGACGAAGTTATTGAATCAGAAACTAGTCAAGAACAATTTATTAAAACAATTACACCTACTAAAAAACGTAGATTATCTACAGAACTTGTGAAGCATAATCCACCGCTTTGTACTTTACACAAACTTGATGAACCTAATGAAATACCAGAAAAAAAGTTAATAAAATAGTTTTATATAAGGATATGTAATAATATAACTTTGTAGCTATTGATATGTATTTGGTAGATACAAGCGATTTGATATTATTATTATGTTACAATTTGTTTTTTCAGATATTATAAGTTATGTAATATTTATTACTATATTTAACTTTTAACGTCTTTATTAATTTACAGACCGTCAGTACTAAGAGCAAATGAAAGGGTACTTACAGTTTCAACGTCATCATCTTCATTTCCTTCACTAATTTCATTCCAAGATGCAATTGTTAAGATTGTGAAACCGATAATAATAAGAACATCACCTTGTAATTGTTTGAAACTTAATTTATTACCAAATATCACCCATTCAACTATACCAATCAAGAATATAGTTAAAAGTGAACTAACCGATGATAAAACAGGAGATGTTAATGCCATAAGAGAAAGGAACAGCCCACTAAATAATAAATTAGACACGATCGATCCACATATAAATAACCAAATTTTACCAGTTTCAGGTCCATAATGTATAAGTTTAAAATCATGAATATGAAATATTTGAGCAAAAATTATAATGAATAAAAGAATTCCACAAGTGAAAGCTCCGAAAAAACCCATTATAAAATTTGAAAAAGTAATTTGACGACGTGGGGTTATAACTTTAGATAAATGTTCTGGAATACAAGTATACTTTTTATACAAAACTTCATAATATCCATATAAGATTGCACCAGCAAAAATAAGTAAATTCCCCCAGAATCTATAAGGATAAAGTTCTTCATTAGTTTCAGCAGAATCATTTGATTTTCCTTCACCAGTAATTCCTTCATCTGAATAAGCAACTATGAAAACACCACCAACAGCAACAAGAACGGAAGAAGCTTTTAAAATAGAAAATTTTTCATTGAGGAGGGGAATTGCAAAAGCATAAGCTGTAAAAGCAGAACAATTATATATAGCAGTAACATCTGAAGCATAAGTCATAGACATTGCACCATACCAAGTAGTACCAGCTAAAGTAAGAATAACTGATATAATTAAAGTTTTATAAAAAATATATTTAAAAGAAGGTGTTGACCATAAAGTTTTAATACATTCAAGGATTGAACTTGTGTTTGAAAGCCTTGGATTTTGATCAATTAAAGCATTTAAATTTACTGTAGTTTTATCATCATTTACATTTGCTTCATAAACTAAAATTGAAGTATGATAAACGTTATGAATTTGTTTAACAATACATCTTTTAAAATAAGATGAGAGATTTATTGGTTTAATTGGAACATGTAAACGATTTTGGGAATCATTTTGTGAATCAAGTAATTGAGTATTTGAACTAAGTCTTTGATATTGAATATTATTAAGATTTGGATCATTTGGTTCAACCGTTAATGACAGTTGTGATTCCATTTGTTTATATTTACTATAAGTTTTGTAAACAGAAACAACAAACGCTTGAAAAGGCCATAAGATCCACCATGACCCATGAGTAACTAATAAAAGTATTAATGGTTCACTAAAACCTGCTTGATATGCTTGAGATGTAAATTCAGTTTGAGTTACAAATGTGAGAAGTGAAAGTAGAAATAAAAATGCAATAAATATTATTTTCATCTTAGATGCTTGATGTACAGATGCAGCACTAGCAGCACTGCCTATTGGAAGCGCTGTAATTGCCATTATAATATATTTTTGCTAAAGAGATTTGCTAAAGAGATTTGCTAAAGAGATTTGCTAAAGAAATTTAATATAAAAATAAATGGTACCTTGCGCCGAAAATCACTTGGCCTGAGGGATTTCATAGAACACCCGTACACCCAGTATAAAGGGACCAATACAAGGTGGTACCAAAGTGATAGTAGACTGAAAGAGACGTGTAGTTAAGTGTCTTACAAAGGTGGGAACTACTGTAAATAAAGCTGTATTTAATACATATTTGAAAGAACTGAAAATGAGACGTAATGTTATGAGTGATATGAATGATATGAATGATTATGTACGACAGTGTAGGGTCAGATACTGCTCAATAAAAGGATACTGATACTGTGAATGGTCATTTATGATGGTCAAGTATCGACAAAAAGGACTTTTGTGCCGGATGACGAGCCCGAAACGGCTATAAAATAGTTGTAAATTTGTGAAAAATTACTGCATTTAATCTAATTCGACTAATCACTATCACTTTCATAGCTTTCATCGCTATTTTCACTTTCTTCAAGACCAAATTGACGTGGCTCGAGTAATTGTTTATCCTCCAATAATCTTCTTTGTGTTAATCTCGGAAGCATGATATCTATAACTCTTTCTTCTACTAATAGCTGTTCAGTCCATACATCCATGTAAGACAATATATAATGAACAGGAATACCTTGTTCGTTAAAGTTAGGAGACTTTAATCTAAATCTTAACTTTCTATAGTCTTTTAAGTATTCCTCTAAGATCATATAAACTTCTTCTGGCGGGTAAACGAGTCGTATATATACAAGAGTTAAAGCTGTTAAATATTTAAATTCATCGTACCCAATTTGATTTAAGTAGACTGAAACAACTTCTTTCAGAGGTTCAAGCTCTAGAAGACGAAGCAAACAACATAAAAACGGGGCAGGTCTGCCAACAGAGTCTGTACCTCCAATATACTCGACATGTTCAACTATTATTGGAAGTAATGTCAGTTCATTTGTAAGGTATAGATATTGCTTATAAAAAATTGAATCTTGAACTCGGTGTCGTACAATGGCCTCCATCAAATGAGCCTTATTAGCTACATTTCTTTTATCATTATATGCTGCTTGAGACATTGCAAGATGGTGTAGTAAAATGATCGCGATGCGATATACTATTGGAAAAAGCGAAGAATACTTCAGACTATCAATGAACTACTTCAGACTATTTCTGGACTTCTTGAACTATCTATACTACTTGATGATTTATGACTATTCAATTATGGCACTATAAATATTGGTAACTCTATACAAAAACGTAATTATTCAAAATCTTCATCATTAGGTTTAACTTTATCTAACCCATCGAGTAAAACAGATAATTTTTTAGCACTAGTTTCAAAGTATTCCTTTTGAGCAGCAACAAATACTTTTAGTAAATTGATATTATTTGAAGGTTTAAGTAATTTTTTCATTTCAGTTACTGCAATTTCAGTTGCACCAACTAATTCATCTTCTTTTGCAATAAGTTCTTCATTTTCTTCTTCAGGAGTATCATCATTTTTTGATCTAATATAATCAAATTCAACTCTAGCAGCATACACTTTCTTACGTAATTCATTCACTTTAATAAATTGAACATTTAAAACATTAACTAATTCATGATTAACATCTTTCATAACTTTATCATCTTGTTCTAAACGAGCACTTGCAATTTCAGTATAAGCACTTGATAATTGTAAAAGAGCAAAAGATAAGGAATCAGACGACAGTTTTAATTCTTCTGAATGTTTTGATGCAATTGATGATAATTGACCGTATAAAGTTTTTGGAAGTTTAGCAGAAACCGTTTGAACAGAAACTGTTTCATCATTTGCTGCTTCAGTTTCATTAGTTTCAGGACTTCCTCCTAGTAAAATTTTTTCTAATTCTTGTGGAGAAGAAACCGATTTTAATTGATTAAATTTATTTCCAATAACATTTCCAACATGAGCATCACGTAATTTTGCTAATGCATAATTTCCTGGTGGATAATCATAACTAACTTTACCATAAGTATCATTAGTAAATTGAAGTAAATCAGTATATAATTTTAATAATAAATCACAATGATCTTCTAATTCTAAATAATCTGCAGGTAATTCACTTACTTCAACATTCCCATTGGTTTGAGTAGTTGCTAATGCTTGAACTTGTTGTAATTGAGCAGAGATCAATTGAGTAGTCTTATTTGCAAAAGGTTGAATTGATTCTTTGAATTGATCAACAGTTTTACCTGGATTAACATTAGAAAATGATTTGGTAATATTTTCTAAGTCAACTTTAGGTAATGACTCTTGAATATTTTGAAAATTGAATGAAGGAAATTTGAACGACATAAAGAATAATTGGGTTAATTTTGACAGAACCCGTCAACAAAAGGGATAGAAAAAGTCGTGGTCAGCGGTCACGTGCCGGACCCAAGACTTAAAATCTACATCTTAATAAAGACCTTTACAATACTACAATTACGGTGAAATGATACGGTAAAATGATAAAAGTTAAAGTATCTAAAATGTTAGTAGAAGTTAAGTTTAAAACGTGATCAGTATTTTTTCTACTATCTTTATTCGAATTTTTCTCTTCACTAAAGTCAGTTGTCCCTATCAAATAATCATCCTCTCACGAAACCAGTATACATACGAGTTAAACAATGGTAGAAGCCAAATCAAACACTGTAGAGTGTAATCACAAGGTTTATAATTCAATTTCCTTTCTTAGACCAATTTAAATTGAAAATCTATTAAGTTGTAGATTTAAAAAGAAAAAGTAAGTTTTCTGAAAATTTTCAAAAAAAACCGAAAAGCTCACGATGCACTGGTGAATTTATATGAAAATTTAGCCCCAAATCTCCGGATTTACACGCACACTCAAATCACGTCTGATTAGAACAACACATTCATTTTATCATCTCAATATGTTTCATTTAGCATCTTCACTATACACTCAGTATACAAAACGAGAGCAGTATAATGTTTTAATACTTGGACTTGATAATGCAGGTAAAACTACATTTTTAGAACATATAAAACTTTTATACCCATCGTCAACTGATTCTTCATCCAAAAGGAAAGATAAACTAAAACCTTTAACTACAGAACAAGAAGAACAACAAGGTCAATTAAGTACAACAGACATTTTAAAACAAAAAAGAATCTTACCAACGGTTGGACAAAATACTACAACTATAAGATTTGAAACCGGAACTGATTCTCAACTTTCAGCACAATTTAATAATATTAATCTAAAATTTTGGGATTTAGGAGGTCAAAAATCTCTTAGAAGTATGTGGTCTCGATACTTTAAATCATGTCATGGTATAATCTTTATAATTGATTCTACAGATACTGAAAGATTTCAAGAATGTTATGATACTTTAATGGAAATTGCAAATGATTCATCATGGTCAAATGATGAAGCAAATAATTCTGATTCATTAAATGTACCTATACTAATGATGGCTAATAAACAAGATCTTCCGCAGGCAGTAGATCTTGTATCTTTGAAAACTGGTGTTTTCATTAGATTAGTAAGTGAACTTGAAGCAACCGATTCAAAATTATTACCGGTATCGGTATTGGCAAATCAAGGTTTAAAAGAAAGTTTAGAATGGCTCGTGACAAGACTCATTTATAATAAATCTAATAAAATGCCAGAATATAAGTAAACTCAATTGCAATTGCATTGACTAGTAATTGAGTTTCATACATAACTACTTTATGGTTCAAATTGCATTAAAATATCATTCCTCATACCAACGACGCCCTGTTTCAGAGCCGCAGTCATTTAACCAAACCATAAAATTTATCTCACAGTTTTTTAAAAAAATTAAATATTTTAAATCATCTGAACCAACCACATAAAAATTTTAGATAAACGTGCAGACAATTAATTGAAATTAATTCCATTTGTACAGTAAATTTATATATTTCTATGACTTCATCATGCAGTCGGGTCATCTTATCGAGGAAAGTCATCGGTCATGGGACGTCCAGCAACAATCGCATTTTTCGCAACACAATGACATGAAATTCATTTCAATCGATTGCTACACTAGTCATGTAATTGCATGTATGTAGGAAATTATAAATAATTTTTATAAATAGGAACTTAATGCCAAAATACAATTAGTAAACTAAATTTTAATTAAAAATTGCATAATGTCTTCCGAGGAAAAGCACGGATTATTTAGTAAATTAAAGAAACCATTCAAACATTCAAGAACGCCAAGTGCTAATGACGATTCTTATGCCATTGATTCTTCAAATGATAATGTAATTGAATCTGCTTATATTGAAGGTCAAAGAAAAGCTGAAAGGGATTCTGGTAATAAAGTTAAAAAGTATGGCTTCTTGCTGTCTAGATCGAGTGAAAAATCAGCCCCAACTACCCCGCAAAAAAATCAAAATGCTGCAAATTTACCATCAAACGCAAAATATAACTTATCTCCAAATTCTAATACTGGAATGGGATCTGGTGCAAGAATTGGTGCTGTATATGGTGCTCAAGATGGAATTCATCATCAAGGTAGAGTTGTTTCAGAATCTTCAATGGGTAAAATTTTAACTTCTCCTCCTTCTATCAATCGTAAACCAGTTCCAAAAGATCGTGGTGGTGATTTCGCTAATGATAAGGAACCTCTCGATCTTGCAGCTGGCGAAGGTAATAGAAATGATACTTTAGATGAATCTCAAGTATTGCACAGAGGTCAAGGTGATCAACTCGATAGTGATTTCGCTAATGATAAGGAACCTCTCGATCTTGCAGCTGGCGAAGGTAATAGAAATGATACTTTAGATGAATCTCAAGTATTGCACAGAGGTCAAGGTGATCAACTCGATACAATTAAAGGATCTAACGTTAATACTGGTACTTTGGATACCACCAAAGAAAATTCTTATCAATACACCGAAAATACTCACCCTGCCTATGGTAATGATGCCATTCCACTTCAAGGTGCTGGGTTTTTCTTTGATCCTAAGGATACTCAAGGTGGTGTTTATGGCCATGATTCTACTGGCGACCATTCTGAAGCTACTCAAGCTCAATTGAACAAACAACGTAATCTTAAGACTAAGCCTACTGCTTATCAACAACAGGAAGAACGTGAAGCTAGAGAAAATAAGATCTTGGATCAAGTTTACGAAGAAGGACATAGTAAAGGTACTAAAGATTCTAAGGAACAAGAGAAAACCATCAAGAAAGATGAACCTCCTGCTACTAATGCCAGTGGATCTAATGGAGAAGAAGAACAAGAAACAAAAGATCCAAAAGAACTTCATTCTGAAAATAAATCGAAATTTAATTCTACCGCTGCCTTAGGTGCAGCTGGTATTGCAGCTGCTACGGCTGAAGTTCAAGGAAAATCTTCTAAGGGAAAATCTGCTACTAGTGCCCCTCAAAGCAGCAGCGATGCTTACAGTAGTCAAAATAAAGATGGTGTCAATACCAATGATTCATCTTCCAAATCAAAATCTTCATCTGCCCCAACTATCTATCAATCATCAAGCACTTCTCAGCCCCAGACTAGTGCATCAAATGTTTATGGCCAAACCTCAACCAGTCCTTCTGCCAATTCCCGCTCAGCAGAATATACTTCTGGAAAGTCTACTGGTAAAGACAACCTCAACACAGTGGCAGCTTCCGCAGCAGCTGGTGCAGCAGCTGGTGCCGCTGCATTGGGCCTTAAAAGTCGTCGTGATAATGAAAGTCAATTGGCTGCGAAAAATGATGCAAGTAATAAAGAAGTTGCTCCATCAGCTTTCGCAGCTACTTCTGCTAATCAACCAACATCAACAACTACTGGTGGTTTGAATGCTGGAGTTTCTCCTTCAAACAAAGGCTTTGACTACGACCACGAAATAGCAGAATTAGATAAGAAAATTAACGCTACTCAGAAGGAAATCAACGCTATGCACAATAAAGATACTTCTGCACTGGCTAATTCCACGGCCCATTCTTCTGGTGGTGCCGATCCTGCTGCTTCTACTGCTGCTCTTTACGGAGAACCTATTGATACTCCTAAGAACTCTGATAGTTATGGTGCTAAAGGTGCCGCCGTTGGAGGTGGATTAGCAGCAGCAGCTGCCGCTGCCGCTGGATACATTGGTTTAGGCAAAGGTGGTAAGGAAAGCGATAAAAGCACTGTCGATTCAGCTTACAATGAAGGTGTTATTAAGGCTGCTTACGATGAAGGTCAAAAGCAAGGAAGCACCACTTCCAAGTCTCGTGAATACTCCACACTCGACCCAAGCTCTCCTGATGTGAAGTCTAAAAGATCTGGTGGAGTTTTCGGAGGTGCAGCCTCAGAATTTGCTTCCAATACCCTTGGGTTCGATTCAAAAGATAGCGTAGGCGATGACTATGAAGTCGTCAAACATGAAGACTCAGAGACTACCGAAGGAAAACCTGGTATCTTGGATGGTGCTAAAGGTGCTGCGCTTGCTGCAGGTGCTGTTGCAGGATCTGCTCTTGGTTACGACGCCTTGAAGGGTTCCGAGTCAAATTCGAAAGAAGCTGCTCCAATTGGATCAACTTCTAAAGAAGGCACTTATAAGGAATCACCAGAACTCATCAAAGACTCTGCCTACACTGCTACTGCCGATAAGAATTTGAGTTTCAATGGCTCTAAGAATGTAAGACAATCTTCGTCAACTGTAACAGACAAATCATCCACTGGATCTGGATCTCTGGGCAATAGTAAAGGTCTTTTAGATTCTGCCAAATTGGCAGTTGCATCTACCGCAGCAGCAGCAGCCGGTGCATTTGGATATGAAGGGTACCAAGCTGCCACCAACGATCCTAATTACCATGCAAATGTTATTCAAGAAGCCTACGAAGCTGGTCAAGACAAGGCTAAAAACGAAAAGAAAATCTTGGATGAAGCCTATTCCGCTGGAAAGGATAAACATCAAACTGAGTCTACTACTGCAAGTAAATCTGTTAATTCTACACCAGACAGTAATGCCAAATCAGGTGTTCTTGGCGGTGCTTTAGGAGGTGCAGCTGCAGCATTAGGTTATGGTGCTTATCAAGGTAATAACTCAGACAAGACAGAAGCTGCTGATGCAAAGACTGATAATCAGATTATTGATGAAGGTTTCAGCGACAAGAGTTTAGATTCTACACCTAAAACCAGTCACGCCAATGTTAACGATACTACATCTTCCAGTCCATCTTCCAAGAGTTCTGGAAAGGGAATTCTTGGCTCTCTCTGGGGATCTAAAACTTCTCCTGATACCGATGCGTCTAAACTTCAAGGTTCTCAGAAAGATACTGTTCCAAGGGAAGATTTGGCCCAAAAGGATACCAAACCTAAGGATAAGAAATATTTAGGTACAGCAGGTGCCTTGGGAGCAGCCGCTCTCGGATATGCTGGTATCAAATCTACTCAAGATGATGGGGTACCTCGTGATAGTTTAGTTGAAGAAGCCGCTCAACACCATGAAGACGTCAAGAGTCAACCTCGTCATCAAGGTGACTTAAAGAATGACTTAGACGCCACAGCTAATAATGACAGTGGTGACGGAGTTCAAGAAATTCCTGGTTTAACTAAAGATACGGGATCTGGTTCTGAAGAACAAGAGACTAAAACAGCTACTAAATCAAACATCGAAGCTGATGTTGCTGCACATAACAAAAAAGTTGGTATCAAGAATGATAACAGAAACTTGATTGAGGTTGCAGAAGATGACGATCCTCAGATAAAGAATTTATCACATCACAAAGGTGTAGCTATCGGTGACGAACCAGAAGAAACCGAATTAGGTGATGGTGTACAAGAAGTGCCATTTTTGAAGTCTTCTAAGGGAGCTGGTAGCACCTTTAAAGATGCTGATTCTAGTGTTGTTTCCGATTCTAATTCCAACACCAAGGGAATTTCTAGAGAAGATACATCTACTTCAGGTGTTTCCGAAACCTCAAGTAATTCAAAATCTAAATATGGACTTGGTGCAGCAGCAGCAGGAATCTTAGGTGCTGTCGGATACGGAAAATCTAAATCCGACTCTGCTAAGGACTCTACTACATCTTCAGTCTATTCTGAAGATAAGGGTATTAATACAGAATCTTCCGATACGCCAAAAAAAAACTCCAATTCTAGCCAAGTAGCTGGTAACACTTTCTCCAAGCAAGATGAGACTGAAGTTTACAACGCTGGTGTATCTAAAGGTGCTTACGATTCTGGCCAATCTAAAGGTCATAACAGTAAAAATGCTACAGGATTGACCTCAGGTAATCCAACCGGCAGTTCTGGTAAGGGATTAAGTACTGGTCTTTCAAAAGCAGATGAAAAAGAGTTTTACAACGCCGGTGCAACTAAAGCATCTTATGATGCTGGCCGTGGAGAAGGTACTAATATTAACTCTAAAGGTCATACCGGTGCCATTGCAGCTGCAATTACTGGTGCAACTGCAGCCGGGGCTGGTTTAGCCAAATCCCAAAAGAATTCTAACTCTAAGAATGTCAGTGGCCCAGGAAGGAATGATGTTTCTGACACAAGAGATTTTGCTTCTAGCCAAGGTTCGGGCAATAACTCTAGTAATATTCCAGGTACCCAAGCCACAGGCACAACAAACACAAATAAATCTTCTACTACCGGTTCAGGTGCCGTTATAGAAGTAATTGGAGTAAAGGACAGGAAAGCCGCTTCAAAAATTGCCGACAAGGCTCTGAAAGATCTTGCTAAGCAAGGTGTTGATTTGAGCTCAGGTAAGCTTGTGATCAATGCCGAAACTAAGGAAGTTTATAAGGTTGAACCTTCAGCTGGTGGATCTTCCGAAAAAGGTGTTGCAGGTTCAGGTGCTGCAGGTTCAGGTGCTGCAGGTTCAGGTGCTGCAGGTTCAGGTGCTGCAGGTTCAGGTGCTGCAGGTTCAGGTGCTGCAGGTTCAGGTGTTGGTTCTAGTGCTTCACCAGGTACTAATGCCCCACCAGGAACTTCACAAACTACTACCTCTCAAAAGCCAAATTTCGGTTACGGAAGTGGTATCGCTGCTGCTACTGCAGGAGCTGTTGGAGTTGGAGCTGGAGCTGCTGGTTTAAAGTCATCTAACAAATCGGCTAACAATGACAAGGTAATCACCAGTGAAACCATCCCACCACATCATGAGCTTGAAGGAAAAACCAATCCTGATTTGTATCACGAAGATCATGAAAAAGCTAAGCAAAAATTAGAAAACGCAGCCGAAGCCGGTGTGTTAGGAAGTCAAAGCACTTCTACAGGCAACTCAACTGGTTTATCAGGGCGCTCTGCAAACGATACTACTGGAAAGCTGTATGATCCATATGGAGGTCCATCAACATCAGCAGCTGGTACTGTTCCTGCTGGTGTAGCTTCTGGTGCTCATCAAGCCTTTAATGAACCAGAAGATCAAGCAAATATACCTGTTACCATTCAAGGTAACGTTAGTACTAAAGAAGCTGAAACACTTGCTATTAGTACAGTGGAAAAGTTAAAAGCCTATCCAAAGATTCTTTCCAATATCAAACTGTTAAAGATTGATGCAAATACTGGTAAAGTTTATGATGAAAGAGGTGAATTAGTACACATTCCTGGCGTAGATGACTCGACATCTGATAAGAGCCTTTCTAGCCAGAAGAGTCCATTAAGTCCAAACTTGGGAGTTGCAGGTGCAGGTGCTGCGGGTATTGGAGCAGCTGGCATTGGGGCTGCTGGTGCTTCACAAAAATCACCATCCTACAATTACCAAAGTAATACGGACAATACTGACTCTGTAGATAATTACGGGTTAGATGATACTACTCCAAGAAGTGCACAAGGACATGATAATTTATCTATCAATGTTGTTGGTGCTTCAAAAGAAGTTGAAGATAAACTTATATAAGAGCAACTTTCCTATATCAAGGCACATCCAAGTGTTCTTCCTCGTGGAACAGATAAGCTCAATATTGATACCACCACCGGTCAAGTTACTGATGGTCTTGGAAGAGAAATCAAAGGGCTTTCTCTTTCTGCCAGTACAGTTACCAACCAAGGTACAGGTGTCGAAATGCCAGGATCATTTTTCTGGTAAATGATTAGATTGATTTTATAGTTTACGATTGTTTTTAGTTTATGAACGTTTTGAATAATTCAATAGTGTAAAGTTGCAGTGTAAAGTTGCAACAGTTAACATTTGCAGCCAAACTCAATCACGTGCACGCATAGGCCATTAGGGCAAGAGCCCCAGGTATGCGCATTTCAAGTTTTGTGTAAATATAATGAAAATTTTCGCAAACCTCCTGTACCTAGCAAAAAATCATATTGAAACAGATTACTACACCTTTTTAGATAAAACCAAACATCAACAATGGGTATGTAATTACAAATACCATGAGAAAAGGTCAGAAGTGGCCTAGACATACGGCATGTAATACAAATGCTCCATGAAATCTTCACATTATGAAGTAAAAGAAGTCCTATAAAAGTTTTAATGAATCACAACCAAAACTCCTACCATATTAAATGGCATTACATAAATGCTTTTCTACCATTCAAATATGCCGACGTCGATGTCATATTAGTTTTCTCAACATTTCAATCTCGTTACTAACAATTTTAGGTAGAGTTATTCGTAACCAAAGAAAAGGTGCTGGTTCTATTTTCACCGCCAACACCAGATTAAGAAAAGGTGCTGCCAAATTAAGAAGCTTGGATTATGCTGAACGTACCGGATACATCCGTGGGATTGTTAAACAAATTATTCACGATCCAGGTAGAGGTGCTCCATTAGCTAAAGTTTCATTCCGTGATCCATACAAGTACAGAATGAGAGAAGAAACTTTCATTGCTAATGAAGGTGTTTACACTGGTCAATTCATTTACGCCGGTAAAAAAGCTTCTTTAAATGTTGGTAACATTTTACCATTATCTTCTTTACCAGAAGGTACTATTGTTTCCAATGTTGAAGAAAAACCAGGTGACAGAGGTGCTTTGGGTAGAACTTCTGGTAACTACGTTATCATTATTGGACACAACCCAGATGAAGGTAAAACTAGAGTTAAATTACCATCTGGTGCTAAAAAAATCTTACCTTCCTCTGCTAGAGGTGTCATCGGTGTTGTCGCTGGTGGTGGTAGAATTGATAAACCATTATTGAAAGCCGGTGCTGCTTTCCACAAATATAAAGTTAAACGTAACTCTTGGCCTAAGACTAGAGGTGTCGCTATGAATCCAGTTGATCACCCTCATGGTGGTGGTAACCATCAACATATTGGTAAAGCCTCTACTATCTCAAGAAGAGCTGTTTCCGGTCAAAAGGCTGGTCTTATCGCTGCCAGAAGAACCGGTTTACTCCGTGGTTCCCAAAAAACTCAAGATTAGATTACTTACTCATCTTAACTTGTATAAAATTTTAATGATAAATAGTTTTGTGGGTTACGTCAACTTCTAATACAGAAAAATGAAAATTTAAATCTACGTACTTATATTTACTCTTTATTCACATCTTTTTGATCACACTCTTGTTGATTCGTAGATATATTTTCTGGCTCACTGATAGTTTCAGCTTCATTGGCGTCATCAGTTGGCTCAGGTTCATTGAATAATTTCAGTTCTTCTGGTAATCCTGGTTCATTTGATACTGATGTTTGTTCTTTACTAATTTCTCTATTCATAAACGAAGTAAACTTATCAAGGTACGCTTTTTTTAGAATTACAAACCGACCATTGAGCTTATTGGCTCCAAGAGTAGTTAAGATTTCATCCAATGAAGTTCCACCAGGAAGGTTTAATTCAACAAAATAAGAATTACCTCGATGCTTAATTAAAGAACCTTGTCTTCTAAAACTGGATTCTTTAAATTTAAGAACTTTACAAGGACTGTAATCCTTGAAGAAATCATGAATCAATTCTTCAGGTGTCTTGTGATGAACGTTTTTCATAAAGACTACATTAGGAGCATACTTGTCTTCAAAGTGACTGTCAATTCTTGGTGATTTTTCTTTGATTACACTCTTCTTCGAGTCAAATGAGTCTACATCGGGAACATTAGCTTCACCACTTTTTGTGGGAACAGCCTCTGTACTTCCATCCTCGTCAGTCTTAGTTTTGAACTCGGCCTTAAACTTCCTGTTAGGCGTATAAGGCACATGAATTCTTAATCTTAAGTCACGCTCCATGAATGGTTTGCAATTAAAAGCTTCAATAGCACGATTGGCATCATGTAATTCAGGGAATTCAGCGTATGCTACACCTAATGGCTTTTGTTTACTTTTACGAGAGAATCTTACCGGGTAGTTTGGCATCAATACGCTTGTGCTTACGATGTTAGTAGGTATGCTATATAGTAAAAGAGGTATCACCATACACATTGTAATCCGATAAAAGCTGTTCTAAATCTTCTTCGGTGGTGTAATAATTTATATTCGATATATAAATACGAGTAGGTTTGTTTTGGGGTTCTTCAATTGAGGACATTTGTAATGAATCTGTATACTTTTGGTACTGTGAAAAGAAGTGGTATTATACAAAATATCTAAGAAGTTTACAAAAACGTTTGCAACCATCCGCAAGGTGTACGGAACTTCCCTTGAAAATTTAGAAAATTAACCTGGTCAACTCTACAGAATTACAGTAGTACTAATTATAAGGATTTATTGTAAGCTATTTACCGAAACCCGTATGAAAAGCATGAAATTATCAACATTATACAATCATTGGAAATCAACTGATATTTATACACTTAAGCGGATTTTTCAGCTCTAGCTTTAGCCAAGGCTTTAGCAGTACCGTGTAAAGCGTATCTGTGATTACGACGGAATTTAGAGTCAACACCTTTTAAAGAAGGATATTTGGTGGTTTTTGGCTTTTTGATACCGTTTCTGTGGGCCTTTTTGGTTTGGTTGTGGGCGGTGTGATTCTTAGATTTAGCCATTTTACTAGAATAGTTAGTATATTGAAAATCGGATACTTGCAGTGATAATAGTGGAACAAAAGTAGAGTGGGACGAACTCGATGCCTGGGTTTATATACCTATTGTATCTTTTAGGATAATGAGTTGGTTTGCATTGCTATATTGAAATTATTCAAACGTTCATTTTTCAAAGGTTTTTCAATCAAATTTCGCCGGAAAAATATGGGGGGAATTATTTTGTCATATGTTGATTACTCAGATGATGTGGTTTCTATTTAGCTGCATTTATGGTTGACTGGACATACCTTCGTTGTTGTTGGTAAAAGTAACAAAATTATTAAGAGTCTTCAATAAATTTTTACCTACTGCGAGTGCAATCGGCGGGCCCACGACACTAAGTTTTCGCGGTCACAGTGCGCGTACTATAAATCGTAGCATCACGTGAGAATCTCAGGAAGGGTACTTGCCCTAAAACACTTGAAGATATAGATACCACTCTTTTGGCAATTATAGAGTATCATTACTAAATGAAGTTAATCAATACACTTTCCAAGTGAGAGAAACATGCCTTGTTATACTAGGTCAATTTGCAGACAATGACTAAAAATCATTTAAAACTGACGGGATACATATTAAATCTGCTCCGAAAGTCAAAGTGTGAAATATTCACATCTTCTAAAACCACCAGCTACATTTGTTACACCCAATTGACCCAAATTTGACCCAATTGACTTATATGTTCATAGCGGAGACCCCGTGACAAAGATGTGCCGAATTTCGCAGTTAGTGTTACCGGCGCATTTGTATATAAGTACGGAAAGTATCTCCACAGATCGATTGATAGTAAATTTACCTATAATGTCAGAAAAACACCCTGGAAAGAGAATTTGTCAAATTGTGAAGTTAAGACCAGAATACTTAGATGAATACATTGAATGTCATAAACATGTTTGGGAGCCAGTGGCTGAAAATTTAAAGAAATACCATATTGAAGATTATTCAATTCATTATGCACCAGAATTTGACTTATTAATCGCCAATTTCAAGTATACTGGCGACAACTGGGAAAAAGATGGTGAAGCCAGTAGATTAGACAAAGGTAATTTTGAATGGTGGGCAATGACCGATAAAATGCAACAAACTTTAGTTGAAGGATCTACAGGATCAAGAGACGAAAAAGGATGGTGGGTCAATTTGCAAGAACTCTTTAGATTCGATCATTAGAATGAATAAAAGTAAATAATGAATAAAATGTCTACAGTTAAATTTCACAGTTTTTTATAGTATTAAAAGTACAGATTATTTGGTTTCAACAGATGTAGCGGCTTCTAAAGCTTTAGCCTTAGCAGTTTGTTTAGCAATAGATTTAGCACTTAAAACACCACCACCCCAGTGTTTTCTGGATTCTTCGTATTTTTCAATGAAGTTGGCATTAATGGTAGAGACTAATTTAGATAATTCAGCTTCATCAGCAGCATTAACTTCAGTTAAAGCAGCAACAGAAGAAGTCTTTTTGTGAACTAAAGTACCTAATCTAGCTTTACCCTTCACAATAGCGTAAGGAACACCCATCTTTCTACATAAAGCTGGTAAGAAAATAACCAATTCAATTGGATCGACATCATGAGCGATTAAAACCAATTTAGCTTTCTTGTTTTCAATTAAGGAAACAACATGATTTAAACCATATTTAACAACAACTGGTTTTGGAGAGACATCATGAGCTTTTTTACCTTCAGCAATGGCAGCAGCTTCTTTAGTTAATCTTTCCTTTTTTTCAGCTGGAGTTTCTGGTCTGTATTTGTTAAATAACTTGAAAGTTTGAGAAGCGGTGTTTTGATCCAAAGTATTTTGAAATTGGGCAATGGCTGGTGGAACTTTCAATCTCATAGACAAGATTTTCTTTTGTCTTTGTAATTTAACGTATTGTGGCCATTTGACGTATTTGGATAAGTCTCTTTTTGGTTGAAGACCTTGTCCAATACCGTAACTTCTAGGAGCACGTTCGAACAATGGGTTCACATTAGTATTACTCACGCCAGATTTGGCGGCAAGGGGAGCTGGAGCAACGTTCTTGGCAGGCTGTGTCATTGAGTAAAGTTAGTGAAGGGTTCTCAAAAAAATCAAGTCACCGAACATCCTAAAAATAACCATACTCTACAGTATCAAAGATACTCAGCCTGTGCTCCAAGAAGTGAAAGCACATTCTTTTCTGTTATGTACAGAGCTTTCACAAGCCTTTGGATTCAAGCCATAAGACTTGTTCCAGCTAATATACTAAAATACACAATAAATAATAAAATTGATTGTGTAAGAGTTAAGAAAAAGAAGGCATCACTCCTTAAAGCACAACCTTATAAGATTTTGGGTATATGCGGAGTTTGCAACGTTCTTTCAAGTCAAACATACCATTTTGTTAGTTAGTTAAAAAGAGTTGTATAAGAAAATTTTTCACTGCGAGGAAGAGACGATTTAAGCTGTTGGATATTGTGGGGCGCACACGACCATACTGAAATCAGTAAGATATCAAAACGACAGAATGACAGAAACTACAGTTTTAAAAGATTGAATTACGGTTAAGGAGCTTGGGTCTCAAAGGCAGAATCATAGTGTACCTGGAGTATATTCTTGTCTTTTGGTGAAAGATTTCTGGTCTACTCGACCGGCCTATATGATAGCGGCTTTGGCATACCGAATCTTAAATTTAAATTAATTGTACTCTGATAACTATCGGACAGGTCCAGCTTGACGTGGTGGCCTACTAAAGGTAGAATCTACTTGATGTCATCCGGCTTCCCTGGCATAGGAGTGTACGGATGCTTCTCCAATGTTCATACTGTGAAATTTGCAGCCATGAAAGCTAATCTCACTTTTTATCGCACCAATAAAAATATCTCTTCTCGATACTCTGAAAACCTCCAAATGTTGGCTCTTTTACAACTGTCATTAATGGCAGAATCGACTGCTTCCTGGAGAAGCGCTGTGTCCGGAGTCATGGGCTCTACTTCGTACGTACTTCAAAAATCCCATAATTCTTCATAAATTTTCAAGGTTATCCCTTCATTATCTCAAATGACTAACACTTCTAGATTAGCTTGTTGGATTGTTTTGCTTGTACCTCAATTAATAGAGCAATGGAGATTGAAAAGTGCCGATGGAATCGCCATAGGATTCATTTGTATTTGGTTTCTTGGTGATGTTGCCAATTTAGTAGGTGCAATTTGGGCAGGATTACTTCCTGAAGTAATCTTTTTAGCAGTTTGGTTCTGTATAGCTGATGCTTTGATGATTACTTCATACTTTTATTATGCTCATGTTTATACTAAACATCATAAGAAACGGGATTCCCACTCACTTGATCAACAACCATTATTAGAAAGAAGAAGATCCTCTGCTTTAACTGATATTGCAATGGACCCAGAAGATCATGGTATTTTCGTTCAGTATATATTACCAATTATATTTGTTATTGGCGCAGGTAGCTTGGGATACTTCTTATCAAGCTCTGATAATTCAAATGATACTCCTACAGATACAAAGATTGAATTAGGTCCTCAAATTGTTGGATATTGCTCTGCTGCTTTATATTTAGGTGCCAGAATTCCTCAAATTATTCAAAATCATCGAAGAAAGTCAGTTGAAGGTTTAAGTTTATTATTCTTCTTATTCTCAACTTTAGGTAATTTAACTTATGCAGGTCAGATCTTATTCTACAGAAATGATTGGAATTACGTTCTTATTAATATGAGTTGGCTTCTTGGTAGTTTAGGTACTATTGCCGAAGATTCTTTCATCTTCTTACAATTTTATATGTATAAGGGAAATCACATCTCTGAACACGAAGCAGTTGTATAATTACAGCTTTGATTGAAGTGCTGCTGTTTACACGGTTGAAATATTAGTTAAAGTCACAACCTTTTATACTTAACACACAAATAAATACATTTCACATTAAAATTCACTCAAATATATTGAAAAGAATATTCTATCTATGTATACTTTAATCATACAACGTTAGTTAGTATGTAAATCTAAAATTGAGCTTTTTATTCCCAGTATCCGTCGTAGTTCTATCGTAAGCTTCTTGCTCCTCAATAGTTAAAGCATTCCATTTCTTTTCCTTTTGTTTATTTCTCCAGATGTAATAGTACCTTGCGAAAACACAAGAAGCAGCAGCACCAAATGCTACTCCAATTAAATCGGTGTTTCCTCTTTTGTATAATGGAGCATCGTCAGATCTATAAATATTTGAAGCAATGATATTAGAACTTTGAGAGAACATATTTACCACGGCAGAAGAAACAGCTCTACTTCTAACAGAGTTTGAATTAGCAGAACACCACGAAACAGTAATAGGCCAAATTTGTGCATGTCCTAATAATAATGTTAGTATAGCATATGTACCCCATACATTAACTTGAGAACCTGACCAGTATCTAAGAGGGAATAAAAGCGTCAAAACCCATATTGGAGTTGTGAGAATAACCAAACTCCTGCTATTTAAAGCCACCGATACGAATCCTAGGATGACCATGATGGTTATACCCAAGATATTATATGGAATAGTTAACAAATTGGTATTCACAGTTGAAAATCCAAGTTTCTTCAAAGTTAATGTCAAATATGTAGATACAGGTTGAGTACCCATATCACATAGTAATCTAATGATATAGATAGGTAACATATCATAATCCAAGAAAGCTTTGAAAAGTTCTTTAGGACCAATTGGTCTTCTATTACTCATATCACCTTTACTAGGATCATCTCTTAAGATTTTATTAACAAGAATTTTCTCTTCTCTATCAGTGTACCAGCCATTCTTTCTAAACCAAGTTCTAGTTTTAACTGCACTACTTGGCATTTTAAAAAAAGAAGCAATACCAATTATAAGGGTGAAAACACCTTCAATTAAAAATAACCATCTCCAACCTTCTTGCACAGAGTCAGTCTTAATTTTTAATAATCCAATAGCTAACAATGCAGACAACACCGAAGTTAATTGATTTGAAATATAAAAAATTGAAAGTCTAATTGGAAGTTCAGAAGCAGTAAAGAAATATGACATCCATAAAACCATATCACATACAAACCCTCCTTCAAATAAACCAATTAAAGCTCTAGTTACAAGAAAAGATTTTTTTCCCTTTAACCACATTTGACAAAGAGAAATCAAGGACCAAATACTCATTTGAATTGGAATCCATACATCAGCACCAAGTTTTTTAGAAATTAGTTGAGATGGTAATTCTGCTCCCAAGAAACATACATAATTTAAGGTATTACCCAAATTATAATCGTCAGTAGTAAGGTGCAAGTCATCGAGTAAATTGTCGGAGATAGCCTGCAGAATGTTATATCTGTCAAAGTTTAAACCCGTGAACATTAAATATACCCAGAATGTGACGTACCAATCATTCTTACGTAAAATCTTCTTCTCTTCAGCTTTTGTCCAAACAAGTTCAGGATCAAAATGATCTTTACACTCATAGTCTGATTTTTCATATAAATCTCGATAAAAATCTGCTACTGTTGGATCTTCAAATACGTTATCTGTTGATTTCGATCCCCACGAGGAGACATCTGACTCAACGTCAACTGTGTCATTAACTTTAGATGTTGTAGACATGTCAAGCAATTTTTCTTCGTTTAAATTAACACTATATACGTAAAAAATTTTTCTTGAAACTATTTATATGATTTAAATCTCTTGACAGATCCACAATATCCCATTTTGTTATAATTACCCTTAATTGTATGCTCCATTGCTTGATTGCGTACTCGCAACCACAGTTAACTGTGGAATGGCTGCGAAAAAAAACGTGCTATGGCACATGACTTCCAACAACCCAGACCCCCCATGATATCGGCGCTGCCCGGCTTATTGTTAATCTGTTAACAAAGGGATGTAACAAGAGTTCATTTAATTGACATTATGAAATTTTGATTGGTTTATGAATTTAATTCAGGTACAAAATCCAGACCAAAAATATCTTGTACACCAAATGGATCAAAATTTAGTTCAGGTATAAAAACCTCAGTTTCTGGTTCTAATTCTTTTCTGAACTCGGCGGAAATTGAATCTAGATCTTGATTCCGATTGTAGAAATGCATCCAGAAATTATCTACTTGCATTAATTTCATAGTTTTGACTTGTACACTGTCTTCTTTTGAAGCTGAATGAATCTCTTCACTTAATTGAGATTGCTCATCTTGACCAAACTCAGCAATGTATTGTAGCATAATTAATTCCACCTCTTTTAAAGTATCTGTACTAAATTTGGATTTTGCATTTTCCACTGCCTGATCATCAAATTTATATATAAGATCATCTTGGGCAAAATGTAAACTAACATTCAATGCTTTAAGGGCTTTCCAGGTAATATGATATCTAAAACTCATCCATTCTAATATCTTCAACGAATTTTGTTCGGCTTTCTTGGTTAAGTTGAAAAGACTTCGAACTGTACTAATGTATTCGTGGAATGAATTATTAATCTTGAAGTTATTCTCAAACAATACATCTTTTTCAAAAGATCGTATAGTACATGATAATCTGACAAGGAAATTGATGGTGATAAGGGAAATTCCGCATGTCAATACCGAAAGACTTTTCCCGGCTATTAACATGAACGAAGAACGGAAAAAGCTTCTGTAATTTTGTTTTAGTGTGGTAAGCGACCCAATCTCTCTGTATCCGATAACAAGTGCTTTCTTGTAAAAAAAACTATAAAGTCCTCTTGTGTCTTTAGCTTCATGGTATTGTGATAGAATTTGATACATGAATATGAAAAATCTCTTACACTGAAGAAATAAGTCAAATTTAATGATTTTAAGAAAATCATCTTTACCTTCAGAATTTAAAAAATTTTCTGTCAGTCCCAAATGGAATGCCACTAGGTTTTCGAATTGAGTAACCTCATTCACAATGGTACTAACATGAGTGTTTCCTTTGAAAAGGATAAGCTTATTAAGTAAAGAATCAACCGATTCTAGGATTAGATGTTTAATTTGGAAAGAGTAGCAAACTTTACGCTCCATTCCAGCATCTTCATGGTTTGCACCCTCTATAGAATAACTTGGTAATTTCGTATCATGAATGTATTTATCGATTAACATTGAGGTTGTGAGTGTAAGAGCGTATGACTTATCAAGGAATAGCAATATGTACCAAAGCTTTCTTCTTAATGATTTCTCTCGTTCACTCGTGAGTACTGGTTGTACAATAAGATCAGGGTCACGATGTAGATTCAAATTTATTGCCATTTGAACCAATTGACCGATTGCTAATTGTGATGCTGGTTGACCTGGTCCTTCACGCAGCTCTACTCCATAATCTCTATAAAGTTTACTTAATAGGAAAGCTTGGAATACAATTAGCGGTTGCTTTGATAGTAAATTCAATTCACGGAGGCACTTATCAGCAATTTCAACAACTTCTAATGATATTGGATTTTGCAAGAGATTTTTTTGAGTTTGAAATATTTTGGAGCTAGAATTCAATATTTTATTATTACTTTCTATCTCCATATTAAATAATGTCAAATAAGCAAGTCTGAGCATTAAAAGATAGATAACAAGAGTTGCTAAATGATTAGTTGTAGTCATGTTAACTGACTCGAGGAAACCCGTATCTGAGCAAATCATAATTGATTTTAAATCTTCGAAGAAAGTGCCTTGATCGACTATGGGGAAAAATGGATATATTTCGTCAAAAAAGATGGAGATGTATTGATCACTTATTTGTTTTACAGGTAATATTGCCTTTAGTGAAACACTTATACTTTGATTACTATCATATTTTTCACTGAATGTAAGACCTACCAGCAGTCCATAATTAGATATCATTCTTTTAATTTCGTAATCTGTTAAATGAGTACACTCTTGTGGAGGTATGACGTATCTTTTATTGAAATGTTGCTTTGTTTTTTGTAATAAGCCTGCAGGACTTTGATTATTTAAATTAATTCCTAGTAAAGGTATACTTTCGTGTTTCATTGGAGTCAAAGTCTTAATTTTCCACAATATTTTAAGACCAGGATCAACTTTACAAAGTGAAGGTAGTAAAACCAATGCTCTTGTAGTTAAAATCTGGTCATAAATGATATTTGAAAAATCAAAGATATCACGATTCAGGCAAACTGGATTTACTCCAATTAAAAATTTGTCTCTTTTCTTAGCATTCAAACTATTTACTCTAGAGTTAAGCCGTTGATTTTCTTCAAATTCTTTGATTCTGTATTTAACTTGCTCTATTTTACTATCGATAGCACTGAAATCATTGGCTAATCCCGTTTGAGTATCTCCACTAACATTACTAAGTGAATAAATACACAAGTACTCCACATTCATTTTGACACATGTAGAACATGGGGCATTTCTATCACATTTTAATTTCTTCATTCTGCAATGCTGACAACTGAGAACTGGTCTTTTTCTTCTCTTTGCTCTATCTTTAGTATTACCGTCATGGTCTATCTTATTGGTATTATCCAAATCTTCAGAATGTTCGCTCATTATGAATACGTTCAAAAATTTACAGCCTGGAAATTAGCAGTTACAAATTTATCGTGGTGAAATTTATGTCCTGTTAAATCCGAAATCTCCGCGAAAGTTTTCTGTCCCGATTGGGATAGATTTACGACATTCATCCTATAATGGTAATTCTTGACATATTTGACATGTCTAACCGTGAAAGGCTACAGTATATAAATTAAATGGTCTGTTTCATGTGACTATGAGCTATTTAGTTTGGATTGAAAAATTGTGCAAATGCTTCCATATTTTGATCGACAAATTCATTGAAAAACCCGAACATTTGTGATGAATCAAATGAAAACATATTAAGTTCCTGTTTAAATGTGTCAGTTAGGAGTTCATGATCTGGACCAAATGAAGATAATTGAAGCCAGAAATTATCATTATTAATTGCCCAAAGTGAGCTTTGTTTCATTTTATCGGCATTTTCCATGTCAAGCGGGTTGATATGGCTCATTAATGATTCATCATCTAGGTTAGTGTATGTATTTTGTGAAAATTTAGTTAAATTTAATTGGAAATCTTTTAAATGAGATGTATACCACTTCAATGACGCTCCTTTACTGGCTTCATTGGTTTTGAATTGCATTTGTTGTGAATTATACTGAGAGTATCCAAAGATATGTGATTTTTTACATCTCCATGCAAATAAATATCTCCCACCGACAATATAATCTATAAGTACTGATCTGGCAGATATAATTTGGAAAAGTCCATGAATTGAAGATATAAGGTTTGATTTGGTATCTTGACCATTAAATTGAGGAGCCTCGGGTTTATATGCTTTTGATGTACAATTTAAACGGATTATAAATCCAAAAGATATAATTCCTAAGACATGTCCATATAATGCTATGAAAGGACTGATAAATAACGTGAAAGTATCATCGAAAAATTGTTCACTCCTCAAGATAAGTTCTTCGTTGATAGGACTTAACTCATCAAAGAATATGGTGCTGAGTTTCTTGAAAAAGAAGTACAGTAGATGAACTTCATCTTTATGGTCATAAAATAAGTATAGCGCTTGATAAACAGCTGCTAGAAATAATTTAATTTGAATATACTTTTGAAACTTTTGTACTTTCATAAAGTCACCTTTATCGAAATAATCCGTCTTGACATAATCTGAAGCAGTACCAAGTTTTTCATGAACCAATAATTCTATTTGAGTCGCTTCTTCTAAAATTTCAGACACTTTCATGGTATCATTTAATTTTGTCAAATTTTTCGTAAATTCAACGATTGGTTCCAAGATCTTATGGAAGAATGAAATTGATTCAACAACCTGTTTTTCCAAAGTTGAATTTGAATTACCATGTTCCAGTTGTTCAATTGCTGGTAATTTTGTATCAAAGTCATTGTTTCTGACTGAAATGTGATATGTTAAACCAAGGGAAATAGTATTATCTTGCTGAAGGATGTGATGCCATAGTTTCCTTCTGATATGAGCTTGGTTAGGACTAAATTCGTCCAAAATATTATCAGGATCTCGATTTAGCTTCATATTGTATGCTAATTGAATAAGATGACCTAATATCGTTTGAATATCAGGATTATATGGAGCTGAACCTTCTTCCGGTAAATACTCTTTACATGCAAATCTAAGACAAAGAGCCTGAAGGTAATTAATACTTCTATGATTATTTGCAGATACTTCAAGCAAGCATTTATCAGCTACCACTAAGACTTCTAAAGGAATAGGGTTATCAATGAAAAGTCTTTGAAGCGGATCATATTCAAAACCTGGAGGACATTCCCCATCGACATTCTTGAATACTGAGATATGTGATAGTCTCAAAATAAGTAAGAAACTGACTAAATCTGCTAGTTGTAACTTTGACAGAATAATCAATTTTGTGAAGTCTCCCGAGTCATTGAAGATGATAGTATTGGCAATACTACTCCTAAACGATATTTCATCGAGTATAGGGAAGAACGGATATAGTTTTGTGAAAAATCTGTTCAATAATTGGTCAAGTACTGGCTTTGAAGGTAAGATTTTTTGTAAAGAAATTAAAACGCTATCACTTTCGATAAATTCAGCAGCGAATGAAAACCCTAAAGTTTTCCCGAAATTCGACATGGCTTGCTTGATATTATAATCTCCATCTACGATTTGAACATGAGGGTTACTTACGTACTTTTCACCACAGTAATTTTTAACTTTATGAAGCACTGATTCAAATTTATTTTCAGGAATTTCACGTTTCATAGCCAATTGAGAAAATACTCTCCAATCGAAAGGTTTACTTTTAGCTAGTAATTGAGGAATCATTGCAGTATTTGGAGAGTTTATCTTCCAAAATAGTGAAATTCCAGGATCTTGTCTCAGGAGATATACGACGATTGTTGGCTGTTGATGGAATACTGGTGTTTTTGAGCCGGCATTTTTAATATCTTCGAAAATGCTAATATGATCGTTCATTCCACACGATGGATTGATTCCTATGAGGAAAGCATTCCTTGAAGTTCCTAAAAAGGTGGTAGAAAGGGTTGCATCTCTAATATCTTGTGGAGGTGCTTCTTTATATAAATTTTCAAGCATAATTACCTTTGCTTTAAGCAGTTTTATACTGTCGGAAATAAACGTTGCGTCAACATAAGGAGCTGTAGGAGGGAATTCATGATCTAATTCCTGACCTTGATCTTTAATATAACCAGAACATGGACTATTCCCATCGCATTTAACCTTCTTATCTTTGCAATAGATGCAAGACCTATGTAGTTTTTTACGATTCCCTGATTCTTCTGATTTTTCGAGTTGGTGCTTTTGTGAAGTACCCGAGGCCAGACTCCTGCCTTTCTGAGACGTCCTTCCGAGGTCGGTTGGGCCGGTGGCTGGAGAATACATTGTGGAGTAGAAAATGCTGAACGCTAAAAATGTATGCGCCTCGGAATTTGACGCATTTCATCTGGCTGCAAATAACGAAATCTGGAGGTTTGGGAACCATTTACGAACTGTTGCAACAAGTTGCTTAGAAAGAGGAAAAGTAATGAGTGATTGTAGCACATGCACCTGCATACACATCATTAGGTTTCGGTGCAAAAATTCAAAGGTTTCAATGCTACATTCATGATCTCATTTCTATAAATTTGATTATATTATCTGTTGCCTTGAACAGTAGGGAAGTGACAGCGGAAAGGAGATTTTGAGTGTAAGTGTGGTGGTAAAGCGAATCCAAATATAACTTGGTTTGGGAAAGCATTATTGGGACATGAGACTTTCCGCTATACGTCAGGCTGACATTTGAGATCTAAAGTTACATGCTAATTGTATAATACGTACAGTTTCCCTTGGCTAAAACTCTAGACCATACTTGCGCAACTTGACGTAATATATGGTATCGGTCGAGTCTGAGCGGCTGCTAATTATACCGTTTCGTAGCAACATTTTAATCAATGTCTCATCGGAGCTCAGAAGTTCTACTTCAATTTCTAGCCACCGATCAGCACCTTCTAGTTCTGAGTCTATTAAGTTATACACTAGTTGGTCCACTATTTCTACACTCAGCAATATACTCTGTTTGAATGCCTCTTGGTCCTGAAACTTATCATTTGACCAATCTTGAAATGCTAAAAGTTTTGAGATTACTCGTTTAAGATGTGTCGATAATTCTTTCTCCACCTGTTTTGACTCTATAATCTTCTCATCTAGTGATTTCAATTGAACATCTACCGATAGATCGCTTATTTTAACTGCATCTATTTTCTGTGTTAAATTCGCAAGCTTTGATGGATTATTCCCAATTCTTTGATCAAGATACTTAATCATATCTTTATAATCAGTTATTGAATAGTTTAACGCAGTGATATCTCTTTCTAGAGATTCTCTTTGCTGTTTGAAGCTAGCAGTAGCATCAATCTGTTCATTCTTAAGATCATGAACTACTTTGGAAGCCAGTGCTATATTAATAACGTCATTTTTGTTAGGTTGATATGGTAATTTTCCATAAGTATCATAAAGAGCCAAAATCCTCCGTTTTGCCTCGAGGTCTTCGTCTTGCTGCGGTAGTATTTCAAGTTGTTTTTCAAGATTTTTAATAGCTTTTTTAGCCTGCTCTAAGAACGTGTTTGTGGTTTTAATATCATTTTCAAGTCCATTGAGATACGCGAGCTGTACAGCAGCTGACTCTTCGGGAGCAGGACTCAGTTTCTTCTTGTTGAAATTGGTGAGGATTTCTCTCACCGCAGACGCCTTGCTCATGGTGTAAAGAGGAAGAACCTGATTTACTTATTGAATATGAGACTGACTTTAAAGACTTGAAGGTTACATCGCGTTAGCAGCCGCTACACTGGGACACTCTTACACCCGTACACCTCGAGAAAAACTGTTAAATGTTCTGAAAGACCCGTGACCCAGAGCGTCCGCATCCATGGAAAATTTGAAATACCGAATATATTTGAAACACACTTTCTACCATGTCTACAATTTCACAAGCTGCTTTGCAGAGTCTCGATGATTCTTCGAGAAAAGAGATAATGCAATTTGTCGAATCAGAAAATTCTAAATCCAAAGTTCAAATGTCCATTCACAACTTCACTGATATGTGCTTCAAAAAATGTAATCAAGATAGACCAATAACTAATGGAAACTTAGATTCCTCTGAAGAACAATGTTTGGTAAATTGCTTGAACAGATTCTTGGACACAAATATCAAAGTGGTCCAGGCATTACAAGGAGCCCAAAAATAAACAGCTTGTAAATATCTTGTATATAAATATAATCCATGTATTATATGATTCTATGTAGACTTAAAGACACTAGTTGTCTGTTGATTGAATGGGTATACGGCCGAGCCTCGTTTCTGATGCCTTCACTTGTGGCTATTCGATCAACAGCAGCAATTCCAGAGGAATTTCAATATCACCATTGATCTTGTGGTTCAACTGAGTAAGAAGCTGTAAGCAGCCATTCACGCCTGCCACTACGTTTTCAGACTCAAATGGTGAATTTTTCACATGTTCTACTCCCAAGGTCCAGGCTGCAAAAAAATTGTATTGGTGTTCGAGAACTAACTCTATACCTTCGTTGTCTTGATCAATAAAGCTTTTGAGCACAGCTAGCTGTATTCCAATGCAAGATGTCATAACTTGTATGCCCTGCTCGGAATCAACTAGATATGGGTTGATTATCATGTTACTTAACATAAAGTTCATCTTGGGTAAACTCACAAGGATTCTCCATTGAATTCTATCTTTTATAAGCTTCTGTATTTGATGTAAAAGAAAGATTTGAATAGCTGTACTTCCCAGATCGTAATTATTTCTTACATGCGCAATGGATGGAAGCAAATGTTCCAGGATAAGCTCAAGGTACTTGATTTCAGGTTCCCTATCCGCTTGAATTAGATTGTAAAGCACAGGATATGCTTGGCGTAGTAGTGTCAAAGATTCTGAGGCAGACGTAGAACTAGGTAAGAAGCTCAAACATATTTTGACAGAGCTTGTGAAAACTTGTAGAAGACCTGTTCGAGATAGTATATCAGAGGTTATGGAGTTGGTGAAATGAAGAAGAAGTGCACAAGCATGTGTTCTGATTATTGGCTCTGGATCGTCCAACACATTTAATATGAATGAAGTAATTAAAGGCCAGTAGTTTTCTCTTTCGAAATTTTCATCGTCTGAAAAGAAATCGATTAGGAACCAGCAAAGAGAAAGAGACACTACGTTGGTAGACTGTTTCCAGTTTTGACGCAGGTCTTCTTCAGACATATTTTCACTTATTGAAGAGAATCCAAGTTGTGGCCTTATTCCAAATGATTTTCTGGCATTTTTATATCCAGATGCTGAAATTTTTGGGTTTGAAAGCGAATTGTCGGTGCTTGACGACAGAAGTACGAGAAGCTTTGATCTAAATATGTCTATGAGTTCCTTCTTATTTTCCATCAAGTAGCTCCTAATGTCTGGAGATCTAAGATATTCTGATGCCCGTTTAGCAAGTGAAGCATTGGTCCATGGAACATGAGGATTGGTGTAGTATGATATTTCCACGGCTAATTTCAAAAGCAAAGGTGAAGCTTCCATCGCAAGCTTTCTGGTATGAGATGCTGCCTGCGACAATGCGTTACTGATCAGAGCATTATTGGAGAGCTCAACATCAAACTTTAAAGGATTGACAGACTGTAATTGCGACAGGAGAACATCGATCGAATTCTGTGCAGATGTTATATCGTCATCATCTGTGGATGGGATCATTGGCTGATTACAGAACTAGGAGTAGTTGAAAAAGTATAGATTCCATCGCAGCATTCTATACTTAATGCGTAATGCCCAATCTGTAAAATAATACTTACCACTACGCATAATCCATACGTAAAACTGCATGATACGTTCAAATTGGATTTATTCACGCTTCCATTGCATGTCAATGCTGCAATGCATGCGTCAAAGAATTCAACGATTTTCACTCACTGTATCGGAAGAGGTTTCTCATGCTCTTAACACCAATGTACCCGTGGTATCTCTTGAAAGTACAATCATCACTCATGGCTTACCGTATCCTGAGAATCTTGCTATGGCCCGTCAGGTGGAGCAGACCATTCGTGATAATGGTGGGCTACCTGCAACTTGTGCGTTTATAAAAGGAATTCCTTATGTAGGACTAAATGATAATCAATTGCAGTACTTGGCAGGACAAGCAAATTCTAAAACCATCAACAAGGTCTCACGTAGGGATATTGGTTTCACCATGGCCAATAAACAGAATGGAGGCACTACCATTGCCCTGACCATGATCTTATCGCATATGAGTGGAATCGATGTCTTCGCTACAGGAGGTCTTGGAGGTGTTCATATGGACGGACAATATACTATGGACGTGAGTGCTGATTTAACAGAATTGGGTAAAACTCCTGTATCTGTAGTATGTGCTGGTCCAAAATCTATTCTAGACATAGGTCTTACCATGGAGTATCTAGAGACACAGGGAGTTTTTGTGGGGACTTACAACGATGATGGGAGAGACAACGTACAAGTTCCAGGGTTCTACTGTCGAGAATCTGGAATTGAGTCGCCGTATTCTTTTACTGACTTCTATCAGGCGGCACAAATAATCCATGACCTGGACTCTATGGGGCTCAAATCAGGAAACCTTTTATGTATACCTCCTCCTGTTGAGTCAGCGTTGTCACTGGAGTTTATTGGAAAAATAATCGCCAATGCAAATAAAGAGGCTAAAGAATTAGGCATACAGGGAAAGAAATTGACCCCATTTTTGTTATCTAAGATAGCCAAAGACACTGGTGGGAAGTCAGTGGAATGTAATATCAAATTTGTTCTTAATAATGCTCGAGCTGCTACACAAATTGCAAAGAACTTACTCAGAATCAAAGGATCACAGACATCATCTATATCTGGTACTTCTAAAATACCTGCTCCGACCGGCGGAGTTGTCTCACTACCATCTACTCGCTTGACCTCGAAACATCCCAAAACAACACCTAAATCTGATGTTGTTTCAACAGTTATTGTGGGCTCACTTGCGCTCGACACTATGAGCACATTAAGCTCTACTTCAGTCATGGGAGATTCTAATCCAGGGTCTTCCAAGTCCTCTATTGGGGGTGTTGGTTATAACGTGAGTTTGGCTCATAAGTATGGACTTCAGTCTCTTAAATCGAGCCAAGGTTACCGGTTAGTTTCAGCGGTCGCCGAAGATTTTGCAGGGAATACATTGTTAAGCCAATTGCTGGAAAAAGTCGATATTTCAGGAATCCACATAAATAGCTCACCTGATATTACTACCGCCCAGTACACATCGATCCATGATCCTCAAGGTGATCTCATTATTGCTTGTGCTGATATGAAAATAATCGAACAGGATTTCATGGCTGAACACATTAAGAACCAGCTTTCACTTTCACAGCCAGACCAAGTTATTCTAGACTGCAATATTTCAGCTTCTACGTTGGATGCAACACTCGAGTACATAAATGAAGAGTTGAGTAATGCTACAGTTGTGATTGAGCCCACTTCAGCTAGCAAAGCAGAAAGAATCGCAAAAGTTAACTCCAGAAGACTTTCGGTATTTCCAAATAATATAATTCTGGTGATCACACCAACAAGTTCCGAACTAGAAAGTATATTCAACGCCTTTAGTTCACGAGAAATGTTTGACGACTACGATAATTGGTTCCCTGTATTGGACTCGCTTGGAGTCAACTCACAATTCAGAGATAGACTTGATGCCGTTGCACTGAAAATTCCTACATTTAAGCTGCTCATCAACAGTGGTGTTCTTCAGCAGTCATTCCAACTCTTGCCCTACATTCCTAATATTTTAGTGAAGTTGGGAAAAGACGGTCTTGTTCTTGTGAGCATCAATAAGAACGTATCTAACTTCAAGTCCATACCAACCACATCCAAGTATGCTCCTGGCGCCATTGTAACGTCCCAGGGGAAGAAATACGTTGATGAAGGCGAAAATAAGACTTTGGGGGTTGTTGTACAATATTTCCCAGTACCAAATCTGAATAAAGACCTCGATATCGTCAATGTTACAGGGGCCGGCGATTCACTTCTTGGGTTCTTGACTTCCTGCGATACCTCATGGACCAAAGGGGAAGTGCAACTGATTGAGCAAGAATGGACCAAATGGGAAAGTTTGTATAAAGCACAGTTAGCAAGTGGATTGTCTCTAACGGAAGAGTCTGCTGTAAGTAGTAAAATAGCTGATATATAATAAATATTTATTTGCATTTTGATTCGTGGCTTGGAAATTTTTTCTTATAAGAAAATATGTCATAATGAAGTGATTTGGAAAAAGATAGTAATTGACTTGCAAACTCAAAAATGTTTTGCAGTAATTAAATTTGTTGCGATTTTTGCAACCTTTTTTCAAAAATCAGCCTTTTTTCAAATGGCTTGAGATTTCTACATCCAATACCTACATCTGTATTACACTGCCATTCAAGATGAACAGACTTTTCAGGTTTAATCGAGCATTCCAAGTACTCCGTCACCAGAGAGTAGCTGGAATTCGCCACAGCATCTCCAGAGTTCAACCATTCAGCAGAGCCACCGTAATTGCTGGATTAGGTTTTGTTGGTTACTCCATCTACAATAGTGGACGTGAACCATTGAAACTTGACGTTCTGAACGAGGGAATTTCCGGTCCAGATGACAGTGTTGCTGTAGACTCTGCAGTTGATCCATTTCCTACTAACGTTGAGAGAGCAAACCATGAGAATTTATCTGATGACTACCAGTTATTAGGACATGGTGTTAGATCAGTTACATTTCTTGGATTCAAAGTTTATGCCATTGGGATCTATGTTTCTAAGAACCAGATTGGTCAAATCAAAAAGATCCTTTCACCTGAATATTTGTCTACATTTTCTACAGAAAACCACACATTGAAAGAGTTATTGCAAAATGGAGAGTTTTCTCAAGATATAATCGCAAGACTTGTAGATAATGGTATTAATTTTGTTATTAGAATTCTGCCGGTTAGAAATACAGACTATGGCCATTTGAAAGACGGGTTAGTGAAATCAATTTTAGCAAGTAAAATGGCTAAGACTATGAGAGAACCAGTTGGTGAAGGTCTTGAACAATTAAGAAATGTATTTAAAGGGTTCAAAGGTTCAGTTCCCAAAAACCATTTGATGTGGTTTGAATTTAATTCTACTAAAGGGACATTGGCAGTTTCTTATGAGAATCCTTCACCCAAGAAACGTGTCATTCAACCCATGGGGACTGTAAATAATCCACTCGTGGGTAAAATTCTTATGTTACAATACCTTAGTGGTACTAAACCATTATCCGAACCATTAAGAAAAAGTTGCGTTGACGGATTTGTTTTATTGTAATTATGTATATACACGGTGTTAGCCGGAGCTTTTAAATACGAAATAATAAGTTATTTATTGTACAACCGGTTAATTTAATACGACGGTAGTTTATTGTACCATAATTTGTCGATAACCTTTATTGTGAATTGTATGCAGGTATTTTTTTATTATTTTAAATTCTTCTATTTCTTTTTTCTTTTTTTAAATGTTAGACTGCATACAATCTTTTTTTTTCAAATACAAATATTTGGCCACGTCTGTTTACTAACAGTACGCATCTAAATTTATCGCATCTATTTTTACAGGTAAATAAAAATGAAAATGTTCATTAAGATACAAAGTTCGAAAATGAAAAGGTAATGATTATTTTACATAATGATAGCTTCGTGTTCAACGTTACTAGAGATAGATTTGTGAGGTAAGACTTTAGCACCATTGACGTAGATTTCATTCTTAACTTCAACATCATCACCTAAAACAGTGACACCTTCAGTTCTAGCCCATTTACCAATTCTTGAATTCCAACCAACAATTGTAGATTTAACCCAAGCGTGATCTTTAACTTCAGAGTTAGATAAAAGTACAGATCTTTGAATTCTAGCACCTTCACCAATTTTAACATTTGGACCAATAACAACATTTGGACCAATTAAAGCAGATGGATGAATTTTAGCAGTTGGATCAATTAAAACATTACCACCATGAACAAATGATTCATTAGATAATTTTTCTGGAGCATTTTGTGATAAAGAAGTTAAATATAAACAAGTACCAGAAAGGAAATCTTTTGGTTGACCAACATCCATCCAGTAACCTTCTAAATCGAAAGAGTATAATTGTTTCTTTTCAACTAAAAGTGGGAAAGTTTCCTTTTCAATTGAAGTTGGTTTCATATCAATTAAATCAATAACTGATGGATTTAAAATATATAAACCAGCGTTAATTCTGTTACCAACAAATTCAACTGGTTTTTCAACGAAACGATCAATTAAATTTTCAGTATTTCTGTCATGAACAATAACACCATATTTTGATGGTTCATCAACTTTAGTAGCAACAATAGTACCAGCAGCACCATGAGCTTTATGGAAAGCAGCTAATTCTTTGAAAGGATAATCACAAATAACGTCAGAATTTAAAACGAAAATTGGAGAATCGTCTTTTTTCAAAACTTTTTCAGCTAATTTTAATGGACCAGCAGTTCCTAATGGTTCTTCTTCAACAGAAAAAGTGATGGAAACACCGAATTCATCACCATATTTCTTTAATGCATTAACCATAATTTCTGGTCTGTAATTAACAGCAAGAACAATATCAGTAACACCAGCATTTGCTAAAGCTTCAATTTGATGAACAATCATTGGTCTGTTACCAAATTCAACTAATGGCTTTGGTAAAGTTAAAGTTAATGGTCTCAAACGAGTACCGTAACCACCGACTAAAATTAATCCTTTCATTTTGCAATATTGTGTGCAGATTTAAGTAAAGTTAAATTCAAAGAGCAAAAAGGAAAACAAGAGGAAAAAAGATCAGGGGAACGCCAGATTTAAATAGTTGTTGGACTGCGTACAGCGTAACAATTTTTTTTTTTTTGGCTTGGAGTTTACGTGTTTCTAATGGAATTTCGAGCCACCACGCATAATTGTAGTGGATATAACAAGTTGTATGCAGGTATTTACCTCAAGTATCCACGTTTAGTCGACCATGTCGAAAAATAATTTAATGAGACGAGATTAGCCAGCGATATATCGACAAGAAACAACTACGATTGAATGTTATGTATATACTTTATAAGCTTAGAACTTTTCTATTTAGGGATTCCACCAGCGATTTAATAAAAACTGTTGATCTTAATCCGCTATCTATGAGTTCATCGACTTCTTTTCTGGTTTGAAGCCCCAAAACGCACCGTGGGTAGTGCATACATCGATTTACGTGAGGCTGGTGGTACTAGAATAATCAGTTAAAGCCAGAAACTCCTAGCTGGCAATTACCATAACGGAATGTAACATCCAGATAATGTAGAATAACAACCTCATTTAAGAAACTACAAAGAAAATACCTGGCGCAAAATTGGAAATTGGACTATATTAGCTTTTATGTAAGATTGACGTTTAACATTTATGGATTACAATTGTCCGTTTCGGATAAACCATGCAAAAAAAAAAGGCCTGGCAAAAAATAAATCTTAAACTCTTTCAATGTAACTCCATTTGAAACAATAGATAGATCAGACATCAAAACCACATACATACATAAGCCGTTTGAAACCTGAGAATAGTTTAATTTCTTTTTTTTCCGGGATGGATTACTGTCGGTTTTGCATCTGCAGTTAGCCGAATGAGGATTTCATATCTATTTCATAGCGATTTCATTGAGACCGGATGTCACTAAATGCAGTATGCAACTACCTAAATGAAATTATCTGCAATAACGATAAAGTTATGAGTAGGGCTGACGTTGAAATTCAAATGGATGCAAAAAAAATTGTATGGTTGACTTGACACCAGGTTTGACATATTGCACTGAACAATTTGACACCTTAAAATGCATGTAAGCCTCGATAGATAACGATGTCATTTAGGAGGTATGACTTAAAGTTTAAAAGAGTTTAAATCCTCTTTTGAACCACATAAATCTCCATACTGAAAGCAACAACACCAAACTAATAAATAGACACAGAGTAGTAAATTGGAAATAGCCCTGTAAACAGTTATCATTTGAGCTTAAACTACATTTTGAATCAACTACTCTACCGTAGAATAAGGAGAATAAAACCGATCCTATAGCAGGTGCTATCATGAATGATCCCCAGGTAGATCCCATGATATCAATACCCCAAATTGATGCGACAATTGTAGGATAAGTAGTGAAAAGACCACCATAAGAAGCACCATTTAAGATGGTTATTGAAGTGAAGGAATGTGGATCATTTGATGCCAAAAAAAATTGTCCGATAACTCCCAATATTGCAGCTATAGCCAAAAGCCACATTCTACAAATGGGATACTTTCTATTGGGGCTTGAAATGTAGTCAGAAATTGCACCCATGAGTAGACGCATAGCAGTCGATGCAGCTGCATTGGTACTTACTTGATCGGATAAATTCGACTGTGAATGATCGACATTTTCAATGATTGATCCGAGATTATTCTGAAAACTCTCTAATGGTCCAACGTTTAGTATCAAAGATACTAAAACAATCCAGGCAGATTTATCTTTAAGGAACTCAGTGTATCTCAGTTGATGATTAACGGGTTCCACTATTGATCTCTGAGGAATAAGAGAATCGTTTTCAGATTCTAAAGACCCTTCTGACTGAAGTAAAGGAGTTGACTCGGAATTTTGAAATATAATATCCAGCTCAATAGTAACAATTGAATTAGATACAAAATTAAGAATTCCCATGAATAAATATAGAATGGAGAAAAACAGGAACACCTTGTTTAAATTAAGATAATTAGGATCTGTGTCGTACTTGAAATAATCAAGTTTCATTAATTGACTCCCCATAAGACTGGATAATCCATAGCAACTAATAGGAAGCGATATAGCTAATCCTTTATGATCAGGATAGATCTTAGCACACGTAAGTAAACTGGCAAAGTATAAAGATGAGGTAGCAAGGCCAATGAAGCAAAAACTGCTAGCCAATATATACATAGTATACTCTGAAGGTTCAGAGCTGACAACTAAAGAATTGACAAAATAACTGGGACAGAAAAGCCATATTGAAATGAGTGAAAGTAATGCTGGTCCATAGCAATCTGCAAGGTACCCCAATATAGGAAGACAAAAGTACATACCAATGGCAGATAATGATACTATAAAGTTTATTTCAAGGTATGCCATGTTTAAGAACTTATGGAGCGACGACGAGTAAAGTGAGAAGAGCATGATGGACCCCAGTGACAAACAAGACACAAGAGAAATGACAAATGATAAGATCTTTAAATTGGCCGGAGACAAATGCTGCGAAAGGTACTGCCTCACAGCATGGGTAAGGTGGTGGAGAGTTCGACTCAACATGAATATAGGGAAGTAAGAGTAGGAAAAGTGTATGCGAAATTTCAAGCCATATTCGGTATATTAATGGTTGAGTCAGTCGGCGGTCGACCGAGCTCAGTCCAGGTGCGGACCGAAATGAGTCAAGGTGCGGGCCGACGCACCGCGCCCGGACCGGGCAGTGGCACCGGTAGCGGCGCCATGCGGTAGATCTACAAATTTACAAATGTACAAATCTACAATATTTTAGTGAGTTTCATTAGTAATACTTATGAATTTAATATCGACTAATAGTCTAAGTATTGTCGTAATTACTTAATGTAAGTTAAGAATTTTTCAATTTCACCTTTTGATCCTAACCAAATACCACTCTTATCATGGATACCTTTTGGTAAGATTTCTAAAATTCTTTCACCTTTATCATTAATAGCTGAACCACCAGCTTGTTCAACTAACATTGCCATTGGGAAACACTCGTATAAAACTCTTAATTTACCATTTTTTGATTTAGTATCAGCAGGATAAGCAAAGATTCCTCCATATAATAAAGTTCTATGAATATCAGCAACCATTGAACCAATATATCTAGCACTATAAGGTTTACCCTTTAATTCATCTTGAGGTTTTTTCAAATCTTCAATATATTTTTTAACACTTTCAGGCCAATAGTAAGAATTACCTTCATTGACAGAATAAATAGCTCTCTTATTTGGCAATTTTAAATTTGGTTGAGTTAAAATGAATTCACCTAATGAAGTATCAAGAGTAAAACCATTAACTCCATAACCAGTAGTTAACATTAAATGAGCAGAAGCTCCATACATAGTATAACCAGCAGCCACCATTTCAGTACCTTTTCTCAAAACATCTCTAATTGAACCGGTTGAATTATCATCTAAACGATAAATACCAAAAATTGTTCCAACAGAAACACCAGCATCAATATTTGAAGAACCATCAATTGGATCGGTACAAACAGCATAACGACCACCACCTTCGAAAACAATTAAATCTTCTTGTTCTTCACTTACAAGGACTTTAACATTTCCAGAAGATTTCATTGCATTAATAAAAATTTCATCACCAATAACATCAAGTTTTTTTTGAACATCACCAGTTGAATTATTAGCACCTGAAACACCAATTAAATTAACTAATTCAGCTCTTCTTATATTATAAGCGATAAATTTAAATGCAAATTGTAAAGAATTTAACAATAAAGATAACTCTCCTGTTGCCTTTGGAGCAATTTTTTGTTGTTCTTCAAGAATGAATCTTGTTAAAGTAACAATATCAGTTTCAACATTCATCTGTTCAGAAACAGCATTATGGGCGGCAGACATAATCAATTGATATAAAATAAAGATAAAAAATAACTAAAACTACAATTAAAGCTAAGTAAAAAGTAGATGAAAAAAAACAGCAATTATTATATATGTTGATTTTATGGGGTACCCCGGGGTTGCTCGGCATTTCGATTCCTAAATTCCCCGTGATGATGATTTTTGACAGCGAAAGATTACAAATACTGCCGGTAATTTTACCGGGAAAAAAACAAATCGTCAATTGAGATAACAATGTGTAAGCCATGATGGTCTAGATTTGGGAAAGGATGATATCTAAGCACTCGGGATTTAATTTGGTGGTTATCAGTAAATCATGGGAGTGTAACTCCGGCTGAAAGGCTCGGGGTTAGCCTCACAAAATGTCAATAGTAAACCTCGCCTCAGGTTGATTATCACACGGACTGAAAATAGTAGACCCGTACATTGACACTTACAAAGGCAGGTTTGTTGAAGGGCCTGGTAAAAACACCACACCCGTGCACCACAGAACCGCCACCATGTCCGATTTTCTCATGGGATTTGTTTGGTGTACGGAGGTCCCCATTCTCGAATCCGTGCACCTCCCACTGACGTGTTCTCAAAAACTTTTCAAGATCAGACTTAACAACACCAATCAACAAAATGGGATTTCGAGTTTTAGATTTAATTAATCCATTCACCCCCTTCATTCCTGAAGTCATTGCCCCGGAAAGAAAAGTTGCATTCCAGCAACGAGTTATGTGGACCGGGATCACATTACTCATCTTTTTAGTTATGTCAGAAATTCCACTTTATGGTATTGTTTCAAGTGATGGAAGTGATCCATTATTATGGTTAAGAATGATGTTAGCGTCTAATCGTGGTACACTTATGGAATTAGGGATTTCCCCCATTGTTTCATCATCAATGGTTTTCCAATTATTACAAGGTCTTAAATTAATTCAAGTTGATATGAATAATAAGACTGAAAGAGAACAATTTCAAAATGGACAAAAATTATTTGCAATTTTACTTGGAGTTGGTCAAGCAACTGTTTATGTATTAACAGGAATGTATGGACCTTCATCAAGTTTAGGTTTAGGAGTTTGCTTATTATTAATTTTACAACTTGTCTTTGCAAGTATTGTTGTAATTTTATTCGATGAATTATTACAAAAAGGTTATGGATTAGGAAGTGGGATTTCACTTTTTACTGCAACTAATGTTTGTGAGCAAATTTTCTGGAAAGCATTTGCTCCAACAACTTCAAATGTTGGTAAAGGAACAGAATTTGAAGGTGCAGTTATTGCATTATTTCATCTTTTAGGTTCAAGAAGAGATAAAAAAAGAGCTTTGATTGAAGCTTTTTATAGAGGTAATTTACCAAATATGTTTCAATTATTATCAACTATTGGTATTTTCTTTGCAGTTGTTTATTTACAAGGTTTTAGAATTGAATTACCTGTTAAATCAACAAGACAAAGAGGTCCATATGGATTATATCCAATTAGATTATTTTATACATCAAATATTCCAATTATGTTACAAAGTGCTTTAACATCAAATATTTTCATTATTTCACAAATGTTATTTGTTAGATGGCCAAGTAATATTTTCGTTAAATTATTAGGAAGTTGGGGTCAAAGATCTGATAGTTCATCTCAATTATATGCTGTTAGTGGATTAGCTTATTATATTCAACCACCAATTAATTTTACTGATGCTTTATTAGATCCAATTAAAACCACTATTTATATTATATTTGTTTTAGGAAGTTGTGCAATTTTTTCAACTACTTGGATTGAAGTTAGTGGATCATCACCAAGAGATGTTGCAAAACAATTTAAAGATCAAGGATTGGTTATTGCTGGTCATAGAGAAACTTCAGCATATAAAGAATTAAAAAAAATTATTCCAACAGCTGCTGCATTTGGAGGTGCAACTATTGGTGCACTTTCAGTTGTTTCTGATTTAATGGGTACTTTAGGTAGTGGAACTTCAATTCTTTTAGCAGTTACAACTATTTATGGATACTTTGAATTAGCAGTTAAAGAAGGAGGATTAAAACAATCTCTTGTTAGTGGATTTGGAGAAATGTAAGGTAGTCAGAGTAAGCTGAGAAGCTGAGAAGCTGAGAAGCTGTGAGAAGCCGAGTAAGACCACGTAAGCTAGTGAGGCATCGACTTGAGTAACTTGGGTAAGCTGAAAAAGCTGAAAAAGCTGAAGCTTCAAGTCTTGATCTCAAGTAACTAGTCTTTTATAGTATAATAAGCTTTAAGCGTAATGATTTTATAGTGTAATTAGCCTTTCAATATCAGTATAGAGTTTCACAAGAACCGTAGCAATGCAGATCAAATGTGTAATCCCAGCTTGAAACTGGAGGTAATCAGCTGTCAAATTGATGTGTTGAGAAGACAACTTGGCTGTTGAGAAGACAACTTGAGTACCCTGAACAGGACCCTTTCAAGTGAAGATGAGTTTCAGGGACCTAAAGAGCCTTCAGGTGAAAACTAAAGTCACACTCTACACAAGACAATTACAAGTTGCAAACCAGTAGCCCACCGAAAGGCCCACAGAAAGGCCCACAGAAACATATTCCCCTGAACTTCACAATTCACACACTCAAACTACAATTAAAGCCATCAGGGTCTCAAGACGGAGGCATGAACTTAATCCAACTCTAATCACATCAAGACGGGATCAATCGGTTCATTCCGGGACTTCGGTTCATCCCGTCCTCTACCCCGTCACTTCAATTCATTAGCCACGTCATCAACACCACCCCACATGAAAATAACAGGAACAGACCTCGAATAAGCAATTTCTACAACCTGTCGAGTTCTGCCTACTCACCAAAGTAGGTGCAAACTACAAAGAAACTTAGTCGGGGATGTTAAAGTCATTAGGGCTAAATGTCGCCTCGCGTCAGAGACATTTGGCGGTTGATGGTCACAAACACGATACGCGTAACGACAAGAATACCAAAGCAGGAAACCGCCAAAAACAGACAAAGGTAGGTTTAAGAGCCATAACAGGAAAGAAGACTTAGTAGAAGCAGAAGAAATAGGTTTAGTGAGGGTGAGCATTTAAGTATGTACATACTATACGCCTATAATTTTTTGCATTTTTATTTGATATATTTATTTACTTAAGGTTGTATGCAATATCGTGATCAATGCAATAACCAGATTTGTACCTGACCGGAAGTTATGCAGCCACTGTCCCGGAAATGGGTCACGGTAAATGCATGGTCGGATCTGAGGGTAAAAAAAAAAATCTATTGCATTAGGCGGGGGGCATATTACAGGTTGCGTTTCTTTTTCTCAAGATTACTGTCGCCTCAGATAAGCTCTATAGAGTTAATACCTAAATTATCATAATCTATACTACTTTATAGTAGAAAGTACTATATTATACCTATAATTTTTTACTAATATACGGTAGCCAAGAAATCATTGATATTACCGTTATAATCGACGTTTCGCATTAGTACAATTGAATGGGTTTTACAGATTGGCAAATTTACAGATTATCCCTACATCTTCCTCTTTTTCTTTTTACAGGTTACAAAGGTGCATTTCATTGGTTTTCTTTTTTTTCACCTCAAAAACAAACCTCCCCCCAGCCTTAAAAAAATATATATTACACCATTCAAGTGTTTTGTAAAATACAATCAAATTAACGGTAAATTCAAATCACCGTTTCTCATTCGCTAGCATAAGATGCTTTCAAAATTAGCATCTCCAACTCCTCATCTGAGTCCATCAGTTTTATCATCGGTTTTCCGAAGACTTTTCAACCCTAAATTTATCAAGTTTATTATTGCCATTGTGGCGGTTATAAATGTATTTTATATTTCAACACTTCTTCTTGATGAAAAGGCTAGTCATAATATAACAAACAAGCTTAAATATCATGCTTCTTCGGTGTTGGAAAACATTGATGATTTTTATAATACCAATGTCAATAGTCTTCCCAACCAGCAAGTTGATGTGATTTCTCTGGTTCCCAAAACATCAACTGTCAACAACGGCAAGCCCAAAACCCCTACGAAACAGGAATCAGTGGATTCGGGTGTTAAACTTTACCCGGTGCTGCAAGACGTGGATTATGAGAAGATGTCCAGTAAAGATCAGGTTCTTTATAAGTTGAATGAAGTTTCTCTTAATAAAGAAAAATATTGGTTGGCACATACAGAATTAACTGATAATCAACTTGAAATCACCATAAATGATTTTGTTAAATCGAGTTGGGTAGATAAACCAACTCTTTTCTATGATCCAAGATTTACTCTTTCAGTTTACTTGAATGAAATTAAAAATCAGTACATCAAGAAGAATCCTGAAAATAAGAAATTTAAAATTCATGAAATCGTAGTTCCTTTTGCTTGGTCTGATTGGGTGGATTTGACGATGTTGAATAGAGAATTAGCCCAACCTGAAAAAAATCGTAAAAAATGTGATTACTTGAAGGCAGTTCATCATATTCCTGCAAAAGATCCAAATTATTGTATAAATTCTGAAGATTTAACTCCAGAAGATTTGAAAGAAATGAATTTACCTTCATCAAATTTCGTTCCTGGATTTGCCATTAAGAAATCTCCAACAAATAAAGCTTCAAATGAAGTTAGAATGTTGGAAGGAAAGAGTCATTTACTTACTTATGCCGATAATCCATTTTCAATCATTTTTTTAAGTAAAGATGGTGTTTATGAAGCCAAGATTCAACAGAAGTCCAGAATTGTTGATTCAAAATTATTTGAAAATTATTTGAAGAATAATAATATCGACGTTGGTGATGTTAATAAAAAACTTATCATGGATCCAGTCAAAGAATTTAAAGATTTCTGTGATAAAGTTCAACCAAACCCTCTTGATCCTGAAGATGATGAATATGGAATGGTTGCTAAGATTAAAGAACTGGATCCAAATAAATCTCGTGAATTGTACTTACCTCAAGATTCTTTTAATTATAGACAAGATAAGATTGATGATCAACTTAAACACTTTGATGAACGAGTCAAGAAACTTCATGAATTAACTACCAATGAATTGAAATTTGATCATCAAACTATTAATGAGCAAAGATTTACTAGAAATGAAAGATTATATTTTGAAAGTCTAAAATATGCCAATACTTTTGATGAAAAGAAGGAACAAACTTACTTTAGAATGGCTAGATTAAATTTCGGTAACGAAGAAAATGATCATGATGCTGGTTGGCATTATGAATGGAGATTCTTTAATGGAGCATTACGTTATTTGAAAGAAGGATGGAATGAAGAAGAATTATTAATTAGAGAAAAAGTTTTACTTGATAGAATCTTAAGAAATTGGTTTAGATTTGCAAATGAAAAAGGAATTATTAGTTGGATTGCTCATGGTCCTTTATTATCATGGTATTGGGATGGATTATTATTCCCATTTGATGAAGATATTGATATTCAAATGCCAGCTGAAGAATTGACCCGATTTTCAAAACTTTATAATCAAACATTAATTGTGGAAGATGTTACTGAAGGATTTGGTAAATATTTTATTGATTGTTCAACATTTATTCATCATCGTTCAAAGACTGAAAATGAAAACCATATTGATGCAAGATTTATTGATATTGATACAGGATCATATATTGACATTACAGGATTAGGAATAAGTGATGAACCAGCGCCTGAAAAATATAAAGAAGTAATTGAATCAGCTGAACGAGAAGGTAAACCTAGACCAGTTTATAATTGTCGTAATGCCCATTTTTATTCATACGATGAATTATCACCTCTTAGATTTACAATGATGGGAGGTGTTCCACTTTATGTTCCAAATAAAATATCAGATATTTTAAAAGATGAATATAGTCTTGGAATGACATCATATACATATGAAGGATTTTATTTTGTTGATTCTCTTAGTTTATGGATTCATCAACTGAAATTAGAATTCCTTTTCGATAATTCAATAGAACATTTTAAAAATGATAAAGGAGAAATTGATAGTGAAATATTTACAAGATTAATTAAATCAATTAGTGAAGAACAAATTGTTCAATTACTTGATAAAGAAGAAGATATTTTACTTGAATATTATTTAACAAAAGATGTTACTGAATTGCATAAAGAAGAATTAACTTATATGTTTGATACACCAAATGGTAAAGATACTCATATTGGAGATGTAGGAGAACAAAAAAGTCAAGGAGAAATCAGTGATAATATTGAATATCATAAATTAACATCAAAATTTAAATTTCAAAAACCATTCAGAAGACCATTATTCAATTATGAAAATATTGATAGACCAAAGCATCATAAAGAGCATTAAGCATTTTCATGGAATCATGATTGTAATATTTACACTAACATAAATAACATACCAACTAATACATATGTAATAGAATGTGTAGAGAGAGGAGGGTGTAAAGAGAGAGAGAGAGGAGGGTGTAAAGAGAGAGAGAGAGGAAGGAAGAAGAAGGAAGAGGAAGGAAGACGGTGATGAACTTCAAAGATATAACAGATACAGAACGAGTAGATCCACTAGAACGAGTAGATACACCAGAACAAAGAGAAAAGACCAGATCAAGAGTTAAGGTTAATCGAGATAAGCTGACTTCTTCAGATTCGATTCTTCAAATAATTCAGTCTTCAGCTTCTTCTTCCCCCTCTTCTCCCTCTTCTCCCTCTTCTCCCTCTCCATCACGCAAATCACACCTCTTTAGAATCAATAGCTCAATAGCCCTAAAGTACGAAAAATACACAAAATCAAAGAGAAAACTTTTACATTTGTACCGATGTCAACCATTCCTTTATTTCCCGGCAATTTTCGAACAACATTAAGCCGTAAACTCAAAATCCAGTCGTAACTCGATCGTAACTCAATCGTAACCAGCCTAACCAGCCGTAACCAACCGTAAACATTCGGATCCAATCGTCAACAATACCATACCACGTCTATCCTTGAGGTACGATAAGTTGAGCGGCACCTAAGTTGATCGGTACGATAAGCGGATTGGCGGATTGGGAAACAGGTAGTGTGACTGAGATTGTGGAGGAAGTCGGAAGTTTAAGTGCATAAAGTTAAGGATTAAGGTTGAAATCACCGGTTTGCATATAGTGATGGAATAATGCAACCGTTATCAGCACGAACGTGTAAGTTAGCCAAGGAAGAAACTACACATGAAACGGCGATAGAGGGAGTGATATAGCAGAGACAGAACCCACATATTCATCAATAAGTATAAGGTGAAAGTATAGTTATAGAAAGTAAGTGTAAACTTACTGACATTGTAGATGTTATGCGACAAATGACAAAGCGACATTTAAAGAATAAATTAATATGACAAAAGGAAGTAACAATAAAATGAAATAGTACATTTTAATGTGGCTGCAACTGACTTAAATGAGTTGATTATGTATGTTCTAAAACAGAACGATTGTATACGATTACGGAAATTTTAATGCGCATGACGAAAATTTAGACGCCGTTTCGATAACAATAACAAGTTACGGACTGCTGGACAAAGTTAACGGAAAAAAAATAAACGGAAACTATTGTTTTGAAATCATTAGGCGAAGATTAGAAAATTATTTGTATGATGAAGAAACAAATATTATAGATGAATTAATGTAATTGTAAGTGTAATTGTAGATGACTGGATGACTTAGATAACAATTTGTATAAAGTCTGTACAGTCTCTGTAAGTTTCTGTACAGTCTCTGCACCGTCTATACAGTCAAAGTTTATCGTCTGCCTGAATCCTGCTTGACTCCTGCAACTGTAGATGAATTGGGCCTTATAATACATGATAACCGGGGACAACATGCATGATCACCGAGGGGAATGTGAAATTTTTGGCGACTTTTTTTTTTACAGATTATCTCACCAGCCAATTCCGAGGGTGCGTCAGGTTCGGTCACACGATTGAAATTTCTTTTTTCCTCATTATTTTTGGTGAATAAAAATTATCACTAAATCTTAATTAACTGTTAAAATCCTTTAGTTAATTTTATTATTTTTATACTACTTTTCATTATCAATTTTTTATAGGTTCTTCTTTCTTCCAATTTGCTAAGGCATGATAAATACAAGATTTATCAAAATCACATTTGTGGTTATTTTGGTAATTAATATTCTTTATTTCACAAAAGTTTATACAATTGAAGAATATAAATTAAAGCAAGCGGCTATAAAACATGCTTCTTCAATTGATTATAAAACTGATGATCAAATTGTAATTCCAAAAGGTAAAACATACGAACAACTCACACCTCAACAGAAAGTAGCTCAACTATTGAAAAATGTTGAAAATGATAAACAAAAGTATTGGCTTGCAAATACAAATGTAAATGAACCAAATTTAAAGATTAAAGTTTCAGACTTTTTACCTTCAAATAATGAAAATGCTTGGGCAAATAGTGCAACTCTCTTTTATGATCCAAGATTTACATTATCGGTTTATGTTAATGAAATCAGACATCAACTCGAACAAGAAAATCCAAAGAATTCAAAAGATTTTGATCATAAGATATCAGTTCCATTTAGTTGGTCAGATTGGGTGGATATCACGTTATTAAATGAAGAATTAAGTAAACCAGAACAAGAAAGATTGGGTTGTGAATGGTTACAAAGTAAAATTAATAAACCAACAAAACATCCTGAATTTTGTAAAGATTTAAAAGATCTTAGTGATGAAGAATTAGCAGAAACTGGATTCCCTCTGAAAAAATTCTTACCTGGATTTGTTGTTAAATCATCTCCAATGAATAAAGCTCCTCATAAACAAGTTATGATGCAAGGGAAAGCTCATTTACTTACTCATCAAGAAAATCCACTTTCTATAATATTTTTGACTCAATCTGGTACTTATGAAGCTCAAGTTTCTGAAAAGAAGAGAATTGTTCATACCGATATGTTTGAAAATTTCTTAGAAAGAAAAGGTATCAATGCTAATCATTTAGAAGATATTGATGATAAATTAATACTTAATCCAATTAATGAATATTATGACTTGTTAGGTTCGGTGAGTCCAAGACCTCTTAATTTAGATGATGATATTTATAAAATGTTTGCCATTACTAGACAAAAAGATGTTAATGCAAGCCGTGAATTATACTTGGAAACTGAAGCATTTAATTATAAACAAGAACAAGTTGATGATCAAATTAAAGAATATGAAGTAAGACTAAATCATTTAGATGAATTAATGACCAATGAAATTAAATATGATGCTCAAGAAATACAAAGAAATGCTCTTTCAAGACATGAAATTAATCATTATAATGGATTAAAATATGCTTCATCTGTTAGCGTTGAAGATGAACCAACTTATTATAAATTAGCCACTCTTTTAAAAGATGAAACAAATAGAGATGCTGGTTGGCATAATGAATGGAGATTTTTCAATGGTGCTTTAAGATATTTGAAAGACGGATATACCATGAAACACTTGGAAATTAGAGAACAAATTATCTTGGATAGATTATTAAGAAATTGGTTTAGATTTGCTGAAGAAAAAGGAATTATTAGTTGGATCGCTCACGGACCTTTATTATCATGGTACTGGGATGGACTTATGTTCCCATTTGATATTGATATTGATATTCAAATGCCAAGTGCTGAATTAAATAGATTAGCTGCTAATTATAACATGACTTTAGTTGTTGAAGATCTTACAGAAGGATATGGGAAATATCTTATTGATTGTGCCACTTTCTTACATCATCGTGATATGGCTCTGAAAGATAATCATATTGATGCAAGATTTATTGATATCGATACTGGAACTTATATTGATATAACAGGATTGGGTAAAAATAATGAAAGTCCACCATCAGAATATGATAGTTATATTAGAAATAAGAATAGTCAAGGAGAATCAGTTGAATTATATATGGATCGTCGTAAGCATTGGCTTAATTTTGAAAAGATCAGTCCATTAAGATATTCAATGATTGGAGGAGTACCAGTTTATGTTCCAAATGATATTATGTCAATGTTAAATCATGAATATAGCAAGGGAACAAGTTCATATTATTTCTCAGGATATTATTATGTTCCATGTGTTAGATTATGGTTACAAGAAGAAAAATTAGTTGGACTTTTCCAAGAAAAAGATTATAAAGATGGAGATAAAGTCAATGCCGATAAATTAATCGAATTAATTAAACAAATGAAGGAGGAAGATAAAGTTAAATTATTAGAATCTGATGATGAAGTTTTAATTGAATATTACTTAACCCAACAATATACTGCATTACATGAAATTGAGAAGAAATTAATGCTTGATCATTCATTACAACATTCAATTCTTGATCTTAAAGATAATACTGATTATCATCAATTGACATCAAAATTTAAAATGGGAAAACCATTAAGAAAACCATTATTCGATTACGAATATATTGAACGTACTAAAAATTTAGATTAGTAGTTTACATGCATGTATTATTTAATTAAAGAGAGTGTAGAGAAGAGGGAGAGTGTAGAGGAGAAGGGAGAGATGGAGAGGAAGAGGGAGAGATGGAGAGGAAGAGGGAGAGATGGAGAGGAAGAGGGAGAGATGGAGAGGAAGAGGAAGAGGAAGAGGAAGAGGAAGAGGAAGAGGAAGAGGAAGAGGAAGAGGAAGAGAGGAAGAGAGGAAGAGAGGAAGAGAGGAAAAGAGGAAGAGAAGGTAAAAAGATGTCCGAATCCCTTTCGATATGTCAAATTCCAAGCCAGGCGTGGATGAACGACGGTTGTAGAAGAAGCACAAGAAGGTTTAAGAAGCAAGGGGTTGATCGGAGGGCGCCAAGAAGAGGAAGACGCAGGGAGAGAGAGCCAGAGATGGAGATCTGGAAGTAGAAGAAGAGAGGTGGAAGAAGAGAGGTGGAAGAAGAGAGGTGGAAGAAGAGAGGTGGAAGTAGAGAATTAGAGGTGAAGAAGGTCCAGAGAAAGGAATAAAGGGTTGGTACAGTAGATCAGACAGATGGTCTTTAGGTCTTCAGGTCCTCAGTCTTCAGATCTTCAGGTCTTCGGGTCGACCCACGACTCAACGACTTACAGAGAGGATTGTCAACACAAGACAGCCTTTCGCCGTCCAGAAGAGAGTTGCTTAACGAGAGTTTAAGACGTGGAGGAAGGTCCTGAAGTAGGAGCTCAATTGAGCGGGCCGTCTTGATTTCCTCCATATCTCCACAACTTTCACAACTTCTCTGGCCCAACTCCTTCCGTTTCGACCTCGGCAGCCCCAACTTCTCTCGTTGCAACCACCTCCAACCACCTCCAACCTCTCAGTTCTTCTTGAAGTTTGTACTCTCACTTCTTTAGCCGCGCTCTATCGCGTTCTCAGGTTTCGCTTCTTCTTCTACTCTTACTCTTCCTCTTCTTCCTCCACCGATGTTTACTCGATTATGGAAACCAGCAGTAGCTGTTTGTGGTCGTAATCTCAGTACTACCAGAAGACTATTAGCAGTTGAAACAAAAGCTGAAAAATCTACATTAAATTCTCTTAAAGATTCACCATCTTTAACCGGACCATCAACTAATGAACAAGGACATATTAATTGGTCAGATTCATTCCATGGATTGGGAACAGAACCTTTTGCTGATAAAATCGTTGATACTCTTTTAGCTCCTTTAAAAGATGAAGACATTGAAATAAAACCCGATGGATTACTTTACCTTCCGGAAATTAAATATCGTAGAATTTTAAATAAAGCTTTTGGACCTGGAGGTTGGGGATTAGCTCCAAGAACAGAAACATTAATTACTCCAAAACAATTAAGTCGAGAATATGCTCTTATTTGTCATGGAAGATTAGTAAGTGTTGCAAGAGGTGAACAAGATTATTTTGGAGGTGATGAAAAATTAACAACTGCTCTTGAAGGTTGTAAAAGTAATGCTTTGATGAGATGTTGTAAAGATTTAGGAATTGCTAGTGAATTATGGGATCCAAGTTTTATCAGATCTTGGAAAAAGAGGTATTGTGATGAAGTTTTTGCTGAACATGTAACTACAAAGAGAAAGAAGAAATTATGGAAATTAAAATCAACTAAAAGTTTAGACTACCCGTATAAAATTGTATAAATAATGGACGATGTATGTGAAAGGTGTAGAGAGGGAGAAGGAGGGTGTAGAGAGAAGAGAGAAGGAGGGAAGAAAGAAAGAAGGATGGTCCACGACTGTCCAGAGTTCAACCCCAGTACAATGTCATCGTACTCCGTCGTAGCCACCGTCAGTTTCCACGCTCCCATCCATTCTCTCTCTTTTATTCTCTTCTCTAAACCCTCCCTCTCTACACCATCTTCTTTCTACACCCTCCCTCTCTACACCCTCCTCTCTCTACACCCTTCTCTCTCCCTCCCGTAATTAACTATTTTATATTTAATAAATAATGCACTATGGTTTAAGAATTCCTCTACCTTGCCCCAATTCTTCAACAGTTTGGGATAATGGTCTTCTTCTCCATACATCCCAAAATTGTTGTCTTGGAGCTTCTTCTTCTGAATTAGCCATAATATGTTTAACATCTTTTCCAGCATAAGATGTTGATTGAGCCCAATGCCAATGATCTAAAATTGCAGCAATTGAAGCTCCAGAAATTCCTGTTAATACTTTATGTTTTGCTGGCATTGAACGTAATCCAACTGAAAGAACTGAAAGATTACCAAATCCAACACCTAAAAATGTATTCCAAGCATCATTTGTTTCTCTTAAATTACTTGCAATATTTTTAGCTGCTGTGGCTACAGTGAAAAATCCAACCGCAGTTAATGGGAGTTCTAATTTGAATGTAGTTCTTTTCCAAAGGTATAACCAACCATATGCTCCAACTGTTGAATAAAATCCAAGTTTGAAAACTCTCAAGGTTTTTTCTTTGGTATCAACAGGTTCCCATTTAGGGTAAGCATTTCCGTTGGTAGTATTTCCGAATGGACTTGGCCATTTGAATGTTGAGTCCGGAATAACAGCAACACTTTCAGCTTCACTCATTTCTTAGGCTTAAGTTTGATGTTATTTGTAGAAAAAATTGATAATCCAATCACAATTGAGGTTTTCTAATGCGCCCAGGGTGGTGCACGGGTGTGAGCCCCGGAGAAGTTGGTAAAGAGCACGACCACAGAAGACTTTAAGACTTGAAGACTCAAAGACTTGACTTCATTGCATTCACCTCCGGCGGCTTATAAGTGCTGTGTGGAACAGTGTTCTGGGATGTGCTTTGGGATGTGTTTTGAGGCGTAGATCTGGGTTGTGTGGGTCTTTTTTCCCGGTCTATGCTCGGAATGCCTCAGACCTGACATTTACCCCAGAATCCATGAAAGTACCACAACAAGCAGAAGACATTCTCTTCTTGGCCTTTGAGATTCCAATCGCAATCACCCGTAGTAGTCCAAGTCAACTCGTTCTTTGCTCTTTGTTTTTTTTTGTGCTTGTGCTTAATTTCGGGGGTAGACCTGCTCTTTTTACCACCTCTTTATCTTAAGATTAAATGGAAGGTACCTTCTGGATATTCTAGTCAAAAAAAGTTCTACCATCTTCTGATTGTTCACCAGCAAAGACCAATGGAACACTTCTAAATCTTGAGTTAACTCGAGTTCCAGTGTAGCTCTTAATTCGAGTAATGCCAAAGTCATAGTTTTCAAGTCAATAAGATACTCTAGCGTTGACACCATCAATCTTTCAATTTCGTCTTAATACTGTTCTCAAGATGATTCATACTATAAGTTAAGACCGCTTTACTCTACACATTTAAGTGAAATACCTTAAGGTAGTACCCCAGGTTAACTTTGCAACAAGATTCATGGCCCGACACCCGTGCACCAAAACTATCTACGGTACATTAGCGAGCATCTAAAAGTAAATCTCGAACTCAACAGTGCATTTAATGTTTAAATAAGCTACTTCACAGAACATTGCTCGTAGAACATGAAAATAATTTTTTCAAAGATAGTAAATAAATTTCATTTATTATGTATATATAGATTGAGTATTGGCAGCATGTGCTTTTAATTATAGTTGAACACTATGAATAAATTGTCAAATGAGATTTAAATGACACCGTAAAATTCGAAAGAATTAAGTTTGCCTTCATCTTTCGCCAACCACGACTTGAGCTTGACGTCTCGTGATTTGTCTGCTTCTTCCACTTTTGTGTTTGATGGACTACTTATGGATCAAACTTAAACGAATAATGACAGTTACAACTTGATGTTCTTTGTCCCATTTTCGCAATTATAGATATATCTTTGACTTTAGAAACGTATCGCAGAGTACGGAGGTCGTCTAAACTTATCAAAAAGTCGTCTAAACTTGAGTCTTGATCCTCATCTTTATACCACGGGGTTTCCCACGGTTGAATACGTTGAAGAAGTAATTCACAACCAGGGCATTGATGACTACATCCCTTCAGTTTTAGGAATGCGCTAAGCATTTTACCTCTGATTTTAGCATGAGTATTCCAAGCATGGAACTTGTCCCAAAATAACCATTGACCTTTCTTCAGAAAAATGTTGGGGTGGTCTTTATCTTGGTACCACGGATTTTCATATTCTTTAGAAGGTGCAAGTGCTGCTGCACAACCAGGACACAGAATACTTGACTTTGCCAGTTCGATTTTTGCGCTACGAGCTTTATCTATGATTTCAAGACGAGCCTTCCAAATATAGAAATTGGCCCAAAACATTTTCTTTTCTTCTTCCAGAGACGTATCAATTGGGTGATCCTTGTCATGGTACCACGGAGTTTCCCATTCTTTAAGAGGTGCAAAAATATCGTCACAAGAATTCTGTTCTGGCATAGGTCAGATTCAAATTAGCAAAAGATGGTAAGATGGTAAGATGGTGGAGCGAACTTCGAGGAGATCGTTTGGTTTAAATAGTAAATTGGAATTTTTGGTATGTCATATAGTTGTACCGATCTAAAAAGTTTTCAATATGCTTCGACTATGCAGATGCGTCTAGTCACTTCATGGTGCGTCTAGCCACTTTGAGCAGACTTGATTCCCCGGTAATCCTGCGACAATAAGTGTTGGTGGTTGTGTCCAAGAGAAAGGGAAAATGAGAGATTAGCTCTCTTCATATTAATAGTGTGGTATCTTACATTACCACCAAATATTTGACGTAAGTAGATCTTATAGTTCAAATTTATTATGCTAAATTTGGTGTAGTCACACGTTTGGCAGGACCAATGTCGTAGGCTGCAAACATTTATTTTAAAATTCATATAATTTACAAAAATTAAGTAAATTTGGTAAATTTAGTCTTCATTGAGTATAGAGGAAAATTTATCATGTTAATTTACATATTTTTACAACTCTCGGAATATTGTCGTAGTAAGTCACTGGCAGCACATGCAACATTGTAGTTAGGATATTACGTGATCCCGGGAATCACTAAGCTAACACGATCAGTCAACTGAACCTCGACTAACATACTTGTGAAACAGTCAAGTCAGTACACAGGCCAAAAAGGCAATTGGCATTTTAAGCTTCAACAACACAGTCAGAAGACAGGTACCATTTCAGACTGAATATGACCCAATTTAGGACACTTTTTCTACTGTACGCCAGGCTAATTTGCAGCAATATCTCTGATGTACGGATGTAAAATCTTTCAGATCTGAGATGTACGGGTTCAAATTGTACGGATGTCGCTTTAGTCAAATTTAATTTAAAGGCGAAAATTTTTACAACACCATGGGTAAATTCTTAAATTTTACAGCTATTGCAAGTATTGCAATTGCAGGATATGCAGTTTATTTTGATTATAATAGAAGAAATTCTGTTACATTTAGAAAATCTTTAAAACAAAAAAATTTGAAACATGAAAAATTACAAGCCAAAGTAGATGAAGATTCCAAAAAATCAAAAACTGAACAAGTTAAACAAGCTTTGGATGATTTAGATACAAATTCAATTCCAACTGATTTAGCAGAAAAGGAAAGTTACTTTTTACAACAAGTTTCATTAGGTGAACAATTAGCAAATATTCCTGATCAAAAAATTGAAGCTGCTTTATGTTTCTATAAAGCTTTAGCAGTTTATCCAAATCCTACTGATATTTTAGGTGTTTATCAAAAAACAGTTCCAGAAGATGTTTATGAGCTTATTGTTATGATGATTGCTCTTAAACCTCCTGCAGCAATTGCTTCTGTAATTGGAGCTGCTACTGAAAAACCATCAGCTGGTGATCTTGATTGATGAATAGATTGTACATATTCGAATGAACGTAATAAAATGAAGGCAGTAGGAGGGTAGACGAGAGGGAGACGGGAGAAGACGAGAACAAGACGAGAACACGATGAGAGAAGACGAGAATAAGACGGGAAAAGACGAGAACAAGACGAGAAGGACAAGACGAGAACAAGACAAGAACAAAACGAGAAACAAACAAGTCTAAGACATGATGTACACATAAGACAAAGCCAAGACATGACGAGGTATTGACGAGAATCAAACGCCGGAATCAAGAGCCAGGATACCTGCCGAAACAAGTAACTCAGAGGTTGCCGACTTCCCGAAGAGCCCTGAATTTCAACTATCGATTCAAAGACTTCAAACCTTTTGAGCTCGGTAACTTCTCCGAATCACACATTTCATTGAATTGGAAACTTCTACGAGCCAACCACTACCACTTCGTGTCTATCTGTTCAGCCTGACTCAAACTCTTCTCAAACTCCTCAGTCTCTTCATGTGTAAACTCCGATCTCAATGACGTAACAATGCTTTTTGACAGCTGTCAACTCAAATTAATCCACAAAGTCCCCGTCACTGCCTCATCAGGGCCCTTACAATTTGATTGTTTTTTTGTGGTGATATTGTCTTATCGTCTATCGCATCTAGTAGAAAAAAATAAATAGTCTTACTCTGACCTACTTTCTTTTCACTTTCCATAATTTTCCAAATCTCAATCATTTAAAGTCTTCAATCGCTGATTTGATTTTCTTCCCTATTCCTTCTTCTCTTCTATTCTCTCTCTTTTCTCCTACTTTCCTCATCTTTCTCATTCGCTTATGTTATTCATCTTTCTCTGGCTTCTAGCTCTAATCGCTGGCTCTAATACTTCCAGCTTATTAAATACCTCCAGCTTATTAAATACCTCCAGCTTATCAAATACTTCCTATTCCAACGCCTCATACACTCATACCAATACCACATTCCAGTACCAAGGTGTGGCACTTGGTCTGTGGTTTGTTATTGAACCCTTTATTTCTCCGCTGCTCTTTCTTGCATTCAATCAGTCTTCGGATAATTCATCTGAAATCCCGGTCGATGAGTATCATTACTGTAAGAAACTTGGTAAAAAAGAGGCATCAAAGCGTCTTGAAAATCATTGGGATACTTGGATTAACGAAACTGATTTTGCAACCATTAAACTGTATGGATTAAATATGGTAAGAATTCCAATTGGTTATTGGGCTTTTGGGTTACTTAAAGATGATCCTTACGTTCAAGGACAAGAAAAATATCTTGATAGAGCCATTGGATGGGCTCATAAATATGGATTGAAAGTTGAAATCGATCTTCATGGAGTTCCTGGATCTCAAAATGGATTTGATAATTCAGGTTATCGTATGGATGTTCCTCTGTGGTTTAATAAGACAGAAAATGTTGAAGTAACAAGAAATGTTCTTAGTTATATTTGGAATAAGTATGGTGGATCTGAAATCAATAATAAGTATCCAAATACTATTGCGGCAATTGAAGTTGTTAATGAACCACTTGTTCCTGGACTTCCAATGAAAAAATTGAAAAATTTCATGAATTGGGCTTATGAAGAAGCCAGAAAAATTCAGGCTGTTAACAACACCGTGATGTTTCATGATGCTTTCCAAAGTATGGACTACTGGAGTGACTGGAGAACCAAATCCGGTAATGGTAGTACCCTTAGTAATTACGATATTATGATTGATCATCATCATTATGAAGTTTTCAATGCTGATCAATTAAAATTGAATATTACAGGACATTTACTGAGTGTAAAGAGCTATGCTTCTCTGATCAAGAAGGAATTACTTTACCACCCGGCCATTGTGGGAGAATGGACCGCTGCCATGACAGATTGTACTCCATGGTTGAATGGAGTTGGTCGTGGTACTCGATATGAAGGTCAAAAACCATATACCAATAAAAAGATTGGATCTTGCTACGGGATCAATGACTGGTCTAAATGGAGTCTGGAACAAAAGAAAAACACTCGTAAATTCATTGAAATGCAATTAGATCAGTATTTGGCTAAAACTTCAGGTTATGTTTTCTGGACTTGGAAGACAGAAACTTCAATTGAATGGGATTTCCAAAGACTCGTAGAGTATAAGTTAGTGCCACAACCCCTTTCCGACAGGAAGTATATTGTTAACGGAATAGATACAGACTCTGACTCACAGGAATCAAGTGCTGTTACTGTGCAAAGTCGGAGCTGGAAGGTTTTGGTGATTTATACCATGATAATTATTTTTGGCTAAACGGCCCAAAGGGCCCCTACAAGGCACGAGAACCGTGTAGCACATACCTACTCACTGGTCCTAGAGCTCTGGCGTCAAGCCTCTGGCATCAAACCTGATTATTACTGGCTTGACCTACAGAGCCACATTAACAGATTAGACTTAATACTAGATAGAACATTACAATATAAATCTAAAACCACCAAAGAAAGAGTAGCAAGAGACATAACCAGCAACTACCACTCCACCTTCGGAATTTTCTTCCTTTGTTCTTCCTTCCTTCTTCGTTGGTTCCATCGTCGGTTCCATCTTGTCTCACGTGCAATATGATAATTTTAATTTTTCACTCGTCCAATTTCTACTCCATACTACCATGACTAAATCAGTGAATGTTGCCATTATTGGAGCTGGAGTTGTTGGCTCTGCATTTCTCTCACAATTGAAATCTTTGAAAACTTCTGTTGCTTTTAATGTGATTTATTTAGCCAGATCTTCAAAAGAAGCAATCTTCTCTTCTGATTACTCACCAGTAGATTTATCAACTTATAAAACTGCCAGTGCCCAACCAGTTTTGTCACTCAAAGACTTGGCTGTTTTCTTAAATAATTCTCCAAAACCAACTATTCTTATTGATAATACATCCAATGCTTCAATTGCTGATTTTTATCCTGAATTTATTGAACAAGGTATATCAATTGCAACTCCAAATAAGAAAGCTTTCTCATCTGATTTAAGTAGTTGGAATAAAATTTTCAAAGCTTCCGCTGCTCCTCAAGGTGGGTTGGTTTACCACGAGGCTACTGTGGGTGCCGGATTGCCAATTCTTGGACCTTTAAAAGATTTAGTCACAACTGGTGATCATGTGGAAAAAATTGAAGGTATTTTCTCTGGAACTTTATCGTATATTTTCAATGAATTTTCAACTACTGAAAAATCATCCACTAAATTCTCTGACGTGGTTAATGTTGCTAAAAAATTAGGTTATACTGAACCAGATCCACGTGATGATTTAAATGGTCTTGATGTTGCAAGAAAAGTTACAATTTTAGCAAGAATTTCAGGTTTTGAAGTTGAATCTCCAACTTCTTTCCCTGTTGAATCATTAATTCCAAAAGCTTTGGAATCTGTTGAAAGAGTTGATGAATTCATGTCTAAATTACCAGATTTTGATTCAGATATCCAAAAAGTTAAAGATGATGCTTTTGCTGAAGGTAAAGTATTGAGATTTGTTGGTCAAGTTGATTTTAAAGCAAATAAAGTTAGTGTTGGTATTGGTAAATATTCTTTTGATCATCCTTTTGCTTCTTTAAAGGGAAGTGATAATGTTGTTTCTATTAAAACCGATAGATATCCTAATCCTTTGATTGTGCAAGGTGCTGGTGCTGGGGCAGATGTTACTGCTCATGGTGTTCTTGCTGATGCTATCAAGATTGCCGAAAGAATTGCCAATTAGTAAACTTCAAACATAGACACAATAAACGGTAAGACCCAATGAGGAACCAACGATCAACCAAACTTTGTAGAGTTCAAGCTCAAAGTATACCGTAGAGAGTTCAAGTAGATACGTAGTCAACTACACTGTGAAAAGTCAGAGCAAGTCCCGGCAGTTCATTCAACAGGGTTGAAGAAAAAGATTTAAGACTTTATACAATTAGCTTAAGAGAGAGCAGTAACTTAATGAGAAGCACAAGCTCTGTTGTAGCTTACCTTCCTATTCTGTGGGTACCCTCCATTTCTTTAGATTACCTTCCCGTTCGGTAACTCACCTTGTATTTTTCAATTTCCGCTTCTGCTCTTTCAGTTTCGGCGTCAGTTTCGGCGTCAAGGGTTCAGCAGCAGAGTTGGTAACGGCTCCAGTAAAAGCTCCAGCTTCCACTTCTGCACTTTTAAATTCCGCTTCCGCTTCTACTTTTTCAGCTTCTACTTTTTCCTCCTACACCTTTTCATAACTGTACTATTCTATTTACACTAAATATCAGGAACTACTCCCTCCAACGTCTGTTCCTTCCATGAAGCCTTAGCTTCTCTAAATATTTTTCTTAACTCCTCTTCATCGTTACACATGTATCTAAATTCAAGCATGATCTTTTGTGAATCCAAAATATTATTCTTTATATTGTCATTATCGTGAAGTGAGGTTAACAACGTATTCAATCTGATTAAGTGGATATTATTTGGAGCAAGGAAGAAATCTCCATTATCTCTCAACTCAACAATATAAGCACCGGTCTCATGAATGTATTGAGCAAATTGAAACTGTGGTTTTCCCCAACTATATGAAATATCAATATGATCTTTCAGGAAGAAAATTGTAGATCTATTATCAAGTAAAAATAATGCTTTTCGTAATAAGAATAAGTGGTAATAAAACTTATTATTCCTCAAAATACTTTCATCATTAAATTCCGTATCATACCATGGATTTATTGCTAATTTCAAGTCAACAAATGAATGGAATGGATTGAATTTGGGGATAGTACACAATTCTTTCCATGGAGTTTCCACCAACTTAAGTCCGTGTCTTTCACACAGTCTAGACCAGTTGATAATGGTCTCATCAATGAACTTCTTGGTGGTGTTGAGCCACTGTAATCGTATATGATAACAGTGCTCAGGATTATGAACTCTATCGTAATGAACATTAACCAACTCGGGCTTGAATGACTTACCTAAAGTGTCAGCGTTATACTTGACGCAACGACTCAAAATAAACTTCTTCTTTGGCTTGGCTTTGGCGTCAGAGATCGATGGCGATGCTGTTCCCGGGTCTGCTGGATTCAAATAAGGTGATTTTCCCGATTCGGTATCTGAATTAGGTTTCGAATCGGTCTGTTGAAGATTAGATGCAGATGTAGTCTTTTTCCGATTAAACCACCCATTAGGAGCAGATTTCTCGTTTTGGTAGGTCTTGTCGACATACTCATCTTCCAATTCGTAAAAGTAGTACCCATCCAAGAATCCATGTCTGTTTTCCACGTGTTTAAACAACTTTTTATCCATTAACAGCTGTCCGTACTCAGAGGCAGCCTCTCTGTTATCAATATCTTCAAAGCACTCAATTAACCAGCTCACCATTTCATTTCCTAGGAAACAGTGAAGATGAGTTTTAAAGTGCCATGTTCTGTCAACTAATCTAACACCTCCAGGTTTCTGGAGTTCTTGCGCCAATTGACTCAACTTAATGTTTCGGTTGAATCTAATACCATCTGGGAGCATGAGCGAATTGACTGGTTGATTTCCGGTAGTATCATAGAGTTCAACTTGATCATTCAAAAAATCGTAAAGGTTTCCAGTATAGAAACTTATTTCTGGCAAGATTTCCTCTTTCTTACCGGCGTTTTCCTCCTCAACGTACTTGCCACGTTCAATGAGTGCAATGAGCTTACGAAGCCCTTCAAGACGGATTTCTTCATCACTTAATTTCTCGTTGTTGATGAAGTAAGCATTCTTTGGAATATCCGTAGGGACAACCACGAATTTCATCTTATGAAACTCCTGGTTTTCCTCGGGCATAGCATCGTCGTAGCCCGCCAACAACTGGTCAAATTGGTTCCAGTTATACGGACGGTTGTTGTTGTTGAGGATATCAATTTGCGCCGGCGTATACTCGTCAGCGTAACGAGTCCTAATCATTGGAGTGTACTTTTCCTTGTAGTTATGGCACCCGAAGCCAAGCAGTTTCTCCTGGGTTTGAATCTTCTTGTAAAGTTGAACATTCAAGTTCCCACTTGATTCACAGTAAATACGATGAATTTCATCATCGAGTGAAAGGTAGATCCGTCCCCCTATACAAGATTCTTCATCATCAGGGAAATACTTGAGTACTCGATCTGATTTGCTATTGTGAGCCAAGTTGGCAGAGTCAACTTCCTTGACTTTATCACTATAACAAATTTGGAATCCCAATGCCAACCGTAACTGGATCAATTCCCTCATAAGGCTCTGATTGGTCTTTAGTTCTAAATCGTTCTCCCAATTGAGCGTCACACTGTAGATTTGAAACGTATAGTCGTTAGAAAGCTGCTGTTTGGTTGGGAATAAGTTGGTAACAACCGGTAAGGCTGCTGGTGCTTGAAATGATCTCCATTTGACTTGTTTCCGCTTGATTCTGGGTGGGAATACTTCGTTCCACCTACTGGAGCGAATGAATCCGAGTAAGTCAAATTGCAGGTCCTGGGAAGGGTTGGCTATTTCAGTCCAGTGTTCATTTGTCGGCTTGAGCTCCAGAGTCTCGACATTCGAAGTAACTGAAAGTTTCTTGTTGGTGACAGAAAGGTTAGGGTCAGAGAGTTCTCTCTTTTTCTTGAGCTGTCTTTTGGCTCGAGGTTTATCCTTCTTATCATTCTTATCGGTATCACTAGACCTCTCTGAGTTAGGTAACGTGCTGATACTCTTTACGGGTCTGATCATCGACATTGGCGTGAAACTTTTGATGCTTTTAGCTGATGCGTTACTTGAAACAGGTTTCAATTTCACGTCATCTACTTTATTCAATGAATAAAGTGCTGAAAGTGCTGAGACCTCAGTACTGACTGTAGACACCGTTCCAAGAACCGAAGATGGTGTGGTTTGGATTTCCACATTGGTAATTGACGGAGCGGAAGTTTGTCCGTGAATCAACGACAACGTAAAAGTTGACTCTTTTTCACGTAATTTACTGAACTTTTGAAGTTCACGACCTGAACCATTCTTACCCAGCTTTACAGGGCGGAATATATCTTTATCATAAGCATCCATGGCTTCAATACTGGCCCTCGGATCTTTGAGGAAGTCAAGACGCTCAATAGAAACATCATTAATGTTGTTTTCCATAACACCCATCATTTGCAACTCATAAATCTTACACCGGGGAATCCACTGACTGAAATTGGCAGTAGGATCCTTGAAGAATGATATATCACACCAGTTGGGGACACAGTGACATAATTTACCACCTTTTTCAGGATTCTTATACCGGAAAAGAGGTACGATGTGAAGTGGAGCTTGACTTAAACAAATCAAGTCAAGAGCAACATCAACAGCATGCATTTTCTTAGAGGTTTTCAAAAGAAGTTCATAGTCTACGTCAAATAATCCAGTACCTGGCGTGACCACGACAAAATGACTTAAGCAATGTTTTAAATCGGTATTTCTGAACCTGTCAGTTACCAAGGTTAAACCTAGATTTATAGCCTCTAAAATATTACCTTTAACTGCTGGTAATGGCTCACCTTCCATAACATAAAATCTGTTATCGGGAGATTCAGAAGATGTTTTGAGATTAAGCATTATATCTCTTTTAAAGTTAGCAAATTCTAATCTAAGATTTGCCATAATTTTATCCCAGTGATAAATATTCACCTGGTCCACCACCACTCTAAAGTAATCCCGACGATTGTTTGGACGTTCACCTTGTCCTAATGAAGTCCATGGAGTATCTGTGAGATCTACGCTAGTGAAAAGAACAATTGTAATTGAATGATGAGAGCTTTTATCTCTCCATTTCTTGAAAATTTTTGGGAATAAAGAATTTACAAGTTTATGGAACATGATTTCACCATTTTCTTCAAAGTGCCACATTTCTCTTGATAATTGCACGAGGAATGTGAGTTTAGCACTTTCACTTCTGTAAACGACTCTGGTATTCTCTCCAACATATGCTGAGAATACTTTCCTACCATTCTTATAAATATACTTGACCGTACCTGTACGGTTATTCAAAAATGATACTCTCTGATCGTTGTAGACACAAGTACCGACTAGCGATGAGGATAAGTTCCACATCGAGTCTCGAGATAAATTAACATCTTTGATAAAGATTTCAACCGAATCTGCTTCAATCGGATCTAAATCCAGCACAATCCGGACCAGGACCGGGGCTCTAGGAAGAACATCAAGAAGTTTTTGAAGTGGATTCAGAAGAAGAGAAAGTTGGAAATTTACATTGGACTTGGTGTTAATACTTGAAAGGAGATTATTGTGAGTCACTGTAAAATATAATCTCTTTAGCGGAGCAGATAATGTTGTTACGGACGATGGAGCGAGTTGAGGTGTCGATGGTCTGATGGATGGAGAGTTTTGAAACTCCGTAAGGTTTGGCGTATTATTGACATTAGTATTTTGTGCTGAAGATGCTGGTGATCCAGTTGAATCATCAAAATCACGTTTTATAGGAACCAATTCACAAATATCACCGATTTTCAAGCCAGGAATGGCGTTTATGTCAATGACAACGTCTTCTGATGAAAGTCGGAGTTCATGGAACCACGCCGTGAGTGCTACTGGATCGTGAGATCTTTTGGCACTAATTACCGGGACATGAGATAGCAGCGATGACTGTTGAACTCGTGATAAACTAGAAGAACGAAGAGATCTGACTCTAGCCAGAGAAGGCGAAGAAGTAGGGTCAGATACGTTCCTGTTGGGAGAAGCTCCCACCACTATGGAGGCATGGAATGAATTATGGAATGAAGGTAATGAAGGTCTTGCACCAGTTCCTGAACTTAGAGAGGAAGAAGAAGAAGAAGTTTGGCGAACGTCAAAGCTGGATTTCCCAATTGTGAGAGTTGAACCAGCGGATGAGGTGTTCATGGTCGACTTATTTGGAAGCGGTTTTCGTGGAGGCCTTCTTGGTTGTTGAGAAAAGTCTTCGGATTTGTTATAAGCTCTAGGGTGCTGCATGAGGAATTATAAAATTTGAGATGAAAAATGAAATTATGACAGAATTAGAAGATAAATATGAAGATGAATAAAGGTAAAGTTGAAAGGAATCGAGTCAATTGAAAACAAGAAATAAAAAAAACGTATGGTTGAAAAATGTAATGGTTGAATAAGATCAAATTTTCGCTACTGAAAAATGCGTAGAAATTGCAAAACTACATCTACTTATTATCACCATTTCCGACAAGTTTTCAATTCCGACAAAAAAACTCAACAAAACAATATGATTGATGCTGCGTCTAATTGCTAGAATTGAATTGATACAGATGTAGCTTATGACGATTTTACCGCTTAGCCGCTGATAATGCAATCTAGTTCGGCACTTGTAAATTTGTACATAAGATAAATATTCAGATATAGAATACAGTAACCCGGGGCGACGAATGGTTAGAGAACAAGGGCCTGGTCGGTGTTGGTTGCTGTTTGAAGAGGAAATTTGCCTGTAATTGTACCTATTAATTTTTTGACAGTTGACAATGCAATGCCAGATTTGGTAACAATAGGGTCGCTGTTTTGTTAGGGTATTTTAATCGTCGATTTAGACGGTGCATATGAAAAAATAATTTGATTTAAAAACAACTCGATCAAAGGAGGAGTGTAAGTCAGTTACGGTCCGGGAAATTGAAGTTTAAACTATTTGGTAGGAGGCAATTGTAAACCATTTGTAAGTGAATGCAACGCAAGTTGCAAATTTAACTCCTGGTCCAATTGATAGTAAAATCAATTCCCTCAGTACTCTCTCTCCTTTTTTACCTCTTGCTTCTCCTTTATCGCCCCTAAGCCACTAGTGCTTTCCTCTTGTCGTCCCTGCCTGTCTGTAGACACGGTAATGATAATTGTTATCTGAAAAATTTTTCATGCCATTTGATTGTATTGGCAGTGCACCTTTTACGATAACAATGGCTTATAAGCCCTGCAGAAACTAATGAATTGAATAAATGTAGAATTTAAACTTTCGTACATCTCTTACTTACTAGCACCATTTTTAATTTGTCAGGTTTATTTACAATCTGTATTTGTAAATTCGTCAATTGTTGAAACTGAATTGTAATTCCTTGAAATTTCATTTTTGACATATCCTTCATCGCTATGCAATACTTTGTGAATTGAAAATCTTAAGATTAAAGTTTCACTCGGGTTTAGTGGGGGCTTATTGAAGGAGAGTTACCTGCATTATTTAAAATCTTATCTTACTATTTGACATTCCCAATTCTTCGGTAATCAACTCAATTATCCGAATTTAATTAGTATCTTTCGTTTACGAACAAGCTCTTGATTACTTGATTCTGCTAATTACGAATTCTTCAAGAAACCATTCATGGAACCTAATATCACTTACTAATTCCGGATGGAAAGATGTCCCGAGTTTCCAGCCTTGACGAACAGCCACAACATGTCCATTGTCTAATTGAGAAAGAACTTGTATCTTGTCGTTATTGATATATAAATTTTTCGAAACAATCACGTTGTCTTCAATTTCTTGGTCAACATTTATAGATTCCACAATAGGAGCCCTTATGAATATTGTAGGAAATTCAGTAACGTTGGTGATAAATGAGGAGAAATCAAGTAATGTTTCAAATGATTCAAGTTGTCTTCCAAAAGCATTTCTTTCTACTCTAATTTTCATTCCACCCAATAGTTTCTGTTCTGGTTTACCATTTGAACATTGTTGAGCTAAGAAAATTAGTCCAGCACAAGTTCCCCAAATCAGTTTCGACTCATCTGCAACAAACTTGTAGAGTTCAGGAAGAAGTTGTGTTCTTTCGGCAATAAGCGATATGGATGTACTTTCACCACCTGGTATTATGAGAGCTTGACATTGTGCTAATTGTTCTTTGGTTCGTACTTCTATGATATCTAAATTATAGTTTCGACTTATGCATGCTTTCTTTAAGTGTGCAATATGCTCTGCAAATGCCCCTTGTAGAGCAAGAACCCCGACTGTCATAATAGTGTGGAAATGTAGGTAAAACGTAACTGAAAATCAATATGAAAAATGTGAAAAATCAAGTAAAGAAACAACTCAAAATGGTCCGTACCAAATTAGAGTATCAATTAGCTCAATTTACGAATACCCGCTAGTGATAAATGATGCCATTTTGAAAAGTCGCTTACGATATCTGTATCTACTACTACTTTCGGTTGTCGCTAATGAGTCACATATATTTTAACCAAACCGCTATCGATATACCGAATCAAGCAATATGCCATATGCGACGTTTAGCTGCAGAGTCATGTGAAGCATTTTACCCATGAAAGTTTACAATACAGTCCACCAAATGAGTTGCAATCTCAAGCCCAAAAACGCTTGCAACTGACTTATAACATGCCTGTTGATGGGCGAATCATTCGACAATTATTGCCACTTTTTTCGACGTTTTCACGTCAATTCCCCATGCTTTATTTTTAGCGCATGTGCAGAGTCAGAATAGGGTCCATTTACGCACGACTAACCTTCAACAGAGTCATTAACAAATACCTGAATATAAGGTTAAAACCGGACGTCGGCAAGATTGAAATATCTATTATTTAACTATTGAGTGAAAGGCTAAGATTTTTTGGTGTTGAAAATTAAGTAAATTTTTCACTTTCTCAGCAACATGTCAGAATTCAAGATTAAAGCCGGATTGGCACAAATGCTTAAAGGAGGTGTAATTATGGATGTTGTTACACCTGAACAAGCCAAAATTGCTGAAAGTGCCGGTGCTTGTGCCGTAATGGCACTTGAAAAAATTCCTGCTGATATGAGAAAATCAGGACAAGTTTGTAGAATGTCTGATCCTCATATGATTAAGCAAATAATGGAAGCCGTTTCAATTCCTGTTATGGCCAAAGTTCGTATTGGACATCAAGTTGAAGCACAACTATTAGAAAAATTAGGTGTTGATTATATTGATGAATCTGAAGTTCTTACTCCAGCAGATAAATGGTATCATATTGATAAGAATCAGTTTAAAGTACCATTTGTATGTGGAGCTAAAGATTTAGGTGAAGCATTAAGAAGAATTGAAGAAGGTGCAGCTATGATTAGAACCAAAGGTGAAGCAGGTACGGGGGATATTCTGGAAGCAGTTCTTCATATTCGTAAGATTTCTCAAGATATTAAAGAAGTTTTAAGTGTTAAAGATGATGAAACTAAATTACAACAATTAGCTACTAAACATAGAGTTTCATTGAATTCACTAATTGAATTAATTGGCAATGATGGTAAATTACCAGTTGTAAATTTTGCTGCTGGAGGTGTTGCAACCCCTGCAGATGCTGCATTATGTATGCAATTAGGAGTTGAAGGAGTTTTCGTTGGAAGTGGAATCTTTAAGCTGTCAAATCCTGAAAAATTAGCTAAAGCCATTGTAAATGCAGTAACTCATTATAATGATGCAGAAAAAGTATTGGAATATTCAACTGATTTAGGAGAAATGATGCCTGGGGTTAGTGTAGCTGGGTTGGAGGATAGAGAAAGGCTTTCCAGAAATGGTTGGTAAAGAAGAGAAAAGGAAGGGTCAGAGAAAGGGAAACAGTAAGAGTTGAAGGGTTCTGAAGTGGTCAAACCGTCTATACTAATATTATTATTAGACTGTGCTCGTCTTGACGGTCTGTATGCTTTCAATTGGTTTATCAAGTGAATACTCGGCATACACCAATTCCATCTTTCGCCTACCCATTGCCTGCTGCCGTTAACGTATTATTATATTACTATATTATTATATTATTATATTATTATATCATTATAAATATCACCTCATAATGAGAGACTAAGTTAGTGTAGGTTTCACGGTGCTCACGTTGCTCACTTTATGAAAATAGGACTCACCTTGGTGTAAATATCATCACTATTTTGATCAATGGTAATTATTTCTTTAACAAATCTCTTTAAATCAGGAGCTAATTCTTTTGAAATACCTAAATCATGAGTACAAACAAGTAACATATCAGGTTTTAAATTTTTTATAATATTATAATAACCTTGAAGATTATTACAATTTAAAAGTTTATAGTTTTGAATAAGAGTTTGTGGTAAAACGTAATTGATTGTTGTTGTTGTAATTTGAGTATCATCATCATTTATATTCAATTGTTCATTAATTTTAATATTACATGCTAAATCATCTAATGATAAATTTGGTGGTAAAATAAATGTAACGTTATCAGAATTGACGAGAATATCATTTAATGGTAAATTTGAATTTAATACGCTATGACTTAAAGTTAATGCAATGGTTTTTTCAGTATACTTTGTTGATTTTAATTTCTTATGAACTTGTTCATCATCTTTCATATTAATATATTTATTGTAAAATTTATAAGAAATTGTTGCAACTGACGTGGCTATTAAAGCGGTTAACCACAATTTAGGATTATTTTGACGAATTTTGGCCATTAACCTTATGGGTAAAGTATAGCTAATTTATTGAATCTCAGATTGTTTGGTGTTTTTTTTTCACTAATGGCCCCTTATATTTTCCATACACGGCCCCTTATATTTTCTTCCATACACCCAGTCATGCATACAATTGTGGAGATGCTTTGTTGGGGTCCCGGGGGATTTTTTTTTTTAGCGTCACGTGCCGGCGGGTTCCCGAAATGTAAATTGCCTAATGTAATCATTGCTGCAGCCCAACATTGGGGTGGACGGTGATGCTGCTGAAGGCGCAGGCTGTGAAGCCGTTCTGTAGGTGACAACGGATGCTGAAGCTAGAGGGTGGGGGATGACGTTAGAGGGTGACGTTAGTGACGTTGGAGGTTGTGACTTGAGGTTGTGACTTGAGGTTATGACTTGAGGTTGAGACTTGAGGCTCAAGTTGGAGGTGATGGAAGGGTCTGGATGGAAAAGAGGATGGCCTTCTTTCAGTAGTAAACGTATAGTAATGCAGGGTATTAAAGACACAGTATTGCAGGCGGAGGTAAATTGATTACTCACAGCCATTGACACTCAGGCACGCTGACACTCATATGTAACTTTCATATTTAGCGACTCCACCAGTATTTATCCCTATACATCAAGCACCAACTTATATTCAATTGCTACCGTGTTAGCTCATGCGGCCTCTATGTAAACCCCTCTATGTCGTGCTGAATTGGATGCATCTGACGTTTAACGGTGATGGAAATGTCTGTAGATAATGCACAAGCGTACATGGTGGTGCATAATCGTGCATGATGTCGGGTGGGACTCCTTTGACAGCCATTTCCCAAGACGTTCGTTTAAGCAGCTGTCCTCTGAGTTATCTTCTGACCTATTTATACATCGTCATTGAACGTACCATTACTCTCTTTTCCCTGTCCTATTACTCTGACCCATTTATTCATCTGGTGTATATTGGTGTATACCGCATGTAGCTCTTTACCTCTCTTCTACCAATACTTTACAATTAATTATTATAGACTATTAGTTATTTAGACACTATACATACACTCTAATACTCTCCGTCTCCTCTTCTAACTTCAAGATGTTGAAGACAATAATTCATTTCTTCTTCATCAAGAGATTTAATATAAAGACATTTACTTAAAAGTTCTGGTTCAACTTTAAACTTATAATAACAAGACCATTCAATACATTGAGAAAGTGATTTAACAATATGAACTGAAGTTCTAAATCTTGAAAAATTAATCATTTTTTCATCTTCATTATTTGGTCCAATTACCGTCCCCATAGAATTAGTAATTGTATTATTTGAACTATCAACAGAATCAATATCTTCATGAACCATTGGCGGTGGTTTAGGAGAAATTGGTTTTTGACTCTTGATATGTTTAGGCCTTTCAGCATTGAAAATTAAATCTGATAAGTAAAGTCCAACAAATGGAATACATCCTTTTGATGGTTTAATTTGATTAATTGCAAGTCTGATATTTAAGAAATTTTTTAATGGAGATGATAATTCTTCTAAATTTTTCAACATTAAAATATCTCCTGGTGATAAATTTTTCCATGTTTCCTTTAACTTCAAAATCTTTTCACTTGTCAATGCTAAAATAATTTGCATTAAAGTTGAAAAGTTTTGAAGAACAAGACAATTTTGTGCAATATGAATAAATCTTGAAATAACATTAATTCTTTCAGTTTGCAGTTTTGTAAGTAAAACTTCTGAAATAATCCAATTAACCATAAGATTAAATCTTGAAATAACTAAATTAACTCCTTTATTACTATTATAATAAGTTTCATTAACAATAATTTCAAGCCATGAATTTACTGGTGTTAATTCTTTATTCCATTTAAGTTCAATTAATTCTTTCCAATCAATTTCTTGTAACATATCTTTTTCAATTATTGTGAAATGATTAGCAAGTGAAACAGAATCAAAACTTAATACAAACGAAATATGAGATCCATCATTTTCCATAGCTTTAGTAACTGAAAGCAGGTCCGCCGATATATTATATCCATCCAAAATAACTTTGGGTGTAGGTAACACGAAAGGACTTGCTTGTTCCATTTCATGACTATTAGAGCTTGAATTAAACAAAAAGATATCATCATTAGTAACTGAACTTCCTCGAGGCGTTGATGTTATTGGGTCTGAATGTGGGAACCTCTCAAATCCTTTGGCTGGTGTCAATGGTGGTTCTTGAGATGCCTCGATATCTGTAGAATAGTCAATGACATCCTGGGTGTTGGCATTATTAATTTCATTTAAAATCTTTTCTACATCATCAACAGTGGATTCGCTGTTTGGTGGTTCTTCCATTTCTTTAGTTTCATCTAAATCCTTAGATTCACCATTTTCTTCACCTTCATCATCATCTCTTCCTTCAAGCTTATACAATGCAAATTCTACTGGATTATTCAGTTGAATTGACTCATCGGGTATAGCTGCTAATTCTTTTAAAACATAATGATTTATACCAGGTATAGCTACCGAATTAGTAGATGACGATGTTCCAATACTCTGTGATTGAACACTTGCTTTGGATGCCACGCTTTTAGCTACTGAAAATATCGAACTATCATCAACCGTATTTAAGTTAATTTCTTGAACTACTGATTTTTTATCCCCAGTAAATGGTAATTCTGCCAATGCTTTTAACGTACTGACTCTGATACTTTTACGTACTGAAGATTCTCTTGAACTAGTTGTCTTGATCTTCATTACTCCACAATCAATTGAACTACTGCTTAAATTCCCTGCAACTCCTCTTAGGTTATTATAACCAACTTTTTTCCTTAATCCATTGTCGTTACTAAATAAATCATCTTTAGCTCCTCCACTTGAACGATTGGAGAAGGAAAATGCCGAATCATAACTGACATATGATTTGACTGATTCTCTTTTAAACATAGAACTTGAAGAGTTCCTTGAAATTCTCTTGTTCACATTAGAATTGATATTAAAACTTATTCTTCGAGGACCGTTTTCTTTGTTCATAGATTGAGGACTCATGGCTATACCCAAATCAGCAATCTCAGCATCATATTGTGTAAGATTACTTGGAGTTGATATTGACAGTTCAAAAGATCCGTCCGACTTGTTACTAGGTCTTTCAACTGGAAGTTCATCACTAACATCAAAGTATTGCGTTTCACGTTTGGCAAGTGGTTTTCTTCTGAGCTCTGGATTTCCACTTGGTTCAGATTCAACAATTACACCGCTATTATCGTCTTTGGGGATTTCAGTGGTTTCAAAATCCACCTCGTCATTCCAATTGATGCTTGTGGGTCTTTGGAATGAAGAGTCTGTTCCTTCAACAGGACAAACTTCATTGGCGTCCACGTCGTCAAAAGATTTACGTTCACCAGATCTGTTGACTTGAACGGCTTCTCCAAGAGACTCAGCAGACACCAGACGAGTTATGGCGGTTTCTGAGGACTCAGCAACTTCTGGATTGACTTGAGTGACTTCAAGAGACTCTGGATTTATCTCTACTTTTTTTTCAATGGGTTCAGCTGCTTCCAATTGATCAACATCCTCCTCGGATTCATCATCGTCGTCATTTTCCACTTCAACTTCATCTACACCATTTAGTATATTGGCAAGTTCGTCCTGCGAAGCCTGAGTTTTCTTCGTATTGATTAAATTATCAATTTTACCAATATTCAAATCTGATAAGTCATTTATATTCAAATCTTCGTCATCTTCTTCTTCCTCTTGCGATGGCGCTAGACTTGATTTCTTACTTTTTCTAGTAGGCAGACCTAGGGCTGATCTATTTATATAATGTGATTTTCTCAAAGGTATTGATTTTCTCGATTGATCTTCTGCATATGATTTAACATCAACAAACTCATCCTGGCCATTGAAAGTAGTATGAAAGCTTAGATGATCCACACTTTCGTCATCCTCATTGAGCGGTTGCCTATCAGGAGAAAGTTCATTATGAATATAATACTTTATCAAGTACTCTAGTTCGTCAATAATTCTAGCACTTAAAATATCGACTCTAGTACCAATTTCACTTTTTTCATCATTAACAACGTTCATAGCATTACTTATGAGAGCATTTAGATCATTTGTACTTGTAGAATGGGTTGAAGCATTTGAAGAATTTTTATTATTGAAAGTTTTTCTCCAACCTTCCATCAATTTTTTAATTGATTTCTTTCTATTCATATCATCAATATCATCATTAATTTCTAAACTATCATTATTCTTTCTTTTCGGAGATCCTGTAAGTGAATTCTTTATTATATATTCCATTTTTTTAGCTGGAGTTGGAGGTACAATTGATTGAACTTTTGAAGTTGGAAGTTTTATATTACCATTAGTTGAAAATCCAATATCTTCATCCATATTACTACAATCGATTGAATCAGCATTTTCTTTATCAGATTCTGGAGACTTAATTAATTTAGTTGGATTTCTTGATGGTGCATTAGTTTTTTTCAAACCTAATGAAGAATCTTTTAAATTCATATGATTATGTTTCATAATTGGTTTATTAACATGTTTTTCTTTTGCATCTCGAAGTTTCTTTTCTTGGAATTGTTGTAATTTATTATTTAGAGAAATTCTTGAACATTGATGTTGTAAAAGTAAGTTATTAATGGAAAATTGGGGATTTTCATCAGAAGAATTTTTATCATCAAGAATTAAACATTTATGATGAGTTTTTTGATCATATAAAGACAACATAGCTGATCTTCTATAAGAAGGATTGGTATGAATTGATAATTCCGTACTTGTTTTCAGTAACTTTTTTAAGTTTGAAATTTCTGAAATTGAAGGAATTTGGAAATGAAGAATATCTTTTTTATTCAAAATTAAATCAATATCAACGTTTATATTCCAAAATTCATTTATAATTGATAACCAATGAATTTTTAAATCTGTAATAATTTTACATTCAAATTGCATTGAATTATCAATTAATTTTGATTCATTTGTAATTTTATTCATATGAAATATAAAAGTATCACATAGATGAGGATTTGGTTCAAAATCATCAATAAAATAATTCAATAACCAATGTCTTAAAACCACAAAAGTTCTTAATAAAACCAATTGACCAGTTTTAATATTTGATGGAATTGAAGATTTTATATATTGTAAAGACCAAATTAATCTTGTTAATAATAAATTTAAAACTGATTCACTATCAGTGAAAATTCTATAAGTTAAAAAAAAATCACAAATTAAATTATAATCAATAATTTCTGGTGAAGTTAATTGAACTATTAAAGCTTTTAAAGTTGCATGATTAATAAGATCAAAATTATTTTCATCGAATTTAACAACATTTTGTTGTTTACTTAAACTTGGGAAATAATTAGCATCATCAAATATTGCTTCATTATGTTTATTATAAATAAAATCTGGATGAATCTTCTGTGGTTGATTATCTAGAATAAAAGGTTGTGGTTCAGGATATTCATTGTCGTAGTTGCCTTGTTTGTGAGTATCAATCTCATCTGTTGACGCCAGATATAACGTTGGAGAAGCTTCCATGTGTCTGACTAATAGCAATGACTAACTAAGTTCAATATTAACTCAACTATTAACTCAACTAATAACTAATAAGTTCCAAGAAGATCAACTAATAAGCTAACAAATTTTTATTATACAAAGAACTCTGAATTGCAAGTACTAAAAACACTGGTCTATACACTGAAATTATTCAATTTGATAATTTTTAATTACCGTTGTCAACCAACTACAATTGTTTATATGCGCGATCGATATTTACATTTCCGACACCAAATTTTGACTGGAACGCCTGGCGGCTTCAACCTTTCACAATCTGGACATACACGCCGGCTTACAAACTTTTTAGTTTCGTATTTAATTTTTTGCTTAGTTTTATATAGCAATTTTAGTGGCTCGGGAAGCTTGTTTACGTTTTATGCGACGCGAAAGTTTATAAAAACAATAGAGAATTAGAGTTCGTGCGGAAAAGGAGAAAGAAAGACCGGTACACCGCAAAAGTGTGGACACCGGTACACCGTCTGGTGTACCGTACACCAAATTACAGTTGTTTGTACCTTTAAATTAGCTATATGATTTATATGATTTATATGACTGGGTGTTTTGACTAATCGTTGATTTCTGAAGTCTTCTCGGGTGCCACCAGTTTCTGGAGTATTCAGTCTACTTCTGTGGCTCTTGTCACCCTCCCTCTCTCTCTACACCCTCCATCTCTCTCTACACCCTCCCTCTCTCTCTACACCATCCATCTCTCCTTCCCTCACCAACCTACCCCCTACTTCTTGAGGTTCTCGGCAATGGCTTCTTTCAATACACTGAATGGTGACGATCTAAATCCCTGGTCTCTCAATATCATATTGAAATTCTTATTCTCTTTCTTCATAATTTGTGTAAACCCACTTTGTTTCTTTGCATTTGGTGCATTACTTGTTTTACTTGGTTTAATATACTTAGGAACATCATCAACTATTCTCGTGGTTTCAGGTAAACTCCAAAGTAAATCTGACATTTGTGGCTTTAATTCTTGTTTCTCTTTCTGTTTTCTAGCTTTGGCTTCTGCTTTGGAAATACCTCCATTATTTTGTCCTCTAACTTTTTGAGTAAATTTTTCCTTCTTATTGGCTTGTTTGGTCTTTTTGGTGATTTTCAGTAATTTTAGAAATGGATTTTCATGATATTCACTTTCTGTACTTTCTTTGAGTTCTGCAACTCTACTACTGATATTTCTTGATGCTGCTTTAGCACGAAGTCCGGGTTTCTTCTTTATGGCCTATTGTTAGTGTGGACTAATTGTTAAATCGTTTACATACCATTTGTGATTTATGATTTTGATCTCTGGTCGAAATCGTTTATGAAAGTAAATCAAATTTCTCTAAAAATAAGTTTATCTTTAAACTTGCAATTCTTCAATATCAGTGTGAAAAATTAAATCACATTATTTGCGATGAGAATTTGCAACCCTGAATTTTAACTTCTTGACTACAAATCATCCAATTTTCATAGCTAACTCTTCTCTCAACTCTCATCACATCTTCTCGTACTGGTCTTCTACCCGGGTTTATCTTTCTTCTTATCCTTCTATTTTCTGGTCATTTATCCTAATCTGTTTTCAACCCCTGTCGACCCGTGCACCTGATAAATCTCATCGCATGAAAAACTATACGTAAAATTGTACTAAACTGTCACATCGGGTTTGCCCAAAAGATTGAACTAAAACCATTTCAAGCGTCTATCCTTGACATTACGCCGACTTCGTACCGGTATCAGGATTATATTTCGTACGATCCATAAAATAATTTTAATCTCAATCAATCCACCACGAGGTTCACTATTTGAAATTTCAATACTTTGTGCCTCGCCTTTACTTCAAATTAGTTAAAATCACGGTCAGTGAATCGTACTGTTTCACTAGAGACTTCAAAATAATCCGGAACATACTTGAAACTTCTTGAACCAAGTTATATTTCAATCTCACGATCATCGACTCAATTAAATACTATTCTCCATAAATCAACTAATTTAAATCATTTTACAATTATGACTCCTGCAAAACCCGTAACAGATGAGCCGGCTCTCGGACGCCTTGCCCTGGATGAAAAATCTCGAAATCACGATGAAAATTCCCAAATTTCAGCTTATGCTAGACTTGATTTTGAACAATTTACTTTCTTCGTACAAACTCTTCAGGTTGTTCTTGGGAGAAAAGTAAATGATGAAATAATTCAAGGATCTCACCATGCAGTGGATGTTCATCTACTGTCCAAAAAAGCCATTTCTAGAAGACATGCAAAAATATTTTACAACTTTGGTACTCAAAGATTCGAACTTTCTATTCTCGGAAGAAATGGAGCTTTTGTTGATAACATGTTTGTAGAAAAAGGTATCACAGTACCTCTTACAGATGGAACAAAGATCCAAGTAGGTGATATCACTTTCCTGTTTGTTCTACCGTCATTGGATCCTGGTGCAATTACCTATACTAAAAGAGATCATGATAAACCCATTAATCCTTCAGATGCTATCAACCTTCGACTGACTTTCTCAATTACAACTGATAAAAAGAAAGTAAGAAGTGATGCTCGTCGAAAATCACTTGCTTCAGCTACTAACGATGAAATAACAGAAATCTTATCAGCACTTGGAGCAAATTCCATCGATGATATCGCAGAAGATGACGACGAATTTATAGATTCTCAAATTGTTGCAATACTTGGTCCAAATCATAATATTGACTCACTGGCAATCGCTGACGAAGAAGATGAAATTGACCAACTTGTACGCCAACATAATCTTCTGGAAGGTGTTGATCTCGATTCATCGGTTGACAATTCAGTTCATGATATCTCAGCCATTGATCCAGCGCTTGAACATGGTCTTGATATCGACCGAGAAATCGCCAGTTTGGCTCCACTTATTGATCAGTCAAAATATAGAGTCCCTGGAAGAGCACCTTTAATGGGTCGTCCAGCATCGATTCAACCTGGTAGAGCTGCCTATCCTACACCTAAAAATGGATCTACTACATATCCATATGCCCGTTCACCAGTAGCTCTCCCACCACGACCACTTCCCCCTCGATTAGAAGTTCCAATTAAAACATTACCTCCACCACCAACATTTTCATCACCGACGGTTTCTACTCGTGCCATTACTGTCGACCGTCGCCGATTCGAATTGGCTCCAGTGTGCGCGTTTCGTCCGCTCCACCTGGGCCCAGCTCCGCCCAAGCTCCCGCGCCGTCATCGCGATACAGTACTAAAACTCACTGCCAGACCTCCGCTGCTTCATAATGACATTCCTGATCAATTCAGATCAAAACCAAACGTTTCTGTACCCGCAATGGTAGCAACAGTACTAAAGTCTCGTGGTGATGGATTGTCACTAGTAGAAATCATTGCTGGAATTAGAAATACCTATCCATACTATCAATTCTGTCCTGATGGATGGCAGGTTTCTGTTGTTCATAATGTTCGTCTCAACAAACTCTTCCGTAGGGTTGGTGCAGTTGGTAGTCAAGTTGACTGGACCTATGCATTGGACTCTGGCTATATTGCTGATCGAGAAAAAGTCAAAATCAAACAACAGGAAGTTGCTGCTGCCAGAGCTCGAGCTGCTGCTGTTAAAGCCGAAGAGCTTCGTCAAAAACAACGTTTGGATGCCATACGACACCAGCAAACTTATGGATCTCGTCCTGGAGCTCCACCATTTGTTAGTTCGACTCATCCATATACGTCATCTTCACCTCCATTTTCAACTACATCAACACAATTCGCAACTACATCACCCCAATCATCCACTCCAGGCCCTGGAACTGGGCCTAAACCAAAAACAATTGCCGAACTTGCCAGTGAAATTAGAAGAGATAGAATTGCTGGTTCCAAAGCGCCATTGTACTTTAAGTCACTGCCTTTGGGTACAGGAAATCCACCTAAATCACCTTCATCACAATCTCCTGCTATTCAAACATCCCACTCTCCAATTCAGTCCCCAGCTCAGAATAGCGTCTCAACTCCTGGATCCAGACCTCAAACTCCTAGTCTGTTACAAGCTACACTGGGTCTGATGAATTCAGACACTAAGAAATCACTTGCATATCTTCAAAAGGAATTATTTGTTTTGTATAAAGCTAGAAAACTTTCATATAATACAGCCACCACCACTGAAATCATTACTAAAGCATTGGCTACTACCATTGCACAAGTTAATGTCATTGGTGCAAAAGCAGGTTGTGGTGATAATGCATTAAGTTTCTTAGTAGAAAAAGCTCCACAACAAGTGAGTAAAATTTTAGATATTGCATTAACCAAATCTATCAAGGAAAAGCAAGGTGCACTTTCCAAACCTTCTTCACGAGACTCAACCCCAGGCCCAGCACCTACTAATCCACCAACCGGTAATTCTGTTCCATCTGCAATATCATCACCAAAACCAGTAACTTCCAATTTGGGAATGGCTGCAAAACCTCTAGAATCCATAACTCCTAAATCTGAGCCTGAACCAGCCGCTTTTGGATTAAGTAAACCAACATTCCATGGCCGCTCTGACTCACCGGCATTAAGTAGACCTCAATATTCGGGTGGTGGACTTTCTAGACCTCTGTCTTTTAAACTGGGTGGTGGATTAAGTAAACCTCCACAATTTTTACTGAATAAACCCAAACCAGAGGAGAAAAGAGATTTGGAAGATAAAGATGAAAGTCCCAATAAGGTAATAAAACTCGAGTAGTTTATAGATTCTTGTTTGTATAATTAGAATGTACATTTATTAATTTTAATAAACTAGGCCTTGTATGTACGGACCTTTATGTATTGATGGTGGTTTGGTGTACGGGTGTACTTTATTTATGAGAATCAGTGGCGATTATCGCCAACTTATCTACAACTACTTCACTTAATTCAAGTTTACCAGTTTTGTACTGTAGAATCATTAGAAAACTGCATACAACTCAACCCTTTAAAAATGAATTCAATTGCACAGCAATTTTCTCATAGCAATGCCAATAAATTTGGTAATGAGATTTCAGCTGCTAAGACAGAATTTACTCAAAATCATCAACTAGAACTAGCACCATCAATGCAATTACCACCAATTTCACAACCGACTGAATTCTTAAGAGCTCATACTGATGATGCTTCCAATCCAGATTGTAAAATTAAGATTGCTCATGGTACAACAACTTTAGCATTTAGATTTCAAGGTGGAATTATAGTTGCAGTTGATTCAAGAGCAACAGCTGGTAACTGGATTGCCTCACAAACTGTTAATAAAGTAATTAGAATTAATCCATTTTTATTAGGTACAATGGCAGGTGGAGCTGCTGATTGTCAATATTGGGAAACTTGGTTAGGTACTCAATGTAGATTACATGAATTAAGAGAGAAGGAAAGAATTTCAGTAGCTGCTGCTTCAAAAATTTTAGGTAATTTAGTTTATCAATATAAAGGAATGGGATTATCTATGGGTACAATGGTTTGTGGATATACTAAAAAAGAAGGTCCAACAATTTATTATGTTGATTCTGATGGAAGTAGATTAAAAGGTGATGTTTTCTGTGTTGGTTCAGGTCAAACATTTGCTTATGGTGTTTTAGATTCTGAACTTAAATGGGATATGTCTGTTGAAGATGCTTTATATTTAGGTAAAAGAAGTATATTAGCTGCTACTCATAGAGATGCTTATTCTGGTGGTTCGATTAATTTATATCACGTTACTGAAAAAGGTTGGGTTTATCATGGTAACCATAATGTCGGTGACATTTTTTACGAGATTAAAGAAAAAGAACAATCTTTCAACAATGTTGATGGTTAATTAGCGCATATATAATAAACTTACTGTTATTAATTTGTAGATATTGCAGTCATTTCACGCTATCAAGAATTAGTCGCTTAGGGCTATAGCCCGCATTATGAGTATAGAGCACGTGATGCGCAGCTCATGATTACCCTATAATATAGTGGTATGGCTGTATGCAGTACATGATGAAGCTAAGTTTTTTCATGTCGCACCTACACCTACAAAGTATTGAAAAATTTTAATTTACCAAGATTCTTTATATTAACATCAATCAAAATGGTATGTCGAAATCACGAAATTTCAACCGTTGATAAGATACAGGTAATATCTTCAATGTCATGAAAGACCTGTTTGAGTATTCCGTTCAATAGAACTATAGTAATGAAGATTTAATATCACATTGAAATCGTCAAGAACCATCGATTCATAAAGTCCAATCAAAGAATAACTCCTTAGATTTATCTTAATTCAATCCCTCCGTATCCTTAGTTTCACTTCAATATTTCAATGATCCACTTCAGTTAATTTATTATTCGTATCTTATCCATTCATTGCCTTACTTTATACTAACATTTTAGTCTACTAAAGCACAAAACCCTCATCGTGAATTACGTATTGAAAAGTTAGTTTTGAATATCTGTGTCGGTGAATCCGGTGATAGATTAACCAGAGCTTCTAAAGTTTTAGAACAATTATCTGGTCAAACTCCAGTTCAATCTAAAGCTAGATACACTGTCAGAACTTTCGGTATCAGAAGAAACGAAAAAATTGCTGTTCATGTCACTATTAGAGGACCAAAAGCTGAAGAAATCTTAGAAAGAGGTTTAAAAGTTAAGGAATATCAATTAAGAACCAAAAACTTCTCTGCCACTGGTAACTTCGGTTTCGGTGTTGATGAACATATTGACTTGGGTATTAAATATGATCCAGGTATTGGTATTTACGGTATGGATTTCTACGTTGTCATGGGTAGAGCCGGTGCCAGAATTACCAGAAGAAAGAGATGTAGAGGTACCATTGGTAACTCTCACTTGACCTCTAAAGAAGATACCATCCAATGGTTCAAACAAAGATACGATGCTGATGTTTTAAACAAGTAAATATCTGTATAAATACACACTAATTGGTCACATACAAACTGTAAATCCGTACACCATCCGGATACCCTTCTAACCCGTACACCAATTGCTACATTTCGTAATTGTAAAAAATATTCGTAACTTCATCGCCGGCGTAGAGCCCAGAAGCATAAAATACTTGGAAATATCTTAATCTAGAAGTTTTAATCAGTATAATTTTATGGACTTTATTTAATTATTTTATTTATTTATATCAGTTGGATTTCCGCTATAAAAATCCTAATCATCTCAAATTTCATAAGGGTTATCATACTGAGGCTTACTAAATCCACAGTTTTAAAAAATTCTTAGCAAAAGATAAGACTCAATAGTTTTGTATTGATATAAATTGACAATCTCTCCTATTGTCCAACCATATCCAATCATTTACCAAAAAAAAATCCATTGTCTTTTTGACATAATTCCTGACAAATCCGTGAATCTGAGCCATTTGAGTCTGCGGATAAAAAAAGTTAAGCTAGTTCAACTTGCCAATAAAAATCCAATTTTCTTTACAGCCGCCATGGTTACAATTAATTTTGAACCGGTCGACTTACCTTGTATGTACAACAGGTTGTAATGAATAAAATTCGTTTACTAACTTTTTAGATGTCGATGAAACTATTACTCCTCAAGAGAGAAGACAAGTTGAAAATCTTGTAAGAGAAGAACTTGGAGATAGTCACAATCATAATTTGCATCCTTTAGTAGGGCAACTTCTACCTTTACCTAATCGAGGAACATCGGTAAGTCCATTTTTACATCAGGAAATTGAAAGATATGAACAAGAACAACAAGATAATGAAGATAATGAACATATAATTGTAAATTCAATTGATATGGAAAGATATTCAAATTTTGAAGGTGATAATTATAATAATTTATATTCAACACTATCTTATTCGATGTTACAAGAAAGAAGTATGAATAATCTACATCAAAATCAGGAAATGTTAATTAATTCCCGTAATGATTATTTACAAAGTCTTAAAAGACTGGAACAAGATTATAATGAAGAACTTAAGCATAAAAGATTTCTGGTTGAAGAAATAAATTCCGACAGAAAACGTCGACAGGTTGATTTTAAACCAGTTGATGATTACCTTAATACAAGATGGAAAGATGGTATAAGGTCTGTTGTAGATCTTGGAATAGAAGCTGCACATGTAGACATAGAATAATGTACTTATATGATATACGATACAAATGAATGATGTAGAACAAACTCACAAGCGAAGCTATTGAATCTTTTCTGTGTTGTTATTAAGGAACAGACAGATGAATTCGTCAGAACTTTGACTCTGACACTGGGTTTTAGGTGTAGTCTTTCACTTCACCTCATACTCTTTCCCTTCCTCTCAACAGCGTCACTTCTCCATTTCGTCTCCTTCGCCCCTTTCATCTCTACCACTCCTGCTCTTCTCTTTCCCATCCTCTGCTCTCTCTTCTCTCTCCCTCCGCTATCTCTCTCTCTTTCTCTCTCTCTCTCTCTCTCTCTATTTGATCTTCTTGAAGAGCATATCTGACCTACTGCTTCCCACATTGATGATTCGGGGACATCCTTCCCGATGTTTCTCCGTTCGAACACACTCCAAACAGTAGTACGCCGGCACCCCATCTTCGCCGATATTGTTGCTGCATAATATACACTTATTTGCGAGATGACCATATGAGCACTCATCACATATACTTACTCTAGCTGTGGGTTTAACAAAAGAGTCACAAATAGGACATCTCCCATCACACAGCGTACACACCCGTCCTATATGGGTTCCAGGCTGCTTCATGCATTGAACCAAGTCGTACTGGTGGCGAGACATGAAGATTGATGTTTACTAGGTTAAAAACAGAGTATAAGATTGAGACTAAAACAGTAGTGAGAAATGCCGATGAGTAGATTAGGTTATTTGCAACAACTCTTTTATTCAAAGTTAATCATGTAGGTTTATGTAATTCTTACTTTTCTGATCATATCGCTTATATGCCTGTAGTATTTGTTCCTTGAAATTGTGCTACTTGTATTTCCTGAATGTTAGCCTGTCTCAACTACTTTTCTCACCCTCATAACTACTACATTCTACTACCAGCGTCTATTAATTGCCATAAATTCTATTTTGCAGCCATCTCCTGTTTTGCAACCGTCTTCCTTCTAATCACCATGGAGGAATGCACCATCTGTCTTGATCCTATCACCGCACAAACTCTGGTAGGGATCATCCCTGGCTGTCGCCATCATTATCACGATGAGTGTATTCTAAAATGGAGTAGTCACTCAAATTCTTGTCCCACATGTCGGGTCCCGTTCCACTCCATCAACGTCCACTCGTGCTTGACTTCGCGTACTCCCACGTCGGTCCATCGGGTCAAAGATAAACTCTTAGCCAACGATGCTATCAATAATATTCCAGAAGAGTTCATTATTCGGCCCAGTGATCAGCCAATTTTAACTCCTGCTAATGAGTCTACTTTCACCGCAGGAATATGCTCTATCTGCTCTAGTTCAAGCTATAGTGTCTCGCGTACCAGAAGCACCACTTGCTGTGAGCTTTGCTCAGTAACCTACCATATCTACTGCTTGGGGTTATCGTCATCTGATTTAGAATGGTATTGTCCTACTTGTGATACTCATCAAGAACTAATAATATCACATCCTCCCACTGCTTCTAGAAGGGCAAGAGCTTCTTTGAGGTCTGTGTTGAGGCCTACACCGAGATCTAGGGTCTTAAATTCTATTCAAGATTCTGAGTCTCAATCCGATCCTGTGCCTGAATCTTTTGATACTGGTCTTGATTCAAGTACTTTCTCTACATTTGAGTCGTCATCGTTCGTCTCATCTCCCTCACATCCTGTCTTGAATGGCGGTGTGATTCTTCGACGAGAAATGAGACAAACAGAAGCTTTGACTCAGGATGAAGTAAAATCTTGGGACTTATTCCATAACGCTAGAAACAATCAAGACCTGGAAATCATTTCTCAACCACAGCTGACAACTACCCTGAGGCGTAGGCGTCGAAAGCTTCCTGCCGCCATCTCAGCCCCAACATCAAATCAGGCCTCTACATCTACCTCTACATCTACCTCCACATCTACCTCTACAGGACCTACTACATCTAGAATCGCAAGTTTAATAAGTCAATTAAAGTCCTCAAAGAATCCACCCTCTTCATACCCTCAGGAATACGTGACACTGATTCCAGAAGAAGCAGCTTCTCCTTCAAGTATTTCTGCTAGTCATCTGCCGTCCGTCTATAGCCCTGCCGATGTCAGGTCTTTGGACAGCGACTCCCAAACGGACATTGAAGAACCGGCTAAAAAACCATGTCTTCCGACCAGAGTCGATACGAGAGAACTAACTCTAGAACAAAAAACTGAAATCCAAAAGCATGTTAGAAATATTCTAAGACCTCTATATAGACCCAATTCTCCTTCTGATACCAAAAAGGTCATCTCTTCACAGGATTCTTACATCAACATCAATAAGACCGTTTCAAGAAGACTTTATGCCACAATCATTGACCAAAATACTGATGAGTATTTCAAAGATGAAGAAAAATTGAAACAACTCGTTGGCCTGTTTGTTGAGGTTGAACTAGTAAATATGTAACGAATAATGACCATGACTACGATAATTATATAGCGTATTCACATAATATTGAAAAGTATAGATAGTGTAGATACCCCAAGGTTAAATGTTAATCCTTTATTTCCCATTATCTTCTTCTTGGCCCTTTGGGTTTACTGAACCTCAAACTTGAAGCTTTTGCAGCTGATTCAGTAGCGGGTTTTAACCCATCAAGATCTAATTCATCTAAATCACCAACTTCCATTACTTTAAAGAGCTCGAGTTCACTAGCCAGTTTTACGAAGCTGATTAAACCTTGTCTATTTGAAGCACCAATCATTCTTTCTTTTACTTTAGATCCTGATGGACAAGAGTAAATGAAAGCTAATTTATCTTTTTCGTAGTTATAAACAGCAAAATTGGGACGTGGAGTGCTAACTGCCAGTGATAGCTTGGATACCAACAGGTCTAAATCTACCGAATCATTAGATGACGTAAGATTAACAGTTTCAGCTGAAATATCAATATCGAAGGTAACTAATTTTCCAGTCAGTTGTGAATCGAACGATTTTAATTTTGATTCAAGTTCTGGTTCAACGCTGAAAAGTAAAGCTCCACCAGATGACGTTCCTGAAGGTTTGTGTTTGTTAATTGAAGGGATTTCTCGAGTTTCCTGTGCAAGTTTAAGTGATTGTAAAGAATTGAGTTGTTGTAAAACTTTCTCGTCCGAAGTAAGAAAACTATCAGTTGAAGGATCTATACTACGATTAAAGTTTGATAATGACAACTCATCCAACTCTGTCCATGCCAAAATATGAGATTTTTTGAAATGATTTGACCCTAATTGTTGGATGAATGTATTCTTTGTTGAAGCATATAGCATTTTCTCTCTTATAGGAGCAGAATCAGGAATGAAACTTATAAAAATAAAGTCTGATTCTGGATGTTTTACTATAGCATAACCAGGTTGAGGGAATCTAGCCAGGAAATGATCTTTTATCGATGAAAAGACCCTGGATAAGTCATTTGAAGACGGTTGATTAAAATCAGGATCAGGAACTAAACTTGTATTATCAGAAGAGACTTTCACAGGTAAAACTGGATTTTCAAACAGTTTAAATGCATCAACCAATTGAGTTGATGCTTCAATACCGGATTTGGTGGCCATTTCAATCACAGAATGAGATAAATTGACGCTAATTTAATTGACGTTCGTATGAGGTAATTTTACTATGAGTATTTTTCAGTTCCATATCATTTCCTAATCGGGTGTTTACAAAAATAACTCTAACTGCAACTAACTGCAATTACCTTATTGCTAAACTTTTCCACAAAAGGACCCAAATCTACAGCAAACGGCTCACATCCTGCTTCTTTAAAAAGCTCTCTATATTTTCTAGCTTCTGATAATCGTGACTCTGCTTTTTTCGGTTCATTCCTGTCTTTTACAAACTTAACCGAATAGACTAGCAGTCTTTTACCAGTCACAAAACTTTCAGCCATTGGTCTCCACTTAAGAACCAATTGGTACTACGTTTCAATTCCCTTCAATTATGAATGTGCTTGAAGTTCCACAATCACCCGAGGAATTACGTCAAATATTTCATCAGTTGCACATCTACTCTTTAACGCCATTTCTCCATAATGGAAAGCTCAGTTACTTTGATCCACCTGAACACTTGGATGGGACGTTGCTGACTTTTGTAGACTACCTTCTCTGTGACGAGTATCGAGTTACTGTGGACTTCATTAAGAATAAATTTAGGGCAATGTGCATCTTGTCGAAACCTACTGATCTTCAATTCATTAACTCACATAGTGAACCATATAAAGGATTCAAATTCTCTTACTTTCCCCTTGAGGGTATGAGTATTTCTGGGATTGCCACCACCTTGGTCGACTCAGGGATCTACAATGAGTTCATATCTGTGGTTTCTGTCAAATATCGATATTTACATGCTACCAAAACGATCCAGCAGGTAACTGGTTCCATAACTGATCATAATACTGTGTTAACATTGACATCACAGCAGAGACTGCTGATTATACGCCAGTATTTAACAGGTTTGGCATTCGATATCCAAACGCATCGACTTTATACACAATATATCAAAACCCAGAAACAATTGGAGAATCTGGAGAAATTATACGAACAGAATCATTCCTCTAACGACAGTCTTGATGCCGAGCCCGAAATGACAGAAGTGGAAGAGATTTCTGAAGATGTCGACATCGTTCCGCCCAAATTATCGGCTGCCGCTAAGTTTGCCAGGAAATCTCTAGCTAATCTACGATCATCTATTCCTATATTGAAACCTGCAAAAGAACAGAAAGAAGAAGTTTTTCTTCGCCCAGCTTCTCCCAAAAAGATTAGGCTAATGCCGTCAAGAATCACTTCGTACAAGCAAGTCACACAAAAACCTTCCTTTCATCCTGATGTTTGGAGCAGGTGTAAGCAAGCTGTTTCTGTTAAGATAGACGAGGAAAATGTAAGGCTTTGATAAAGTCATTTTATACGACTTCAATAAAGGCTATGACAATACCGTTTTACATCACTCCAATTGAGAATTGTCAGCTAGCTTTGAACACCAGCTTTGAGCACAAGCTTTGAACACACAGCCATTGAAGTGTTGGTGTAACCGGTGAACTCGTAACAACCCCGAGGTTCTGCAACTCCTTCTGCAACTCCTTCTGCACTTCTTCTGCACTCCTTCTGCAACCCCTCAATATGTGATAATCTCGGCCAAAGTCGGGCACAAAGACGAAACTACGAAATCTTCAACCCCAACCAGAAAGTGTTTGATGCGTTGAGAATTGTCGTCGTAAAAACGTGGCTTCGTCAGCCGTACAGGAATGACAAGCGAAAACCACGGCGAAATTCAGGCTCAAGTCGATAAATTACGAAAGTTTATTGAGCTTTTGCGTTACAAACTTCTTCAATTGACGCATGCCCCTATTTCTATACCAAGATTGGCAGACGACAATCAAGATTTATTGGAATGGACGATTTTTATTGGACGACCCCACAAATTCAAGATACTCGAAATAGGCTAGAAGCACGCCAAGAAAGTCACCTGCAGCACTCTCAAATTGGCATAATTCGTAAGGCTTTAGCAGCTAAAATTCATGGACTAATACGAAATGTAGTAAAGTTAATTTGAAATGGATATAAATAGAATCAATTACCATAAATAGAAGACTTATTCTGTCAAATATTAGATTAGATTTAGAATTCAAATAAATATGAAAGTTTTTACGGTTGCAATTTTTTGTGGTGTTATTTCATCAGTTTCTGCTGCTGACTTGGAATATGGCTATGGTCTTTATGATTCATTAGTTGGACTTTACGAAAACCTTCAGCTGGATTTTTATGGTTATTCTACTGGTGCCGATGGCTACGCTGGGATTCTCACTCAAGGATGGTATAAGTCAGACTTTTCCGCTGCCAAAGCTCTTACTACTAATTCAATTCTAACCAATTCCGTTTACGGTTCAGCCATGCAGGAATACGCCTCTCAATTGAATGCCGCTGCTGATGAAATTTCTGAGTACGCTGATGGTGCAACTACTGACGATATAACTAGTGAAATTGCTTCGGTCACAAGTGCTTTGTCGTCTGGGTCTGAGGAAATAGCTAAGAAAACCACCAAAAAGACCAGCACTTCAGATGATTCCGATGCCTCTTCAGACTCTGAGTCGTCTTCCAAAGCTAGTTCTGAATCTTCGTCTTCCGACTCTGGTTCTGGCTCTAAATCTTCGTCTTCCCATGGTGGTTCTGTAAACTACTTGGCTCCAGTCGGTGCTGTTTTGGGCGCAGTTGCAGTTGCTTTGCTTCAATTAGAGATCTATCAAATGTACTTGTTCCTTACTATTTCACTGTAGATACTCGATGTCACTAAAATCATTGTTTTTCTTGTAGTATCTGCCGCTTCTTTCACCACTCTGGCGAATTGTCTTGACTGCAAAAAGTCTACAGAAAAGGACCCTAACAACATCAAAATACTTCCTACGCCTTCTATAGCCTTTTGAATGATCAATGACAAATCCTCGCCTTACGATTCATTTTCCAGCTTGATTTGTTCACTCTACACTTTTTGTATGATTTTTTGAATTATCATCTTTTCTGAAAATTCGCTCTGGTTGCACAAATCTCACAAAATCTACTACTTGATGTTTAGCCTGAGTTTAAGAGCCACATCAAAAAGGTTGAAGGCCGTGCCCCCCGTGCTGAGGTGGATTTCTTCGTCTACTCCTTTATCGAATCTCTTTGGCGGTCCTAAATTCAATGCCGAACGAGATCTAGGGGCTCCAGGTGGTAAAAGTGAAACAGCATCGAATCCAGCTGATCTTTTAAAGAAGAACGATATATTATTTTACTCCCAAAAACCTTTGAACTACATTGAATCCGTCAAGCGGAATGGGTTCTACTTGGCCAATAATATCCTCATCACTTCTCCTGATGAAAATGGCAATATAATTGGTACTGTACTTATTGATCACGAAAATTTTGAGGTCAATTTATCTAACGATGGATTTAAGATAATAAATGGATTCATGGTTGAATTTATTGAAAAGGAAGTACTTCAAATTTTTAGTAAAGTTCATCCAAAACCTGAAATCTTGGTTATTGGTCTTGGATCAAAATCAAGAATGTTATCGGAATCAAATAGAAAATTCTTCTCTTCATTAGGGATCCAACTTGAAGTTGGTGATTCGAATAACGCTGCTCAAATCTTTGATTTATTGGCCACAGAAAGACCTAAAGTTATTGCAGCTCTTCTTCTTCCTCCAAATGTATAGTATGTAAATAGAAATAAATTGAAGAATAGATAATAAACTGAAGAACTTATACTGAATCTTTCTACTCTGTACTTGTCTGCTTCTTCTAAACTTTGTTCATTTTTCTACTCTCCTCTACAGTCTCCTCTCTACTCTACTCTACTCTAGTCTAGTCTACTCTAGTCTACTCTACTCTAGTCTACTCTACCCTACTCTCCCTTCTCTACTCATTCTAATCTCTTCATATCTAATTATAGTTATTAAATCAATTATACAGGTCGTACGAGAAACTCGTCTTCGTCATCATGGGCATTCCTTATATCCACTCATATTATGATACTGAAACGTATTTAGATTCGATGCATCATGATGTATCTGATTAAGGTCTGATGATGGTGAATATTCATTATGGTTATTGTAAAGATTATAATTAAGTACATTTTGATGTTGTGGAGTACTCATCATAATCATTACAGGAGGTTGATTTGTATTGGGTCCTTTAGCATTGGGTTGCTTATTTTGTGGTGGTGGCATATTATTTAGTTGTCCATTTAATGATTGTAAATGGGTTGCTGGCATGGTATAAAACGTATTTGGTGGAAGTGTTGATTGATTTTGTGGTGATGGTTTATCAAACATTTTATCAAGGAAAAATCTTCCATTTGGAGTTGATGCAACCCCAAGTTCAAATGATGAATGTTCTTGTGATGACATATTTAAATTTGATGAACTTGTATTTATTGATGTATTATTAGCACCATTTCCATTATGTGACATGATACTACTAAAATCTTTAGATGTATTAATTGTAGAATTAAAATCATGTTGTTGATTTAATGAAATATTTGATTCATTATCCATCTTTGCTTTTTCAGATTTTTTAAGACGACTAGTATTTAAATGACTAAATTTTTTACTATTCTTATTCTTATTATTCATTAATGTATGAACATCAGCGAAAACAATTTGAAATTTATTCATACCTGCTTGCATTTGTGCTTTATTATTCTTTTTATTATGTTGTTCATTACCTCCAAACCTTTCACCACGACTAGCATTAACTGATTTTGAACTTTTCTTCTCTTGGAAAACTCCCATTGTAGGTCTTAAATCAGTATTATTATTATACAATGATTGTCCTATATTATTTAATTCTTTTTTAGGTGTAGGACTTACCGGTATATTTACTTTATTAGTTGTTAGTATTTGATTTTTACAATTAGATCTAGGTGTACTTGCACTACTAGATATTATGACGGTTGATGGTGATGAAACAAGAATTGGTTTTCTTGGAGTTTCAAAATCCATTATATTTTCTTTACCTTCTCTTTTCTTAAATTGTTGATTAGGTTTTGATGATTTTATTGGAGTTTTAGCATTTGCATAATTTGATTTATCAGTGAGTGCTAATGGTTTTTTCAAAGGTGTATCAAATGAATATTTTGATCCAAGTTTCCTCTTTGATTTCTTCTTATTATGCTTATTTTTATCCTCTTCATCAAAATCATCATCATCATCATCATCGTCGTCGTCGTCATCTTCTTCTTCATCTGTTTGATTTAAATCAGGTTTTGTTGAAATTGAAAGTTTATGAGGTTGTCTTGGAGGAGTATCTATTTGAGTTATTGATCTTTTCAGAGCACTCTTATTAAGGTCCAGAAATATTGATTGTTTTAAATATTTTTTCTCTGAATTTGGAGCAGAACCTTGTAAAATTCCTGAACCTAATTTAAATTTTGAAGGAGTAATTGTATCTAGATCTTTAATTGGAGTTTGTCTTATTGGAGAATCCATAAAAAAATCAGTTAAATGTAAAGATTTATCATGAAAAGGAGTATTATTTAAACCAGAACTTAAACCATTTATACTACCATTTGTACCTAAATTATTTATATTTAAATTATGAGTTAAAAAAGGTGTTAAATTTAAACCTGAAGAATAATCAATTTCATTTGAATTTTGATGATTTGTTAAAACTCCATTTAAAAATTTTGAACTTGGGGTTGAATTATATGAAATTATTTGATCATTATAAAAAGTCTTACTTATAAGAGGAGTCCAACCAGATAATTGAGGTTTTTGACCTGATGATAATTCTTTTTTATCATCTTTTTTATCATCATTATAAGCATTATAAATTAAAGGATCTATTGTATTATGAGATGGTGATGATTGCAAGAATTCGTTTGACATGATAATTATCAATGATTTAGCAACAATTTAGCAATAACTAATCAATAAGAAAAAGTGTATTAAGATTGTAAAGAAAAATAAACTAAACCCTACTTGAACAACAATGTTTTCCATCCGTACATCAGGTTGAAATTCATAACAAATCACGGTAATGTTTACGTTTTGGTGGACGCACGGCTTTTTGAAGGCTGCAACCAACGCGATCACGGCTCGGGTTCAAGATTGAGGCGGCCAAAAATCTCGTCACGTGGACGGCCGAAATTTCACATAATGAAACGATGCTGGGCATGGATGATGACCAGACAATGAAACTAAACATGGAAATGAAATATCTAAAATGGAAATTAAATTTCTAGAAATGGAAGAAGATTTAATAGAGGTATAGATTTGATTTTAAACATTGATAAGGTAGTAAGATTTTATAGATTTGTTTGATTAATCTACAGGTTGTAACTAATAATTATAGATTGCTACAGAAATGGAAGAAGATTTAATAGAGGTATAGATTTGATTTTAAACATTGATAAGGTAGTAAGATTTTATAGATTTGTTTGATTAATCTACAGGTTGTAACTAATAATTATAGATTGCTACAAATAAGAAGTTATAAAACATATTTAGAATTAAAGAACTTAAAACAAACTAATTACTTTTAAAATTAAGCAGTAGCTTTTTCAGCACCTTCATTTTCCCATTGTTGTTCAGTAATATGTAAATCATTAGCTTCATCAGCTAATTCATCAGCATCATATTCATCTTGAGCAGCTAATGATAAAGTTGGTCTTACAACTGCAGAATCAAAAGTCCATGAAGCTAAAGCATTTTCAGCATCAATAATAATTTGTTTAGAAGCTTCATATCCATCATAAGCAGGTCTAGTTTCACCTGGAGTAACTGGACTTTCATCTAATAATTCTAATAATGCTTTACCGTATCCAGCAATTAAAGCAATTTTTTCTGCATGTTCTCTCATCGAATCAAATTGATAATTAAAAGCAGTCTTTAATTTTTCTCTTGTAATATTTGATAATTGAGCTTCAGCAACTAAAGATTCTGCTTCTGCTCTAACTAATTCTTGTTCTAAAACATTAATTTTTGGTGATTGTGGATCTTTATATTTAAGATAAGCAATTTGATCAGTAATTTTTTGTTTTCTATCTCTTGATGGTTGAACTGAACCTTCAATATCTCTAATAGATTTTATAGTAATTCTATATTGATCATATCTATCAATAAATTGATCTTCTAATTCACCCATTTCATAAATTAAAACCCCTAATTTATCAGTAATATCACTAATATCATCATCATTTCCTTCACCCCATAAAGATAATTGTTTTGCAACATCTTTACGTTCTCTAGCAGTAATTTCAATTGATCTCATTAAATTTTTTTCCATTTTAATCAATTGAGCCAATTTACGGGCTAATTCAGGTCCTAAAGCACCAGCAGCTCCTTTACGAAGTGAATGACTTAATGAACCTTTACCGAAAAATCTTGACTTAGTAGAAGATGTTGGTGGTGGTGGTGATTGTAATTGAGCAGCCGTTGGAGCTCTTTGACTTCTTAAAGAATAAGTTCTGTGCATTTTTGTATTAATGAAAAAGTTATAATGAAAAAAAAAGAAGAAACTAAAAGAAGTTTTTTTTGCTAGAAATTTCACTATATATATGAAATTGATAAACCTGAAAAATTTCCTTAATTGAGGGGGGAAATGCGGTCACTACTTTTTGCAGGGGGTGAACGAATTAACATTTTTTACACTATTTTTTTCCAATTAAATTATTAAATTACTTTTAATTACGAATCTTACATTAACCTACTATAATAATTTGATTGCTATTTCAATTTTTATTGTAAAAACTCTTCGTTTAAGTTAATTTAAAAGTTTAGCCAGCCACTCGTTTGGAATTTAGTTTAGTGCACTTTAGTATCGACAACGTCGCAGCTCGTTCCACACGCCCTTCCTATTTAGGCGGTTTTTCACCTGTTCCGGTGGTCGAGAATTGCCCCTATATGAATAAGTAGCAGTTCTTATCTTGGGCAGATAAGAGGGTTAAATGCGTTGGAGTGAAATAGAAGTTGAATTGATTGATCTGAAACTAAACTGAAACTAAACTGTGACTTAATTGTGACAAATTAATTTGATGTTTACATACTTGACGAGAGCTTATCGTAAAGTAAATACGCAACTTCAAATCAGTGAAATATTTACACGACAACCTTAAAATCATTCAGCTTGTTGCTAATATGTTCCTGTGATATGTCTGTTATCATGTTACGCTTCTGTAAATTTTCTGGTTTTGTAGAATTTGCTGCTTCTGTATGCTCTGTAGATTCTGTTCAACTCTGAGGCTGCACATTTGACATCGGCTCAAATCCCACTATCCCCGGAAAAAACTTTGTCGCTACCACCGGTTTATCTCATGTGTCAAATCCATAAAAATCCAAACACCTGATCATAACCGATATAATTAGTTAAATTTCATATAATGATTTTGGGCATCGCATGCTTGTTGCTGCACGGAACTTTCTACACTTGAATCTACTGCATGAACATTCTCATGTAAATTACTTCTACTGCATTTAAATTAATTGCATATTGCATTGAGTTAATATTGTAATTCTGTTTTAAGAACTTGCTCATCTCATCTTTTGCTTATCCCAAGATTGCCTATCGGTTGTTTTACTCAAATAGGTTGTTAGCTTAGACGGGAAAAAATTCTCTCGGTCCGCACCAGGTTTAGCTTGTCATTTATATAGTATTTTTCAACCGGAAGTGCAATCCCGGTGCTCGCTAGCGGTTACTGGTAATGGTAAGTAGTACGACGCTTAGATGTCAAAAAATTATATTCCATCGGATACATATATATGATCCGAATTATATTAAAACTAGATTATTTTCTTTGAATATACTTTCTTTAAATATTAGTATTTAAATCTTAGTATTTAAATATCAATAACCTATAATATCTATCATGTTTAAAGCCTATAATGCTCTCCTAAAAACTCATCCTTATAAGACAAATATGTTCACTACCGGACTTCTTTTCGGAGCTGGAGATGTTCTTGCACAATCACTTTATCCACCAGAACCAGAAAATGGTGAAAAATCTACATTTAATTATCCAAGATTATTAAGAGCATGTATTTATGGTTCTTTCTTTTTCGCTCCATGTAGTGTTGCATGGCATGTTAAAAGATTACCATATATTAAAAATCCATTCATTACATCTAAGCAAAGACTTTCATGGGATGCTTTACGTGTCAGTAGATTTGATAATACATTCAGATTAGTTATTGATCAACTTTTCGCTCCTACTATTCTTTGGATCCCAATGTATAATATAGTAATGACATTTTTAGCTCTTCATGAACATCCTCTTGATGTGGCTATTGAAAAACTTCGGGCTAATTTTTACAACGTTCTCATGGCTAATTGGACTGTTTGGCCAGCATTTCAACTTGTTAATATATTCTATGTTCCAATTCATTTGAGAATCGTTTGTGCAAATTTTTGGTCAATTGGTTGGAATTGCTTCTTGAGTTACGTTCATAACACTAAAGGTCACGGAAAAGGTAGTGGTAAACTCCTTGAAGAGCTTGTGGATATCGAAGATAAGGAACATGAGCAAACCATGATTTACCAATAGATGCCATAGAGATAGAGATAGATGTTCTTTTGCAATCAATTCAATTTTGATTATTCCATTTACTACAGATTCACAAATATTCCAACTACTTTAAATATTCAAATTTTCCACATATTCCAGCCAAAATGAGCTGAATACACACACTGCCACTACTCGGCTTAACTAGCCTAACCTTGAGAGACATTCGAAAATCTGTTGCTGTTGCTTCTTGCATCTTGCTTCCTTGTTAGTAGCACTTTTTTGCAGCTTGCTCGCAATAGAATTTCCATGAGAGTATATAGACACTAAACATCCACCCACTCTTTTTAATAGACTATATTTAGACCGTTTTATTTCGGCACATTCCCTACTTACATCTTTTATTGTTAAACCTTCCAGCGCTAGCATCTGTAAGGTAATTTGAGAGACGTGCCCTTAACGTACCTAAGCATTTGTCAATTGATCTAATTAGCCAAGTGTCTCACTGCATCGATAGATCCCCCAAGATCCACCAAGATTCACCAAAAGAGCCCTCATTTATTGCCAATCCTACTCATTCCTACTTCTTATCGAGATCCATTGTCTCCTACTCATATTTATTATTCCACACACATCGATCTCCCCTTCAAATCTGCCTCATCTCATTTGATCTCTAAACGATGTCCTTATTTGCCAAATACAACAGTCTTATTCTCAGAAGGCCACTCATAACAAATGCATTGACTACTGGATTACTTTTCGGTAGTGGAGATTATTTGGCACAAACCATCACCAATTACAGATCGGAAACACATACACTGTATGACTATACTCGTACATTAAGAGCTGTTATCTATGGATCATTAATTTTCGCTCCAATTGGAGATAAATGGTACAAATTTCTTGCTAAGATCAAAGCACCAGTTCTCAAACAACCTTCTCGTATTGCTGATACGGTTGCACGAGTTTCTGTTGATCAATTAGGATTTGCACCAATTCTAGCAATTCCAATGTACTATACTTTTATGACATTCATGGAAGATTCTACCAATCCTAACAATTTTGGCAATATCAAAGATAAACTTCAACAGCACTGGTGGCCTACATTGAAAACAAATTGGCTTGTATGGCCAGCATTTCAATTATTTAATTTCTACTTGATTCCTGTTCAAATGAGATTATTAGTAGTTAATCTCATAAGTATCGGATGGAATTGCTACTTAAGTCTTGCGCTTAATAATGCGTCTGGCTCGTCATATATTGACGAGAAGGTCGATACTGAAGAAGAGATATTGATTTAAGTAAGTTGAAGTTTAAGACAGTGAACTTGATAAACTTGATTGAGTGAAATTTCATCAGTTAAGCGCAACTTAGATTTCTACAGAATATACACCACAAGAACCTAGAACATTTTTCTAACTTATTTGTTTCAACCTGTTTGTTTCAGCTTCGCTTTCAGTTTCACCGTCTCCTTCACCATCTTCTCTTTCTCTTTCTCTTTCTCTTTCTTCTTCTCTTTCTCCTTCTCCTTGTCTGCTGGTCATGTGAAGCAAGCGTCGTGCGCAGCCAATTCCGGGCTGGACACGAATCTCAATTTCGAATACCTTCAACTCTACACGTAGTAACAGTAACTATTAATAAATTTCAAATTACAATTTCATCAATCATTTTACTAGGATCAATTAACTAGTGTTGTGTAATTCAAAGATTAGTGAAGTTAAATCATTCATCGCTTTTGAAAAATTTTAAAAATTCTGTTATTTTGTTAAACAATTTAAACCTGATAAGCTCGTCAACTTGTTTACTTGAAATTTAAATTAATCAATTTAATAGTATATTTTAAAAATTTAATTAAAAATGATGAAAGGTTTTAAGAATAGACTAACCCGAAATAAGGGACAGTCATCAAGTACAAAGAAAGATAAAAAACTGACTGAAACATTAAATTCCTCCCCTAAAGAATCAAAAGATAAAGATATTTCAAAAAAAAATTCACTTAATTCATTAACTGGAACTTCATCAAAAAATTCAAGTTCAAATTCTTCAATTAGATCTGGATCTCCAGGAATTTCAAGAAATAATAGTGGTGGATCTGTAAAATCTGGTGATTCAAGTAGTTCAGGTTCAACTTTCCAACAACCTGATCAATCTCAACCTCAAACTCCAGTTTCTTCAACAACAACTCAACCACAAACAGAATCTCCAAAAATTATTATAAATAATGATTCAAATGATGGATTTAATACTCCAATAAGTCCAACTCCTTCAGCTCCATTATCTCCAACAAATTCTTCAACTGGTACATCAATGGGGAATTTACAAACTTCACCTTCTGATCATCTGAATAAATTACATTCAGGTTCTCCACTTCATACTCATAGTTATCAACTTAATCCAAATATTGCTTCACCAAATCGGGAAAGTTTTGATATTGATTTAATTTCAGCTCCAAAAAGACATTCATCTTCTAGATTTGATCCATCAACTTCTGGAATGCATCAAGATATTATTAAATTACCAAATTTTGATGAAGTTTTACCTGAAGAACAAATTTCTTTATTTATACAAAAAACTGATCAATGTAATATAATGTTTGATTTTACTGATCCAACTTATGATATTCGTGGTAAAGAAATTAAAAGAATAACATTACAAGAATTAATTCAATTTATTCTGAATAATAGATTTACTTATACTGATGAAATGTATAGACATGTTATAACAATGTTTAAAAACAATTTATTCAGACCAATTCCTCCTCCTGTTAATCCAATTGGTGATATTTATGATCCTGATGAAGATGAACCAGTAAGTGAATTAGCATGGCCTCATATGCAAGCAATTTATGAATTTTTTTTAAGATTTATTGAAAGTCCTGATTTTTCTCATCAAATGGCAAAACCATATATTGATCATTCATTTATTTTAAGAACTTTAGAATTATTTGATAGTGAAGATCCAAGAGAAAGAGAATGTTTAAAAACAACATTACATAGAATTTATGGGAAATTTTTAAGTTTAAGATCATTTATAAGAAAATCAATTAGTAATGTTTTCTTACAATTTGTTTATGAAACTGAAAGATTTAATGGAATTGGTGAATTATTAGAAATTCTTGGTTCAATTATTAATGGATTTGCATTACCATTAAAAGAAGAACATAAAATATTTCTTGTAAGAGTTTTAATGCCACTTCATAAAGTTAAAAGTTTATCATTATATCATCCACAATTAGCTTATTGTATTGTTCAATTTTTAGAAAAAGATCCATCATTAACTGAAGATGTTATAATGTGTCTTTTAAGATATTGGCCAAAAATTAATTCACCAAAAGAAGTTATGTTTTTAAATGAAATTGAAGATATTTTTGAAGTAATGGAACCAAATGAATTTCTTAAAATTCAAATTCCACTTTTCGCTCAATTATCAAAATGTATTTCATCTCCACATTTTCAAGTTAGTGAAAAAGTTTTATGTTACTGGTCTAATGAATATTTTTTAACTCTTATAACTGAAAATGCTGAAGTTGTTTTACCGATTATATTTGCTTCACTTTATGAATTAACAAATGCTACACAACCAGGAGCTGCAAATGGACAACTTCAACAAAAACTTTTAGATAATCCTGAATCAACAACAGATGCAAATGGTAATATTGTTGATTCAGGATTAATATTAAATGAATTTGGAAATGGTAATAATGGAAATGATCCAAATAATCCATTAAATCATTCATCAATTCATGATATGACAGATGAAGAATATTATGATTCATTTTCTTCATTACAACAAGGAGATTTAGATGATTATGGACATCAAATTCCACCTCATAATTCTGCAACTTCTAATTGGAATAGAAGTATACATCTGTTAGCATTTGGAGCATTAAAAGTTTTCATGGATCATAATGCAATTTTATATGATCATTGTATTATGTTATATCATCAATCAGTTGAAGAACAAAAACAACGTGAAGTTGCAAGAAAAGAAGGTTGGAAAAAAATTGAAGAATATGTTAAACAATTGAAAGATAATAATAATGTTACTACTTCTCCAAATATAAATACTAATGTTGCTGGTCATTAACATTTTGGTTTATTAAACTAATTTTTGTCTTTCAGTCATTTATTTTTATCTCATACTAAAGTCTTATAAATATACGTTATATTGTTAAATTTGCAGCAAGATTCATCGCACAGTAAAAATTTTTACTACTTATTCTTCTTTAAAAATGTATGTACAACTACAATAAGTAATATAACTATGATGATCCTTGTCCTTGCTATTGATCCTTGTGATTGGTAGTCTTGAAATTGATGAAGATTTTATACAAGAACCGCTACTCTGAGTATATTGCCTAATCATTAGCTTATACTAACAAAATAGGAATTTTCAGCTAATAGACAAGTCAGTAAATGTAGATCAATTGAAGTGAGACATGTGGATCGTTTCGATGTAATGGTTTATTTGTAGATAGGCCTTCTTAAGACTTTGGCCTACTCCATTCTTTGTTCCTTCTTGTTCCTTCTTGTTCCTTCTTGTTCCTTCTTGTTCCTGTAACTGCATACATGAGCACAATTATTCTCTAAAAATTTTACCTTGTAAAAATTAACATTGCCCCGGTCTAAATTTTCATCTACAAACCAATCAAGATCATTTTTGGTTAGTTTTTACACTTTTAGTTTAACTAAAAACTGAAATGGGTTAAACCGTTTTTGACTCGGAACTTCCGTCGGAGCCTCCGCTAAGATTTTCAATTGCGGTTTACAACGTCAATTTTAATGGTTTTACCCGCTAATTTTCACATTATTCTCGGATACGTCGTCTTAATACTATGAAATCATCTTAACTTCCCCGATTGACACGTAGCCAAGTTATTTACTATATGCGATTGACTTGTTAATGTATGTATTCCGTACGCGAAATTTCAAATTTCCTCATCGGATTCAGTCACAAGAAAAAAATTTTAGTTGATTATAAATAAGTGCAAAATTGTAAGAGAATTTTTTTTTTGGATTCTTTTCTTTTCTGGCAAAGCTGACACATTTGTCCTTGAATTAATTAGTTTCCCTTTAATTTCATTATAATTTCTAAAATGGTATTTGACTCTGCTTCTGCAACTTCTTACTTAAAAAACTATTCTAAAAAAGATGGTTTAGATATCAAAACCTTGATTGATTCAAGTAATTTTGGTGGATTAACTTATAATGATTTTTTAATTTTACCTGGTTTAATTGATTTCCCATCATCTGGTGTTTCTTTAGAAACTAAATTAACTAAAAAAATTACTTTAAAATCTCCATTCGTTTCTTCTCCTATGGATACTGTTACTGAAGAAAATATGGCTATTCATATGGCTTTATTAGGTGGAATTGGTATTATTCACCATAATTGTACTCCTGAAGAACAAGCTGAAATGGTTAGAAAAGTTAAAAAGTATGAAAATGGTTTTATTAGTGACCCAGTAGTTGTTGGTCCTAATGTTACTGTTGGTCAAGTTAAAAAAATGAAGGAACTTTTAGGTTTTACTTCTTTCCCAGTTACTGGTATGTATTTTATTTTATTAAATTTGATTTCCTTAATTCTTCCTTTTTCCTGATGATCAAACCTTTATTTAATAACTTTCGTTCTACCGACACCATCAAACGATGTTGGGGAAAACATGATTCACTGACTTTTATTAAGGATTCAATTTTTTTTAATTTAGAATTTCTTTTTACTAACAATTATTTAGAAAGCGGCAAAGTTGGAGGTAAATTAGTTGGTATCATTACTTCTCGTGATGTCCAATTTCATGAAGATGATTCTTCAAAAGTCTCTGAAGTTATGACTAAAGATTTAATTGTTGGTCAAGAAGGTATTGATTTAGCTAAAGGTAATCAATTATTAAGAGCTTCTAAAAAGGGTAAATTACCAATCGTTGATAAAGATGGTAATTTAGTTTCTTTAATCTCTCTTACTGATTTACAAAAAAATCAATCTTATCCAGAAGCTTCTAAATCTTTCCACTCTAAACAATTATTATGTGGTGCTGCTATTGGTACCATTTTAGCTGATAGAGAAAGATTAGATAAATTAGTTGAAGCTGGATTAGATGTTGTTGTTTTAGATTCTTCTAATGGATCATCTGTTTTCCAATTAGATATGATCAAATGGATTAAATCTAAATATCCAGAATTACAAATTATTGCTGGTAATGTTGTTACTAGAGAACAAGCTGCTTTATTAATTGAAGCTGGTGCTGATGGTTTAAGAATTGGTATGGGTTCTGGATCTATTTGTATTACTCAAGAAGTTATGGCTTGTGGTAGACCTCAAGGTACAGCTGTTTATAATGTTACTGAATTTGCTAATCAATTTGGTGTTCCATGTATTGCTGATGGTGGTATTGGTAATATTGGACATATTACTAAAGCTTTAGCTTTAGGTGCATCATGTGTTATGATGGGTGGTTTATTAGCTGGTACTTCTGAAACTCCAGGTGATTACTTTTACCGTGATGGTAAAAGATTAAAGACTTATCGTGGTATGGGATCAATTGATGCTATGCAACAAACTGGTACTGATGGTAATGCTTCAACTTCTCGTTACTTTTCTGAATCTGATAAAGTTCTTGTTGCTCAAGGTGTTTCAGGTTCTGTTGTTGATAAAGGTTCAATCATTAAATTTATCCCATATTTATTTAATGGTTTACAACATTCTTTACAAGATATTGGTGTTCAATCATTAACTGCTTTAAGAAAGAATGTCGATGATCATGAAGTTAGATTCGAATTTAGAACTGCTTCTGCTCAATTCGAAGGTGGTGTTCACGGTTTACACTCCTACGAAAAACGTTTACATAACTAATTGAAATTTGTTCATTTTGTAATCGTTTCAGTTAATTGTATTTTATAGGAAAAATAAAAGGCTATGATATATTTGCGAATGTAGCGCCCTCAATAAATTTATTAACTACTATGAATTTGAACTCAAATTTACAGCAAAATGCATTCACTAATTTAGATCAAGATTTGAAATCTTCTAGACAATCTAAATATCAAAATTCAGAGAAAGAAATTAAACAGTGGATTTTTCAAACTCTTAAAGTCCCTCAATCTGAACAAATTCAGTACGATGAAAAAGGATATGATTTACTAGACATTTTAAAAGACGGTGAATACTTATGCAATTTAGGTAACCTCTTGCAATTACCACAAGGATCTCCTACAAAGAAATATAAGAATTCGAGAATGCCATTTGTTCAAATGGAGAATATATCATTTTTTCTATCTACTTGTGAAATTATAAGAGTCCCTCATGATGAAATATTTCAAACCGTTGATTTGTACGAACGCAAAGATCCTTATCAAGTAATCATCACTTTGATATCATTTAGCAGACAAGCTAATGAGATCAATCCACAAAATTTCCCTTCGGTAATAGGGCCAAAAGTAGTGAAAGTTAAACCTCCTGTTCCTAAGAAGCCAATTTCACTTGCCTCGAGAAAGTGATAAGTTTACTTACATCCCCTCCTTTCTAAATGCATTTATATAACTATCTCTAGTCATTGATCTCAAATACATATAATAAACAATCAATTTAAACCAGTCTAGTCTGTCCAATAGTAACGGTAGTGATTATTGTCGTTATGTAACAGTTATATGCGACGCTTATGTAAGCGTGGATGCCTCATCTCATTTTTTTTTTTCAAGCTCAACTGATGAGATAGAAGTCATCGCTAGTCTTTTTTAATACCTAGATCAATTTACTATAATTCGCTTTAAATATAGTTGTGTTATTTACTAGTATCATTTTTAATTCATTGTTTGGTATTTTAGCTACTCCCTTTACTCGGAAGTTATACTACACTCAGATCATATTTATTAGCTATATTAATCATACCTCATATTAGGTTTCATTTATTGACTTATTTATTAAAACAGCTTAGTTCATCTTAAATTGCATACTCATCATGTCTGACGAAGTTATTTGGCAAGTGATCAATAAACAGTTTTGTGCATTCCAAATTAAAACTAATCAAGAACAGGATTTCTGTCGAAATGAATACAATGTTACAGGTCTTTGTAATCGTAGTTCATGTCCTTTAGCTAATGCTAGATATGCTACAGTTAAAAATGTGGAAGGAAGTCTATATCTATACATGAAAACAGCTGAAAGAGCTCATATGCCATCAAAGTTATGGGAAAGAATTAAATTACTGAAAGATTTTAGTAAAGCAATGGAACAAATTGATGAAAATTTACAATATTGGCAAAAAAATCTTATTCACAGATGTAAACAAAGATTAACTCGTTTAACACAAGTTGCCATCACTGAAAGAAGATTAGCATTAACAGAAGATGAAAGGCATTATGTTGGTATTAAACCAAAGGTTAAAAAGAGAGAAGAAAATAGAGAAAGAAAAGCATTAGCAGCTGCAAAGATTGAAAAGGCAATCGAAAAAGAATTGTTAGAAAGATTGAAAAGTGGTGCTTACGGTGATAAACCATTGAATGTTGATGAAAATATTTGGAAGAAGGTCTTGAGTAAAGAATATGGTCAACAAGAAGAAGAAGAAGATTTCGAAGATGTTGAAATTGAAAGTGGTGATGAAGACAGTGATGTTGGACGTGTTGAATACGTTGAAGATGATGGAGATGATGAATTAGTAGATTTAGAAGATTTAGAAAAATGGTTAGACGATTCATCTGCCTCTGAAGCTGAAGAATCTGATGATGATTCAGACGATGAAGCTAAAGCTGGTAAACGTAAAGCTACTGAATCTGGTCCAGATAAGAAGAGAAGAAGACCTAGAGTTGAAATTGAATACGAACAAGAAGACCAAATACAAACAAATATTGCTGCTTAAAACTTTCTGTATAATATTAATGCATATAAACTAATGATAACTGTAGTTTTTCAAATGTTTCCAATTTTTGACCATAAAATCTATAATTTCCTAATTTGCGAAAATGTCTAGTTTTCATCATTTAAGTATTTTTTTAACGAAAGTAGCAAATTGTTGCGAAAAAATATATACCAATGATAGCTAATTGCAACATTTACGAAAATAAGCTATAATTCATTGTTTAAGAATAAAGCGAAAAATATATTGAATTACAAAAAATACAATTGTGGTTTTAGTCAAACTACTCAGGCCTGACAATAGATGAACCTTCCTCCATGACTTGATTAGGTCGTACCATCAACTCTCCTTCACCTTGGTTTCCAAAGTAATCTGATTGTAGTAGAGTATATGTTTCATCATAATGGCTACTACGAGAGCCATCTAGCAAGCTGGTTAATTCAGAAGAGGAGGGACTAGAAAATGACAAGTTCAAATCAATATCTCCTTTTTCATCTTCGTTGTCATCACTCAATTCCTCTCTCTTCAAACGAGAACCCTTTTCTTGATAAAAAGACTTGATATCTTTTACAAAGAGGGGATATAACAAATCATCTACACCTTCATTCCTTGCAATTTCAACAGCTCTTTCAAAAGGAATCCAGATTCCTTTTAAATTCATAGATCCAACTTTTATAACAGTTGCATTCTTAATCTTCTCATGCTTCAAAAGACCGTCCCTTTTACCTCTACTCATCCCAGCAGCATTGAGTAACTTGGTCCCATTAACTTGATTATTATCTTCCCTTCTAGAGACCAAGTGACCTCTCGCTTTGACTTGGTAGCAAATGGTTTGTTCTGCCTCCCAAAAAGTAGTGATTATTCTAGGTTTCAACGCTTTGGGAAATTCTACTGTATCGTGTTGCTTTGAACTAGCAGAAGGTGTTCTCAGATGTCTAAACTTTGATACATAAGGCCGGGAACGTACCGAAGTTGAGGAAGTAGTGGAATTTCCGGAAGTTTTATGAACATGATGCTCATTACCAGAGCTTATAGAAAAGTCACTAGGGGGGTCATATGGAATTGAAGTGTAGGTATTTTTATTTGGCCAGGATTGTGCAGTTGATTGAATTTCTGGCCTCACCACTATTTTATTATTAGGTGAAGAATTAGAACGATATTGGGAGCTATCAAAAGGATAAAAGCCACGATGAAAATTCGACGTATTACTTGTCAGTAGGGGAAAATTTGAAATATTATTTATAGCAGGTGAAGTCTCAGGGTACAAATCCATCATATGATTCGAATGGGGAAAATCTTCATCCATAGGGTAATCTTTTGGTTTGCTTTGTTTCTGTTGCAGCCTGACAGCGGCATTTAGATCAGATAAATTACCCTGGGAATTCATCAGGTTCAAATAGCTAGCATTTATATTCGACGAATTATTCGGTTTTGACGAAAAGTAGTCTGTGTACTTTGAGCTCGACATCAACGATTTTAGGAAATTATAGTAACGAAGTTTACAAAAAAGAAAGTAACAGCAAAAGTCAAGTTAAAAAATGATTAGTTAAAAACCTATTTGGAAACGACAATACTAAATATAATAATGATAATCACGTTCAGTGAATCATTTGAAGAGAGGAAAGTGCAGGTATTTCATTTGGCCGTTATTTAAAGCCATTTCTACCGGAAATATAATGTATTTACAGAAAAGTAACACAATCTCGAAGAGAATAGGAAATCATACTGTTGAAATTGGTTAAAAGGGTTCAGTTTACGACACCTGGAACTTAAATGATGCATACATGCCAAATCAACCTTGATTAAGGTTACGAATTTAAACCGAATGATTTCCCATAACCTTGATCCAAAAAATAAAAAATCTAAAGAGGATCACGGAGAAAAGAAAAAAAAAACAATAAAAGGGTCCTACTGCTTTCAGAAAGTTACTTCAATATCGCCCCCTGGATGCAACTTGATGTGAGATTAAGTGGGTCAACTTGATCTTGAAAACCTATTGTGGCATCATGGCACACTGTCCTAATTCTGATACAGTATTTCTTCTATTGCTACATAGAGCTAACCGAGGGCCACACGACAGCATAATATTAGTTTCTTTTCGTTCTAAAGGTCATGATACATAATTATTTAAGTTTAAGTAGAGTTTTTCGCAACATGAAGTTGTTGCAAAATTAAACATGAATTTCGCAATTATCTAGGTACTTTCCACGTATTCCAAGTGTCTAGAAAGTGATAAGTTTACCATATCTACATAAGATACCCGAGAATGAGAGTCAGTACCACCTAAATGGTTAAAGTGACCGGAGATGTAAACGGAAACACAGAATACGTCAACGTACGTGGACCTGCGTCGACCTACGTTTCGACGTCTGAGGTAGAGGCGCAAAGTTATATTTTCCACATCAGTAAAGTAGAGACAAATTTCGGGGTTACTAGCTTTCGGCTATGAATCTAGACATAATGTGGGCGCCAGTTTGCATTATCAATGACTTGAAGTAAAAATAATAATAATGAATCATAATCTATGTAGTAAGCCTTCTTTTTCATTTTTGCAGCCAATTTTGCGATTCGGTATATTAAACGCAAATCTGATAGATTCAACCTAACACAACAAGAGAAGGACAACCACCGTTCGTGTTTAGTGAACTATACTTGGAATTCAGATTGTCACCTTGTGGAGGTTTTGGAAGCTTCTATTGCGTATGCAGGGTGTGCTTTTGTGCATGGTGATAAGAATCGGCCTCCGGGTAGTGGAAAATAAAATAGAAAAAAAAAAGCGAGATGGGAGAACAAAGTCTAAAGATAACGCTTATTCATATTGGGACTCAAGTAAAAAGGATTAATGGCTAATAATTACAATGGCACACCGGCTGCACCTATTCCAAAGACCGGAAGTCGCCGAAGGTCATTTTTAGAGATTGGAGGAGTAAATTCTATTCAAAATTTTGCTTCGTCATTTGCCCGAGCTCAATCATTCTCTGGTCTGAATCTTCTTGACCCAGTGCCTAGTGTTGGAGATGAAAATATTTCACCATTAACTTCACCTCCACCAGATTTACTTCTTTCAGACCCTTTTGAAGGAGATGAAGAAGAATCAATACAACATCCTCCACTTCATCATGGATTTGACCATATAAGCTCGTTTAATTTTCCTCACGGTGAACATGCAACCGAACATGATTCATTACTTCCCAGAAGAGGTAGTAAAGCACTTTCAATCTCAGAAAGACTTTCAACAGGAAGTTCAACCTACTATCAAACAGTATTCAATTCTATTAATATCCTCATAGGTATGGCAATGCTTTCATTACCTCTAGGCTTTAAATTAGTCGGTTGGATATTAGGTACTTTAATTCTTGTCAGTTGTGCTGTAACAACTGGAATAACTGCTAAAATGCTAGGCAGAATTCTTGAAAAACACCCTCAATTAATGAGTTATGGTGATATTGCTTACTTATACGGAGGTTCTAAAATAAGCTTTATTGTTACAACTATTTTTTCACTTGATTTATTAGGTGCTTCTCTTTCTTTCATTATAATATTCGCTGATTCTTTCAATATTTTATTTCCGTCAATTACCAAAAGTACCTTCAAATTCATTTTGGTTTCCATTCTATTCATTTGTACTTTTCTTCCTTTGAGCATTTTATCATTCCTCAGTATGTTTGGTATTTTATGTACCACTGCAATTATAATAACGATAATAATTTGTGGTTTAATTAGCGATGTGACTCCAGGATCGCTTTTAACTCCTGCTTCTACTTCGTTATGGCCTGAATCATGGAAAGCAGTACTTTTCTCATTTGGTTTATTTATGGCACCTTGGGGTGGTCACCCGGTATTTCCAGAACTATACCGAGATATGAGACATCGGAAGAATTATGAAACTTCATGTACTACATCATTCTCTGCTACGTTTGCATTAGACTTTATGATTTCAGTAATTGGGTACCTCATGTTTGGTAATGATTGTATGGATTCTATAACAAAAAATCTTATGACCAGCAAAAACTATCCAGAATTTCTAGGTCCAATTGTCTGTACATTTATAGGGCTCATACCAATTGCAAAATTACCTTTAGTATCCAGACCTATTATTACGGTGTATGAAAATTATTTTCAAATGAATGATACTTCAGTTATCATATATAAAAACGGTAAGAAGATAACTCCAATTACTTTTAAGAAAGTTTTAAGTAGAATTTTATACGTGGGATTTCTTTTTGCTCTTTCTATGGCATTCACCAGTTTTGGTAAAATTGTTGCTTTCTTAGGGAGTGCAATTTGTTTCACCATTTGTGTTACACTTCCATTGTGTTTCTACCTTCGATTATTTCAAGATGAACTTTCTTCCGTTACAAAACTTTTACTCAAAATAGGAATAATTATAGGTATTGCAGGTGCTACATTGGGCACTTATGGAACAATTGTATATGATAATGACAACTAGTTATCTACAATGTAATTATATTATTCCTATTCCTGTAATTATATTATATATTCCTATTATTATACAGGCTATAAATACATCCTTGATTTGTAGAAAAATCTTTTTAATTTATTCCATGTAAAAATACCAGTTTTTACTAATCAATAAATTCAACTTTCGTTTATCTTTGTACAGTTTATTTACATTGAAGAAAGTTGATTTTTATGCAAGAAATTCTAATTTTTTGAAGGATGTCCTCCATTTTCACGATATCCATCAGAATTCAATTGAAATTCGCCATCATCGTCAGCTTCAACATCATCTGATAAAATTGTTGCAGCATACAATAAGTTATCATGTTGTGATTTTGCTAAATATTGTGCCATGACTTGAGATCCTGATGTCAATTGAGAATTTTTAGGTTGATTGGTGAAATAATAACCTTGATTTGGCATAGCACTTACAGGTAAAGAAGGTGGCGCTGATGGCACACCTCCGAAAAACCCAGATCCTGAACTATTAAGTCTTGGTCTGGATTGCTGTGGAGGTCCAGCAGCATAATACATCTGTTGATGACTAAATAACGGAGGCTGTTGAGGGTATGGTTGTGGGAAAGACTGATGGAAATAAGGAGATACTGGATATTTTGGCTGGTTATAATACTTCATATAATTTGAGTTTAGAGAAACATTAGATGAGTTTCTCGAGAACTTCTTGGTATTGATCGTCTTCTTTTTACCATCACGGTTACTGTTATGGGCAGTAGTGGATGAAGTATGATCTGATCCAATGATAATTGAGACGTCATCATCATCTTCATCATCTTCATCGTCCTCTTCCTGTTTTACATGTGTATCATCGGCAACAGCTTCATCGGACACAGCTGTCAAATCATTACTCTCGGTTTCCTGAGGAACAAACGTTGGTGATATTTCCCTTTCATCATCTTGTGGTTCATGATTACTGATAATACCAAATACTTTAGCAGCTTCTTCTGTAATGGTACTAGTTCCTTGTAATTCATTATTTTCGACTACGTGTTCCTCGTTATTCTCTCCGTCTTCATTCACAGACTTTTCGTCGAAATTAGCTCTACTTTTCTCAATCTGTATTTTTTTCTTCAATTTGAAATTGGTATAATCAGGACTTTCGAAACTGCCATTCATAGCATATGGTTGACTGTTAAGACCTGATTTCTTTTTGAAGCTAAACTTTGGTGGATTCCCACATCTGTCCTTAGCAAAGCTAATCTTGAAATCTTTATATGATTCAAAGAATTCTCCATTGTCTCCTACAACTTTCAGTATTTTTTCAGAATCACCCGCTTCGAAGAATTCAACTAATCTTATAGCATCTGCTATATTTAAAAAGTTCATAAATCCACAGTCTTTATTGTGGTAAAAGTTTATCTGTTCTAATTCTCCAAAATGACTAAAATCTCTTCTTAAAACATCTTCATTTGGTAATAGTTTCTTCTTTTGTTCATCTTGTTTTTCTTTAGATAATTTTACACCAATATAAACATTTCTGGAAGCACCAGCAGTCACAGCTAATGATATATCACGATGTAAAGGACCAGAATGATTTTTTGCCCAACTGACAGTGATATCATATCCATGTATGATTAATTGATGCAAAACTTGATGATTTAAAAAGAATTTGAGAGCGACCGATGGATCGATGAAAGTAATAAAACATATTCTTTTTTCAGGATGATATTTGATATTTTCAACTAAACCACCTGCTCTTACATTATTTGCAATTTCTTCGATTGAAGTATTTGGATGTAAGTTACCAAGATAAATGGTTCTATTTCCGACATTGAATGGATCTGGATTATAAGATTTATTTTGATTGTGAATGGGTATCATATTGTATGGGACATGACCAGACATTGGAGCTGAAGGGATTCCAGTTGGAGTTGGTGCTGGAATTGGAATTGATTGCATTGAAGCTAAATGTTGTTGAGATGAATATGGATGTAATGGAGGATTATCTGAAAGTATTGAAACATTTATTGATTCTTCTTCGTCATTATCTTCGATTGTTTCTGAAAATTGATTCAAATTTTGTTCAGATAATGAATCAACTGATTCTTCAACATTTTCCGGAATGTTATTAGATAAATGTCTTTTAGAAATTGATGGTGAAGTAGAATAAGAATTTAATGAAGAACTTGATGAATTTTTTTGTTTAATTTTATCAACAAGATTTCGATCACATCTATCTTTATAAAATTCAACTGAAATTAATTTGAAAGAAGGTTCTTCACTTTCTACACCTTCATGTTCAATTTGTTCACGTTTACCCAGTTCAATTTTCTTTAAAAATGATTCATATGTTTTAATTGCAGCATCTATAGAGGTGAAATGAATTAAAGCTTTAAATTCATTAGTAGATACAATATAAGAAATTTTAAAATCTTCAATTTCACCAAATTTTCCACCTGATTGTTTAATCTCTGATTCAATAGTACTTAATAAGGAAGAATCAGGAGAATTATACTTAATGAGTAAACAACGAGTTGCATTAAAATCCATAATATAATTAAGAGTTTTCAATTTAATATAATCTTGTTTACTTATTGTTGAAGTATTATTACCATTATTTGGCCCTTCATTAAAAGAAATTTTAAGGAATTTTGAATTTTTCAATCTTTCCTTCAATTTATTCAAATTATAAGTATTTTTTGCATATTTTAAATGGAAATTAATTGAAATTTTTGAATTAACAAAAGATATATAACAAGTTTTAACATATTGTAAATCTTTAAAATGAGCTGGAGCTTCTTTACTAAACATTTTACAATATTCTATTGGACCATAATCGATTTCATTAAGTAATTCATTAAGAGATAAATCGGGATTAAGATTTTTCAATATTATTGTTCTTGAAAGGTTTAATTGATCTAAATTTGAATTTGAAGGTAATGAAGTTAAATAAGGAGAATTTGGAATATTTCTACCATTATGATGTAAATGAAGATGATGTTGTGAATGAATTGGATGATATATTTGAGGTTGATGATTAAAACCTAATTGTCTTGGACTTACCATTGAATTTGACAGTTGAAAATAAGGAGAAGCCATTAAATTTGTAGGAAGCATTGATTGACCATAAGATAAATCTAAAGGGATTTGAGGTTGAATTTGTCCAAAAGTTCCAGGAGTTTGAACATGATGGAAATTCCCTGTATAACCAAGTTGAGGACTTGAAGTATAATAACCTGAATACATACTTTATAAGGTTAAGAATGAGCTAAAAAACGTTGGTATTAACGAAGGAATTTAAAGATTAAAGATTTAAGAAATAACGAAAGTAAATTATAAATTGAGTATCTTTTAAAGATAACTTCCTAACTAATCAATATAAAAAATTCAATAGCTTAAATATATAAAGATTTATTCAGACAACACACCAAAAAAAAGCTGAGAGTAAAAATTAAAGATGGAACAAAAATGGGTAAATAAAAAACGAAAAACGCAACTGCGTTTCAAGACAAAACCGTCAGGGTTGGGCAAAAAAAAAAACCTCGTGTTTTTCACCAAACCCCACTACTATAGAAATGATTTACAAAGTTAATAAAATTACATAATTTACGTTTAAATCAAGTAAATTTCACAGTTGAATCATTATTAAATCAAATTAAAATGAAATACTTGGATTTAAGGCGTAATTGTTATAGCCCCTTGTATTGTCTCGGAGGGTAACAAATTCTATTTTAAGCCAAAGTTTGTTGCGAGAAAACACTAGTGCCTAAACAGGAAACAGGCTACGCGGTAGAAACTTTGCTCGGGCGAAGCAGGTGATGGCGGTCGAGAAAATGTAGAGTAGCACGAGGTTGCGCAAATTCGGCTTAAATTTGGGGGGACCCATTCGACCCTTAGAGCGACTCTTTGAAATTTACCCTTTTAAAATTGGCCGAAATAAGCGGGCTCGCGGTAAAGAATGGTTAACGCAAGGAATAGCCAGAATGTGCCGGTGTGAAACTCTGGATATGTGCCCTCGAAGCAATGAAGGGAAGGGAAGAAAAGCGAAAGGTAAGGAAAGGAGAAAGAAACAAAAGGAGAAAGGTAATGAAAGAGAAAGGTAATGAAGGGCAACGAAAAGGCAATGAAAGGCAATGAAAGGCAACGAAAGGCAACGAAATCAATTAATTGCAATCGAGATAACGTTTTTACTGTATGAATTTTATCTTAAAATCTAATTTAACTTTAACCTGTAAATCGATTTAACCTGCAATCAATCTGCAATCAAGCTGCAATCAAGCTGCATTCAAACTGCATTCAAACTGCATTCTTCCAAACTGTACTTTTCTTTGCCATTCAACCTGTACTTCTCTCTACCATTCCAAACTGCATTTTTCTTTGCCATTTAACCTGTACTTTCTCTACCATTTAACCTGCACTTTTCTTTGCCATTTAACCTGCATTTTTCTCTACCACTCAACCTGCACTTTCCTCTGTCTGCTCCAACCTGCACTTTATAACCTGTAGTCGTGCTGTCTCAATGAAATTTTTTCTAATCGATTCTCTTCTCGATCTAGAATAACAACAATTAATTTTTGCTAGTTAATCAATCAATCAATCATGGCACAAGAAGTTCCAACTTTTAAATTAGTATTAGTAGGTGACGGTGGTACCGGTAAAACTACCTTCGTTAAAAGACATTTAACCGGTGAATTCGAAAAAAAATATATTGCTACTTTAGGTGTTGAAGTTCATCCTCTTGGATTTCATACTAATTTTGGTGAATTAAAATTCGATGTATGGGATACCGCTGGTCAAGAAAAATTTGGTGGTTTAAGAGATGGATACTATATTAATGGACAATGTGGTATTATCATGTTTGATGTTACTTCAAGAATTACTTATAAAAATGTTCCAAACTGGCATAGAGATTTAGTTAGAGTTTGTGAAAATATTCCAATTGTTTTATGTGGTAATAAAGTTGATGTTAAAGAACGTAAAGTTAAAGCTAAAACCATTACTTTCCATAGAAAGAAAAATTTACAATATTATGATATTTCTGCAAAATCTAACTATAATTTTGAAAAACCTTTCCTTTGGTTAGCTAGAAAATTAGTTGGTAACCCTCAATTAGAATTCGTTGCTTCTCCTGCTTTAGCTCCTCCAGAAGTTTCTGTTGATGCTGCTTTAATGGGTAAATATGAACAAGAAATGGAACAAGCAACTGCTTTACCATTACCTGATGAAGATGACGCTGATTTATAAGTGTATTCTCAAAATAAATTAATTTTATGCTCTTAGTATATAATTATATAGAAATATGTGAATATACTATTTAATCAAATTGTATTATAATTTTGTAGTTGTAGTTTGTTACTGGCATCAATCATTATTTACTATTTACTGTCTGTATGTCAATTGCAATCTCATTGCAATCCCACTGCAATCCCTCCTGTTCAGTGGTCTGCTTGCTAAAAGGGGTTCTAGGTTCTATACATGTCTGTCTCAGATGTTCTTCAACAGCCTCAATAGCTTCTGCAGCGTTCTACAGCCTTCTGACGTCTTGTACTCCGAAACTTTTCACTTTGACGGTTTATCTCTTAACTTTTCATTTCTCCACGTCTTCTCCCCATACCTCTTGACGTCTTATCCCCATCTCTCCACCCACTCATTGACTCATTTTCTGATACTTTAATATAGCCTTCTGGTACTCTTCAGAGTATCTAAATGCCGATGGTGGAGGTTGAGGTAAATTTTGAACATTAGGAGGTGGAGGCAACACTGTCTCTTCATCACTTTCTTCTTCTGTGTTGTCCAAAGTATCTTCAAACTTTCTTTGTTTCTTCACAGTACCAGGACAAGGAGCATTTTCATTCAATTTCGTTATATTAATTTCATACTTCGAATCTAATGGATTCCATATCCCAGTTTCCTTAGCTTTTTGCTCATAGTAGTCACAGTAGTACTTGATGTGATTCTTCCCCATGAGATGTGACTTCCTCACACTCATGGTGTCGTGGGTAAGATATGACTTGCAATAGTCACAATAGTATTTAGGCATGTTGGTGCACCAGCGTTTCGATGCCTCACTTAAGTGATGGTTTGAAATGGTGCACGGGTGTTTTGTCAAACATCAACTAATACCCAGTTATGTTAAGAAAATAACATTGACTAGGTTTGATTCGATTGCCTCAAGATACTAAGGCAGCTACAGCACTACCACGATACGAGAGTATCCTCGCATCTGCTAAGTAAATAGGTTTTATCTTTATCTACTATCGTCTTCTCTCGCCAGCTCACAAAATTCGGCATGAAATCTAGGCTAATACCAGAGCGTATTTCCCTTCACTACCACAAGTAATAATAAACGTTTTACCTAGAAAACAGTTGAAGCCCATAATTTTGTGTAAACTCGTCGGTTTGCTACAATATGCCCAATTTGGATTGGAAATTTATGCTTCGCGATAAGGATTGCAAAAAATACTTAAAGTACCTAATTGAGTCTTGCTAAATGTATTCACTAGAAAATGATTCTGGTGTTTTTGAGGCTGGTAAAATGATTTAATGACATATTCCGAACCGAATTTAATGAAGTTAACATCTCTCCGCTTACATTCAGATACCGCATATTTTAAAAAAGGCCTCTATTTATTCCCATTCTGAGTTTATCGACAACGTTATTGAATCATTTTGGGAACTTGACAATTCAGAAAAGACATCAGAATGATATTCAACACTTTGATTTTTAACTTGAGCTCAAGAATTTTCAAAAACAACATCGTTGCCCATACAGAACCCTCAAGCTCCTCTGAAAAAGAGTTTCGAAAACTGGTTATTTGTCAACGAAGACCTCTTTAGTTAGCATTCTTTTCACATATGAGCAAATTTCATTATGAACGTACTCCTCTAAGTGAATTTCAGGTCTCTATACCTTTAATGTCTGAAGCACTTATTCAAGGGTTATCCGACTGTGATGTTCTTTACAGTTTCAGCAACTTGAGTGACAAAATTTTCACCTTGTGTCATCTTTCAAATCAACTTTACTCTTCTTGTACTGAAGTTTGCTTGAATCTAATTAAAGGTTTGGATGTTTCACGAAAACTCAAAAAAATGCAAACTCGGCCCGATATAGAATTAGCAGCAAGAAATTCTTTGGACAAAGAAGACGATTACTTGTCTTCTTTAGGTGTATCTCTATTTAGTGAGACATTGGTGACAAAACTTCCCTTAGACTTTTAATATTTGAAAAGTTATGAAGATTGTGGTTACAAACTAATGAAAATCAAGGGTGGAGAACTTCGGAAGTCAGTACGTAGACTTCACGCTCCAATTTTAGAGAGTGCAGACTTGGTTGAAAGTTATGATAAAAAGTCTTTGGCTTCAATATACGGTGACGATGACTATTATGATCCAGAATTAAGGGAAGAGATAACGCAAAAGACAAGGTAGTGTTGGGAGATTTGTTCTATTGAATGGTTTTAAGATAGATCTGGAAGGTCAATTCATATTGATGTTTACATAATAGAGGAAGTACCATCTAGTATGCTGTATGAGCCGCTGAATTTGGAACCTCAACAAGGGTCCCATCAGAAGCGGATGAAACTCAATTCTCCCTACAGATCAAAGGCATTAGGAGTTGAAGGAGCAAATAAAGTGAGATGGCTATTCAAAAAATTTGGTATAATTCATGGAAATCTAGAGCCTAGGAATATCATATTAGTACAAGATGATATGTACTTAATCAATTTCGAAGAATGTCAAATAGTCAAACAGAGCACAAGACAACTAAATAAGCCACAGGTCCGACGTAAATTCATTACAAAAGCACAGCAAATTATGGATAAAGCTGAAGCCGCCATTGAGGAAGATAATTACGGCTCTTTTTGTCGAAGTAAGCTATTAGCCAGGTTTAATAAATGTGTGCATTCAATTGTACTGTATAGTCTACAATTCTTACGCTAAACGTAGGATTGAAGCCAGAGATTTATGGGAGAATACTTCAACTACTTTAAATGTATTATGTTTTTCTGAGTCTTCACCGACATCTCTAGTGGGTTTCTTCAGTGATGATGATGGTGAAGGTCGTTGAGATGTTGCAGCAGCTCAAACTGAGGGTTTAACACATCATTCACTCCAGCAATTTTCTAAACTAAAAAAAAGCACTTAAAACAGCCAAATAAACACCCATAGCATATACACATAGCGGTATCTCCCGTGTCTTTCAGCAATATCATTTCCATAAGTTCGAAGTCTGTAGTCTATGGCTGCAAAATCCGGTTGATATCTACCAGTACACGACCACACACCAACCAATTAAATGTCGCTGGTAACGACTGAAAAACAGAAATGGGCCCGGCACGCACCCGAAAATCGGACACCTTTAATTTTCAACAAAAGTGTTGATTCATTTACACCTAAAAGTTTTACCATAATTGAACCATGTTTAAACAATCAATTGTATGTGAGAATTTACACCATCAACCTTATTCTACTCAAGAATCTACTAACAATTAGCGTTCTTTAACTTCGAGAAGATTATTCTCTGTTTCTGCTCAAAGAAGTAATTTGGTTTCTGAATTATACGTTAGCCAAATTAAACAATTTAAACCAACTCCTGTTAAACCAGAAGAAATTGAAGGATCCATTAAAAAATTTGCTCTTCCAGCTAAACCATCTTTACCATCTGAAGAAGTATCTGCTGAAGGTGTAAGTCAATATGAATCAACTGAAGTTGAAACTGCAGCTGTTCCATCTGGTGAATCCGCTCCTGCTTCTTCTGAAGACTGGTTTGTATTTGAAGAAGCCGCTGAAGAACACCATTAAATTTAACGATAGATCCAACGAACGTACCCTACATTTTCTATAAGAAATTGATCTTTCATATCATTCATAAAATATAAGATATTCAGATGTGTTGTAGAAATTAATGGTGAATGTCTGTTGAAAGTCTGTTGAATGAATGTATTGAAGTAAACTGATATATGTGCTGAGTGACTTCTGACTAAGGTTGATGGGCTAATGACTATTGACTACTAATGGAGTATAATTATCTATTAACCTATCATCTAGTCAAATCACACATATGTGGATGTTGCAAACAATACTTTGGCATTAATGGACTGGCCAGATACCCTAATATCACCAAATACTCTCGTAGATTCAATATTCTAGACGTTACCAGTTTAGTTCGTAAATTACCGTATTCATCTTTATTACCAGACCAAGTCATTTCAGCTAAAGCTGCTGTTCTCGGCCAGATACTCGAAGTTAGCGTAACACTATCGACTTGTTCGGAGAAAAGAGGACATTCTGCTCCTAGAACATGACTTTTCTCTGCTTCCGTCAAATTAGCAGTAATATCAAAGTTGTAGATTCGTTGCCATGTCTTATAAGGAGCACACCATGAACCTCCATTACCCAGATTAAATTCAAAATTACTATCACTATCAACATACCTTGGATCGCCAGAGATCCACCCTCCAAGTCCACAATCGAGGTACAAGTGACTTGCACTACTGACTATTGTATCGTAACCTTTGGAAGTTATTTTCTTGACATTATCCATACCGCTGCTCCATACTTGCACAATAACATCTTTAGGAACAGAATATGCTCCGGTGACTTCACTAATAGCGTCTTCCCATACAATTACCCTACTAACGCTTTGAAGAAATATAGGCATGGCGTGATCTACCCAGTACTGAACTACATCTCTTGCAGTTCGAGAAGAATTGGCTGCAAACCAGTCTCTAACTTTAGATGAGGAATTGTAGCAAACGGGTTGAAGTTCATCAACACCTACATGGAAAATCAGGTCTTTGAACCACAGCGAAACTTCTTTGAATACTTTATCTAGTACATGATAGGTTTCATTGTTTAAAATATCAAGCTGACCCGCAGGAGGTTCAACAGATACTCCTTCAGCATTCCACCACGAATCAGCACATGTGACAATATCTGGATCCACCTGAATCCATCCCGCAAGGCTATGGGCAGGAGTGTCGATTTCTGGAATGACTCTTACACCTCTTTCCATAGCATAGCCTACTATACTTTTAATTTCGTCAGCCGTGTATGTCTCAGACATAGAATAAGCACCTTCAATCATCTCGGGAAACACTTCCAATGATATAGGCCACAGTTGAGTATCTGTGAGATGCCAGTGCAATACATTCATTTTCACCAAGGCCATAATATCTATTTGGTCTCTGATACTGGCTAGAGTAAGAAAATTCCTAGAACTATCGATCATGAGGCCTCTATGGGGAAAAAGTGGCAGGTCAACGATAGATACAGCCTCGATTACAAATTGTGCCCCAGTCTCACCAATTACTAGCTGATCACGATCCCAATCCCTCTGAGAACCGGGATGGTAGACAATTAGTTGCTGTAAAGTGCTGAGAGCATGTAAAGCACCCCACTTAGTTTCACTAACTATAACTATAGAATCGGCAACTTCGAGGGAGTAAGACTCATCTACCCCCAAATAAAGCGGGTCCTTCGGATTATTGATGGTGATATCGATACTCTGAATCGTGGGTAAATTTTCTGGCAGGTATTCCAGAAGTACCTCTAAGGACCCTTTACGTTGTTTTGTAAGTGGTGGAATCCAATACAGAGTACGCACAGTGGAAACCATCCTTTCAAAGGACTGAGCAATAGTAGTATCGTGGTAGGAGGTTCCATCTGTATAGCACAGGAGACTTAGCAGGACAAGATCAATCCTCCTAGGACCCTGATTTTTCCAGTCAACAGTTCTAGGAATAGGCATCATGTCAAGATCGGAAGCCACAACGGACAGACACGTCACATAAATGAGAGCCAAAACATACACTTCGACAAACATTGAGTCTTTAACCTGTTTGTGCACGTAGGAACAATATGAAGAAAGTAGTGGAGATTAAGGAGTGCTCATAAAAATCTTAGACATACAGGCTCTATAAATGGCTACAGAGGGCGGTAAAAGAGTCACCACAAAGCAAAGTAAAACAGAGACGGGTGGAATAGACTACGGTGAATTAGCCAGGCCAGGCCGCCAGATAGGCCACAACCACTATGACGAATCGAAGTAAGTAATTTTGCAGCCGTCTAGTGGTTGCGGTTGCGACAAAGCGATGAATTGGGTAATTTTACGGCTGCAATAATTCAAACCAAACTTGAATAAAGTGACAGGAGCAAATGAAGTAATCTACAGAAGTCGTGATACCTCAGAGGATTTCGGTATTTGGCCCCATTCAGGAAATATACAGCTGAAAGATGTGGGTTGAGTTCAAATGATGTTAACTGGCCCAAGATCACCAAGGATTTGAATCGAAAATTCAAGCCTAATAGCCCAAGAGCTTACGTTATCTGTTGATATCCCTAGATTTTCAGCCTTAAAACTGGAGCTTTTCTTTGGTGTGCAGAAGTTGAAATAATTTCGATTTGATCGATTTCGAGTAAATTTTGAGGTTCCTAGTGTTGTTTCTCAAAATTCAATACAAACATAACAAATGGCCAAAACCGGATTTCTCGACACCGACGCCGTGGTCAATGCTGCCGAGCTCATCAACTCGACGCTCCAGTCCAAGGGCTTCATTCAACTGAAACTTTTTTTCAATTCCATTGATTGGACGACATTAATTGATGGTCAAGATGAGTCCAAGTCACTCAGTGATTTAGAAGTAACTGAATCGATTTATAATAACGATAAGAATGTGATAAACATCATTTATTCACTTCTTCAATCTGTTGACCGTCATCAAGCCCAGTCTCGATCATTCAATAAACTTAATTCTAAGAAAGATGCTAGGATATCTAATTTAGAGGATCAAGTAAAATCACTTCAATCTCAATTATCAGCAAGTGAAGCTAAATTAAATAAACTGGTTCAAGTAGATAACTCACAATTAATACGGAAGAATCACGAACTTGTTCATAATAATAAAATACAAGCACAAGATTTATCAAAATTAAAGAATTGGTGCTCTGAAATCAAGACTAAATATCATATTGAATTGAAAAAGAAGAATTTGGAAATTTCAGCACTAAAACAGAAACTTTTAGAAACAAGAAATCTCCCATCTTCATCTTTAGTAAGTATTAGTGGTTCAAATAGATCTTCAGATAAAATTATAAACTCTGCTATAATTTACAATAATACACCTTCCATTGATAATTCTACACAAATTTCAGATATTCAGCCTGTACTTAACGCTGAATATGAAGAAATTGCAGGACAATTAGCAGATTTAATTGATAATTTATTAGGAGAAAATTATAAGTTTGCTTCATTTATTAAAAGTACTAATAACTACTTTGCAAATGTTAACTCACAATTAACTAATAAAAATGCAAAAAACATTCTGCTGATTGCTTTACCCAATCCTTCTGATGAAATCGATCTTGAAGTTATACTGACAACGTCAGGTGATGATATTGAAGCATTTGATTTTGTTGCTAAACCTTTACTTAATAATATCTACAAAAATTATCATTATCTAGATAATTTAATTGGATTATTTGAATCAAGTTCAACAAACCTACAGGATGAATCAGATACAAATACAATTGAGAAATTAAGGCAGGAAAATGATGCGCTATATAAGAATTGGCAAACTGCCATTAAGGCTTTAGACGACTGGAAGTCATATCAGCGAGACAAAAATTGAAGGGATATAAGATATTTTCAAGTATTTGAAATGTAATATAGTGTGATATAGCAATGTATTTTAATGACGCCTTATTAGATTTAATTAATAGTTTTCGTCGGGTCCACCTTTTAAAACTTCAGCTTCAATCGACTCAGCTTCAGCCAGTTCAGCTTCGTTAATCATGGCTTTAAGTACTGTAGTTTCCAAAGAAAGAACATTAAGTGGAACATCCTGCAAACTTTCAGTTTCACTAGTATAATTTTTTCTTATTTGAAGTGCTAATTCATTGGTTTTAGTGGTATACTCCAAGTAAGTGTTGAGCATAACCGCAGTACATGATATATTATCATAATCGGGATAAGTCTCATCAACCACAGCAGGAAACTGACGAACAGTACAATTCAGATCACGCTGAGACTTAGGTACCATTACTAAATCTCTAGGAAAACTTTCGTCAATTGCTTTCATGTAAAAAGTAATTATACGAAGTAAATCACCTGGCTGCAAAAAAGCAAACTCATGAGGTTCTACACCATGAAAAGGTTTTACAACAACCACAACCATCCCAATACAAATATTGTTTTCAGAATAAGGGTCACGGACTAGTCTGATTGTATCTGGCTGGCAATTTATAGAATCTTGAAGAAGATGTTGTAAGGTTAACAGGCGATTATAAGAATCATATTGATCTTTCAAGTAAGCTTGTTCTGATGGATAAGCGATCTGAGGCTTCAATTGACACCCAGAAGTGGTTTTAACTATTTTGACACTTCCGAAGCGATACGGTGGATCTGAACTTGAAATTGAATCTTGAACTCCTATTGTGATCCTATCGAGGTCTTCTACAGTCAAGTCAGACCCGGAAACAGATTGCGACGAATGAATGGCGGCTATCAGACTAGATGTTCCGACATCAGTAGTTGAAGATTTGGGAGATATCCTTGATTCTAAAGGGTGTGAGGTTGAAGGTCCTGAGGTTGAAGGGTCTGAGGCTTGCGGTTCTGAGGTTGAAGGTTGTGAGGCTTGAGGTTCTGATGGTTTAGATTCGGTAGATGCTGCCCCAGGTCGACTTTCGATATCGTAACGGCCCATCGAGAGCCCTAAGTGACGTAGGAAGAGCTGCTCTGGCGAGATCATAGTAAACTTGACGTCGGAAACATGATAAATATCATCGTCAACCGAAACCACACAGCAATAACAGAGACAGAGACTGGTGAATGCTACAGTAATCAAAATTGCAGCTAAAATAGAGCCAAGTACAGCGGCTGCAACGTTGGTCATAGAGAAACACGTGTGAGAATAGGTAGAAGAAAATGGTAGGTTTAAATTGAAAGTAGATGTAAACAGAAGTGGTTGAAAGTGGTGGTTGCAAAATGTGCGATACGCTTTAAATAACGACTACACTTCTTAGGGGCGTAAATGTCATTAATACGAATGAATACATAGCGACAGACGGGAGGTTAAGTGAAGAGCTGGTCACCCGGACAACAGGAAGGCGGAACAAGGCAGGGAACTTGAGTGGATTCAGAGTCAAAATTCCTTAAAATGTAGAGATTTTGAGATGTGGGGATATTTTAGATGATGGATCACAGTCGTCAGCATAGTATCGGCTATTATTGTGATCTTCCAGTTGAACTGAGCCATTTTGACGTCTCTTTTCCTCTTACTGTGTTCTTTTCGGTGATTTCTCTGGCCTCATAGGTCCTTATACTCCTAGCTTTAGTGCTCACCTGATACCTCCCATTAAATCATCAACATCAACACCATCCAAGAGCTTTTCATCGTCTTGGCGTTTCTGTTCTTTCAATAATGCCTTCTCCTCATCCAATTGCTTATACTTTTTATTTGATTTTTTTGTCTTGCTTTGTTTCAAGAGTGAGTGTCGAAGTTGAACAACTGCTCTTCTGCTACCTTCCGGATTGTTAAGATCTTCAAGTTTTTGAGCCAAAATTTCCCTGGCACGCTTTCTATTCAGCTCTTGAGACCTCGAATACTGACATGTTACTACAGTTCCGGTGGGTATATGTCGGAGTTGTACTTTACTATTTGTTTTATTAATCTTTTGACCTCCAGGTCCACTTCCGCCCTTTAAGAATTTTTCCTCAAGTTCTTCTTCCACAATGAGCCACTTAGGACGAGGCGGAAGTTTATGACGCTTAGGAATCGAATAGTTTCTAAAAGATGCAATCAAAATCTGTTTGAAAAATTTCATAGTATATAGTGAAGCTTTGGTGTATGGGTCAAGAAGAGGTAAGTTTGCAGGTGTATGGGTCTTTCATCCCCGATGAAAAAATGGTGTACGACTGTATTGTCGACGCGTCTAATTTAACCGTTTTGGGAAGAGTAATTGGCATTGAAAAATATAAAATTCACGGTTTATTCACATTTTAGCTTCATTTTATTCACGATTTAAATACCCTTTTTTTTCGTTTTATTTACGTTCAATTTATTTACGTCAACAAATCATTCATGTCTTACGAAAGAGGTGAAGTTTATGGAGCCCAGGTTTTACCTGGTGAAGATCCAGAAAGTAGCTCTGATAATGAAATTAGAAAAGCTTTCCGATCATTTATTTTAGAATTTAGATTAGATAGTCAATTTATTTATAGAGATCAACTCAGAGAGAATCTTCTTATCAAGAACTATTTCTTGAAAGTAAATTCTGAACATTTAATTGGATTCAATGAAGAACTTAATAAGAAATTAAATGATGATCCTGCTGATATGATTCCACTTTTTGAAAGTGCAATTACAGATATTGCTAAAAGAATTACTTATTTATCAACTGAAGATATTCCAACTGATTTCCCAATTTGTCAATTAATTTTATATTCTAATGCTAGTAAAACATCAATTAGAAATTTAGATTCTGATCATATTTCAAAAATTGTTAGAGTAAGTGGAATTATTATTTCTGCTTCAGTTCTTTCATCAAGAGCAACTCAAGTTAGAATCCTTTGTCGTAATTGTAAACATAGTATGACAATTAAAGTTAATAGTGGATTTGGTCAAGTTACACTTCCAACAAAATGTCAAGGACAACATGATTTTGATTCATCATCTCAAGCTAAATGTCCACCAGATCCATATATTATTGTTCATGATAAATCCACATTTATTGATCAACAAGTTTTAAAATTACAAGAATCTCCTGATATGGTACCAGTTGGTGAAATGCCAAGACACATTATTCTTCAATCTGATAGATATATGACAAATCAAGTTGTTCCTGGTACAAGAGTAACAATTGTTGGAATTTATTCAATTTATCAAGCAAAACAAAGAACAAGTGCAGGTGTTAATACAGTTGCAATTCGTAATCCATACCTCAAGATATTAGGAATTCAAACTGATGTTGATAGTAATAGTCAAGGTTTAACATTTACTGAAGAAGAAGAAGAAGAATTTTTAAAACTTTCAAGAATGCCAGATTTATATGAATCATTTTCAAAATCAATTGCTCCTTCAATTTATGGTAATGAAGATATTAAAAAGGCAATTACATGTCTTTTAATGAGTGGATCAAAAAAAATCCTTCCTGATGGAATGAGATTAAGAGGTGATATTAATGTTTTATTACTTGGAGATCCAGGTACTGCTAAATCACAACTTTTAAAATTTGTTGAAAAAATTTCACCAATTTCTGTTTATACATCAGGAAAAGGATCATCAGCTGCAGGTTTAACAGCATCAGTTCAAAGAGATCCACAAACAAGAGATTTTTATCTTGAAGGAGGTGCAATGGTTTTAGCAGATGGAGGAGTTGTTTGTATTGATGAATTTGATAAAATGAGAGATGAAGATAGAGTTGCAATTCATGAAGCAATGGAACAACAAACAATTTCAATTGCAAAAGCAGGTATTACAACAGTTCTTAATTCAAGAACATCAGTTTTAGCAGCAGCAAATCCAATTTATGGTAGATATGATGATTTAAAAAGTCCAGGAGAAAATATTGATTTTCAAACAACAATTTTATCAAGATTTGATATGATTTTCATTGTAAAAGATGATCATAATCAATCAAGAGATATGTCAATTGCAAGACATGTTATGAATATTCATACAGGTAATACAATGAATCAAGAACAACAAGAAGGAGAAATTCCAATTAATACAATGAAAAGATATATTCAATATTGTAAAATTAAATGTGCTCCAAGATTAAGTCCTGAAGCATCAGAAAAATTATCATCACATTTTATTGAAATTAGAAGAAAATTACAAATTAATGAAGCAGATATGAATGAAAGATCATCAATTCCAATTACTATTAGACAATTAGAAGCAATTATTCGTATAACTGAATCATTAGCAAAATTAAGATTATCACCAATTGCAACTGAAGAACATGTTGATGAAGCAATTAGATTATTTACAGCTTCAACAATGGATGCAGTTGATCAAGGTGTTACAAGTGGAGGAAATATTACAAATGGTGAATTGAATAAAGAAATTAAAAAAGTTGAACAAGAATTAAGAAGAAGATTACCAATTGGATGGTCAACTGCTTATAGAACATTAAGAAGAGAAATTGTTGATTCAGGAAAAGCAACTCCACAGGCATTGGATAAAGCACTTTTCATTTTGGAAAGACATGAAGTAATTAAATTTAGACATCAACGTCAAAATATTTTAAGGGTTGGAGTATAGTGTATAATATGTATGATAATAAAGAGGAATAGATATTGTAGGGAGAGGTAGTAAGAGAGACGGAGAGAGAGAGAGACGGAGAGAGAGAGAGAGAGAGAGAGAGAGAAAGAGCTAGAGAAAGAGCTAGAGAAAGAGCTAGAGAGAGAGCTGGAAAGAGAGAGCTGGAAAGAGCCAGACGACTAGAGAGCCAGTTGAGTAAAGAGCCAGTTGAGTAGAGAGCCAGCGACTCTCTTATTGTAGATCAAGAGATCTTACTTAAGTTGATTCCATCTCAAGACTTCTACGAATCCACGATTTCCGTACCTTCACTAATTAAACTTCGGCCGCAAATCAATCGCTCAACTGTGATCGACAAATTGTTCATTTTTCTACATTTTTTGGAATTTGGTAAAATTCAGTAGTTTTGCAATTTTTAGTGATTTTAGCAAACCTTGCAGACGACTTAAAATCTGCAAATTTCTAAATTTCATCATATTTCTTAAAAATCCCATTCCTACACCTTCCTTCAAATCTGAACTTTCAATTTGAACTGTAATTTCTTCAAATTTAAAGAATTTTCACATTTTACTTACCTTCAAATTCTAGTACTTTCAGGTTTCTCAACTACTCAGCTAATTTTTCACTACTCATTTTTTCTCGTAGACTTTTCAATTCAACATGACAGATTCAGGATCTGACGAATTCAAGTTCTTTGGACTTGGTGGATGTAATGAAGTGGGTCGTTCATGTCACATCATTGAGTATAAGAATAAAGTTGTGATGCTTGATGCAGGGGTTCATCCGGGGAATAGCGGATTAAGTTCGCTTCCTTTTTACGATGAATATGATTTATCAAAAATTGATATACTTTTAGTAAGTCATTTCCATTTAGATCATGCCGCTTCACTTCCATACGTCATGCAACATACCAATTTTAAAGGAAGAGTCTTTATGACTCATGCAACAAAAGCAATTTATCGTTGGCTTCTTCAAGATTTTGTTAGAGTTACATCAATTAGTGGAGGAGGAGATGATAGAAATTCTAATGGATCAGGACCAAATGAAGGAGCTCTGGCTAATTTATATACAGATGATGATTTAATGAGATCTTTTGATAGAATTGAAACTATTGATTATCATTCAACAATGGAAATTGAAGGTATTAGATTTACTGCTTATCATGCTGGGCATGTTCTTGGAGCTTGTATGTATTTAATTGATATTGGTGGACTTAGAGTATTATTTACAGGTGATTATTCTCGTGAAGAAGATAGACATTTAAAAATTGCTGAAGTTCCTCCGGTTAAACCTGATATTTTAATTACTGAATCAACTTTTGGTACTGCAACTCATGAACCTCGTCTTGAAAAAGAAGCAAGAATGATGAAATTAATTCATAATACAATTTCAAAAGGTGGTAGGATTCTTATGCCTGTATTTGCTTTAGGTAGAGCTCAAGAATTATTACTTATTTTAGAAGAATATTGGGGGATGAATGAAGATCTTCAAAATGTTAATATTTACTTTGCATCAAATTTAGCTAGAAAATGTATGGCAGTTTATCAAACTTATACTGGAATTATGAGTGATAGTATTCGTTTAAGTGCAACAAGTGAAAAATCAAATCCTTTCCAATTCAAATATTCAACTTATATAAAATCAACTGATAAAGTTCATGATATGGGTCCTTGCGTTGTAGTTGCATCTCCTGGAATGTTACAAAGTGGTATATCAAGACAATTACTTGAAAAATGGGCTCCTGATCCAAAAAATGCTGTTATTATGACTGGTTATTCAGTTGAAGGTACTTTAGCAAAAGATTTAGTTAATGAACCAAGTACAATTCCATCAATTGCAAATCCTGAAATGTCAATTCCTCGTCGTTTAATTGTTGATGAAATTTCATTTGCTGCTCATGTTGATTTCCAACAAAATGCTGACTTTATTGAACGTGTTAATGCACTGAAAATTATTTTGGTTCATGGTGATAGTAATCCAATGGGTAGACTTAAATCTGCTTTATTAAGTAGATATTCTTCAAGAAAAGGTACTGAACATGAAGTTAAAGTATTTAATCCTAGAAATTGTGATGAGTTATTAATTCCTATAAAAGGAACTAAAATTGCTAAAACCGTAGGTAATTTAGCAGAAGAACAACTTGGTTTATTAAAAGAACAAATTGAAGAGTTAGTAGATGAGAAGGAAGAAAATATGGAAGTCATCGAAGCCGACAAACCCGAGGAAGCTGATAAAGAAGCTGATAAAGAAACTGATAAAGAAGCTGATAAAGAAACAGACTTGGTTATTACATCAAAGCAAGGTATTTCAGGAGTCTTAATACAGAAAGATTTTGATTTAAATCTTCTTCAACTTCAAGATTTACATGAATTTACCCAATTATCAACTTCAATTGTCAAATCCAAAATTTCACTTAAAATAAATGCTGATACTTCCCTCATGAAATGGCATCTTGAACAAATGTTTGGTTATGTAAATGTTGTAAATGATGATGAAGATGAATGGGAATGTGTTATTATGGATATGATTGATATTTTAGTAGATGTCGGTAACTCACAAAATGGATTACAGATAACCGTTGAATGGATTAATGATAATATGATGGCAGATTCTTTAGCTGATAGTGTTGTTGCAATTCTTTACTCTATTGATTCTTCACCTGCATCCGTCAAGATGACATCTAAATCATGTTCACATCCTAAAACAGAAGAAATGGATATCGATTCAAAAGAATCTACACCTATTGATAACAAGTCAGCTCATGCTAATACTCAAATTGCAAGTAGAATTCATAGAATTTCTAAATTACTTGAAGCTCAATTTGGAGAATCTTTAAAGCTGACAGAAAAAGATAAAGCCGTTATCAAAATTGGAAATAATGAAGCTAAAATTGACTACTTGAATTTAAGTGTTGAATGTGGATCAAAAGTATTGAAAACAAGAATTGAAAATATCATCAAGCGTGGTTGTGCTTTAGCAGCTCCATTAAGTCAGTACCAAAAATCATAACTGTATAGTGTGTATATTAGAATTTACAGAGTAATCTTGCTACGATCTATCAACGGTCAAGACCGGACCTTCAGGAGCCCATCAGGGTACGATCCATCGAGACTCCATCGAGACTCCCTCAACTGAGTGTATGTCTGAATTTATAATGTATTTATTATGTTTATTGTGTCTATTGTGTCTAAATTTAAGTTTGAATATGTCTACTTGTATCTACTCGCGTCAAGCTGTGTCAAGCTGTGTAGGCCATTTTCTGTCTCTTCCTCTGTCTGTGTCTTCCTTAAGTATGTGTAGATGAGTGCGAGAAATTTCAATCCATCAACTCTTCATTAGGTGCCTTTTACCCTCCAGCTTCCAACCTCCTCCTCCTCAAACCACAAACATCCAGATCCCATGTCGTATGTATCAGCAGTATTATCAGACCGTTTTGATGTTTCCTTACTAACTTACAGTGAATTAATAGACCGACCTAGACAAGAATTAACAGAGATTGAACTTCAAAAACTCGAAGAGTTTGAATTCACTCACGGACCCATGTCGCTTCTTCATGGGGCAGTTAACAACGACACGGCAGTGGTGGTATCGTGCCGGAATAACCATAAGCTCGTGGCTAAAGTTCGTTCATTTGATCGTCATTGCAACTTAGTCCTAGAGAACGTTAAAGATTTATGGACAGAATCTATACGCAATACCAAGGGGAAAGTTATAAAGACTGTGCCCAAGGAGAGATTCGTATCCAAGATGTTCCTTCGAGGCGACTCGGTGGTTATCATAGTGAAGGCATGATGTAGTATAGAATAAGTAAGAATAAACCAAAAAATACTAATATAGTCAGAAGTGTAGTCAGAAGTATAGCCAGAAGTAACACGAACTATCGTACCAAGTCCGGTGAAAATACCAACAACCGGCCGCTTGAGGAGGATATATGTGTCTCTGACCTACTCGTGGTGTAGTCTCGAAATCGTATGACTTCATGGTTATTGCCGTGTTTTACATACATATACATATTGAAGTAGTTTGAATTATTAACGCTCTTTCTCATTAATATGAAACTAAAGCTAACAACCCACAGCACAGATACACTCAAGTCTGCGCTCTCACTAGTGTCGCACCTACAGAAGCACGTTGTTCTCAAGTTCAATCCTGACATTCTTGTGGTTTCGCTGAGTACCGATGGAGTTTCTGGTGACCCAAAGGTTTGGGCAAAACTAACAATGTCAAGTGTATTTGATTCCGTTGAAATTCAAAGTATAAGAGATAATACCATTGCCATTGAGCTCAATGGTGACCTACTAGTCCAAACTCTTAAGCATTTTGATCGTGCTACCAGTGAATCAATTAATATTCGTCTTCAGAAGAAAGATTCTTCTGGTGCTCTAGGTACTAGTCTGACATCGGGAAGAACGGCATCATTAGCATTATTTTACTCCAATTCCACCACCTCTACCACGGTAAATCATACGTTTCGAATCCCAGTAAGAATCTTGAAAGCTTCATCTGATATTCTGTCTTTAAATCCTCCATCATTATCTCACATAAATCTAATAGTTAAACTTCCACAACAATTTACTAATTCATTCAAACGGCTTGAAAAGTTTAAAAAATCCAATAAAGATACAATTACAGTGAGAGCCAGTAGGCGCCATGGTGGGGTTTTAGATCTTGTTCTTCAAGACGAAGGTAAGTACAATACTATAATTACATGGAATGGGAGTCTCACAATATACAAGCCAAAGGAAGACGACACAGAGCCGTCGCCACTCAATGAGCCGGAAAGAGAGGTGGTCGATGATAACGATCCTTCTGAAGATACTAGCATAACTGTCCGATTAAACCACTGGAAACTGACCTCTAGATTGGTTGCTACATGTCGTTATGTCAATCTCATGATGGCAGATGAAGCCGCCATGTTGCACTGTCTTTTGAACGACAACGACGATGTCGAGATCGTCTACTACGTCACTGGAGTGAAGGACTACGACTAGAATAGATTTGAAACAGATTAAACAGAGTAATTACATATGGTGTCAATTAAGGTAATTGGAGTGCTCAACATTAGCGTTAACTACACCTTGAAGCCGGAAACTTGAGTCACCAGAGCTTGTGGAAGAAAAGACTCAATTACCCGAGTCACTACCCGATTGGAGGATTCAATGACTCTTGTTGGAATAATTTTCTGCAACAACGTCTAAGTAGCTAATACTCCATAGTTAGCCATGACTCACTCGCGAATTTTTCACTTACTTCTATCATTATTCTACTATCTAATTATGGCTGCTATCCAACGTGAAGAACCAAGATATTTTGGAGCCGGACCAGCTTCGATTCCAACTCCTGTATTACAACAAGCTGCTTTGGACCTTGTCAATTACGAGCAAGGAAATTTGGGTGTAGGAGAAATTTCTCATAGATCAAAGCCTGCAATCAAAGTAATCGATGATACCAAAGAAAATTTAATTAAATTGATGAACATTCCTTCTACCCATGAAGTTTTCTTCATGCAAGGTGGTGGTACTACTGGATTTTCATCTATAGTTTATAATTTGTTTGCTAGTTATGCTAAGAAAACTGGTAAAAAGGGTAAAGCTGCCTATGCAGTCACCGGTGGTTGGTCTGAAAAAGCTGCTCAAGAAGCTACGAGACTAGGATTCGATGTTGATGTTGTTGTTAATACCAAAAGCAAGTCGTTTGCTGACATTCCGCCATATTCTGAATGGGATAAAATTGATGCTGAAAATACTGCCTACTTATATTTATGTGATAATGAGACAGTACATGGAGTTGAATTCAAGGATATTCCAGGTTCTGACTACTTACCTGAAAATGTTGAATTGGTAGCTGATATGTCTTCTAATATTTTATCAAGAGAAATTGATGTCAGTAAATATGGACTTATTATGGCTGGTGCTCAAAAGAACATTGGTTTAGCAGGTTTAACCATTTACATTATCAAGAAATCACTTCTTGAACAAGCATCTGATGCAGAATTAAATCAATTAAATATTGCATTGACTCCAATTGCCTTCCATTACCCAACAGTTGTCAAGAATAATTCTGCCTACAACACAATTCCAATTTTCACCTGTGATATATTGAAATTAGTTACTGAAAGACTTATCTCTGAAGGAGGAATTGCCAAACAAGAAAAAATCAATAATTCTAAGGCCAAAAAGCTTTATTCTGCTTTAGAACAATTCCCAGACTTTTATAAGTCTCCTGTTACCAACAAAAACGTTAGATCTAACATGAATGTTGTATTCAAACTTCCTAGTGCTGAATTAGAAGAAAAATTCATCAAGGAAGCCAGTGAAAGAAATTTGACAGGATTAAAGGGTCATAGATCTGTTGGTGGAATGAGAGCTTCAATTTACAATGCTGTAACTGAAGAATCAGTAGATTTGCTTGTTGAATTCATCAAGTATTTCGCCTCAAACAATTAAATATAGATAACTACTACAGTAAATAAAACAAACGAAAGGAAAACGAACAAAGTAAAAAGGTAGCAAGCAAAGCCACCTTTGTAGACTCAAAATTACTGTACGAACAGAGAATTTCAACTGTTAAAATAATTCACCATTATGTGATGGATTTGAAATTTTGATAAGTATAGATATATTTTTCACTCGCAGACTGAAAAATCTTCATACTTTAGCTGGTCAATGTTTTCACGGATTGCAAGGCCACATCTCCCAGGACTGCTCCTCCGACGGTTTGGAACGACCAGGAAGAGTCTTGCTACCAAGGTTGTGTCGTTTGAAGAGAAAAAAAAGACGTTGGATAAAGATAATCACATTAAAACCATTCAAGAAAGAATCAATCAAATTCCTATTGAAAATTATAGAAATTTTAGCATAGTGGCCCACGTTGATCATGGGAAGTCCACCCTTTCAGACAGACTACTTGAGCTCACAGGAGTAATACAACCTGGGGATGCTAACAAACAAGTTCTAGATAGGTTGGACGTGGAAAGAGAACGAGGTATTACTGTCAAGGCTCAAACATGTTCAATGTTTTATACTGATGTGAATGGGAAAGACTACCTTCTACATCTTGTTGATACGCCGGGCCACGTTGATTTCCGGGCCGAAGTATCTCGTTCTTATGCCTCATGTGGAGGAGCTCTTCTTATCGTGGACGCAGCGCAGGGAGTCCAGGCTCAAACGGTTGCAAATTTCTTCTTAGCATACAGCATGGGCCTTAAACTTATTCCTGTGATCAATAAAATTGATTTAGATTCGGCAGATATTCCTCGGTCTATTGAGCAAGTCGAATCAACATTTGAATTACCTGGCGAAGAATGCATTCCAGTAAGTGCAAAGACTGGGTTAAATGTAGAGAAAATTATCCCAGCAGTGATAAGAGATATACCTGCACCCAAAGGTGACGCCAGCAAGCCTCCAAAGATTCTCCTTGTGGATTCATGGCACGATCCCTATGTTGGAGTGGTGATGTTGGTTCACGTAGTCGACGGAACTGTTAGAAAAGGTATGAAACTCATATCTGCCCATTCACAAAAAAGATACGATGTCAAAGAAGTAGGTATTATGTATCCTGAAAAATTACCTATGGATCGTATTAGAGCCGGTCAGGTTGCATATATCATTCCTGGAATGAGAAACCCTCGTGAAGCAATGATTGGTGATACCTTTTTCCAACAGGGAAATAGTGCAGGTCTTGAACCTCTACCAGGATTTGAAGAACCCAAACCTATGGTGTTTGTAGGAGCATTTCCAGCAGATGGAACTGAGTTTAAGGTCATGAATGATCACTTAGAGTACCTCGTATTGAATGATAGATCAGTCACTTTAGAAAAAGAGACATCTAACGCTTTAGGACTTGGTTGGAGGCTAGGATTTTTAGGATCATTACATGCTTCTGTATTTAAGGAAAGATTGGAAAATGAATATGGAGCTAAAATCATCTTGACAGCTCCAACAGTACCGTATAAAATAGTTTATCAAGACGGTACTGAAAAGATCATTGCCAATCCAGATGACTTTCCCGGTGCTGATGTCAGATTCAATAATGTGAAAATGCTTATGGAACCATACGTTGATGCAATCATGACCATTCCCGAAGAATATGTGGGTACTGTAATGTCATTATGTGATAATAACCGAGGAATTCAGAAGGATTTGGAGTACTTGACAACAGGTCAAGTTCTCTTGAAGTATCAAATTCCTCTAGCCCAATTAGTTGAAGATTTTTTTGGGAAACTCAAAGGATGTACCAAAGGATATGGATCTTTAGACTATGAAGATGCAGGATATCAAAAGTCAGATATTGTAAAGATGGAATTATGTGTGAACGGAGAGCCCCAAGATGCTTTAACAACCGTATTACATAGATCACAAGTTCAATCAAGAGGGAAAGAGTATGTCACTCGATTTAAACAATATTTAAGATTTCAATTATTCGAAGTTGCCATTCAGGCCAGAGTTAATAATAAAGTTGTGGCTAGAGAGACCATTAAAGCTAAAAGGAAAGATGTTACTCAAAAATTACATGCTGCTGATATATCAAGAAGAAAGAAGTTGTTACTGAGACAAAAAGAAGGTAAGAAACAAATGAAAGCCACAGGGAAGGTTCACATTAATCACGAAGCCTACCAGTCATTCTTACGTAGAGCAGAGTAGCGATACTTGTACATAGAATTGCATAAATACAATACAACGATAACGATAACGATTAATACAGCGATAATGACAACAGTTTATATACATATGCATTTATTATTTACGGGTTTATTGTAAGAATCTTTGGTAAATTACATTATCAGTTTCAGAAGCAAATTTGTAGCCCAAGTCTTTCAAGAAAAGTTCGAATTCAGCATCACCAGTTCCTTCAGGTAATACAAATCCACAAAGGACTTTACCAACATCGTTTCCATGATTTCTATAATGGAATAAAGTAATATCCCAATCAGGTTTTAGTGACTGTAAAAATCTGGATAAAGCACCAGGCCTTTCAGGGAATTCGAATTGAAATAATCTTTCTTTTGACATTTTATGAGAAACAGTTGAAGGATATTTACCACCAATTAAATAACGACCATGAGTCTTAGCAACTTCATTATCAGAGATATCAGTTACGTCATATTTATGTTCATCATCAGCCATTTCCTTTAATATAGCATCTAATTCTTTTTCCTTATTTATAACGTTGAAACTAACAAAGATATTAGCTGGATCACAACCACCATATCTATAAGAAAATTCGGTGACAGCTCTAGGACTAATGATTTTTTGTAATTTTGCAAATTCACCTGGTTTTTCAGGAATACTAACAACCAATGAAACTTCTTTACCTTCACCTAAAACAGCTCTTTCACTAACAAATCTTAATCTATCAAAATTCATATTAGCACCTGATAAAATTGGAATATAAGTTTTATCTCTATGATCAATTGAATCTGAGGTAGTTGCAATGTATTTTTTCAATCCGGCAACTGATAATGCACCAGATGGTTCAACAATTGATCTAGTATCTTCAAAAATATCTTTAATTGAAGCACATAATTCATCAGTTGAAACTCTTACCACATCATCTACTAAATCTTTACATAATCTCCAAGTTTCTTCACCTAAAACTTTAACAGCAGTACCATCAGCAAATACACCTACAGAATTTAATACTTGTTGATCTCCTTCCTTTAACGATTTGTATAATGCATCTGCATCATATGTTTCAACACCGATAATTTTAACATGAGGTGCAACTTTCTTCATATAAGCACCAATCCCGGCTATAAGACCACCACCACCAACAGGAACAAAGATAGCATCGAGTTTATCTAATCTTAATTGTCTGGTAATTTCCAACGCTACAGTACCTTGACCTGCTATAACATAAGGATGATTAAAAGGAGGTATATTAATCAAGTTATTGAGAGAACTCAACCTATCACATTCCTGTTTAGCAGAATCGAAATCATCACCATATAACACAACTTGAGATCCAAGACGTGATACGTTGGTATACTTAATTGAAGGAGTAGCAGTTGGCATTACGATGGTTGAAGGAATCTTTAATTTTGCAGCAGAAAATGCAACACCTTGAGCATGATTCCCAGCAGAACAAGCAATTACACCAGATAATGGGGTTTTAGATTTTTGTTGAAGTTTAGCAATCATATTATAAGCACCACGTAATTTGAAAGAAAATACCGGTAATAAATCTTCTCTTTTCAAAAAAATGTTAGAATTAAGTTTATGAGATAAATTAACAGCATGTGTAAGAGGAGATCCGGCTCTATCTACCACGTCATAAACTCTTGATGTTAATATCAATTTAAGGTAGTCAGGATTTCCTTGAGCGTCATAATCTGAGTCTTGTAATTCGGGATATTTTGACAGTTGTTGGAATTTTTCACTTTTAGAAACTGATGTTGAAAAATGTGAAAAATTTAATTTATTCAATTTTTTCAAATGCAGTGACCTCAAACTGGGCAATGACTTTAACCTCAAAGCTTTGCTGAGGTCTTTAGCCACAAAATTGGTTTGAAACATGTTATTGCAAAAAGAAGAAAAATTCGAGTCATTTCAACAATCGCAGATGATGCCAAGAAAGAAAACATCCAAACACCAGATGGTTCAATATAAGTAAAATCCTATAGTATATAAAAAATACAAAATCTAAATAATACAAGAATATGCTGTAAGTTCTTTATAATCAACAGGGTCATAGAGTCAAGGAAAATATCATTAAGATAAATTGCTTACTTCAAATAAGAAATCCAGAAAATTAATTGTAGCAACACCTGATAAATCTTTATCATACTTTTTAAAAATATCAGTTAATTTTCTTAAATAAACTAAAAGTTCAATAAATGCATCAAATTTTAATTTACCAACTGATCCACTATCATAACTATCAATATCTTTATTTGAAAATTTTTGAAATAAATGTAAAATTAAATCAATATTTAGTTTATAACCAATTTGTTCAATAATTTTTTGAAATTCTCCAAATGAAATATCACCTGAACGATTAAGATCAGCTGCAACAAATAATTTTTTATAAGCAGATAAATATTTCCATAATGATACAAATTGTTCAAAATTAAGAGTTTTCAGTGCAGTATTTGGGCTACCTGAATTACTGAAAAGTTTAACCATTAGAAGAATTGTTGAATCTTGAAATCTTGTATGATCAAAATTAAGTAATGCCATTGATAATTCACGAGCTGAAATTCTACCGGTTCTATTTGAATCAACTTTATCAAATACAGATCTTAATTCAAGTTCAAGTTTTTGTTTTCCTGATAATTTACTTGTAGTACTAGAATTATCATTTAAACTTTCTCTTGATCTATGATGAGCCGCAACTGGTCCTGGAGGTTTTTTAACTGGAGTATGTCCATAATCTTGTTGCTGTGCAGGACTAGAATACTGTGATGGTGCATATCTTTGAGGAGGAGCCAGTTGATAAGATTGTGGGGCAGGTACCGATTGAGGAGCAGGTTGAGGAGCTTGTGGAAGTGGTTGAGGTTGATAATACTGTTGAGGAGGTGGGGCGGCTTGCGGTTGAGGTGCTGGCGCGTATTGTTGTTGAGGTTGATAAGTTTGTGGTGGAGGTGGACGATGATGTTGTTGAGGATGTTGTGGTGGGGCAGATTGATGATGATGTTGTTGCTGTTGTTGATAATATTGTTGAGGAGTTGGAGCCAGGTAATTTGAACGAGGTTGCTGCTGTGATTGATAGCCTACTTTGGGCTGTAAATGTGAATAAGATGAACTTGAAGATCCCTGACGGTAACCGCCAGAGGTTGGTTTTGACAGTTTTCTTTGTCCATTATTGGCACTATAAGTTGCTTGTTGAGGGGTAGGATATAAAGGTAATTCATTAGACATGATTAAATTAATTTACAAACAAAATTAATAAGCCCTGTTGAAAAACCCTGAATTTAAAGCGAAAGAATAAATAGATGGTTTAGGTTATTTTTATTCTGTAAATCAATCATAGGCGATAGTCACGTAAACCTAACAGTGCGCGAACATTTATTATGGCACTACTCTGCTTAAGTTAGCCGCTACCTGTTCAAGCATTAAGTGGATGGAGCCAGAAGTTAGACGGCGACAAGGTCTTGGCGACAAATCCTGATCAAATTGATTTAGTTGTTCAAGTGTTCAGGCGGTTGGATGAAAACTTACTGGCAGGGTCACGTGACAGATGGTAAATTTTTTTAAAATTTTACAATTTTTCTACTGCAACTGTTTCTTACTGCAATTGTAACAATTTTTATTACTCTACACTTTCTATAGTACGTCTTTTATATTGACAGGAAATACTGACTAAAGATTACATGAGGTAGGTGATAGATTAGACCAAAATCATAAAATTAGTATGAAATAAATGAATACAAATGGTGTAATATTTAATCACGAGCTCTTCTTCTGTAACCTTCATCAAAGTTTCTTCTTGGACCTCTAGAAACTCTTGGTCTTTCAGCTGGAGCACCCTTTAATCTGGTGACTGGTAAAATACCTTCTGGAATGCTTAATTCACCTCTTAAGAATTCAACACCTTCATCAGTTAAGGTGTAGTAGTAATATTGCCATGAAAATTGAGTCTTAACGAAACCTTTAGAGGTTAAGGATTGTAAAGCTTTGATAACATATAAGTTTTTGGTGTCAATTTCTTCGTGCTTTGGTTGATCGAAATCTTTTTTGGCGACAACAACACCTTCTATAAAATGTTAGTATTTAATGTTGAATGGTTTGGAAGTGGAGTAATAGCTGATTTTTTTAGATTGTTAATGAAAATTTAAGTCTTCATTAAAGTTTGGGTTGGGATTTTCGTACTCTTAATCCATCATATAGGCTTCATTATTACATACCTTGGAAGAGATATTGGTGGATCTTCTTTCTTTCTTCAGTTGGAATCAACATGATTAATACGTCTAGATTATCTTGTTAAAGTAGAATTCTCAAGTCTGCATTTTTTTGTTCACTTTTTTTTTTCACCATACTATGGTGCACACACTTTGCGAGTCGTGCCGCCATCAATACATCGGTCCCCGCGTCACAGGCCGTCGCAAACGAAAACGGCTTTAGCACGTGATAACAAGAGGGCTGAAGCCCTAGGAATTTTTAAGTTGCAAATTTAGGTTGCAACATTCTGGTTATATGAAGACCTATAAATTCTACAGTTTATAATTAAAATGTTATATTAAGTATATATTAGTTAAGTGTGTTCACGAGATTTGAATTGAAGATTTAGTTTGTTTGAAGATTAAACTTGTTGAGCTTGTTCAGCTGCTAATACTTTTTCAGTAACTCTCTTTTCTCCAACAGCTTTAGATTCATCCAAATCAACTTCAGCTTTACCCAAAGGATTTGAAATCTTTCTTTTAATGTATGTTAGTAAAGATTCACTCTTTTGAAATTCTTCAACTCCTTCGTAACTTTGGTAACGTCCCAATTCATGATCTCTAGTAAAGAATGAAGCAGCCAACATTGGGATGCACAAACAAATAGCAACAATCATAAGTTTTCTTTGAATTGAACCATAAACTGGAATAACAGCATCTCTTTCAGGACTACCCATTGGGTACGTAAGAGCAAAAGTATATGGATCACTGTAAAGAGAAAGTGCTAAAGTAGCATTATTTAAAGCAGTATTTAAATCTGGGTATAAGTAGTGAGTCCACATAGCAGCAGAAATAGCAGAACCAATAGAAGCACCAACACGGTAAGCCATATAAGTAGCACCAACAACAATAGCCATATGCTCATGAGAAACAGAAGCCATAGCAGAAACAGTAATTGGGTATGAGAAGAAAGTTGTACCAAAACCCAATACACATAAACCACCAATAATACCTGAATGAGCAAAACTACCACTTCTATAACGGATTAAAATACCAAAGGCAACAATCCATAAGAGACAACCAAAGATAATAAATCCTTTAAGTCTTCTAAAATGAACAATTGCAAGACCAAAGAAAACTGAAACAAGAGTAGAAACGAAACTTGAAAGAGAACTAATTCTAGTAGCAGATTTTTCAGATTCACCAACTGCAACAATTAAAACAGTATATAAGTAAGTTGATTCAACACCTGAAATTAAATCTAAAAGTAAAGAAATTGCCATTGCTGACCAAATACCTCTATCTTTCATTAAAGAAAGAGGTAAAACTGGATGTCTAGCAAATCTTGCTTCCCAAATAAAGAATAATGGAAGACAAATAATCCAACCAATTAAGAAAGGAGCAAGATTATCACCTTTTTTCCAAGAAGAAGCAACACCACCAGCAACACTAATTGGAATTAAGATACAACCAAGACTTGTAACCATTAAAATAACTCCAATAAAATCCAATTGCCAAGATAAGTATTTAAGTAAACCCAAGAATCCTAATTCTTGAAATTTAGTCTGTCTTTGTTTAAAAATTCTCCATTCTTCAGTTTTACCAGCTAAATATCTCATATGAAGCATACAACAAACAATTGGGATACAAGCTAATGGGAGAATGAATGCAAACATACCAATACCCCATTTCCAGTCCAATCCAACAGCAGATGTAACATTACCAGCAATCCAAGTATTGATAATAAAAGGGAATGAAGGAGCAAAAGCGAAAAATAATCTAAATCTTAAACTTGAAAAATCAGACATGATTAAAAGTAAGATTAAAATAATACCAACATATCCAAGAGTATAAAAAACATCACCAGCAGCATATTTATTAAAATTAGTTGCTTGAGATTGAATAATACTTCCTATAACGTAAAAAAGAACATTAACAAGGAATAATTCTAAACGTCCGAAAACATCAGAAAGACGAGCATAAATTGGTTGAGCACCAGCAGCAATAAATCCAGTAATAACAGAAATTGTTGCAAGTTTTGAATGTTCAGAGAAACTTGCAGTAGCATAACCAGTAAAAATATATCTAACTTGTAAATCTAAACCATAAGCGTAACCACATAAAAAGGCGGAGATTAATAAGATAACTTTATAATACCAAGTATTCCATTGAGCAGCTAAAATTTCAGCTTTTTGAACTCCAATAGATTTTTCTTCAACAATTGAATCTTCTTCAGATGAAGATACTTTATGATCATGTAAACTATCAATACCAGATTTTTCAATATCAGCAATTGCACCATCAGAAGATTTTGATGTATTTAATTCATTATTTGTAACTGGTAAATTATCTTCAACAGGAGATTTAACCTGTTCAGAGGAATTTGGTTCAGACATTATATAATTATAATCTAAAAATTAAACAACTTTACAATTAATCAATTCCGGGAATTTATCCCTTTTATAGATTTTTAATCAGACATTATCAGTTCCATCAAATTTTTTTTGCAAAAGAAATTCTCTCAAATTAGGTCTATTTTGCGGCGAATTACCTTTTTGTATAGGTTTACGGCCCTGAGAGCCAATCAGATAAAAGTCGTAAACGCGCGCTAATTCGTCCATCACTGTTTAAGGCATTGTAGTGCCGTTCTAAAATTGTATACAGGTCAAAAATCTAATTATTTGGACATTGCAACCGAATGCGCAATAATTATCAGATGAAATCGCCGAGGGTAATATATTTTGAGTTCCGGTTATTGTTAGTATCTCCGAATAATACTCCATTGCATATTTTAGTTATGGGAATCAGCCGCACTTTCATTAAGTTTTGTTTTTATTTAAATAGGTGCTGATGAGTATTTCCGACTTGTATGGTTTGTTGATGGGTGTCATTGATGCGATAATTTTAGGTGGATTAATTGTCCTAAACTGTTTGATTGTAGACGTCAAATTTTTTTTTCTCATTTTGCCAAGTAATTTAATTTCCATCGTTGGGAGCGCAAATGTCAATATGGATATTAAATGAAATTAGATAACTTAAACAAGCAAGGTATTATGTATTGCAATCTTAAGTATAAATCACCAAATTTGGCTATGGGTTTTCAAGAGGCCATTGTAGAGAATGGAAAGTCAGAGAAGTTGTCTGAAGTTATAGTGCGAGGGAATTAGTACTAACTAATTGAAAGAAAGTTATCGCAAATATCCTGTTCGAGACACGAGATGAACTGCTAGTTGATCCCAGATGGAAGACCGAAAACTTTCAAGACCAAAAGGGTTGAAGACTGAAAAATTTATCCGAAAAGATCAATTAAGTATGTCATTGTATGAAGGACAATTAGATTTTCCGATTTCGAAGTGAATGCACCCTAATGCAGCCGACGAGCAACCCTCGTACCGAGATAAGCACGAGGAATTACTGCTTCTATTCTAAACTCGTTTCAATGCCAGAACGTAGTAATATATTATAAGCCATAAGTATCAGTAACATTTACATTCAATCTAAACAAACTACCAAACCCAAACCTGGCCATATCCCAATAAAGACGGTCACGTGAAACCATGGATCATTTTCTGTACAGTCAGTCAAATTAGGACCTGAGCCAGATGAATTTGCAGCCTTGGCTAATCTTTTTTTCTTGACGTGGCACCCGTACACCAAAACCCATTTAAAAACCTATAACTGTTACAATCACAAATTTACCTGATAAGCATAATTTGACCATGCGGTCGTTTATAAAATCACATCGTAAAAACGATTCTGTTGGATCAGAGCTGGTAGAGTCTCCGATATCTGAAGTTTGGGAAAAACAAACTCCTGAAAATTCTCCCGGGTTACCTCAATCAAGTCAATGGACTCCTCCTCAAAGTCTACATTCACCAAAGAAATTGTTAACTCCAATAAGAAATTTATTTAAGGCACCAAGTACTGATAATTTTGCAAGTACATCGAAAAAGCATAAAGGATACAGTCATTCCATAAGTAATTTATCTGAACTAATATCAGATACAAAAGCAACTCGTAGACATTCAAATCAATCAATTAATGTTCCTTCACCTTCAAATAAATCATTTATAAATAAATCAACTTCAAGTCAGTCGGTAGGTCTTGCCCCGCCTGCATTGATTACCTCATCGGTTTCACTATCAAGTTTGAATTATTCTTTCCCATCAAAAGTAGCCAATCATTCCCTTACTTCCATAACTTCTGAAAATGATAAATCTGAACAAAATCTAATTAATGAACCAAAACAAGTTACATTTCATCAATCTTCTTCATCTCCCGAGCGAGAACAAGTTAATGAAGTCCAAATACCTGCTTTAGCTAATGTTGAAGATGATGATGACGATGATGATGATGAGTATTATGAAGATTCAGATTCTAATACTTCTCAATTCTCATTTGTTAAAGATAGAAAAGGTGGAAGAAATACTTCGGTGAAATATTATAAATCATCCAGATCAGTCAGAAAAGAAGAAGAACAAGAACCTCAAGCCCTGAATACTTTTAATGAGCACGATCTTGGCTATGAGGTTGATGAATTCTCCGATTATGATTATGAAAATAATGGATTTGATGATGATGATTTTAATGATGACTACGGGGAAGAACAAGGAAAGAGTAATTACGACGACATGTTTGATGCTAATGAAACTACAGGGATTTATCATACTGCAATTCAAGATACTTCGGAAGAAGATCTACAAGAAAATGATGAATTTTTAAACTACGACGACAATAATCTCGAGAATTCTAGCTATTTGATAGACCAAGATTATCAAAATAACGAATCTGAAGGGTTTAGTGAACCTCTGGACTCTGGAAATGTATCAAAATTCGATTCTAATCTAAAATATGCTGATACCCAATCACAAAAATTATTACTTCCTGTACATAAACGGTTTAAGGTTTTCAACAAGGCTTATCACTTGTCTATGACCGAAGAGCAATGGATGAAGGTGACAGATATCGAAACAGATGCAACTTATTCATCTGATGATGCTATAAATGCCGAAGATATTCTTGAAAATTATTTGGACTTTAGTAAACTGCCAACTTTATGTCAGGAACCTCAATCTGGCTCGAGTATAGAGGCAGAGACTCCTGATTTGTCCAATACTGATAACTTGTACTTATATGATCTTAGTTCTCCGATAATTAATGGACTTACCATTGGTAATAATTTACGGCATAGAATTCCAAGTCAAAATAGGCTACGTAATAAAGAACCAGAAAGTGCAACCAATAAAGAGTTTATTCACAGATCAAAAGAGAATCCTGAAGTGTTTGCTGATACAACATTAACAGCCGACTCGGTTCACAAGAAGAGAATGCTTAAGAGTTTTCATGGGTCGCTTTCTGATGATTTGAATGTGAAAATTCCTGAAAAAATTAGAGAATTCCAAAGGTCTACCAGTGCCGATACAAAACATACTGACCCAAAATCAAAGGAACCAAGTGGATTGGGTATTAATACACCTCAAAATGATCCATATAGTATGGAAAGTAATGATGCTGGTGGTATTCTACAATCATTAGAAACACGTGAAAAAAGTGTTACACAAACCACATCGGAAAAACCTAATGAAGATAAGAATCACACACAAACCAAGACAGTAAGAAACTCAATAGTTGAAATTACAGATCTTCTTGCATCACTAGAAATGAAACAAGAAAATGAAACAAATAGTTCAACCAAAAGAAAATCAATTGCAGATATGATGTCAACATTAGCAAAGATCGAATCTGCCGTACCACAAACTACAGAACACCAAACCAAAAGAAATTCCATTGCAAATATGATGGCTACTTTGGCAAAGCTTGATACTAATAATAATCAGTATAGTTTCAAAGAAGAACCAATCAAGAAAAAGGATCCAATAAGTATACTAAAAGAACATGGAAGAGATCAAGAGAAAAAGAGATACTCTTGGTACAACAATGATGAAACCATTGATTTCAAAACCACAGATCACTCACGAAGCTCATCTTCAGAAAAGGCAAATATCACATTAACAGACGAATACAATATTAATTATCATGATCTATTGGATGAAGTTAATCAACTACCGGCAGATTTTGATTTCGATGATCATGAATCAATGAAATCCAATGAAGGAACTCAAAGTCCTTTCATAAGATCAAATTCTTATAAGAATAAACCTTTGAGAGCTGCTGTTGATATGAATGTTCAAAAAAATAAAATTGAAACTTTGAATAAAACTGTTACTTTTTATAGAAGTAATAGTACTGGAAGATCAATTAACTTGAGTACAAGCAGAAGTATAAGTAGAGCACCATCAGCTCGGTCAATAATGTCTTTCACATCAGTGAACGAAGAGGAAAGTTCCGAAGAAGGAAATGATGAAATTCCTACTAAACAAGACTCCAAAGATATTTATCAACTACTTCTTAGATCAGAATCAGATGAAGTAAATAGATCACTCTCTGGCTTGGGGACTATTACAGAGGCTGATAGCCCAGTTGTTAAGAATGGGCAATTCAACAAGCATATATAGCATATCAAAAATTTATAAGAATATATATTTATTTATATGTAAAAAGGGACAAGTATTAGGTTCATTTTATGAGTTGGTTTGGGAAGAGGACATTTTCTAAGTTGTTTTGGAAACAGATCTCTGTTTCATGAACGTATTGAAATCATAACTGTCAGCAACAGCATAATCGAAATAATGTGATTCTTTACTATTTCTATTTGTATGATTAGCTTGAGAAGGAATCACTAAATTAGGTTGACTCTTGGATGATGCAATTTTTTGGTCAGATATCCCTTTGTTAGAGACACCTGATTGAACGTTGGCTCTTTTTGATTGGTAATCGGAGTTTTGCAGCTTGTTACTTGATGTTAATGAGGTACTTCCTCTATCAACATATTCTGAACTCTTTCCAGCACGTAAACTTTGCATTTGACGGTAAATTTCAACAGTAGCAGGTCTTGGTTTCAATTTTAATTGAGTTTCTGATGATACTCCACTATCGAACGAAGCTTGGCTTGCGGAAGATGTTGAAGAAGTGGTTGAATTAGATCTACCAACCCAACCATATCTATATTTGGAGTAAAAACTTGAAAGATCAAAATTATCAGAGTCCGATTCTCTGCCATTAGCTTCGTCTTCGTCAACTAACACTACTTCTACCTCTTTACCATCTTTAGTCTTTTCAGTCACTGATTTGTATGATAGTTTGGAGTCATTTCTTTGAATATGACAAACATCATATCCATCGTCAGTAAGGTCTATAGTAACGCTATCTGCAGCACTAGCAGCAGATTTGTCACTTGTTCTAGACAGATTAGAAGTATTTCTATTAATACCTTTTTGTTTGACTTGTTGGTCATCTTGATTACTATTATTAAGAGAAAGGTTTCTCAATTGGTGTCCAAGATTGACCTTATCAGCACCAGCATTTCTTCTCATTTTATTCTTATAGATTTCATGAACTGTAGGTGTGTTGGAGGGATTTCTAATGAAATCATCTTGTCCTTGAGATTCTTTAAAATCAACTGCATAATTAATTGGCTTTGGGGGTTCAGTTATAACTATATTCATCGATGCTTCTTTTGCACTTACTGATTTTGATCTAGAATGCTTCCGTTGTGGTGAAACTTGTAAATCATGCAGACCAAAGTCAATACTGTACATGGATTTGTTTCTCCTATGTCTTACAGGAGAAACAGCCCTTTGATTTTGTGAAGAAGGTTGATTTGGCGTTTTAGTATTTGCAGCCATTTCTTCTTTTCGGACCATATGATTGATTGAAACATTCGGAGTAGATTTCGATTTTTTGGCTGCACCATAAAAGTAGCCAGACTCGATATCTGTATCAGAATCATCATCATTATGCATCATTTTGAATTGTTCTTTCAATAATTGTTGAGAAGCCTTTGTAGGAACTCCTATTGGCTCTAATCTAGTATCACTGTTCGTTACAGAAGAGGCACCAGTGGCTTGAGAGAATATATCATCAAACGTTGTACCATTATGAGATAATGAAGATCCACCAGTAGAATAAGATCCTGCAACTGAGTTATTGGATAAATCAGGAATTTCAATTTGCCCAGTTGATGCTGAATAATGACTGAATCTTGATCTCAGTGATCTAACTGATCCAGAAGATGCTTTCAATTTAACATCTCTATTGTTAGTAATGTTTTCGTTACTATTTGGGAAACTAAATCTTTTACCAGCTCCATTATTATCTGATTCTGAGCCTGGTGTGTTTTCCTTTACTACCGGTTTGATGATGGTCTCTTTCTCAATCGGCTTGGCCACCTTAACAAATTTGAGAGGAGCCGTTGCAGTATCGTCTTGTTTCAATGCTGGAACAGGAGGTAATTCTTTTGATGGGGTCTGTGTAACTGGTGATTCTACAGAAGATTGTTCTATGCTCAAATTGATACTCCTTTGAAGAGAATTCCAAGAGCTCGCTGAAGATTCTGACAGTTTTGATCTCGAGGAAGACTCAGATGGATTTCTTGCAAGTTCAATCTCATCATTTTGAGGCACTTCATCAATTTTGGGCGATATATGCTGTGCTGCTCTGGCTCGTGGTGATAAAAATGTCATATTCTTACTCCTGATTGAAGGATTGGAACTAAAATTCATAAAGTCACCAACAGAACTGAAGGAACTTACAGAAGAAACATGTGATTCGTCACTAAAAGTTCTCTTTTGAATTTTAAGTACATTACCATTTTTCGTGGAATATGGCTGCAAATTCAATTTCAATACTTGTTGTTGAGTTTTCTCATCGCCCATAAGATTAGCAGTTGGACATGGACGCTCAATCTCCTTATCTGAAGTTGGTAGTGAGGGAAGGCTTTTGGTTGGTGAAGTCAGAGGTTTCACAAAATTGACATTGTATGTTGGTTGCTTCTGCGCTGGCACTGGAATATTATTAGGTGTGATTTTCATTGGAGAGAGTGGCTTAACAGGAGATGGGTGTTGAACATTTACAGGTTGATGTGGCTGACTGTTGGTAGGATTCTGATAGGCTTTCTTTTGAGTCATTGGTTGTGGAGCTATCAAAGGAGCAGTGTAAGCTTGTTTCATAGTATGATGAGGAGCCGGTGCTCCAGTTACCGTCAATTGTCTCTGTTGACCAGGAAGAAGTTGTGGAGAAGGTTGAAGCTTCTGCTGTGCTGGAGGAGGTGCCAGAGGAGTGAATGTCTGTTGAGGCAGAGGATAGTTGAATGGCCCAAAGCTTACAGGTCTTGCATGCGGTTGTTCAACAGGGTAAGGTAACGAAGTCTTATCGTTAGATGGAACCTGAGCACCATTTGGATCCATAGATCTAGTAGGTGTAGAAGGTGCTATTACACCTTGTTGGACTGGCTGTTCGGGAACAGGGGAAGATGGTGGTTTACGAGGTCTTCTTCTTAAGTTTTCTGGTTGTAATTCATTATTTTTAGATTTAACACTAGAATTTCTAGAGCTACCACTATTCGAAGCTTCTTCTATAATACTCAAGTCGTCTTGAGACATAAATTTTGTTTGGAAAGTGAGTTTTGCAGCCTTATTTTTATTTTTTTTGACAGAAGGAGGGGGAACTCTTGTTGGAGAATCGAAAGAGACATCTTCACTTTCTGACTCTTCAATTTTTTCATAACCTTTACCAGTATATACCAATCGAGTCAATTTTGTAGGTGTTGCACTAGGAGTAGTTGCATGATGATTTGAAGGTGGTCTGGCTTGCTTATTTTTTGGACTTAATTTTGGAGGTAGTTGTAAAGTGAATGGAATAGGTATAACATAATTCGATTCATTGGGATTAGTTGTAATATGCAATCTCTTAGAAATTGGAGAGTTTGACAAAGACTTCAATTGTTCATGAGTAAACGAATTTGACGAAGCACTTGCAATTGAGTTTAAATCTTCAGTACTAGCTAATTTTGGAAGTTGCTTTGCCCAAAAATCCGGTGGTAATGATTTCCTATTCTTAGCCGGAAAATTTGATCTACTTCTTCTTTCCTTCTGAAATTCTCTATATGGAAGAGACAAATCATCGAGTGATCTGTTTGTGACGGAGGGTGCCATTTGTCCTAAATTTTCTTTTGAAATAAAAGACAAATCAGTTAAGAAGAGTAGTTATAGCAAAGAAAAAATATAGTTAAAATTAAATTAAATCATTGAGGTAGGAAATAATAAGCCTATATTTTTTTTTTGGAAAATCCCTGGGTGAAAGGCGTATACCGGAATAGGCATATCAATAAGCAAAGAAGAATGCTTCGAATAATCGTACTTAAGGTTTTTACTGATCATCGCTCTCGATCTTTACGAAGTACATGAGTATGACTTAATTATTGATTGCTACTACACTATGTTACTATGACTACAACCATTATCAATACCCTTTTCCGATAATCTTTCAATGATAATGTCCCCATTCATTTGTTCTAATGGGGAGCTTGGAAATTCAATTGGACTAATTGAGTGAAATGGCTGCGTTGATGATGTTTATTTTTCATCCTAATTAGGCAATATGTTGTATTGGTTAAAATTATTTTTGTCTCGATTACCTTAATTGGCCGGAAAAGGCGAATTATACTAATAATTAACATAATGTTCTTACCATGTGTTTACGAGCCTTGATCAATGGCTTCTAATTTCATCATCTATAATAGGATTTTAACCCGGGCTATTTTTTTGATGAGCGTAAAATGATTTGGATTTGTGGCTTTTGCGGCCAACTACTTGAAGAAAAAATACTAATTGTAAGATTTCAACTGCGGTCTGTAAACAATAGACATAAACTATGCTGCTGTCAACAGTAAATGACCTTGATTTAATTGAGGCAGACCCCGGCTTACAACATGAAACTAAAATCGAACAAACCGTTGTAGACAGGGTCCTTACTACGTTTGAAATTAGTAACTCTGAGCAAAATTTTGAATCTGGTTGCAAAATTGAAAAAAACACAAAATGTGACTTTTCACTGATTAGTGCCGATCCTATCGTTAACCCGATCAATGATGATCGGGCTTCTGAGCTTATTGAGGAGATTAATGCTTTAAACAATGTAAGTTTAGTCAAACCCGAATCAAGCGAATCAATTGTTCTGGCCTGTAAGACGGGTATCAGTCAACTACCATTACAAAGAGAGCAACTTATGAAATACAAAGGAGGAAGATTATCATTGATGGTGGCTGGTGAACCTGGTAGCGGAAAGACAACCTTTCTTAATACATTGTTTGGAGAAAAACTAAACCAGGGAAATAGTCCAGCAACGTTGCACATTAATGTCAAGGATTATGAATTAACAGAAAATAACTTCACCTTGAGGTTTACTGCAATTGATACTCCGGGATTCGGAAATGATATCGATAATCAATTTAGTTGGGTAAGACTTACAGATTATATTGATCAACAAATGAGAATCTATTTAACTCAAGAGCAACAACCAGAAAGAAATAATATTATTGATACTCGTGTTCATGTGTGTTTATACTTTATTTCTTCAATAGGAGAAGAGTTGAGACCTTTAGATCTTCGAACCATGCAAGAATTGGGAAAGAGAGTTAATTTGATTCCTGTTATCAGTAAAGCTGATAATTATGATACGGAGGAATTGGCAATCATCAAAGAAAAAGTTAAAAAGGCAATTCAACAGCACAATATCGAGGTTTGTCAATTTGTAACAGATCAAGGGGTAATAAGAGAGCTTATGGAATCAATTCCTTTTGCAATGGTTAGTAGTATAGATCAAGTTAAAACGAAAGAAGGAAGATACGTAAGAGGTAGAAAATATGAATGGGGTGTTTGTGAGGTTGAAAATCCCGAACACTGTGATTTCAACATCTTGAAGTCTTTTCTCATGAAAGACCACCTCTTGGATTTGATTGAATCAACGGAAAACTACTATCAAAGCTTTAGAGAGAATCACTTGTTATATAAGCTTAAAAGAGTCAACAAGCAACATGAGCTAGATGGACTTGAGCAGTACCTTGTATATTTCAAAATCAAAGACAAGACGTCTGATGCAATTGATCCAATATTAGAAGTAAAAGAAGAGAGTTTGAGACAGAAATTTTCAATCTTTGTTGGAGATCAAGAAGTGAAATTCAGAAAATGGAAATTAGCATTAATTAACAAGCAAAAAGAGTTGAATGAAGACATTGCTAAATATCACTCGAGATTAGTATCACTTAGAGGAGAAATAAACCAACTTGAAAATCCAGATTTCGAAACCCATAAGCATTCCAGTATTTTGTCATCATCTTCTTCAGTACCTGGATCTACTGAATTACGCTCAGGTTCAAATATTTCTAATTAATTGCAACCATTTTAGCAGCCATTTCCAGGTCGTGCAGTGCTCCGAGAATATAAAAGCGAAAATTTTTACTATATACCACTCAATAATTTTTATGTATTAGATTTTTTTCTTTATATTATGAATTGATTTGAAATAAAGTATAATATTTACAGTATGTTTTTAGAATAGGAGCGGTTTAACTCTTAAGAAGATTTCAGGATGAATTTTTAATCATATGTTTTTTCTGGCATCTCTAATGTTAGAGCTTTTCAGCTCGATGAATACTACTTTGATCTGATGAATCTTCAAGTAACCGGTTTACAATATGAATTTTAACTAACTTTTAAAGGCATATCTACAGCAGTGGATATTTTGTAAATAGTATGCTCTAGCAAGCAATTGATAGTTTTAAATAGAAAATATAAAAAAATTCCTTTCAAAATTTCACATTATTGTAGTACATTTAAAAAATTCGAGTAAAAATATTCGCAGCGACAGCTACACCTAAACTCAAACCGATGTCGTTGGAAACGTCACCTACAGACGAATTAGAGGCTCTTTACGAGAGTGTTCCTGTTCCTAATGAAAAGAAGAAGAGAAGTATTAATTTAATTCTTGATCATTCGGCGTTTGTAAGAGGAATTGGTAATGTGAAAAGATGGTTTAATGAAGAGTACGTTAAAAGCCATTACCAAAACGATTCAGATGATGAACTCTACCTTAATATATTTATACCCTCCTATACATTGCATGAATTTGATTTTGTCAAGAAGGGACAGTCGATGTTGGCCACAAATGCACGAGAAGCACTTAAATTTATTGATAAAATCTTTGCTCCAGATCAAGAACTTGATGTTCCAATAAAATATAATGTTAATATCGAAGCACCATATGATGCTAAGGCAAGTTGGGGTCAGTGCTTAAAATATCAAGTCCATCATCCAAGAGTAAGAGAATTCCCCAATTCAAAAACCAAATTTAAGTCAAGTATTTTGAGTAAGAGAAATGAGTATGAAAAGGATCATCAGCCAGAAGATGAAGAAGAAGCAGAATTACCAAATCGATTAAAATATTTAATTAAATCCTGTATTCAAAAGAGGTTTATGGAACGTAAAGAAGATCAGTCTAATATCTTAGAACAATGGAAATTAGTCACTGAAGATTCAATTACTAAAATATGGCTTACAAGTTTTGGTATTGATACACTAAATGTAAATGAAGCGGAGTTATTAATATTTGAAAATCATGATATTAATACCATTCAATTACACGATCCTAGATTTAATTTTGCTGCTACCGAACCATTTAATGATGAACCAGAAAGTGGAATCTTACATAATAAAGTAGATACTACTCAGTATAGTTATTCCAAAGTAAGTAATAATTCTCATCGTGGTCATGGTAAAAAGAAAAATCAATCATCCAAGCAAAAAGTTAAAGGGGTTGTAGATGAAGATGGTCCGGTTAAGCATGAAAGATTCGATGCCATCAATTTTGCGCCAAGAGGAACAGGTCAACTTTGGACTCCCAAAAAGTAATTTGAAATTTAAACTTAACAATCTACTTGATTATTATCGGGCAACATGTAGTACGAGTTTTACTTAAAAAGAGATTATAATTAGAGGTTACATAAACTGGTGGTTGCATATTAGCCGGTTTTGAGTTTAAGTTTCGATACGAGAAACTGCTAAAAATAGTGTCAGCTATAATTTTGGCTATTTGCTTACGACAATCATAATAAGACTGCGTAAAGTACTGCAAACAATGATTTAAATTCTAATTTTAAGTCAAGTAAAACTATTGTCAAAGGTTGATTGCTATATTCGTATGCAATATACCGCATATATCAATATTTAACAAAAAAATGCATGTGTGGTCTCACGCTATTTTTGTCAAATTAAGAAATTTGACACCACGGCTAAAAAGCCTCGTTATCATATCCTGCATACAATCGCTATATTGCAGCTCAATTGTGCAGCTAGGCCCACGTTGCAGCACCGAACACTTCCATTCACGGCCGACATAAATCGATAAAGTGTAGTACGAGTAAAGTTTATTATACTTAAATATAACAGATTTCTTTGAAATTATAAAAAATAATTAACTTTTAATGAAGTACAATCATAGAAAACAAAGCCCATTTTTCATTGGTATAATTATTGCTATTGTATGCTTAATAACATTATTTCAATTATCATCAACTCCCAATACTCTTTATAAGCAGTATACTACATCTTCAACAAGTAGTGGGAAAACAACTACAAAAGGGGCAGTAAAATCTAAAGCTACAACCACAAGTAAGAAAGTTTCACCTACTCCATCAGCCTTAGCATATTCAAGAGAATTTTATTCTGACGAAGATTTTGATTATAGTAAAGTTATTTTCACAAATAATAGAGTACCTTCAGTTAAAAGTCAAGATAAAACCATCTTAATATCATCATCAATTGGAACTGCTCAATCATACGGGAAAGAGAATGATTTAAATCGGGAATTCAAAGATCTTTTTAGAATTATTAATAGTTTTGAATATCCTTCAAATTTAATCAGTCTAAGTTTCTTGGTTGGTGATCCTGACGAATTTAAGGTGATTGATTCATTTTTCATTCAGTATTTTTCAGATTTACTAAAAGCAAAACAAAGTTCTTACAATGATTATGATAATCTGGTTGCAAAATTTATTAGAAAAGTTACTATAATTACTGCACCATTTATTGAAAAAGATTTTAATGCTGAAGATCGTGAAAATAGACACGATGATGCAGTTCAAAGGAAAAGAAGACGTCAAATTGCAAGGTCAAGAAATTTTAATCTTTTACATGGACTTGACACTGAAAAGTATACGGTTTTCATTGATTCCGATATTGTTCATATAAATCATCCAAATATGATTAATAACTTCATAAATTCTGGTAAAGATATTGTTGTTCCAAGAATTCAACGTGGTGATAATGATGATTACGATAAGAATTCATGGAGAGGTAAAAGAACCAGTCCTACAACCAGTCAATTAAAACTAATGGATGAAAATAAATGGGATGAATGGGATTATGTACCTAAGGATGTAGATGAAGAAATGTTTCATTTCCAAAGCTTTGTTGATACCGTACGAGACCTACCTGTTAGTGATCCTTCAAGAGATGAAAATTTCATATTTAAATTAGATTCAGTTGGTGGTGCTATACTTTTCGCTAAATCAATTATCTATAAACAAGGAGTTGTTTTCCCACCAAATTACATCATTGGAACAACTTGGAATAGATTAGAAGGTTATGATGGTATAGAAACAGAAGGTCTTTGTTACATTGCAAAAAGTTTAGGTTACCAATGTTGGGGGATGCCAAATTTACTAGCTCAGCATGATGCTTCAGATTAAACACGGCTTTCACAGCCTATTTATAGAATATTCTCATGCATTGAATTAAGGGTGCATTGAAAATCCCTGTAAGATTACGAGCCTTCACCGACCTGAGTTCAATTCTACGACAAAAAGAAGGTTTGAAGACAATAACTCAAACTTTCGTACTTTATTGAGACAACTTTTGTTTATTTACAGTGAACTGCGTACTACATCGTTTTATATATTTTGTTTAACTTTGAATGTTTGTGTAATAATAGATAAATTAAAAAGTCTGACAATAGATGCCCCAAAGTTTGATATTAGATAATCCTCAAAGTGTGGCAAGATAATCCCCAAAGTCAGTGTCCATAATACCGAAACTACGACGGTATTTTGTAGACCTGTATTTTTGCGCAATTAGTTTATAAATGTGTATATGCCTCCTACTCTTACCTTTTTACAACTAACGCAACTGTCGTCTATTCCCATTCGAGTATTCATCAATAGGAAGAAGATACTATCAACAGCACCAGTTTCAGTGAATGAGAAATCAATTATAAAGTTATCAAATACTGTCATACTAAAACTTTCAACTAGTGACTTGACTAGTTTAATTGAAGATATAAGACATCAACTCATTGAAATTCTTGTTCATCGTGAAATAACCGATTTAATTAAGTTTGATCAAGGTACTAAACTAGTATTTGATGATTTGGGCCAACTGTGGAAATGTAAATTGGTAGTTCCGTTGAATTTCATCATAGCAATGAGATATAAGTTAAACTTGCTTGGAGTTAATGATATTTCATACATCAATGAAAACGGCATAAATGTATTGAATATATGTAAGAATGAAGTTAATGATGAAATGAGACTACTTAATAGAGAGTTAACGCTTCTCTTTCCACAACATCAAGATAGTGATGATGAATTTGGTGAATTTGGTGGTGAAGATAAAAAAGTTATTGATTATAAGTTGAAGCGTTCAGCGTTGACGAATAATAAACTTTCCAGTGGGTTAGTGCTTTATGTTCACCAAAGGCCAACAGGGAGGGCCTAGAAGGAAGTTGAGACGACAGAGACGACAGAGACAGAGAGACAGAGGGAAGACCTGAGAAAGAGGTAGACAGAGAAACACGGGAAGTAGAGACTTGAGAAAGAGGTAGACAGAGAAACACGGGAAGTAGAGACTTGAGAAAGACGGAGGAGAGACTTTATCTTTGGTGCTCAAGTCTAAGACAGGAAGCACCTTTCCTGGACTATCCTGAACTTAACCTGGACTTGGCCACATCTCAAGACACTCAATACAATCCTTAACTACTCAAGTATTTACGAATTCAAATATTATTGATCTATGTATTTATTACCCTTCAATTATCCTCAGACAATTATCACATCAGATAACATCACTAATAACATTTGATGCTTCCTTATAAGTTTTAAGTAAATTAATGCATTTTTCACGTTCAGCTTGTACAGCTTCATCTTCTTGTAATAAATCATCAAATAATTCATCACTATATAATTTAACAACCAAACGATTTTGAATATTAGTTTTAATATAATTAACTAATAAACACATAATCAGTTTAGGTACTTGATCTTGAATCATTTCTCTAACAATACTAAAATATGAAATAATTAATCTTCTTATAAGTTCACATTCTAATTGTTCTTTTTCTGTTAATTCATGTATGCTATCATCAGATTCAAAACTTGTTTCTCCATTAACTGAAAGACTTGAAGTACCTGTACCATGATAATATCCATTTAAATTTCCATTACCAAATGATGGAGATGGAGTTCTTTCATCTAAATTCATTCCTTTTAATCCAGCATGAATTGAACCAGGTCCATTATTTATAAAATTATTATTAAATTGTAAAGTTGGTTCTTGATGATGAGGAAATTTAAATGGTACAGGATTTAATTGAGCTTGAGTTTGTAAATGTTGTTGATGAATTATTGGATCTTTACCAAAGAAATAATTAAGATAAGATTCATGATTACCATTAATATTTGTTGATTCTGATGAATTTGTTTTAATTGAGTCACTTCTTTTATGCTTGACAATAGGTTTAATATCATCATCAACTTGATTAATATCAACTTGTTCAACATCTTCTTCTTCACCTTCAATTACTTCATCATCATGATTTTTATTTAAAATTCTTTCACTTGCTAATCTTAATTTTGATTTTGATTCTAATTCTTTTTGTTTCCGACGTTCTTCAACAACAATACTCATTGCTTTGGCTGCACCAACAAAATTTGGATGATTAGTATTTATATAAGCTTGTTGAATTTCAATTAATGATTCAACATATTTAATGGTTGGTCCTAATCTTTCTCTTAAAAGGTCACTAACAACTTCAATTAATTTACTTTGTAATTTTGGATATCTATTTAATTCAAATCCAATACTTGAAGAGCAAATATTATGCACAATTTTCATTAATTCTTCATAAACCAATTCAACACATGCATGAGCTGGTTCTTCTAATAATTTTATTTGAGGTTTAACTAATAAATCAAAAGCTAATTCAGGAACAAATAATGAAGCTCTTGGACCAGTTGAATTTCTAATTGCAGTTCTTATATCTTGAATTGAAAGATTATGAACAGGATTTATTGATGCTAATTGTGATCCAAAAACATCATTATAAATATGATAAATTCTTGCTCCACCACATAATTCTTTTGTTGAAATATCTGTTAGAGAAGTACCTTCAATTGAATTAACAAAGCTACTTGCAAATTTTGTCATTAAATTTAAAACCAATGCACCTTTACCTTCTTGAGAATTTGTTAAAGCATCAGGTAAATCACCATAAGCAGATAATTCTTGTTCTGCTTGACCCATTAAAGTATTTAATTTTGCTTTAATATCAGGTAATCTTTCTCTAATATGATTCATTAAAATTTTATTTAAAGTTGATGATAAGAATTTTGTTCCACATTTATTTGACATCATTTTATAGGCAGGATGATTTGAAAAAAATTGTTGTTCAGCAATTAATGAATCATCTAAAGATTTACGTTCAGTAATATCTTGTTGAGAACGATTAACGATCCCAATAAATCCTAATTTTAATGGATAAACATTACCTCTTAAAATTTCAAGAGCATTTGTTCCTTGATCCATTAAATCAAGTTTTGTTAAAACTCCAACGGTTCTTTTACCCATTGGATCAACTTGTCTTGCTAATTTTAAAGATTCTGAATTAACTAAATCAACATTTGCAGGTGATACAGCTAAAATAATACAATTTGGTTTTGAAATATATTCCAGAATTAAATTTCTAGTTTGTCTTTCAATATCAGTTGGTTGATCACCAATTGGAATTTTTGTTAAACCTGGTAAATCAACTAATGTTAAATTAAGAACTCTTGTTGAGAAAATTTTTAAGTTAATTGGTAATCTACTAATACCTTTATTTTGACCTGCAATTCTTAAAGTTTCATTTTCAATTTCTTTTCTTATATCCTGAAAATTATAAAATCTTTTATTTGGAATGTGTAAAAATTCCCCCCATTCAGTTGGAGCATTCATATTATAAGAATAAAGACTTGCAGCTCTATTTGAACGAGTTACATGATTTCTAAGATGTTGTTCTAAATCAACTTCATCGGGATTTAAGTTGGAATTACCATTTGAACTACCATTTGATGGATCAGAATATTCATCAATAAGTGGATCATCTTCTTTTAAATTAATTAGTTGTAAGACTAATGGTCTTCTTGTAACAATTCCAGTTCCTCTTGGTAAAAAATCTTTACCCACGATATTTTCTAAAACTGATGATTTTCCACAAGATTGTGATCCAACAACTGCTAAAAGAGGTAAATCTAAATCAGTTACTTGAGTTGTTGTAACAATATCTTGAAGTTTATTAACTACTGGTATGAGATCTTGTAAAGACATTATATAATTGAAGATTTAAACTAATTGAATTTAAACTAATTGAATAATGTAAAATTTCAAATTTCAAACTGAAAAGATCAATGAATATAAAGACAATTCAAGTAAACGAAAAACACAAACAATACACTTGTTTAATCTAATATAAAAAAAAAATTATAAAATTAAATTAAGTGGCAATTAAGTGGCAATTATTTAATAAAATGTCCACTAAATTCCAAGTTATTTAAAGTAGCAATATATGTATGTTTAATATATTTACTTCTCGAGCTTTTTTACACCAAAATGATTTTAACATTGCACCTGGTGTACGGGTCTACGCGTCTTGATTGCCATCCGAATTATTGGCTGGTGGCGAATGCATGCAGGACGGAAAAAAGGAAGAGCTCTGCTTACATAACGTAACGGGGTCGCGCTTACGTCAGCGTGATTGATGGGTACACGCGTAAAGACAGGTGTTCAAGTGAAATATTTCAACTACCTAATAAGTATTAAGAAATCAATGAAAGTAAACCAATTGTGGTTCATTTTAACGTCTTTTTGGCTTATAAGTCAAGTGAATTGTCTTATAGATCATACAGGGTTGTCTGCAGTATGGGAAAATACTCATTTCCATCGTAGTATTGATCTTTCAAAAGGTTATGTAAAAGAAACTAACCTTATTGAAATTAAAAATATTGATTCAAGTCCTCAAGATGAATATTTTTTTGCAATTAATGATGGGTTTTTTGCAATTCCTCCAATTTCAATTTTAGCAGTTTCTTTAGCTGATAAATCTATCGATATTAATCCTGAACTTATATCAACTAATTTTTATAAATTTACTTTACCATTCCCCGTATCTCCTGGTTCATCAATTGAATTAAAACTTCGTTATGTTTATACTGGTGCAATTGAACCATTACCTTCTAAAATTGGTATGGCTGATACTCAATCATTATTAATCAAAGTCAATAAATTCCCATATTCATATTATACAACAAAAGAATATTCTCTTACTTTCACCGGAATTCTGAAAGGTCAAGAAATGGAATTAAATATTCCAGGTTTTGAAAATAAATCTAATTTACCTGAATTGACTGGGAAAGTTGAACTGAAAACTTTAAGATATGGTCCAATTATGGAAGATATTACAACGTTTACAGTTTCACCAATGGGGTTACTTTATGATCATAATAGACCAATTACAAAAGTAAATAATCTTGAAAGATCGGTTTGGTTACCAGCTTCAGATGTTGATCAAATTTCGTTTGAAGAATATTATGAATTAACAAATGAAGGTGCTGAATTAAATGTTGGATTTTCAAGAGTTGATTATATGAAAGGTCGTTATGAACTTTCAAGAAATCACTTTTCTATTGCTCATCTTGAATTTCCTTTAACAAGTGGTTCATTTGATGATTATTATTTTACTGATAAAGTTGGTGTTGTTTCAACTCATCAAGTTGCTCAAAATCATTTAATTTTGCAACCAAGATTCCCAATTTTTGGTGGTTGGAATTATAACTTTACTTTAGGTTGGAATAATAAATTAAGTAAATTTGTTCATAAAGTTTTTGATCAAGATGATACTTATATTGTTAAAATTCCAATTCTTAATTCACTTCGTGATGCATACTATGAAAATGCTAATTTAAATATTTATTTACCAGAAAATGCTGAATTTATTGATGTTTCATCACCAGTTAGCTTTGAATCAATTTCTACTGATAATGAATTAAGTTTCTTAGATGTTTCAAAAGGTCATGTTAAAGTTACGGTTCAATTCAAGAATTTAATTGATGATGTTAGTAAAGTTGACCTTTTATTAACGTATAAATTCAGTCCTGCTAATTATTGGTTTAAAGTGTTTAAAATGAGTGCATTCATTTTCGTGGGATTAGTAAGTTACTATTTACTTAGTTTGATTAATCTCTCAATAGAAGAGTCTAAAGTCGAAACTAAAGAAGAAGTAGTAGAAGATGAACCTGAAATCTCCAAAGAGTAAATAATTATTCACATTAAGAAGTGTTCACATTAAGAGCTTTAGTTCTTAAAAGGGCTCCGTTTTTACCATAAAAGGCTTGATAAATGCCAAGTTACGAGCAAACCTCCGATGTAGATTGTATTTAGATATACACACCGATCTGATCGATACTTTTTGTAAGATGAAGGGAATACCAGCCTTGTAGGACTAAATGAATGCCAATTTCAGAATCAATACCATTCTGGCTTTTTTTCAATGCCTATTACGGTGTGAATTATTCGATATTATACTGCCGTTTAAGTTTATCTAACTCTTCTTTTCTATGGATATAATCATCATGTGTTAACTTGGACTTATCCACCGTATATATTGACGCCACAAGGTACCTGCCCTGTAAGTTTATTCCGTTCAATTCTTTAGAAGCTTTACTGGCACTGTGAAAATTACTATACACAATTAGACAAGTACCAGGTTGATAATTTTCATCACCAGACTGTTTTTCATCGGGAATTCGAAGCTGGTGAATGTTTCCGTACTTCCCAAATGTCTCGTAGAGAGTAGCAGACGATACACCAAATGGTAGGTTCTTGACTAATACTATAGGGAATTCAGTAGACATGGAGATAATTTTCAGTGCATCGCACCGGAAAGAGACAGTTTAAAGTGTGAAGAATTTCCTCTTTGAGAAGGCCGCAAATTGTTAGATATAAGACGCTTTAAAGACATTGACACATTCTAGATCGGGAGCTTTGATGGCTAATGAGGAGTCTGAGATTAAAAGGGACCATATGGTTGGTTTCGTATCACACAGTTCCCGAAGTACCTTCCATGGTAAATGGCGACCTGCATGAATACTATTTGGAAGAATATGCTGCAAAAAACTTTAAGTTTAAACGTACACAGCTATAACCTTAGTCATTGATGTAAATCGTCCAGTGAATATGAAGTAGTGGTGTCCAAAGCCACTTAAAATTTAATGTTTGACGCTAAAGAGTAAAGCTCAATATTTCAAGTAATTGGCCAGTTAAGTAGCTTTCAATGTTCTGTCGAACGCTTTCAAAGTCTGCTTTGATAAAAGCATTGACTCACCTTAGGGAACAAGGTTTAATTGCTCCAGAAAGATCCCACCTAATCGTAGGATTTACTACGTTGCCTGCACTTTCTACAACATTTAATCTCGATACTGTAGTTGATACTGTAATCTATGGTATATTCTATAATGTAAACCGTATGCTATGTCCCTCAAAAGTAGTCCTAACTAGTAGTACTCAATAGTAGTCTGAGTCCTTGATATCACTAAGATATTGCTTTTTGTAATAATAATGACGACCTACAGTTCCTGCTGCCACCAAACAAATTAAGAAAAATACCCTATACCATCCATAAGGTTGTGCATCTTCGGGAAGAAACTCAACATCATCATCCTCAAATTCACTAAGTTTAGGAGTTGGTTTATTTAGTAAATCACTATCAGCGTAGTGAATTCTTTGATCTGTATCAGGACTAATTTCAAAATCTGTTACTTTTACATCACTTATATATATTTCACTGAAAGGCCGATCATTATGATCGGTCGATGCTTTATTTAATGCATCTAATGTTGGCATTCCATCTATGAGTTGTCCGAAAACAACGTGATGTCCATCTAACCACGAACAATCTTTAACAGTAGTAATGAAAAACTGAGCACCATTTGTATTAGGTCCAGCATTAGCCATTGAAAGTCTACCCTTTTTATTATGTTTCAAAGTAAAGTTTTCATCAGGAAATTTCCCACCTTCATAAATGCTATGGCCACCGGTACCATCTTTATTTTCAAAATCACCACCTTGAATCATGAAATTTTCAATTATACGATGAAATTGAGTATTTTTATAACCATAATCAAATGTCATATTTGATAAGTAGACGAAATTATGAACTGTTAATGGTAAGATTGTTCCGAAAAGTCCTAAAGTTAAATCTCCAATCTTTACAGTATTTGCAATTTCATATGAATCACCTGTGACTCGCTTAGAAATTGTAAATTTAACTGTATGAGTAACTACAGGATCACCACTTAAATATTCAAGTTCTGTCATTGAAAGTTTGTCAATAGTAACATCTGAGTCATGTGGAATCAACAACGCGTTGATCACTTGTAATAAACCAATTAATATAATTGAAATTCCAATCATTAGAAATGGTAGTTGGAGTAGTTTGAATCTGTATAGATTTGATTCTTAACTGCGACCGCACGTGACACGCACAGTGGCGATTTTTACAGTTGGAAATTATACTGAGAATATCAATCAAAGTGTACAACATACAAGAAATCATTAACAATTAGTCGAAATGAATGGGATTTCTGTGGATATTAATCACTTGAAAAAAGGGGAAGTGAATTTGGGAACATCAATTATGGCGGTTGTTTTCAAAGATGGGGTAATATTAGGAGCTGATTCTCGTACTACTACTGGAACTTATATCGCAAATAGAGTTACAGATAAATTAACTCAAATTCATGATACTATATATTGTTGTAGATCAGGATCTGCTGCTGATACTCAAGCGGTTGCCGACATTGTTAAATATCATCTTCAAGTTCAATCTTCACAATTACCACCTGGAGAAAAACCAACTACTGCAATTGCCGCTAATGTATTTCAAGAATTATGTTATAATAATAAAGATAATCTTACTGCAGGAATTATTTGTGCTGGTTATGATGAAAAAAATAAAGGTAGCGTTTACCTGATTCCAATTGGTGGTTCTATACATAAACAAGATTATGCAATTGCTGGATCAGGATCCACTTTCATTTATGGTTGGTGTAATGAAAATTTTCAACAAAATATGGAGAAAGATCAGTGTATACAATTTGTTAAGACTGCTTTATCTGAAGCTATTAAATGGGATGGTTCATCTGGTGGTGTTATTAGAATGGTTATATTAACTAAAAATGGAGTTGAACGTTTATTTTTAACTCCTGATCAATTTACTAAATAAGACAGCTACAATTGAAATAATCTACAATTGAAATCAATTCAATTAGATCCATTATTTTCCTCAGTGAATTGCTGAAGAAATTAAATTTCGATTGATATCTATGCTTAATTCTAAATTACAACCTTTCTTCACACATCCTTCTTCACACATACGTTCATAGTATAATTCATATACTGGCATATATCTGTCGACAAATCGAATGACTTGTTCATCTGTCATTCCTTGACCTTTAAGTAGAATTAGATTATGCTCTTGTTGTAATCTCCATGTATACACGTCTTTCAATGATGGTGCTTTAATGTAGATAAAGTAGTCAAATAATTTCCATATTTCGGTGTAGTTTTCAAGAAATTCATTGATTTGTTCGGCATGATACATCTTGTGTTTTTGTAATTGACTTTCACTTGGACTTGCTGTTAAATATGCTATGTTTAAAACATCTTGAGATAATGGACTGAATCCATTAAACCATCCTTCAAATAAGATTACGTCAGCTGGCTTTTCTTCAATTACGGTCCAATTTGCAGAGTCAGAACGATCACCTTCTCCATTGAAGCAGCTCTTATCGTAAATTGGGATTTTCACTGGTTGTCTCAGTAATAACTTATTAAATATATCTTTAGCAAGATTTATTTCATGAGTTCCTGGCAATCCTCGGCCTTGAAGCATCTTATTATTATCAAACTCCTTCTGAGCTTTAATTGTTAGTTTCAACTGATCTTCATGTGTTAAATATAGATCATCCATCAGAAATTGTACTATATTTAAATGGGAGTAGATTTTCGATAATTCACTAGCTAAATGTTCAGTTAAATATGATTTCCCAGATCCTTGCGGACCACTAACTCCAATTACAACCGGTTTCTGTAACGGATTATATGAGGTTAGTATCGGCTTAAGAAACTCAATTGATCTGGCCAATGTAGACATTCGGGTTGAAGATATGAAAATTCCGGGGTAGGGAAATTTTTCAGTTTTTTTCTACGATAAAAATACCCTATGTAAGTATATTGCATTATTTAGATCGCTTCAAATTGGTTAAGTTTGAAACCATGACGTTAGTATCGGTCGAAGGAACTCAATTGACCTAATAATGTAGACATTTTATTAAAAGTTTGTCTACCCCGGAAATTTTCAGTTTTCTACGATAAATTACACTATGTACGTATATTGCATTATTAGATTGCTTCAGATTCCTTTAATTTTGAAACCAATTCATCAACTGAAGCGACCTTAATACCAGCAGGTCTAGAAGGAGGTTCTTCTACTTTTAAAGTTTGTAATCTTTTAGATAATTCAATACCTAAATCTGATACTTTTAATTTTTCTAATGGTTTCTTCTTAGCTTTCATAACATTTGGTAATGAAGCATATCTTGGTTCATTTAATCTTAAATCAGTGGTAATTATTAAAGGTAATGAAGCTTGTAAAGTATCAGCACCTCCATCAACTTCACGAGTTACACTAATTTTATCACCATTAATCTCAACTTTTGAAGCATTTGTTGCTTGAGGCCAATTAAGTAAACCTGCTAAAATTTGACCCGTTTGATTTGAATCATCATCGATTGCTTGCTTTCCCAAGATGACTAAATTTGAATCTTCTTTCTCAACGATTTTCTTCAAGATTTTGGCAACTGTTAATGGTTCAACTTCTTCATCTCCTACATCAACTAAACTGGTTGTATCTGCCCCTTTTGCTAATGCTGTTCTTAAGATATCTTGCGCTTTGGTTGGTCCAATTGAAACAGCATGGATTTTTTCAACTAATCCTTTATTTGCTTCTTTAATTCTAAGTGACTCTTCTAAAGCAATATCACAAAATGGATTAATACTAAATTTAAGACCTTTAGTATCGATTCCAGTACCAGTTTTATTAATTCTGGGTTTAATGGCAAAATCAACTACCCTTTTAACAGGAACCAATATCTTCAATTTACTTGACATTATTTACTCTATTAGGTTTTAGTTTCAATAGTTGGTGATTTTTTTTCGCTGAAAAATAATACCGATACCGGAGTCATACGCATTATTGGAGATACACTAAACTGGAACAGAGTGAGATTAAACCTGGAAGCCAGTGAAGGTTTAGCTGGGCCGAGTAAGATTTGACAGTTGAAACTGAAGGCTGACAGTTGAAACTGACATTGACAGCTGGAACAGGGTGACCTTTACTGACATTGACAGCTGGAACTGAGTCTAAGATTTGCTGAATACATTACTGATAATCAACAGCCGAATACTGAGTCTATGCCTTGGCAGCTGAAACTGTAGAATTTGACAGCTGGACTGTGGCCACAATTTATTACACTCTGCTAATCTTTACTCTGTATTGTTACGTTTACTAACTAACTGTTCTAGTTCTTGCCTTCATTTTTTCAATTCTGGCTTTCAATTGTGAAGTAACTTCAGCAGCTCTTCTCCAACTTTCATCATCAGTTGCTGGTTCTTTACTTATTGAAAAATTATTATAAGTATTAGTATTATCAGCAATTTTTTGTGGACTTGGACTAAATCTATTTAATGAAATTTGATTTGTTGGTGGTGAAAGAACATTTTCTTTAAATGATTCTCCATCTATTGATAATCTATTAACTCTTGAACTTAAATCTCCTGAATTGATTCGTGTTTGATAAACTCGTTCAGGTGACCTTTGATCATTTGAATCTCCAAATATTGGTGATTGTTGAGTTTGAGTTGGTACAATATTATGAACTTGTTGATTATGTTGTAATTTTATCAATTCAATTGTTTGTTCTAAATCTCGTATTTTTAATTTAGAATTTTCAAGATCACTTTTCAATCTTAAAATTTGTGTATCTTTTTGTTTATTCATTAATTCGGAATTAGTTTGACTTTTCCTTATTAAATTATTTTCTTCTCTTAAATTTCCAATTTCTTCATTTAATTGAAGTTTATCGTTTTGAAATTGTTCTTGTAATTGTAATTGTTGTTCTTTTTGATTAAGCCATTGTTGTTTTTCATTTCTTAATAATACAAGCTCATCATAATCTGCCTGAGATAATAATGTTTGCAGTTGAATCTGTGATGGTTGAATCTGTGATTCTGATGGTTGTGGTGGGAAATTATTGGTATTTGATGAAAGTAATGATCTTCCTGTAAGACTTCGAGGTGCAGTACTCATCTTTTGATTTTCATCCATTCTCTTAGCTGGTGAAGTGGCTGATCTTTTAGATGGTATAGTTTGACTAAATCCTGGTGCTTTTAATCTTGGTGCATTTCCTGGTATATTTGATTTCACTGGATTTGATCCGGCGAATTTTCCGGGTCCATTCTTTGAAGCAGGTTTGGGTTTAGTTGATTGAGTAGCTGGAGGACTTTTACTCTTTTGAACTTTAACGCTTATTGTTGAGAAAAAGTTCTTAACTTTGGCTTTCCTACTATCATCAACTTTTTCTAAGAATGAATTAAGTTCACGTTCTCCGGTAATTTTCATGAGAGTTCCAATCATTTCAGTGGATGCTTGTCTAACAGGTTCCTGTGACTCACTAAGAAGTTTAACTCCAGTGGCCATGATTTGATCAATTTCATTTTCCGTAGGAGGCTTTGTAGTATTTGCTAAACATCTTTGTAAAAAATTAGTTGATGCAATCTTAACTTGAGGAGTTTTGTGTTTCATACCGGCCAAAGTATCATTCAAAATATCAGATAATCCGGCAATATCAAATAAATCATTTAAAGCTGAATTTAATGCATCGGCAACTGACGGTTTTTTCTCTTTTAATCTTTCAATTAATGGAGTTAAAAGAATCAGACTTGATCTTTTGAATTCACCTCTTAATCCTTTAGCTAAAAAGCTAACACAATTAGCTGCTAATTGAACCACTTGAATGTTTGCATCTTTTTGAATACATTTGGCTAATAATCTAACAAAGTCAGAATAATCACCATTTAATAATTTTGGAGATTTTTCAAGAATAGCATAAACTTCTTCCAAAGCTTCTTTACGATCTTTCCATTTAGAAGACGACATCCTAGAGTTTAAATCAGATGGGAAACGCGAGAGAACTTCAACTGGATCTAAAAGATCATGAGGGTCAAAAGTTTCAGAAGATTCATTATTTTGAGCACCAACATCTTCCATTTCAATATCTACATCACCAGCTTCAGCTTCTTGTTGACGTCTTTCAATTTCATACTGCTGGATTCTCGTAAGTCTTTTTTGTTCTACCGGTTCATCTTGGACTTTTTGAAATGCAGTATTAAGATCTTTCTGTTGAACAGGTTTTAAATCACTAAATAAAACTGTAACTAAAGAATCACCTATCCATTTATAAATTTCAACAGTTAATTTTATAGTTTCGGCTCTAACATTTTTATCTGCATGGGCAAATAATTTTGGCAATACTGGTAATATTAATTTAACTGGGATTATATCTTTGCAACCAAAAGAATCAACTAATGTATAAATTGCATTAACGCAACCAGCTACAAGTTTTGGTAAACGATGAGTTAAAAATGGTAAAATATCTTCAATTACAGGAGTCCCACTATTAAATAATTCCACAAATTTGTGGAATATTTCAACTGACTTGGCTTTAGTTCCAGCACGAGATGAGGATAATCCTTTTTCACAAATTGATCCAATGATTCCAGAATTTCTAAGCTTTTGAACATTTTGTAAAGTTCCTCCGAACTCTAAGAATTTCACTACAGATTGAAGGGCGGCTTCTTGTGCCACAACATTCGAATCAGTAACAAGTTTCTTAAATAATTGAGAGTCACTATTAAATTGTGAAAAACAGTCATCATTCTCATTCCGAGATTTTTCAAATTGATCCGAGATTTCTTCGTACGCCTTTAATCTAACTTTCCATACTTTGTGTCCGAGCCTTTCTTCAAGTGGTAATGACGAATAATCTTCGTCTGACATTTCTGATCCACGTACTGATTTTTCTAATTTGATGTAAACAAACACAAGTATTGAGAGAATGAGAGCGGGCACGACTTTGAATATAAATGGTTGAAATGTCTGAAACCAATAGATCAACTAACAAAAGATAGACCAATAATTTGATAATAATTTTACTAAACTCTTTACTACACTCTTACACTTTCTCTTACAATATGTTATTAAAATGTACAATTGCTATGGGCGTATGAAAATTCATACAATAAATATTATGCGATAAAAAAACCCTCTATTCAATGTTTCTAGCATATTTAGCTTTAATTTCATCATAAGGTTTTAATTTAAATCCCCAATCTTCTTCACCAGGTCTATTTTCATAATATTTGGCAATATTAACACCATGATATGGATGATGTGCTAAATTAAACCATGGGAAAATTGATAATAAAGTGAAAGAATATTGAGAATTTCTATTAGCAACATCTTTTAATCTATCATCTAATACAGATTCATTTTCATGATATGGTAATTTTTCTTGTGATAATAATTTTTTAATTTCAAATCTATCTTTTTTAACTTCTCTTGAATTTTCTGACCATCCTAAAAATCTTTTAGATGATCTTATATAAGCTAAATAGAATCCTCCTGCAAATCCTATTAAAGTAGCAGCTCTTAATGCTGTACCTGGTACTTTACTTGGTGCTTTAAATGCTCCTGAAGTTGGTTCTAATTTTTCCCATGCTTGTAATGCTAATGGGAATCCTGCCGTTGTAGCTGCCCATAATCCAATATCACTTCCACGGAAATATTTAACAACACGATTGAAATGTGGATCAACGTCAATTAATTCATAATCAGATTGAGCTGGCTCAGATCTAACCGGTTCGTATGCTTTATTATATGACATTTTTATTAGTTTAGTAAATTGTCAGAGTAATTTTCATTTCTCAGTTTTTGATTGGAAGCTTGGTGGTCGTGCGGAAGTGAATAATTTGTTTCCAGTCACGTGACACTGAAATTATTATAAGTGTTTAAATCTATGGTAATTGTGGTTCGTTGCTTAGTATCAATTATTCGGTGATATCGACTTGATTGGCTGGTATTGTCATGTAGTCGGCGTGATTCAAGTATTGATTTGTTTGGTGGTAATTTGCTTGCTAGAAGGTTATCAATTTGGCTGCGAAAATTCATGAACATGGTAAGGTACCTGATTTACTTGTCTACAATATGCAGTTTAAAGATATTGATTCTTACTTAAATTATCTATATAGGCAACAAATAATTTCAAACATAAAGTACGAGGTAGTCGAATTTTAAAATTTCGGAATAGACATAGGTCTAGGAAGGTTATTCTCTTCCTCTTCTTTAATAAAGCTATTCGCTACACCAAAGTTAGTGAAAGTATTGAACCCCCAGTTGCTGTAAGTATAGAAGGTACTTCTATCATAAGGGGTCAAGGGATATCCATTTCTCAATCTGTTCACCAAATCTGGATTAGAAGTAAAGTAACGTGAAAAAGCAATGATAGTTCTTCCATCGGAAACATCAGTAATTACATCTTTGAATTCTGGAACATCGTAAGTATAGTTGCCGGCTCTCATTAAAATACCTTTCCAAATCCTTTTAATGAACTCATTATCATCTTCTGGTTTTTCATCAACTACATCATGAGTAAGTTGAGATCTAGCTTCAATAAGTGAAATATAAGCTAATTTTTGACCATTATTAGCTCTTTTTTGTAATTCATAGACGATATGACTATAAGTCGTAATAGCATGGGTTTCACTGCTAGCGGGATCCATTCCTTCATATGTTGTCCATGGAGAGAATCTTATAGCAACTTTATCGGCACCAATCACCGAGATTAATCTATCAACGACTTCTAATGGGAATCTAGCTCTATTCTCAATGGATCCTCCGTATTTGTCTGTCCTTGTATTAGTGTTTGATTCAAGAAATTGTTGAAATAAGTAACCATGAGCAGCATGAATTTCAACAAAGTCGAATCCAGCATCAATTGCATTTTTTGCAGCTATTTCAAAATCATCGATTATTTCCTGAATTTCTTGTTCTGTAAGTCTACGAAGCTCATTTCCAGCTGCTTTAGCTGCACTTTCAGCCACTGCATCTTTATAAACTACGGAAGGACTAATATATGGACCAGCAGCTGGATCGGCACCTCTACCCAATGCCCAAAGTTGACAGGAGATATAACTTTCATTTGCATGAACTCTATCAGTAATTTGTTTCCAAGCTTCGACTTGAGCTTTATTGTAAATTCCAGGAACGTCTAACATATTTCCGGTATTCAAAGTTGGAAGAGTTCCTTCAGATACTAATAAGGTTCCAGGGAATTGACTTCTATCTCCATAATTTTGAATAGAGAGGTAGCTAGGAATGTTTCCTTCTAAGGCTCTGTTTCTAGAAGATGGTGCAAAAGCAACTCTGTTAGAAAGAGTAATCTTACCTACTTCGAGATTTTCGAAAAGTTGAGTGTTTTTTAAGGCTTTAATTTGAATTGACATTGTATTTATAAATTGTGTTTGACAATATCTTAAGATACCAACGAATTCACCTCTATTTATAATACATTTTTCTTGAGAAGCTACAGTCGTTAAACTCCTGATTAATAATTGTCCATCATATATGACACGGATTTCGGTTTGCAGCCAAACGCTCGGCCGAAAATAGACATGGAGGTGCTAACTTCGCTCGGGCCTCGCGAACTTTCGACCGAGCGAAACGGCTGTAACGGAAATACTATTCAGAATTTTGCAGCCATGTACGGAATATGATTTACAATACGGCCTTTGAAGTCTTGGGGGACGGATTGTAATCCTGAGGGCCGTATGGTGAGATTGATAGATATCTCGAAAGTATTCGTTGTTGTGTATGTCTCCACACCATTATGAATAATAACTTTAAGAAGAGCTGTATTTATGCTGCAATTTCAGCCCAATGACAGAAGTTGTGGAATGCAAAGCATCTAAAAGCTACACAATTGTCACATACTGATATATACGAGGCGTAGTCGGACTATGTGCTCTTTCAGAAGACAGAAAGCTAGAAATGATAAAAAGTCGAACCTTTTCTTCATATTAAACACCCGATAAAGGTCAATGTTAGGACAATAAGCACACCTCAGTCTTAATTCTTCGAGCCATCTCCTACGGGCTCCTCATAAAGACTCTCTTTGACCGCTTAAGCCTCAATATATATATGGGCAACTACTGTGGCCATTGCTTTCACTACACTATCTTGAATCTCTGGTAGTGGTTATACCAATAGTAACCCTAATTATCCGATAAGATCCCACTAATACGTAATCTAACACCAAACTCTATATGCCAATTAGGCTTCCTCAAGAAGAGCACGATTTAGAGTCACAGTCTGCCCCCCAGCGTTCACTTTTCACAAGACTTATCAATTCTGTTCGAATCTACAATGTGCCTGCAATAAATGTTTTCATTATTTTGGTCCTTGGGTTTTTCCTAATGAAATTAACTACTAAGTATACTGGTCTATACATGAAGAATTCCTTAATCACAATCATTGTAACCAATCTAGTGCTTTATGGGATTTCCGAGACGTTGGCCCAGACTTTACTTTCTTTCAAAGGAAATCAACCTCAAATTGCATTCAGATTATCGCCATCCACAACCGGGATTTCATTTAATTCAAGTGATATATCGGCCCACCAAAACGATGCATTTTCTCCGTATAATGACGATACAGACGACGAAGGAATTGATCAATTTGTGAACTATATACAACGAGATAATGACTCTTTCGTAGGATCAATGCAACCATATGAGGTTCCAAATCCGATTCCTATCGTTCCCTTGAGTTATTTTCAATTCAATAGACTAGCTGGATTCATGTGTTGGGGGTTTGTAATGGGATTTGCTCAGTGTCTTTGGTATAAATTTCTTCAAATTTATTCTGAAGATCCCAAGTTTATCGAAGTTTTGAGGAAAGTTTTAACTGATCAACTTTGTTATTCTCCTGTATCGTTATTCTGCTTCTTCACTTATGGTACCATGGTATTAGATAGTGGAGATTGGGAACAAACCAAGGCAAAACTTAGTAAGATTTATCTTAAGACTTTACTTGTCAACTATTCAGTATGGTTTCCAGTTCAATTTTTCAATTTTTTAATTATACCAAGAAACTATCAAGTCCCATTTAGTTCTTCCATTTCAGTATTGTGGAATTGCTTCTTGTCTATGAAAAATTCCAGTAGTTAAATAGAGTAAATACATGATGTTACGATTTAGATATTTTAATTATATGTACATACTTGAATTAGAGTAGCTATTGAATCTTCTAATTCTTGAACTTACTCTTTTCAAATACTCTTGACTTGAATCCAATAAGTAATCACCCAATACAAAAGCAGAGTCTATAAGACTATCGTTATCGACTTTTTCAAATCCAGGTTGTCCTTCAGAATTCAAAATGAGTGAGATAACTTTAGCAGTTTTAACTTTTTGCAACTCACTTATAACAGAACCAACAGGACCAGTAACGAAATGGGGAGGTTTCAATACAGGTATAGCAGAAAAATTTTCGTTCAACGATTCTTTTTTGTCATATAGAATTCTGTTAAGCGATTGATTATTGTTAAGACTACATGGAGAGAGTGAAATCCAGTATTTGGAAATACTAGATCCAAATGCTTTAACAAGTTCATATGCCACTAAGTTACTAACTATAACATTTTGGAAATGTGGAACAGAAATGGTTAAAATCGACTGGCCATGCTGATACACAGCAAGATGCGTGTCTGGGTACTTTGATCGAAGAGTTTTATTTGATATGGCAGCATATAATTGTTCATCTTCGTCATACTCCTCGTTATTGGTATCGTTTTCGGTTTCAGCTAATTCGGGATAATTTATAGAGATATGACCGATTTCCTTTGGCTCAGGAATGGTATTCAAAACTGATTCCCCGATATTTATAGGCGCTATAATCAAGTATTCAACATTTAATGGACCGTTAATATTGATTGAGATTTTAGGAATTAATCCAGGTTGGCTATCTTCGATTTCTTCGTCTTCAAAAGTATGGCGAGGTGCAACGCCTTCATTCAATGGTTTAATCTATTGTTAGTTTCGTTTTTTTCCCTTCCAATTCCGATTCATACGTACAAGCATTATGTGGCAATAATTAGATGGTGATAAATTATATTCCAGTCGCATTGAGAAGCACAAAAAATCGTCAGTTATTTACTGCTACCGACAACTTTACAAGAGATATCTTTTGGCCCACACAATGTTAAGGACAGTGTTCAGACCCATTGGTCTTCGAAGACTTTACCATTCCGTAGACCATCCTGCTTCGAATTACATTATCAATCCATCATCGATTGAATCTAAGGTATTTACGAAAGCCATGGATTATGTCCCAAAATATGGATTTGATTCACTCTGTTTGACTCAAGCAGTAAGAGAATTGGGATACGCTGACTCTTTAGAGAGTGCCTTCACCAGTTCTACTTCAGGAAATTCTATTGACCTTCAATTAATGTTGTATTGGCTTAAACTCCAAAGACAAAAACTTCAAGATCATGTAATGGACACTAAATCTCCTTTCCATGAGATATCAAATGAATATGAACGTATTACCTATCTTGTAAATAAAAGGCTTGAATATAATAGACCAGTTGTCAATAATTTATCATATGGACTCAGTCAATTGATTCTTCCCTATAATGCCAAACAATCATTAGAAGAATTACACAATTTAAGTGATGATATTGCATTTTATGCTGGTGATACTGCCAATGATTTTGCTTGGTATACTAAGAGGTTTGGTATTCTGACTGTTTATGTTAGCAGTGAATTATATATGTTGAATGATACAAGTGAAGATTTTGCTAGAACTTCAGAATTTGTTGAAAAGAAAGTAAAAGAATTAAATAATCTTGGTGGCGCTTATAATAGCGTAGAGCAATGGGGAGTTTTCAATGCTTTTGGTTTGATTAACTTGATTAAGTCACAATTGACAAGAGGTTAATTAGAAGACTTTATAGGTTTATACTAGGCAAATTAATTATAGTTTAATAAAGGTAAAAATAAGCGGTTATGGTATATATTACGAGTTATTTAGTGTTTTCCAAATTTGATTAATATGCTATAGTACAAGATCATGCTGTCATTTTTGTTCTTACTGAAATAAGTTGATCTCTTGTTCCATCAAGCTTTTTTTGTTCTGCTTCAATTTTTGCTTCAACTCTGGTGATTTCTCCCTGAATAAACTCTATTCTCTTTTCGACATTCATTTTACTTTCGGTATAGCTTTGTGGCATAAGTACAGGACCTGTTAATTTATAAATCTTGGAGTCTTCATTTAAATGCTCAAATTCTCCAAGGACAATTTTATTCTCTTGATATTGAGTTTCTAATTTAGAACGAGCATCTACTAAATCATTAAGTGAAGTTTGAATATTAGAAAATTCAAGAGAAAGTTTCTCGAATTGTTGTTTGAGATCAGCCATTGTAAACCTTTATGAAATGTGTATATAATACGTTTTTTTTTTGTAATACGTAAAAAAACTTGAAGTAGTGAGCGTACAATTTATACTATTTATACTATTTAAACATGTTGCTAACATCTATTTAGGATTCAACATCATCTTTGGTAATTATAAAGATGATGGGTTAATTTTCACGATGGGAAAATACTTTCGTCTTCTTCATTCACTATAATTTCAGTTACGTGAACTTTATACATTCTATTTCTAGATGACTGACCATAATCATTTAATTCTTCATATTCTTCATATTCATCATATTCATCAACAACAGCGTCTTCATCAAAAGATGTACTATCTACGTCCATTAAATCATCATCATCATCTGATGCTTGAATTGCTGAAGATTCAGCTGAATGACCTGAATGACCTGGAACTGATTTAAATGATTTATTTGGTATTAAAAATGAAGGTCTAGTTTCAATATGTGAAGTATGCCTTCTTTTCTGTATTTTTTCACCTTGGGGTATGGGTGAACTTAAGCAACTATTTGATCTTGAAGAATCACCACTTCTAGAGAATGAGGTTGAGCGATTTCGTTGATCATTAAAACTTAGTGCTCTATATTTTCTTTCATTAGCTAATGATTTCAGTTGTTGGTACGGCGATGCAAATAAATCTTGATTAAATATGAATCCTTGACACTCTTTCAACAGAATTATATTGAAAGATGAAGATTCACTAAAGTAATTTGGTGATTCATATACTGATATATTCTCAGCTTGAATCATGCTAGGAGACAAAAATGAATTCCTTCTGAACCAAGGAGAAGAAGTAGATGCAAATGACGAATTTCTTCGTTTCATAATCGTAGGTTCTGGACGATTTGCTGAAGATGACTTTCTTCTCGTTTTAAGGGGGTATTGACTCAAAGACTGTGGTTCCCCCATGATTTGATGAGAATTCGCTTTGTGAGTTAAAATTTAAAAGATGTAAAACTGTAGTGACTAAAATAACTTATATGCTTAAACAGTTTGGGAAATGACCGTTCAAAATTGCTATGTTAAGTTAAGAAAAGGTAGTAAGCTTAAGTCCTGACTATCGAAAGATTGCGATACTGCATAAGCTCAGGGTGTACCCCGGAGCGACCTGGATGTACGGATGTAAAATGGTTACAAGAATTAAATTGATTTTAAGTAATCATATATTTAAATATTCATAAGTATTCACAATATACAAGGCATAAGTTCATAAATACACGAAGGCCAAGTAGGCGGTTAATGAAGTAATAAATTAAGCCCAATTTGGGCAATGCAAGTAGATGAGGCAACCTTCGGCAGGTAATAGACGACGTCACATTATTGACATCAAGAAGAAGTTACTCTTCTCATGTTGAATTGATTCATAACGTATGCCAATCCGTCACGGGAGTTTTTCATGTTTGAAGTAAATTTATTGTGGCTCCATTTTTCGATTCTTTCTTTAAATCCGAAAAAGTTCGAAGAGAATTTCACCTGAGAATTTACCGTAGTAGTTGCAGTACCGTCGGATGTGGTGACATATTTGAGATACTCCTGAACTTTTATAAATTTTCTATGATCGATATTAGCACTGTATGTAAGCATGGTATGTGATTTTGGGTCAATTATCAGCTTTTCAACAATCCATGAATTCAAACGTTCTCCCAAGAATGGTTTGATGAAACTGGGCAACCGACCGGTTTTAAGAACAAGCCGTGTTGTTCTTAACCTACCGTGTTCATCCACGTAACATTCCAAAGTATCCGAACTCAAAACATGTTTAGCATATGGATTAGGGTATCGATTTAAGTATGCAAAGGAAGAAGTTTGAAAATCATAGTTATAGCTATGGGAACTCTTTAATAAAAGTACCATTTCAGTCTGTTTGTGAAACACCCTTTCAAATGAAGTTACTTTGAAGTGAATGTGAGATTTTAAAGTTGAAAAGTGTTTCAAAAGAAAGTGGCGTTAGAGTGATTTTTATCCAATGGGTGAACTGCTTAAGTAATTTTTTGGACAATTTTTCACGCACTTTACGGTGGGGAACTAACAAAGGCTGCAAAAACTCCGCAGACTCATGAAGAAATTGATACACTAGAGATAGCTCAGAACACGGCAAAGACTGAATACTGATAAAATCTACGCAGACTTCAAGTCGTGGTTTGGGGATGTACCCCTTTCTTCCCTTTATAATCATATTAAAACACCCGTACACCACAGTATATTTTAAAGTGCTTGATTTGAAGCAGAAACCTCATGTGAGTAACGGCAATAGATGTCATTGAAATCAATCCAGCCCAGGTTGTTAAAAGTTTGCTATTTTCGACAAGTTGCACTCAGCGATTGCAATGCAGTGAAAAGTAAGTTTTTCAATTATCCATCAAAAATTGCGAATTTGCAACAAAGTGTCGTCAACCTATACTGAAATCAACTGTACTACACTTACCAACAATTAATACAAGAATGGTGCGATTGAAGTGCCCGAATACACGCAACTACGTCTGGTGAGAGATATTTACAGACAAGATTGTGAGAGAAGTTAAGCTTAAATGTAAACACCAAAACCAACACCTATGGACTTATCGGTGATCGTATTACGGTGTCAATTTGACAGCAAAGATTCGGACAATGTGTAATTGTTCCCGAATAAAATTGCACCCTTAGATTGACGTCTAGTGCCGACTCGCGGAACTCTCAAACTATCCACTTGCGTCACTGAACTCTTGGGGGTGGCTTCATTGTAAGGAACGCGTACCTCAAATTCACGGTCGGTTTTCACATAACTACCGTATCAAAAACAACTGCATTATCAAATTGTGAGCAAGACCGAAAATTGCGAAACGAGGGAGACAAAAAATTCGGACATATCGCTAAATGTAAAATTTAGTATATATATAAAATTATCAGCCATGATTTTAAAATTAAACTATTGTCAATAATTTATATCATAATTAATAGTTTTGAAAGATATAATTAATATGTCTACAATTCAAACTGAAGGTGCTACCACCAAACTTAGTCAACATGAGATAATTCCAGCTAAAAATGATATTGGTGCTTTAGCTAATAGAATTAACCTGGAAACAAAATCCCAACATGATAAAATTAATAAATTAATGACATTAAAATTTGCAATCGCTTTCAGAGATGCTAAAGTTTATCGTCAAGGTTTACAAAGTTTTTATCATCTTTTTACAGCAATTGAAAGAAATGTGTTTTATCAATTCAATAATAATCCTGATGGAGAATGGACTGAACTTTTAAGACAAACTTGGAAACCAGAATTAGCTAGAGCTGAAAAAGCTCAACAAGATTTATTATTTTACTACAATGATGATAAATCAAAATTCATAAACCCAAGAATGTCAGAACAAATAAGTTTCTCTAATCATATTGATAAAGTCACAAAAGAAAAACCATACCTTTTATTCGCATATTTGCATGTTATGTACTTAGCTTTATTTGCTGGTGGTAGAGTTATGAGATCAACTCTTTCAAAAACAACTGGTTTCTTCCCACAAAAAGATGGTTTGTCTCATGAAGATATTATAAAATTAGGAGGTAATTTTTTTACCTTTGACGTTGCTGATGAAGATGTCTTCAGACAAATTTTTAAACGTGATTATGAATTAATCACCAGAAATTCATTATCAGAATCTCAAAAATTAGAAATTATCGAAGAATCCATCTACATCTTCAGACAAAATGGTAATTGCATAAAGGAATTAGAGCAATATAATTTAGAAAAAATAACTAAAAAATGGTCTTACTTCTTGGTTACAAGAGGTTATTACGCCATAATAACTTTAGCATTAATTCTTTGTTTGCTTTACGTCAGAAGAATTGTTTTAAGCTTTCTTTAATTGAAAGTTCATGGCTCTCCGGTTTATCATTTCATTTCTTGATAAAATCTATATTGTATATTAGAATTATATTTTAGGTTATATTATTGTAGCATGAGAGTCGTTAATAGTTTATGAATCTGATTCGCTCTCATCGTCGTCGTCATCATCATCATCCTCTTCTTCAACACTTTCGTCTTCATCATCATCATCATCATCATCATCATCATCTGCACCTTCTTCATCTTCATCATCATCCTTATCTCCTTCTTCAACTTCCTTCTTTTTCAAAAGTTCAGGATCAATCTCATTTGTTATACCGTCTGTGTGATCTTTCACCCAATTATCTACCCAAGCATTAATTCTATCAACATTTTCATCCATATCCTCTACGCTATTTGATTGAAGCTCAATAACGAGTTCAGGAGCATACGCTTCACGGGCGTCTTGCAAAACAACTTCCATTATTTCACAATCAATATTCTCTTGAATTTTAATATCACTATAGTTTCTCTTATTTAATCTTTCTACTAATTTTGAATTATCAGTTCTCAAGACAATTACTAGATCAATTAATCTTTCAGGAAAAATATCACAACAATGCCAGTCTACGATGATTCCTCCTTTTCTTAAGTCATTCTCTAGCGTATCAAGTAATCTATCTTCATCAACAACACTTGTATCTAATCTTTCATCGTAACTTTCAATACATTCTCTTTCTTTTGCAATATCACTAATATTTAAATGTTGATAAGGTTTTCCAAGTTGTTTTGCAAGACTTTCACTATGAGAAGTCTTACCACAGCCAGGAGTACCAGTTATTATTATATTAGGTTGAAATCTTCTTGACATTTCTGATAATGATTTACAGTATTCGATGGCTTGCAAATGAAAAAACCAGAAGCGGTCGTGCAATTTAGACAAGAAAAAATTACTACTATTCAGCATATTACGCAAGCTTTAGTTCACTAAATTCAACAGCATATTAAACAGCATGCGTAAGTATAATTCAAATGAATAATAAAATTCAGTACTAACAATCAGCTATATTACCGCCTGGACTACAGTCGAATAATGGAGGATCTTCAGACACTAATAATAATGGAGAAATAGATAAATATGGTTTAAAGGGACTAACTTCATTAGCACAAATGACACAATCAGATCAAACAAAATTTGCTATGGGTCAAGATGTGAACCTTCTAGGTCTTGACTTATCAAAGGATTCAGAAATATTGAAAAATTTAGCCAGTCCTTGGATGGAAACTTCAAGATCAGATGTTGAACCATTTTTTAGCCTTCCACTGTCAATACAACAACAAAATATAATTCCAAAGCCAGAACCTTGTGATAATAAAATTCAATCACTTTCAGATGAAACGTTATTTTACATTTTCTATATGAAACCGAGAGATACTTTACAAGAATACGCTGCAAGAGAATTAGTCGCAAGAAATTGGAGATATCATAAAGATATTCAAGTATGGTTAACAAAAGATAGTAATGTAGAACCTGTTTTAATTAGTCCAGAAGTTGAAAAAGGAGTTTACGTTTTCTTTGACCCTCATAATTGGGAAAAGATCAAAAAAGAATTTGTTCTTCATTATTCTTCGGTTCAAGCATGAACCTTCATGTTAAAATACCTGTACATTATTTTTTTAATTAAATTGTATGAATATACATTTTACTATAACTTGTAAATTTATTCTTTTTGATATGTAACTTTATCAACTTTAACCTCTTCATTAATATAAGTATAGATATACAGAGTACATTTTGAACCTTGAATATCTAATAGGCAGAATGAAGGTATGGAAGACGAAAGTTCTGAAACATCATCTGCAATTGCCTCATCGGATTCAATTTCTTCATCATTATTATCGGAAATCTCAGTTTTGGTTTCCCCTTCCTCTTCAGTAGATTTTGATTCATCTTTACTATTTTCACCTTCAGGGTTTTCTTCTTGTTGTTCTGTTGTGCTTTCTGTACTTTCATCTTTATTTTCATCGTGATCGTGATTTGATAATTGGTCTAGGTTAAGTTCATCTTCCTCCTCTTCGTCTTCATTATCTGGCCAGTCAAATGAGAATGCACCGGTTGCACTTCCAGGATTTATGAAAAATTTCCCATCTAATGTATAAGCTTCAACTTTATGAGTCCCACCCCACACCAATATATCAACGTCCAATTCTCTGGCTAGCGTTAGTAAAGCTAATGGGTCGTTCTTAGGAACAACCTGATACCCGTTGGTGAATCCAACTTTTAAACCATCATGAATTATAGTCTGATGGAATGGTATCTGATAATTATCAGATTCCTTATTTAATGACTTTACTTGTTGGCTCAAAATTGTGGCATCGTCAAATTCACCTCGTACAATTTGAAACGATGGTGATAATGAATATAGAAATTTAAGTGTTTCGGTAGAATTGGTAATGTTACCTAGACATAATACCTTTGATATCTTGTTATTAGAGGGATATTGATTAGGATAAGGTGCTAGTAATTTTCGAAATTTTGATGGTATTTCAATCAGCCTCTCGGGTATATGCAAATCTCCAATAAGCAATGTCAACATTTCAATACAACTTGTGTTTTAAACTAATTATGTAGAGACACGTTATACAGTGTTAAGTTGGCGATGTTCAAATTACTGTTCTCGGTTGAAAAACTAACCCGCGCACTTACAGTATAGATAAGTATAGTACTACTACAATTGATATAATTTCAATGATAAGTAAAATTACAATATTTTCATACAAACAAGATGGAATATTAGATAAAGAAGTTGTTACAGAATAGTTTTTTAATGATCGGAAGTAATCTTTTGTAAAACTTGAGGATAGTTTCTGAAAACTTCATCAAATCTATCTCTATTAGTCATTTGAAATACTTCAGGATCTTTGGCAAGTGCCACAAAGAATGTAGCAGTTCCTGACTCTATAACAGTTAAGGCAATACGGGTAATTTGACCAGCAATCAAAAATCCAAACGCAATAACTGGTGCGTAGTAAGTACCATCAGAGTTATACTCTGGTTTAGTAAGTTTCAAGTAAAGATAACCCAATAACGCAACTATATAACCCACAAACATTGAGTATAAATTCAATGATGTATTAATGAAACAGTCATTGATCAATGCATCCATACCTTTGAATCTAATTAAATCAAAAGTATCTTTAGCAGATCTTATATAACTCTTACCATACAAGGCAACATAACAGTATGCATAATGATTAAAGTAACGAACTAACCATTCGAGTATTCCAATGATGAAATCAAGAATTAAAAATCCACATCCAGCACAAATATCACCTTGGCCAAAAGCATTCTGTTTCAAAATATTAATAAATTGTCTGAGAAGCTGAATTAATGAAACAATCAATGAACCAAAACAAATTGAGCCAAAACAGTAAGTGAGAGCTCTCTTTAAAGAGCCTAAAGCTGGATGTTTAGGTTCTCCTTGATCTGAACCTGCTAAATAATACCAAGTCCCATATACACCAGCAATACAAACATGAATCACATTTCTAATAACTTCGGAAATATAGTAACCTGCAAAGAACACAAAAACAAGCACACCAATCAATGTTGATTGACTACAAGATCCACCACCAACTGAACATCCCAGATTCTTTGAATTTGGATCATACTTCACATATGTAGCAACAATTACTACAGAAAATAAAGTACTGAATAATCCAGAAATAATAATCCCCAAGAAAGAGGTGATAAGAGTCGAAGGATATCTTCTCATAACATCAATAACAATTTGAAGCACAGTTGCACTGAATGGAATTCTGCTTCTGGCACTCCAATAACACCAAGCAGTAAATAATGTAAACACCAAGAATACAACTGCGGCAGAATAGTAACCGGCAACAAAGTAATAAATACAAGTACCCAATCCTAAGATTATATTCAAAATCAACCCAGAAGTAATAAAAATCCTTGGAGCTAATCTAGCATAAACAATAATTGCAATTGAGAGGACTACGGAAACAACCACGATGAAACCAAATAAAATAACTGTATTTGTGTTTAAAGTAAAATCATTTGTAGACCCATAGATGGAACTACCTTGCAGAGCATATGTTTTCTTTAAAGCATTGAGGGTAATACCTGCAATTGCAATGAATCCTGCTACCACTAACCAAAAGAAAATTGCAAATGGCCAATCATTGAATTTTGGTTTATTGACCTTAAAAGATTCATCAAATTGTTGCGATGGTTGTGGTTTTTCAGAATAATGATTGGGTTGCCCTTCTAAGTCTTGATTGGACTCATAGGCTGGAGCCGGATTAGAATTGTAACTCATTGATAATTCAAGATAGCTTAATATGTAAAATAGTTCAAAGTTGAAAATGCAAAATAAATTGTTAGCAATTTTGCACGGCCCGTCATGTCAAATTTCACCTGCATGTTTCTGTAAACAGAAAAATCATGCCAAAACCAGCAATCAAAATCGCACAATGGTTTTTGCAGCCATTAATATCAATTAAGTATTTAATGAGCAATAAAGATGTAGTAGATGGTTTAGGCTAATTGTAGAAAGGTAATGGCTTTAGTAAATGATGTTTTGTGTCAATCTAAGCCCTCATCTCAAGCCGTATAACGATATTTATTGGCGATAAACGTGCAGATATCAAAGAGCTGTTGAACTGAAACAGATGATAATATGCTGTTATTATAGGATGAATTATTTGGAGTTACTAAACACAACACATGACTGCATGTTCATAATACGATTGAATACGATTAAATACGATTTAATACGATTTAATACGAAATTTTGTGAATTTTTAGTTGGTTCGGTGGAGGCGATGTCCCGCAGAAAGGTTAAGACGATAATTCCGAAGAAAATTAACAGAAAAATCCGAGATCCAAATAAATTTACGCAATCTTAAAACCAATCTGAATTCTGCAGCCAAGCGAATTTTTCAGGAGAACACCGATTAAATCATGTACCAAGGCAAATACCGACAAGGAGTGTAAGTGGATTGCAAAGAGTAAAGCCGCGCTCAACGCTACTTTCAGGTACTGAAGAATCTCATTAGTTTGCTACAGATTCTTCAAGGGCCCTAAGATATTATAGCACCCCGAATACTGATATTTAGTATTGACAGTGCATGGACAATAAGGTAAAATTCGTATTTCTCCAACGGCTGTCTCAATGTAAGGCATTTCACCAGATTCAAATCCGTAAAGAGTTCGCCTTACGGAAAACGGTTTTGAGACGGCAAACTGTGGCGTGCGAGACCAATTTTTCCGATGGAACCAGTAAACACTGAAAAAATTATGCATGAGTGGCACGAGACGGAAAAAAATACATCAAAAAATGAGATGGCATTCTAAATGCCGTAAGTGCTGCCTTTCCTCGGATGGCAGTCAGCAATCGAAGCCACTTTGAAACGGCGATGGTTACCTTTAATGATCGAAGATCTAAACTATAAATTCTTAATTCAAAATGTAATGTTACCATATAATCAATTATTGTAAATTTGACCCTTAACTCATCGTTTGTAATGCAGGATAATTTTATTGATAGAACAAATTTGTACGTCAAAATGTAGAATTTTTTCCGCTGTGCTCATGCGATAACGCATTGTATTTCTTTTTACAGCCAACAAGCCTTCTCCTCGCCTGCCATTTTGAGAAATTTACAGGCAAATACTATTGTCCCCACCTTGTAGTGACGCTCAATTATCTGTATTGAGATAATTGGTTCAATCATTCCTCTTATCAGTTATAATGCCGCCCGAATTTTTTTCTTAGTATAAATATAATAAAAATCATTTAATTTTAAGATTTTTGATATAAGATTTTTGATAAACTAACTAATGTCAAAAGAAGAAGAAAATCTTGGTATTACCAAGCAAGAAGAAAGTTCTTTAAATAAATCAGAATCTCTTGGTGAAGATGGAGTTGAAATAACCGGTGTATCTGATGAAGATGAAAATAGACTTCCAACTGAAGAAGAAATGAAAACTTTAAGACATGTTTCTGAATCAATTCCAATGCGTTGTTGGTTAGTTGCTGTAGTTGAATTAGCTGAAAGATTTACTTATTATGGTTTATCTGCTCCTTTCCAAAATTATATGCAAAATACTCCAACTTCTTCACCTCCTGGTGTGTTAAATTTAGGTAATAGTGGTGCAACTGCTTTATCTTATGTTTGGACTTTCTGGTGTTACTTATCTCCAATTGTTGGTGCCTGGGTTGCCGATACTTTCTGGGGAAAATATAATACTATTTTATTTTTCTCTATATTTTATATTATTGGTGTTTTCATCTTATTTATTACTTCTTTACCATCTATTGCTGATCAAACCACTTCTTTAGCTGGGTTTGTTGTTGCAATTATTGTTATCGGTCTTGGTACTGGTGGTGTTAAATCAAATGTTTCTCCTTTGATTGCTGATCAAGTTCCAAAAACCAAACCAGTTATTAAAGTTTTAAAATCTGGTGAAAGAGTTATTCAAGATCCAAATATTACCATTCAAAATGTTTTCATGTTCTTTTATCTTATGATTAATATTGGTTCATTATCTGTTATTGCAACTACTGAAATGGAAGCTAATATTGGATTTTGGGCTGCTTATTTATTACCTCTTTGCTTCTTCGTTATTGCAATTATTGCCTTGGTTTTAGGTAAAAATCAATACGTTAAAGTTCCTGTTTCTGATAAAATTATTGCTAAAGCTTTCAGAATTACTTGGATTAGTATTAAAAATAAAGGTAACTTTGATGCTGCTAAACCAACATTAAATATGGAAAAAAATTACCCTTGGTCTGATAAACTTGTTGAGGAAGTTAGAAGATCTATTTTTGCATGTAAAGTTTTCGTTTTCTATCCAATTTATTGGGTTGTTTATGGTCAAATGCTTAATAATTTTGTTTCTCAAGCTGCTCAAATGGAAACTCATGGATTACCAAATGATATCTTACAAGCTATTGATTCTATTGCTATTATTATTTTCATTCCAATTTGTGAAAGATTTATTTATCCATTCATTAGAAAATTTACTCCATTCAAAGCTATTACCAAAATTTTCTGGGGTTTCATGTTTGGCGCTGGTGCCATGGTTTATGCTGCTGTTCTTCAACATTATATCTATAAAACTGGTCCATGTTACGATCATCCATTAGCTTGTCCTGCTGGATTAAACGTTCCAAATCATGTTCACGTTGCTATTCAAACACCTGCATACTTTTTGATTGCTATGTCTGAAATTTTAGCTTCTATTACTGGTTTAGAATATGCTTATACTAAAGCTCCAGTTAATATGAAATCATTCATTATGTCTATTTTCTTAGTTACTAATGCTGTTGGTTCTGCTCTTGGTGTTGCTTTATCTCCAACTTCTGAAGATCCAAAATTAGTATGGACTTACACAGGTTTAGCCGTTTCATGTTTCATTGCTGGTCTTCTTTTCTGGTTCATTTTCAAACATTATAATGATAAAGAAGAAGAATTGAATCAATTGGATTATCTTGAAGAAGATGAAGTCATTGCTAATCCTAGCGCATTGAGACCAATTACTTCACTCTCTCACTCTATTAAGAGTCTCGCCTAATAATGTATATATTATAATGTAATATAGTTTAACGTAATGAAATGTAAACATCTTATCTATAAAGAGGATAAAATCTAATTAAATCATAGTTATTATGGATATTTTGCAGCCTATTTTAGTACGGGTGCACGGGTGCATTTTATCACGCGTAGCTTTAAACACCCGTCGTGACAAATTATTCAATTAAGATCTCTATACTATTTTCAATACATGGAATTTACACAGCCGACGCAGACTCAACCTACACAGCAGTCGCCGGCTACCCAAACACAGGGTGAATTTGCAGGTGATAAAAATCATATATGTCGATTAATATGTACAACTGGACAATATCAATTTTTCGATTTGAATAAAGAGAAACCTACTAAATTACCTATTAAAGATAATAGAAAAACATGGATAATTGGAAGAAATGCAGAATGTGATATTGTGGTAAGTTCATGTACTCGATTATCTAATAGACATTTGAAAATATGGTTCAATTTAAATGATCAAACACTTTGGATTCAAGATACTTCAACTAATGGAACTCATTTAAATGGAAATAGATTAGTTAAAGGTTCAAATTATATACTTAATCAAGGTGATGAAGTAGCAGTTGGTGTTGGAGTTCCGTCTGATGTCATAAGATTTGTTGTAATTTTTTCAGATCTTTTCAATCCTGCAAAACTTTCAAATTCAAATAATAATTCAATTATAAAAGATCAAGGTATATATAAAGATTTTATAATTAAAAATGAAACTATAGGTCAAGGAGCATTTGCAATTGTTAAAAAAGCAGTTGAAAGATCATCAGGTGAATCATATGCTGTTAAAATTATCAATAGAAGAAAAGCTCTAAATACCGGAGGTGGTGCAATGATTGGCGTGGAAAGAGAATTAGAAATTTTAAGAAAATTAGATCATCCAAATATAGTTAGTTTAAAAGCATTTTATGAAGATTTAGATAATTATTATCTCGTTATGGAGTTAGTTCCTGGTGGTGATCTTATGGATTTTGTTGCTGCAAATGGTGCAATTGGTGAAGAAGCAACACAAGTTATAACGAAACAAATACTCGAAGGAATTACATATGTTCATAATTTAGGAATTTCTCATCGTGATTTAAAGCCTGATAATATACTTATCATGCAAGATGATCCAATCCTTGTTAAAATTACAGATTTTGGATTAGCAAAAATTAGTGATAATTCAACGTTTATGAAAACATTTTGTGGAACTTTAGCATATGTTGCACCCGAAGTTATCACTGGAAAATATGATTCACAAAATTCAAGTCAAGCCGAGCGTGATAATTATAGTTGCTTAGTTGATATTTGGTCATTAGGTTGTCTTGTTTATGTTTTGTTAACTTCACATCTTCCATTTAATGGTAAAACTCAAAGTCAAATGTTTCAAAAAATTAAAAAGGGTGAATATCATGAATCTCCATTAAATTCATACAAAGTTTCTAAAGAAGGAAGAGAATTTTTAAGTGGTTGCTTACAAGTAAATCCAAGACTAAGATGGTCAGCAGAAGATGCTTTAAAACATTCTTGGTTGAAAGATGTTGATAATTATAGTCAAGAATCAATTTCACAAGAATCTCAAAAAGTTATAAGTTTATCACAATCACAATCACAACAAATGCGTAAAATTGAAAATGGTTTACATATAAATGCTTCATTAAGTAAATTAGATGAAGATATTATGATGAGACCTCTTGATAATAATAAGAAACCTAAAAGGGAAGTTAATAATGAATTTAAAATACCCAAAAGAGTGGTTCCATTACCACAATCACAACAACCAGCATCACAACAAAAAGCATTCTCTCAACCACGTAAAATTTCATCAGATATACCGGATTCACTTCCTGAAGAAAACGAAAATAATTTGGAAACTACAAGCGGAATCGATTCAAATGAGCAAAATCTGCCAGAACTAAATTTATCACGAAAAAGGTCTGGTGATGGAACAATGTCAATACTGAAAGAGAAAAGACTTAAAATGATTGAAGAAATTAATACATCATTTAAACAACAATCATCATCTCCTTCTGCTAAAGAAGTATGGAATAAATTGACTGCTTCCATGGAAGATGGTAGTTCATTACCGTCGGATACTTTTATAGCATTAAAGCCAGTCACAAACTCTACAACTAAAAAGCCTATTTATATAAGGCAAGGTGTTAATCCGTATGCCATTGGAAGGAATGAAACCTGTGATACATTTATCAATGACGATAGAATGTCAAAAATTCACTGTCTAATAAATAAGAAAAGACATCCAATACTTGGAAAGTCAATTTACGAAAGTCCTGCTCATTGCCTTGATGATATTTGGTTATTAGATTTTAGTACTAATTCTTGCTATGTAAATGGAGTTATGTTGGGTAAGAATAAAAAAGTTCAAATATTTAATGGAGATCGATTGGATTTTTTTAGAGATGAAGGATCACATGAACTGATGAGTTTTACAGTTGAAATAATTGATGCAACAGGATTATTTAATGGTGGAGATCGAGTTTCAGAAATTGATGGGAAACTTGTTAATGTTTTAAAATTAGATTCAAGTGATTTAAAATTAAAACCAAGTACAGTCACTGATATAAGTGTTAGAAGTAGTAATCTAAAAATATCAAGTCAAGATTTGGGTGAAGGAGTTATAGGTGGTAATGGAGGAAGTTTTAATCCTCAATTAAGACAACAAAGGAAACTTTATGAAACTAATAAGAGTCCACAAAGGTCACAAACTTCTAAACGAGCAAATTTACAAAGTGGACAAGCAAGGCCGTCAAATGCGTGGTTTTAAGCATTATACAAAGTATATAAATAGCATAAGTCATGAATGTATAGTAATTAATTAATACCATTATATATCTTATGATAAATTTGGATTTATCATGTCAAAGTCATTTTCTTTATCGTTCTTAGCATTAAATGGTGGAGTAACTGATCCCATAATGATTGATGGTTTCTTATTTAATTCATGTCCCATGTAAGGAGAATTCAAAGAATTTGAATCTACTAATCTTCTCAATTTTGATGTTTTGGTTATTCCATTGATTATGTGATCTTTATCTTTTATTAATTCTTTCAAATGAATAATTTCTTCTTCTTGATCTCTCAATAATAATTCAACTTGTCTTGGTATTCTAGGTTCAGGTATACGATTTTGAGGTGGTTTAGTTGATGAAGTTGAAGTAACACTTGAACTTCTGGAAACGACTGACAGTTTTTGTAATGCTGCATTATTTGCATTAAGTGCTAATTGTTCATGAGCAATTTGAAGTTGAGTTTCTAAATGACTTATATATGACTTGTATTCGTCCATTTCATAATTCATACGTTTATAGAAATCTTCTAAATTTGACATCATTATTTGCAGTGAATTATTATCAACACCAAGTCCTAAAATATCGTTCAAAGCATCATTTCTTAGAAGAACTGTTTCAGTTTTTTGTAAATCTGTTAATCTTGTGAGATGTTCTAATTTTTCATTTAAAAGTTTGATTTCTGCTTCTGATTGAGCAAATTTGATATCTTTTTCAGAAACTCCATCATGTGAAGACGATGAAGAAGATGATGAATTACTTAAAGATCTTTTACCAGGTCCATTTATTCGAAGTATATCAATTTCATTTTTTTGAATTTCGATTGTTGATTTTAATTCATCTATTAATTTAGCTGCTTCTTCACCATTTATTGAAGTCTTTTTATTGGTATTAACATGCATTATAATATCTTTTGCTCTTGCTGCAAATCTTAAAGTATTATAAGTTTCTGACACAAATTGTTGATTAGTATTTGAAGAAGAAGACCCCAAATGTATAGTACATAAGATCAGAATTAATGAAGATCCGGAAAGGGCAGGTTGTAATAATCTTGTAAGTTTTGAATCTCTATAAGGAATATGTTCATTGAAAGTTGGTGAGCCAGATCCATTTGAAGATAATGATAATTTATTTATAACAGTTGATAATGCAAGTAATGATTTATTTATATAAGCACCTTCTTTTCTTCTTTCAGCACTTGAAGTTGCTCGTTCAGATCCAGCAAGATCACATAATGATAAAGTTGAATGTTGTTCTAATTTAGTAGACATATCTATAGTGGTTAATTTGACTTGAAGAATTGAATGTGATCTTGATGATCTAGCATTAAAATCGGTTGCACTGGTTTTCCTTTTATTATCACCTCTTTTAATTAATTCAAGTATTTGAGATTTTGAAGTTATAGTTGGAGATGTAATACCTACAATTTTAACACCTTGAATTGGATCATCTCTTACTTTCAAATCTTGAGACAATGATGAAGAAGTTTCACTTAATAAATCAATAATTTTTTCATTATAAATTTCCAAATAAGTTAAATTTATCGTAATTTGTTTAGAAGCTGGTTCTGATTCAATTTTATTGAAAATATCATCAATGGCAAGTTTAACAAATCCTGGATCTTGATCATCACCTCTCATTGAAAATGTTTTACCTGAACCTGTCATACCATAAGCGAAGACAGTTCCATTATAACCTTCTTGAAGGAAACTATTAACTATATGCAGACAAGACCGTTGATAAACTTCAAAATTTGTAAGTGGAGCATGTACTGAAAATACATTATCAAAGCTAAACGATGATGAATCTGTTGTATTTGTTATGGTATTAGAATTTTGATTAATTTCCCAAGAAAGTGGTTGAAATTCACTTATACTAAAAGGATTTGGTCTTATAGAAACAGTTATATTTCCAGTATAAGGTTCATAATTTCTTGAAGAAATTGATGGAGTTGATGGTCTACTTGAACCACTACTATTTCTTGAACTCATTGATGAGCCCGGTCTAGATCCTGGTCGAGGTGACATGGGTCTTAATGAACGAGATGATGGAGGTCTTCGGAAATCACTTAGACTGATTCGAGGTAATGAAGAATTGGCTTGTTGTGGTGATGATAATCCTGATAGTGACGACCTTGGTCGAAATGAACTTGAACTTCTATTCGACATGTTAAAGTTATATAAACTAATGGAAATTAATGAAATTAATGAAATTATCGTATCTCTTCAAATTAACTTTGAAATATGAAAATACCTTGCAGGGATACAAATATTCGATTATATAATCCGAATTAAATTGACATGACGATTATCAAAGTTTGTTTGTTATTTTACCAAATGCGGTAGTTAAATTATGTGCGTGCAGCTAATTTGAGGCTGCAAAAAAATCAGGGTAAAGCACTAAAAAATCGTGGTATAGACGTGTTCAAACTAGCGAAAACTAGCCTCAAATAAACTTGTTAAGAGCTACCGTATCACATTAGAATACATGGCCAATGCTTTCTATCGATATAACTTGTATTTTTAAGTGACATTTCTTTATAAAACTAAACACGGTTTATCGGTAGGATCTTTACCATACCATACAGACCATCCATGATACTTCATGTTTAAACCTGATTTCTTATTCTCCATGTCTGATTTTGCTGCAATTGCCGAGGCAATGTTTGCGTAGTGAATACTGAAACATAATTTACTCGAAATATTAGGTTTAACCTCAACTATTTCACCAAATTTACTAAAATCTTCAATTACTTCAGCAATGTCAAATTCGGTAGAGAAGTGGGTTTTATGTGAAGGCATGTAGCTTAGCGAATACTCTAAGTTTACCTTGTTGAAAACAGGTTTGGAAAAAATAAGTACCCTTCTTGCTGGTCCGTTAACTACCGAGTCTTTAATAGTAGGAGAAAGTATGGGATGACAATTAAAACTGACATTTTCTGTATTTCTTTCATTTGCCCAACTAATTGTAGCATATTTCCCATTGATATTGAAAAATTTGGTGTTTTTGACGTAATTAAGAAATTTATGGGCATCTTGTGGAAAAATAAAATAAAGTTCCATCGATGAAGGAGCTCCAGAGTAAAATACTAGCCTTTCAAGTGGTCCACAACATATGTGACTTAAAACAGTTTTTGCATTGATATTGGAAGGTAAGTCTGTGAGAACGACAACTCTCCTGGAACTGTGATATCCTTGTGAGCCACTTAAGCTCAGAAATGTTTTTGAAAATGTTCTTTGTGGTGACTTTTCTTTTCCATTGGGGAAAAGTTCTTTTAATTGTCTTACATTTCCGTCATCTTTAGATTCACTGTAGTATGAAGGAGGTCTTGTGGATGGGACTCTACTTCTTCCTCTGACTTCGGTAGAACTTAAAGGAGCATTAGGTTTGTATTCATCATCACTTTCTTCGTCCCAGAAAAATTTGGCTGCAAATCTTCGCAACGAACTTATATTCTTGGAGGATGACATGTGTAGCATACTAATGAATTATTGTAGCAACTGATAGCAATACTAAGTAATATCACCTAGTAAGTAGGGAGCAATCGACTAAAATTATACTTATATCCTTGTAATTAAACAATTATTAGGTATTTCTGTGAAAATCGCAAAACTACGAGAATTGGTACAAAAAGAGTCATTTAAAGGGATAAACGGAAAAAGCCAATGAACAACCCAACTAAGCTCAAAGTAACAACCAACATCCCATAACCCATTGTATCTCGATAGCTACTAGTAACTACATCTACATTATGATTTTACGAATCAGTCCCCACGGATTTTTAGCAGCCAAATACTCATCACCGCACGATACATTTTTTTTCACCTCATCTCTAACCATCTCCATGTTTAGAAAATAACTAGCCAGATTTCAACGTATAAGATCGGATTTTTTGAAACAACTACCAAGCATGAGTTCGGAATTACCGTTGAAAAGAACTTTAGAAGCTTCAGAGGAAGCTAAAAAAAAGCATAAAGTTGCTCAACAAGAACGTGCTAAGAAAGTAGTACAAGAAACTGATGTAGGTATTACTCATTATGTTAATGAAATTAACCAAAGAGGAGGATTTTACGGAACTATGAAAACCTTATACTCAGATTTCATGGTCAATGAGATCAAGCCAAATGGTGAAATTGTTCACTTACTCGATGAAGGAATAGAAATGGGAAAGACTAATAAAGAGAAAGCTCATGAAAAGAGACAACAGAAGAGAGCTGAACTTCAAGGAAAGACCGAAGAAGAAATAGAACAATTGAAAGAGCAAAAGAAAGCAGAAGAAGCCAATAAGCCAAAGTACGAACTAAGCGATGAAAATAAAACCAAACTTCTCGAATTTATAACAGCAGACGAATTACAAAAGATTGAAGACCTTTTCACCAGTGGTAATAAAATGGAGACAGAAACAGCTTTCAACGATAAACAAATTCGTGGTGGATTACATCAACTTTTAAGAACCGCATTTCAAGGTAAATTGGAAACTACTACTTCAGATTCTAATACTTTCATCATTACTCTCTCAAAGAAAGATGGTGGTCAAAGAGGTAGAAAACAAGAGAGTATAAATCACGTAGATGAAAATGGAGTAATTAATTATGGGCTTGGTAAGTTCAAAAACTATTTACATTTCACAGTATACAAAGAGAATAGAGAAACCATGGAAATTGCTAATCTTCTTGCTAAGTGTTTGAGAGTCCCTGTAAAGAACATTAATTTTGCAGGAACAAAAGATCGTAGAGGTGTTACTTGTCAAAGATTTTCCCTTTTCAAAGGAAAAGTTGCCAGAGTAACTGCTTTAAATAAAGGTCTTAGAAATGCAGTATTAGGTGGATTCACCTATGAAGACGATAAATTAGGATTAGGTTTATTAAAGGGAAATGAGTTTATCATTACTATCAGAGATATCAAGCCGATAAATGAAGGTGATGACGTGGAAAAAGATATTGCCAAATCATTTCAATCTCTTAATACCAAGGGATTCATTAACTATTACGGGATGCAAAGATTTGGAACTTTTTCAATTTCTACACATTTCGTAGGAATGCACCTTTTAAAGGGAGAATGGAAAGAAGCCGCTGAATTAATCATATCAGAGCAAGAAGTAGTTGCACCAGATTCTGCCGAAGCAAGAAAAATTTGGGCCGAAACTGGAGATGCATCAGCAGCTTTACGAAAATTACCTGGTAGGTTTACAGCTGAACATTCAATTTTATCTTCTCTTGAGACTGAAAAACGATTGGAAAATGGTGAATTTAATGCTAATGCTTATTTTAAAGGACTTATGGCCATTCCTCGTAACTTACGTCTGATGTTTGTACATGCATACCAATCATATATATGGAACATTGTTGCATCTGAAAGATTTCAAATGTTTGGTTTAGAAGTTCAAGAAGGTGATTTAGTTTTAATTGATCCAGAAGAAGAAGCCAGGAAAAGAGAAGAAGAACAAGATGAAGATTTTAAAGAAGATGTTCCAGTGGATACCTTCACCCGAGCCAGACCTTTAACCAAGGAAGAAGTGGATTCCAACAAATATACTATATTTGATATTGTTTTACCAACCCCAGGTTTTGATGTGGTTTATCCAAGTAATCCAAAATTGAGACAACTTTACATTGATGTGATGGCTAAAGACGGACTTGATCCAAATAATATGAGAAGAAAAGTTCGTGAATTTTCATTATCTGGATCATACCGAGCTATTATGAGTAAACCAGAAAATTTGTCTTATAAAATTGTTAATTATACTCAAGATGATAAGCCTATAGTGAGAACAGACCTTGAATTACTACAAATGAAAAAAGTTCAGGACACTGAAAAAAATACAGAATTTTCCAGAATAATAGAGTCCGATGAACCTGAAGCCAATAAAAAGGCAGTAGTATTATCAATGCAATTAACTACTAGTTCTTATGCTACTATGGCATTAAGAGAATTTATTAAAAATGTTGAAATTTAACTCGCATAAATAGTGAAATATTCGGACCCGAATTAATATACATAAATTTAGCTTAATAATAGTGACTGTTTCTCTACTAAATTTGATTAAAATTCTAAAAGTTTTTCAATTCACCTACTTCCAATTGAGTCAATCCCAGCTTCTTGATCAATCCTAAATACTTTCAACCCTAATTCTTTTACTTTAATCGTTATGTTTAGACCCACAATTAAATCTGTATCACCTGAAGAGTTTGTGACATTAGTAAAGTCAAGTAATTCTCACTCCAGAGTAATTCCAATTGATGCCTCTTGGTATATGCCCAATTCGCCTCATAATGGAAAGCAACAGTTTTTAAAAGAGGAAAGAATTCCAAATGCAGCATTCTTCGATCTTGATGAAGTTGCATTACCTAATTCAAGTTATCCACATATGCTTCCACCATACGAGGTTTTCAAAAAATCAATTGAAGAACTTGGATTACTGAAGACAGATAGACTTGTATTTTATGATAAATCAGGGATTTTTTCAAGTCCAAGAGCTGCTTGGACTTTCCAATTATTTGGACATGGTCAACTGTTTATTTTAAATCATTACCTCAATTATAAATCTGCAAAACTTCCACTTGCTACTAATGAAGTTTCGTCTATTGCTACATCGGCTGAAGGAAATGAAAAATATCATCTTATTAGTAAAGATCAATTAGAGTCTAATTATAGAGATCAAGTCATTGATTATAATGAACTTCTTGCTTTAGTTAAATCTGATAAACTCAGTAAACATTATATTACTTTTGATGCTAGATCCACCTATCGGTTCACCGGTGCTGCTCCTGAACCGAGACCAGGATTATCATCAGGTCACATTCCCGGTGCTTTATCACTCCCATTTTCAAAAGTTTTGAAACAAGATGGTACTTATAAATCAAAGGAAGATTTAATTGAAGTTTTCAAAAAAGATTATAATTTGGATTTAACTAAACCAATCGAAGGTAAAGAAGGAATTGTCGTTATGTGTGGTACTGGTGTCACTGCAGTTATTCTAAGATTAGCAATTCAAAGTGTTATTGGATCAAATATTCCAATAAAAGTTTACGATGGTAGTTGGACTGAATGGGCTCAAAGAGCTCCTACTTCTTTAATTAAAAAAACAGCTTAACTTGTTATTAAGCTAGCTTAATTATACTACATAGTTTATGATAAATACCATGACAAAATTAACTCCATACTTTAACTGAATTATCCAGACCTCCACTTAAAAAAACACACCTCATTTTAGATTCTATAAATTTCATTAATTCTTCTCTATCATCTGTTTTATCACTTGTACTTTTAGGAGGTTCAAAAGTTTCAAAAGATGCAAAATTAATATCATTAATGAATCCTTCATGCCCACTCAAAGTCCTTATACATTTTATAGTATTCCCATGATATAAACTTTCTAAGTCCCATACTTTAATAACTTTATCATCACTACCACTAAATATAAATCTACCATTTGGATGAATTGCCAAAGTTTTAACCCACGATTGATGACCCATAATATCGGCAATGAGATAACCTTGAGAATTATTTTGTTGTGAAGGTAATGGATGTCTATGAGGTCTGAGAGTTGGTGTTGGAAGTAGCCATAATTTTATAAGATTATCACGACTAGCAGAAATGCAATATTTGAAACCTAATGTTTCAGTATAAATTGGATCAGAAAATACCGATGGTGAAATATTAGGGAATGAATCAGAATTATCGATTAAAAATTTATCAATATAAAAATTTGAAGTTAATGGTAAAAATTTAACAGTTTCAATAACATGACTATGACCAATTAATAAAGATACACCAGTACCTGAATCAGCATGAGAAAGTCTTACTGATTGATCATTAGAACAAGTAACTAAGAAATCACCTAATTCAGAAGATTGATTTAAATTATTAAGCAGAAGTTTTGAATTAATACTTATAACGTCAATATCTCTTACCCAATCACTATGACCAATAAAGCTTTTAATACAAAATCCAGTAGTTAAATCCCAAACTTTAACAGATTTATCTCGAGATACTGAATATAAATAATGTGGATTAGTTTTTGAAAATGCAATTGAAGAAATAGTATGTTCATGACCAGATAATGTTCTCATATGTTTATAAGTTGAACCATCCCAAATTTTTATTGAAAGATCAGCAGAACAAGTAGCTAAAATATATGATTTATTTTTATTAGGTATATTTGATTTACCATTTGAAAGATGAAGAGGAATATCTGACCATTTAATTTTATTAATACCTCTTGTATGAGCATTTATAATTTTTTCAGGTATAAGAGTATCATCATTAACAAGATTCCAAGATATAAGAGATCCATCGGTACATCCACAATGTATAATTGGAAGAAATGGATGAATTGAAATTGATTGAACTATTTGTAAAGATTGAGTTTTAAAAGTTTTAATTACATTTTTAGGTATCCAATTAATCTTATCTTTCGCAATAAGAGATGAATTATTTGAATCAAGATTATTTGAATTTAAAATTGATTTATAATTATTTATTTCATTTTCAAGATCAATAATCTTCTTTTGTAATCTTAAAACTGTTGACCATTTTTTCTCTAGATAATTTGGGATAATATTATTATTATTTTCATCAATTGTATTTAGAGGAGTTTGAAGTACATTTGAAATTGCAAGAATTAAATTTGAATTCCCAGTATTTTCATTTAAAATTGGTTTTAAATATTGAAGTATAGCTTTATTAAGCTCTTGTTGTTGCCTAACTGTTAATATCTGAGGACCCATTGCCCATTTATAAACTTTTAATTATGTATTAGACGTTAAAAAAATTGATTTTTACGCGAATTACTCTATAAATGTAAGTGTTTAAACTACCGTAGTAAATTAGTTGTAGGTTGATTGTTGTAGTAAATCAGATTTAATTGACTGTTGATAATTAGCGTCCTTTTAAAGCGGCAAAACGTGCTTTGAGAGAATCAAAATCATCTTGTGGTTTCACTGATTTTGACTCTATTTTCTGATCAACATTAGATTCTGCTAATTCAGCAATTGGAGGTTCAGGAATTTTAACTCCAACACCACCACTTGGAGAATCATCATCATCATCATCATCGCCAGTTTTACCAGCTTTAACATCTTCAACTTCAATTTTCAATCCTGAATATGGAGCTTCGTAAACTTTTGCTATTTCACATAAATATAAATCAACTAATTGTTCAGGAGGTGATTCAACCAGACACTTTTTAACAATTTTACTAGGAACGTACTCTTCATTTTCATTTTCAATAACTAATTTTCCAAATTCATTTCCATATTTATATAAGAAAATATCTCTTATATTTGTAATTTCTTTAAGTTCAGAATGAGGAGCTGCAAAAATTATTGACAGAATTGCTTCTTTTAATGAAGGTTCAACTCCTTGCCTTGAAGGATCTAATATTATAGCAATCCTAGCAAGAAGTAATTCACAATATAACTCAAGATATTCTAAAAGTTCAATATAAATATCATCTCTTATAATATTTTCAACTCTAATTTTAGCGCTAGTTTCTTTACCTTGATTTAATAAATCTGCTAATTGTCTTCTTTGTTGCTTTGTAAGAGCACTTTTCTTTTGTTGAATAAATTGAAGTTTACTTATAGCCATTTTGAGACTGGTCTTTAATCTGGCTAAATTAACATGAGATGGTGGTTGATGTTGTGGCATTATATTGTTAAGGGTTTGGGTTTAAATTTCAATTTAAATCGCATTATTTTATAAATAATTACCGTAATTTATTACATAGTTAAGAATTGAAATCTGTTTTTAGAATGATATTCATTACATAGTTAAAGAATTAAAAATATGGTCATTTTAAATTATCGTAAATTATTACATAGTGTGAATTAAAATTTCTGCTTTGCAGATTAAAAGAAGTAAGAAGTTGAATTATTCATCTTCTTGATTATCAATTACTAAAGTATGATCATGAATTGGAATTCCTTTAACAAGAACATCTTCTTCATCTTCAACAAATTGTGAACCAATATTATCAGAACTTTTAACAATTTTTTTCAATGTACAACAATTAATATCCTTAATCCATTCATCCAGTAAAATATCTTCTAATGTAGCTCGTTTTCTTGGATCAATTTGTAACATTTTTGATATTATTGGTCTTGATGCATGTGGTAATAATCTCATAAGTCTATAAGGTCCATAAATTTGTTTATGAGATGATTGTTTCTTTTTATTATTTGAATTTTCTGATTCATCATTAGTTTCCTTTTGATTTGAAGAATCATCAATTTCTAAATGTTTTTTTGTTTCATTAAATTCATTCTTCTTTTCATTCTTTCTATTTTCATAATCTTGAAGTTTATTATCAATTTCTTTTAATTCAATTAAAATATTTTCAACTTGTTCTTCACTTAAAATATCTGGATGATTTTTATTAGAAATTTCTTCTTCATCATTCATTTCAATATCTTCTTGTCCTTCAATATCATTTTTTTCAATTTGTTCAACTAATGATTTTTTCTTTTTATTCAGTCTGACAATTAAATTCTTTAATTTTCTTTGTTGTAATAATAATTTATGACATTCATTACTTAATTCATAATCATGGAAATTATCATCATCCATTGAATATAATTTAAAGCTATTATCTTTTTCAGGATTTGGTATTTTCCACGGGAATCTTTTAAGTGTCATACAACAATATATTATAGCAATTGACCATAAATCAACTGGTTGTGGATTATAAGAATTTGAATTTTTTAATACTTCTGGTGCTAAATATGGATCACTTCCAACAATTCCATGACATGGATGAATACTATCTTTTGAATTTCCATATTGATCATATGGATATTTAAAAATTACTGCACTTCCAAAATCAATAATTTTTAATATTCCATCAGTTGTAAGAACACAATTATCTAATTTTAAATCTCGATGAGCTAAACCTAAACTATGAAGATAACTTACACCTTCAATGATTTGTTTAAGACAACAATTAATTTCTTGTCTTGACATTTCACCACTCATAACAACTGCAAAAAAATCAATTGGAGCATACTCCATAATTTCAAAATATCGATTATTTTCATGAATTATATCAATTGTTTTAATAATATTTGGATGTTTTAAAGTTGATCCAATACAATATTCTGCAGTACATTTTCTAGTATAATCTTTTAATGATTCAGTATTTCTTCTTGGTCTAAATTCTTTAACGGCAAAAGTCTTGGAATCTGATGGTCTAACAATAAGTTTAACAGAACCCCCTGCACCACTACCTAATTCTTTACCTACTTTACCATATTTTTTAACTAAAGGAGAATCATCATCAGTAAATGGAGCCAGAGAATTTTTATTAGTACTATGAGATGCATGATGAAGTAATTGAGTTGAAGTTTGATTGATTAAATTTGCAAGAGATGTTGAAGATGGTTCTCTACTATGTAAAGTCAGTTGAACTCCACTTTGAGTTCCACTAATATGATGAGATGTTGTAGATGCAATATGAGGAGGTGAATGAATATTATTTTGATAACTTAATGAATTCCCATCTAATTTCCCAGGTCTTGAATTTTTCTTTGTTGGTTTAAAAAGTTTCTTTAATTCAACCATTGAATTTGATTTCATAAAATTATGATTGGAATCTTCTTTATTTAATGGTTGATGAACTGATGGTGCAGGTGAATTAATTGGAACTTGTGTAAGATTTGATGGATGTGATGAAGGTGAAATATGTTTTGAATTAATATTATTTGAACTATTACTATTACCTTTTGCTATAGGATCAGCAGAATTTGTTAAAGTAGGAGAAACTAATGAATCTTGAGAATCATGTTTACCAATATGAAATCCAAGAAATTTTCTTGGGGTGGTTGCACCAGAAGTCGTATGAGAATGATTTGAAGTTGATGGTACTAAATCTTCATCAACTGAAGGTTGTTTAAAATGGGAAAATAATTTAATTTTATGTTTGTCAGGCATTTTTAATTATAGTATCCTTAATTTACTGAAAAAATGTGTATGAATGGCAAGCTCCCAATATGTAATCGGGTACGAGACTTGGTAATCTCGATATAACAATACCTAATTTCAACTAATGATGAAACTTTGACTTATTTATGGAGTTGAAGACTTTTAAGAGTATTGATTTTATTACAATATTCTAAACCAAATTCTTTTTTTTCCAGTCTCACTACCTCAACTGAGTCAATAAAATGATAGTTTAAACAATACTATTGTTATGGGGATGGTTTAAATTGTTATAATTTAAAGTTTAAACGATCCTTAATTATTTGAAAGTAATGTAAAAAGTTATGTTTAGTATTTACTTAATGATTTAAGTAATTTAATCAGTTTATATCATTTAACTACTCAATTTGAGAGACCCTGTGAAATTTCTACAAACTACGACTAGATGTGCACCACGTAACTCTGGACGACATTTTCCTATCAATTATGTAAATTTAGACTTACTGAATCCGATCCGGCCGATTCCCATCCATTAATTAGCGTATATTAAAATATGGCTATACGGAAAATAGCAGCAATTCTATTGGTAGACGGAGTCACGTGATGTTGCGATCACCAGATCTGATTCTGGATTTGCAGCAATTGGTGGATCTTCTTCTAAATTTATGTAATTTACTATATTGTAATTTACTATGTTTATGTAATTTACTTTATAAATGCTATAACCGTCCCAGATGTGATCATTCTTTGATTGCAGTACCTTTAATATGCTTTGCTTTTTCATGAACTTTAGTTTGAGAATCAGGTCTACTATGACGTTTTTCATTATCTTGTCTTCTTTTAAGACTTGAAAGTTCAATACGTTTAATTTCTTGAGCCTTTTTAACAACTTTTGGAACATGACGATGTCTTGAAATTCTTCTAATTTCTGGCATATATTTATATCTTTCTTTTAATGCATCATCGTATTCCATTGAAACTCTTTGATTTGATGATTTAATACCTGCACGATCATTACTTTTAGCTCTCCATACTCTTACATTTGCATCATCTGATCCTGTCAAAATATATCTTGCATCAGTAGTAAATTGAACTGCGAAAACATGTTGCATTCTCTTAGTATGATAAACATCTCTTGAATGACCAGCTTTTGTTTTGAAAAGTCTTATAGTTTTATCATAAGATCCAGTAACTAATTCATCACCAGTTGGACTAAAATCAATATCTGTTACTGCACTAACATGATCTTTATAAATATTAACAGAACGATCCAATCTTCTCATATCCCAATAATAAGCATTATGATCTTCACAACCACTTGCAAAATGATAAGCTTCCATTGGATTCCAAGCAATTGCATTTGTTCTTAAATGAGTGACAACTTTTTGAATTGGAGAATTTGTTCTAATATCATAAAGAACAATTGAATTATCTGAACCTGAACTTGCTATTATATTTGTTTGAGTTTTATTAAATTTAACAGAATTAATATTATCAGCACCCCAAGTTAAATCAGTTGTAAATCTTGATCTTTTCAAATCCCATAATTGTATAGATGCACCACCTGTAACGAAAAGATCATCTGTGAAATGATGATCAATTCCTTTAAATGCATGTTCTCCTAACCAAGTTTTAACTAATCCATTATCCTTCTTTTGATACATTTCTAAATCATTTGTATCACCAAATTCTTCACTACGAACTGACCATAATTTAATAGTTTTATCATCACCACAACTAAGCATCATTTTTTTACCATTATTTGTATCAGGTGTAACACATAATCCACTTACCATTCCATAATGAGCTTTAAAACTAATAATTTCTTGTCTTGATGTTAAATCCCAATATTTAATTACTCCATCTCCACTTCCACTTGCAACTTGATTGGTACTACCAAAATTCTTAGCAATAGAATAAATCCCATCTCTATGTCCATCTCCTAATTGTCCTACAAATGGTTGTGCAAACATTCTTTCCATTTTAGTAGCTGTTAATGCTCTAGTATATTCTCTTGCTCTTTCAAATGGATGTAAAGCAGGATCTAAATTTCTTGGAAGTGATGATTCCTGGGTGTTTTTCACAGGCACATAGGCGTCGGAAGATCTACTAATGGTTTTAACCTTCATGATATTAATGATTAATTAATGATGTATTAAGCTCATCTCATTTTTACTATGAGAGAAAAAAAAAATATATACTACATCGCACTTACATTTAACTAGTTTAAAATATTATTAGCTATTTATGACTTATTATACAAAAAAGAAATCAACAGTAAATTAAATTAGCAATAACAGAATTTAAAAAATTATTAATGTAGACAGTAAAATTTAAACAAAGATGGTTATGTTAGACAGGTAAAAAAAATGTCTTACCATAAGTCCTGCTTATGAATATTAATCAGGATTGTTTAAATTATATAGTTATATCTAAAACTTTACCCACATCATCAACATTTGGTTTTGCTATATCTTCTAAAAATGGTAAAAGATCAATTAATTCATTATCATGAGTATCACTAAACCAACTTGATATTGGTATAGAATGTTGAGGATGGAAAATATAAGATGCTGGTGAATTATCTATAATTATTGAATCACTTAATGGTCTACCAATTTGAGATAAATTTTTGATGAAGTTACCTTGATAATTATAGCAAGAATCCCTGAATAATCTATGATGAATTGAATTTGAAAAATCTAATTTATCTAGTAATGGATCTCCATATTTACTTACTGATGCAGTAAATACAACAACTTCATACCATTTACCAACTTTTCTTAAAAATTCGTCAACTCCTGGTCTTTTAATGACATAAACATGATGAACTTGTCCATCAATTTCAACTGGAATAACAAAATCTGCTGTTCTTAAATATTTAAATGATGAATGAACTAATGTTTCATCTAAATCAAGAATCAAACATTTTTTATTTCCAAATTTTTTTTCATCTTTAAAACCTAATAACCAACCAGTTTCTGAATTAAATGCTTGACCTTCTTGTAATTTAGTTAAATCAAGAATAGATTCATCATCATCATCATCATTATCATCTGCTGGGTCAGTAATTTCTTGTTGTTCTTCAACTTTTGTATCTAATTGCTTTTTAATCAATTCATCTTTATCTAATTCTTTACCTTCAGATGTTATTAGTTTTTCATGTTTAATATTTGATATTTCTGGTTCATCTTCAGGTGATTGTTGATTATTAATTATATCTTTATTTTCTATAGCACCCAGATGACTTTGTGAAATTGGTGTATTATTTGACTCATCATTTGTATTGGTAATTGTATCAGTTTCATTAACTGAATGTTCATCATCTAATAAATCTTTTTTATTTAGTTTATTAACTTTATTTTGTTCATCAAATTGTGAAGTTGTTTTATAATCTTGTTTAATAGGTTTTGAATTATTATTATTATTACGATTTCTTAAACTTGAATTTGAATTATCCTGGGTAAATTTATCGTGGGAATCATCCCGTGATTCATCTAAACAACACAATAATGATGCAAGTAATTTATTCATTTGTTAAAAAGAATGCAATTTTCAACTTAATAAAATAATAAATTAGTGGTGATTAAACTAAATTCAATTTGCTTTTAAATTTAAAAATTATCTGCTGGTTTCAATAATTTCAAATTTAATTAGGTCTCACCACAAATAAATTTTCACCTTTGAAAATTATTGAATTACTTTCTGTATATCCGATTAATTATATTTGTGAATTAAACACGTATAATATTAATTATTATTAGTATCGGATAGTATTCTTGCTTTTAACAATCTAGTTGTGTATATGTGGACTATCTCGGTTTGGTGAATATTTTTTTTTCAGTGTTGAGTCTTAGCGACATTATTGAGGCCGCGCGACATTCTCACGGGGTACTTTTATCGTAGCTATTGCCGTTTTTGTGATAGTAGCAATCATGTGAGATCCGCCTTAATGAAAAAATGGTATAATAAATTGAATTTTAACACAGTATAATAATATTTTAATAGTTATGGTATAGATTGGGTTTCCTACGACATAAACTTGTCGTATTTTCGGAACATCCTCGGCAGCGCAATTTCTTAATGCATAGCGTCGTGGTGCACGGGTGTATACTCCGGCTCCTGGTGTACTGGTGTATAATTGTACTGGTTTACGGATGTAAGATCCAGTAAAAGCTGCAATATACATTTGTAAGCTTTATAATATGGACTTTTTGTATAAGTTTCCACCTCAAATCTTTCGAGAAATATGTGAGTACCTACCGGCAGAGTATGTACTGGAATGGTTACTAAAACTTCATCGAAATGATGTTTTGAGACAAACTATTATAGATGCTTACTATAGTAATGAAATTCATTTTATTATTAGTCCAACCGTAAGACCACATTTTTGTCCTCGTCTGGAGAGATTGAAAGAAATTATTGACTTTGAATATTTGGGGGAGATTGATGATTTTTTAACGGAAAATACTGATGTTATACCACATACTGTAAAGTTAATTACTGGTGGTGATTTCCCTACTTTAAAGCACTTAATCGATTCCCATAAATCTTACTTTGGTAAGATTCCTAGTATTGAAGTGTACATTGGAAGTCATGAATTATCCAGCATAGATTTGACTTACTTAACCTCGATGTTACAAGGAAACCTTACTAAACTACAATTGGGTAGTATCAAATTAAGTAAGTGTCTCAGTGCATTGAAAGATAATTGCTTGGGGCATTTACAACATTTGAATAATTTGGTTATTTTGGGACATTCTCTTCGAGACTGGTCCGATATAAAGCTTCCAGCATCTTTAAGACTGGTGGATATTTCTTGGAATAACAATTCTAACTTGTTAACTCTAAATGTTCCTGATACTGTTGAAGAAATATTTTGGAATCAAGCAGGATTGAAAAATAATATCTTTAATGAAATTAAATTCCCACTGTCATTGAAAACACTCATGGTTACGTATAATAATCTTTCTGCTATTGATATTAGTAAGCTACCGTCTACACTTGAAATACTTGATATCACCAATAATGTAATTAGTGATTTCACCGACTCTTCGAATAGTGGTTGGCCTACAAATTTGCATACATTACTTTTGTCTCACAATGATATAGACAATAAAGCATTGGCACAATTAAACAATCTTCAGTGGCCTACATTCTTGAAGATTTTAAAACTAGAACATAATCCTTTCACCTCTCTAGTGAATTTATCTACCATACCTGATGATCTCGAATTGCTTAATTTATCGGAGACAAGATTAAGATCACTTGAAATTACTGGATATAGTCCTAACTTGGATACTTATCCATTCTTTGAATTCCCCAAATTCTTGGAAACTCTTGACTTATCAAAGCACAGACATTGGGTCTACGATGCATACCGAGATGGAAGTAAGAAAATACACTTTCCACTGACTTTAGAGAAGTTAGATTTATCTGAATGCAATATTTCAGATTTATCGATATTTCATTTTCCTGCTTCATTAAAAGACCTAAATCTTTGCGGCAATCAAGTGAGTGACTTGACTAGTTATGCCAATGGAGGAGTAAATTGGAAACAGTTAGATAAATTATTATCTCTCAATTTATACTACAATTGCCTTGAGAGTTTTGAATTCTGGCAATGCCCACCTAACCTACGAGATCTTGATTTAGGTGGAAATTTAATCTCACGTATTACTCCTGTGAATACGCCATTGTTCAGCAGTGATGTCAGTACAATTAGGTGGCTACGAATCGCCGACAATGATGTTATGGAAGTTGATCCTGAAACTATACTTCCAAGTACAATGAGGTATATTGATTTGTCTAAAAATCAGCTTAAGGTATTCCCAAGTGTTTTGACAACTTACAATGTAGAGGAATTAAATTTAAGTTACAATAACATTGGATATTTCGATGTTGAAACCATTGGGACCAATCCCAGTCCATTGAAAAAAATCGACTTGACAAAAAATCAATTTGAAAGGAAATTCAATTCACCACAAACTCGAGACGAAACCGTCGGTGATTTCTACAACACACTAGAATTAATTCTTGCAACCAAAGTTCCTCAGCGGAAGTCTGCCTTGAACGCGGTTCACATTCTACGATGATGGGATGTAAAGGTACTTGGAATGATATCAGATCAATAAACAATTAGTAAATTCATTACATGATCTATTAACAATCACAAAATACTACATAAGTCCGTACATGCTGATGAGAAACTCATCATACCGGTTTGTGATTCTAGACATTCTACGTTGAGGTTGCTAAAAAAATTGACGGGGCTAAAACTCATTGTCATATCGCGTGCTTCCGTAATGGGTTAAAAAAAATGTAACACATAAATGAAAGACGCGTTCATCATCAAGCAAGTAATTTATATATTTATATATTTTATAAACACAGGGTGAAGTCTAGACGTTAGATAAATAGATATTAAATCCTGATAAATAGATTTTCCAAAAATAATTTCGTTTTTATATGAGTTTCCCACAAACGCCGCCAACTTCTCGTAAACCGAGACCAATTGTAATTGCTACACCTCCTAAGTTTCTGTTAAATGATGTGCCATCTACGCCCAAGCTGGGGAATTCACTTCAAACACCAAATACCGGTAAGAAAGTAGTGAATTTCCTTAAGACACCTACTGCTACCAAACATGTCAAACAGCAGATGGAAACCCCAGTCACTTCAAAGAAACAAGTCAAGACATTACCACCTACACCAGATTTCACACCTCATAAGAATCAAAGGAGGAGAAAACAACAAATAGACACTATTTCCAAAAACACGGCATTTTTACAATCACCAGAACAATCACGACAACAACTCGACCCAGCATCATTTGGAATGTTTCTTCCAACTCCATCAACCGTTGGGTCAGGACGTAAATTAAATAAAAATTCACGCCAATTCCTTAAAGCTCCACCAGTACTTGATTTCTCGGTGGTGGATAACTACGACTTTGGTGAGGAAGATGATGATTTGGAAATAGTTAATCCATTTAATACAAAAGCTATGCTGGTTAATGAAAAATTATCCGCATTAAAAGATTCATTTATATCACCACAAAAGCAACAAGTTGTTTCTGATAATATAATTGAAAATCCAGAGACTCCTAAGCGTCAATTGATTGACGATAATCTTGTTAATCACTGGCATGGTAAATCTTATAATAATCAATTTTCATCTGATGAAGAAGATAGTTTATCAGATACAGAAATGATTTCATTAGAGACTCCTACAAATCCATTCATTTCATCAACTACAAAAAATATAAGACAACCTAAAACAAGTTTTATATCTTCAGTATCGAGGAAAACTGATATTAATTATAATACTCATGCAGAATTAGTGAATAATAAAACTGGAGTCATTAAAATAGTTGAACTTCTGGATACTCAACGTAATTTAAAACCAAGAAAACTTGATTTTTCATGTGCTTAAATCAACTCAACTTCAATTTTAATCCAAAACTTCAGCATATTTCTTCCATTCCTTGTATAGTTTATATTATATTTATAATTTGCATTTAATCACTTGTACTTTCAATATTTAAACTATGTATTTTGCACCTTTTCAGTGCGATATTTGTTGAATTTTTATCAACTTCTTTTCAACTACTCATGTCTGCAATTCCAGGGTTTGGCGCCGATACCGGTGCAGAACTCGAAGAGTCTCAAGTGATTCAACTTGATATTCCTGCGTTATCAGAATGGAGATTCGAAGTACCTTTCAAGACTATTTTAAAATTAAAAGTATTAAATGGAATTGGTGAAATTTTCGGTACTGAATTACCACAAAATACTGAATTATCTTTCACAGGTGTAAAGTATGCTTTATATGCTCCACTTGACTCTGGATGTACTATTAGCTACTATTCTGTTCCTAACGAAGATAATTTAAATATATCAAGTGAAGACGGTGAAATAATTGAATATATTAGTGAAGAAACTCCAATGACCCAATATTTAAACCTCCATTTTGCATTAGAATTGTATCGACAAGAAGCCGGGATTTTCAACTCCAAAAAGGCAACCACCTCAGAAGATTTCAATGGTAAACATGGTCCTAAAGTGTTGATTCTCGGGAATGCACAATCTGGTAAAACTACATTAGCAAAAATTTTAACATCTTATGCTTTGAAAATGGATAGACAACCAATTTTAGTTAATCTTAATCCAAAAGATGGTGTATTCTCATTACCGGGATCATTAACGTCCACACCCATAAGTGATACGTTTGATTTACAAGCTGTTGGTGGATGGGGATCATCAACAACTTCAGGAACAACTCTGCACAATCCTAAACAACCATTAGTTAAAAATTACGGATTTACCAACATTCAAGATAATCTCGAACTGTATAAATATCAAGTTGCAAGATTGGGTATGGCCACGGTTTCAAGACTCGAAGATGATGCAAATATCACCGATAGTGGATTCATAATTGATACACCTCCATTAAACAGTAAAGATTTCACAGTTATAGAAAATATTGTTTCCGATTTTGAAGTAAATGTCATTGTGGTGATTGGGAACGAAAGATTAGTTAATGATTTGAAGAAAAAACTTCAACATAAACTTAAAAATTCACAGTTGAATATTTTGAAAGTTCCAGTAAGTGGTGGTGTAGTGGAAGTAGAAGATTCATATACAAGAAAATTACAAGAGGATTCAATCAAGGAATACTTCAATGGTAGTGTCAGATTCCCGTTATCTCCATTCAAGACTGAAATTGATTTAAATGATTTTGTTATTCACAAAGTAATTGAACTACTGGAATTTACATCAAATTTAGCATTTTTACCATCGGGTGATTCTTATGCCATTGAAGAAAAAGAATCAAATAATGACGAAGAAGAAGAAGTTTTAAACAAATACTATAAACTGTTGAATGATTTGAGTCCTTCAAGTATAGAAAATTGTATCATAGCCATAACTCAAGTACCTCAAACTAATAAAGTTCCTAGAGACTTACTTAACACTTGTATATTGGGATATGCTCACATCTCCAAGATTGATGAAACAAAGGGTAAAGCTAAAGTGTTATTACCATTTCCCGGTGCATTTCCTAGAAATGTATTGATTGCAACAAACATTGGATACGCTGAATAGACTGTATACTTATAATAAATCGAAAAACATAAATTACTGTAAACTATAGTTATGAGTTGAAGGTTATGTTGCATTGTAACTTATATTGAAGGATATATGTGTTGTAAGCTTTGTATTATCTACAACTGCAGTAATTTACGAACTACCTTAAGCTTGTAAGACACTTCAAATGTTAAGCTACAATTACATACATACAATTGATTTACTCCACCATAATATTTATAACATTTGTAACTGACTAAAACATAGACGAATCTATCAAACTAATCAAAAGGCACAGGTTTGAAGTTATTAACCTTTTTATTCATTTCGGAAGCAGCAAAAGCACTTGGGATTTTAATCCCACAACAATCACCCCAGGTATTGTTGTGAATATGGCCACAATCATCTTCTTCATGATTATGGGACTCGTTTACTCCTTCTGGTACTGTTATGATAGATCCAAACATGAAATGCTGAACTATAGGAAGTTTACACAAGACTTCTGCCTTGTACATTTTTATCATACCATCTCTAATTTTCACCCATGATTTTGCAGCCAGAATATCGTCTAGCATAGGTGAATGCCATCTGAGACTCAACTTCTGGGATTGGTTAACAGGAACCGTCTTGATAACATTAATAAAATGAATACACTCTAAGTACATGTAATCTTTATACATTGATTCAACTAATTCATCATTATGAATCAGTTTTGGTTTCATGTAGGGATGAGTTGAAAGCTGGGAGGCACCAAATAAGAAAGGAAGGAAATGGTAATCATCAAGACCCCAAACACCATGAGATCCAGCCGGTTCTAACCAGTAGTGTTTCTGTAAGATTCTCATTATGGCGATGTATTTAGTGAATACTTTCAATATGATAGCTGGGTAATCTGATTTAGTGATTAGACCGAGTTTATCCAAACAGAAAAGAAATGCAACAAAATTAAGCTCATGTCCTGAGCCATAGTCTATTCTCGTTCTATTCCCCCAAGATTCATTAAGGTAACATGAAAGTTCCACTATTGAGTCGTGATATTCACCGGGGATAATCAATTCAAGTATTTTAGACGATTGATTGCTTAAATCATCATAAAAGTCACGAAACTCGACTTTTCCGAACCTAGAAAGATCTTTTTCAACAATTACAGGATGGTTGTCGATGATTTGATTGATCTTATCAAGAAGGTCTACTATATGGCTCACATTAGAAGTTACTTCAACTGGAGCATTATTTGTGAGGCCAACCACCAGCATTTGAAGTTCAGTTATGAATTCCACTATCTGATTGTATGTAGGTGATTCAATCCATTTGTTTAGATCGTCTGGTGACACGATTTTCTTAACTGGCGTAAAGTATGTCATGGTGTAGATTTTCAAATGGTTTTTTCAGTGATGATTTGAGTGAATTTTCCAGCAACCATTTTATACCTTATTCCTCTACATTTATGTCCTTAACAAAGGGTTTGTATAAGTTCCCGGGAACTAGGAGTGTATTTGAGCAGCAACTCAGAGGCTCACAGGTTATTCAATCTTTATGGAGTAAATCTGAAAATTCCTCTGTAAATGCACCTACTACCCTTCCTCTTCATCTCAAGTCAAAAGAAGAAATACATGCTGACGTTGCTTCACAAAATCCTAGTGCTTCTTCCGTCAAGATGAAAACGTCATGGGAGTATATGAAAGCGGTTCTTTCCTTCTACAAAAATGGTGCTACCAATGTGTATCACAACTCTAAAGACCTATCAAAGTTAAGAAAATCCAAGTACAAGATTCATCATGTCAATAATAAAGGTATTGAATCCGATATCCGGATTCCTACGTTTCAAAACCTTACTTCCGAGCTCTTGCAGGCCACATATATGAGTCAAATACAGAATAAAGCCAGTGGCGAAGATGTAGTTGATACTGCCAAAACCATCGATACTAAATTATTCAATATCACCAGATCAGAGTATCAACTTTACAGAAGAACCATTGCTGATAAAATCAAACTCCCCGGATTTCTTGTTGTGTTCTTGATTTGTATGGAAATGACTCCTTTGGTATGCTATGCTATACCTGAAATAACTCCTCTGACATGTGTTCTTCCTTCTATAATGCCTAGATTATGGTCTCCTCCCAAGTATCACGATAATGTTCAAGATACCGACGACTTGGCTCATAAGAATGCGTTCAATCTTCCTATTGCAATTGCCGGACCACTCTGTAAATCACTCCGGTTAATTTCGAAGTATATTCCTTATCGATTATACCCTGAATCAGTATTACGCCGCAGATTACACAATTATTATCAATATTTGAAAGTTGACAACTACTTCTTAAGCGGACTCAACGGAGATGGAAACGTATGGAATCTCAACAATAAAGAAGTTGTATTAGCAGCATTAGAACGGAATCTTATCGCTGACATAAAAAAAGATGTTGCACATTTCGATGATGCAAATTATTGCAACCATTTGCGAGTTCAAATCATGAAATTTATCATTGATTTCGATCGCTACAATGTGGGACTCATGGCTCTTCAGCACGATATCCCAAATAAAGACGATATCTTACAATGGCGAAGTAAATAGATTTAGATTAAAAATATTACTTGTATATATACGTTACTTAAAGAAGGTGTTGCACGTGAGCGGTTTGTAATGAGGACTCTTTTTTTCTAATCAACTTTCTCAAATCAATACTACAAGCTTTTCTTAAACCATCAAAGTTACAATGCCAATAGAGGAGAATCAATCACTGACAGCTCCCGGATCGAAGACCCCTTTAGTCATCACGGAGAGGTCAAAAGATGATCGATTTTCTATGGAAGATATCATTCCTGGATGTAAAGTTTATGTAATGAAAGATGGTGAATACAGACTAGCAGAGATCTTACAGGAACATGTAAAGAAAGGTAAAAGAGTTTACTATGTTCATTACCAGGAGTTTAACAAACGTTTGGATGAGTGGATCAGTGCCGATAGGATTGATTATAAGCGTGAAATGATTGCACCCGAGATTAAAGTTGATAAAAAAGAAGGTAAAACAAAGAAACTGAAAGCTCTGAAAAAACCAAAAACATCTAAAAGCAAAGACGGCAAGACATCTGCATCTGCCACCAGTACTCCACAACCTGATACATCAAGACCAGATTCTCCTAAAAATGAAGATGTTTTGGATTTAGATAATTTAAATGTTCAAGGATTGAAAAGACCAGGTGAAGAAGTTAGCAGAGAAGAAGAAATCAAGAAATTAAGAACAAGTGGATCTATGACGCAAAATAATTCAGAAGTAGCTCGTGTCAGAAATTTAAGTTCAATTATTTTAGGTGAACATATTATTGAACCATGGTATTTCTCTCCGTATCCTGTTGAATTAACAGAAGAAGATTGTATTTACATCTGTGATTTTACTTTATCGTACTTTGGATCAAAGAAACAATTTGAAAGATTTCGAACAAAGTGTTCATTGAAGCATCCACCTGGAAATGAAATTTATAGGGATGAGAAAGTTAGTTTCTGGGAAATTGACGGTAGAAAACAAAGAACTTGGTGTCGTAATCTATGTCTTCTATGTAAATTATTTTTAGATCATAAAGCATTATATTATGACGTCGACCCTTTTATGTTCTATGTTATGACTATAAGATCTTCACAAGGACATCACGTTGTTGGATTTTTCTCTAAAGAAAAAGAAAACGCCGATGGTTTTAATGTTGCATGTATCTTGACATTACCTTGCTACCAGAAAATGGGTTTTGGTAAGCTTTTGATTCAATTCTCATATATGCTCTCTCGAGTGGAAAACAAAATTGGATCTCCTGAAAAGCCATTATCCGATTTAGGTTTATTATCGTATCGTGCATTCTGGACCGATGCTTTAGTTAAATTATTAGTTGAAAAGAACAATCCTCAATTATTCAAGAAGAATAACCCCCAGTTATTTGTCGAGGGGAAAGAGCTGACTCCAACTCTTGTAAGACAAATGGGTAATAGTAGTGAAATTACTATTGAAGAAATATCTAATATGACTTGTATGACAACTACCGATATTTTACATACACTTTCAACATTACAAATGCTTCGTTATTATAAGGGTCAACATATCATTGTTATAACTGACCAAATAATTGCATTGTATGAAAAGTTAGTCAAGAAAGTGAAGGAAAAGAAGAAACATGAACTAGATCCAGAAAAACTTAACTGGACACCACCTATTTTTACACCAAGTCAATTACGTTTTGGCTGGTAGTCTTATGAATAATGAATGTATAATACAATTAATGCTTGTAGCTAATCTATAATCAAAACTATTTACTGCCAAAGTTAACTGGCAAAAAACCTTAATAATCTTTTAGTCCCCAGATTTTAATGCTCTTATCACTTTCTCCGGTGATAAGTCGAAGACCCAGTAAATCAAATGTAGACGTATAAATAGTTGACTCACCAGCTCCATGAGATGGTAATGATTGTTCTTTTTGCCTTAAATTGCCATTAATGTAATCATAAAACTCCATCTTACCATCGTCGTAACCTGCAAAGAGTGAATTGTCACTGGCATTTATCGATAATGTATTTATTATGGAACTATCTGGATCTTGTATTCCAAACTCATTCAAAAGATCACCTGAAGGTAGAACCCATTGTTTTATTGACCCAGTACTATCACCAGATGTTAATGTCATTTCTTCTGGATGCATAACCATCAGTCGTATACTCTTTGTATGATGAGTCAATGCTAATGCTGTGTTTTGTTTCCGGATATCCCAAAGACGAATGGTAGAGTCCATTGAACTCGAGACTATTTGTGGGTCACCGATTTGGCTGACAATGCTAGATACATCACTTCTATGACCTGTTAAAACCATTACTTCTGTCCTTGAACGTATGTCCCATACTCTTATAACCTGATCTCTACCACCTGTGAATAATAAATCTAGTTCAGGGTGTAGGGCCATGGCATAAATTCCACCTACATGACCGTGGTAATTTCTTATTTGGCAACCAGAAGGATGATTCGTACGTTCCAAGTCCCAACAACGAACCGTTTTATCTTCTGAACCAGAGAATAGATATGGAGAGCGAGATGATACAGCTAATGCTCGAACTCCCATAATGTGTCCGGTTATGGTTGCTTTCAAAGACAGATTTGCTAAACCCCATACCTTAATTGTAGAGTCTGCTGACCCAGTAACAAACCATTCATTGGTGACAGGGTCGCAACAAACACTACGGACCCATCCTTGATGAGCACCGGAAATCACACGAAGTGGCTGCCACAATGACTCTGATGCTGGGGCACCGAACTTCTCGTCTTCTTTACTAACTTGTTGCTGGTCATTTGTGGCAGAAACTGGATCTTGGGTCGAGACTGTAGTATTGGTTGGAAATTTACTATTGACACCTTGGAATTGGTAGTCTAACTTGGTGGTAGTATAAACAGCCTCACTGAGTGTATCTGGAGGAGGCTGTAGCGTGGTATCGAACAGAAAGAGGTCTTTGTAGGTGGCCATCTCAGATAATGAAGTAGTTGAAAGTTTGATGAGCTGCGAATATAAAATACCATTTTTCACTATAGAGTCAGCACCTTCACGATACTAATTGTGTACGAACCGAAGTCTGGAATAACTACATCGATCCATCATGCTCTTCCTGCTACCGAATGAACTACCGCTATGTCAAAAACTTGTTCTGGCGATTGTTCTGTCTACTTCCAATATCAAAACTATTGAACTAGTTCCCGATATGGATAATGTTGACCCAATTACTTTAGTTGATGAAGTACACACATTGACGTTATGTGTATCCAAAAGAATGTACTTGGCCACATTCAAAGAGGCACATGGCCTTTGGCACTCGAATCCTGAAGTTCAGCGCAAAGTGACTGATCCTCAATGGCTAGAGTCTTTAGACAACCGAAAGTTATGGTTGTGGTATTATGTCACTGTAGCGTTCTTGATGACAACCAATGAAAACCATACTATCATTCGCTTCCATGAGCTCTTAGTCAATCGCCTCTCTAGCTCATCTCCTGAGTTTATCGGGCTTGAGTTTGAACTTTTGACATGCTTGACTACTTCTCGATTAAAGAGAATCAATAAAAGTTCTTCGCTCTGGCATTATATCAAGAAATTAACAATTCGTCTAGTGATTGAACCTGGCGATTGTGCTAGATATCACCGACTCATTGACCAAATAGTCAAGTCCTTACAACTTCATTATGCCAATTACTATGCATCTACATTTCTCAAATGGCTTATAAGAGTCAACCATCATCATACAAATGAACGAATACGAGAAATCAACTCGGTTATCCTACAAAAGCTTTTAGAGCAATGCAAATTAACTGTAAAAGACCCTTCAATTTGGTCTTGCTTTAAGGCTGTGCTAGATATTTTACTAGACCAAGATCTGCAAGATTCAGTTGATTTTGCAATTACAGAGTACTCATCTCTCACTGTCGCAAACCATGCAAGTTCATGCAAGGATCAGCACAATGCCCCAGGGTCTTACGTCAACAAACAAGATATCATTTTACTAGTGAAACAAACAACAGAATGGTTAATTAAGGTAGAGTGTTCTATTGCTACGCCGTACACTTATCTTTTAGCAAATCGTATAGATTTATGCCGAGAAACAATAAGTGATTTGCATCGCAGAAATGAATCAAAAATTGATACAGTGGAAATGTTAGAAGAAGAATTTTATGAAAGAAAACGTTTAAATGACCAGTTGAGTAAATTGCTAGGTATCCAAAAAGAGTTGAAAATTTGTTAAAATTGGTGTAAATTAGCATAATTGGAATCATTTTGCTGTCGTCACGCACGACCCTCATTACAAATGAAATATTGCCAATCATCACTTACTCGCCATTAATACAACATCATGGTATGTAGCGATGATAAACAGCAATATCTTGGATAATAATAACTAATACGTATAGCTTAAGATTCGACAATTGCAGAAGCAAAGACAAGAAGAAGCAGCAGCAGCCGCAGCCATATCGCAGTCTTCAAATACAGAATCAACTCAGAAAGTCAGCGCAGCACAATTAAGACTTCAAAAAGATATTACAGCATTAGAATTACCTCCTACAATTAAAGTTATATTCCCAGACCCATCAGATTTATTTAACTTTAAGCTATCAGTTAATCCGCAACAAGGATATTATAAATCAGGGTTATTTGAATTTAAAGTTGAAATTAATCATAATTTCCCCATTGAACCACCTAAAATCAAATGTTTAAATAAAATATATCATCCAAATATTGATCTTGATGGGAATGTGTGCCTTAACATATTAAGAGAAGATTGGTCGCCAGTTTTAAATTTAAATTCAATTTTTATGGGTGTAAACTTTTTGTTCTTAGAACCAAATCCAAATGATCCATTAAATAAAGATGCAGCCAATGTTCTTGTCAAGAATAAAAATAAATTCACCAGGAATGTTCGTGATTCTATGAGAGGTGGATATATTGATAATGAATATTATGATCGGGTAATCTAATTGATTAATAATATTTCAGAAACCATACATACAAAGCACTATTTCATATATTAGTTTTTACTACATCAAAAATATAGCATTTCTTCATGTGATGAGGTACTACTGAATTCTTTCGTTTCCATGTGAATGGCGGCTAGTAATCGAAAGCCTCATAATTATGAGCTAGGTACCTACGTAAAAAAGAGTTTTCTTCGTGGCTTCGTGTATACCACATTTTACATTACGCCTCAATCATGAAATTTAGCTTGAAGTTTGAAATGCCTCCTTCGTTATCAGTGAGTAACGTATTTACAAATTCCGAGGCTTAACATTACATATTTTAATTGTATAACTATATAGCTTAATTGACCACACACTCTACTTACAACCATTGCTTTATAGAAAAAAAAAAGAAAAGATCGCTCATCATTGCTCCGGTAATTATGTTTCTGAAAAATATTTTGATGGAAATCTGATAGGTACCTCAACGATGACGATTGACGTGGAACTGCTAAATAACTATCAGTTCGGTTGATGTGGCTTCGGCATATAAATGCATGCAAAGTAGCCCTTATCCGATCTCGCGTACCGAAAACCGGTTTATTTCATTTTGTTCCTACACGTTGAATTTAATTTTTCGAAGTAGGCTGAGAAATTAGAATTCAAATTGCTTCAAATCCTAATCATAGCGGTATGAAGTTGCAGGGGTAAGGAGCTACTACAAGGAATTAAGGTTCTTTAAAATGAAATACACGTACAATCCAAACAGTTATAATTTCTTGATGAAATCTAGAATCAGTAGAATAACTCGGACTAATTATACTGAATATGCACTAGAGTCATTTTATTTGAGTCAGGCACCAAGACGGTGGCTATTGTTTGATGCAAGTATTGTTTTTGATACGTCATCTCATAACCACTTACCATAGGTTTTCGTTAATGAAATGTACCTTTGACTGATGTAGCGAATAACGTAATTTGGCTTAATTGCCGTTGTGAAAGTAGCTTAATGAATAATTAATTCCACTTCGATAGTGGCAGTTCTCCAAATTCTATAGACTATTTAAATCCATGGATATCTGCCAATTCGGTAGATTTTTTTTTTCTTTATTAATTATCAACACATCAATACCATAAATAATGAAGTTCTCTACTATTGCTATTGCTCTTACTATCTCTGCTGCTGCTCAATCTGCTGCTATTCCAGCTTTAGATGTTAGAGGTGAAAAACCTCATTATGCTCCAGCTCCAAATGGAACCTTCACATTCCCAGTTAACTCTACTCACCCACACCCACACCCACACCCACACAAGAGAGATGAAGGTTCTTTACCACCTCCTCCAAAGAATGCCACTTTACCATTCCCACCACCAATTAATGGCTCACACCCAACTGGTCCACCACCAAGTGGATTACCACCAAAAGGAAAGAGAGGTTTATTCCCAGACTTTTCATTACCACCAAATGCTACTTTCTCCTTCCCACCAAGCCCACCAAGCCACCATCAAAAAAGAGGTTTCCTGAGCCCAGGTGGTCCAGAACACCCACATCACCCACCTCCAAATGGTACCTTCTCTTTCCCAAGTCCACCACCTCAAAAAGAGCAAAAAAGAAATGAAGGTCTCTTCAGCTGGTTATTCTAAATTTGATTTTGGGTTTTAATTTGGTTTTTACATACATCTATAAAGTTTTTTTTATTTCCTTCTACTTACTGTTTTCTGGGTTAGAACAGTGACATTTATGTTTATTTTCTTTCGCCTTCCTTCGGAATATACACTGATATTTTAATACCTGTAAGAATTACACTTAAAACTATGAAAACATATCCTACATTGACTGATCTCCATAGATTATTTTGATAAATTTCAATATCAAGCCCTAGAGCTATCAATTTTTTTACTATTTTTTTTCGCAGTCGCTCTTGCAATCGCTCTTTTTTTGCAATCATGGCTGCATTTTGCGACCCGAAAACACGTCTTCTCACTTTTTTCCGTTCTCTGTTCAGGGCTACAGACATGATGCGCAGTCACTATCGGTAATAATAAGCGGTAGGGGATGTAATTAATTCTCTATTGATTTCAGATGAAACGGAAATTAGCCGACATTTTAAGACCTTTATTGAAAAAATTTTAATTAAAAAACGTTTCTCTTAGCTATTGTAATTAAATAGAGGATCAAATTTTTATTATATTCATGAAAATTTAACATTTCAAACTTTCAAACTTAGTTAAAAAATAACATCAGTTCCTCTGCTTTGACACATTCACAAAACTTAATGAAACACATTAAATAAATGCAGGGGATTTGAAAAAAATATTAATCCGTACGATGAGTTTTTTGTGCAATATTAGCTTATCAAAATGATTTTTTTTTTCATTTCATTATGCAATAAATTCGTGAATTTTGATCGCCGTAGGAAAAAATCACTACAATTGCGTGATTTTTCATCGTAACTCATTTAGATAAAGAAATGTACTAATATGGATTTTCACATTAACACTATTGTTTTAAGCGGTATTACTCTGTCTTTGTTTTGAATCTGATAAATGCCATTCGTTCCGAGGTACAATAGAGTTGTTACATGCCTACAATAGATTGCTTTATTAATTGCATAAAGACTAACCTAATCGATCATCACTTTATAGTAAAATATATACATAAACTTTTTTGCAGATACGCCTTTTACATACAAAACTTCCTTTTTCACTTTATAATTAATGTACTCCTTCGCCTGTAGGTTCAGTTCTATTGTATGAATTAAACCTTAGATTTACAACTGATGAAACTGAGGCTTCTTCTTACTTTATACGAACCCACCACCACCTGGACCTGGAAAACCGGACCCGCTGCCGCCTCTGGATCCGGGAAATCCAAAACCACTTCCGCTACCGCTACCGGGGAATCCTCTCATGCCGCCTGGAAGCCCGCTTCCCAATGCATCTAAATTATCTTCACTCAATGGATCATCATATCTTGCACCTGGAGGTACACCTAGTCTTGAAGAAGTTCCACCCGTTGTTCTAGATCCAAACAAAGGATGGTCTAGACTTGGGTGCATACCCCCATCATTACCATTATTAGCTAAAGGATCATAATATGGCGTCATAAGAGGATTCTTAGAAAGTCCTCCAGGATTCAAATCTCGATCACCAATTGAAGGAAAAATGTTTCCTTCACGTACATTCGGTGCTCGAAGAGGCCTTTGAATTTCTAATTCGTCTTCAAAATCAGGCATGTCAGGAGGTCTTCTTGCAGCACTATGCAGGGGTTCGCTAATTTGTGTTTGTGGTACTGGATGTACTGGATGTCCTGGATGAGATGATTGTGGATGTTCTGAAAGCGCCTTGACTGGCGACTGTTTCGTAGTTGTGTCCTCTTGTAGTCTTGAAGATCTTGATGCCGTATCAATAAGATCACTCAATTCCTGATGATTAATCTTTGATTGAACATATGAATTGAATTTTGAAATTAATGTATCAGGTAAATTTACCTCGTCTACTGGTAGGTCAACTGTTGGTAAATCTGTTCCCCACAGAATGAAAATATTTTCAACTTGCTTCTTTCTATCAACGCTGATCAAATTGACTAAAATACTTTCTGAATTATTTAATTCACAAATATTAATAGTAAGTAATTCAGTCCCATTAATTTCAACTGTCCATTGATTCAGCTTTGAAGTTTTCGATTCATTGACTTTATCATGATTACCAATCGATCCAATATAGTATGTTATTAATCTAGTGGTTAATTCTAGATAACTTGATAACGTCATTATTTTTTTAAAAGTTTTTGCTTGCTTGTAGTATAGAGAAACTTGCCACTATAATGTGACCCATATTGTAGATTGCATCACGTGCATCGATGATTGCTCGGTATCACCACACGACCTTCGGAGTCCTCCCTTCGCAGAGAATTATATAGAAAAAAACAAGGATCAAGCGACAGATCGATATTTGATAGTTTAAATATCTTCAAAAATTGATTTAATAAATCAGTTAGATTGAATCAATTGCATTATAAAGTAGAAATTCCTACAAATTCTACAATTTGTTCAAAAATTTAATTCATATAATAATATCCTTAATTTATTGATCTTGTGATAATTCATTTTTAATGACAACAACTGTACCTTTGGTATATTCATTTCCTGAATTTTTAGGAGTAGCTGAAGCTGTTGCTGACCATATTATTAGTGCCCAAAATTTTACATTATATAATACATGTGATCCGGATCAAATCATAGCTGCTAAAGCTGCTAAATTAGCTAGACCTCAATTATTAAATTCATCAAGTACCCTTTCAGTTAATGGAACATCCGGATCTTCAACTCCTTCACCAACAAATATGATAAATAGTCCGAGTACTACTAGCCTAAGAGGACATCGTCGAAGCAGTAGTAATGGACTTAGTAATGGTAAAAAGAAGGATAAAAAGAAGAAATCAGAAGTTAGATTTAAAATTGCAATAAGTGGAGGATCTTTAATCAAAATTCTTCATCAAGGTTTATTACAAAGACAAGATGATATTGAGTGGGATAAATGGGATATTTATTTTGCTGATGAAAGATTAGTTCCATTTGAAAGTCCTGATTCAAATTATGGGCAGGCAAAACGAGAAATTTTCGATTTAATTACAGGTGATTCAAAACCAAATATTTATCATATTAATGAATCACTTATTGACGATGCTCAAGAGTGTGCTGATGCTTATGAAAAATTACTTATTGATAACTTTGCCAAGAAAGATTCTGTAAAATTACCAATGTTTGATTTATTATTATTAGGATGTGCTCCTGATGGTCATATTGCTTCATTATTTCCAAATCACGGTGAACAATTAAGAGAAAAATTAGCTTGGTGTATGCCAGTTTCACAAGCACCTTCAGGACCTGAAAATAGAATCACTTTATCTATTCCAGTAATATGTCATGCTCATAGAGTAGTTTTTGTGGTGGAAGGTTTAACAAAAGCTCCAATTATGAGAATTATAATGGAAAGGCCAGAAAAAGGATTACCAAGTTCAATCGTTAATGAAGGTGCTGCAGGAAAAGTAACTTGGTTTGTAGATGATGATGCATTGAATGATTGTTATGATGTTACGAAGAAAAAGTATAAATTTTTAAGTACTCAAGAGTCTAATATCTAAGCAAAATCAACTTTCTATTTTTAATCACAAAATCATTCTCATGCATTTTAACCAAAATTAGCTTTTATAGTATACGTAATTACATAAGTGGCGTTAATTCTATACGCTCAATATAGCGTTTAATAATTCACGTACATAACCTTATTTTAAATCTCAATTACGATTCCAAATTGGGTTACTATAGTAAGCATCATGCATCAGTAAGCTCATGAGTTGATTTTGCGTAATGTGTCAAAATTTTATGAAACAAGACTGAGCCTTGGAACGATAGGCATTTCATACGTTAGTTAGTTAATTTTAGTACATATCAATGAACCTTCATGTGTCAAAAGTAAAAGTGTATTTCCTCATTTAGACAAGGGTCCACACTCAGTTTCCTAATTGGTGATGTTGCGGAGTAGGCTTATGCCGTATATTCCACGAGTGTTGCTAAATAAAGCTGTATATATCATAAGCTATTGAATTAATTGCCTCAAACTTCGTGACACATTATCAATTAAGGCTTGGATATAAGGTTATTGATTTATCCTGTCGAAACGCTCAATCGTATAGTTTTGACAGTTCTTAAACACTAAGCTCACACTCAAAGCTCATCCCATGATAAGCACTGGCAACTCCTTTACTTTGTATTTGTGATATTAGGGTGCTTTATACTTTGAATTGAAAAAACTGTTGCAAAGCCATAAATACATCATTTTATGTCTGAATCCGGAAATTTGCAGCAAGAGCAATACTTGACTCCATTTCAAAGATATCGGATTGAAAAGAAGCGCCAGAGCTTGCAACATCCCACCGCAGCTTCTTCACCAATTGGGAAGAAAAAACTGGTTCAAAAACGTAGACGTAAGTTAAGGTCAGCTCCAAGAAATTCTCAATATGCTTTCGAGTCAAAGGATGCATCGTATGATGCCTCAAATTATCATCTAGGAAGTCAGCTTGTACATAATGACCATAATAAAAACACCAACTGGACGGGACAATCTGAAAGTAGTAATTTTGACCTAGAAAGGGCCTCTACTCTACAAAATCAGAAAAGATTGTTTTCGTTTCTATTCACTAAGAAGGTCCCGCCATTACCTGAGCATTCCGAAAGAACTGTATACCCTTGGAAACGATCTAACTGGGTTAGTAGAGCATTATTCTATTGGGTTTGGCCAACTTTGGTCACAGGTTACAAAAGAACTCTTCAACCAAGAGACTTATGGTATTTATCTAAGGAATTATCGGTAGAGGATATGCATGCAAGGTTCACTCAAAACCTTGAAAAACATCTCGAGAATGCCAAGCGTAAACACTTAAGAAGGCATAATAGTCCTGAAAGCTTTAAGTGGCCCACATGGGTGTTACCTTTATCTATATTTGTAACTTTCAAACGTCAGTATATTCTTAGCTGTGTATATCTAGCTTTATCGTTTTGCTGTCAAGCCCTCTCTCCGTTGTTGACCAGACAAATAATTGACTTTGTTGAAGATCGATATTTGGGACTAGAAACTACTTATAAGAAAGGTGTGGCTTATACTATTCCTTCTGTTGTATTAATCTTCATAAATGGGATTCTATTGAATCACTTCTTTCATAATGCCATGCTTACAGGTGCTCAAGCTAAGTCTATACTAACAAAATGTCTTTTATTGAAAGCATTCAAACTTTCTGCCAAATCCCGCTTTCATTTTACTCTGGGCAGAATTACGTCAATGATGACAACTGACTTAGCTAGAATAGATTTAGCTATCGGCTTTCAACCTTTGATTATTTGCTTTCCAATACCCGTTATAATTGCGATTGGGTTGTTACTTCATTATATTGGAGTGTCATCATTAACAGGCATTGGACTATTCATTGTTTCCTTGATTATTTGTGTTTTATTAACCCAGAAGCTATTTCTGATTAGAGAAAAGGTTGTCAAGTATACAGATGAAAGGGTCAGTTTGATGAGAGAGGTTCTAAGTAATATGAAGTTGGTCAAATTTTATGCTTGGGAATTGGCTTATAAACTACGAATTTCTTCTATCAGAACAAAGGAAATGAGATACCTTTTCACCATTAAAGTATTAAGGAACTTCATAACTGCTTATGCTATCACCATGCCTACTTTGACATCTATGCTTTCTTTCGTTACTATGTGGGCTACGGATAAAATGAAGTCTCCTGGTCAAGTATTTTCATCTTTGTCTTTATTTACCATATTAGCCCAAGCTATCATGTTATTGCCAATAGCCTTAGCTTCAGGTGCAGATGCTTATATCGGATTCAAAAGGTGTGATCAGTTTTTGAGCTCACAAGAATATGAGTCCAACTATTTACTCAATTCTAATTCTGCTACGTCAGTGCTGAATGGAATAGCATTGGAGATCAAGAATGCTAATTTTAATTGGGACTTCTTTCATGATGACCTTGATGATGACTCGACAATATGGGGTGGTGAAAAGGACATAGATTTTCGCAACCATAGCGAAGTATCAGATGAAGACTTACACCATATAAGTGAAACATTCACTGATTTTCCTGGAGCTAGAACTTTCTCCGATAGTTCAGTTAGACCAATAAGCTCTGGGATGACCGTACGACCTGATTCTTTTTCTGGCTTGGTGGGTATTAATTTATCCGTCAAAAGAGGTAAGTTTCTTGTAATCACAGGATCTATAGGCTCCGGTAAATCGTCTTTACTAGCAGCTTTGGGTGGACTTTTAAACATAAGTAATCCGGGCACAGCTTCACTCTCTATCAATGATAGTCTAATTTTATGCTCTTCACCGTGGATTCAAAACGCCACGATAAGACAAAACATCTTATTTGGAACAAGCTTTAATCGTCAAAGGTATATGTCGGTTATTCATGCTTGTTGTCTAAAAGATGACATCGCTTCTTTACCTTTTGGTGACAATACCGAAATTGGTGAAAGAGGAACAACTTTATCTGGTGGTCAAAAGGCCCGTATCAATATTGCCAGAGCTTGTTACGCTGACAAGAATATAGTTCTTTTCGACGATGTTCTTTCAGCTGTAGACTCAAAAGTTGGTAGACACATCACTGAAAATTTATTTAATGACTACTTAAAAGATAAAACTAGAATTCTAGCTACTCATCAATTAGATCTAGTTGAGTCTGCAAATAGAATTGTGTTTTTAAATGGAGATGGAACCATAGATGTGGGAACTTCACAAGAGCTACAAGAGAGAAATTCTGGATTTCGTAGCCTTATGCAGCTTAGTCATGATGTGTCATGTCCTAAAGAGTCTACACCAATAACTTCTCCAAGAATTAAGCCATTTTTTTCGAAACGTAGGTTTTTCCTACAAAATGATGATGACAGTTCGGATACACTTAACGGTAAAAGTTTACATGATGAAGACCGTGCAGTTAATGCTATTGGGTGGGAAATCTACAAAAAATATATCTCTCTAGGATCTGGAATTTTCGGCATAGCAGCTGCTCCAATATTTTCAATTTTGGTTGTATTGGCGACATTTTGCCAGGTATTCACCAATACTTGGTTATCCTGGTGGACAGAAAGAAAGTTCAAGTCTAGATCTGATCACTTTTACGTTGCTTATTATGTGATGTTTGCATTTTTAACGGTGGTTCTTTCAGCAACTGAATTTTGTATGTTAGCATACATGAATAATAGATCAGCAAAAGAGCTTAATATAAGAGCCATGTCAAGAATATTGCATGCACCTATGAGCTTCTTAGACACTAATCCGATGGGAAGAATTCTCAATAGATTCACAAAAGATACTGACTCACTTGATAACGAGATTGGCGAAGAATTGAGATTACTCATATTCCCATTGGCTGTCATAATTGGTATTATTGTATTGTGTATTACTTACTTGCCTTGGTTTGCTATTGCTGTTCCATTTCTAGGGTTTGGATTTATCTTTTTAGCTAATTTTTACTCTGCTTCTTCCAGAGAAATTAAACGGTTAGAAGCGTTACAGAGGTCTGTGGTCTATAACAATTTCAATGAAACGCTAACCGGAATGGAAACTATAAAGGCATATCATGCTGAGAATATGTTTATTGAAAGAAATGACCGATTTTTGAATCAAATGAATGAAGCATATTTTTTATCAATAGCAAATCAACGGTGGCTAAGTGTACATTTAGATATACTTGCTAGTATATTTGCATTAATAATATGTTTGCTTTGTATTACTGAAGTTTTTAATATCAGTGCTTCATCGACTGGCCTTTTGTTGAGTTATACCATTCAAATAGTAGGATTGCTATCTTTAACCGTTAGGTCAATGACTCAAGTCGAAAATGAAATGAATTCCGTTGAAAGAGTCCATGCATATGCTTTCCATTTACCCCAAGAGAAAAGCTACGAAAAATCAGAAAGTAAGCCACCTCCACAATGGCCCAACTCGGGTTACATTATATTCAAAAATGTATACATGAGATATAGACAGAACTTACCATTAGTATTGAAGAATCTTAATTTCAGCATCTATCCTGAAGAGAAAATAGGTATTTGTGGTAGAACTGGTGCTGGTAAATCTTCTATAATGACCGCGTTATATAGATTGAGTGAGCTTGAATCTGGTAAAATTACCATAGATGGTATCAACCTTGCTAAAATAGGATTACGTGACTTAAGGTCGAGATTATCAATTATACCTCAAGATCCAGTTTTAATTCAAGGTACAATTAGAAAGAACCTAGACCCGTTTGATGAATATACTGATGATATCTTATGGGATTCATTGAGGAGAGCTGGGTTAATTGATGAAATCACAATAAATCGAATAAAATCAAATAGAAATGATTCAAGCAAAAAGTTTGCACTCATGCATAAATTCCACCTTTGTCAGATAGTAGATGACAGTGGAGGGAATTTTTCATTGGGTGAAAAACAACTAATAGCATTGGCCAGAGCTTTAGTACGTAACTCGAAGATCTTAATTTTGGATGAGGCCACATCATCCGTGGATTATGCTACAGACGCCAAAATTCAAAAGACGATACAAACCGAATTTCAAAATTGTACTATTTTATGTATTGCTCATAGACTTAACACTATCCTACGTTACGATCGCATCTTTGTAATGGATAATGGTCGGTGTGTGGAGCATGGTCTGCCACTTGAATTATTCAATAAAGGTACTTTGTTTAAGCTGATGTGTTCAAAAGCCAATATATCTCTTCGGGATATTATGTAATTATGATTAAATTTTGTAAATTAATTTATTAAGCAGTACATTTTAAATATCTATAAAATTTTAAATTAATCTTTTTTTGCAGCCATTTCGCAAAAAGTTACTAATTTGCAACCCTACCCACATCATAAAATTCTTGCGAGGCAGCTGCGTTATCCATCAAAGATTTTTTTGGAGTTCCATCAACGTCCCCATTGCAAAAGTTACTAGCATGAGGCGAATAATCTTTACTTGAACCAAATTTAGACGTAAATTTAGAATAAAGTTTGTTGGAATAAGTAAAAACGTCGTGGTAGTAATATCCTTCAGAAACTTGTAAATAATCATGAGTATAGGTCGCTTGTTTCAGTAACGAAGCAATAAGGTCCTGATAAGTTTCTGCTTGGGAGCTTGAAGTAGATGGTACAATGGTAATTAAATCAACAATACCTTGAAATAAAAGATGTACGTATTTCAATTGATTGTTGAAATACCCATCCGAGTTGAAAAAATCACCTTTGGTATCCATGGCAGCAGCAGCCAATTCAAGAGCCAGTTTCAAATAAGATGATTTACCAGTGTATTTGTTCAAATAAGCCAAAGCTGAAATAGCTGTTCCCACACTATACGCTAATTTCCCCTTATCAACTTCGTTATTGGAGGTATCTATACCATCGTAAAACAACTTATCACTGGGATCTTGCAAATTGTCAAAAAGGTATTTAATTGCATCTTCAGCGAAAGTCAATAATGAATCGTCTTGATAAACTTCATAGAGTCTCAAAGCTGCAAGGGCAGATTCAGCAGTAGAGATCGAAGCAATATAGTTACCTGATATACTCCATTTAACACCACCTTGATCAGTTTCTCCCATAATATTTTGCATCACTTTCTTTGCAACAGCCAAATGGTCTGTAGATCCTGTGATTTGATATGATGAGATCAACACCCATATAACCTGAGAATTATCGTCAGTATATACATCGTCATTTTTGGCCGTTGATGCAGAAAACCAATTCTTATCATTTAAGTAATTATCGATGAGACTTTGGGCAACTTGTTTAAGCTTACCACTGTCATTGGTATCTGCAATAGCTTTACTAGCTACGGCATTAATCCATACTGACGGATAAGAAAAGTCACCTCCACATGCTGGATCATGAGCGTTCCAAGCACTTTTCTCGGTATCCCAAAACGTTTCCCATGTAGCGTTAATGGCAGTCCCAAAGGCAGAGTCAAAGTTCAAATCACGTTTAACCGGTATCCCGATAGTGATATTAATGAAGAAAACCAAGGCGATTAATGACTTATACATTAATACAGTAATATATTGAATCGAATTTAATTTTATTTCTGTTCTTGATCCTTTTTAGCCTTTTTATACCAATCTACTTATTGCCTTTTTCATATTTGCAGTTGCTCCGACGCCGACCAATGCAGCTGATTTCGTGATGATTTTCCTACAAGTAAAGGCCGATCTTTACACCTATATGACGTGTATCATCCTACATACCAAAATACCTTGCTGTACTATAGTTGTCACATCCAGGTCATCTTCAGCAAAGAGATATTCTTCCTAGGTCTTTTCATTTGTACTGAGTAACATTAGGCTTTATTGACCCCTGATAAGTAATATGAGTGAATTTTTCAACTGTTTGATTTTGTGTAATTCTAGATTTTTTACTACACCAGATAAAGTAATAAATGCACCTTGAAATTTGCGATAACCGAAGGCGAATACACCCAATCGGCAAAATTAATACGCGTATAAATTTCAGACAGTGACAGTTGCTAACCAAATCCTAGTGAAATCGATAAAATAATGAAACTGCCTGAATGCATACCCGAAAAGGTCTAAATTTAGCTCCATAAACGGCAACTCAATAGCGTAATTGCGCATCATGCATGTTATAAGGCCCTCCTTATATGTAAAAGGTTTGTAGTCTCGTGGGTTTAACGGTTTTTAGTCTACGGAAATATTTTTGAAAAATGTCTGATTTTCGAATATATGCTGATTGGTGAATATGATCACTTTATTGAAATCAAATTCTATGAGTAATATAGAAAAGTAAGTAGGCATTAGTATTGATAACTTCTTCTTGTGAGATAGCAGAAATCACACTATCATCGAACTTGAACCATTGGCCATCTCCGTTTTTAACCATTACTATATAATGACCAGTATTAACGGATCCTATATGCGAAACCACAGTAAAAAGTTCATAAATTTTATTGCTGTCGATTTCAGATTTACCTTCCTCGTAGTCTGAGGTATACTTTGTCATGTTCAAGTATAGAGGAGTTTTCACAGGTAGCTGAATTTTTGAAGAAGTGTCATTAGCTAAATTATGCTCAAATCTTTTTAGTTGAATAGATAAAACTGGTGGTAATTTTTTAATCTTCAATGACTTTATAGCCTTAGATTTTGTATCACAGTATTGACATGTATACATAACGTCAAGCTTTTCATCTTTAGTAAATAAATCGAGACAATCATATAAACTTATCGTCTCATAATCTATTTTAGATTTAATGTGATTAATTTCTAAAGATAAGTCAATAAGAGGGTCTACTGTTCTAGTAGAGGAATCACAATTTAAACACTTGATGGAACTCTGTAATTGACCAGAGAATGTAGCATGCGTGATACAGTTACATTTAGACTCATCGTGTCTTTCATTTCTATGCATAACCCTTTCGTAGTCAGAGTGAAACTCATTAAGTAAAAATTGCCAAAACTCATGAGCATCTTGTTCTTGAAACCCTGCTAATGATTTCTTTTTGTACCAAGCAGTCATAAGTAGATTTGTCATACCATAACCCTCATGATTATTTGAAGTGAAAAAGTCTTTGAAGATTTTATCAATGCTACAAGTTATACAAGCATTGCTTTCATCAATAACTGAACCCTCACTATAAGTATAATCCATATTACTTTCACAATTGAAGAAGTGGTCATCGTTATTGAAAAATTGATATTTGATCAAAGGATTGTGAATGAAAGATTGTAAAATGCAACTCATGAAACAAGTAGAGCCTAGATTGATGAAGCCTTTAATACCTTTAGCAGCAGCCATTGAAGGATTTGTATAATTCATTGCAATTTCTGACTCTTGATTTTGAATTGAGTCAGATTCAGTGGCAGAAAGAATCTCTAACCTTATGTTGTTCAATGATGGTTCATTGATATACTCACCACACAGGAAGCAATATAGCAACCCATTTTGACAGTCTATAGCGAAAAGGTGTTGTTGTAATTTGTAATGACTATGAGCATGATTAGAATTCATGAAACATCCTACGTGAGGACACTGAAGACAAATGAAATTGTGATAAAAATTAGTCAACGAGCATTCAGAACACTTCAAAGATTTTGATTTTAACTCTTGTAGTCTTGGTTTCAGTGCAGCCGCTCCATCTTTCTTTTGAGTATAAATTTTACCTGTATTTTCCACGAAAGCAATGCTAACTGCTTGCTTATAAGTAGTCAACACATTTTCTCTTGCCTTTGACTCAAGAACAGACTTGACATGAGAACACGCATTGAGCCTTCCATAGTTGTCAGGAGGAGGAGTAGGATGCATTTTTCGTACTTTTTTTCAGTAGGACTGAAGCGAACGATTCGATGGAATATTTTCAAGGTTTTTTTGGTCGTTTGTGTCGAGTTTGATAGTTAAGATAGAGAAAAGATGAATCTGAACTAACAAGTTCAACGAGAATCCAACGCTAAGCTCAAAAGATCAAAATGATATAAAAAACTAAGATCAAATGTCAAAAGTTGAATTGAAAGGGTCTGTAAGTTGGAAGTTGATGCGAGCAGTTTCAAATCGGGACTTGCACGAGATAAAAAAAAAAGGTTACAAAAAGCCTACCATGAAAAAAATATTAAGTGAAATTATATACATTTATAACGCTTACATATTTAGTCGTAAAAGTCATCATCGCTATCATCGTCATGCGATGATCTGATACTTTTTTTCATAAATTTAAGTTTTCTGTCTTGAACGTCAAACTCGTCTTCTTGATTTATGACAAGCCTTCTATCGTGAGAACTGACAGCTTCTATATTGATCAAAACTTTTTCTAAATCTTTGATCTTGGCATCATTACCTCCGAGCTGAGTCAAAGTGACGTACTGTTTGACCACGTTTGTTTTGTAGTATATGAGAATGGTTGGACAATTTGACTCTGGATAGTTTTCCACGCATCTATTAGCAGGAACTTCAGCAAACTTGATCTCGGGAAATTTCGAAGCAAGGGATATGAATATGGATGAGAGTAGTCTACTTTGTAGGCTTGATTGTAACGACATATGAAGAAGAACGAAAGTACCGTCGTTTTCGTTGGATGCCAATGTAATTTCTTTCTCATATTCGGGTTTGGTGATGTTTAGCACTGATCCAAATCTTTTACGGTCTGAGAGTTTTTGTATTTCTTTCATTCTTTGCTGCTTATAGATATTAAGAAACTCTTCATCTTCTTCGTCTTCTAATTCATCTAATTCATCTAAATCTTTATGATCGAGCCTATTATCATGCTGTTTCTTGATAGCCTCTTCCAACGCCTCTTCTAGTTGAGCTGTAGGCGACGGTGGACGTTCAGGAATCACACCCTTTTCCCTTAAAATATCATTCCACTCAGTGTCTTCCGTTGGATCAACTTCCACTGGAATTTGAAAATTGTCCATATTAAATCGAAGAAGGTGTACAAATTTTACTGAAAAAAAGTGCGTTAGCTTTAAACTATAAAGTATATATATCAGTGATTAGCACACTACCATAATTACAGAAGATTTAAAGATTACTTTCTACGTCTTTGTAGAAAGCAACTGATTCAAGTTCAACTTTGATTGACTTGTTTGGGAATGCAACAATAACACATGATCTGGCAGGCAGGTTAGTGAAGTATTTCTTATAAACTTCATTAACTTTTGCAGCATCATTACCATCAGCAATGAAAAGTAAAACTTTCATAACTTTATCAAGAGAAGAACCAGCAGCAACTAAAACGGTTTCTAAGTTTTTAATGGCAAGTTCAGTTTGTTCTTCAACTGATTCAGGAAATTCACCTTTTGCATTATTTCCAACACTTCCAGATGTGAAGACATGGCCATTGGATTTGAAAGCAGGCAGTAAAAGAGCGTTGGCGCTTTGGTTAATTTCTCCCCAGGTAATTTTTTGTGGTGGCATTGTAGTTAATTATCAATTGATTTATTAAAGGGTTGAATATATCTCAGGATTCAACTACATTTATATAGTTGTACGGAATTGATAGATGAACATTTCCGCGATAAGCCTAATTAGGTTATGCGACGAAGATACACTAGAACAGTGGAAGGTTGCAAATATAATAGGTAATTAGACTAAGCTGCGAATCATAGACATGTTTAGGTACGGAGAAAAAGAACTGAGTTGATATTTTTTAAAATACGACGTTGGACGTTTGTGAAATAATTGATTTGAATGAGACTCGAGACAATTTCGAGCTAAAATGATCCTGTATACCAATGATAACAAAAGAAATCGAATCGGTTGACTGGAAGACTCGAAGAGACCACCAGTGTTCACTCGAGAGAAGTATCGGTATGATTCGATTGCAAATTCAAAATTTCGAATGCGTGTCGCGATAGGTTAAGTGATTTTGGCGTAGATAATTGAATTGATGAACTTACAGATATTAAAGGCAACTTTTCAATTACTTTATAAATAAATATGCTACATATGTTAATAAATAGTCTTTTAATCAGTATGAAATATGTACAGCGAAACAAATATGACGTTCAATCTAAAATTATTTTTTATCAGTAGCAATTAACCAATTAGCCAATCAACAACTTGATGTTTCGCAATTGGATTAGTTTTCGAAATTTTTAGGCTCAATCAATAGCCATGATCTATGATAAACATACTATGATGCAAATATATGTACAAGATAGCAATTACTTAGTAGCTTTAGCCAAGTAAGTAACTAAATCGTTTCTATCTTTGGCTTTCTTTAAACCACCAAAGGCCATTTTAGTACCTGGAATATATTTTTTTGGATTTTCCAAGTAATCAGACATGGTTTGTTCACTCCATTCAACACCTTTCTTTTTGTTAGCATCAGTGTAAGAGTAACCAGTTGCTTGACCAGATTTTCTACCGAAAACACCATTTAAATTTGGACCAACTTTATGTGGACCACCTTTTTCAACAGTGTGACATTGTAAACATCTAGTTTTAAATAAGTTAGCACCTTTCTTTTCACTTCCTTTTTCGAATTTAGCTGGCATTTTGATTTATTAAAAAATTGAATTTATAATGTAAATTTCAAATTGTAAACAATTTTTTCAAAAGAAAATTCACTATTTATATATGTGGAAAAAAAGAAAAAATTTCACCCAATAGTGAGCATAATTGCAAACTGGAAAAATTCTATTGGCTTATTTCGCAGTCATGTCTTACGTTTTAATCGCCTGTGCAGGATGAGTCGAATGACTAAAAAATGTTACACTTAACTCCAGATTATTAAAAAAAGACATTTAACAACTAATTAAAGGCAATTGAACTTCGATATCTGTTACAGATTGATTAAAAGTAATTTCGATCTAAAAAAATGAATTAAAAAATTTCCGGGCTTTGACAAGCCGCAACCATACAACTCGTTTAGGCTGGTTGTTCCGGTATTTCCCGAAACTTTGACCATCAATATTTTGCAGTCATTTTATTTACAGGGTTCATATAGGTTTCATTTATTCATTACGTATTATGGTTCTCTGGAAGGTGTTCTACTGGGACTACGAGAGTAGCTTTGCGACCTGCCGCGGCTTCTTGAAGGACTTCGGGAGTAGCTAGCACTTCGTGAATAACTAGCACTTCGTGAATAACTAGCACTCCTGGAATAACTACCTGACCGACTTGAATAACTCCCAGATCCACTTCTTGAATAACTCGATTCCCGTGAAGTTTGACTTCTTCTTCTCTTTCTTCCACGACCCTCAGCCTCTGGAAGAACTCGTAATACTTCTCTCATCTCTTCCGTAAGTATACCTAACCCAATTGCAGTGAAAAAATTAATTGAGAATCTAATTCGCTCGGAATCATCACTGTTCACTCCAATTGTAGGAAATAATCCTTGTATGTTAGACTTAATAACTGGATCATTGAGCATTTGTTGGACTTGTTTGATTCCAGCCTCTTCGATCATTTCTTGGAATATAAATTTAATGAAAACTCTACTGGCAGATGTAGTATCTTCTTCAGTAAGTCTAATTTCATTCCAACTTGCTTCAATTGCTAGTTTATCTTGAGCGAATAAATGCCCAAAAAATTTCCCAATGTTCCTCAATTGATTACTTTCAAATTGATGGATGATCAGGTAGTATTTTTTAAATTGTTCCACAAATATTAAATGCCATTTCTGGTTAACCAAACAAAGTTTTTCACCAATTACGCCGAAATATTTAGAATACGTCTTTTCTTGAGCACAACATTTTATAATCATATCAACTAGTATACTGTTATCCTGTTTGCTGTTCTCATTGAGACGAAGTAGTTTGTGAACACCTTCATCTGCTGACATACTTGACATTATTGTCAAATAAATAGTTTTTTGATAGTTCAATAAATTAGAATCTGTCATGTCTTTTATTTCAGTCAATTCTTGTGTGATTTGATCTGCTTCATTATCATTGTCGTGTTCTTGTTCGCTTGCTGAATCATCTTCGTCGTCCGAGTCATCATCTCCCTGAATTTCCTCTTGCAAGAAAGTTTTGTATTCCTGTTCATGCTCATCATACTGTTCATCGTAACTAAATACATTTAAATCGCTTTGTGCCAGATGATTTCCATTAAAGTCAATAAAATGTGTCTGCTTGTCTTCATCTTCAACCAAATCCAAAGATTCGTCTCTTTTAACCGATTTGAATTGATTCCTTCTCATTTCAAAGATATTCTCAAGTGAGTGCTGTATTGTAGAACTCTTGTATAGTTTTTCATGTAGAATGGTACGAAGTCTATCAAAGATGATATCAGAAGCTGAATTCTGGTTTATCACGGGACCCACTAATTCAAGCATGGTTATACTTAATCTTATCGTCTCATCGGTTGCATTTTTATCTAATAGTATTTCAAATATCTGAAGGAGAATGACGCTATCAATCACATCTTGCCATACCAAGAAACAAAGCTGACGAATACAAGCGTTCAAAATCCTACTGTTGCTGTGCATATAACTTTTCTTGAACTGGATGACGAGTCTTTCACCAGCAAGTTGGCCGATATCGGGAATCTTGGAGTTTAAAACACTTATCAATGCTGCATACGTAGGGTTTGGTCTGTGCAATTGCTGATTCATTATTTCTCTTACCACCACCCCTTTTCCTCGGTCAAGATTTAGCTGAAACAACTTAAAGATGGTTTCTTTTATATTTTCTTTTGTGCACAGTCGTATAAGAGACCGAATACTATTTGTTAAGTAAAGCCAACGTAGTTTCTGGACAGCTTCAATACTTGAATTTTCACTTAAAGCTTGTACTTGCAATTTCTCAAGCCTGTAGGTGTCGGACTTGCCGGTCCGTCGGCTTTGTTCTGCAAGGCTATTGTACTCTTCCTCAATTGACATTGGTGGGTAGATTATTAGGATGTATTTATGAGATGAGTATTTCGATGCGATGCCTCAAAAAAATCATTCACCTACTGTCATAATATTTCACTTAATGATTCGAGCGGCTAGGTACTTATCTACCGTTAAAAAGACATCCAATGTCAAGACCAAGTTGGATTACTTTATTCAAACTGGTCAGGTAATCAAGCAGTCACCTTTCGAAGCTCAAAGAAAAAGTGAAAGATTGAATAAATCTAACAACACCAAATCATCTTACTCACCTCAAAAAGCTCTTCAAGTATTGAAGATAAGATATGATAATAATATTTTACAGTCACAGAGATCGGGGAGTATCATTGATCTCAACCGGTTGAAGCCTGAAGATATGAATACTGCATCGGCAAAATCACTTGATATTTTTAAAAGTCTTGTAGAAATCAAAAAAATTACTAAAAAACCAATAGATCAAAAGTTATTTCTTCATTTGTTAGGTACGAATTCTGACCAGATCAAAGATCCATTCTTGGTTACAAAAGATACTCTCAAATTGTTGGAAAGAGATGATGATCCTGTAAGAGCTCTATATCTTGCTAGGCTTGCAGGTCCCAAAGCTGGTCAGGTTGCTATGAACTCTATACTTCAGTGGTATTTAGAACGAGGAAATGTTAAGGATGCCTTGAAATGCTTTAATGATAGGAAAAAGTGGAATATACCCTGTGATGAATATACATATGTTATATTATTTTCTGGAATTGCTAATAGTCATAAATGGGGGACTGTTCCCAATGACTTGGCAGAAAAGTGTATTGATATTTTTCAAAAATTTCGTCATGAATCTGCAGTTTCCTTAAGCCAACTGAAAAAGGATGAAGTCCCTCGTGGTAAGTTAGTTACTTGTTCTACTGAACACTTCAATTCTTGTTTGAGTGTGTTGATGAGAAATTTCTCCGACGAACAATCATTAGCGTGGTCCTTCTTCGATGCTTTAGTGCCAGCTAAAACCAAAGACGGTTTAAAAATCCCAACTATCATTCCAGATAATCAAACTTTCACCATCCTTTTAAATGGTATTAAGAGGTGTTACCAGTCTAAAACTACAAAGTTGTTAAGTAGTAGTACTCTAACTTCATCGCAAAGACTGATTCAATTATTGCAAAATCAAAAGGATTTGACTGATACAGCTGAATTAATTCTTTCTAAAGTAATTCAAGCAGCAACTCCTCCGATTCCTCCCACTAAGGAAGAAGCAGAAAATGATCCTGAATCACTTGTATCTTATAAAGAGAAAATGAGACGTCGTCTTCTTGATATTGACCCTGTGTTTGCCAGTACTTTCATCACCTGCTTTATAAATAGAACCGCAGGTACCTCTTCAACTGCCAGTCTGGGATCTCACTACAAGTATGTTGCCAAAGGTTTGGAGTATCTACTAGCATGGTGTCCCGAAGTTGAATCGATGTTCTATTTCATTGAAAAAAGTAATACCTCCAAGTCCAAGTTAAATGAACCAACCGAAGAAGTAAAACGGAAAACAGACATGCGTATCTCCAAGGCTCTTTCTGAATGTAACAAGGAAGAATTATCTCTCGATAATCTTGAAATGGTAGAACGTGCAAAAATTAATCCTACAGTTATATTCCCACCTCCATTATTTTCTCGTAACAAATCAAAGGCTCTTTTCAGTGGTAAACAGAAGAGACTCATTGACTTCACAAGACCCAAATTCTCCGATATGTACTTGCTTCAGCTAGATAAGCAATATAAAGACTCTCGTGGTAAGTATGGTAAAAAATTACCGTCATCTACCACCATAAATATGAACAAGAAAAATGGGGTCAATAAGTTTTTAATCATGATTGCTTTGGATGCATTATTAGCTCTAGGAAAACATAAGGAGTATTATCTTGGTGTATGGTATGTTTTAACCAAGTGGGGTGGAATCTACGTGAACAGAAATGATATATCTCAGACTATCGCTACTAATGGACTTACTGGTGAAATACTTAGAAGTGAACAGCATGTAAGCTTTTTAGGCGACAAAGAAATCGCTTTAGCTAGTGAACAGAAAGACTCATCACTTTCTCGAAAATTACAAGTAACTGAACCTCATGATCCTGAAGTGGTAGACATTATGTTGGTGGAAAATTTCATGTATCAAATTCACGATGAATTTGATCAAAAATTACCTCCAAGTAAACTTATCAATGAAATACACTCAGCTTTAATCAATCCTAAAACCAATTTATCCAACACCTTAAAACCTCGAGACAAGACCATGGCGTCGATGTTTGCAGTATTTGTGAGTGAATTACATAAATTCAATGATATAAATTACAGTGCAGGATCACTTGTGAATAAAACCAGAAGCGTGCCAAATAATACTCCCAAAAGGTCAATTACCAAGACTCAAGCCGAGTCATTATTGGTTTCCTTGAACCAATTCTTGAACAATCTTCTAGTGTATGATCATCAAGTTTTCAAGGGAGCTAGAAAATCGCTTTTACCAAATGTACACATTGAATCCTTGAATAAAATCATTGATGCAATTTACCGCTCAACGTGGTTAAACTGTGAACCACAAGATGAAATAACCATACACAAACTCATTTTAAAACTAGGAATTCTTTTGTATACACCAGCACCTCTTATTGATCCAAGAAATAAGGTGACCAATTGTGTGTTAATTGAAGAATCAATGGCTCAAGTCTACGAATACTGTAAGCAAAGCAAAGATCTTAGTAAATCAGAGACCAAACTTATGCTTAATATTAGAAGTATCTATCAGTTGAAGTCAGACACCAAAGATGCAGCCGAGAAACTCCAGGCCTATGCCAGAAATATCCATAGATCCGTTGAACTTTCATAGATCCGTCACTTTCCATAGATCCGACATTGTTCATGGATCGGTTCTATTTAGCACTAACGACCTTCCGCTCATGTCCATAAATTCGTAACTGTATATATGTAAATAGAAATAGTAGTATAAAATTACTGAAAATGAGACTTATTTTATGTGCGATATCAACTACACAAATGACCAGGAAATGTGGAGTGATAATTAAAAATCCAGTGGTAAATGACTATCTGGGAGTATATGAAGAAGTTCTTGAAGGTAGTAAAGATACATTCACTTATTCTCAATCAATTGACGTGATTATAATTGATCCCATTGAAAAATCTCATGATTTGGATATTATTCTCTCAACTACTTTTTCAACTATAAGAGCTAAGCTTTCTCAGTTAGGATACGACTTCCAGTTTCAAATTGATGTATACTTCAATGTTGATGATCCTCAACTATTAAGTAAGTGGGACAAGTTATTTTACCTACCCTGTGAGACTCTCAATACATTCACTGGAGCTGGATATACTGCCATTGATTTAATTCCATCGCCTCTAAATGCGACCCCGGTTTCTGATCTGGGGTACGGCTTTCAGCAGTTTGATACGTCATGTGTAGGAGGAACATTCGATCATATCCATGACGGACACAAGATCCTTTTGCTAATGATAATATTTCTCAGCCATCGTCGAATGATTGTTGGGATAACTGGTCCTGAATTGCTAAAGAATAAAAAATTCAGTCAAGTGCTTGAATCATATGACCAAAGACAGCAAAATGTTATAAAATACCTTCAAAGTCATATGTTTCCCGGTAACATGTTTGAAATCTTTATGATCAACGACGTTTGCGGTCCAACAGGTTACGTGAAAGATATGGATGTGTTGGTATTGAGTGGAGAATCTGCAAAAGGAGGTGCTTATGTCAACGACGTTAGACGAGGTATAAACCTTCCTGAGTTAAAAATATGTCAAATCACGGTCATTGGCGACTCTAATACCAATGCTGATAATAATTGGAAGTCCAAGTTGAGCTCTACGGAGATTCGGGAAAAACTTTATCGTACCAAATATGGACTGAACTAGAACAATTACCCAGCTTACCACCGTGAATAAATGTACATTTTAACCGGTATGTGTTCATAGGGCTGAAAAGAACTAACACAAGTTGTTAAATCGCTTCTTTGCTTATGATTTCATAGGTATTACTAAATAAAACTTACTTAAGTATTTAATGAATTTTACGTGACGTACTAAGATACTTACTTTATGGATATCCCTTTATCAAAAGCATTTAAACGACGAGGCGTTCTATCGGGATGATCAAGAGCCAAAGAAACGTTAACTTCAAATTGTGCAACTTGTTCAAATAAGCTCGTTTCTTTATTGTCCTGATCAATATAACGACCTTTACCATTACTATCCACTAAAGCAATTTTAATTTTTTCAAATGATTGTTGTGCCAACCCTAATTTATGGCGTAATCTTTCCTTTGTCTCTTCAATCAGTTCTTCGGGATATACTGGGAAGATGAATGGAACACCATGTTGATAATTTGTATTCTTATGGAATTGGAAAACTGGTATAATATTCAATGATTTTCTAAATTGTTTAGCGTGAATGAAATCTTTACGTGCAATTTCATCTTCAATATCATCTGGTTCAGTTGACTTATCAACGTATCTTTTGATTAAATCATTTTGGGTTAATATTTCAACATCTGCTGGGAAGTATCCAGCGTATAATTCATAATTATTATCAATAGACTCAATGGTTCTATCGAATTTAATTAAATCAACGTATTTATGATCATATCCTGCCCAAAGTAAAAGATTATTCAAATGATTCGAAGGAATATTAAGTTTGTGAACTAATTTTTCAATTAAATCACCGGCAGTACTAGATTTTGGTAATAATAAATCAAATAATTGATATTTCAAAACACTATTCAACCAATAAATCTTAACTGATTTCATATTTTCGTACTCTTTCAATGTAACATTCAATACTTCATATTCGAAATTGGTAGTGGCAGAAACAGAAATCAGTTTAGGAAATATTTGTGATAATGATTGACTTGATCTTAATGGATACCTTACTCCTTGATTGTTCACAATGAATATACGTAAGTAATCAGCGCTAACACCTCCTATTTTCTTTGCTAATTCATTTGCTAAATCTTGGTAATTATGTTGAGTCGTAATCCATAAATCAAAAGACTTACTTCTTTCTTTTGCAAGCTCGATTTCTTTTGCTTCTTGTAAATTCTCATTATCATCAGCTGTCTCGGACTCATCTTCCGCAAGGAAATCACTATCTTCTTCTTCTTCGTCTCCTTTAAATGGTTTCACCAAGATATGAAGTCTTGTCAAAAGGAATTTATAGTAATCTTTGATGTTTGTAATCTTTTTACCAATGGTAGCATTCTCCACATTAGCGACTTGAATGACAAGAATATCACCATCGCTCAATTCATTCTTTTCAAATGTAAGACTTTCATCTACATCTTCTATTTTAGTTTGCGATAACTCTTCAAAAATTTCAAGTGGTGTTTCTTCATTGAATCCCAATAACTTTCTGATTGGTTTTTTCAATGAAGAAATTAAATCATCTTTCCTTACCATAACATGACAAAGACCTCTTACTTCAGTGGTATTTATATCGAAATATTTCAAGAAGATTTGATAATGCGATGCACCTTCACCAGTTCGCTTGAATTTGTATTTATCTGAAGTAAGAGGCAATTTAAATCCATTAATTTTTTCATAAACTCTTTCAAAATCAAAAGTTTCTGGTGAGATTTCTTCGATTTTATCGGAGTTTAATTCAATAATTGAGTTCAAATCTTTATTTGCTTCTTCAAGATAAAACACCATTTCGTCATACTTTTTATTGAAACATTTACTGTAAATTTGAATAATCGTAGAATTTTCAAGATCTTTTGCTACTGCAACATCAGCTCTATTGGTGTGATTGTTACGATGATTAATCATTATCAATCTGAAAGGATAACTAGAGAGATCGCTTTCCTCATCGACGTCTATGATTTCAGGTATATCATTATCAATTTCAGCAATATCATTATCGGATGTAATGTACCCAAATTCCTTAGCTACAGCCTTATAAAGATCATTAAGTTTATCTTCCTTATTGATTTTTATCTTTATTGGATAAGCACCTTTATCGAATATTTCATCATCATAGAATTTTGCTAGGGTGGGATCAGGATACATATCGAAACCATTATGTTTGTTGAAATTCGAAATAGTTGCAATTTTTACATTCACATAGTACAAAGCTTCTTGTCTATGTTTTTCAAACAATTCCAATTGTTCTTTTTCTTCCTTCATTTGTTTTGGAATATGAGCAGGAATACTATTATCTATTTCAGAATCATCTTTTGGAAGAATATTATCAAGTTCAGATTCTCGATAATAAACTAACATATAAGCTGAAGTGGACCTTCTTATTAAATATTCATTTTGTTCAACTCTTGACAATTTACTTAGTTCAGCAGAAGAAATCTCACTTGCTCCAAAATTTTCATTGAAAACTTGGGATTTTGTAACACTCCAAACTTTATCATCATCAAATCTAAACCATTTATCTTCTTGGGCTGTTGGTTTGATCATAGCATAATAATGGCCATTAGAAATACTACCTTGATGAACCAAAACTCCATGTAATTTATAAACCCAATTTTGATCTTTAAATTCTTGAGAAAGATCATCATCTAAGTAAGGCTTTAAATCAATTTTATCAGGAAATTCATACAAATCATCAATTTTCACTAAATCATCAACCATAAAATCATATTCAAATCTTTTCAATTGTAAATGAAGTACAGGAGGGAATGATTCGAAAACAACACCTTTTTTTGCATCTTGATATCCATGTTCATCACCAGCTTGATATTTATTTTCACCTTCTAACATTTCAATTTCAATATAATTTTCAAATGCTTGTTGTAAATTTTTGAAACCTTTAACATTCAATTGAATATCCCAAAAATCTTCAATTCTTGAAGATTCATAAGAAACATTAACACATTTGATGTAAGATTTCATTTTACCAACGAAAATATCATTTAGTTTATTTTCAATTTTTGTTCCCTTCATTGCAGTTTCTAATTTATCCATAAGAATACGATTTAATTCTTGAACATCATGTTGAGTAAATGCATCAGATGAATCCCATCCAAAAGACTTTGTAAGTTCAAGAGTTCCAACAACATCATCAGAAGTTGTTAAAGAATAAAAAATTCTTTGTAATGCTAAAGGTACTGATTGATTTTGACCTAATTTTGTTGGAATTTGATAAACTAATTTTCTAAAACTCTTTGTTGTAAAATATGATTGTAATAAAGAATTTAAATAACAAGTTGCACCTTGATTACTAAGACCAACATAACCAGTATTTTTCTTTGAATCATAATCAATAAATGAATGCCATAATACTCCAGTTGAAGAATCATCAATAACTTTAACATAACCAGTTATATTAATTTGATTATTTTCTAATAATGGATATGAACTATTTTTTTGAACTGATTTCATTTGTCTAACATCTACAAAAGCTGAAAACCCCCAATCAGTTTCATTTTTATTAAATCTGTGACTTGATCCAGAAGCTGCATGAACTTCAGGATGTTGAGGATTCCAAATATCTAATGCAAATTGAGCACAAACGTACCAGTCGTCTTTAATATTTTCATCAATTGGATGAGGTTCCATATAAATTGAAATTAAATTATTACCATTACCTTTGGGAAATAACAAGATATTCCATTCATATCCACCACAAGTAAATTTTGGACCTCTAATTTTTTCATCAGTTAAAGATGACCAATCTTTGATTTCCCAAATATTATAAATTTCATCTTTTACAGGATAATCAGGAATTGGTTTCATTAATTTTTTTGATATATTTTCAAAATCATTTGCATCAGGTAATTGATTTGATGATTTTTTAATTGTTGAATCATTTGAATCTTCAATTATTACAACATCTTCTGAATCAATATCATCTAATTCTTCATCTAATTCTGCAACTTCATCATCATCCATACTCAGATCAATGATTTGTGGTTCATTAGTATATTTCATTTCATAATCAGTATCAACATCAATTGTTTCATTATTTTGTTTATGTCTATCAGTCATTTGTTTTTTATTCTGTATAGTTGAAGTAGTTTGTTCATCAGTAAAATATTCTTGATTTTCCTTATCCTCAGTGGGGGATTGTGCAATCATTTTTTTTAATTGGAATTTTCAAGTCCAATAATTGAATTGATCTTTAATTGAATATCTCAGTTAAGTGATTTTTTTGTATCAATTAACTTAATGAATAATAACTAGTGTCTAACAAGGATTATGATGTACTGTACATTGAGAGGTCAGGTCATATGCAGAATCCTTGCTTACGTCAGCGCTGACAAAGTGCAGCAACTATCAATTTACTTAAATTAAACTAACAAAGCTGTTGGCAATAATGGCAACTCTTACTTCTCTTTTTCTCTCACTAGTAAACGAATAATCTCTACTTTTCAGCGGGTCTATAAGTTTAATTACATGTTGTTAGGCACTTTATATTCATATTTGGCCACGGTGCACTGACGTGATGCTTTCTCATCATTAAAGTATTGGACTGTGGCTACGCAATTAGAGTGCTCCGGTGTTTGAGGAAGCAAGTACTTGCTTCGAGTTCTCTTTCAAGGACTTGTTTCGAGTGCTTGTTTCTTGTTTTTTCTTCGGTGCTTGTTTCAGGTGCTTGTTTCAGGTTTTGTCACGGTGTTTGAATCTGTGCTCATTACCGCCATCATCCTAAGCTGATATACCCTTATGATTCTAGTAGCGCATTCAATACGTTCCCTATTCAACAGTACCTGTTCGGCACCTGTTCGGCACCTATTCTGTACCTGATCCAATCTAGTCATATCAATTGTTTCTACAATTCACAGTAATGTCTATTCTCTTTTAAATTTATTATTGTGACTGATAAGTCTAATGTTGGGCTAGGCGTGCGCGGTTTGTTTATGTACTTCTTATCAATCCCTAGTAAAAGTATATAGTTAACAAATTCAACAATTACTACTCTTTTATAATTAACCACCAGTTCTTATTCAACGATTATAATTTTTGATTGCTGAATTACCTGGTAATTTAATTAAGAGTAAATAAATTTGATTAACTTTGGTTAAATTAAATCCATAAACTCTCCCACTTTAGTACCCCACTCGTTATCTTCGCTTATCGATAAAGTAATGCCAGAAAATTCTAATGATACAATTAAAATTAATAAAACTCTCGTTAATCCTAAGAAAGGGTATCAATTAGGAACAACTTCTGCTACTTGGAAAAAAATTAAACTGGCTGCAATTGCAACTCCATCACTAAATTCTCAAAGTCTGGGGAATGATAACTCTCAAAATCCCTTGGTTCATGATAAACCTCCAGTAAATTTTATTGAAATTGGTCCAAGAAGTGAAATTCTTATACTTTATCAAAATTTTAAGTTAGAGATTTGGAATTGGTTTCCTTTAAGTAATGAATCTTCTAAATCAAGAGTATTTAATGGTGATACAATTTACCTTCATGCTCAAATTAATTTAAATTTATCAAAATATTGTCAAGTAAATGATTATCATATTGAGTCTTTCACAATCTATCGTGACTCAAAATTCGATAAGAAAATTTCTTTTATTTTGGTACTTGCAAATACTACAGATATTACGCCGCCCAGGCAATGTTTCTGGTTAACTACTGATTTATGTACAGTAACTCCGGTTCCCACTTCTAACACTGTAAACCAGGCATCAAACATTTCAGGATATTTAGCTGGCAATAATCCTTCAGGTCAAAAGTATCCATACGGAAATGTCTCAGTTAACTCAGTTTCAACTCCAGCCAGTAATGTCAAGGTTACGCCAATTTCAATTCCTTCTGAGTTACTTTCTTCAAAACCGTCAATAAAGGTGAGTGAATCATACATAGTTATTGCTAATTCTGATGGATTTATTTTCCCTCTTACAATTGATAAATCGGTACCGGGATATCCAGTTCCAAAGCCTATCAATACAGATTATGAATTACATTCTCTTAAGCAAGCTTCAAGTCAACCCATCATGAATAAGTTTCCGGAAATTGGTTCCAAAATTTCTGATGATTCAATTCTCATTAAAACAAGTTGTTTCGATAAAAGGCCAATATTTGAATTGGTTGGTAATTGGCTTGTTTACTCGCCAACCAAATATGAATTTAATCATTTGAAAAATATGGGTAAAAATGCATCAAAACCTTCTAGTTTATTTACCCCCGTAAAATTACCTCCTGCTGGTCCTTTGTTAAGTCGTGTTGTATCTACACTTTCTAATAGTGCATTAGATGGTTTATTCAAATTATCTGAATTTGGTTCAAATAAAGTTAGAGATTACATGAAAAAGTCTTCTGATACTGATAAATTAGATAAAGATGTGGTAATATCGTTGAATTCAATTAGTAGAGCTATTGGACAAGCATTATATACAACGGCTTCTACTATTCAAAAAACAACTAAAAATCTCAATAAAGTGGATAATGAAATTATAAAAGTAGTCGACTTGTCAAATGGTAAGACGATGTGTATGTTTAAACCTCCTGGTGGGGTGTCATTATTATCGTTATCACCATATGATCTACAGCTTGTTCACTCAAATCTTCGAGGTAATACTTTTTATATGTGGGATTTATACAAAAGTCCTGATGAAGTATCATTAATTGGTAAGTTTGCCAGAGGCAAAACTAGCGCCAGTATTAATGAAATATTTTGGTTCATTAATAACAATTCATTTGTAGATTCAAATGCCAAAGAATCAACAGAATCTAGTAATAATCTGGGATTTGGTTGTATAACTAAAAAGTCTGGATCAATTCACTGGTATAATATAAATTATTTATCTGGTGGAAATGCATCAAGTAATTCACCTAATTGTTTGGGATCTTCTTCAAATAACGATAAATTATATGAAACAGGTGAATTTCTAGATTCTTGGATATTATCATCATTTAAAGCTAAAAAATTTATTACATTACCGAATTGTTCAAGTGTTTGTTATGGACGAAATGAAACTCCTAGTACGAAACATTACTTTGATTTAAATCAATTAGCTATAGTTGATGATAAGAATCAACTTAAATTACTTTCACCATTGAATGGGTATTATGGATATAAATATCAATTACCAAATACTAGTGTTAACGTTGATATAGCCGATATAAATGCATGCTATGAGAAAAACTCATCCTACTATCACGAATGTCGAGGTGATGATATAGTACAGGATATTAATCCACTTTCACAAGCTGAAATCGAGACATGTGCACCATATCTCAATTTAGTTAATGATAAAAATGTTGAATTTGCAACTTATGATATTGACATTACGAAATTATATGAAACCTTTGGAAACGAATTACCAATGACAGTAATTGATTTTGGACTGAACAGAGATCAGGAATCCAACGTTGATTTTTCATTACTCAAAGAATTTAATGAAGGATTAGTTATTGAACAAGGAGATGTTTCAATGAGTAGTAATGAGGAAGAGGAAAAAATCAATGAAATTGTCAATGAAAGTTTAATCTAAAACACAATAAAACCAATACCACTGAAGCATAAAATCACTAAACATAATAATATATCTAGGAACCAGAAAACAGTATAATAAAAAAAAAAAATAGTTTAAAACGATTGATCTTTATGATGTTTAAAATATTATATATACCAATAAATCAATACAAGCATATTACAGTAAAAATTATTGCATAACTAGAATACATTGTTTATTAAATACAGAAGGTTTAGAAGAAGATTCTAATGAGTTCTAAAACGGCACCACCACATACTAAAAATAATAATACTAATAACCAAAATTTTGAAACTGGTAACTCAAATTGATCTTCCTTAGATTTTGGTTTTCCCCATTGACTTGTATTTTTTTTAGCAAACTTATTATTAGCTTTCTTCTGTTGACGAGTTTGAACGGCCTAAGAGTTAGTATTATTTATTTATTGTGTAAATTGTACATACCATTTGTAGTTTTGTTAATGATTGATTTGAAGAAACACGTAACAAAAAGTGAGCATCGCAAAGATTAGATAACGCTAAAGTGACGGCCAATTGAGGGACAGAATAAGAGAAACTTAAAAAATTAAACTTTCTCGCCATTATAAACTATTATCAAGAGAAAAATACGGTGAATGTAAAGAATAAAATCATGGTGAATGTTATTGTAACATAATTGTTCATTCAACGGTTTAAATGAAATTTTGGAGATTTTGGAGATTTGAACATTTGGAATTTTTGCAGCATTTACCAGCAAAAGTTGTGAAAATCTTACTTATTCCCCTTCAGTAATTGTACCAAAACTTGTGTCTTGGTGTGTTGGTGTACATTTATCGGTCCATATTGTTCCACTCGGCACCGTTTACGGGTCTCAGTTTTTTACCGATCAAGTCTCAATTCTCAGATTTTTCTCTTCAATCGGCACTGATTATGTTGTCAACACCCACGTCGGCAGTTAAAGTAAATTGTTTCTCCGAAATCCAGTAATCCGAAAATGCTACATACTCCTTAATTAGGAATATTTAGTTTATTCCCCTCTGCAATTAATGCCATTACTACTTATTTTCGGTATTCGGTTAAATTGGTTATGTGGCCCGGACGCGGAATTATACAAAATAGTTTTTCCCCCACAGTATCGAACGCTTTCTTTGATGAGCGCACCGAGGAACAACTCGCTCTACTTAAGTATGAAATTTCCCCAGTTGATTTACATAGTAGAATCGGTTTATATAATCTGATTTGTAAAAATTTATAACAATGACTTCTATTCCTTTAGTTCGTGAAAGTCCTCAACAAGTATTTCAATTACTAAAAGATTCGTTCCCAATTGATGCAAATCTTGTTGGTTCATCAATTCCAATTCCAAATACTCAGAAACCTGGTTATTCACATATTTACAGAAATAATTATTCAACTGATAGATTAATTAATGTTCCTCATCCAACTCTTACTACACTTTATGAAATCCTCGAAAGTGCAGTTGCAACTTACTCAGATTCCGAATTTTTCGGTACAAGAAGTCGTGAATTAGATGGTTCAATTGGTCCTTATAAATTTCAAAGCTATAGTGAAATTAAATCTCGTAAAGATAATTTTGGTGCTGGATTATTCTTTATTCTTTCAAATAACCCATATAAGACCGATTCTCCTGCTCATAAAAAAATTGATAATCATTTTAACATCGTTGATGGTGATAATCGTGATTCCTTAATTGTTTCAATTTTTTCTGCAAATCGTGCTGAATGGTGTATTACTGATTTGGCTTGTACTAATTATTCATTAACAAATACAGCATTATATGAAAGTTTGGGTCCTGATACTTCTCGTTATATTTTAAATTCTACTGAAAGTCCAGTAGTTGTCTGTTCAAAAGATAAAATTGAACAACTTGTTCAATTAAAAGAAAAATTCCCAACTGAATTATCAAGTCTTATTAGTATTGTTTCAATGGATGAACTTAACTTGACTTCTCTTTCATCTCTTGATTCAGTGCTTTTAGAACGTTGTAAAAAAAATAATATAACTCTTTTCGATTTCGAACAAGTTGAAAAATTTGGTGAAATTTATCCACTTAAACCTTTACCACCAACTCCAAATTCTGTCTATACAATTTCTTTTACTTCTGGTACTACTGGTGCAAATCCAAAAGGGGTTGTTTTAACTCATAAGAATGCAGTTGCGGCTGTTACATTCTGTTTAGTTAATGTTAAAAAAGCTGATAAACCTACTGTTTATTCATTCTTACCATTAGCTCATATTTATGAACGTATGTCAATGGCTTATGCCATATCTCAGGGTTGTAAAATAGGATTCCCACAATCTGCTAGTCCTTTAACTTTACTTGATGATGTTATGTCTTTAAGACCTCATGTATTAAGTTTAGTCCCAAGAGTTTATACTAAATTAGAAGCTGCATTAAAAGCTCAAACTATTAATAATGCTGAAAAACCATTATTACAAAAATTATTCACTAAAGCTATCAACGCTAAAATTGAATTACAAAGTAAAGAAGATGGTGCTGAAGGTAGACATATTGTTTATGATCGCCTTATTGGTTTACTTCGTAAAAAAATTGGTATGGAAAATGTGATTGCATTTACTACAGGTTCTGCTCCTATTAGTCCTGATACTGTTAAATTTATTAAAGCTGCTCTTAATGCAGGTATGTCTCAAGGTTATGGTTTAACTGAATCTTTTGCAGGTATTTGTTGTTCACCAATTTATGAAGCTAATCCAGGTTCATGTGGTGCTATTTCTGTTACTTGCGAAACTAGATTAAGAGAAATTCCTGAAATGAATTATCATGCTTCTGATGAAGGTGGTCCTCGTGGTGAATTACTCTTGAGAGGTCCACAAATCTTTGAAGAATATTACAAAAATCCAGAAGAGACTGATAAAGCGTTCGATGAAGATGGATTTTTTTGTACTGGTGATATCGCCCGCATGGATAGTAAAACTGGTCGTTTATACATTATTGATAGAGTTAAGAACTTTTTCAAATTAGCACAAGGTGAATACATTACACCAGAAAAAGTCGAAAACACATATTTATCTGCTTTCCCATTAGTTCAACAATGTTATGCTCATGGTGATTCTTTGAAAACTTTCTTAGTTGGTATTATTGGTGTTGAACCAGACGCAATCAAAGCATGGTTGAAAAAACGATTCAAACTTAATTTAAATTCAAACGAAGAATTATTACAAAAGCTTAATGAATTAGATGTTAAAAAGAAGTTTTTGATTGAAATGAATGAAGCTACATCAAATAGATTAGGTGGATTAGAAAAACTTCATAACATTGTCATTGATTTTGATCCTCTTACGATTGAAAGAAATGTTATCACACCAACTTTGAAAATCAAAAGACCAATTGCATCTAAATTCTTCGCTGAAACTTTGGATAAATTATATGAAGAAGGCTCTCTTATTAGAGCTCAAGATTCAAAATTATGAGCTAAATTATAAATATGTATTACCCATGAATAACAATAGAATTATAAATATATATTAAATCTATTCTCTATACGTATTTGTAGGGATTTAAAATCAAATTTGGATCATAGTTCTTCTTGATATCTTTAATCATTTTAATTTCAATATCACTCTTGGAATAACCAATGTAATTCTTCTTTTGGAATCCAAGACCATGTTCAGCGGAAATTGATCCATTCTTTGATGAGATCCATTCGTAAACAAAAGGTTCTAAAGCTTTTTCAACTTCTTTAGAGTATTCACGAACACAAACATTTAAATGTAAATTACCATCACCAATATGACCATAACCAACTGCTTCAACAACAGGTTTTGTTTCATCGTCCATACTAACTAATCCACGTTCTGATAAACGTTCACTAACAGCTTCAACTAATCCATATAAGTCATCTAATGGTAAAGAAACATCATATTTATATACTCCACCACCAATAGTAGAAGCTTCAGCAATTCCTTCTCTCCAATGCCATAAAGAACGTAATTGAGTTTCATCTTGAGAAATAACACCATCATCAACAAGTCCTTCTTCCATTGCATTTCCTAAGAAAGTTTCTAATTTTTCGTCATCATGTTCTTTATTAGATCCACTAGTTTCTATCAAGACATAAAATGGATAATCACCACTTTCAATTGGGTGATCAAGTTTTAAATGTCTCTTTGCAATTTCTTGAGATTTACCATCCATGAATTCAAAAGCTGATAAGATTTCTGAAAGTTCACGACGAGCACCATTGAAAACTTGTTTAACGGCGTCATATGATGAGACGGCTAAGAATGCAATATTAGTAGCTTGAGGTCTAGCTGGACATAAAACAGATACACCAGTTATAATACCTAAAGTTCCTTCTGAACCAATAAATAATTGTTTTAAATCGTATCCAGTGTTGTCTTTTCTCAATGACTCCATTGAATTATAAATAGTACCATCAGGTAAAACAGCTTCTAATCCAAGAACTGATCCATGTAATGAACCATATCTAATTAATCTTAATCCACCGGCATTTGTAGCTACATTTCCACCAACATGACAAGATCCTTTAGCACCTAAATCTAATGGGAAAATATAACCATTTTCAGCTAAGAAATTATCAGCATTTTCTAAAATTACACCGGCATCACATTTAAATATACCACTAGTCTTATCAAAGCCTCTTATTTTATTTAAATTTGCAACACTAACGACAATTTCATCGAAAACTGGGATAGAACCACCAACAAGACCTGTATTACCACCTTGAGGAACAACAGCTAATTTTTGTTCATTACAGTATTTCAAGATTTCAGATACTTGTTCAGTAGTTTTTGGTTTTAATACTAATTGTGATTGACCTTTATATTTTCTCATCCAATCTTCATTATAAAATTCCAAATCATCTGCATTCGTTATAACATAATTTGGATCTTGTAAGATTGACTTAAAATGTTCAATATCTGAATCATCAAGTTTTTTGTATCCTTCAAATCTCTTAACTTTATCGCTGTAGGTATCAGCAGTGAAAGGAACAGTTTTAGTCGAATAAAAATGAGTGGTAGTATTCGATATCACCGGGATCGAGTCAACAGATACATTTCTAGCTAATCTAGAGCATGCTGTAATTGCTCTTGAAAATTTAAACATAGTTGATCTAGTAAAAGATTTTGGTTTTGGGGTAGATTTTTTTTTTTCACTATGAGCCACAAGCGACAGGAAAATTTGAAACACGCAATTCGGAAAGTTTAGCGCTCCACAATTTTTCACTAGTTACAACTGATACCAAAGTGGAATTTATACCTAATTAGAATATGTTCATAATCTAGAACCTTTTCTTAAACTATCGAATGCGCTATTAACAATGTGTCTAAATCTAGACGATCCTATTGGGTTACCTCCGTACCATCTTGTAACTATCACCAATACATTGACAAGGTTATGATGAACCAAAACTTGATCCAATAGTTTTGAACCTGCACCTTTTTCTCCGTTATCTTTGAACCCTTGTTCTATGTTTATGTAAGATGTAGTAAGCACTGGATCTTTTTGTTTTGCTTTTTGTCTTTTACTGTTAACCTCTGAATGAACCTTTTCCACTGGTGTCCCGATTCTCCATGCTATTATATGTGGATGACTGGCCTTTTGAATGGATTTATCAATTAAGAGCTGGGTTATTATATCATTAATGTCATTAGGATCATTCAATTCAGTATGACGGGCTTGAAATCTTGATTTCCTATCGGTTATTATGGCTGATTCGTACCAATTAGTGATATTTGATATATACCGACGATTTATACGTAGTAAAGTATTCATTACTAAATCTTAACTTTTCAAATAACTTATCACCTAATCATATGCTTTACACCAATATAACTTAATCAATATTTCATACTTTAAATATAAAGATTGTCTAATATTTAGTATAATTTAGTCGTGCGCACAGAAAAAGCATTTTTCAAATTTCCATCAAATTTTTACCACTTTAACTTCTAACATGATTTACTTGAAGACGTTGTTGAATGTGATAGATAACTCTGGAGCTCAAGTAGTGGAATGTATCAAAGTCTTACGTCATGGACCCAAGAATTTTGCTAAAGTTGGAGATCAAATAACTGTTGTTGTTAAACAAGCAAGACCACTTCAAAGTGAAATTACTGGACAATCAGCAAATAATAGAGTTAAAAGAAGAGATATTTGTCGTGCTGTAGTGGTCAGAACCAAAGCCCCCTTCAGAAGACCCGACGGTAGTGTGATTAGATTCGATGATAATGCTTGTGTTTTGATTAATAAAAATGGTGATCCATTAGGAACAAGAATTTCATCAGTAGTGGCGAAAGAATTAAGACAACTTGAATATAATAAAATCGTGTCATTGGCTCCAAAGACTCATTAACTTGTACATAGCATAATAAACGTTAACTGAATTATTAATATCAAGTAAATGTTTCCAGTAAGTGTCTCATAAAATACTAAAGTCGTATCTCTATAGCTAGGTCAGTTAGTTTCACTTACATATGCCTCGATGGTTCTTTCAACCAGTGAAAGTAACTGTGATATATGTGCTTCATCCAGAACAACTTTTGAAACATCTTTAGTTGAAATTAATATGTTTTGTAGGTCTTGATAAATTAAAGGATCAAGGTCATCGACAGATGACTTCAATTGAGCATTGACGTAATCAAACTTGTTAGAGGATTCGTCTTCTCCAAAATGACCTTGACTAATAATTCTTAACTTCTGCTCGGCTGTTGTAAGAGCTTTACCGTTTACTTTATTGGTATTAGCTAATGAATTTAGTTGCCTAGATATGTCTTTCAAATTTGTAGATTTTTTCGAAATTATCAGCTCATTTTCAATAAATAATACTCTTAACTCCAGTATAAGTCTTTTTGCTCTATTTTCATCTGTAGATGATGTTCTTGGTGGTGTTATCATATCTTAGACTTTTGCAACGTGTAGTGTCAAAAACAAAAACAGTGTATCATAAAAAAAATTATTTTATTTTTCGTTCAACATTCAAATCTAACCATGTCTGCTCCAGTTGATGCCGTTGAAAAAAAGGTAGAAGATTTGTCTATTAAGGCAGATACTCCTGCTGCCAAGCCTAATAAGAAGGAAAAGAAGAAGGCTAATCCTGGTAATCCTTTATTATTAGATCCACAACCTACTTTCATTAATGCTCGTATTAAAATGTTTGATGAATTAAAAGCTAAAAAAGATGCTGAAATTGCTTCAAAAGAAAGAGTTCCAATTAAAATCACTTTGAAAGATGGTTCAATTAAAGAAGGTACTGCTTATGAAACAAGTCCAATGGAAATTGCTCAACAAATTGGTAAATCTTTTGCTGAAAGACAAGTTATTTCGAAAGTTGATGGTAATTTATGGGATTTAGAAAGACCTCTTGAATCTGATGCTAAATTAGAATACTTGGATTTCGAACATCCTGAGGGTAAAGCTGTTTTCTGGCATTCTTCTGCTCACGTTTTAGGTGAAGCTTGTGAATGTCATTTAGGTTCTCATTTATCTTATGGTCCACCAACTGAAGATGGATTCTTTTATGATATGTCTATTGATAATGGTGAACGTGCTGTTTCTCAAGATGATTTTAGTAATTTAGAAAAAGTAAGTACTAAAGCTATTAAAGAAAAACAAAAATTCGTTAGATTAGAAATGACAAAAGAAGAATTATTACAAATGTTCCATTACAATAAATATAAAGTTCAATTTATTAGTGAAAAAGTTCCTGATGGAACTTCAACCACTGTTTATAGATGTGGTCCATTAATTGATTTATGTTTAGGACCTCATATTCCTCATACTGGTAGAATTAAAGCATTTAAAGTTTTAAAAAATTCTTCTTCTTACTTTTTAGGTGATTCAAATAATGACTCTTTACAAAGAGTTTATGGTATTTCATTCCCTGATAAAAAGTTAATGGACGCTCATTTGAAATTTTTGAAAGAAGCTAGTGAAAGAGATCATAGAAAAATTGGAAAAGAACAAGAATTGTTTTATTTCAATGAAATGTCTCCTGGATCAGCTTTTTGGTTACCTCATGGTACTAGAATTTATAATACTCTTGTTGAGTTAATGAGATCTGAATATAGACAAAGAGGTTACGATGAAGTTATTACTCCTAATATGTATAATACTAAATTATGGGAAACTTCAGGACATTGGGTTAATTATAAAGAAAATATGTTTGCATTTGAAGTTGAAAAAGAATCATTCGCTTTAAAACCAATGAATTGTCCTGGTCATTGTGTAATGTTTAAATCACGTGAAAGATCATATCGTGAATTACCTTGGCGTGTTGCTGATTTTGGTGTTATTCATAGAAATGAATTTTCTGGTGCTTTATCTGGATTAACAAGAGTTCGTCGTTTCCAACAAGATGATGCACATATCTTCTGTACTCAAGATCAAATTGAAAAAGAAATTGGAGGTGTTTTCGATTTCTTACAAACTATTTATGGAATTTTTGGTTTCGAATTTAAAATGGAATTATCTACTAGACCTGAAAAATATGTTGGTGAAATTGAAACTTGGAATAATGCAGAAGAAAAATTAGCTAATGCTTTAAATACTTTCTTAGGTGAAGGAAAATGGGAATTAAATCCAGGTGATGGTGCATTCTATGGACCAAAGATTGATATTGTTATTAGTGATGCTTTAAAGAGATGGTTCCAATGTGCTACTATTCAATTAGATTTCCAATTGCCACAACGTTTTGAATTAGAATATAAAGCTGATACTAATACTAAAGAAGAAACAGTTGCTAGACCAGTTATGATTCATAGAGCTATTTTAGGATCTGTTGAACGTATGACAGCAATTTTAACTGAACATTATAAAGGTAAATGGCCATTCTGGTTATCACCAAGACAAATTTTAGTTGTTCCAGTTGGAGTTAAATATTTTGATTATGCTCAATCTTTACAAGAAAAATTAAGTAAGAAATATGACTTCTATGCTGATGTTGATCTTTCAGGTAATACATTACAAAAGAAGGTTAGAACTGGACAAATTTATAAATATAATTTCATTTTCATCGTTGGAGAACAAGAACAAGAAGAAGAATGTGTTAACGTTAGAAATAGAGATATTCAAGAAGAACAAGGTAAGAATGATATGGTTAAATTCTCTGAAGTTGTTGAACAATTAACTAGATTGAAACAAAGTAAGAGAGATGATAACAAATTGATTTAAATGTAAATAAGTTGATAATATAGTAACCTATAATATTAAACGATAATAATTAATTTTAATAGTAACGTAAATTATAGTCTTAATATGACCAAATGTCGCAAACTCCGAAAAAAATTGAGGGTAAGTCGAAAGATTCATTTGCTACTTCTATATATAAATCAAATGCTGACTGAAGATTCAAATAGTGTTTCAGTTCCAACGAATCTCAATTCTGAAACCAATCCTTTACTTCATAAGCTAACCCCGCAACAATTTGATGCGGGAGTTAAATTTTATGAAGCTGATAAAGTTCTTACTTCTGAAGATAGAGAAGATATTGCTCGTGACCTACGAGAAATTATAACCACCAATGCTTTCACTAGTTACTTCATTGGTATTGGTGCTTTTTTCACTCCTACATTGTATAATAAGTTTTTCGGAAAAGAAAATGCCAATGCATCAAAACCATTGAAAACTGTGATAAATAGAGAAGGTAAACCAGTTTTAGTTGGACCTGTCAAAGGAATAGTTCATAAACCTTTTATATCATTTGCATTAAGTTGTGCTGCCATGATGCTTTCTTCAAATCTTCTTGGAAGCTATCAATTTCAGAAAAAAATGAAATCTTTTGAAGCTTATTCAAGCGATGAATCTAAACAGAGACAAGCTAATGTATGGAAAGTAATGGATCCACCACAATCAACACTTTTTTTCTTATACTACAAAACATCAGCTCAAGATAATAATTTCATCATTAAGGACCCAAGAACCATAACTAGAGAAAATCTTCACGAGGTCGTTTATAGACCTCCACCTAGTGAACATAGACATGATCATTTTACAAGTGCATTAGGAATTGGATACTCAAAAGTTGAACCCGAAGATAAAAACTCGGATGGAGAAACAGGAAAATCACAATTATCACATTGGGATCAAATCAGATCTTCTAATGCTTTTACACCTGAAAGTTATGAAGCTGCAAAATCTCAAGATTCAACTTTACAAATTTCCAACTCGTCTACCACCACAAACGACAAATTTGAGAATGACAATTCACAAACAGATTCACTTGAATCATCACCATCTCCAGAAATTAGCAAACCTGCTTCAGCATGGGATTCAATTAGACAACGTAATTCTAAATAGGTTTTATAAAATATGTACGGGTGTAAATTTGGCGTAGTGTGCGTACCGCTATTTTGATAGTAAGAGTCCACGTCGGCCTCAAAACAACTAGCGTTTAAGTATTGGATTTAATTGCAAACATGGATGCTTTCAGTGATTCTGGTGAATTATACACCATTAGAAATCAATTCTACACTAATCAACATCATAAAGTTACTGCTTATTCTCTAGATCAATTTTCAAGTGAAAATCAATTAAAAGTTTTAGAATATCAGATCAGATCTTCAGTTGCATTAGGTGATGATGCATCTCAATTAATTGAACAAGGTAAAGCTGATTTCCCAGATAATGAAGGATTATTTCAATTGTTAAGTGCATGGGATGATTTAAAATCATTTGGTATTGATGAATCTACTTATTTTGATGATGTTAATGAAGCACAATTTGAATTACAAGCTGTTTTAACTACAATTTATTTAGTTAAGTTTGGTAAAGATATTGATCAAGCAATAAATTTCTTAAGTGCATATGTATCATCTTCTAAAAGTACAAATTATAATGAATTAGAAAAATATTTAGTCTTGATACAACTTCATTTAATTAAAGGAAATTTTACTACTGCTTCAAAAGTTTTCAATGAATTTACTAATTTCCCAGATTCTGCTAGAGATAGTATAATTTATCAAGTATTAGAAAGTTGGATCTTATCAGTTAAAGGTGAATCTGATAATATCAGTAATGCATACTATTTTTATGATGAATTATTATCTACAGATTTCGATGATGATCCACAAGGTAAATTTAAAATTTTGAATGTATTATTCGTATTAACATTACAATTAAAGCATTATCCTGAAGCTAAAGAATTAATAAAATCTATTGAATCTTTAGATTCTAAATTTATTAATGGTGATTTTATTGCTAATCAAATCACTTTTGATTATTTAGATAATAGTGGTGAAAATGTTGAAAAATTATTGAAAGAATTGAAAGAACTTGAGCCAGAACATCAATTACTTCTTGATTTAAAAGAAAAAAATAGTAAATTTGATGAAGTAGTAGCCAAATATAAAGTAAGCACATAATCTACATTTATTTAGATGAAATATATGTATATATTTAAATATGTAAAAAACGACTCAAATTTGAATACACAAATGTTTATGACTAATGTAAATTTACTCATCGATTTTAACTACTTCACCTTCCTCATTTAATTTCAATCCTTCAGCGAGTAATCTTTTCTCAATTTCTTTCAATTCATTTTCACGTTCTAATAATTCTTTTCTCTTATTAATTAAATCTTGATGAACTCTTTCTTCGAATTTTCTTAATCTTTCTTCCTCTAATTTAATTTGTTCTTCTTTCTCTAAATAACTAACTGTATCATTTTCATGGCCTTTACCATTCAAACTTCCATTACCTAAAGAAGATTTATTATTCAAAGTCGGCGAATTCTTTGAATTTTCATCATCATTAACATATTGAAATTGTTTACCTGATAATGCTTCTGTTCTATAATTTTCGTAAATTGAATCATGAGTCAATTCTTTAAGTTCATTTAAATGAGTAATTAATAACACATTTTTTAAAATTGTAAAATCATTAAATTCAGGTAATTCTATATTAATTGGTTTTGAATGTATTGGATTTAAAACTCTTAATTTTAAATTATCTTCTTCTTCATCATTTGATTCTTGATAAGTATTAGCACCAATTATTGAAAATGGAATTAAAGAATTTAAATATTTATTATATTCAATAATTTCATCATCAATATAATCTTCTTCATATTCATATTCATTAAATTTATAATAATTAATTCCATAATTGTTTAAATCTTCTAAAATTAATTTTTTATTTAATTTTAATTCAGTTGGATTTAAAGAATCAGCTTTTGCAATTACTGGAATTAAATTAACTAATTTGTTAATATGTAACATAAATTTTACATCAATTTCTGATAATCCATGACCTGAAGGATTAATTAAATATAATAAGACATGAATTCTACCATCTTTAAAACGAGGATTACGTTTAACTCTACTTTCTTCTAATAAAACTTCATCATATTGATGTCTTATAAAATCAACAATAATTTTAAAATCTTCATCACAATTAATTGAATTAGCAAAATTTGGTGTATCAATAATATTTAAACTAATTTTATGACCATCATTATCTTCTAATTCAACATTTTCATGTCTAAGTGTTAATTTTTTACTAAATGGATCTTGACTTATTGTTGATGAAGTTGGTACAATTGAATTTCCTCCGCATAAGGTATTTATAAAAGTTGAACGACCTGATCCACTTTCTCCAACAATCATAAGTGAAAAATTAATTGATTTTTTCATAGTTTTACGTTTACGTAATGCAGATGATGATGCATTTTCATGGGAATAATTATATGGATTTGACATTTTTGTCTTTAATTATTTTATATTTTCCAAGATATATTTGTTTTGTTTTAAACTTGATTCCTAGACGACACGTCTTGGTAGTGCGAAACATTTCTTTTTCGCCAAATCGCCAATTACTTTAAAAGAAAAAATGTGTCGCACTATTACATGAAACAGTATGTAAAAACATTATGTAAAGAAACTAAATTTAAAATGTTTGTTAATTATACAGAAAGCTAAGATCAATAATAAACTAAATAAAGCTAATGATATGATGAAATGATTTGAAAGTTAATGTAGAGATCAAGACTTGTAAAAATTGAATTAATCTAACCATCTTCTTTTTTTGGAAGCAGTACTTAAACTAGCTTTACTTACTCTTGAACTTGCAGCATAAAAATAAGTTGGATAAGCAGCAGCTGACACCGTATTTGTAGCAGATTTTGGAGTATATGACCAACCTGGTGTTATAGTTGAATAAACATTTGGTGAACCTTTCAAAGTACTATAAGGTGTATAACTACTTGTTGGAAATCTTCTTGACCATGATTTTGCTGTAACTGTTGTTCCTGGTTGTTGTTGCATTGGTGCATATCTTGTTTTTCCTGTTTGTAAAGTATAAGTGACTGAAAATGATTTGGAATTAATAGATGTAGCTGCTGCATCTAATGATGTCATTCCATCTGGTGCACCACCTGTAGCTGTAGCAGTAATTGATTTACTTGAACCATCCATATTTTTTAATTGAAATCTATCAGAATAAACAATGGTAGTACCTTCATCGAATTCATTATAGAATTGGAAGAAATAATATCCATCAGGATAATCTGATGAATCAATAGAAGCAGTATATTTTTTGTCGTCGAGTGATTTTGAAGCAAGAATTGGTTGTTTAGAACATGTAATATCACTATCTGATCCATAACATAATGAAATGGTATATGTTTTGATATTTGATAATGATGTAGTATCATCATTATCATCGGATGAATCTTTCCATTCTATTTTAACTGAAACCAGTGATCCTGAAGCAGAAAACGTATCTCCTGATGATGGTGATGTAATTTCGACATCGGCTTTAATCACCGAAAACAAGGTCAATATAAAAGACACTAAGAACCAAGTGAACTGCATCTGTTACTTTATTTATGTGGTTGTAGATCTTTAAACAGATTAACAAGATGAAACGAATGAAGTAGTGACACGGTTTGTTGTTAAGTTTGTGATGGATTCTTTTTTTTTACTAGTGCCAGGCTCAATATGCAGGGGGGCGGTGCACTCACGTGATCTACTCCTTTAAAAATTGCTGCAAACCTACTCAAATTTGTATTATGCTAACCAGATGTAGGAAGATTTTTAATTTAATTAAAATTTTGATATGAAAAGAAGGTTAGGATTCGACTGTTATCATTTAGCTAGATCTTTTCGCTTTTTTCCACTTTATTCCGTTTTTTGTCATTTTTTTCATATTTTTCACATTTTGTACGATTTTTCACATTTATCTCAATAATGCCTGAAATATTTAATTCCAAGTGAACAAAGTGAGACTAATGGGTGTAGGTGGAAATGGTAATCGGAAATGAGGATTACACCGACGCCGACCAAAAAACTACACTAAAACTTAACAACATCGCTACACTTTTCCTTTTTTAAATGCCACAGCTGGTAAGCAGCTATGATAAAACAATAAAACTGACAGATGACTGTACCTCAACTAATATGTAAGCTTTATCGGGAAGGTACGGATTATAATTATTGACTACAATGTCTAATTTAAGTTTGGCAGCCATCTGTAGTTTTTAGCCGACATACGATTAGAAAGAATAATCGTATGAGATATGCACAGTAAAAAAAAATAATCGCATATGATACGCACGGGTACATAACGATATCGGATTTATATTTAAGTTAGGTAGAGCAAGTCTATCAATGCATGGGGTACCAAGCAGGATTGCTTAAGTTTGTATTAGAAAGATGACACTGACAGTACTACAGCTACACTGAATCATTATGTCATACATACTGGTAAGTGGTGTGTTAGATATTGTGATTTGTCCACATACACCATGTAACTCAGTGCACATGCTTTGCCTTATGGCCTAGAGTTTAATTGTGGAGTATAAACTTTCCGGAAACAAGGAAGGTTTATTCACAGCAACAGTAATGCTAGAAATGCTACTGTCAATGCTTTCGGCACTTCTCATGTTCTGTCCATTGGCTCATCTACTCCTGAGACTACATTCAGCTTGTATAAAATTTCTTACTACTAACACTACTTTAAAAATCACTTGTTTAAGACCGAATAATTACACTGATTGTATTTCGTAATCGGAAAATAGCTGGCAAGATTCATAAATACAGGACCTGCGTTTGAACCACAACCATGAAAACTTGCACTATATCCGAGCGTTTTATGCGAGGTGCATAGGGTCGTAAAAGAGAGTTTCAATATGGTGCTGCTACAATTTACCACGTATATGTTAACACTTACAGAAGGTACAGGACTACAACATTCATCACAACATTATAATGTGGAATTCAATCTCTCTAGTATATACTTTACAATTTTTACATTAATAAAATTAAACGCTAATTCTTAAATATGAGACACTTTCACTGAATTATCAGAATTTCGTAAAAGTGTAGACTTCGTAAAAATGCAAACTGTCTGTAAAGAAAATTCTCAGACACTCCAGTATAGACTTTAACACTCTAGAACCTTCTAGATTTACTATCGGCTATCGAGATAAGTTTTAATTGGAAAAATACCGTAGGTCATTGTTTCTGTGCAGTCGTGAAGGTGAGACTAAAGTTAATTTATTTGCAATCATTAAAACCGAATTATACTGTTAATACTACATTTTAAGAAACCCACGAGATTAAAATTCAGATTACTTGGCCATTACAGGCTATTCAGGCAATTCGTTTATAGTCATTCGTCTGGGCAAAGAAACCGTGCTAGGCTTTATGCACTGACCCGGAAGTCACTTACCTAAAAAGAAAAAAGAGTCCTGCACATAACATTATCAGGCCACTTTTATTATTTCACCATAAATTAAATATTGAAATAGCTGATTTTCCATTTCTGCAAACGATTGTTTCCGTTAATTCCCTTGTTACTTTTATTTCAGTTTATATTAAAGCTGATCGCCTAAAAATTTTCTAGGTTTATAATACTTTGTTTACTTGTCGTTATTAGTAATATCCTTTAAAAATTATCGCTTTTAATGCCATACGGTGACTTTAATGAAGGAAGTCTATTCCTAGACTTCAATAATACTGATAATTTCCTTGAAAGTATTTCAGGCGCTGTCAATACATCGCCTTCTTCTTATCTGGGGGATGATCAACAAATTAATTCCCTCTTTTTTAAACCTGATAGTTATGACTTACCAATAAACGATGACTTTATGAATCCTAACTTTAAAAATGAAACTTATTTAGATTCTAATTATGGTAAAGATGATGAATCTTTAAATCAATCAATGGATCCTACAGGTATTAGTAACTTGAATGGTAACATGATTAAAAATGAGGATTTCGGTGTTATGTCTTCAACTAGCTTCTCTAATGACTCTAGTTCAAATTCAAATGATGTAACTCCTATGTCTAATCAATCAGTTTCATCTACTCATACTTCTCCTGTATCTCATTCTAATGTGAAATTGGAAGCCACAGATATATTGTTAGACGATGATAGTGCTTCTGATAGTGCTATAAATGTTAAAAAGAACTTTCCAAACAAAAATAACGCTAATACTACTTCAAAAGTGACAAAACCCGCTAAAAAGGATAAATCTTCTCATAATATGATTGAAAAAAAATACAGAACAAATATCAATTCTAAAATTTTAACCTTGAGAGATGCTGTCCCTTCTTTGAGAATAGCAGCAACCGGTGGAAATGGAAAACTCTCTATAGCTGATTTGGAAGGTTTGACACCTGCTTCAAAATTGAATAAAGCAAGTGTTTTGACCAAGGCTACTGAGTACATAAAACATTTGGAACGCAAAAATGAAATATTAACCAATCAAAATATTCAATTACAAAGATTAATTCAAGAAGCAAGTATACACCCCATGCAACAACAACTTCCACCACAACAACAAGCTCCACCACAATCGCAAAACGATGGACATTACGGATTTGGATTTGTACCTCACCAAGATACTACCAGCTTCAATTCTAATGCTGTTCAACAATCCTACAGTGGAAACTATTCTGACTATAGTTCTAACCAAAGTACCCCAGGAAATACCAATACTAATAAATATTTACTAGGTGGAATGGCAGCAGTAATGGGTACTTCTCTTCTAGGGGGTGACAATGATTTCCAAGGGTTATCGGCTTTGCCATTCGCTCAATTTCTTCCTCAATCTTTTATACATCCTTCGAATTTAACCATTCAATTGTTCAATGTAATAAGGATATCTTTATTTATTATGACAATTGCAACATTAGCATATCCAATGATTGAAAACTTCTTCAATGGTAACGAAAGCAAAGACAGACACATTGAGTCTGTAAAAAATGTATGGGTATCATGGTTCTTGGTAAGTCTAGGGGTTAAACTTCCAATAAATCCTACAGATTCTGAAAAGTCACAAATAATCGAAAGATTGTTAGGAAAAACATCATTTAGCTGGTCACAATTATTAAAAGATTATTTGTTTTTATCTTCTTGTGAAATTAACTTTGAAAATGTTTTACTTAATTTAATCACTGGAACCTTATTAATAATTCAATTCCCTATGTTATCTAAAGTATTTAATATGAATATGCTTTTGAAAGGTTCTTTAATAACGAATCTCGACTATCAAGGTGAAAATAAATCGTTAATAAAATTAAATCAACTAATCAAAAATTTGGATGGTGTTTCCCTTCTAGGATCTAAGAGTTTATTTGAAAGATTAATTAATTTAGCAAACAATAAGCATATAAATTCTGATATCAATGACGGACAAAACAATTTGAAATATGTTGAATTCCTTCAGTCCGATAAATCCGATTATTATGGTATTGTGTTTGATTGGAGAATTTTAGAAATTACATTTCAATTAAACAATACTTATTTAAAATCGTTATGCTCAAAGAAAAAGTCTGAAGAAGTTAAAGCACAAATTAACGAGCAAATCATTAAAGATGCCAAGTTGATAAATAAATTTATTTTCTCAGAATCTTCTGAAGCTAAATCTCCTCTTGCGAAATATTTCAGATTGGTTTACGGAATTATTAATCCAAATGAAGGGTCTCAAGCTTTATTAGAAAGTATTAGTAAAGACATAAATACTCAATTATCTGGATTCAAATTACTATTAGAAGGTCAAGAACTTACTGATGATGAATTGATCAGTGATGATGAAGCAACTGATGATTCTGATGAAACTAAAAGAAGTTTAGTCGAAACAAAAAATGTGCCATCGAAGAATTTGGTAACTTCTTTAAATTTAGTATCACAAGAAGAATTCATTGTTTTGACGTGTTCTTTGATTTTAAACTATAATTCTAAAAAAGAATATTCTAAAGCCGGTCAATTGCTTAATCATTTAAAATTTAAAACTGAAATTACAGCTTCACTTTTATCTTTCACTGCAATTATAAAAGTTATCGGTGATTTAGTCAGTGAAATCGCAGATGAAAAATTAATCGATCAACAAGATGTTTTAGATGAACTTATAAAAACTACTCGCTTATGGATTAATGATGATGAAAAAGAGAATTTTATGAATCAAAATTTTAGAGGTGATTTATCTGATTTCATTGTTGCAAAAGGTATGATTTTAAATGGTACGATATCTAATGAAGAAGATGAAGAAGATTAAATTGAATTTTCTATTTATATGACCAATTATATAATTTCTCCTGCGCAAAATTTCTACTTATGGATTAAACTGGGGTTTGCGTTAAACTTCTTTTGTGTATTAATATATTCGATATGATTCGATATTGTGAAAATTATAACAATTAGTATCTGCATGAATCCGCGACGTACATATACTATAAACACGTAAGCGGAAATTAATAGCGACAGTACATAATTTTCTTACCTAGTGAGGGTAACGGAAAATTCCAGTGCATACGCCCAGAAATTTCGTCGTAAAATATCACCTTAGACCGGTCATTCGCGGTAAAATGTCATGCAGGGAATATGCCAAGGCAAGATTTTCCGAAGATTTTTTAAGTAGAAAAGCATCTATAAATGATATTTATAGCAACAATCGGTATGTTCCGATGTTACTTCTTAAATACGGTGATAGGGATCGTCCGATATTCATGCAAGTTCTTCACTGTTTCAAAATAATATGACTATATGTAGCCGTACCTTATGACATTAATGTGGGGCTAGCCGTAAACGTAATTCTATACGCTCACTTGTATTGAGTTAATTTTCAGTATAAAAGGAATGATAATTCTCGAATTTTATTTTATAATTTGTAAATACTTCGTAGACACAACACATGTCAGAATCAAGTGAATCAGATGCAAGTAGCGATTTAAATTTTTACTCTTTTGACGATTACCTTAGACTTATAACACCTTTAATAATAGGGTATGATATTACTGGTCTTGATAAACATAATCGTTCAAGAACTTTACTTGATTTTGCTTTAACTCATACTCTTTTATTGAAAAGTCGACAAAGAAGAGAAGCAAGATTAAGCGATATATCAATTAGTTCAAATCTGCTGCTTAAAACAATCGTTATTAAAACTTCATCACCAGGTCAAACTGATAAATTTCATGGATGTCTAAGGCATAGAATTGTTGAAGCCTGTCCCCATTTTGCATTAGCTGCATATTTATTTTGTAGATTTCATTTACATGATGAATATAGAGCTATTGAGTTAAATGAAAATTTTCTAAGAGATCCTCATTTTCACGAAGCTAGAATTTTGAAAGGAAGTAATAGATATCAGCCTATAAGTTATTCCCAACAGCATAGATCAGAGTCAGTTTCAATGAAAGCTGCAGGGTTCGATTTCAAGAGTCGTGCATCTCGCTTAAGTGGTACTAGCCACATTGCAGAATTGAATTGTGTCAACGACAAACCTTCACTGATAAATCCAATGCATCTTCCATCTGAAACATTATTAAGAATTGCTGGATTTGTTGATCAAGAAAGTTATTTCATTGAGAGAGATGTTTTGGAACCACCTGAAGTTCTTTTGCAACAAATATTTCCTTTTGTTGATAATAATATAGTACATCAAGAAAATGTTTTCTCATTAAGATTTAGAACCGTCTTAAAAACACTAAGAAGAAGCCTTATTCAAGATATGGTTCTAATAAAACTGAAATACCCCAAAAATCCTATAGTACAACATCCCATTTTTCAATCACCAGAATTCGAAACTTTTTACAATCAAATGGTAGAAAAAGAACTATTGAAGCCTCACAGACCAGTGAACGATCTCACATCATCTAGAGAATCTTCAATAGGCTCGATACCTTCGTCAATATGTTCAGATGATGATGGTGATGACGATGATGAAGAAGAAGATGAGAAATTTTCAGTGGAATCGTTGAAGTATGATACAGATAATGATTTATACTCTGTTCAAAATCAGCAACATAAAATGATCCAGCAACTTCGAAGACAAATTTTGCATCAAAATGAACAACAAAGAGCAATTGGAAAAGATATCCTGACATTCATCAAACAGCAAAGTGATGTCTTTCAAAAGCAAAGTGAATATTTACAAAGAATTCAAAACACAACCAATGGGATGATGGTTCTCATGGCATCAAAAAATAAAAATACACTTGCACATATTCAAGGGAGTTTAATAGACAATTCAAGAATGCTTTCCACTATAAATAACAATTCAATTCAACAAGGTTTAAATAATACGTTGAATTTATTATCAAAATGGAATAGTACCTCAAATTATGTATCTATCACCAATAATAATTTCAATACGGTGGCACCTGCAAATCAAAATGATTATCAATTAAAGAGGAATTCGGTACTTAACAGACGATTATCAAGACAAGCAGTAACACTTTACGAAATGTGGGATGATTATAAATCTTTGGAAAAAGATTTGAAAGCAAATAATATCACCACAACAGAATGGCTCAAAGTTCATGGTAGTTCTGAAAGGCAGTTCAGGTATACAAGACTGAAAATTATTAGATTCATTGAAAGTGAAGCTGACAGAAGAAATATGCCTATTGAATTCATAAAAGATAAACTACATCATAAAATGAGAAATAGAACTAGACCATGGACTTTAGATGAAGTTCAAAGAATGTTAACTGCAGGCAAACGAATTAATTTAGATTAAATTATGGGTGTACATTACTGTTCTAAAAATATATTATGTAATTTAAATAAATTTCCGCATTCAGCTTTTTGCAACCACAATTTTACATTGTTAACATGTATAGCTCGCTATTGTCTATATATACCATAACTTTTTTAGTAAAGCTCTTTGAAATTGAAAGGCTCATATGCATAACCTTCACCTTCAAAAAATTTTGACATTGCTTCAACCCAATGTAATCTTAATGAATGTAACATTGCTGAAGTTCCTTCCATCAAAACCAATATACATACCGTAAGAATAAACCAGAGCCCAAATAATACAACCGTCAGAAAGATTCCATACCAACCTGTGATTTTAAAAGCCTTCTCAATAGTCATTGACCATAAAACCGTAGATAATTGAGAATGGGCTAATGATAATGCCCAAAGTCTCAAGTAGGAAGCGGTATGTGAAACACAATTCAAACAAAATTCAATTGTATGAATAACTTGGTGGATAACAATATCTCCTAGATTGAAACCCCCACCATCACCATGAGCTGAGTTATGATGTAACGGTTCAATATCGTTTGGAAAAATGAAGTTTTCTTCCAACATATCTACTTCATCGGACTCATCGTGATTTAAAGCATCGTCCTCTTCATGAAGTTGAATGTGATGAGTTACCTGGGAGTTTAAGTCGCGATATCCAAGTTCTACTGCTCTGTTATTCTCGCTTCTTAATTTCAAAGGTTTATATAATAATAACCAAGGAACACAACAAAGTGCAATCAAAACAAGAGCTACTTGAACAAATTTCTGACCTTGATAAAGTTGATCTTCGATATTTCCTGGAGATAAAAACATATTAATCAACATGTTAAGTAATCCTGGGGGTTGACGATTGGTACCAAACCAGTCAACAGACCATTTATACAAGATGGTCAACGTCAAATACCCGAATATACTTTGCATGAATAAAAATCCTGGTATGAAATTACCAATAATGTCAACTTTCGACTTAAAATATCTATAATTTACCAAACTAAAAAATAAGGAATAATTCATGTGAACGAATCCCATCAAAATTGATAATTTCATCTTATAAGAATTTGTAAATAACAAGTTATTATCAGAGCCATGCCAGGCCCAATCTAAACCTAAAGCATAAACCTTGTTACCAACTCTACTTGCCGTAATGGTTGTTGCTCCATTCACCTTTGGGTCATAACCTTCAGGGAATTCCCATTTCCAACCAGAAGAGAAGAGTGTCATGGATTTCGAGAAGATATCATTGTAAATGAGTCCGGTATACATGGAGAAAATCCCCATAAGTAAGATAATGTATCTTCCACTGAAAGCCATCTCAAAGATTTCATCTTTGTTTCTGATAGCTTCGAATTTACGTTCATTTTTAATGAAGTATAAGCCAGCAAGAACAACAATAAATCCATGACCTAAATCACCAAACATGATTGCAAACATAAATGGGAAAGTGATAATTGTTGCAAGACCAGGATTCACTTCTTGATACGTAGCGATTCCGTAAGCATCCACAATAGATTGGTAAGCTGCTGTGAACTTATTAGTTTTGTGGTATGTTGGTGGTGTTCTATTCGTTGCTAGTTCATTTACTACAGCCACAAGTCCATAATCATTATCATCATCATTGAAAGTATCATTAGTTTCATCTGGGTCATCTATAAGGAATAGAGGGTTAGCCGATGGTAGAGATACTGGAACTGGGGATGAAGTTCCTTCACGTAGTGGTATAGATTCATTAGATCCAATATTGAAGGGTGAAGATTGTCTTGTTTTTTCACGAACTAAATTCTTAAGACTTTGACGAATTGTTAAAAACTCTGCAGTTGGAATCCATCCTTCACCGACTAAGCATCTTCTGGTACTATCTTCATCGAATTTATTCAAAGTTTCATAGATGAGTTTTTCTCTTTGAACTACATAAGAAAAATCAGGCCAACTTTCTTGGATAAGAATTAATTCTGTTATCAAATGATTTCTCGTATTTTCAACAATACTATGCATATCTTCTAATTTATGATTTATTTCACGAAGAGTTTCAAATCTTGCACTAGCACCACCACTAACATTATCATAAATGATACCATCTAATGATTGAATAATTTTACGAACTCTGGCCTTTAAGAATTCACCGTGAACATAAACTATGAAAACATTTTTATCGATAAGTTGCGGTGAACTTGTATTGAAATTTGATAAAGGTTCATCAATTTGAATGTCATGAAAGAATAAATTACCTCTTAAAGTTCTCCAAAGGATTTTTCTTAATGTTGGGATTTTATCCCTAGATAAAGTACCGGCAATACTATTAAACCCCGAATCCTCAAGATTTACAGTTTCTGAACCTAATTCTAGACTATGATTTCTATTATTTAAAAGTGCAACATCATCATCATCTTCATCATCAGTAATTTCAAAGCGATTTGCATCATCACTTCCGCCTAGTAAAGAAGATTTGTGAAAATCATTCAATGCAGCAACAACATAACGATTTTCTAAAAGAGATAATGATTTTTGTTCAAGATCCACATAAGAAGAATCTAAATGTTTTATTCTATCATAAAATTCATCAACTTTAACTTTAATATTATCCATTGTAGAAGATGAAGGGAAAGGTTCAAGATCTGCTTTCAAATTCAGATAAATATCACCTTTTATTGTATTATATTTATTCATAATTGAATGCAAATATGCTAATTGAGTTTCAATATTATCTATATTTCTTAATTCTTTAATGAAAGTTCTTTGAAATGATGTAAGTTTTGAATTTAAATCACGGAAATGAACTTGTCCCAGTTTACCCAAAATGAATACTAAATCTCGTGCAAGTTCTATAGTAACATAAAATTGAACCAAACTCATTGGAGCTGATCTAAATATTGCTTCTTCTCCCATTTTTCAATTTAAACTGTATCAAGTACCTAGGTAATTAGCAATAAAAATGAACTGAATTTTTATTAATATTCAAAATCTAACCCAGTTCAACAAGGCAATTGATCAATTTATAAAACAATGAGCTTTCTAAACTCTTATCAAGTATACAAATACTTCACTTAATGTATGTATTGAGTTTGTGCTCCTTTTCCAATCCCGATCCGCTTAGGTGTCTTTTCAATTTGGTGAATACACGCGATATACTACTTATCATTAGTTAATACCATAGAAGTATATATATATATAATCAATTTAGTATGGACCTTAGGTTGATACTAAGCTGGCTCTTGCTAGTATTGAGCGTGTTGGCGCTGGTACAAAGTTATGAGTCTGCCATGGAAATAATCAAAAATCTACCTCTGCAATATGAAGGTCTAATACCAGCTTATGATGATGAATCAATTGATAATAATTTATATATCCCACAATTCAATAATGAAACAAAGAACTATGGTGAAATACAGTTTGATAAAGAGAATAAAGGAATTAACAAATTTCATAATGAAGCACTCCCATTACTTAAACAGGCAGCAAGTGAAAAGAATCCTCAAGCTTTAATCGCCTTGGCTGATATACTTGTATTTGGGAATTACTCTTCAACACCAGACTATGCAACGGCATTGAAATATTATGAACAAGCCGTTTCTATAAAACCAGATGGTCATGCTTATTTCATGCTTGGATTTCTTTATTCAACTGGTGCATTTGGTGAAATTCCTATAGATGAACTGAAATCAGCATTAAATTATCATTTTGGAGCTGAAAATGATGATTTAAATTCAATTCTTGTTCTTGCCAATAAATATTTAACTGGTGATGGTAAACCTACTGATTGTAAAATGGCTAAATTTTATTTCGCTAGATTGGCTCATTATGGTATGAAATATATTAGAGAAAATAGTATTATAACCGATGATCATGAATTATCCTATAATATTAAGCTAGTTGATTTCAATGGTGGTGTTTATGGACCAAAATTAAGTGAAAGTCCTCCATCTGTGTTCAAAAGAGGTTTTACATCGTCTAAAAATACATTTAATGAGTTCAATTTAGATATTCATGATCACGATTATGTTGATTCATTCTTTGCAGCATTAGAATATTATTATGGGGATTACTTCATTCCAGAAAATCATACTTTAGCTTACAATACTGTTCGTGAATGTGTCGGTTTAGCAGAACATCGTTATGGTCCTAGTAAGTTTTCTCATGTCAATACAATCGACAAATTCTTCATTAGTCGATGCCAAACATTACTAGGAACCATGTATTATAAAGGTCATGGAACTCAAAAAAATTATAACAGAGCACACTATTGGTTCCGAAGAGCTTTGAAACTTGACCCTGAGTCTGCCGATTCTTATAATCATCTCGGAAACATCTATGAAATGTCACCTTTAACTGATGGCGTGGTTTCAGAAGCAGCTTTGAAATACTATAAAAAAGCAGTGAAATTAAAATCTTCTCAAGCTACTTTCAGTATTGCTAAATTATTTATGACAGATAGTGAAATCGAGGACGGAATTAGTATAGGAGAAGATGAAGGTGATATTTATGAATTCATTAAAAATTCTGCGTATAGTGGGAATACTCAAGCATTATATTTCTGGCTCAACTACTTAGAATCTGGTGGTACTGATAAAGATGGGAATTCTTACTCTTGTGAAAATGAAGTGGTATTATATAGAACATTTCTCGAAAAATTACAGAAATTCTTCTTCCCTCACCTTCATTATGCTTTTGAAGAATTTAAATACGGTAACTACAAGAATTCGTTAATTGGATATCTGATTGCAGCTGAACAAGGACTAGAAAATGCTCAAGTATCAGCAGCTTATTTACTTTTCCAATTAGAGCCATTACTTCTGCTTCAGCCTAAGAAAACTTTTGAGGAACCAAGAATGGCCCTCGCTATAAAGTATCTCGAAAAAGCTTCGGCACAAAGAAATGTTGATGCTACTATTCTTCTAGGTGATATTTATTTCCAAGGAGTTGAATCAGCAAATGTTCCCGTTGACTTTAATAAAGCTTTCATATATTATAATAAAGCTGCTCAAATACCATCATCTCATGGCTGCTTTAACCTTGGATATATGTATGAGTATGGATTAGGACCGGTGAATAATTCGGTTGATTATTTTTTGGCTAAAAGATACTACGATTTAAGTCTTGAAAGAAAGAAACAATTAGCTCAATCAACTAAAGTGAACAGAATAAATACCGTGCCTATAAATTTAGCTTTACTTCGACTTCGACTTAAATTTTTATTCAGTAAAAAATTTAGTGGTCAAAGTTCGTCATCTGATGGATCTGGTTGGTTAAGTTCATTTAAAAACTTAAGATCTAAAGAACAAATAGAAACAAGCGAAGATGATTCATCAAAACAACAACGTAAAGCACAATCTCATCATGAAGGAACTCCTTACTATCTGGATGAAGAATATGAAGTAAGTGATTACGTAGTATTAGCTCTCTCAATTGGGTTCTTCTTCTACTTTTTCATACAGAGTATTAGACAGCAATGGAGACAATTGGGTGGTACAGGTAGAGGTGTTAGAAATAATGAAAATGACAATGAAAATAATAATCAAAATAATGGCGGTTTGAATTTTGAATTTAGGTTTATAGCAATATAATGAAGGCTTGCTAACACGACCATAAATAGCTTAGTAATACAACAATATATGATAATAGAAAATAAGTTAGTAATCACTTCTTGTTGAGTTATGTTGATCGCTGACTTATTATTGCCGATACGGATATAAGCGGTGTTAGCTTATTAATTGAAAATGCAAATGCATGCGCAACGTTGTCTCGGAAATATAGCCACTCGGAAAAATGACCTCTATAAATAGAGCCGATTTCATCAGTTAAAACTTTTTTGCTCATTACTCTATGTACTCTACTATTAAATATGTCTACTACTGTTTTCGTTTCTGGTGCTTCCGGTTTTATTGCTTTACACATTGTTAAAGCAGCTCTCGACAAGGGTTATAATGTTGTTGGGTCTGTTAGATCAACTGAAAAGGGTGAAAAAATCAAGAAGCAATTGAATTCTGATAAATTCTCTTATGAAATCGTCAAGGATATCGTTCACGAAGGTGCTTTCGATGAAGCATTGAAAAAACATCCTGAAGTTACTGTATTCTTACACACTGCTTCTCCTTTCCATTTCAATGCCAAAGATATTGAAGCAGACCTTTTGAAACCTGCTATTGAAGGTACTAAAAATGCTCTTAAAGCAGTAAAGGAACATGCTCCGCAAGTTACCAATGTTGTTGTCACTTCATCGTATGTTTCCATTTTGAATGCCATGCGTGAAAATGATGAAACCTTCCACATTACCGAAAAAACTTGGAATGGTATAACTTTGGAACAAGCCAAACAAAATTCAATCTTTGGATACTTGGGATCTAAAACATTTGCAGAAAAGGCTGCTTGGGAATTCGTTGAACAAGAAAAACCAAACTTTACTTTAGCCACCATTAATCCAAGTTATGTATTTGGTCCTCAACTTTTTGATGAAGACGCTGCCAGAGGTACTTTAAATACTTCATCTGAAGTCATCCTGTCGGTATTAAAATTAGGTGAAAACGATGAAATTCCTCAACATATTTCTGGAGGGTGGGTTGACGTCAGAGACGTTGCCAAAGCTCATATTGTTGCTTTTGAAAACAAGGATATTAGTGGTGAAAGAATCATTCTCAATAACGGAAGATTCAATGCCCAAGGTATTCTTGACCTCTTACATGACAAACTCCCACAAGCTTCTGCCAAGTTACCAGTAGGTAAACCTGGTTCATTCAAGGAAGTCAAATGGGCTCAAATTGATGATTCAAAGAGTAGAGAATTATTAGGATTTAAATTCGTTGATTTTGATGATTCAATCTTAGATACTGTTAAACAAATTCTTGGTGACCAATAATTACGTTAGATATATAGAGTTTTATATGACTAAATAAAGATATGATGTTTTCTATTTCAAATATTTAGCTTTACTTCGGCTTCGACTTTGACAAAAATTAAGTGGCCAAAGTCCACCATCTGATGGATCTATTCGGTTAAGTTCTTTTAAATCCTAAGATCCAAAGAATAATATGAAAAAAGGGAAGAAGATTTATCGAAACAACAACGTGAAGCACAATCTCATCAAGTGATTATGCAATATTAGCTCTTTTAAATGTTCTCTGTTCTCTACTTTTCGTACAAGGTATTAGACAGCAATGAGGGTTGATGAGAAATAGAGGTAGAGGTAGAGGTGTTAGAAATAATCAGTGTGACATTGAAAAGAAAAATCAAAATATCGTCGGTGTGGCTTTTGAGTTTAGGTTCATAGCAATATAACGAAGGCTTGCTATCATGACTTTAATTAATTTTGTAAGGCAACGACATACGTGTTTTAAAAATCAATCAATAATCATTGACAATGATGAGTTTTAGCGATCGCTGGCATACTATTGTCTACACGCAAACAGGAAATAATGAATCCCCTTCCCCTGCGCTGACAGCTTATTAATTAAGGTTGTGAGTGCATGCGCAACGTTCTCGGATATATGTTTGCTCGGAAAAAGGTACTCTATAAAAGGAGCCAATTCCATCCGGTAATTTTTTTTGCTCATTATTCTATTTACTCTACTATTAAATATGTCTACTACTGTTTTCGTTTCTGGTGCTTCCGGTTTTATTGCTTTACACGTTGTTAAAGCAGCTCTCGACAAGGGCTATAATGTTGTCGGGTCTGTTAGATCAACTGAAAAGGGTGAAAAAATCAAGAAGCAATTGAATTCTGATAAATTCTCTTATGAAATCGTTAAGGATATCGTTCACGAAGGTGCTTTCGATGAAGCCTTGAAAAAACATCCTGAAGTTACTGTCTTCTTACACACTGCTTCTCCTTTCCATTTCAATGCCAAAGATATTGAAGCAGACCTCTTATATCCTGCTATTCATGGTACTCAAAATGCTCTTAAAGCAATTAAAGAACACGCACCTCAAATTACTAACGTTGTTGTCACTTCATCTTACGCTGCTATCATGGATATTACTCGTGATAATGATGAAACTTTCCACATCACCGAGAAAACTTGGAATGGTATTTCTTTAGACCAAGCCAAACAAAATGCCATTTTTGGATACTTGGGATCTAAAACATTTGCAGAAAAGGCTGCCTGGGAATTCGTTGAACAAGAAAAACCAAACTTCACTTTAGCCACCATTAATCCAAGTTATGTATTTGGTCCTCAACTTTTTGATGAAGACGCTGCCAGAGGTACTTTAAACACTTCATCTGAAGTCATCCTGTCGGTATTAAAATTAGGTGAAAACGATGAAATTCCTCAACATATTTCTGGAGGGTGGGTTGACGTCAGAGACGTTGCCAAAGCTCATATTGTTGCTTTTGAAAACAAGGAAAGTAGTGGTGCAAGAATTATTCTTAATTACGGAAGATTTAACGCCCAAGGTATTCTTGATCTCTTACATGAAAAGCTTCCAAAAGCTTCTGCCAAGTTACCAGTTGGTAAACCTGGTTCATTCAAAGAAATCAAATGGGCTGAAATTGATGACTCAAAGAGTAGAGAATTATTAGGATTCAAATACGTTGATTTTGATGATTCAATCTTAGATACTGTTAAACAAATTCTTGGTGACCAATAATTACGTTAGATTTATAGATTTTTATGTGATTAGATAGATATAATTATATTTTTCATTCAAATGTTATTTACAATGTCCTTAATAACAGGATTATTATTAAGAATTTTGGTACTGATACTTGTTTGAGTCTTACCAGTTAGGTTAGTTTGAGTATTTGAAGCATATTGTGTAGAAAATGGGAAACTATAAAATTTATCTGCTTCAGGTGGTAAATCGTATACCCAACCTTTACTCAGTAATAGTTCAATGAAATCCTTTATGATACCACCTCCTGAAAGTGTTGATTTTGAACCTAAGATAATGAGTTTAGATCGTGATCTAGTAATTGCAACATTAATTCTTCTCCATTCTTTAAGTAGATCTCCTACTTTATTCTCTTTATTTGATCTTACTAAAGATATTATGATACAATCTTTATCTCTACCTTGAAATTGATCTGCTGTCAACACTTCGACGTCTTTTTTCTCCAATAGTACTCTTTTCAATGATCGAAGTTGATATTTATAAAGTGACATTACACCCAAGCTTGATTCCAGCACTCCACAAACGGAAAGAGCTTCCACGATTTGTCTGATCAATTCAACCTCAGTAGGATTTTCTATCTTTTCACCAATGGCTCTTTCTTGGGCAGGAAGCAAATCATGATTTAAGAATATTACTTTATTATTTTCATTCAAAATACGATCCATCCATAAATCACTTTGCTTAAGTTGCGTTTCGTATTGCAGAGAGATTTGATAGTCGATATTTTTTGGATTTGGAACATGAAGTGATTGCTTGGCAACCTGTTCAGAACCACACTGAAGACGAGAATTATAGATGAGAATATTCGATAGTAACATGATTTCTTCACACATTCTATACTGATATGTTAACTCAGTGACACTCAAAGGATGTGATTCAGCTAGTATCTTAAATAAAGACTGAGAGAGTCCCTTTTTGACATCTGGGTGTGGATGGGTTACCAATGGAGGAAGTTGATGATGATCACCTACTAAAATAAACTTGTCACAAAATCTTAGCGGACCTAAACTAACAGGCATTGAAACCTGAGACGCTTCGTCAATAATACAATAATCAAAGTGATTCCTCATGTTGAACACAAGATCATTAACTCCTAAACATGTAACTGCAACAACAGGAGGTCTCATGTATGTGTCCAAAAATTCAGTATATGAGTTACAACTTTCATTCAGAGGAACATATTTTGCAAGATCCTTATGAATCCTCGCAGACCTACCGACTCTAAGAATATCTATATCAGTATCTTTTAATTTCAAGAGGATATTATCGACAGCTGAATGGGTATAAGAAGCTAATAAGACAGTCTGATTACGAGAAACAATATTTTGAATGATTTGAGCAATAACAGTAGTTTTACCAGTTCCTGGCATTCCTAGAATCAAACTATAGTCTTTCGCTTTAAACACTTGTTCGAATGCCCTTATTTGATCCGGATTAAACTGGGTCTTTTCAAAGTCATGCTGGATTTGTGAATGAAATTTTGGTTGTTTAAGGTCTACGATTAACTCTCTTCTTTTAGAGTCACCTGACCTAAGGAATAAGTTTAGAAGGTTAAATCGGGCTAGTCCCATCCCATAAAACATATCATCTTTATCGATTCGGAAAGTCACATCACAATTCTGCTGTGAATCAGATTGTTGAGATCGTTGAGATCGAGAATGTTGAGTTCGATGTAAAACACTTTGAATGCTACTGTTACCTGAATTGAACTTATTCTTTCTCAAATCAGTACTCAAAATTCTTCTAGTTGTAGTGATACTTATATAATTGGAACGAACTTGGTGAACAAATCCTTGGGCAATTGCAAATCTCCCACTTTCATCACTAATAATTACTTTATCGAAATTTCCAAGTTGAGAGTTTTGAAATGATGACTTTATGTCTGAATCGGACTTTCTAACAAAAGTATATATGAACTTTCGTTGTTCATCACTTACATCATCAGAGCTTTGAATAATTAAATTTGCAATTGCTTTACCTTGTTCTATTTCTCGTTCTTTGGAAGTCAAAGTCCATAAATCTTTTTTAAGTTTTGTTAATACACTTTCTTCTTTAGTTATCAAATCGTTCCAGTATTTATAGAATAGTGTATGATTTGGCTTTCCAACTAGATGTGAGGTTAGTGATTTGAATAGCTCAGGTGATATCCCGCTATTTTCAGCTTCACCATCTTCTAGCATAACATTTATTGTCATACAGGCTTCTTGCACTTCACATCTATCACAGTCTGACAGTTTTGCTAACGTAGGAAATTCATGAACGTTTTCTTTCAAGTATTTTGTAAGCCTATTTCTTAAATTCACCAAAGCCTTCAAATCAGTTGGATTTATATCATGCTTTTTGGTTAATTTCTCTTTAGTATAAACTAGTAGAAATGAAAGAACATCAATATCATACCTGTCTTTGAATAAAAGAGAGTATAATGCAGATTGAGCGTGATGCAGAACATACTCTCTTCCTGTCTTGATTTCCATGGGAAGAAGTACTTTTTTACGAGAATTTTGATCTTGTAATGTTGCATCTAATGTAACATCAACCATACCTTTTAATCCAAACATGGGAGACCAAATGAACTCTTCGATATCTAAAGCTTCAGAAATTGAGAACATGACGTTTTGCTTGTACTTATTTGTACTGATTTGAGTTGGTGATTTTTTATAGTATTTTTCAAACCAGTCTTTTAAATATGGTAATTGTTCTTGAATTTCTGAAACAACTTTACCAATTATATCTCCCATAGTATATATTTGAAACTTGAATGTTTCAATAAGTGCAATCAAATTTTGGTTCATGAATTCCAAAGTCCAGTTATCATCAGCGAAACAACTTTGGAAAATTTCATGAATAATTGTACCGGTGATGAGAGGTGTAGCTGCTTCACCTGGAAATTTAAATCTCTGCATAATTACTGTCTTTCTCGGACAAGAAAGTTGTTGAGAAACAGTGGTTGCCGAAACGAGAATATCCGGATTCCAAATCAATAAATTATGTGAATCATCCACAAGCTTAGGAGATTCAGGACAAGTAAGTATGAGGTGAATTATATCAAATTTTTGATAGTCCAAAGTAATGTATTCTCCTCTCACGACAATCCGGGAAATCTTTGATTCGGAGTCTCTTACGGTCACAATTAATTGATGTTTGATCCTGTCCTGAACTTTGTAGATATTTGGAAGTATATCAATCAATTGATACCGTAGGAAGTCCGGTCTTTTGAATGAAAGTTTACATGAATTCTCCTTTTCAGCACCAATATCGTGAGCTTCAAAGTATTTTCGAGTATCCTTTTGATCAACTTTAGTTGTAGCTGGTGTAGGAACAGATTCTACCATGCTGGTCTGTCTTGAAAGCAGAGGAGTAACATTCTTTGACCGCGAAAGCTTGTTAAGTTCAGTGAAATCAAGATCGTCTTCAAAAGGATCATCATCGGAGTCATTAGCAGATTCAACTTTATCATCGACTACATGTTTGGTTTCTGATTCAGATTCAGCATCTTGTTTGACAACTTTCTGAGACTGAATAGCTTGAAGAATATCGTCATCGTCATCAGAAAAGGGATCTTCATCACTTTCTTCTTTGGTATACATAAGTGGAGAATTGGCACTGGTATTAGAAAAGTCATCGCTGAAATCGATTCCCTTCAAGAGATCTTCTATGTTTTTCTGCTTACTGGCGACAACTTCATTTGATTTACATGGTGATTTAATCACGACTTTCACTGGTTTTGGAGTTTCGGGTCTTGTAATTTCCACCTCTGTTGGAGGATTATAGAGCAACAGGGAGCTCATATCGAATTTATCTATCCAGTTTGCTAAATGTGACAGTTGACCTTGAGGTTTAGGTTTATTAGCAGAATCAGATGAGGTACCAAAAGATTTAGCTCTAGTTAATGTAGGCAAAATATCAATCTTTTCAGTTTTCTTACTGGAAATATCTGATTTTGTCTTATGCAAATTTGGGGTTTGTGAATGCGATGTCTCTGATCCATATCCATATCGAGACAAGAATGAAGTGGTTTGTTCATTGAGTACTGTAGCTGAAGTTTCTTGTCTTTCAAAAATAATCGTTTTAAGTGGTGATGAAGATACTGGTTCAATACCAACTACTTTTTGAGGGCTAGTTCTCCATCTTATTCCATCGAAACTATCATCAGAACTTTGATTATCTGGGACATATTTTAAGGTTCTTTCCCTTTTAGTAGACGAAGTAGGTTCTGGAGAGTTCCCTTGAGGTTGAACGTTGTCATTTATGCTTGAAGTAGTTGACTTTGTATGCAAATCTTCTTTTCGTATCGGTTTCGTTAATGTGTTAGTTGGTTGAAAGAAGTAAGTAGTTTTCTTTGATTTTGGTTTCGATTCAGAACCTGAAACGTTATTTGGTTTCAGCTTTTTCTGATTTCCACCAAATGCTTCCCCCCGTGGATCTAGACTCCTCTTCTGCATCCTTTTAAGTTGATTATATGATTCTATAGTACAAAGACGTGTATGTTTTGCTAACTTTTGCAATGAGGTGTACGGAGGTAGAAATTTCATGTGTCTGGGTGTTTTTATTTTACATTTATCCTGCATATAAAGCAACAGGATTTTTTCTTCCTCAGTGAAAATTTGAACCTCATCGGGTGGAAAATTTTACTTAAACCATATCTTTAATTTAGAAGAAAATCTATTATTTTAGAATGGCATTCGTTCTTACTGAAACCGCAGCAGGGTATGCCTTGTTGAAGTCTTCTGATAAAAAGATTTATAAATCAACAACTTTGATTGAAGATTTAGATAGTGCTGAAAAAGTTATTGAAAAATTTAAAATACATCGTTTCGAAAAATTTCAATCAGCTGCCAATGCATTAGAAGAAGCAAATGCTATTATTGAAGGTAGAGTATCAGATAATTTACAAAAATTATTAGAAGATATTAAAGCTGATAAAAAAGCTACTTTAATTGTTTCTGAAGCAAAATTAGGTAATGCAATTAATAAATTGGGATTAAATTTTTCAGTTGTTTCAGATGCTGCATCATTGGATTTACATAGATCTATTAAACAATTTTTACCTGATTTATTACCTGGTTTAGATGATTCTACTTTAAAACAAATGTCATTAGGTTTAGCTCATTCTATTGGTCGTCATAAATTAAAATTTTCTGCTGATAAAGTTGATACAATGATTGTTCAAGCTATTGCATTATTAGATGATTTGGATAAAGAATTAAATACTTATGCTATGCGTTGTAAAGAATGGTATGGATGGCATTTCCCTGAATTAGCTAAAATGATTACTGATTCTGTTGCTTATGCTAGAATTATATTAACTATGGGAGTTAGATCAAATGCTTCTGAAACTGATTTATCAGAAATTTTACCAGAAGAAATTGAAGAACAAGTTAAATCTGCTGCCGAAGTTAGTATGGGTACTGAAATTACTGATATTGATTTAGAAAATATTAAAGCTTTAGCTGATCAAATTGTGGATTTTGCTGCTTACAGAGAACAATTATCAAATTATTTAACTTCTCGTATGAGAGCTATTGCTCCAAATTTAACTGCTTTAGTTGGTGAACTTGTTGGTGCAAGATTAATCTCTCATGCTGGTTCTTTAACCTCTTTAGCAAAAGCACCTGCTTCAACTATTCAAATTTTAGGTGCAGAAAAAGCTTTGTTTAGAGCATTAAAAACTAAACATGATACTCCAAAATATGGTTTATTATATCATGCTTCATTAGTTGGTCAAGCTACTGGTAAAAATAAAGGAAAAATTGCTAGAGTTTTAGCAGCAAAAGCTGCTGTTGCTTTAAGATATGATTCTTTAGCAGAAGATCGTGATGACTCTGGTGATTTTGGTTTAGAAGTTAGAGCAAAAGTTGAATCAAGATTAAGTGCTTTAGAAGGTCGTGATTTAAGAACTACTTCAAAAGTTGTAAGAGATCAACAAAAAGTTGATATTAGTGAAGCAAGAGCTTATAATGTTAATGCTGATGCTCCAGAAGCTGAAGAAGTTGACTCTGATGATGAATCTGAAGATGAAGAAAAGGAAGAAAAAGAAGAAAAGAAGGAAAAGAAAGAAAAGAAAGATAAGAAAGAAAAGAAAGATAAGAAGGAAAAGAAAGATAAGAAAGAAAAGAAAGATAAGAAAGAAAAGAAGAGAAAGAGAGATGAAGATGAAGATGAAGAATCTTCTAAAAAGTCTAAGAAAGATAAGAAAGATAAAAAGAAGAAGGAAAAAAAAGAAAAGAAATAATCTCTTTTTCAAATTCTATTCATCTTCTTTAGTTCATGACAGACCATACCTTGCATAGATAATTAAACCATTTGTTCTATAGTGCTTGACAGATAAGTCATTGTTTTATATTAAATTATAAGTCCCTAGTATAAAAGTTTTTGTATAGTATTGTAATGTGGCTCTGCACGTGCGACAAGGTTTTTTCTATAGACAAATTTTTCAGGTTAAACCACGTTTAGTCCTACTCTTTATCAACACCAAACTTAGTTATGACAGACCAATTGAATACTTTTGATGATCCAGATCATCCTGCAACCTTGATTTGTGAATTATGTCGTTTATTTTATGATAATAATTGGGTTACAGGTACAGGAGGAGGAATTTCAATTAGAGATTTAGATGGATCAAATCCTGATCTAGTATATATTGCACCATCAGGAATTCAAAAAGAGAAATTGAAACCATGGGAAATGTTTGTTGTTGAATTACCAGGAGAAAAGATCTTGAGCACACCCAATGAATGTCCTCCAGAACTTACTAGATCATATAAATATAAACCCAGTGCATGTACTCCATTATTTCTTAGTTGTTATAATATGAGAGATGCAGGTGCATGTATACATACTCATTCACAAAATGCAGTAATGACAACATTGTTATGGGAAGATAGTGTTGAATTTCAAATCAATAATATTGAACAAATCAAGGCATTACCAAAATTAAAGTATAATGAAGTAACAGGTAAAGTTGAAAAAATTGGAAATATGGAAAATTTTGAAACTTTGGTAATTCCAATCATAGACAATGTTCCTCATGAAGAAAATTTGGTTGGTGACTTGGAAAAAGCTATCAAGGAGTATCCTGGAGCTACGGCGGTATTAGTAAGAAGACACGGGATTTATGTTTGGGGTGAAAATATATGGAAAGCTAAGGTGTATAATGAGGCATTGGATTATCTATTAGAGCTAGCTGTAAAGATGAAACTAGCAGGAATTCCAACCGTCAAGAAATAGTAGCATGAATAAATGTAATGATGTATGAATGTAATTTTGTAGTTAAGTCATAAATAATCTATAGTGGATTCTTTGTGTCCTTGAGTGGATATCCTTTCACTTTAGACCATTCGATATTTGCCACAGGATTGATTTCTCCTATACAGACGACATTACCACCTCTCATAAGGTAGGCACCTAGAGGGATTTCTTCATTTTCTTCGTCATTATCTTGGTGAATAACTCTTTCGATACAAGAGCTTAATACTATATTAGTTGAATTATCAAAACCTTCGAGAGTTCCTTCAAAAAATCGAGCATCGGTGGTTATAACCTGAACTTGTTCTACTGGTTAGTAATCAATTGTCTTTCGAAGTTTAATATACATACTGGTTAGAAATTCTTTCAAGGCAGACATCTGATGCTGGTTGGAAAGATGAGGTTGATATTTGTTGATTTGCGGTGCACCAGCTGCAAAAAAAATACCTACAACCCACATCTACCCGGTTGAATGCACTACGTAAAAAAGTCCACCAAACCCAGCGATAATCGCCGAATCACAAGACTCAGTCTTCGAGAAAAGCAACTTGAAGAACTTCTTGAAGCAACCGATGATATTGATGGGTTTAACGCGTCTAGTACGCAAATAAGTGAACAACGAGCAAAGAAATGGGGTCAATTTGTAAATGAAAATACTAAACTGTCGGTACCATTACGTAGAGATACAATAGTATCAATGTCCAGACCATCTATAATCAACAAGCTTCAAGCCAGTTATAAGGAATCGAGCCGTAGATCCAGTAGATCCAGTAGATATTCGGTAGGTAATAGTGATCTCGCTCAAATACTACAGTCGATCCACGGCCTTGAAGCTCGAATTCAAGCTAATGAATCTGATCACAATGGTAAATTACAGGCATATCAGTCATTAGTAGGTGACAACTTTGAAGTACTACGTGATGAAGTTGTTCTTGTCAAGACCAGTATCAATCAGCTCATAGATGCTGTGAACGATGTGAATCGACAGCTCTATGCCCTTACTCAGGCACTCGCAGAGGAGGATTAATCTGTCAAATGAAGATCACATATAATTCAGATTTGGCTATTTAACCTGGCTAGGTTTGATATTACCAAATCTGGCTATCGCAGTTATCATTACCAAAGTCTTTTCTCCCTGCTATACCCTACTAAACTACACCCTACTTTACTTATCGGTTCAGGCTAACGGCCCTATTGTCTAACTTAAACTTTTGTTAACTTACCCACCGTATTTGTTACACTAGCCTTGGCTTACTGCACATGGTATTGTCGTGTCGTTTTTTTAAAGCAGCTAAATGCACAATGAGCGATGCTCTAAACCTCCACAGCGCACGTGTACCAGCATTCTGAATAATTTTAAACCGTAAAAAATATATTTAGTTGCAGCTCGTGTATTTTGTATAAATAACAAAGTTATTCTCTTGTGATGTTTACGAGAGTTATAATTTCGAAAATTCTATTTAATTTTGTGTTGTTTTAATCAATTGAAGCAAGCAACTACTTTATCATTTGCATTGGTGCGCCATAACCTATAATTAGCAGTGGATTAATTTTTATTGGCATCGTCATTTTTAATTAAAGTTTGATATTTTGAATTATATTCTTATCATTATAGACGTGTTTTTAAAACTTGGTCTTATTTATTTACAAGTTTTTTTTACAACTTTTCGTTGCTAATAATTCATTGATTGGCACTGCCTCATAGCCGGAATTTCCTCACTGTAAATTGTTCCGGATCTGAATTTTCTTTGAATAATAGTGAAACAAGTTTTTTTTTTGAAATCCCATAAAGGCTTTAGCTAGGCATTATGGCTAGCCTTAGATTTTTAAATTTAAGAAAATTAAAGACTTTAACCATAAGGTTATCTGTTCTTCTATGGATCATTACCATAACTTATTGGCTCACTCATCATCATCAAGATCATATAAAACAAAATTATGATGTTATTAATGATAATTCGTTTGATCTAATCCTTTTAAACCTTTATAAAAGATCAAGTGAATTGAATGATATTGATGTTACTTCAAAAAATTACGATAAGGTAGTTGATTCAGTTCCTTTATTCAACTTATTACAAGAAAATGATTTTAAACAAAGATGTAATGCTTACTTTAGTCAACTTTATGCAGAAGATGAAAAATGGTTTATAGATCCCCATAAAAAATTTCCATTCAACAAGAATCACTTCCAAAATTTCGATAAGTTTAAAGAATGGAAGTTTGGTGATTGGAAGAAACAGGAAAAGAAGAAGGCAGAAGAAAAGAAGAAAGAAGAGGAAAAGAAGAAAGAAGAAGAGAAGAAGAAAGAAGAAGAACAAAATAAGGATGAAAGTAACAAAAATGAAGAAAATAAGGAAAATGATTTGAATGAAAGTCAAGATAATAAAGAAGACGATAAATCAGATCCATCACAACAAAATAATAAACGTGAAGATACCGGATCAGAATCTAAAAAAGAAGAAATCGGGTCAGAATCTAAAAAAGAAGAAGCCGGGTCAGAATCCAAAAAAGAAGAAACCGTTGCAGAAGTCAAAGAAACTGAACCTACAGAAGAATATTACCGTGAAGAATTTGAAAAGGCCTGGGTTCAAATCAAGACTGATGAACAAACCATGCATGATTACTTTACTCATATACGAATTTTCAACAAATGTTTTCTTTCAATGGAGGAACGAGATGCTGCTAATACCACTTCTTTTATTCACGAACAACAAAATATGTTGAAGTACTTAAACTATAAAGATGACGGACCCAAGAAGACCGAAGTAAGCTTTGATATTCCTCGTAATAAAGAAAAATCTAAATGTAATGATCTTGAGTCAAGATTGTACCCATGGTTATCATTTGAATACCCAGAATTTGAACATTATGATGGTAAAATATACCAGTTTCCATCGTATAAAACATCTTTCTTCAGTAAAGGCGTTTCAGATTCTATGATATTACCATATTTGGAAGATGATTGTTTCCTCAATAGTTATAGAAGTAAATTAAACGGTAAGGGTATTGTACTTTCACTTGCTGATAAGCATGTGGATCAAGCCATAAGACTTATTAGAATACTTCGTGCTCATGGGAATCAGTTACCTATTCAAATTGTGTATTTTACTAATTTATCAAAGGCACTGAGAAGTAAACTTGTTCAGGCTAGTAGATCAGATTACGGATCATTTCCAAGACAAGATTTATGGTTTGTATTTGTCAAAAGATCCATAAAGAAAGAATACTTGGGTAAATTTGATGGGTTTGGTAATAAAATTTTAGCAACTTTTTTCAACTCATTCCAAGAAATTATCTTAGTTGATGCAGATACGGTGATGATGAAAGAACCTGATTTTTTCTTTTCTCTTGATAAGTATGAAAATACTGGAACCATGTTTTACAAAGATCGTTCAACATTTGAATTTCGTCCTAAAAATGATTTAATTTTCTTTAAAAAATTATTACCATCACTCATGGATACAATAGTATTTAATATACCACAAATTACATCATATACTCTTGAAAATGAATTTTTCCAAGGTCTTAATCATTATATGGAAAGTGGATTGGTTGTAATGAATCGAATAAAACATTTTAGTCAACCATTAGTTATGGCCCAATTAAATTTTTACTTACCTATTCAATCAAGAGTTTATGGTGATAAAGAGTTATTTTGGCTTGCATTAGTTCTCTCAGGTGATGAAGATTATGCATTTAATAGACACTTTGCAGCAGCTATTGGAGAAGTTACACCAAATCTGGAAAGAATTGCCGATGTTAAAAGGGCACAAAGTTTCAGATCTAAAGAAATTTGTAGTAATCATCCGGGACATATTAATGATGCAGATGATCATACATTACTTTGGTTTAATTCGGGATTCAATCATTGTGGGAAAACAGAGAGTGTTAATTTTGAAGAAGAATTTAAAAGGAAGAAAAGGTATACTCGAGCTAAAACTATAGAAGAATTTAAATCAATATTTAATGAAGCATTACAATTGAAAACTGCAATTATCCCACCATTCGATATGAAACATTTAAGTGCTTATAATAATGATCATGAACCTGATAGATCATGGGTTAATTTAAGAGAATATTGTAGTGGATATACTTGGTGTGGATATTCACTGATGGGAGGTCTGTGGACTGATGATAAAGGTGGACCAATAGATACAACTAGAGAAGGAGTATTTATTGAATTTACAGACGATGAAATTAAACAATTCAACGCATTGGGAACAATTTGGACCTCAAAATATGATTATGATGTTGTAATTCAAGATTATCATAATGATAAGCCTGACGATAACATTGATACCAAAAAGTCCAAAGTTAAAGGTCCTGAAAGAATAGCAATTAATTAATGTCAACTGTATTTTAAAATGTGTATATTAATCTTAACATAGAAACCTTATAATTATAGAAGATGTAAACTTCGTGTAGAGAAAGTTCACGGGCTTCAAAATATATGAAACTACAGTTGAAAAAATCCGTGAGCTCCCTAAAAAAAAACTCCTTATATCACCTACTTTATTTCTATTAAATTATATTAACTCCACAATGATTGCTAATTCAACTAATATTTCTTCTCGAATGTTCCGTACTCAGAGATTTGTCATACTTATAATCATGTCTATGTTTATACTTATTCTTTTTATATCGGGATTTTCGGCTCATGGTTACTACAAAAGTAATCCTGATGCGTATAACAAAGCCAGTGATAAACTTGCTGAATACTATGGAACTGCTGTGAATAAATTTTTCAGTGATAAATCAGAAATGGAATTAGAACAAGAAGCTGAAAATGAAGAGGCTGAAGAGGCTAAAGAGGCTGCAAATGCTGCAAATGCTGCAAATATTGAATCAAATAAGGACAATACTGAATCTAATTCAAAGCCTAAGGAAGTTACTGATTCAAGTAACAAAAAGCAAAAAGCTGAAGGTGAAGAATCAGATGAAGAATAGACTACTAGACAGACCGTTTTCCCCATTGTAATTTTATAAATCAAAATATCTATATGCCTAATGTACAAGTGAATTTAAATACCTTTCCAAATAGCTTTTTCAAGAAAATCACCCTTGGTTTTTTCTTTCATAAGGCCAAATGAAATAAGCTCAAAGCAACTTTGAATAAACCAAGCGTACGTAACTTCATCCCATGCCTTATCTCGAACAGCAGATTCTGTTGATATTAAATCATTAATGATTTGTTGGTGAGAATCTTTACAATTCGTCTTTAATTCATCCACTATAGAATTTCTCAGTAATGATTGCTTGAATGCCACATAAAAATCGTAAATATTAATAGCCACCGGTGTATCTTTGAATATGTTGTATAATTTTGAAATCATAGGTGCTATATGTTCATTATTATCTTTTTCATTTGAAACTTTTGTAAATTCATTCATAAGGTAAGTATGGGGGTAATCTAATGCCAGTTCCAATGCAAGTCTTAGTTTTGGTCTAACTAAATTGATCATTAAATTATCATGACTTTCTTCTATAGTAACAGCTGGTCTTGTTAGTTCAAGTTCACTAACTCCACCGTCAAATGTAAATATTTCATGGAATAAATTGTCATTGACTTTTTTATTTAAATTAGTATGGTCGTTGAAATATATCGTCAAGCAATTTTGCAATTGTTTCCTAGCACCTTCTTCATCTGTAACCGATATCCCGTTTATTGCTATGACGAGTTTTTCAATGTCAACATCTTTAACATTGTTGTTAAGCTTAGATTTGATCTCGTGAGAAGAGCTAACGTAATCTATCAATGATTGAACTTCATTGGTACTTAAGTTTTTCAGATTTTTCAAACAGTTAGTTAGGTAAACAGAATTTATTAATTGGTTATTGGTGATGAGTTTATAGATCTCAAACTTGGGTTTTTTGGAAGGATCAATTCTGTGTAATAAGTTCATGGAATTAATTATACTATTTTGATAAACTTGAAAGTCATGTTTTGCAATTCCATAAGTCTCATAAACTTTACTATCACTAGTCAAGAAAGCTTTTATCTCCGACGATATAGTTTTATCTCCTGACTGTTTGTATAGCGAAAGCTTATACTCAATCATTTTTTTGAAAGAAGGTAGTTTCCTCAAACATTCTATATACAAGTTTGTAGGTTTGAAATGTGGGTCTACTAAAATGGCTAATGGCAGTTGATAAAAATATATCATGTAGCAAAGTTTTAACTTTGATATCAATGCATCTATGGAATTATTTGCATTTTCAAATCGATTCAAAATAATCAGAGATAATCGAGAGTCAAGTGTTATTGGACAGTCTTTAGTGATTTCATGGTTTAAGAATAGATCAGCTAAAACCTTGTAGCCCAAATTTTTATTGTCTTTAGAAGAGAACTTAACCCCATTTATGATGGTCCGAATATTGTTACCTAAATTGGAATTGATCCAACCACTGACATTACTAGAAGATAAAGCCACGAAAAGATTTATAGGAACCGTGGGACAATATGAATGTAATAGCCTCACTAATTGGTTCAAGACTTCATTATTAACAGCTTCCGTATCTTCTACAATGATAATGGCTCTAAGGTTAGACTCTTGGATTGAAGTTCCTAATTTGCTATAGTAATTCATACACCATTCTTCAACCACGTCTAAATCATAGGTTATTCTTCCCCCCAATGCTGTTTTTACAGCAATATCTTCATCGTCTATATCGTCATTGATTTCATTTTCGTCCTCTGAATCGTCTCCCGTGGACACAGCTTTCCCCAGTCTTCGAAGCTCCAAATTGAAAAATTGTCTAATTACTTCTCGAAGAGTAGATTTTATGTTAGCACAATTCTTAGAGTTTAAACGAATTACTTTGAGGTTACTATCTTGATTGGAAGTCCGTATGTACTCGTTAAACTCCAGGAGAATTCTTAAATTATTAGCGGTATTTGAACTAAGCGATAAGAACCCAATGGGAAGTTTACCTGAGTGACTAGACTTCTCTTTTATTGGTTTAGATATATAGTCAAGTAGTTGGTTGAAAAGCTCAATATTCGTATTGTTAAGAATAGAATCGATTTTACTAAGCTGTTTTTGCCATATTTGATTATACAACTGAAATCTGTGTCTAGTATTTTCTTCTGATTCCTTTTGATTAAGTAGTTTAGTGAATGGTGTATTGTACTTTGTCTCTCGAGATACGTTAAATATATTTGTTAATTTTTCATCATTTTTAACTCTTTTATTGGGGGTAAAGAAGTAATGTGTCTTTTGATTGTTAGACTCTAATAACAGATCACCATTTTGTCTTTTCAGCATCTCAATGCTTTTTTGTGGTGAAGATAATTGTCTTAGGTATTATCTAAATTTTTCAAAGAATATCGTGCGCGTATATAATCTACTTACATTATAATGATGGCATCTTGAAATTTTTCAAGACCTAAGACTCTGATTGAATCAATAGCAAGTTGACGTTTCTCTCCAGATAAGTCACTAAGCAGGCATTCTATCATTCTGGTTGAAACAATATCGAAAAATGACACTGGAATGTCATCATCAATGACTCCTTGATCTACCCATTCTAAAATCTGCCAAATTGGAATTATTCCTGGCACAACTAAAGGTAGACGATATGTCACTTCCGAAGGTTGTAGTAGATCAAATCTTGTTTTGAGAGCCACATATGCCTCTGTAGCTTCTGTAAACGTATTGGCTTGTTTAGAGTATATTTTTTCACTAATATCGTGAATAGGCCCATTATTTAGTTGACTTTTTTCAATCAGTATAGGCAGACCTTGATTTTCAATTTCTGGTTCTCTATAAACGTCTTGATCTTCCTGCAGACCAATGACAAAGAATTTCCCATCTTTAATCAATGGTTCAACGTCTGAAAATGGGATATAAACTTCATTACATAAATCAAGAATTTCACCGCCGAATTTTGCTTTATAGTTCATTTTAGGGCAATCTTCAATGTAATAGCCAAGGTAATAGTAGCCTAGACTTAATTCTTGGCACATTTGTATTTCTCGAAGTCCTGAAAGTGTTCCTAATGAAAGATGGGCATAGTCAGGATCCCAAATGAAGTATATAGACGAAACTCCTGATGGGAGAAAATCTAAGATGGAAATAGCAATGAGTTTTCCGTCAAGATAGTAGCATTCGTGAGTCGGTCCGATTCTTTTACTTCTAGGTAAATCTTGAGGCCAATTTTTCACCCAATTATTTAATCCTGTCCATTGATCTGAATTCCCTTCAATTTCACCATCTGGAAAAGGATTATTGCATAGAAATCTCTTGAAAGATGATTCAGTGATATCTTCTGGTTTATCGTTATGAACTTTGATTTGATACTTCCTATATAGCTCATACTTCTCTTTAGAAAATTTGGATGGCTCAAATACAGTGTGGAATGATTTAGATGCTCTTTCAGCTCCAATTAACGATTTTAAACTGAATTGATTATTATGCTTATTGGATTCTGATGTGTTAGAAATGGCTTTGATGAACCTGTTTACTACTTTCCTGTGTTGCTTGTTGATCTTTAGCATGTTCATATTGGTTCGGATAGTATACATTTTGCAACATGTTCTAAGCATATCGGGTTTGTATAAAAATGTACCTGATCTTCTAAACCCTTGATTCATAAACTCATCATAGTGTTGACATGTCATTTGCTCTATTGAGGCTCCTATAAGAATAGATTCACATACTCCTTCAGTTTGTCTTTCACTAAGCAATGCCTGAGGATATTTCTTTTCACAATTGCAGTACCCACAGTCTCTTCCTGAAATATAGTGCAATCTACTCATCACTATAGGAATATCTTGTGACGGGATCATTTTCACGAATGTCTTTAAATTTCAAACTAAACTTCTTACTCAATGTCAAAATATCGAACCTTTCGAGTTTAGTTATACTGAAACCTCTTATATATGGGAAAAATTAGTGTAAAATGAATCAATCTTCTAAATCAGTAGTATAGACTTTGCTGAAATATTGTCGTGCACTCGCACTGCTAATGATATTCAAAAATGTATAAAGTTCATTCTTAATATTTAATCGCTTTACTAATATGAATGGGGGAAGTGATCCAGGGTTGAAGAAATCAATTAAATCAGAACAGAGTGATGATTTAGTTAAGCAAGAGCAATCTGAGGAAGCTGGAGAATTCTCAATTTTATCTGACCCAGAAGATTATTTAGAAGAAGATGAGTCCTTGGATATGAATCTTACTAATGGATCTCAAAAGATTTGGTTAGTTAAATTACCAAGGTATTTAGCAGAAAAATGGGCTAAGACTGATGAATTGGGAGGTAAACAACTTGGTACTGTTAAAATCAAACAAGGAACTGGAGGAAGTAATCAAAATAAGAAATTACAAGTTAAATTAGTATTAAATGAAGATTCAATTCAAAACGATGAAACAATTCCAAAAGAATATGATTTATCAGTACTTAATACTCAAGTTAAAAATTCATATGTCTTTAGTGAAGAGAATTTGAAGAAATTTAAACAAGAATATACTGAACTTTCAGAAATGCCAGACCAACCTGAACTTCCTGACTTAGATAAACAAAATTTTGAAGAAGAGAAAAAACCATATAGATTTTATAAAGTACAAAAAACTGTCGATGGTCAACCAATTAAAAAGCAAATTCCATTCGTTAAAACAATCCCCAAGAAGACTAAATTAGCTGGGAAAATTGTTCATGATTGTCAAATAATTCCTTCAAGAAATGATGCTAAGTATAAACAAACAATCATGAAAAATAGACAAACAATTCAGCAATATAAACCAAGACCCAAAGTCACATTGCTTGACGAAATTCCTGGTGTTATTCAATCTAATGCAGGCCCTTCACTTAGAGGAAGTAACACATCTCTTTTCTTAAAATCAGCATCTAATAGAAATAAGAACGCTGAAGGTAGAGCAATTAGAATGCCTAAGAAAGACTTATTAGATTTATTATTCAGATTATTTGAAGAATATGAATATTGGTCAATGAAAGGTTTAAAAGAACGTACAAGACAACCAGAGTCATACCTTAAAGAATCTCTTGAATCAATTGCAAATTTAATTAAAAAGGGACCTTATACATCCAAATATAATTTAAAACCTGAATATAAAAAATTAAGAGATGCAGAAAGAGCAGCAAGATTAGGTTTGGTTAATAATGAAGCTGAAAATAATGAAGAAGATGATGAAGATGATGTTGAAATGGAAGATGTGATTTAGTTATATTACAAAAAAAAGACAGATAAATCTTATCTTACATTATTTCTTTACTTAAGTATGTATATTAATAGTTAACGAATCATTATATTAAATAATTTAAAGTTCAGTAACTTTTAAAGTTGGTGGTAAAGATTGTTGTAATTTGGTAGCTTTGCTTTCGTCATCAACGACTAAGGTGTATTGATGTTTAGCACCTCTGATCTTGAATTTGGTTTGTTTAGCTTCACCGTTGGAGTTAATGATTTTGTTAACTTTGATGATAGCAGATTTGACGTCTGATCTTCTGGTCAATTCAACGAATTGTTTAATGTCTTTAATTTCACGCTATAAATGTTAGTATTGTGGTTGAAATTTATAGTCCAATTCAACTCCCGATCAAGATTTGAACGATTGGTTTTTCGATTATATCATTCTTGATGATCACTCGCTCAGGACGACTCGCTCAGGACGATTCGATTCAGGACGATTTGGATATCAGTATATCGGTACATACAGCCATGTTGATATAATGTAATGTATAGGAGTAAAAAGTAAAAGAAGAAGGTTTTCGATGTCCCGCACTTTTCATTTTTTTTTCCCACAGATCGAAATGCGCATAGCAGGGTTGTTGCCCTCACTACACACACGTGATATAACTGAATATTATACATATAAATCAAATAACTTTTGACCGTTCACAAAATGTAATTAGTCTCTTAATTGCTACTATCCAGCGTCTCGTTACATCGTCAATCATTATGTTTGCACCCAATTTCTTATTTTCTCCCGTAATTTTTTGATCAGCACTTCTACTATGAATACCTACACTTTTCACACCAATTGGCCAGGCAACATTCCCAATACTCAATTTCATATAACTCTCGTTAGCCTTGTTGTAGTCTTGATGCTGTAAGTAAAAGCATATTGAAGTAAGTGAGATAAGCATATCTTGTTTTAGTTTTTGGCTGCGAAGTTTGTAGAGAAGCTTGAGGATATCTCGTTTAGTTTCAAATATAATATTCCTTTGCATGGTTTGTTCTTCTGGTGGTTGTTGCTCGATATAATCTTGCCATTTGATTATCAAATGCTTGAAGAATACTCTCAATTGTGTATGTTGTTTACGATATTTATCTTCATCACCTATTTCCTCCAAGATGATTAGTGGATCAGTTTCCTTTTCCAAATCGAGCTGTTTTTTGTACCTTTCTTTCTTGGCAGCTGTTCTTGTGAGTATCTCTATGGCTGTCATCTTATCTTCTTTTGATAACGTAGTTTTGGTGATGGGATCAAGCTCAGAAAGCGAAACATCTAATTGAGAGTCAGAAATTGTATCGAGAAACCGATCCACATTTTCATTGGCTTTTTCCAGCACAGTATTATTGGTTTCATGAAGAGGTTTCTCTGTGGTCTCATCTTGGCCTATAGCCTCCTGTATTTGTGGACCTACTGGTTTTTCAGACGTATTATCAGGTATCGTATTATCTTGAGGGTCAAGTATTTCTGTTGAAATATCATTTTCAATTGATTTTGTTTGACTTCCTTTACTTTTACTAGACTTGAGTTTCTTCTTTGAATCCTTCTTTTGCGCTAGTTTTCTCTTTTTATCGATCTCTTGAGATAATAAATTTGAAAAATTCATTAAGTAAACTCCATTCAATCAGAACGCATGCTCATTTTTTATTGCTCGGTCCAATCTAAAAACCCCATTTTATTCCTATTAACTAAAGTAAATTGTTTGAATTCTTGTGATTAACCATTTAATCAAACAATTAGTATAGATAAGTTTACACTGAGATGTCTAAGCAAGAGGATATCAGTAATACTTATCGTCATACGAGATCCAATTCTCAGTTAGGATCATCCCCCGAAAAACCAATTGAGCAAAGCAAAGAAGATATCGATGTTGATATAAGAGCCCATTTTGCTGATAATCGACTTTCAGATGGGAATTTATCACTTTTAAATAAAACCAAACCACAAACTTCACCTTTATTATCATCTACACCTCCTACCGTTGCTAAATCTTTAATTAGAGCATACCCATACTTATTAATAGTTAATAAGACTTTATCAATTATAACATGGACAAATGATGACTATTGGATTAATTTAATAATTTTATCATGTTATTCATTTGGTGTATTATATTTTGAGACTCTCATTACATGTTTTGGTCATTTAATAATAGTTGGAATAATTACATTATATGCTTTATTAAATAATAAAATTGTGGAAGAAACAAATTTACATCCAACTTTAGATGATGTCGTACAAGCTTTAACAACAACATGTATTAAAGCAGATATACTTCTAACACCAATTACTTCTTTATCGCTTACAGTTTATGATATTAAAAGACTTTTGTTTACTACTGTTTTTTTAACCCCAATTTACCTTATAGTTTCATTTTTATTAATTAAACCAAGAATTATTTTATTAATAACTGGAATTTACGTTTTCACTTACCATTCAACATATCTGAAAGTTACCAGAAGAATAATTTGGAAAATTAAATTAGCCAGATTATTATGCTTTTATTTAACAGGTCTTGATTTCTCACAAGCAAGAAATCATTCATTATTTGCAGCTGCTTTTGCTAAAGTTCAAAAAAATAATAACTTATTCAATTCATTGAGTAGTAAATCTGGTGAATCAAATAAGCCAGTAAGATTCACATATGTAATTTATGAAAATCAAAGACGTTGGTTAGGTATTGGTTGGACATCAAACTTATTATCTTATGAAAGAACTGCTTGGACTGATGAATTTTTAAATGAATCATCATCAGTGGAAACATTTCAATTACCTAATCCAGGAACTACAAATTACTCATTTGGACAACTGCAATCATTAAATGGTGCTAAATGGAGATGGGTTGATAAAGCTTGGAGATTAGATTTAACAAATGATGGTGCTATAACATTAGCAAATGGTAAAAGATCTAAAACTACTGCTAATCCAAACAGTGATGAAGGATTTATTTATTATGATAATACATGGAAAAAACCTTCATTGGAAGATTCTTATTCTAAATATACTAGAAGAAGAAGATGGATTAGAACTGCAGAATTAATTTTTGATGAAGATGTTACTCAAATATCAAGTACAATTGGTGGTGAGGAAAATTCGGCAACCTCCGCGACACTAAAAAATGATAACCCTGAGACTAATGATGATAAAGATAAAGTTAAGAAAAGAAAAAGTTTACGGTTTTCCGAGCCATCTCAAGAAGACGTGCATGATCCAACAGCAATAAGTGAAAAATCTTCTTTATTGTCATCAAATTATTCTGCAGAAAAGGAAGATTTAGGGGATTTACAAAACTCTGATGACATCACAGATCAGTCCAGCGATAAGAAGACTATTTAGTTAACTATGTAATTTGAAATGCACGCCCTCATGTTATCGGGTGTCCGGTAATTAAGTTTAAAAAATTATTATTACAATAGAATAGGAAAAAAATACGGCAGAAGTTATTATCAAAGTAGGGCTTTCTCCGAATTGCAGCCCCTGGAGATTCGTTTTTTACATTATAGGCGCCTTTTAAATTTCACGGAGATCTCCGCATCGCGCGATAAGGATTCTGACCTGATCAGAAGTGAAAATTCGGCAACTATTCAATTTATATAAAAGGGCAATTAATTTTCCATTAAATTGTTTTAAATCTTTACTTATTATAAATCATATAATTATTTAAATATCAATATGCAATCACAATTATTAGACTCTGCTTACGGTAAAGGAAACGTTAAATTTCTTAAGGTTAAAAAGAACCCTTCAAATCCAAAAGAGCAAGAAATTTTAGAGGCTAATTGTCAAGTTTTATTAAAAGGTAATTTTGATGTTTCTTATACTCAAGCTGATAATTCTCCAATTGTCCCAACTGATACTGTTAAAAACACTATTTTAGTTGAAGCTAAACAAACTGATGTTTGGCCAATTGAAAGATTTGCTGCTCATTTAGCTAAACACTTTACCTCTAAATATGCTCATGTTGATGGTATTGAAGTTAATATTGTTCAAACTAAATGGACTAAATTTGCTGTTGATGGTAAACCTCATCCTCATTCATTCAAACATGAAGGTCCTGAAACTAGAAGAACTTTCTTGACTTATTCAAAATCTTCTAAAAAACTTTCCATTACTTCTTCAGTTAAAGATTTAACTGTCTTGAAATCTACTGGATCTATGTTTTACGGTTATCACAAATGTGACTACACCACTTTGAAACCAACTGAAGACCGTGTCTTATCTACTGATGTTGATGCTCAATGGACTTACAGCTCTAAAGCTTTACCAACTTTAGATTCAGTATTTGCTAAAGCCGATGCTGGTTTATTCGATAACACCTACAACAATGCTAGAAAAGTTACCTTGGATTTATTTGCCACTGAAAACTCTGCTTCTGTTCAAGCTACCATGTATAACATGTCTCATAAGATTTTAGAAGAAGTTCCAGAAGTTGAAACTGTTACTTACGTCTTACCAAACAAGCATTACATCTTATTTAACTTTGAATGGAAAGGTATTAAAGACAACTCTGAATTGTTCTACCCATCTCCAGATCCAAATGGTTTGATCAAATCTACTGTCGGTAGAAAAGTGTCTGCAAAATTGTAAAACAATTGCATCGTGTATAATATATTCTAACTCTAAAATATACAGCTGGATAAAATTTGATTTGTAGATTGCGATTTTTTTGCAACTTAATTTGGGTGCTAAAAAAATTACAGTGATTCATTTAAATAAAAATATATTAACTTTTTATATACTAACATGGAAAACATTGAAAATTACGTAATTTAAAAATAATGAATGGTATCGGAAGAAATTTGAAAATGGGATGCAAAGGAAAGTATTTTAGTTTAAACAAGTTTTAACTCAATACCAGTACCACCAGTACAGTCGTTGTTGGCTAATGAGTACTTGTCATCACCGCTTGGGCAAGCTTTCCATGCGTCTTCACCATTATAGATAAGGTGACCATCTTTAATGGAGAAACCAGTTGAAGCAGCTTGACGACCAGTAGGAGGAACTTCACCAAATTCACCAGTAGATGGATTTACGTAAATACCTTTACCGTCTTGGTCTACTAAAGTAGTATCATCTTTCAAGGTCAAAGTAACGTCAGTACCTTCAGATCCTCCAACAGAGAAAACAAAGGTGTGTGAGTCAACTTTTTTGATGGCAGCATTTTGAACTTTACTTCCAGAAGCAATTGAAATTAATCCAAAAGAAGTTGGTTCGGCAGAAGCTGTAGCAGATGTAGTAGAGCTGCTAGTAGATGAAGTAGAAGTACTAGTAGCTGAAGCGGCGCTGCTAGTAGAAGAAACTTGTGGGTATACATTAGCAGCATTAGCTACATTCAAAGCTTGCAAAACAAGACCAACAGTATTGTCGCCGGAATTAATAGTTAATTGATCATTAGTTGAGTCAACACCGAAAACTTCGTGACCGCTATAAGTGAGTTCATCTTCATTATGGAGGGTAAAACGTGTATCAGATTCAGAACCTTCAACAATGTAACCGTCTGAATTGACTGATAAATACTTCTTGGTGTCATAGTCAACAAGAGAACCGTCATCATTGGCGATTAAATTAAGACCTTCACCAGAGCCAACAACAACTTTGTCACCACTAAGAGTAATGTTACTGTATTGGTAATCAGAACCGGAGTGAATGGTGACAACGTTTAAGAAACTACCAGCAGAAGCAATGGCAACAAGAGCAGCGAAGGAAAAAGTAGAAGCGAATTTCATTTTGAGTAATAAAGTGTTAATTGAATTATTTGATGAAGAATAAAATGAATTATTGAAGATTTCCGTCGCTCTTTTATACCCCAGAGTTTCGATGGAAGTCCAAATATAATTTTAGAAATCAAATTCACCGACGTCATTAAACGCAATGTCAGGTACAAAACCACGTAAACTACGAGGCAATTCGGTTCATTGCAGCCTATTGTTGCAAAGTGAGATATTTCTTTTTCCGATGCACAATTTCTTATTATATGCTAATTTTAGCAACTATTTTTCGAAATTACATTCTAGTGTAGTATTTTTTTAAGCCATCACAAATACGAATATTTTTCTCGCCTAATGATGCAGGATTGTTCTTTTGTTGATTACAATTAAAAATAATTTTGACAATACAATTATACTGTTGAGTATATGTTACGATTTATTTGAGTTGAGTTGACGTTAGATTTTACAATCTCCCTACATAGATTATGGCGAAAAGTCACATTATAGTAATTAACCCTCACTTGGCAGCTATTAATTTGCTTTTGTCACTCATACGATGCTCTACATTAACCAATCAACTTTGTGAACCAATTTACTACCTGCCATGGAATTTTCCATTGTAAACAAAAGTAATGACATAAAACACTTTAATTGAAATTTGTCCCCCACAGTCAGGTTTTTTTGCGTAATATCTTTTTCCGAGACAATTAATAGAAATGACGATTGCGTACGAATACCAAGAAAACCACATAAATTAATAAACTAGTGACAACTTCATTCTAAAATTAGCTTTCAAGCATGACGGGAATTTCTACTCTGCTCATTCATGGTGCCGATGAATATTCTCGAGTACCTGATGTGATTCCTCCAATCAATGTAGCCACAACTTTCAGGTATGATGAAGATCCTAAAAAATTGAAAAAAATGGCGGACAATCTTGGATTCGATGTCAACGAGGGGCATTATTACTCACGTTTATCGCATCCAAATTCAGTTAATGTCGAAGAAAGTATTGCGAAAATTACCGGTGGATATGTTGTAGCTTATTCTTCTGGTCTTAGTGCTTTCTTTGCTGCCTTAACTTATTATAATCCTAAAGTTTTGAGTATTGGTGATGGGTACCATGGTTGTCATGGTATAGCTAATTTAATTACTCGTAACTATGGTTTGAAACAAATTAAATTAGAAGATGATTTCAATCAATTAAACAAAGGCGATTTAGTTCACTTAGAAACTCCTGTTAATCCTCATTCTATCAATTTTGATATTCAATATTATGCTGATAAAGCTCATGAAAGAGGGGCCTTTTTATTGGTTGATGCTACCTTTGCTCCACCTCCACTTCAAGATCCTTTTGAATTTGGTGCAGACATGGTTATGCATTCAGCAACTAAGTATTTCGGAGGTCATAGTGATTTGTTAGCTGGTTTGCTTATCACCAAAGATCCTGAAATTAAAAAGGCATTACTTTGGGATAGATTACTTTTAGGTACTAATATCGCTAATTTGGAAAGTTCTTTACTTTTGAGAAGTTTGAAAACATACGAATTAAGAATTAAAGCACAATCTGAAAATGCTACCAAGATTGTAAATTACTTGGTTGCAAATAAAGATCGTTTACCCAAATTAAAAGAAATTCACCATGGATCTTTGCAAAAAGATGAGTATATTAAAAAACAACTTCCTAACGGGCATGCACCTGTATTCTCTATCACCGTTGTGGATGAAGAAACTGCTAGATACTTTCCTTCAAAATTAAATTACTTTCACCATGCGACCTCTTTAGGTGGTGTAGAGAGTCTTATTGAGTGGAGAGCAATTAGTGACCCGGATATTGACACTTCATTACTTCGTGTAAGTATTGGTGTAGAAAACGTCGAAGATCTTATAGAAGATTTGGCACAGGCTTTATCTTAAAGTCTTATAGAGTAATTATTTATTTAGTGCTGTATTGGATAGTATACGTCTAAAGTTTAAATTCTCCTAAATTTTAAGTCATTTTCGATTCCCGTTTATATGCCAACATATGCACTGTTTTTCTCCTGAGCTGACGAGTCTGTGAATCTAAATAATTTTTCATTCTGTTAATCTTACTATTTTATTGTTTGGTTGCAAATTTGCGATTTTTACAAAATATAACATTTATTGCAAAATATAACAATTTTCAATTATCATTTATTCATTCACTATTAATTCGCTATTCACTAATATTTCATTAACCCAGACAACTTCATAAGCGTATCCGACATTTCGGGTTTGATAAATGGCTCACTACGATCTCTTGGGTCTACGGATCCATCTGGCAAAAGAGGACTAAGTTTCCTAATAGCGATATTATCATGCGCCCAATGGGTTGTCCCGTACCAACCAGCCAAGGCTTCTTGCTTTTTCAGAAGCGACTCTTCATCAGCAAATACTCTTGGAGAATAAGATGCGTAGATCAAAGATCTGATGGTATTCGAAGTTTCAAGCGGTTCTTGACCCCAATGCATCGTTCTTGAGTCCCATAAGATTAAATCTCCTGGCTCGACATTGACTTTAACTCTCTCGCATCCTTTATCAAGGAACCATTGAAGTTGTTCAGTGGAGTATAAGTAAGAGTCTTTCGAATTCCATTCTGACTTATCTACTTGAGTTTCAAAAAATTCTTCAGTAAGTTTATGTGATCCTTTGTAGACTATCAACCCACCATCGTCATCTCCACAATGTGATAAACTAACGATTCCTTGAACACAATTCAATCCTTTTTTAAAAGGGGATTGGTCAACATGTTGCCAGCCGCTCGTACGCTTTTTATCCTTACGATTAGGGAAGGTGACATTGAATGCATCGAAAGAAACTAACAATTCGTCTGTTCCCCAAAGTTTGGCAAAAGTATTGATAACCCCAGGTTCACATCTTATATCCCAAATAAATTTTTCATGATTAGAAGCGTAATGTTGATAAATATTATTGGAACTATGAACCGGTAAGTTTTTAGCTATCCACGTTGAAGGATCATCAATTTTTAAATCACTACAAAAATTTGTCAAATAATTAAACATTTCTTGTTGATATTGTCTAGCTTTTTGTTCAGGGATCACCGATTTAACAACTACGTATCCATTTTCGATTAAATCTTGTCTCCAATCAGAATAAGTTTGTGCTAATATTCTATCTGAATATTTCTTGATAATGGATTTTTTATCTTGAGAGCCAACAGGGTCTAAGGTTGAGTCAATAGTTTGGGGTTTAACCGTTGCGATAGGTGCCATTTTGAAAGAAGTAAAGAGGGTTTTCAAATATTTGGCATTACAATCCAAGAAATTAAAAATTTATATAAGATTATTCCCGATATGAGAAGTTCGGAACAATTAGTAGCATCTTGCCTTATTGTGGCGGGAGAGAAACCAAAACAGGAATTCTACCCTTGAAAGACTTCCCCACATTTTTAATTGATAACTACATAAATCATATCCCTTATCTTTCAACCAATCACAACGGCATGACAGGATTCACGACATTTCATTAAGTGGAGATGAAGTTGGGGTCCAGGCTATAATTCCGCCTTAACATTGCGAATACATGTCAAATTTCGCAACAATAAAAATACTTACAACTCCGTAATGGATGTGGATACAATTCTTGATGGAGATACGGAAATATATGACTTTTTGGGAGTAGAATCGTCTGCTTCTACCTCTGAAATAAGACGTCAATATAGAAGGAAAGCCCTTGAGTTTCATCCAGATAAAAATCCTGGTGATGATGCCGCAGAGAAGTTCCAGTTCTTAGCAGTAGTTTATGAGATCTTAAGTAATGATTCTCTTAGAGCGAGATATGATGAAGTAAGAGCAAAGCGACAAGCACAGGAGGAGAGAAATGAGAAGGATACTGAGATTCGCTTGCAGTTTAAACGAGAGTTACAAAGGGCTGAAGCCAAAGCAAGGCTCGGAAAAGGTGTAGGTATATATAACAATGTTAATAAGCAAGTGGTTGAAAAGCTCAAACATGAACAACTAGTTGAAAAGCTTAGAGAAGAAGGGTTAAGAAGAAGACGCCAGATGGAACTGAAAATTCTAAAAGTGAATAAATCATCTAAGAAATACGTTTCTTATCGTGATATAAGTATCAATGAAATATTTTCATTTGAAAACCTCGATTCCCATGGCCCTATAGAAAATAAGGTATTGGTTAAGTGGAAGTATCGCCCTGAATTGAAAGGATCATTCAATGAAGATGTTTTAGCCGAGATCATGCTGATTTTTGGTTCTATAAAAGAAGTATACGTAAACAAGCATGTCCACTCAGATAAATACGACAGTGGGATAGTTGAATACAATTCAGAGGATAGTTTTAAGAAGGCCACAAGTCACAATTATCGAAAGAGTGCCGATATCTGGAATAAAACTCCAGTAAGAAAATTAGCCAGTTTATTACGTGAATGTGAACCTATCAAGACATCATCTAAACAAGGTAATAATATTGATACGGTTAAACTAGAAAAACTACAGAAGGAGTCTCCGGTGAGATTCGATATAGATAGTTTGAATGATCGAGGATATTTAGGTGAAGTTTTATACCACTTAATTTCTGAACAAATTTGACAGCATATACGAGTTATACGAGACATATCATTTCATTTCAACGTCATCGAGGGAGTTAGGTGTAAGATTCGGTAAAAATGGTACCAAAATGAAGGCTAAAGCCAACATAGCACGAAGTGGTTATATTACTTTAGATTCTACAACACGATTAGTTTAATTGTAATCTCTATCAATTACATACATTACTTTAAATAAATAGTCTATTGGTTTAAGAAAAGATAGGCACCAGCAGCCAAAGCAAATAAGACAGCACCTACCAAAGGTAAAGAAATACCACCGTCACTTTGGACAGCAGAAGCAACTTTTGTTTCTTTAATGATACCACCTTCAACTTTTCCAATGCATAAATCAACTAAAATTTCATGGGCATCATCTGAATGTCCAATATCATCGAATTCTTCTGTAGCATCTCTTCCAGCACAGTCAACAACAACTTCTTCACCACCTGGATGTTCATCTATATAAGAAGTAACATCATAAACTTTACCATTTATGACAACCCATAAATCATCAGATTTGTCATGTTTTGACACTTCTTCAGCAGAGATCACTTTTAACTCAGTTTCAGACATTATAAATTATGATTCCAAATAACAAATAAAGAGTTTTTTGGTTTTGATAAAATCAGTGTGAAGATTTTTGAAAAGAAAACCTATTTGATAAATTAACTTGTCAGATGATTTCGAAGATGGGGTTTTAACACTTCATGTGATTTATTTTGGGAAGGCTCAATCATTTATGGGCTCGGCTCCCCAATCATTTCGCACGCAATATAATCGCACGTGATGGGGATTTTTATACGAAAACAGGCAAAGAATGCGTGTGATTTGAGATTGTACTAAACGATATACTACAAAGGAATCAAGTTTTTACTTAATATTGACAAATTATATTTAAGTCATGCTAATATAAACACAAATTATTCGTTAATGAATTAAAAAGAAACAATTTTTTTATAAAGTATAATTAATACCTTTTGCTTTTAGTAATTCAGGTTTACTAATTTTTTTAGCATCGTATTTAGCTTGCAATTTATTCCATTGTTCTTGAGTTTTTGGATGATTAAATCTTTTCAGACTAATGACTCTTTTAGGTTTTGGTGATGAATAATTAATGCTAGAACGAGGGAATAAATTATCAGCAGGATTTTGAATTACATCAACTTTAAGTAAATGTCCATCTAATAAGTAATTATTCATAGCTTCTTGTGCAACTTTAGCAACTTCAAAATCTCTAAATTTAACAAATCCAAAATGTTTTGATTTACCAGTTTTTTGACTTCTTGATACTCTAACGTTTTCAATATCTCCAAATTGTTGAAAATATTTCTTTAATTCTTTCTCTTCAAACCCTCTTGGAAGTCTTCCAATATATATAACTCCTGATTTATCGCCAGATTTCTTACCAGTGAATTCTCTGCTAGTATCAGTTATTCTTGTGTTAACTATATGTTTTTTGGAGTCTATGGCTGATGATTCATTTAATCCTTCTATTTCTTCATCATCGGAATCTTCACTAGATTCAGATTCAGGTTCTGGTTCTTGTTCAGACTCAGATTCTCCACTGGATGAACCTAATTTGATTTCATCTTGAACAACTTCTACCACTTTTTCCTCTAACTGTTCTTTTGATTCTTCAGCCTTTTTGGATGCCGCTTTGGCTGATCTAGTTTGTCTTACCATTTCTATTAGACTATAAAGCTCATCTTCGCTCATCGCATTTTTCATTTTTTTTTGTAGTAAAATTCAAATGATTTACACCCGTACATTCAGATAACCACTCTTTGAAGAAGAGATAATGTTTTTGCAACAGGAAGTCCAACTACGTTGAAGTAATCACCTTCAATTCCAGTGAAAAGTAAACTACCCAAGCTTTGATATTTAAATCCTCCAGCAACTTGTAGCCCTTCTTCTGAGTCTATATAACTAGTGAGAAATTCATCATCTAATTCAGTGTTGAATTTAAGATTGGTTGATTCAAGAGCAGTTTCATGTTTAATGACTTTACCTTCACAAACACTTATGAGATGCACAGATGTGAGGACTTTGACATCTGGATATTTACGGTAATAATGTAACATTTCCAATTGTTTCAGTTTGGATCCCGGTTTCTCAAACACAATTCCATTACAAGCAATGACAGTATCCGAAGTCAATATAAGTAGTTTTTCACCGGACAGATACTCATCTAGCTGCTCGATCTGTGAAAGAACAGATAATGCTTTGTGTCTGGCAGTCTCACTAACATATTCATGTGGAGATATATCAATTTTCAGAAGATTTTCCTCGAAATCCGGAGCCAATACATTAATTTTTGATGGTCTGATACCAAAATTATTTTGAACAATTTCTAACCTCCTGGCAGAAGTTGAGGCCAATATGAACTTATATTTAGTCAATTTGTCAAACAATGGAGGATTAAATGTCATGATGATTATACATATATTACAATATAAAATTACAAAAATTGAATCTACTACGCACTGTGTTTTACACTCAATTAATCAACCTCCATAGTATCTTCTTTTAATTTAGCTAAACGCATAGCTTTTTTGAAAAAAGATGTAGTGACTTCACCCTTTTCTCTATTATTGGGTTTTAAATCATCGTCGGCCACCGACTCTTCAGGTTCTTTTATTTTTATATTAGGATCACATACTAGATGTTCATTAACTTTCCCAATGAGTTCACCATAATCATTAAAAATAAGATCGGTACCTATTAATTTAGCCCAATTCATTTGAAATATTCTTCCATCGATAACCGATGAATTACTTATAACAGAAGTATCGTAGTCGTTAATTGAGTTAGTATTATTACTTAATTTCATCATAGGATGATCTTCATCGAGATTCGTAACTTGAAAATATGATCCAGCACTTATAAGATTTTCAGTCGCTAACTTCCCCGAATTTTTAAAATCATTTGACTCATTTGAATTATCCAATTTTGGTCCTGATACCCATGGTATATCTACTGTGACGAAAAAATCCTTTTATGTTAGTAATTTCTATTTCTATAGACAGAAAATATTTATGGACGTACCTCATATTCTGTATTAGCTAATTTACGAGCCTTTTCAGCTTCTAATCTTTTTGCTTCCTCTTGTCTTGCCTTGATATCTTCATCAGAACCCGCTTCGAATTGATTATGGAAATTCCAATTCATTTCTTCTCCTTGGGAAAGGAAATCACAATTACCATTTATAACTAATTTCCATTTTGATTCACTTATAATATATTTATCCAAGGAGCAAACACCCGTTCTTATAAAATTATTATCATCAAGTTTGTCATAAACACTACTATGACCCAATAAAGACATTCCCAAACCAATTTTAGTAGCAGCATGCGTTACAATTAAAATATTTGAAATTTCAGGAAATCTAGATTCAAATATTGGGAAAAATTTACTCCAAAATAATTTACAACGATCAAAAATTTCACTTGGGTCTTCACCTTGCAAGTTTGGAATTACTCCAATTGTTTCATCTCTATGCCAAAATTTATCATCAGCTAATTTTGAAAAAAATGGTTTTAATAAATCATAATCAGCAGGTTTAGGAACAATTTCTCGATCTTTCTTATACCATTCTCCAACACCTCTTTCAATAACAATTGGAATATCCAAAGCTTCAGCAATTGGAGTTGAAGTTTCAACACATCTATAAAATGGAGAACTAATTATAAGTTGTGGCTTTTCTGATTCAGGGAATTGTGATATGTATTTAGCTAACTCTTTAGCTTGTTCAACACCATGTGGTGCTAATGCTGGATCACTATCAATACCAGTAGGTGATGGAGCATGTGGAGGAGGAAGCCAATTGGATCTATATCCATGTCTAGAGATGTATAAATTTTTAATAGTCATATTAGTGATGGTATTTTTATGTTTATTTTTCATATATTAAGGATGGAAGAATCGGTACTGACACTCTATTGTTAAGTTTTTGCACCCATCAAAAGATTGACTATTTTATTGTCACTACAAGGTTTCATATCTGTACATTTTTGAAAAACTATGAAATGGTTATGCTCTACTTAAATTCTATTTAAATTTAATGTAAAACTTAGAGTAAAAATTCCAATGGATTTTCAACAATTTGTTTCAATTGTTTAATCCAATCACCAGCTTTAGCACCATCAGTTACTCTATGATCAAAAGTACCAGTGACAGTAATAACATCTTCAAAAACGAAACCTTGTTCATTAACAGAAGATGGAACTGCTTTTTTATCAGTAGTACCAATAGCAACAATAGTTGATTGAGGAGGATTGATAATTGAAGTGAAAGCATTAACAGCATGATTCATACCTAAGTTAGAAATACAAATAGTACCACCTTGATATTCTTCTGGAGTTAATTTACCAATTTTAGCTCTTTTACCTAAATCTTTAACTTCAGTAGAAATAGAAACTAATCCTTTAATATGAGCATCTTTAACAATTGGAGTGATTAAACCAGTTGGAGTTGAAACAGCAACAGAAACATCAACATTATTAAATTGTCTAATTACACCTTCTTCACCTAACCAAGCAGAATTTACTTCAGGAACTCTAGTTGAAGCTAAAGCAATAGCTTTAATTAATAAATCATTAACAGAAATTTTATATTGATCATTAGCAGAAGCATTTAAAGCTTGACGTAATTTCAATAATTTACTAACAGTTAATTGAGATTGAACAATATAAGTTGGAGATTGTTGAGTTGATTGTAATAATCTTGAAGCAATAGTTTTTCTCATGTTAGTTAATGGAATATCTACATAAGTAGCAGAAGCTGGAGTAGCTGTTGGTGCAGGAGTAGAAGCGGCAGCTGGTTTTAAGTTTTTAATATCTTTAGCAACAATTCTTCCACCTGGACCAGAACCTTTAACACCTTTTAAGGAAATACCTTTTTCTATAGCAATAGTTTTAGCTAAAGGAGATGCAATAATTCTGTCAGTTGGAGCTTTAGTAGAAGATGAGCCAGAAGATTCAGAAGGAGCTGGTTTAGAATCATCTTTAGCTGGAGTAGATTCTTCAGATTTTGATTCTTCCTTTGCAGGAGCAGGAGCGGCACCTGAATCACCAGCATCTTCAGCAGTAAAACTTTCAAAAGCAGCAATGTCATCTTTTTCTTCAACGTAAACAGCAATTGGTTTACCAACTGGAACATCTTTAGCACCATCACCTACTAAAATTTTAGCTAAAAAACCATCTTCTTGAAATTCAAAATCCATTGATGCTTTATCGGTTTCAATTTCAGCAATTGGTTCACCAACAGCTAATTCGTCACCTTCTTTTTTAGACCAAGAAGCAATATTACCTTGAGTCATAGTTGGAGATAATGCAGGCATGTTAATAACAGTATGAGGTGGAAATTTACTTGAATATAATCTTGCTAATTGAAGACTATTTAAGGCATTACTTGTTTTCAAAGGAATTGCTGTACGATAAATAGCAGCAGCACGAATGGTGCTTCTTGTAGCACTAAATAAAACCGACATGTTTTTAACTTTAGGTTTAGTCAATGAACTTGAAAAAAAAATTATTGAAAAAAAATTTGATTATGTTAAACAACCTTTTCCTTGATATTCCTGTCGTTAACAAATTCGCATCGTTGTCTTCCGATTTTGTACGGGGACCGACAACCCGCCGGAGGATAATTCCCGCGAGCGGCACGTGACCGTCGGTATAATATTGTTGGAATTTTGTTGATGGGTAAAATCGGAAACGATCACGGCTTTTGCTGCAAATCGTTGGCTTACAATTGACAAAAATATTCTGATGAAAATTTGGAGAATTTAACTTAGACTACATATTGGAACTCCAATTCGAATGTTTGAATTAATGCTTAGTTGAGTGCCTGATTTTCATGTCGTTTATTATAAAGTTACAGTTGTACTACCATAATATGTAGAGTCAATTTCTGTTGGTGGTTGATCAAACATATCACTGATATTTCTATAGCTATCAGTAGCACATTGTGCTTCATATATTACGTCAACACCACCATTATTGACCAAACTATCTTTAGCAGTTTGCCACAGAAACCTTACCAAACCGTAATGCCATCCGAAAACTTTATCAACATTAGCATGAAGCCATGAACTTGTATTTGGATCAGAAGGATATCCTGAGCCTAATTTAGCTTCTTGCAATATGCCAATAGTTTTATTGAAATATTGTAGATTGAGATCACGAGTCACTTTGGCCACAACAGATGCTGTACTTACAATTGGGTAAATACTATCAGCTTTCTTTGTTACAATAACATTAGCATTTGGGAAAATGGCTGCTAATTTAGCTTGGTAAGTGGCTGGTGGTCCAACAGTATCTACGAGTATCTGCTTGATATTAACGCCTTTGGCTATAACTTGTTTAATTAGTTCGATAGTTACATCATGCGCTTGTTCATTAAGGTTATAAGATCCTTTACCTAGAACGCTTTGTAGCATACCACTACTTATATCTTTAGCTGTCATTGTAGTAGTTGCCCATCCCACATTGGCATTGAGTTCATCTTCTGTGTCTTCAATTGTTTTGAAAAGCTGTTGTCGTATATCGTCTTTCAATGTTTTAGAATCAGCAAATCCATAGTTTTTCTTAAGTGTCTGTTGATAAGATTCTAAACAATAAGATATTCCGTAAACCATAGGTCCAAGGACCGGACCACGTCCAGCTTCATCGACTCCGAGAACAACTGGCTGATTCGGGTTCTCAGATACTAATTTAGGAATATCAGAATGATATGTGGAGGAATTGAATGTAAGCTTGTCTGGAATAGACGTAAGTGAAGGAGGATACCACGAAGAATCCATATTAATGGTTAAGAGATTAAGGAAGTCGGTAGAGGACAACAAATAGAACTACTCTGGTATGAATCCTTTGAAAGTAAGAGAAGATCGTATAACTATAGGTGTATTAATGTATATAATAAATAATTTCACGCGTATCGCAGCATGTACAAGTTATAAATTTTTCAATGCTTTTCTTACAGATTCGTAAACCACAAATGTAATGCAACTAGCAGGAACAACTCTTACCAAATTTGCTCCGAAACCTTTGTAGAACCCTCTGAGTCTGTTTTCCTGATGCCAAATATCTTTTGTCACACTAGTAATGGTTCTGAGTTCTTGATTTATGTTGTAATTTTGTAATCTACTCTTTATAACTTGGATTGGGTACATCAAAGTCATGCTACTAGTTTTAGCGACTGCAGATGCCAAAATGTACTGATTTGTATTTAAGTTCCCGTTATCGTCAGTTTGCATTGAATTTTTAAGTTGATCATAAAATGTAAATTGAAGACTTCCTTGAAATACTTGTACAAACCCGGGAATTGAACCTTTCCAAAAACTTAATATACCTTCTTTCTTATATATTTGTTTGAATCCATCAAATAGTGATTTATAAGCATTTTTTTCATGTGAACCAGTGGCTAAAATTCTAGTTTTCAATACCCATAAAGGATTAGTTAATGCTCCTGTAGTAAGACCAGCAAGAGTAGACAGGGAAAAGTATAAGAGTGTTGTATTATCTTGAGGTAGTCTATGTTTGAATTCGGCATAAAGTGTAAAGTATAATGACCAAACAGTCACATTTCCAAATAAATTGGGTCCAATACCTCGATAATATTGACGAATTATATGTAAGTTTTTATTAGAACCAGGGTGTTTTGAAAACTCTAGATTGGCTGAGTTATGTATTTGTCCGATAACAGTTTTCAACGCCAGGAAATGTTGAATTTTGGATGCTTGAAGTAGTTGAAGTCGTATCTTGATTACTTCAAGAGGATGCATAAGAAGAGTAGTTACAAATCCAGCATTAAGACCCGCTATACCTTCGATCTGACGATCACTGAAGCGACGATGCTCCATTGGTGTAGTTTATTATGCTTGAAACTCGAAGCCTGGGGAGTGACTAATAAAACGGAGTTAATACCCTTTGATTTATAAGTGAGTTTTATTCTACTGCGAATTGAGATGACATGATAGAGGTTTTACTGTAACTACTAATCAAAGCATATAAAGGTGAGTGAAATACTACGGGAATAGATTTGAATTCTACAGTGTCGATTGAATGGACAGTAAGAAGTCTCTTCAACATTCAGTATCTTCCACGATTTGAAAATATACCAAACTTTGAAGGTAACCCATACTAAATAAATATCTCAACATCTAGACGTTAAAGTAAGCTTGAATCACGTAAATTTGACTATATACATCGACGCGGAGGAGTGACCTACACACGGTACTTAAGCAGGAACAGGGATTGGTGTTAACAAGTTGAACAAGTTTGGTCTTTCTGGGGTTGATTTCCATCCTAAGTATAAGATGAATGGGATAAATCCATAGTGAGCAATAGTCTTGGAGTAATCTAAAGCCTTGTTGATTCTTTCTTTAGACTCGTCAGATAAAGTGAATTGTAATTTGGTTGGAACGGCCATTGTGGGTAAATTAATGTGTAAGTAACTTTGAAATGCACAAATTTTTTTGTCGGTAAATTGCTGAGGTCATGGCTGACATAAGCAGGTTTGCAGCCATAAATGAATGGAACAACACCATGAATTCAACAATAAAAGACTCTGGCATGAGTTTACCGTAAGTTCCGTGAAGAGCTTGATGACGCTCTGAAAATACCGTTTTGAAAACATTTCTAGAGAGATTTGTAAAAGCTACGCTGTGATATGTCATTACTAGCATCTGGTTTGGCAGGTCATTGTAGCTTTAAACCCAAAGACAAGACTGTGACCTGACAGTTTGCAAGAAGTAACCAATTCATTGATTTCATCATCATAGCAATTGATCATTCACCTACACCAAGTACCCATTGAAATAGTATTTTTTAGCCAAAATCTTCACCATCTCATTCAGCAGTAGCAAGCACACAATTTCAATATACTCTCGTGCGCGCAGCGAGGTGTCGAAATCATCATCTGAAATATCTACTCCTACTTGAGATAGTTCAATTATGAGAGTTCTATTTAAGGATAGTCCTCGTACCATTGCAATCTACTCTGAATCACATACACTATGTTTGCGTCAATTAAATTCAAAAAAAAAACCTCCTAAACCATCAAGTCAGCCAGCAGTAGCGGTTGAAATAATCGCTAACGATAATATAACTAGAGAAGCGGGATATCGGTCATTAATTAATCGTCCAATCTCCGGATGTTTGGGATTGATTAATGTTGATAATCAAATCTTCTTGGCGGTGATCACTGGTGGAATTACTAATGTTGCAAGTCCTGTAAACTATGAAACTGTCGACAAGATTTACTCGGTTGATTTCGTATCATTGAGCAGTGATGAATGGGATTTTGTTTCTTTAGATGCAAATGGATACCCAATAGGAAATGGAGAAAATAATGATGACTATGAATATCGTAAACAACATCCATGTCTGGAATTGAAAAAATTACTTTCAAATGGTTCATTTTATTATTCAAATGATTTTGATTTAACATCACTTTTACAAAATAGAGGTGTTGATAATGAAAAATTTCATAATTCGTCACCGTCAGATGCAAGTGATAAACCTGTCAATTTAGACCATTATCAACAAGAGTACATGTGGAATTCATTTATGATGGATGAATTGATTAAATTTCGTTCAAATTTAGATACTTTTGCTCAAGATTTACTTGATGAAAATAAATTCTTAACCACGGTTATAAGAGGATTTGCTAAGACAGTTACATTTAATTCATCCGGTGCTGCAATTACCATTGTTTCAAAACAATCGTGGAAAAGAGCAGGAACGAGATTTAATGCTAGAGGTATAGATGACAATGGTAATGTAGCGAATTTTGTTGAAACAGAATTTATTTATGATAATCCTTCACAAAATCTGATTTTTGCATTTACTCAAATTAGAGGTTCAGTTCCAACATTTTGGGAACAAGAAAGTACATTAGTAAATCCTAAAATTACACTAACTAGATCAATTGAAGCAACACAACCAATTTTTAATAAACATTTTGATGAAATTTGTTCAAAATATGGAGTTTGTCATATTGTTAATTTACTTTCTAAAACAAAACCAGCAGAAGTTCAAGTTCTGCGTCAATATAAAGAATTATATAAAAATTCAACTCATGTTGAAGAAATTGCATTCAGTGATTTTGATTTCCATCTGGAAACGAAAGCTCTGGCTGGTGGATTTGCAGGTGCAACAAAAATATTACCTTTACTTCATGACTCTTTGGAACAATTTGGCTGGTTCACTTATGATACTGAACATGGCGAAGTAGTAACCCGTCAAGATGGTGTTTTCCGTATAAATTGTCTTGATTGTTTGGATCGTACAAATTTAATTGAACAAGTTATATGTCAAACCGTGGTTGAACACATAGTAAAGAATTACTTCCCAGATTTTGGTAGAAGTAATAAAGATCAATTAGCATATGAAGAAATCACTACTAAACATAATGTTCTATGGGCTGATAATGGTGATGCAATTTCTCAAATTTACACCGGTACTAATGCTTTGAAGTCTTCTTTCACTAGATCTGGTAAAATGAATTTTGCTGGTGCATTATCGGATGTCACTAAGTCAGTATCAAGAATGTATCAAAATACATTCATGGATTCCAAAAAGCAATCAACAATGGATTTAATGCTTGGTTATGATGCAAAGTTTTCAACTCCTGTAAGAATTTATGATCCAATCAATGATTACGTTCAAGAAAGACTCAAACAACAAGAACCAACTTTTACTACTTATAGTAATATAACCATTTTTGTTGGTACTTATAATGTGAATGCTACCACTCCAAATGCAAGTATAGATTTAAGTGACTGGCTATTCCCTGTTGAAAATTCAGATTATGGAATGCCTGATATTTACGCTATTGGTATGCAAGAACTTATAGAACTTAATGCAGGATCCATATTGGCAGCAGATACTACCAAACCAGGACAATGGGCCAAGATTTTACAACATCAATTAAATTCACAAAATGAACAATATTTATTACTAAGAACGGAGTCAATTGCATCAATGTCATTATTTTTATTTGTGAAGAAGTCACAAGTTCATCATGTTACACAAGTTGCAGGTTCATCAAAGAAAACAGGATTAGGTGGTATTACTGCCAATAAGGGAGCATGTGCTGTTAGATTTGAATTTGGTCTGACTTCATTCGCGTTAGTAACATCTCATTTAGCAGCTGGTGCTTCTGCAGTACTAGAAAGACATAATGATTATCAGACGATTCTACAGGGATTAAGATTTACAAGAAATTATACTATTAAAGATCATGATCATATCTTATGGTTTGGAGATTTAAACTATAGATTAAACATTGAAAATGATAGATGTAGATATTTGGTTGAAAATGGAGCATTCGATGAATTATTTCAAGTTGATCAATTATTAGAAGAGTTAAGAGATTCAAAAGATGGAGCTTTTTATGGATTTGATGAAGGCAGAATTAAATTCTATCCAACTTATAAATTTGATAAAGGAACTTCAAATTACGATACTTCTGAAAAGCAAAGAGTTCCGTCATGGACTGATAGAATCTTGTATAAGAGTATTCGTCGTGATGATTTGAAACAACTTAATTATAATTCATTGATGAACGTTTATGCTAGTGATCATAAGCCAGTATTTTCTACATTTGATAGTAAGGTTCAATTTGTTGATAATGCTAAGAAACTCAGTATTGCTAAAGATATGTATCTCAAGTATAAAGCTGATCATGGAGATCAACATGACGTTTCGATCATGGATATTGAATCCTCTAGTAGTTCATCTCCAAGTTCTAGTCGGTCCCACTCCAAAAACAATTCATCGTTTAGCGCAGATACATTAGCTGAAATGAATTTACTTGAAATTGGTTTAGATGCTCCTAAACTTCCATCAAGACCAGTTTCAAGTAATATCCCTGGTCCAAGAAGAGTCCCACCACCACCAATAAGTCGTAAAGCAACCACTTCAGATTTTACATCAACGTCTTCTTCATCAACCGGAATTAGAAAATTACCACCTCCACCAGAGTATGACAATCTGGGAAACGTGAAAACACCAAGTGCCCCAGGATTGAGTTCAAGTTCAAGTTCAAGTTCACCAGTGCCACCACCTTCACGCAAAGCCCTGACAGTTTCTGTCAAACCACCAATTGGATTTTCTGCAACACCTCTAATTCCATCAAGATCAGGATCTCCTGCTACTACGGGAACGTCAAGAACACAAACACCTGGAATCTCTCCTAGTGTATCGTCGGCATCACTTCCTTTACCAGAAAAAACCTCAGATAATAAACCTGATGCTAAGAAACCATTGGTTCCTAGTAAACCAACGTCATTATCTGCTGCCAAAATTGCAGTTGCAACACCCACAAGCAAAGAAACAGTAACTACGTCCAAACCACCACCACCAGCGCCTCGTGCTACCACGTCCAAGACAATGTCTGACTGGAAACCACTAGTTCCTCAGTAGTAGTTGTAGTCATATAATAACATATTAACTTGAGTATTTGTAGTCGCACTGAAAATTATCACTATCAACAATCTAGTGTACAAACTATTTAATTAAGCTACATCTATTTTCCAGTGGATTAAGACGCCTTGTTGATAATGAGTAATAGAAGAGTTAAAAATGTTTCCATATCCGTTCCTATACTTTATGGGAATCATGCCGTTCGATTAGCACCAGAAAAAAGGACTGAAAAAACCCCAGTTGATCATACTCATGAATGGACAGTTTTCTTTAAACCTGTACTTGGAAACATTGATTTAACCCCATTGATCAAACGGGTAACGTTCAAGCTTCATGAGACTTATGAGAATTCTGTTCGATCTATAGAAAACCCTCCTTATCAAGTAACAGAAACTGGATGGGGAGAATTTGAAATTATAATTAAACTACATTTCCATTCAGGTTCTGAATTAGGATTAAATGAAAAAAATTTTCAAATCTTTCATGCTCTAAAACTTCATCCATTTAATCCTCAAGTACCCTTAAAAGAAAATGGTGAAGTAAATTCAGTTTTATACGATGAATTAGTATTTCAAGAACCTACAGAAAAAGTATTCGAAATCCTCACTCAAAAACCTCTGAATCTTTTACCTTATGATTTAACTGATCCTTTAAAACGTGATCAAGAATATATAAGGACTGATGAAACAGATGAATTAGCACGTCTTGATTTATATATTAAAAAAGTTCAAGAAGAAGTTGAGAAAGAACGTAATCAATATAAAGATTTAGAACAAGAAAAACTTGCTTTATTACAATAAGTATAACTAACATAAATTGAATAAATAAAGTAATGGAAACCAACTTATAATGAATTAGTTATAGTGAAGATCATAAGTTAAAATTTATAACTTAAAAGCATACTCTGGATTTCATTAACGTCATAAATCAAAATACTCGACATTGAGAATCTACAAAATATTGAATATATTCTTGAATAACCATTGCTAATTGATCGAAAACCACCCCGAATTTCTCGTGTTCATAAGTTCCTTCACCTATACGTATAGGTAATTGGGCTCTTACATGTTGTCCAGCATCAATGACGAAAAGATAATTCAATGGGTATTTACCTCCACCCAATGGATCATTAACATGAAAGTAAGTAGTTAATTGCGAACATTGTGAAGTGGTGGAATAGTGTATTGATCGTTTGGGGAAATAGTATTGATCAAGATTCGAAGATATAAATGCAATTGAGTCAACGTATTGTGGGAACATATCTCTTATTTGATATATGAATTCTTTACCTTGAGCACCCAAGAAGAATACGAATTTTATATCTGGAAGGTCAGTCTCATCAACCACCATGTGACAAAAACTAGATGTGGGAGCAGGAGCGGTTATGGTGGAAAGAATGTCTGATATTTGGGGATTTATCACTTGGGAAATTGATGTTGGTATAATAGTTGATGGGGCGCGTGACATGGACGAAATGTATTGGGAAGTTTTACACTTTGAAGAATTCTTTTTCAATAAATAAGAACTTTTATTCCTTTCATTACTTGAAACTTCCTTATCGGCAATCCCGGATTTTGTACGCTTCATGAAACCTCAATGGTCTTACTCTTGTTCGTGTGACTTAAATTTTTCACGATGCGTCTCGCTCTTTTTTTTCACGGTAGTATCAATAGATTCTAGTGAAACTTATGATGGGAATTAAGTCATTTATATAAGCAAGTCATTCAATAATTTTAAAATCAAAACTTCATGGTAAACAATAGATTTAGAATTAAATCCCGCTTTTTCCCGTTCGGATGAAAGCATTAATTAGGAAATTTGGGGTAGCAAAATTGTCATCTCCACATTTTTGCATCTACACATACATTTTTGCACTACAAAATCTGGACCAAACAATATTAGTAATAAGTTTTTTGCTATAGGCAAATAGAAAGTCAACGGCTATTGAATCCGAATTGAGATATTTAATATACGGTTATCTAATTAGGTTTTTGAAACGACAATTTTTTGTACATGATCCATAAACAGTTGCAAACTAGTGTCATCTGTTAAAACATCATGACGACTTGAAATTGAGCTTCCATACATAAGATTTGGATTTGTAGCGTAACTTGTAGATGGATTTAATTTAGCCATAAGGAATCTTGCTTGAGATCCTCCTTCATCACAGTCAATAAATCTAGGTAATGGGAATCTATCAAGTAATATTTCCATAGCTTCCTTTTTCGGTGCTTCCAAAAATGATTTAAAATATTCATAACCTTCTTGATTATGGTAATCGGCTTTTCTCCATTCCGCCACTTGTGAACCATGGTAAATTAAAATATGGAAAAACGTGTCTAACAAGAGAATTTTCGTTGGTCCTAAAGACATTGAATCTAATAAAACTGGTTCTGGTTCATCATTTATTTCACCAGTTTCTTCGTTAACTGATCCAAAAGTATTAATATCATAAGATAACAATGATGGTTGAATCATTATTAATGAATTAGTAACATCTTCATGCATAAATAGGTGTCTGACAAAACTTGTTTCATCTGGAGAATTATTAAATACTTTTATGAATGGTGATCTTCTTAAATGGTAAAGAAATTGTGGGAGCATACCATAAGCTGAAGATAATCTAAATGATTCATAATTACCCTTGTTGTAAACGGCAAATCTTGTACAAAATTCAATCAACGTCTTGTCTAACTTTTTTGTAATTACATTAGTATCCAAATGTGATTTGGAGTCATTAACAATCTTATTACTGATCAATTGAAGATTATTGATGGCTTCTCTAGCGAGAATTACCAATGCTGTTTCTTGATCAAAACTAACTTCTAAATTAATTATATCTGAATCATGTAAAACTGATATTGGAATTGTAGTTATTTTTAAACGAAGTTCTCCATTTGGATGCTGATAATGGAATATAAATTGACAAAACGTAGTACCCACGTTAGTTGAATCGAGTTTATCAAAGTATATAGCATAAGTCGATTGAGGATTAACACTACACAATTTCCATGAATTAGTTCCTCCTTCTCCAATAGGCAATGGTGATATTGATGCTTGAATATATTTATTGTCCTTATTAGTAGGTAAAGCTGTTGCATTTCCAATTAATCCTTGAATAGTTAAATCTTTTGCTGTTCGACACTCTAAAGTCCCATTGAATCCCATATCTAAATAATCAACTTCTTCTTGTTCATCTTCATCTAAGTGATCATTTTGTTTCTGGAAAAATTTAATAAAACTTTGTTTAAAAATTGATGTATTAAAAGAATCACTCATTACCACCACACCACCAGTTTTATAACACACTTCATCCATTTCATAGAGTCCTACTTGATCATAGCTACCAACGAAAAAATTACAACTCATACCAAGCAGCACGAGATACTTTGTAATTTTATTGTAGAACTTTTTAGCTTCTTGAACTAAAGCCAAGTTTACTTTAGTATTTGTATTAGAAACTTGAGGTATATTAATAAGACGATTTGATTTTTCAATATCATGATGAGATCTAAGTGGTTCTTTAAGTGAAGATCCAACAATATTACCTGGTCCATAAGTACATGCACCTCCTGTAAAACAAAGTATTTGACCACCAGTTGTACCCATTTCACCTAAAATAGCTGTCAATAGTAAAGAAGCAACATTCAAAGCACTTCCTGTACATCTTAAAGGACGTTCGGACATTTCTTTTCTTGGGAAAGTATTTGTAACCAAGTTTTCAATTATAGAACTCAATTGATATTCAGCAATATTTACTGGTTGTAAGAATCTAGTAGCTGCTGGACTCAAAGTTGAAGCATTATCGAGATTTCTTAATCCTTGAGCAAGGAACCCCAAAGATTTTTGAATTCCTTCAAGGGTATATTCTTTTGTACCGTTATAAGTGTAATTTACTGGACTACCGGTGTGGGAGACTTCATGAATCTGAACGTGTTTCCCATATGATATGATCCCTACTAAAGCATTTTCTGGTAGTAAAGAGAACGAAGTTAAAATAGAATCTTTCAACGATTCATATGCATCAGCGATATCCTCTACTTCAAAGCAAGTGTCAATTACATAGAAGAAAATTGGAGGCATTCTACTGTAACGACCAGTAATAAATTCAATAGTAGATGATTCAGGTTGAAATGCTAAAGTATTGACGGTAATTCTATTTGAAAATCCACAGAATTGACAAAACCAAACGTCATTTTCAGTATGAACATATGGATTTGCAAATGACAAACATTGACGACATCTAACTATATCTTGATGCGTACCGATAGGATGAGGATCGGGATTTTTATTATTTAAAGGGGTATACATAGCAGCCAATGGGATAATATTCCGTTGATGTTGCATCTTAGACTTGGCCAATGCATTCCATGAGAGTCTAACCCCATCGATATCTTCTCTGGCTTCGAAGTTCATATCGGTTAATGATGTTGTTGAATAAATTTCACTCGCATCCGATCTGTGTCCGAGCTAAGTAATGCAAAATTCAGTAACACCAGGAGGACTCAGAACTAATGTGAAAAAAAGTGTAAAAAAGTGTATATGCCGTTATGAAGCTGATCGTAAGAGCCTAGGGGTAATAAATTTGTGTATCTTTGTCATATAGTTTGGAGCCTCTATATTGTATAGTTAATATGGTTATATGAGACTTAGATGGTAGTTGAGTCTAAGTATATTTCTATTTACATTACTGTCTAACTACATCCTTCAAACCGCCGAACGGAAGTACTTCATCGATCCGGGAAGAGCCGGTGAACAACATACACAATCTATCGAGTCCACAACCCCAACCGCCCGTTGGTGGTAATCCGTATTTCATCAGTTCCACGTAAGCCCAGTCAGGAACCACGCTTTCCAAGTCATTGAAGTCAGCCTTACTTTGTTGTTGTTGTTTGAACTTGATTTCTTGAGCAGCAGGATCATTTTCTTCTTCGTATGCGTTGACGTACTCTTTTCCATTGATGAAAAGCTCAAATCGGAGTGATATGTCATAAAGCTTTCCGTCGTAAGTCGATTGAGTAGATTTAGCTAGCGGTGATAATGCCGCTGGTTGATTGTAAATGAACACAGGTGTATCGGGGTGATTGTTTACCGATAATGGCTCGAGATATATAGAAGAAAGATTATCGAGTAATTGTGCTGGTGATTCAACATGTGGAACCGAAATTCCTAGCTTCTTGTGATACAATACTAGACTTTCACTGGTCAACTCTGAGGGAAATGATACACCTGTAACTTTTTCAAGAGTAGGAATGAATTCATATCGGGGAAAATCACCTTTTGTAAAGCTAGAATAAGTTTCAAGAGGCTCTTTAATCAACGCATTATTAGTAGAAGCTAATTGTGTATGAACACTATGGAAAAATGACTCTGTTATCTTCATCAATTCTTCGAGGGACGTAAAACTCTGGTAAAACTCACATGTGGTGAATTCGGGATTATGGGTAGCATCTAAACCTTCGTTTCTGAAACTGGTGCCGATTTCAAAGATTCTTTCAAATCCTGAAATCACTAGTTTTTTCAACCAAAGTTCTGGAGCTACACGCAATTGCAACGGTATTCCTTCGAGAACCTTGGACTTTGAATGAGTTACATATGGTTCGGCGTTAGCACCTGTACCTTGACCGCAAAGAATGGGAGTATTGACTTCCAAAAATTCACGATCAAGAAAGAATCCTCGTACTGCTTGTATTAATTTAGATCTTACTACCATTGTTTGATACAGCCGGTCTGAAACCAAGTAGTTGAGAACTCTATTTTTGTTGATTAATGATCTGTCGATGATTTTTTCAGGTATTTCGGTTGAATTTAAACATGGCGATAACATCAAAGCAGGTTTTGTGAGTTTGAGCAGGAGCTCACCAACATTGGAGGTGGACGCTTGGCCTATACAACTTATATAGTCACCTTTCCTGAAAAGAGCATGATGAGTATCGAATTCCTGAACTGAAAAATCCATCATTTTATTCGATGCCATAATTTGAACTTGTCGTTGATCTTGTACAATATCGATAAAGTACATGGCCTTACCTGATTTTCTGACAGAAACAATTTTTCCCTCTAAAGACAAGAGAGTAGGGAACCTTTTATTGGGATACTGGGAGAAATCATGGTTGTGAAATTTTTCAATAAATTGGGGTATTCTAGTTGGTGCTACTTCACGTACAGAAGAAATGGGAGGATAAAATGCAGGATGGTGAAGATCGATAAGTTTCTTACGTTCAGTATAGTCGTGATTGAACCTCCTGAGTAGAGGTAGACGACTATGTCGACGTAGGGTTTTAAACATGGAAGTTAAGAGAAATACTGAGGCACGGGTTTACCTTCGAGACAAGAAGATGGTATTGAGGTACGGGTGTAAATATAGAAAAGGTAATGAAGAGGTACGGGACAAAAGCTAATCAGTGAAGTTAAAGAAGAAACTTGAAACATATACTGATGTTTACAGCGTGAAACAAATGTACTCATGCCAAAGGAGGTTTATTCGATCGAATCTGTTTCCCATATTGAAACTTTGTGATCAGGGATGAAATTTATAATAGTATGACTTAATTGGGAAAGTGCTCAGCCGTCGCTTCAATTATCAAATCATTCTACAAGTTCAATTACGGAAGAAAGCCCTTGGCACGCTTGCGTGGAGTACTATCAAGAAGTTTCTCACAATAAAACCTTCCCTGGGAGCCCCGAGAATTGGTGTAGCTGAGATCAGTACGGTAATGTGGTAGACCAAAAAGGCTAATGGTAGCTATGGTTTAGATGTAGATGTAATGCAATTTGCACTAATTTTCAAGTTGTACGTAATTAAGATATGACTCAAAGAAAGTCATTCACTGAGTTAGATGAATAAACGATAGATCCGTAATTCTTCATTCAAATGTGTACCTGCATTTGATAAACCTACAATATGACAGTCATCATGGGTAACACCTCATTATTTGTACTACGTAATATCAAATATATAGCGACTACCAAATCACGACATTTAATGAATTAGGTATAATAGTTGCGAAATTCGAATCAATAGCAATGCGACATCTGGATTACAGAGGGAGAAATTCCTACCGAAAACACCATACCAGGTTAGTTTAATCTGAAATATGTAAAGATGCACCTTAAACAGAGTGCAAAACAGCTGAGTGAGGCACGCAAAGACTCAGGAATGTTTTAAATCAAAGAAAATATCAGGGGTTTAAAGCGAAAAAGAAGGTTTAGAGGACGTCATTTGCATATGTAAGTAAAAAAGGTTGAGATGGTTACAAAAACTGTTAATGAGTTTCAAATTGCCCGCAATTCTAGACAATATTATAAAATAATTAAAAATTATCGCTTAAGTTAGTTAAATTAAAAGTTGAATTACTTATCATGAAATATTGATAGAATTTTGCGAAACTTTATTTGATTAATTTTTCAACAAGAAACGGTTACCCATAAAAAATTGCAGCAATTTAATTTTAGTTTTACCAAAAATGGTAATATTTTACCGTAAAAAATTCTCATCACATAAGGTTAATTGTTACAAGTGGAAATTGTGATTTTGTAGCTGTCGGTAATCTTAATGTCGTGCAAAAAGGACAAACACTAAAAGTCGTCAGGGTCGCGTCACGTCAACAAATCGGCAAAGTAAAGGTGAAAAGGCGCTCTCGTGTAATGGCAATTTAGGTGAAAATAGATTTTTAGAATTATAGTAAAATAGACGAAATATATATTGAAAACTTCAATAAAACCATTAGATTTCAATAACGTTTCTTTTAAATAATAGTTAAAATATTTTAAATTAAAATTTAATTTAATTAAATATTAAATTATTTTAGTTAAATAATTTGCCATTACCCTTCGTTTCTTTACCGAGATTTACCATTCTGAGAATAATTGTCGTGAGAAACAATTTAAACAATAAAAGACACCTATTTTAAAATATATAATTTGTTTAAATCTTCCAATTAATTCTTTAATTATATTTGACATAAATTAATAGATTAGTTTATAATGAGAAAGATTTGGACCCTGAGAAAAGATCGGGATAAAAGGAGATCAATATCAGGAATTCCTTCAAGTCATAATTCATCGTCTCATAAACATTCAATTACTTCAATTGATTCAGATCTTGATCCAAATAATTCAATGATATCTTATGATCAAGATTATAATGAAGATTATACTATTGGTAGTATACCTGAACTGGAAACAATTAATGGATCATCAAATTTTGGTCCAAAACTGAATTATACCCTTTCTTCTGCAATGTCAACTTCAAATCTGTCATTAATAAATGAACCACTTGTAAGTCCAATTTCAACTAAAAATATTAAATCTGTTCATAATCTTGTTAAACCTGATTATGATCAAAAACTTATTAAAAATAATTGGTTAAATGTTATTGTTAATTCAAATTCTGTTAATGAAATAAGTGAACAAACTTTAAGATTATGTAGAGCTGAATTAAAAGGTTCTCATATGTATTTATACAAAGTTCCATTATCAATTAATGTTAAGAATTTTAGAATTGATAATCCTTCAAATTCAATATCTTCAAGTAATAATTTAAAACATAATGATGATTCTTCAAATTTCCATCAATCTCAACCTTCATCAGTTTCATTACCTCCAACTCCATTAAATGAAATGTTTAAAAATCCTGCATCATCAAATCATGAAATGTTTAAAAATCTAAATAATCTGGGTAATACAATTCAAGAATTAGGTTCTCCTCAATTTAATCAACTGTTATTACAAACTCCTCCTGTTGCACCTTCTGCTAATGATGATATTACAATAACTTATTATTCAACTTTAATTCCTCATCCTGATTTAAAACATTCAAAAGAAGATGATGAAACTTATATTTTACTTCCTGCTTCATCGCCTGAAGCAATAATACATTTTTTTCTATTCGCTGATGATAATTCAAAATTTAATCCAGTAATTAATCAAATAATTCATGTTTTACCTTTATTACCAAATTTTGGTAAAATTTTAAAATTAACTCATCTTTATCTTTATCTGCTTTTCGAAGAAAAACATAAATTTTCTGGTCCTGATTATGATATTGGTTTAATAGTTGATAAAGTTATAAATTTATTCAAAAATATTGATAATAATTTTAGTGGATTTTTATTAAAATCAGATATTGCTCCATATATTTTAAAAGTTTTGGAAATATTAACTGATCATACTTTCGATGATGAATCATTGATTTCAACAATTCAGTCATTTAAATCAAGCATGTTAACTAAACAACAATCTCTAATATCTCTTGTCAGTAATGATTCTCTTCAAATTTCTGATAATCCTTTACAAGATTTAAATTCAACAGTTTTCATGAATGAAGTTAATTTATTTGATTTAGCAAATGCAATTTCTGCAATTGATATTAAATTTTTCCAACATTGGAATTCAAATATTGATAAATCTTTATTATTATCTTCAAGTTTAAATGGATCATTTTCAATGTCATCAGGTAATGGAGATTTTTTCTATAAAAAGAATCCTCTTATATTTAATAACGATTATCATATTCATTATTTATCAAAATTATTAGTAAATCATTTATTTGTTGAAAATACTAATAATAATGGAACGTCAACTGCATTAGAAAAGAAAGCAAGATTACTTGAAAAATGGATTGATTTAGGTTGTTTATTAGATAAATCAGGTAATATGTCTTCTTGGTTAGGTATTTCATCGATTGTTTTATCTCAACCAGTTCTTAGGTTAACAAGAATATGGTCCCTTGTATCTCCAGATTATATAAAATTATTGAAAAATGATTGGTCACCAGTTTTATTTGAATTAGATAGAAGACACCTTGCAAATGGTGGTGTCAATCCTGATAAATTCACCAGAGATACTGATCTGACTCATTCAGGAAATCCTGATAAAACTGATGAAAACTTAAGTTCAAAAGATTCTTATCATATTATGGCACCTCGTGGTTTAGGTAAAATTTATTCAAAGGAAAAAGTAATACCATTCTTTGGAGATCTAATGATTAATAATATCTCATCCAATATTAATGAACTTGAATCAATGTGGAAAAGAATTAATTATTCTTTTAGTAGATGGAATGAATACCTTTCAAACTTAAGAAATTATAATGAAATTATCAAGTATAATGAAGATGTTTTAAGAAGATATGATAGTATGGGATTTATATTTTCAAATGAAAGTTTAAATCAAGTATTATATTTAGGTGCAAATTCTAGTGATAATGATCAACCTCCTTCAATTGAATCAGTTCCTTCATCACCAATCAAAAATTCTAAACTTAATCAATCTTTAACACAAAAATTACTTCGACTTATTGAAATTAATTGTGATTCAATAAATTTAGAAAGAATTATGAAATTATCTTTATCTTTAGAACCAGAATTACCTGAAGCATATTTAAAACCACCATCTTCTTTGGTGAGTCTGAGTCAAGGTTCACAACCTGGAGTTATGATTCCTGAAGTTGCATCTCCATCACCATCAACTTTAACATTCAAATTAAATAATAACAGTTCATCTAATTTATCCATCCACTCAAATGATTCATCAACTTCAACAAATACAAACGCTACTGATTCAACTACAATTACTACACCAGGACCAACTAATAATTCATCAGCTATACCTTCATCTAGAGGTTTAGATGAAAATAATCCTGCTAATAAAATGCCAATATTTAATAATTCTTATTACAAGCTTAATTTATCTAAGTATGATGACTTAACGATTCTTTCTAATGGTCCTGCTGTCACAAACCCAGCAATTACTCACGATCCTAGACTTCAATTTCAACATTATGAAGGTCCTGTTGATAAGCATAATGTTGTTATTGATCATGATTTAACTTTCAGAATCGATGATTTTATAAGTGATTTAGATTCAGGATCCGTTTCCGGTTTCGGAAATCTTGACGATGTAGTGGGACAAGATGATACCGAAGATGATGTTCCCGGATTAGGAATTGATGTTGATGATATCTTGAATTCTGATAAGTTTAATAATTTCAGTATAAGTCAAGCAAATTCACCAAATCTTAATGAAAAAAATCAGAATAAAGGGAATGGCTCAAGTAATAGTGATAAGTTGAAAAATCATGCAAGTTTTGGTGGTGTTTCTTCTGATTCGTACAAGAATCCTCAATCTTATAAATATATTCCAAAATTTACTTCTATCGATAAATTAGTCGATCTTTTATTAATTGATTCGAAATATTTTGATGAATTGATAATAATTGATTTAACTGAATTTAGATTTGTTTTCCTTTTGAATTACAATTCATTTATTTCAACAAAAGAATTATTAGATAAACTTGCACATCGTTTCATTAATTCGGGTAATGCAGTTATTTCAGTAATGAAAAAGCAACACGCTTCAAGAACTGGTGTTACTGACGCTTATGCTTTAGGAGAGTTTCCAAATTGGAACATTGATACCAGCGTTGACCTTAAAGAGTTGGGTGATGTTGACTACGAATTGTTATTGAAGATTCAAATCAATATCCTTAAAGTATTGATTGTTTTGATAAATAATTTCTACTCGAATTTTGCAACGGATTTAACTAATAAAAAAATCTTGATTAAATTGCTTAAATTATTTAGTAATGAAATCCTTCAATGGTACAATTCCAATAAGATTGATTCTACTTTAGAGAAATCATTTGAAAGTTTAGTTACTTATTATAAGAAGCTCAAGAAACTTTTCGTTAGAAAGACTTATAGACCTATTGAAATTCTGAAATTTGACGAATACTTAATTAACGAATTCAAATTTAGTAATACTTTACATGAAGTACCAATGAATAGAAATTTACCAGGTCATAAGAACATTACTAAGATTGAAAAATTTTTGCATAAATTTAACAAGCTTTTAACTGTATTCTATAAAGGAATTAAATCAGAAGATTGGATTAAAGTTTTCAAAATTATTGAAAATCAATTTGAAAATCATTCTTTACTTGAATTCAATTTACAAAAAAATACTATGAATGATGATAATCTTATAGTATCTAATGTATTTAATTTCTTTGAAAGTATTACTGATCCTGAGGAAAAACAATTACTTCTTAAGAAATTACCATTGGTATTCCGTAAATTATTCAAACTTTACTTCAAATTTAGAAGTTACTTGTTAATTCAATTATCTGACCTTAATATCACCGTTGATGAAAGATTAGATAGAATGAAGACTTTATTAATTATGGCCAAGATTTCTCAACTTAAAATGGGGGATCATCAATTTGTGTTTGAAGGTCACCGGGATAATATACCTTCTTGCATTGAAAGTGCAATTACTAATGTCATTTATACTCCTGAAAGTAGATCCTTTACTAATTTATGGATTAAAGCCTCTAATTCACTTGCATCTTACCCTGATTATGATAGCTCAAGCACAACTCAAGTTACATCTTTCGATGATATCGAAGATTTATTACCTAACAATATCAAACGAAGTGATTTGGTTATAAATCATGAACCTTTATTACCTTGCTTTGGATGGATTATTGAAAATTTGATGGAAACTAATAAATGTCCAAGTTATTATCGTTCCATAATTAATTTCAATAAGCGTTATCTTATTTATAAATTCATTAAAGAATTAAGCGTTGAAGATATTGACTCAACCGATGACGTGAATCATCATGATACTCGTGAATTTGAATTTTTATTAAAATTAGATGAATCATTAGTAAGTACTCAACATTTACGAGAATTCACATCACTTGAAAAAGATAAAACGAAATTATTCAAAGCAGTTTTAAGAGATCAACATAAAATTCTAATTATTGATAATAAAAAGAAGCAGCTTAAAGAGAGTAAAGACTCGATGTTGAATGTTGGATTAAGTAGTGGATTAGCTGGTTCTGGACATTCATTAAATAAAAAATCTTCTTCTTCAAGTTTGAGAAGACAATCATTATCTTATAAATCGAATTCATCATCGAGATTCAAAATTAGTGGACTTTTCAATAAATCTAGACCATTTTCTCTAAATGTTTCAGGACTTTCATCTAATCAAAGTGATAGAACCATTAGTTCAAGAGAGCTTCCAAGTCCAGATTTACATCTGGAATTAAAACAAAAACCATTTTTGGTAATTTCATTGAAAAGTAGAAAGATTTTCCCAGTTTATTTATTACCATTATGTTTTAAAATTGATTCGGATAATTCTAATGATGACTACTTTTTCCAAGCACCTAATGAAAGTGAACTTAATGACTGGCTAGTCAAATTAAATTTTGCAAATAGGCATTGGTTTTATTCAAGATCAATTAATCATAAAGCAAATCATAATAATACTACTTTTGGTGTACCTATTGAAGTTGTTTGTAATAGAGAACAATCGTTATATCCAAAAGTATTAAAAATTATATTTGATGAAATTGAGAGTGAAGGTTTAAAAGATGTTGGTATTTACAGAATTAGTTCTTCTATTACTGAACTTAGTAATATTAAAACTGTTATTGATAAAACTGGTACTCTTAATTTTGATGATAAAGTTTATGATTCTCATACTTTAACAAGCTGTGTCAAATCTTATTTCCGTGAATTACCTGACGCTCTTTTGACTGATTCAGTTATTGATTCATTCTTCTCTTTGAAAGTTGATAAATCTGATGAAAATGAAGTTGTTGATGAACAAAAATTATTGGATAGTTATAAAGAAATCTTAAATAATTTACCTCTGGTAAATTATCATACTTTAAAAGTTTTATTGAAACACTTACAAACAGTTTCAAAATTCAGTAACGATAATAAAATGACGGCATCAAATATTGCAACTGTTATTGGACCAGCACTTACAGAAGCAAGTAGTCTTGAATCTTTAGTTAATAATTTTGGATTTATGAATTCAGTTTTTGAAAAATTAATTACTAATTATGATTATATTCTTGGTGATGATTAAAATTAAGTTTTAGCATTGGGTTAAATTGTGAATTAATTATTTTTTTATACTTCTTATATATTTGCTACTATTTCATTTCTTTAGTATATTCTATTAATATATACCTTATTTCAAAAAATATTTATAATGAAAATGTACTTAAATTTATGATGATTTTATTTACAGTATATACATGTTTAATGTCTTTTAATAAATTGATCATTTACTGAAGACTTTCTTTTTTGAATTGCACCAACTTTTGAATTTGTTTCTCTCATTTTTCTTCCAACATCTTCATCAATATTTGATTTTCTTTGTTGAAACCATTCTTTCATTGTAGATGGTGGTGGAGGAGAACCAGGTGCAAGTTTTGGAACTGACATTTCAGGTATTTTAGCTAATTTTCTAAAATGTTTATTTCTTAAAACCATTGCTTGTAAAGCTGAGGATACACCATTAGCAGCAAAATATAATACAACAGCTGCAGAAAAATCTTTTGTAATTAAAATTGAAACAAATGGAAGTATATAAAATAATTTCATCATTGCTGGTGAAATATTTTGTGCACCAGTTTCACCACCCATTCTAATTGTCATCATAATAACTACACCTGCAAGAATTTGTAAACCACAATATGGGTCAACTTGAGCTAAATCTTGAAACCAAGCATAACCTTGAGTAGAAAATCCTTCTACAGGATAAGCTGCCATTTTTCTTAAAGCTTGGAAGAATCCATAAGCTAACGGAAGTTGTACAATTGGAACTAAAGAATGCAGCATATGAACATCATATTTCTTGGTAATTTCCAGTCTTTTTCTTGCTAACATTGCAGTTTCTTGATTTGATTGACTATTTCTTAAATCTTTACTTAATTGATCCAATTCGGGTTTAGCATGAGTCATTTTAGCAGCATTTGCTGATGATTTTACATATAATGGGAATAAAATTACTCTTACAGCGATAGTTGCAACCACTATAGTTGACCACCATGGTAAACCAGAGTAAACATGAGTTAATTCTAACATACGTTCTAATAAAGCGGTTGGACCGTATCCTTGGGCTAATCCAATAGAGTCAAGATATCCGATCTGATCTGATGTAAGTGTAGAAACTTCATTAACTGGGATATTGTCGGCAAATGATGTAAGTTCAGTTTTAATTTCTGATACTGGAGTTGTAGAATTAAATCTTTTCGATGAAAAAAAACTGATGTTGGCTGGTATCACCGGCCTAGAATATCTTATTGATGACACATTAGGCTTAATATGTCTGAAAGACCTCAAACCAACCTTGAACATTGTAAGTTGTAATGATATCGAGAAATTACTTGGTGAAAAAAAAAATTATTACTACTGAGATTATGTAATCGACCCTATTCATCAGGCCAGATATAAACTCTTTATAAACCCAATGTTTCTACGGCAATCGACGAAATTACGCCTGTGGAGTCGACTACACGTACGCCATCTTGTGTCGCAGACGGTTCTTGACCTCGAAAGGACCGTAGAAATTGCAAATGTTATCCCCATAAATAGCGAACAGTTTAGTGAAAAATTACTTAAACCAATAAGTCAAGTGAAACAATCTGATTTAAAAGAACTTTACACTCGAGTTCAACAACTCACTTTCAAGTCTCCACATCATGACGTAGTCAGGAACAACGTGTTAGCGCAAATTCTTTTAACTCAGCATCAACATGGGAATTCAAATGATGATAAAATTATGTTTAATTTAATACGACAAAATGCTAATCACGAATTTAATAATACTATAATTGAACAATATTTAACGAAATTACTTCAAAATCAAAACTTTGCAGCCGCAGCTGCATTACTTCATATTCTCTTCGAAGAACTGCCGAATTTTTGTCTTTCCAATGAAATGTGGAGTTTATACTTATCTAAAGTATGTGAAAATTGTCATTATGAAGGTGCTCTCTTAGTATTCAATGAAATAATTGATAATTTCAGATACTATAAGAATGATCTTTACTCAGAAACCCATCCTAATAACATGATCCCATTTCTTATTCCTCCAAGTAGTATCGAACAATTGGGGATTGTATTTTCACAGAATGGTGATTTTCTTGCTTTACTGGGTCTCAAACAATACTTTAAAAGATTTTACTCATATAGTACACATTGGAAAGTTTACTTTGGTCTTCTTGTCAATATAGTGGAAGCAGGTAGTAAACTAAACATATTTGATGAATCAATGAAATCTTTCAATCATTTATGTTACCGTACATTTAAGAGGAAACCTCACTCTCAGCATCTTGTAAAGATCCGAAGTCAAAGACGTTTGTCTCAAAATATAATTGAACGAAATCATAATATTTTGCATAATGTTCGAGGCACTCATCAAGTTCCTGTAAATCTACAATCTTCAACCGATAAAGAACAACGAAAATTATCTATTGATGATCTTCTTTATCGGCCTCTGATTTTCTATAATAGATATTCCTCTGCTGGAGAATACTATCTTCGAATTACACCTGATATTATATCGATCGATGATCTCCCAAACTTCAAAGAGTTATTAAAATCAGAGATTTCAAACTTATATACCAAAAGTGCATTTGGAATGTCTGATAATCTCAAAAATATATTAGCCAGTAATCATTTCAATCTTCATCAGTTTTTGTTGGCAGCTCTATGTGATCTAGGCTTTCATAATGAAGCCTACAACTTATTACACAATCTACCAGAAATTTATAGTCCCCGTTTCAATCCTAAGACAATCTTTAGGTCAGAGATTTATCTTTACTTAATGAGATCCATTGTCACACAGCTAGATATTATTGGTGCAACATCCAGCCAAATTAGGCCATTAATTGACTTATCTACAAAAGTCGTAGAATTATTCATGGCAAGATCAGAAGACGATTCAAACAGGACAAAAATATACAGTCATGCCGTAATGGCACAACTCATGAATCCAAATTTAAATTGGGAAAACTTACTAAAATTCATTGACAGGATTCATGATACCAAAAATACAAACATTACATTTTACCTTGATAATAACAGGTACCAGCGATTCACTGACCTTTGCATTCAGAACTCAAATCAACTGTACATAAAACTCGTGGGAAAGTTAGCATATTAATTAATAACTTGTATATATCTTGTACATAATACATTACCTAATACTACAATTCATAACATCGTACATACAATCTAATCACCTCTAGGATTACTCATTTGATGAATTCTTACGTCAGACCCATCAAGTTGAGTAATATTAGTTATATCCTGAGGTGTAATAAATATTGATTGAGATTTAGGATACATTCGAAGTTGACTCAATAATAATCGAATACTAATGGTTCTATTAACAGAATCCATGAAAACATCAAATTCATCTAAACCTCGTACTCTGGAATCCATAACTCTCCAAATAGATAATAACAAAGCAATTTGAGTAAATGATTTTTCTCCTCCAGATAATGATTCAACAGTTCTCATTTGATGATCACCTGGTGTTTTGACTAGCATTGATAAAGTTTTCTCTTTAAATCCAAATCTAAGCTCTCCTGTAAATCCTCTTAATGCCAAAGATTCCTCAAATGATGATGTAGCTTCATTGATACTTTTATTTATAGTAATTCTCATATACTCAAATCTACTTGCTAAATCTGTATCAAGTTCACGCTCCATTGTATTTAAATCATTCAACGTCTCTTCTAATTGATCCTTAGTTTGTTTAGACGCCGTAAGTTCATCTTGGACTTCTTGGTAAGTCCTTCCCATGTGTTTTTCAACTTCTTCTATTGCTTTTTGAACACTTATATACTCATCTGTAATGGATTGGGATGTATCTTCTGCACTAATGGGTGCTTCTTCTCGAGGACATTTAGCTTCTGCTGAGGTAGTTAGTTCTCCTAATTGTTCTACTTTTTGTGACTTTTTCTCTTCAATCTCTTCAATTAGTTTTTGACGTTTTTGTTTACTGCTTTTATAGTGATCAATATTACTGAGAAGTTGAGCTGCATGATAATCAAATTCTCGAAGTTCACGTTTTTTATTCTCTTCATGAACCAATGCCTTTCGTTTGTTTCTATCAATCCCTGCAGCTGTTTCCTTCAAATCAGAAAGAGACGCATAAAATTGATTGAGCTCACTAGATACACCTTCAATAATACCTTTCTTATCACTAATTTGCTTCTGACATTCTTCTATTCTTTCTTCGTATGCCAGAATTCTTCCAAGATCACCTTCATCTTTTAATTGATCACTTATTTTAAGAATTTTAGATTCTAAAACTGTTTTCTCTTTTTTAAGTACTCTTATTTGGGCAATAAGCTCTTGTCTTTTGGCTTCTTTGGATGAATCTTCACCTAATTTGACTTGTCTTAAATTTTTACTAACTTCCAGTCTTTTAATCTGCTCTTGGTTTATCTGCTCTGTTATTTGAGTAATATCTGCTTCAGTTACTTGATTTCCACGAGATAATTTATTCTCGTGTTTATTGTACATTACAGCATCAAGTTTAAGATTCGATGCATTACCACTGAACTTATTGGCACCACCAGAGTTATAAAGACAATAAGCATTACCTACTTGACGATCTTTTACTGCTTGTTTTGCGTAGTCCTGATTTACACAAAGGACTTCACGTTCAACATGATTCACATCAATGAATGTGAAAAATATTTCATTTTTATCAACTTGTAAAATATCCGATACTGTAAGATGCTGAGTTGATTTACCCATCAGGAAGTCAAAACTTTCGTATTTTCGAACAATAATATTCTTAGAAATACGAGTTTTTTTCAATATATTACTTAGGAGTTTTCTATCGTGTTCATCACATACCAAAAATGAATCAAGAGTCTTGGAGTAAATTGTATTCAACAAATCATACCATTTGTCATGTTCTCTTTTGATACTTACATGAGCTCCAATGGGACCATATGGAGGTTTATGCCACCCTTTTGTGTTACTTATTTCTTTAAGCAAAATATGGGTTGAAGGCCCCCACGGAGAATATTTATCCTTTTGAGCAGACCGAAGTCCATGATACTTTCTTTGAAGTGATTCTAGAGTGCCGTCAATATTTGCAAGTCGCTCTTCTATTTCTAAAAGTTTAGCAGATTTCGGTTGTGCTCCATTAGCTTCGAGTTCATCCATTAACTCCCTCTCCTTCCGAGAAACTTCCCCGGATTTCTCTTTATACTCATCTAGTTGTTTCATTAATGCGTCTCTTGTGCCACCTTGTTGTCTATCAATACGTTCATGTTCAGTTTTTATCTGACCTTGAAGATTCTTTATTTCTTTCATATTTTCTTTCACATCATTTTTATGGTCGGAAATATCATCCTCGTATGCCTTTATTGAATTTTTCATGTTATTCAATTCGTCTGTAATCTTTTCAACTTTTTCTGTCCATTCTTGAACTGAATTAATTGCATTACCCATGGCTTCTTCGAGTGATATTCGTTTTTCACTGTCGCTAGAAAGCTCTTCTTCGCAACTAGTCTCCTTCTCCTCTATTTCAGTAATCTCTTGTTGTAACTGAGCTAACTTTGCATCATACTTTTCAACTTTTTTCTCCACCGTATTCACATTAAACCAATAAATTTTCCCATTAAGTAATTGAAGTTGTTTTCTTAAATTATCAGACCTTCTAAATTGATTATAAATAACCGCTGCTTCATCAAATCTTCTGGATGCTACATCAAAGTGTGTCTTTGTTAACTTTAATTTTTCCCGAACAGTATGAATATTTTGAGAAGTTGAATTATACTTTTCTAAAATCTCTTCAATTGATGATCCTGACATAAAGTAGTTATATTTACTTCTATCGGTAGCAGTTGTTAAAAATTCTCTTGCTTTATCTTGAGATAAAAATGCCATTGGATTATCAACAGTAATGCTAAATTTATGTAGGATTTCATCCAAAATATTTTTCTTGGTAGAAACAATCTTTCCTGATTCTGATTTTATATAGTAACTATTGGCACCTTGTCGCTGAATTTTTCTTTCAATTATGATTTTTGACCCATAATCTTGAGGGTTATATGCATCACTACCTCGATTACTTATTGTGATAATGACTCTGGCTGTAGATTTATCATCTTTAATCAATGATTTAATTGATGATCCTCTACTAGTATCTGATGCCTTTGCTCCAAGTCCCACTGAAATTCCTGTTAAAATTGCACTTTTACCGGATCCATTTCTACCAATTATAAAATTCAATTGAGGTCCTAAATCAAGTTCAAATGAATCGTGACACATAAAGTTTTTAAGTACAACTCTTTCAATGACCCCAGAAGTAGAAGGTGAAGTATCTTCTATGAATTCCTCTTCGTCTGACTCCGATTCTTCTTCACTGGAGCTCTCTTCGGACCCGCTCCCATTTTGAGTCATTTTAATTCGTTTTGCTTCAAGTACCTGTGACATATAATCAGATACAGATTGGCCATTCTTGTGGTTAGTGAAAAATTCATATATAGTATTGAAAATTTCAGTTAATTTCTGAATTTTTTTTAAAATTCAATACGTACTGATGAGTCAAAGTTGACCATGTCCATATTTCGTTTTTTGGAACGTTGGTCAACTTGTTGTGTGATTTCCACCATCGACTTTACTTTGGTGTTAATTGTGTGGTGATAAGCGTGTTTATGCAGCCTACGCATTGATTCAGAAGTTACACCCGTACACTTGAAAAATACATGCTTATGTAAGCGGTTTATAAACTAAAACTTTCTAATTAACGCTTGAAAAGTTGATTATTCCTTAGTATGATGTTTGACTGACTCGGTAGTAGTATGAAGCTTCCGTGAGTTTTCAACTCAGGAAATCTGGTAGCGCTGATGCATTTCCGTTTACAAAATGAGCCCATATTTGAGCCGGATCCTTCCAGATTTTAGGAAACTCTTATATTAAATCTTCAAAGGTGTCGTTTCACCAAAATCTCTACATTGACAGCCATCTGGTGGAAAATATCAAACGTTTATTTGGCAAATGTCATTGACCATTTTGTAGTGCATATTATTGAACCCGGATAACTCCATTGTATTTGGGCATCGCGCCCAGATAAGAACCATCAAGTAATCATAATATTCCTTCTTTATACTACCCGGTTTTCAAGACATATCAAGGTCCCTCCCGGTGTAGAACGCTCTCTTTACTCATTATATTCTTGAATATGTTACTTTATACACTCTTTTTCACGGTTTTAATCCTGATTATCTCGGCTTTCCCCATCGAGGACCAAACGACTTTAAGTATCACTTCTGGAGGTAGAATATCACCTCGTGTAATGATAGTCTCGATGTTCGAGCCTGAAGAACAAGCCTGGACTTCTAGAATTAGATTTCCTCATGAATTTCCAATAGTCGGATTGTCTCTGCAATATCCTAATATGAGATGTGTTTTTGATTACTCCATTTGTCAATTCACGGTGGGGGAAGGTGAAATTAATGCTGCTACATCTATGGCATTTGTCTTAGCTTCTAATGAACTTGATTTGACTTCTACTTTTTGGCTCCTTGCTGGTATCGGTGGAGGTGAACCTTCACAAGTAACTACAGGTTCTGCAACTTTTGCAAAATATGCAATTCAAGTTGGTCTTCAATATCAAATTGACTCAAGTGAGATTGCCGAATCTCATCCAAAGTGGACCAGTGGATATTTCTCATATGGAACCAAAGATCCATGGACTTACCCAGATTCAGTTTATGGAACTGAAGTGTTTGAACTTAATGAAAATCTCCGTGATCGTGCCATGGCATTGGCTCAAGAACATGCATCAGAATTAAAAGTTGGAGATGCTGATAATATTGCACTTAGAAATCTTTATCCAAGTGATGAACCTGCATCATCTTCACCTGTTGTAGTTGGATGTGATGTTTTAACAAGTGATAATTACTTTACCGGTAAGGTTTTAAGTAATTTTTTCAGTGACTACACTAAAATGGTTACCAATGGAACTGCTACTTATTGTTCATCAGCACAAGAAGAAAATGCTACATTAGAAGCACTTCTTAGAATGGCACAACAAAAAAGAGTTGATTTCAGTAGAGTTATTGTTTTAAGAACAATTTCTAACTTTGTTAGAGCTCCTCCATCATTGGAAGATAAACCTCTTGAATTTTTCACCGATTACTACAAAGGTGGAATTCAACACTCTTTAGACAATTTATACATTGCAGGATGGCCAATTGTAAAGGATGTGGTAGAGAATTGGTATCTTTACAATGACAATTACTGTTCCGCAAAAAATTACATTGGAAACATCTTTGGTAGCTTGGGAGGAATACCAAATTTTGGTAAGCACAAGTATACAATTCGATAGAATGCAATCAGTGAGTAGATTATGATACATATATTTATAAATGTAATCAAATAATTCGTATAAATGCAACTTGGTCAATTTCTTCAATTTCTTGAATTTATTCAATTTTACGCATATATTCCACAAAGCTTCTTTCGGCCTTGTGCGCTTTAAGCCTCAATTGACACATCGAATTCACTTGAGGGTATTGAGATTTTTAATCTACTTATCAGTTGAGGCTTCAAATTATTTTTTCCGTCATCCAATCAATTAATCCCTGTTAAATCTTGGCAATCATAGCGGCATAAATCCAGAATTAATAGAAGTTAAGAATTTAATATCAATTATGAAAAGATTAACGATAGTTTGGATTAAAGTTTGATTGTGCTGAAATTGTTCGATTTACGAGATGAATACATAAATAGAACATTAACAATGTCAGGAAATTGGATTAAACTTATATATTCGAAAGGAGTAGTTGGCAATTACTCGGACGTAATTACCTAAAATGGCCTCAATTTAACCAAATAAAGTCGTCGGTGCGGCACACAATGCGGATCTCGGCCGATTATAGTATGGCACTCTTATCGGTTCGAGATGAGCTTAAGGTATAAGTTTCACAAAAGGTTAATTATTGGAAATTCATATTACGAATTTTTATATAAATAGCATGTAATCTTTCGAAAAAAATGTAGTCAATAAATAATAGGTTAAAATGCAATTATCTTCTATTTTAACATCGGGTTTACTTGCTTTAACAGCAGTTGCTCACCCATTGGAAAAGCGTACAATTAATGCAACTGAAGCTGCTGCCGAAGATGTAACTACTAACAATAATTTACAAACTTCATTTGGAAAACCATATGCTGTTTTCCAACCAAAAGCAATTGTTGTGTCAATGTTTGAACTTGAAAGAGATCCTTGGTTAGAAGCAATGGATTTTGTTCATAATATCACTATTCCTGGTTTATCTCCATTATACCCAACTATTCATTGCACTACTAATTACACCGTTTGTCAAGTAACTACTGGTGAAGGTGAAATTAATGCTGCTTCTACAATCACTGCTTTAGGTTTAAATCCATTATTCGATTTATCTAAAACTTATTTCTTAATCGCTGGTATCGCTGGTGGTGAACCAAAATATACTACTATTGGTGGGGTAACTTTTGCAAAATATGCTATTCAAGTAGGTTTACAATACCAAGTTGATTATACTGAATATGTAAACACCAATCCAAATTGGACTTCTGGTTACTTTGGTTTCGGTTCTGATGATCCTTGGACTTACCCTGGTAATGTTTATGGAACTGAAGTCTTTGAAGTTAATGAAAAATTAAGAGATAGAGCTGTTGAATTAGCTTTATCTGCTGAATTGAGTAATGGTACAGATCAAAATGCTAAATTTAGAGCTTTATATAATGAAACTGCCGCTAGAGCCGTTCCAACTGCTACTAAATGTGATGTTTTAACTAGTGATAATTACTTCTTTGGTAATGTCTTGGGTGATTACTTTTCATTCTACGCTTCATTAATTTCCAATGGAAGTGCTGATTACTGTTCTACTGCTCAAGAAGACAATGCCTCTTTAGAAGCATTCACTAGATTGGACATGTATGGTGCCGTTGACTTCCAAAGAATTGTTGTAATGAGAACAATCAGTGACTTTGCTAGACCACCTCCATCTATGGCTAATAATACTGTTGGATTCTTCAACAAGGCTGATCAAGGTGGTATTGATGCTTCTCTTGAAAATTTAGTTAAAGCTGGGTTCCCATTCATTCACGATGTTCTTTCTAATTGGGATTCAGTTTATGAAAAAGGAGACAAATATGATCCTTCAAACTACGTCGGTGACATTTACGCTAGTTTAGGTGGTACACCTGACTATGGAAAGACTGATTTCGACGTCGCTTAATCCACTATACCCTTATAATTCGAACGTTTATATATATTTCTTCGGTAATAAAATTGCATCTTAAAATGAAGTACTTTAAACGATTATACTTTTGTGTAATTAATTTGTATTAATGGAAGTACATAATACTAAATAGCTTTTTGTATTCATATATCCTGTAATATACTATAACCTATACTTTATCAACGTAACCCCATCTATCGGTGACTGATTTATCTACTACAGTTTTTCCATTACACCAGACCTTCACACAGTTACGGTCATCACCACTGAAGACCCATTTGTTGATGAGATTAAACCGTTTTTTATGCTGAACTTCAGCTGAATCACTTAATAGTGGAATTTGCCAGTCGAAAACCTCGACATTCGAGAACTCAGAACTTAAATCAATTAATTGAGCATCAAATTTCTTTCCTACTTCGAAAGTACCAATTGTGTCTTCAAGACCAACGGCTTTAGCACCACCTTGGGTTGCCATGTAAAAAGCATCACCCAAAGAAACCTTTGGGTCAAAAGATTCATCTTCTGTGTCTTTCATTGACAAATGATGAGAAACAAGAATTGCACTTCTTAAGACGGCAAGTATAGATTCTGCAAATCCACCAGAGACATCAGTACCCAATGATACATTAAGTTCATCTTGATAAAGATATTTCTTGACAGGTGCTTCACCGCTAGCAATGAAGATATTTGAAGTTGGGCAATGACTGATTGAACAATTTCTTTCTTTTATTATTTTACATTCATCTTGAGTTAAATGAACTGCATGAGCAAGTATGGTAGAAGATTTAAGAAGATCATGATCGTCGTAAACATCAGCGTAATTATCACTTTTTGGAAATAAATGTTTGACTAATTCGATTTCGTCTTTATTTTCGGATATATGAGTTTGAATTGGAAGATTTTCATCAGCTGCTAACTTAGCCAATTTTTTCATTAAATCACTTGAGCATACAGGAGCAAATCTTGGAGTCACAATTGGTTTAACCATTTTTTCGTTAGGAGGATTTATCTTTTTACAATGTTTTATAAGTTGGGACATTCCTTTCATACAATCAGACGCAGATTCTTCATATTCTGGATAAGGTTCATTATGATTCATACAAACCTTACCAACAAAACCTCTTTGACCATGCTTAATAAGCAAATCTGCAAATAATTTGGTGGTTTCTGTATCAATAGTTGTAAAATAAGATGCACAAGTTGTTCCGTTTCTGAGAGTTTTATTAATGACTTTGGTATAAATGTCTTTAGCTAACTTCAATTTATCTTTGTTGGAATCAGTGAAGGAATTTTCAAGGGAAAATGTATATTCTTTAAGCCAGTCCATTAATGGAGAATTTAAACCAATTCCAATGTTTGGATATTGTGAAGCGTGAATATGAGTATCAATGAAACCTGGAGATATGAATTTAAGAGGATCATGGGAATAGTCAATGAATCTGAAATATTGATTAATAGTAAATCGAGTTTCACTTTTAAAAAATGCCACGGGATCACTTTCTTGATTATTAAGACTCAAATAATCAATAGTACCCTCGTGATTTACTCCGATAAGGGTATTTGGGCATATTTGTACACCGTCTTTTAAAGTGGGGCTATGAATGAAGGTAGCTTTGTAAAGAACATAATAGTGATATCTACTTTCAGTAGTATTTCTTACGTTCATGTTATGAATTAGTAGTAAAGAATTGTCGATATCGTGATTTCTTCTTATCTTTATATGTTTTGTGTTTCAGCTGCAAATCGGTAACCCGAGGAATTCCCGAGAGCTTGCGCACGGAGGCGAGGTTGCGTAAAGAATTCAAAAACCACGAGAAAAAATTCCGTTTAATTAAGATAACTAATTGATGTGACCCGGTCCCAACAAACGTTGTTAGTTACAACCATTTATTGTAAAAGGGTATGTTTGTGCTACAATTAAGAGAAATAAACATAGAATTCTAAGTCAATTTGACATTCGCGCAAATACGACAACCGTTAAATGTGACGCATTTGCGGCGAAGCTGCAGTAGCAAGCCAATTTTTAGCAACGGTAAAATTACTACACCGATTCTTAATTTGAATTGGTCTACTATAGACTGGTATATTATTATGGGATTGGTTACCACCAAGGTTGTAGTCGAGTAGTAGCATTCGTTGAGGTGTACCTCGACTTAAATCTGGGTTTTGGCATAGAAATGTAAACTTGAATGACGTTATATCGGGATAAAGCGATTGCTAACTGACTTAAAACACTTTATAATCGGTTCTCCGCTTCTGGGTATATGTTTGCTGTACATGTCACGGACCAGTTGGCTGCAAAAAGCTTGCCACACCTTCGGCATACCGTGGGGAACGTGAAATTTACCTTATTGGGGACCGAAGTAATCATGCACTATGTATCAAATACGAGCCATCATTTGAAGCACGCATTGTCTTGACACCGTACTTGAACACTTCTATAGTGTTATCTGAGATAGCTGCAAATTGCGCAAATACATGTTTAAATAGATGCTTAAATAGTGAATATCAAATTATAAAAATGAATCTACTTCAACTACTAAATGTTCGTTATGGGCTAGTCGGTGTCAAGTCGTGACTGACTCATTTGCGATATTTCCCCAAATCAGTCTTGTTAGCTTTTAAAATTCGTGAAACACGGTTTGCTGCGAAATTGTAGCAGAATCTCGAATTTTTGAAAGATAAATACGAAATTCATAAAGTAACGAAAATCGGCTTTTATACTTCAGCCTATACGAACTTATCACTACACCGATCCTTCAATCTTACACATTCATAGATACAAGGAAAGTATCACTACACTCTATATTAGCATTTGACAAATTACATGCATATATTTTATATTTATTTTACAGTCAGGCACGAATTCCCAATTTAGAAAAAACCGCATATGTATTGTTATTTTAAAGGGTATAATAAAACGAAAGAAATAGAGGACGTAATCATCACAGTAACGATATGACGTGAATATTACAATAAGGCTCCGACTAAACCGATAACAGCAGCACCGATTGAAACACCAATGGCTGCGTTACCAGAATCAGCAGATTGAGTGTTAATTTCAACTGAAGAAGTAGAAGAAGAAGCTTCAGTAGTAGATGAAGCTTCAGTTGAGGCAGTAGTAGCTTCAGCAGCCAAAGTAGTAGAAGCAGCGGCAGAGCTTGATGCGGAAGTAGTTTCAACGGAAGAAGTTACAGCAGAAGAAGATTCGACACTTGAAGATTCAGCTTCAGTAGAAGAAGCAGCTTCAGTAGAAGAAGCAGCTTCAGAAGAAGAAGCAACTTCAGTAGAAGAAGCAGCTGCAGATGATGAAGCAGATGAAGAAGAGCTAGATTTAGAACTAGAGCTCTTTTTAGAACTAGAACTTGAACTTGAACTAGAACTAGCACTGGAACTAGAACTTGATTCAGCACTTGAACTACTTGAAGAATAACCACTACAACTTGATTTAAAAGCAGAAGTAGCAGCATCAGAATCACCAGATGGACAAATATCTTCTAAACATGATTTAACTTTTGAAGATTCATCGGAACAAATACAGTTCAAATCATTTAAACCATCACAATTTGACTTTTTAACAACTTGAGCAACACAAGCTAAAAGACAAGCTGGTGGAGTTGCAACAGCTGAATGAATAAATCCGGCTAATACAATAAGGGTAGAAATTTTAAAAGATTGCATTTTAATCGGATATGAACGAATGTGATTAATATGAAAAACGAACGACTTGTATGTTGATTCAAACTACAGAGTGAGCGAATTTAACTATTTATATTTGAATCTTATGAGGTTACCCAAACGAGCGAAAATTTTTCGGACGAATCTATATTTAGGCCCTACCTCCGCATTGGGAAATGTTCTAGACCAGATTTGCACCACTACCAAATGTTACTTTACAAGGTGATAATAGAGGTATATAAGTAGTGATATTATTTGATTTTTATTAGTTTTGATATAATACATATATATATTGAGTTGTAGTTCGAGGAAACCTCCAACTGACTCCAGATTTTGGTGTGTTAGCCCCTTTTCGTATATTTACTATTACAATAGTGCGCTGAGGCTTAAAAGGGTTCTGAATATGATGTAAGTAATGATTAATGTTGGTAAAATCTTTTATATCTACTAATATTATATAATCACATCTAATATTCTATAATTTCTTTATTAAACAATACATTATCTATAATACATAATTAAAGTTGGATATTAGACTTAAGCCCGCTACCTTCGTAAAATAATTGTAATTCGTACTTATCAAGACGAACATTGAAAACTGCAATCACTTCAACTGCAAGCTGTCCATTGACTGCTTTACGAAGAATATCCATTCCGATATCACTACTTATTTGAATTGGAATCTTAGGAGTCTTATAAATCCCTGGAGGTACCATTAAAACTTCCACTTCCTTAAGATGTCCCAAAATTTCTCCATCATGCTTAGCTTCTGCTTGTTGAAGCTCAACCATAAGTTCAGCATTACTCAATGGATTATAAATAGTGATTTCAATCTCAGAACTTAATATATGTATAGTAGCTTCAAGTAAAAATGGACTTTGTCTTTCATCATCGTAAACTTGAACTGGTTCATCTCCAAATCCTAATTTAGGAATGGCTAAATCAGGTACTTTGATTTGTTCAATCAATTTTCCAAGTTGTTTATTATGTTTGGTTCTTAATCCGTTAACATCTATTTTCATTTGTTGGTACCCACTTATAAATTCACTTATTAATTTTTCAAGTTTCAATTTATCCACATCATTACTTGGATTCAAACGTAAATTAACATTTAATTCCAATGGTTTATCCTGATTTGGAATAAATAGATCAGTCACTGAAATTTCACCAATTTCGGTAAGATTTGAACTGAATCCAAATGTAATAGTTTCTTTAGGAATTTCAAGTGTGACGTTACTAGGATTATTGTATTCCAACATCATTGCTAAATTAAGCTCGTCACTACTTGAGTCTTCATAGTAGATACCTGTAACGTTAATATTCAAATTCTCAAGAAGGAAATCAATAATCCCCCGTCCGCTATTATCTAAATCAACCACTTTGTGAGGGAATGTAATATTATTTACTTTTAACCCATAAAGTATGGTTTGAATGATAGGAAGATTGATATCTAACTGCTCGAATCGAATATCTCCATAGAGTTGTGGAAGTGTATCTTCATTAAGTACAGCATTAATTAATTTTCCAGAATTGGAAGCATCATCTATATCCATTTGAAGTCCATTGATTTGAAAATTTAATTCCTGAAGACCATCAGCACCTGATCTTCCAGAACTCATTTGATTAAAAGTGGTTGACTTTATACTAAATGGACTATGTTTTTTATCATCATGTAAATCTATATCAGCAAGAAATTTAGTCGTACCAAAATCAACATCAATGGAACTTTTAGGGAATTGGAGAAGGACTGATGAATTTCCTTCAATATTAGCAACTAATTTATCTTCATTATGAGGGATTTCAATGGAGACTTCATTCACGACATAATCCTTGAAAAACTTTGAAATAAGTTCATTCAGACTAGTTTTTGGAATTTTGAAATGTAACAAGTAATCAACATTCTTCAAAGTATTATAAAGCCATGGTGGTAAATTCTGTTTATTATGAGAGCCCGAGTTTGCATTCAAATGGAACTCGAGTGATTCCAGATCTAAGATGGAAATAATTAACTGGTTTATAGCAGTCTTACCATAATCGCAAGTAATCAAAAATTCTTGAGGGATGTCATTAACCTCGCCCTGGACTTTGATATTAATTGGAGAATTTGGTTCAAATTCAATAGAGTTGGTTTTCCAATCACCAATTTTAATTAAATTTTTATCACAATCTTTGAAAGAGATATCCCAATCAATAGAATTTAACATAAAATTGAGAGGAAGTTGAGAATCAATTTTAATCTTTGTGGAGACATCATAACCTGATTTACCGTCATGTTCCAAAACGGAAAGATCCTCTATAGCTATATCAGGAATCAATTCATTAGAGTCTAGTTTGTAATCCATAAAGACATTAAGATCTTGAGTGTTATAATTGAAGAAATTACTCTTTATATTCCCATTAAGAATACTTTGAACTTCAATAGTTAACTGATCTTTATAATTAGCTAATTCGTTAATATCATTGAATAAACTTACTACTGAAGTATCATAAACCTGAGCTTTACTTATAAAATCAATTTCAGAAATACTCTTGTCAGCAGTATTAATGAAAATTTCAGGTGGGAATACATTCAAGATGTGTTGAGGTGGCAGGTAAATATCTTTTGGAGAAGCAAAGATTTTAACTGAATCATTTGGAATAAAAGAAATTCCTCCCAAAATAATTGCAGCAGTTTTAATAATATTTCTATAGAAGAAATTTGAAATATTATCGTACTGAATATATATGGATCCAACAACATGAAAGTTTACGCCTTCATCATGAAGATCAAGGATTGAAATACTTTGAAAATTTGTTTCCAAAGCTTGCATTATCAAAACATCTGCATGTGAGTAGGTTAAATAAAATATAACGAATAAAATAATAAGAGCCAATAATACGATAAAACTTGTTCTTGGATTTTTATAGTAACAATATTCGAATATTTTTGTGAAAAGTAATATAACAGACCAAGAAGCTTCAGCAGGTACAATGACTTCTTGAGAAGTAATTGAATCTCTTGGACTTAAAAGTGGATCTAATTCAGAAGCATTTGCTGAAGGATAATATTGTTGTGGAGGTGAAGCAGTAATTGGTTTTGGCAGTAAAATAGGTATAGATTTTGAATTAGATACAATTGGATCAACTGAAGATTTTTGAGGTGAAATACTTTTTGCTTCCAATGATTCTTCATTAGGTGAAGTATCCAATTCATTTTCAGGTTGAGGAATCAGTTCATTACGAGGAACCATGAAAGTAAGATCTTTTGAATCAGGTTCTGCTGGGTCAATTGGTTGATAATCATTTTTATCAACTTCTTGAGAGGATTCAGGAACGATTTCAGGTACAATTTCAGGAGCTGTAGATGTATTTACAAAAGTATTATTTTGTTCAATAACAGGAGATGCAGCAGGAGGATTTGAAGATTCAACCAACATTGATTGAGGTCTTTGATTTATAGATTCAGGGTTAGCTTCAGATTTTGTAGTCGATGATTCAACCATCGATTTTGGACGTGGGTTTTTCTTAGATTTTCTTGTAAGACCTCTTGAAAGACCTCTTGAAAGAGAAGACCTAATTGAATTACCTCCAGTACTTGCAGAAAAAGTACTTGAAGTATCATTTAAATCACTACCAATTTCACTCTTCTTTGAATTATTTCTCTTAAGTGAAGGTGAGGGACTCATCTTATCCCTTGCCTTTCTGTAAATATTAGACATTATAAAAAAAATTACTATGTAATTTCTATTGAAAAAAGATTAATATTTAAATAGAGATTACTGCTTGACAACAAGGAAAATTAAGGGATTTAAGTTGTTAATTGCACCAAGAAAATAATACACGTTAACTTATTTGTAAATAACGGGTTTATATTTAAATATAAATATTTATGGGGGTTATTTACAATACAAATTCCAGGTGTAGACGAGATGCAGATAAGCGTTTAAACCGTGGGGCTTTAGATAAACACCCGTGCCGCAGTTTATTTAAGATCTTGTAAAACATCCGTGCCACTGACCAGAATAATAATTAGTACATTAAATTACACACATAATACAAACAATTTTAAAATTAGCGTAAACGATGACTGTGATCATGTTCTTGAACACTTGGATCAACGTTTGGATCAATATTTGGATCAACTTGAGAATGTTGATCTTGTAAAGCAGAAACAGCAGCAGCAGATGAAGGATCACCACCCATTGCAGCAATTACTGCAACATCTTGAACTGAAGGTGCATGGGATTGCAGTTGATGATGACCAAATTGAGGATTTTGATGATGACCATAAGTTGCTTGTTGATGATGCAGAGCATATTGCAGTTGTTGATGATGCAGAGCATCAAGTAATTCATTATAAGTATGATGACCCATTGGCATAACTCTATTATGATGTAAAGGTTTTTCAACAAGAGTTCTACTTGATTTTGATCTTTTCTTTTTAATTCCAGTATTTAATGGAGGTTCTAAAGGATGATTATGAGCAGGATGAATCATTCTTAACATCCAAACTTCTTCATCAGAATCTGATTCATGAGGAAAGTTTGATTCATGAGATTGTGAATAATCACTTAATTTAACATCAACATTTGAATCACCAAATTCTCCTGATATTGGACTTTCTTTTTTAACTTTATCTTTCTTTTTTGGTGGATATAAATTTGCAACCAATCTATAACCACATTTATTTCTTTTTGTATATGCAACTCTTTGTCGTTTTGATGCTTCTTTAACAGTTGTTCGAAAAGATCCTGATCTTTCACATTGAAAATAAACTGCCTTTGGTTTTGATGAATTTATTACTATTTTACATTGTTCTTGTTCACTAAGTGATGATTTAACAAATTTAACCATTTCTTGTTTCAGTCTAAATGTTTTAATTACTTCATTATCATTATAACGTGAAACAAGTATTGTATTATTATAATCATGATCAACTCCAACATTTAAATGATGTTCTGGTTGTCCAAGTTGATGATGTTGTGGAAATGGTGAAGTATGAATTTGATGATGATGTTGTTGTTGTTGTTGATGATGATGATGTTGTTGTTGTAAATGAGCAGCAGCAGCAGCAGCAGCAGCAGCAGCTTCTGCACTATGATTTAAATGACCTCCATGATGATGACCAAAATGTCCATCATCATGACCTCCACCTAAAGCACTTACAGCAGCAGCAGCGGTTGCAGCAGCATTTTGATAATCTTGTTGTTGTCTATTTGCCATTGCAATTGCAGTTGCAGCAGCAATTGGATCATGAGCAATTTGATGTTGATGTTGATGTTGATGTTGCATTTGATACTGACGGCTGTTATTTCTTTCGTTTGATGTTGAAGAACCCAGCATTTGCAATATTTAGGTATATTATTTTAAATTATATTTTAATTTATATTATCAGTTGAGGATTTTTGAAATTAATTACGTAATTAATTTATTCTAATTATTGAATTATATCTCAAATAAGTTTCTGATTATTTCAATTAAAGCAAATTTAACTATTTAGTTTAATTTAATAGTTTTTTTGCAGTCAATAGCGCTAGCGTGAAGGAGTGAATATAACCGGATGTCCTGCACAGGTTTTTGTTTTGATGTTGTTGACCAGGAGGAGTCGTGCGCGGCCAAAATGCCAAAAGGAAACCCAAGCTGGTGTACGGGTGTGGTGGGTGATATATTTATTTTGGTGTACGGGTGTGGTGGTTGATATATTTATTTTGGTGTACGGATGAACATTACCAGTAAATTTATAAATGTCACTAGTGGTTCCACAACAACAACAAACAGCCGATAAAGAACTTCATTGGATTATTGAAGATGTTATTGGTCCTGAATTCCCACAAATCATTGAAACATTACAAATTTGTCTGAATTTAATATTATATAATTCACCTCAACATCCTGAACCTGAAAATCATATTGAAAGAGGACCTCCAATAAAATTACCAGTATCTTCAACAAAACTGGAAGAAATTAAAGGAATTATAGTTCGTGATGGTGCATATATTACCCAATTAACGGTTCAATTCAAAGAACGTCATTTTAATAAAACATTACATAAACTTCATCTTGTTAAACCAGTATTACTTTCACAAATAATTGATGCTAAAAAATCAATTGATACAGCAATCGAATTAATTGAAACAAGTAGAGTTGTTCTTCAAGATTGTCATGAACATAATCAATCTCGTCATTTAGCTTTAGTTCAATTATTCAAACAACTTGTTACAGAGATTCAAACTGCAAAAAGACTGATTCAATTACCTTCAGATCCTTCATTAGTTTTCCCAATTCATATAATGCCACCTAATGTTTTTGAACCTTCATTACCTCTGCATATATCTATAGATGTATATGTAAGTCAAGCAGAAGTTTGTATTGATGTTAAGAATTTACATAAAGTAACTGAACTGCCATGGGGAGAAATTGATTTAGATACTGGATTATCTTATATTGATAAAGTAAGAGATGAAATGAAATTACCTTCTTCTCATGCAAGTATATCACCAAGTCCAGGTAATAATAACGGTGGTTTGGGACGTCCATTAAATATAAATGAAGTTGAATCTCGTCTAAATCAACTTAATAAAAATTCTACAAATCCAAGTATTCTCAGCGTATTAGGTCATTTACTGTTGAAAAAATATGAACCTTTGGATTATATCACCAAATGTATTACTTATGATAATCAAGTGGTTATGGTGAATAAGAAAATTGAAGTGTCTTCACCAGATCCAGTGCTTGTGAGTGCATTTACAAAACTCGATAGTATAGAGAATGTGGTGAGTAACTTTCTCGAAAATATTCAAAGTGTAATGAGTGTTCTCAATCAGTAAATATTGTGGCTCAAACAAGAAGTTTACACACTTTCACAGGCCGTGCATTAGACGATGGTACATTAAGTGAAATACCTCATCAAAAGCAATACTAAAGCTTTTAATGAGCCATACTCATATTAACGCTTCTCATAGGCCGTACATATAGTCTTGATCATAGGCCATACTGAGGTCTTTAACGCTTATCAATGACAGCTCAATACGACATATCACAAGACTGTTATTCCATAAAATTTAGTCGAATGATTATATAATTACGTAACACCCACTAATTTCACCGTAATAGGATACTGTCAAGGTTTAAGCCATGATTTATTCTCCGTATTAATATGTCATAATATACTGTAATTTAAACTCTTGACACTCGTAAGTGAAATTTGCTCCGCGGTTGAAAAATCGCTCGATAACCTTTAAAGTTACTCTGTCAAATTGATGGTATGGGTAAGTAAAATAAAAACAAATAAATCCCCCACAATAGCGCTTAAAAATTCAATTAATTCATATTCCCGTTCTTTCCATTCAAATTCAATTAAAATGTCATATAAATTACTTGCCGATGATGAAAATCTTGATAAACCGTTATTAGATGATCGTCATTATAGATTTTTTAAATTAGATAAAAACAATCTTCATGTATTAGCAATTAATGATCCAACAGCAGATAAATCAGCTGCTGGGCTTGATGTAAATGTTGGGTCATTTGGTGATAGTAAATATAATGTAAATGGTTTAGCCCATTTCTGTGAACATTTATTATTTATGGGAACTGAAAAATTCCCAGAAGAAAATGAATATTCAAGTTATTTATCAAAACATTCAGGTTACTCAAATGCTTATACTGCATCAGAACATACCAATTACTATTTTGAAGTTGGTGCTGAATATTTAGAAGGTGCTCTTGATAGATTTTCCCAATTCTTCATTTCTCCATTATTTAGTAAAAGTTGTAAAGATCGTGAAATTAAAGCTGTTGATTCAGAAAATAAAAAGAATTTACAAAGTGATATGTGGAGATTTTATCAATTAGATAAGCTGAATAGTAATCCAAATCATCCTTATAATGGATTTGCAACTGGGAATTTTGAAACTTTACATGAAACTCCAATTGCTAATGGACTTAATGTTAGAGATGTTTTATTAAAATTTCATAGTGAACAATATTCTTCAAATATTATGACCCTTGTAATTTTAGGTAAAGAACCTTTAGATGTATTATCTTCTTGGGCCGATAAATATTTTTCCGATATTCCGGATTCAAATTTATCAAGACCTGATTATAATAATGAAAACGTTTACTCTAATAATGAATTAGCTAAATTTATCACTGCAAAACCAATTATGGACCTGCACAAATTAGAAGTTAACTTTTTCATTCCTTTCGATCAAACTAAATACTGGGAAGTTAAACCATTCTCTTATTATTCGTTCTTATTAGGTCATGAAAGTAAAGGGTCAGTATATAATTACTTGAAAGATAAAAAATGGGCCAATGAATTAAGCTGTGGTGGGTATGATATATGTGTTGGTAGTTCTGTATTTCTGCTTGAAATAGATTTAACTTCAAAAGGGTTGGAAAATTGGAAACATGTTGTAACTACTATTTTCCAATACTTGAAATTGATCTTGAGTCAAGAACCTCAGAAATACGTTTGGGATGAAATGACCACTATGTCCAAGGCTAATTTCAAATTCACTCAAAAGGCAAGAGCCGCTACAACAGTTTCCAAAATGAGCTCAAAATTACATCAACTCGCTGAAGATGGTCATATTCCTCCTCAAAATGTATTGAGTAGTGCTGTTCCTCGTAAATTTGACCCAGAAGCTCTCAAAACAGTAGGAAGTTACTTCAATGTTGATAATCTTCGTATTTTACTTAGTTCTCAAACTCTTGATGGATTGAATTCAACAGAAAAGTGGTACGGTACCGAATATCTGTTGGACGATATTCCAAATGATTTGGTTAAAGACATTGGAAATGCTGGGTTGAATAATGAATTACATTTCCCAGTACCCAATAAATTTATTCCTGAAGATTTCTCAGTATCTAGAACTAAGACAAGTATTCCAATTACACATCCATATTTGATTGAAGATAACGAGAAATTCAACGTATGGTTCAAACAAGATGATCAGTTTGAGATGCCAAAAGGAACCATCACTCTTCGTTTGGTTTCTCCATTTGTCAATGAATCTATTGAAAGCTCAGTTTACTTTGTTTTCATGGAATCGCTCTTTGAAGATGTTTTGAACGATGTTTCATACCAAGCAGATATGTGTAGTTTAAAATTCTCACTTCTTGCGTACAATAATGCTCTTACAATCAAAGTTAGTGGATATAATGATAAATTACCAGTATTATTAGAAGAAATCTTAGATAAATTTACCAATTTCACTCCAGATCCTGAAAGATTTGAACCAATCAAGGAAAAATTAATTAGAGACTTTAAAAATGTTGGATTTGAAGTTCCATACCAACAAATTGGTCGTTACTTAAATACTTTGATATCCGATGGATTGTATGAATGGCAAGATAGATTAAGTTTAGTAAACAATCTTAGTTATGAAAGATTAACATCATTTATAAAATCATTTTGGAGTCATGGATTATTTGCACAAGTTATAATCCATGGAAATTTCAACTATGAAAAAGCTGAAAAGATCAGTCAAATCACTCAAAATTATTTCAAACATATCAAGCCATTTGTAGATGGCAAAAAATCATTAAATAATCAAATACTCACCAAGACTTATTCTATTCCTATTGGAGACCGTGTAAGATATGATTACGATAATGTTGATCCAAAGAATATTAATTCGTGTATTGAATATTTCATTCAATTTAATCATGGACCAGAAGACCAAAAATTAAGAGTATTAGCAGATTTATTTGCAACAATTGTTCATGAACCATGTTTCAATCAATTAAGAACAAAGGAACAATTAGGATACGTTGTTTTCTCAGGAGTTAGAATAACTAAGAGTAAAACTGGATTTAGAGTTTTAATTCAATCGGAAAGATCATGTGATTACTTGGAATACAGAATTGAAGAATTCTTTGAAAAGTTCAAGAAAGTTTATCTTGGAGAGTCTATGACAGATGAAAATTTTGAAAAATTTAAAGAATCATTAAAAGATAAGAAATTACTTAAATTAAGGAACCTTGGAGAAGAATTAGATAGATTCAGAGTTACAATTCAAGACGGACAATACCATTTCAATGAAAGAATTCAACACGTTAAAGTTCTTGAAAGTATTACTAAACAGGATCTTTTCAAATTCTTTGATGAATATATCGATCCTACTAATAAAGATACAAAATCAGGTAGAATTGTTGTACGTTTGAACTCTCAATGTACTCCAAGTTTGGACGAGGGTAAATTACTTTTACCTTCATTATCCAACGTTCTCGATAAAGAAGGAGTTGCAGTTGAATTCGATAAGTTAGAAACTCTTGTTAAAGAAAAGCAATTAGACGATATTATTGATTCTTTGGCTCAAGATCACGATATCGATAGAAGTTCCATCTACGAAAAAGTCACCAATTTACAAAATCATCCAGTTCCACAACTTGCACAGAGTCGTCACTTCACCAGTGCCAAAGACTTTAAACAAGTTTACACCATGGATCCAGTTCCAGAACCAGTTCAACCATTATCTCATTTTTATATTAATCATGCCCATTTGTAGAGCTATAGGTAGAGCTATAGAGTATAATATAAACGTTCTAAAAACCTCCATTCTCTTTGTAAGCAACCATTCTATAAACTGACCTACTTGCCTATCCAACCAGTAAACCAAATCACCTACTTTAGAAGTTTGAGGTACGTTAGATTTATCAGCCTACTGAAAGTCTTGGTTAATAGCAGGTTATTTCGCACTTAACAAGTATCCAAATATCAACTACTATCATGACACTTGATTTACTGAAGGTTAGCGACAACTACTTCCAACGGCTCTTTGTAGCTCAAAACAACACGGCGCTCTCGTCGGCGATCAAGGCCAAGGTATTACTTGTTGATAAATATACTACCCCTATAATATCCATGTGTTATACGCAATCACAATTACTTCAACATGATGTTATATTAGTTGAATTATTAGACAATCAACATAATTTAAACACCATGAAACATCTCAATTGCATTGTGTATATCAAGCCCACCAAGGAATCGGTAATATTGGTGATGAACGAATTAAGAAATCCTCATTTTAATGGGTATCAATTATTCTTTAATAATATGGTTCATAAGAATCAACTAGAGAAAATAGCTGAAGCTGATGAATTCGAAGTAATTAATCAAGTAATGGAGATCTTCCAGGATTATTTGATTTTAAACAATAATCTTTTCCAAATAAATTTATCAAATAACTTAGAATTAATGACAGATTCAAATACAAATCCCGTAGTTATTGAAGCTGATTGTATATCAAGTTTATTATTATCATTAAAAAAATGTCCAATCATAAAATTTCAATCAAATTCACTTGAATTAAGAAAATTAAGTTCAGAAATCTTATACAATATAAACTCAAATTCAAATAATAATTTATACGATGATTTAAATAGAAATTCAGATGTTCCTCCAGTTTTATTACTTTTGGATCGTAAAAATGATCCAATTACTCCTTTACTTACTCCATGGACTTACCAATCTATGATTCATGAATTAATTGGAATTCAGAAGAATATAGTTGATATTAAAACTTCAAAAGAACAAATTTTATTATCTGAATCACAAGATTTATTCTTTAAAGAATCAATATACTTAAATTATGGTGATTTAACTGATAAATTTCAAAAATTCGTTGATGATTATAAGAAACAAACTAAACTGTCATCAATTGACAATTTGAAAACTCAAAATTTGAATGATTTGAAAAAATTATTAACTAAATTTCCTGAATTTAAGAAACTTTCAAATAATATTTTAAAACATTTAAACTTGATCACGGAATTAGATAATCAAATTGCTAAACAGAACCTTTGGGATATCGGTGAACTACAGCAAACTATAATTTGTAACCTTGAAAATCATCTGACAATAAAGCCTAAACTTGATTCAATATTAGAAAATCCAGAAATTTATACTAATCATAAGATAAAACTTTTATTACTTTATCAAATAAAGTTTTCTGAAAATACTAATGAATTATCGGGGTTTATCTCCAAATTAAATAATCAATCATTTACATCTCCTCCACCTACAATGTCACAACTTACATTAATAAAGAAATTTAATGAATTATTTGGGTCGAAAAATATTAAAAGTACAGACAATAATTCTAATAACATTGGGAATATTTTCAATAACAAAATCAATATCAATCAGCTTTTCAGTTCCAACTCTAATGCTGTGGCTCCAAAGACAGACAATATTTACATGCAATATATTCCTAAATTGAATGAAATATTAAATACTTTGATAAGTCAACAACAACAGCAACATCATCCAAAATCTAATCAGCCTTCTGAATTGTCTACTGTTGTTCCGGATACGGTAGCCAATCGGTATGGAAACATTCCCGATGATTTGGTGGTTCAAGATGTTATAATATACTTCAAAGGCGGTGTTACTTATGAAGAGTCTAGATTGATTCATGAGTTAAGTGCCACTAATCCTAAACTCAACTTGATTATTGGTGGTGATAAAGTGCTTAATAGTGAATTATGGTTGGATGCATTGTATGATATTGTTAATGATAATAGTGTGTCTACTACTCAAAGACAAAGCATCAGGGATATGCTCTAGACCCTATAGTGTGATAATACACAATCTGGAGATACTCAATACGAAATCTGGAGATACTACTCGATATACTACTCGATATAATTAATACAATATGATTCAATCTATCTTACATACTCAAGGGGCATACTTGCCGAATTTTTGTTCCCAATCTAAAATACTCTCCGTTAGTTTCTCCATAGACGTGAGATTTTCAGTAAAGTTATCAACAATCTTACTATTTGCTTCTAATAAGAATTTTGCTTCAGTTTCATCTGTAGGTTTCTCTCTGTAGCTAAAAAGTTCAAATTTCATTTGTTTTTCATCTTCTAATTCAAGCTGTGATCTTCCAAGCCATTCAAGTATTGCACCAGTTCTTTTCCTTAATTCATAAATTGATGATTTTTCATTAACATAACGAGGCTTGGAATTTTGACTAATTAATGCTTCTTTAGAAAGTGGTCTATTTGCCGGAGACTTTAAATCACGAGCTGGTGATTTTTTACCAGATTTTGATTTTGATTTTGATGGTTTTGATTTTGATTTAAGTTTGGGAGCTGATTCTTCATCATCAAGATTAGATTCATTATCATTAACATCAGACTCTGATTTTTCAGTTTCGGTCTTTGGTTTTTTATTTTCAGTTTCATGACTTGCAGCTTTACGTTTTGGTCTAGTGAAAATTGGAGGTGAAGTTTCTTTAGTCTTTTCATCAATTTCTTGTTCAGTTGTTGATTCTTGTTCTTGTTTTAAAGACTCTTCTTCACTTAATTTAACACCACTTTCACGAGCACTTTCACGGAGTGCTTGTTGTAATTGTTCATCATACGAATCAATATAATGTCGTCTATCTTTCCTATGAGGTTTACTATTTGTATTTGCACTTGAATTTGTTGGAGTCAATCTTTTAGAAGATCTTACTTTTGAATCCTTCAAATCTGTTTCCTCTTGAAGTTTCTTTCGTTTATCATTAACTGGTTTATATAATGTCCTTACAGGTTCATCATTGTCATAAATAATTGAATGAAGATCAGGTTTACAAACCTCACACCAATACTTATCAGGAACATCTTCATCAATGAAGAGACCTACACAGTATCCGTGTTGCCAAACTGAACATTTATCACATTGAATGAATAAGCCTTGATCGAATTTGATTTGATACTCGCTGGCTAAAAGCGCTGTAAGTTGAGGATTTATGGTTGTCATATTTAGTTCATCTTGACCACAAATACATCGAGTAACTTCTTGTTCTTCATCTTCATCTGCTTCTTCTTCAATCTCGGCTTCATAGTTATTGACATCCTCTTCTCCGTACCTTGACCTAGACCGACGTGACATTTTAGATAAGTAGTAAGGATGGAATTCGCGAATAAGATAGAGGAAATGGAGATTGGAGGGATGGGATGGTGCGAATTGGGGAGATATGGCGAGAGATGGTGCGAGGTGGTGCGAGGCGGGGCGGAATGGGGCGACGGGTGGTCGAAAATACGCCAGGAGCTTCAGAAAATGGACCGAGAAGAAAATGGAACGAATAGACTGAAAGACAGGACTAGTTCAAGTCACGAAGAAGAACACAATACTGTAACAGAAAAAGGCTATGAAAAGTAAGTAGTAGATTATTTACAAGAAGCAACGAGACCAAGGAGGTGACCACCATCAAGAGTTTTAGACTACACATCATCTCCCTCTCCCTCTCTCTCTTAAAGTTTATGAATATAATAAATACATAGTTCTAGTTTCTAACTTTTAAGAATCCGTTACGATCATAGAGCCCAGGCACTCTCTTATACGGATCTAACTGAATATAATTATATGATAATTGAGTAGAAATATCAATTTTATCCTTTAAATATTGTGCACTTGTTTCACAATCAGTAGCTTCTACCCATTTTCTAGTAGTGTCTAAGAAAAGCATCATAAGATTATCTCTTTCATGCAATAGTTTCCAGTACTTTTCATCTTTTGCAAGTGGTTCACCTCGTTCAGGTTCAACGTATGTAATCTTATAGTCGTCAGTACCTCCCATATCTTTAGGTAAATGTTTCGGGTCAACATATTTAGAAATATCATTGATATCTTTGGTGAAGTGAATTTTCGATGCAACTACAGGATCAAGCCAGTTCTTGATAATACTCCAAAGAGTTGAAAATATCCATGGGGCATTATGAACCATAATATGTCCTAAACTTTCAGGATAATGAGCTTCAAAAACTTCAGCTAAAAATTTAGTAGTGATATTATCAGCATTCTTCATTGAAAACCCTGTCATATCAAATATAGCCAGTGCTGTATCGACCAGCTCATTTACTTCTCTGAAAAATAATCTGGCCCATTCAATTGTCACTATAGCATAACGTTTAGTTTCGGGAAATGGTGCATCACTAGCATGATGATTACGTGGTTGGAACAAGAAGATGGGATTCCCTTCTCTATCTTCACCTCTAATAGTAGATTTATTTTTAATATATTGACCAACAAATCCCATATTTTGCTTTGTAAGAAAAGAAGTAGCATCTCCTTTCATAACCCAATCAGTTACAGGAAACACTTGAGATCTCCAATGTAAATTTTCAGTCAACATCTTAACTGCATCTTCAGACACGAATTTTCTTGCTCTTACGAATCTCAACACAAGATTATCCACGAGTTCATTCCTTAATGACGATTGAAAACTATGGTGAATAATTTGAGGGTCTTGTTGTTTAAGACAACTAAGAAGTGGATTACAATTTGCAGGTTTGGCTGCTGTTACATTGACGATTTTCTCTTCGTTTCCCTCCAAGGTTTCACTTGGTTCGAGTGAAATTGAAGTCTGAGATGTTATGTTGGTTAATGCTGTGACAAATGATGACACCAGCAGAGTATCATCAGAATCAATAGGAGTTATTGAATCATCTTGATGTACTTCATTGTACTTGGCAGACTCGTTATAATAATCAAGATAAAGTCTTCTTGTGGTTTCACATGGTTCTACCACCTTAGAGTACAGAGAATGATTTTGAAGTTGACGAGAACGATTGGAGTTTGGTGATAATGGCGTTTCAACACGAGGTTTTTTCGAGAATGGTCGCCAACTCCGTGATTTCACTGACTTGGTGGTGGCCACAGATGCCTTTGTCAATGTTGTTTCAAGTCGTGGTGTTGATGGAACATAACTTTCTTTAAACGCTATATCTTCGTCATTAATTCCAACTTCATAACCCCAATACTTTAAGAAATAAGCCCAAACTTGTTTTAAAACCACTTCTTGATCCGGTTCAAGCGTCTGGATTCGCCCGGGTCGATATTGAACAGGTTCCGACATTTTCCATTAAATTTATTCGTTGATTAATTGTATATATTTAACTATTTATCGTACACCTAATTATTTCGCACTGGCTGCAAACCTCCACCACTGAAACCTCATCTTCTTCTGGTTCTCATTTGAGCAATACGACGTGTAGCATTACGATTATTGAGAATCGGTGGCGTGTACGGTTGTCCAGGAGCTGGTGCTGGTGCTCCATTGAATGCTGGTGGTGTACTTGATCTACTAGCATCAAATCCAAATCCTGATTGAGGTTGTTGGACTTGAGGTTGACTGAAGGGAGTATTTGTGCCAAACGATGTATTGACAGGCTGTCCAAATGCAGGTCCTGTTGGATTGTTGAATCCGCCGTTTCCAAATGGTCCTGGTGTTGCCGACCCGGGCGTTGTAACCGGTCCGGATCCGGGAGTGAATGAAAATGCCGGCATTGTAGGTGCAGGTGGTTGCTGTTGTCCAAACAGAAAAGCTGGTGCCAGTGTGTTTGGTGGGGCACTGGAAGGCCCTGATGTTGGCCCGTTTCCTACGCCAGGGGTACTGGACCTGCTGGTGAAAGAGAATGGCGCTGATGGAACTTTTGGTCCTCCAAACAGAAAGTCAAATGTATTCTTAGAAGGAACACCTATTGAAGGAGCAGTAGGAGCAGGATTTCCTGCGAACGCCATGGCAGTCTGTGGTGGGAAAGAGTTTGTTGGAGCTTGTCCAAATGGAGTGGTTTTCTGACCAAATGCAGAATCTTTGGAATTTTGGCCAAACGTTGATTCCGTTGGTTTCTGTCCAAATGTAGTTTCTGTAGGTTTTTGTCCGAATGGTGTAGTTGAAGAAGCACCTCCAAATGGCGTGGTACTTTTGCTGCCAGGAGTAGCAGATCCAAGTGTTGGTTTGGTGGTTTCACCGAAATTGAACGATGGGGTACCGCTTGGTTTAATCGAACCAAATGAAAAGGCGGGCTTCTTATTGACATCGTCTGGTTTTTCAGTATTGACAGGATCTTTTTCATCTTTCTTTTCACCACCCAATGTAAATGGTTTAGAATCAGATTTTGACCCAAATGAAAATGTTGGTTTTGTTTCGTCTTTCTTTTCTCCAAATGAAAACGCTGGTGTATCATCTGCTTTTCCCAATTGTGATCCAGAATTAGAATCAGGTTTCAGATCCAATTTGGTTGCCGAGTTGGCTCCGCCAAATGAAAACTTTGGAGTTTCTTTGTTTTCTCCAAACGAGAATCCAGGTGTTTCTTTCTTTTCACCGAATGAAAATGTTGGCTTTGGTGCTGCTTCTTTTGAATCTTCCTTCTTTCCCAATGAAAAGAGGGAGCTGGTTTCAGGTTTAGTTTCAGGATTAGCTTCAGGTTCTTGTTTCTTCTCGCCAAAAGAGAAAACCTTACTTTGCTCTTTGTTTTCAGATGATCCAAATAACGAAGTTTCTGGTTTCTTTCCTGTATTGAATAACAGAGTTTCGGGTTTCTTCTCTGTGTTGAATAACAGGGCTTCTGGTTTCTTTTCTATATTGAGCGACACATCACCACTTTCAGACTTGTTTGGATTGAATGAGAATAATGGTTTACCTTCTGCTGGTTTACCAAGTGATGCACTAGATTGGGTTGCTGAATCAGCAGAAAACGAAAATGCCGGCTTAGGTCCGTTTGTTGTTGTAGATCCGAACGATATTGATGGAGTTGAATCTTTTTTGGATCCAAATAAATCAGAACCAGTCATTTTATCACCAAATAATGACGGTTTGTCCAATTTCGCTTTCTTTTGTTCCTCTGGCTCATTCATTCCACGTTTCTTGGAAATACCCGAGAATGAAGGTTTATCACTTGTTGTAGGCTTCGAATCTGGCGTGAAAAGAGATGGTTTGTCACCTAAAGCAAATGGTTTTTTATCACCAAAAGACAATTTAGGTCCTTCAGGTTTAGAGTTTTCGGCTGGTTTCAGCTGTTTTGTTGTGATGGTTTCGGCTGGAGTGGACTGTGATTGTTTAACTCTTGATTCATTTTCCTGTCGCCTTTTATCGATGATGTTATTCATATCATTTTCATTAATTTTGAATTTGAATCCCGAGCTGGGTTTAGATGATTCTTTATCTGGAGTATCTATTGGTTTTTCAGTTGGTTTAACCTTGATTATATTTGAGATTTTCTCTGATTTATCAAGATAATCCTGGTCTAATGATAATTTTGGTTTATTACCTGATCTTAATACTTCATCAAGTCCTGCTCTTTTATTTGTGGTAATTTTCTGATTTACACTGAATCTTTGATCTTTTTCTGAGTCATTAGTGGTATAATCACTAGAGCTAACACTAGGGGAAATTTTAAATTCAGGTTTCTTGACTTTCCCCAAGTATCCATCTAGAGATTTCTTTGTTTTATCTAATTTTGCTTGTGTAGAGTCATTCTTAGCATCATACATGAGTTCACCACTGAACACTCCTCTTTTCCTATTCTTGGACACTTTAAATCTTTGTTTGAATCCTCTTCTGGTATTGAATCTCAATTTTGTCTCAAGATAAGATGAATCATGAGTTTGTGTAGAAGTTTCAACTTTACCTGATTTTAAGTCCACGGATTTTGTTTCTGCTGGATCAATCATATACTTAAGTCGACTTTGTAATGCTTCCGACGTTTCTATAGACCTTTTCAATTGAAGAAGCTGGTATCTTTCACGAGGATCAAGGTTAATGAATGGAGGTCTCACTAAATTACCTTCTTCATCCTGATATAAAGGAGGGAATTCATGTTGAACCACCACACCTGAAACTGGTTGTTCTGTTGAGTTGGCCTGAATGGAATTAGATCCAGAATACGGTAATATCAATCCTGTGTTTCTTCTTACATTATTTAACAGAGGTGAAACTTCTCGACTTATTGAATCTTGTTGTGGTGAAAATCCTTCTTTATTTATAGAATGCTGTTGAGCCCGAGAAATGTCCAAGTAGTTTGAATTATCAACACTTTCTTTCACAAGACCATCATAAACGGTACTCATTCTTCTTTCTAAATCATTACTTAACTCCTCCTTTGCTGTACGTAAACTATCATAATAAGTTTGATAAAATCCCAGATTCGACGGCGTAATTGAACTTCTAGGAACATTCTCCACACTTGAAGTATTTAAATGACCTTGTATCGATAACCTCCTCTTTTTCTGCGATGAAAAATCATTGGATAGTGGAGTTTCAACTACGCTCAATTCAGATACTGGTGATGGTGTTGGAACGGGTTTTTGAGATTTTGAACTTGATTTAAATATCGAAAATATCGAAGACAACCCAAAAGATGTTCTGGCCTTCTTCTTGGCCGGTTCCTCCTCCATAGTCTGCGGACTAATTGACCTGGTAAATTTGGCCATACTGAAGAAAAGTGGCTGGAATTTCAAAACATGAGATGATGGTAGTGCGAGACAAAAATGGCTGCAAAAAGTCTACTAAACAACAGATGAAGGTAATGGAAGGAGCCAATTGGAAGGAAGATCCTATTGGAAGGAAGATATTGGGTTGGTGGCTGATGGACTCTAGATAGCTCCTGTTTCTATTATTTTCTACACTCTTTACTTTACTCATGATCATTACTATTAATTTTGTGGGACATACGAGTCAGACAGATTATTGCTAGACATCAGAAATACCGCCCGACGGTGACAATCGTACTCCTGGTACAATTTCGAATCATCATTGTCGTCATTCAACGTTAGTCCATGCACTTCTCCGTCAAAGAAATCTTCATTAGCATCTGGAAGAATCGCATCGTAGTAAGAAAGTGCTGGATTCTTAAGACCAGTTATTGGATCATCTCTAGCACCAGCATCAATTTCCTTGACGATTTTAATCATACTATTTTCCCCATAGTTGACTCCGTATACTGCAGAAATTGGTATTACTCCTTGGACCCAAGCATCAACAATACGTGCCCTCTGTTTGGTTCCAAGTCTAGATATAGGGAATTCTGACCTTTTAATAAAGGCAACAATATCCACAATTAAGTGATGTTTACTTAACACCGTATTGACAATAAGTGGCACAAGCGATGCAAAATCACTGCTTCTTTTACTTTCACATACAATTATCGTATAGTCAGAACATTTAAAAATACATGAACCATTCTTATAAATGTCCATATGACAAGATTCAATAGTATTTTCAATATCAATAGGGAAATGATGTAATCCCATTACTTCAAACGTATCGGCAATTTTCCCGAGTACAAATAGTGGTTGGAATGTAGTGGTATTTTCTGAAGTAGTGGTGGTTTCACTATTATTTTTGAAAATAGAAATATTGTGTAGAAATCCCAAATCACCAGTTCTTAAATAAGTTGCATTTTCATCTCCATCAACTATTTTCCCTTGGAATTGGCTCTTACTGAAAGTATCGGCAGGTCCCTTGGGTCCATTGGTGAATCCTGAAAGATTGGCTTCAGAATTCACCCAAATTTCTCCAAATTCTCCTTCTCGACATACACAATTGGTCTCAGGGTTAACAATGGCAATCTCAGTACATACTGGTACCATACCTGAATCCTGAACATGAAGAGCATTAGGAACGTCTTCTTGATTAACAATTGAAATGTATCCTTGACGTAACGCAACAGGGTCTAAGTATAAATCAACTGGAGCAACTGTCATGTATGAACGAGTAGATACCATAGGATTGAAACAGTGACTGTAAACCGTAGACATAGATGCAGCACTAAGTTTTGTAGGTTGGAAAACTCTAGCGATCTTTCTGAGAAGATCAATTTCTACTCTATTCTCAGTACTAATCATCATATTTTTCAAATTTGTAAGTCCGAATCCTTTGGGTGTGAATTTTATAGCAGCATATTTAAGCATTTGTTCAGTAACTAAAACATCCTTTACTTTATAACGAGATAACGATAGGAAAAAACTTAGTGGATTTTCAGCATAACTTACGGGTGATGTCAAATAAGTAGTTGTTCCAAGATAAACTCCAAGTAAGGCTGCTTGAACGAACCCAATTCCAGCAGCGTGTCTAACACATCCAACGATAGAAGAAGAAGAACTAAGATTACAAGTTTCTTTGAAAACTTTACATATCCCCATGATATTTTTATGACTCAATGCAGCTCCAATTCTATAATGGTCAGATGTGAAGTGTAGCCAAATCATGGCAATGGTATTATCATCACGGAAATGAATAGCAGCTTGGTATTTCGCTATTTTGGAGTTCAATGAAGCAATGCTTGATACTTTAGTTAATTTTGTAGTATTCTTGATCTTTAGTGGTTTGGGTCTACGATGATTCATTCGTTTGATTGAATCGGAAACAGGTCCATTCTTTAAGAATTTTTCAACTTCATCGTTGACTAGAATTTCTTGAACGTCAAAATCTTTAATAACACCAACGAATGCAGGGAAATCTTCACCTATACGATTTAAGTCAAAGGGAAGCATAGGGATTGGAATAATTCCACATATTAAACATGCATAAATAGCAATAACAAACTCTTCTGAAAGAGAGTACATTAATATCACATACTTACCAGGTTTGATAACTGCTTTTTCTATCAAATAGTAACAAACTCCATAAACCCGATTCTCGAATTTCTTCCAACTAAGTGGTTTTGAACTACCTTTACCACTATTATCAATATTTTGAAATGCAACTGAATCACCAGAATTACCAACTCTGAATTTAAGTACATCGATTATTGTTTTGAAATCGGTTAATGGTGCACCAGTCTTATCATCAATAGATTTGTCCCTATTATCAACTGTTGATATTTGAGGTGGAAATTTTTCTAATGCTGTACCTCTTAATTGAGAAACGTATGGAGTCCAAATACCTCCAATTACGTCTTCACCATGTGGGATCATACTGATGGACTTTCTTACGAAAAATTTAACAAAATCTGCTTTCAAGGTACCTTCTAAAAATTTCTTCTTACAAAGCATATTAGCAATTTCTCTACCTCCACTTCTCATAATCTTAGGTAAGGTATCACAGTCAACTACCAAAACACAATAGAGCCTGATGAAATGGTGTTTGTAAAGGGTATCAAAACATTTCTGTGCAATTGAATTCAATACCGGTTCATTCAATGGAACTGGACTATAGATTAGATTACCGGAGCCGTCACCTGTAGCTTTTGATGACTTTGAACTAGATCCATTAGAGTTGGTTTCACCATTGTCATCCATTAATTTCCTGATCACTTCTGCCTCAACTATTGCCACTGGCAAGTACTCATTACCGATGAAAACATCAAATATTGTACAATCATGAATCTGTCTTACCTCATTGGCTAATGTACCGAGTAAATGAGATGAGTAATGGTACCTAGTCCCGTTTCCAATCACCAACTCTTTACCTAATTTACTGTAAACTTTTTGATCTATCCAACTAACACGTTGACGGATTCTATCTTCGTATAGTCCAAGTACATAAAGTTTCCCACGGAATGTAAACCCAAGTAATCCTGTTCTCAAAAAGTCCATCTCCAACGGTCCTTCTGGACCTCTACATTTGGCATGAAAGATCAGTTTAGATTCTTTCTTTAATCCATAGAAACCACCTGATAAACACGGACTATCGATCCAAATTTCTCCTAATTCACCTTTACAAACTAATGTAGACAGCTCAGGATTTACAACTGCAAGTGTAGCATCTGGAAGTGGGTAACCAAATGAGTCAACCCTCAAAGTATCTTTAGTAGTTTCATCCACTGACAGTGGATCGATATCGATAACGTTGACTATATTTCGAGATAATGACTCTTTATCAATAAGAACTGAAGAAAGTTCATTAGAAGTACCATAATTATCATTTAATTGAAGTTTATCTGTATCACCTAACCAATCTCTAAGAGAAATTACCATCCCACCATATTCACTAAGAGTAAGCATTGGAATTACGGCATTATCTGGCAGTTGACATCCTAAAGGTCTTAAATAACGATGAGATAAAATTTCAATGAATTCTCCATCGATAGTTAATGCATTAACCAATACCCATTTAACCGATGAAAAATCAACTCTTTGAGTCTTTGAATAGTACCTTGTTGCATTTGGTGATTGTTGATAATCATAAGTAACTCTTTTCAAACCAATATAATCTGCAAGTAAAAGAGAAGCTCTACATTTTGAAATGATATTAGCATAGAGTCCTTGAGTTTCCATAACTCTTTGTGGTGCCCATATAAGTACATTACCCGAATAAACTGTGAAAAGGATTCCAATAATTAGACCAATCGAAAATCTTATATCAAGTGTAGCAAGTACAACTTTCTTAGTACGTTTATAATCATTAGCAGGACGTTGTAATTCATCTCCACTATTTGGTAAACTTGAAAGAGACATATTTAAAATTTTCATTTGATGAAGAATTGTACGATGACTTAATGCAATACCTCTTAATTCACCAACTGGAGATCTTGAAAATTCAACGTAAGCTACATCCGATTTTAATGAATCTTCTGACTTTTTAGTAATTTTAGAATTCCATTGACCTAATTCTGATTTTTTAATTGATCCAAATTCTGTTGTTTTCCATCTAATAAGTTTTGTTGGCCATTGAAGTCTATTTTGTGGAGTATTCATTTTATCTAATTCTTTTGCAATAACATCTGAATAAAGTACTAATTTTGAATTAGTTAAATTTATTATATTAAAAACTTCAAATAATGAAATATCTTGATGAATTGGTATAGCAGTAATTTCAGCAATAAAACATCCAAATAATGCAACTGCAAATTCTGTAACTTCACCATCTTTATATAGAAGAACCACGGTATCATTTTTTTTCAAAGCTAATTTGAATTTAATTTCATATGCTACTTTCATAGCTTTTAAATAAAATTTTTCCCATGTAATTGATGAAGTTTCTTTTCCTTTATTATCTAAAACTATTAATGCAGATTCTGTTTTATAAGTATTAGCTCGATTACTTAATATGGTTAAAAGACTTGGTTGATCAGGTTGGAAATCACTTGATCTTCTTGGATATAATGGTTTTTCTAATTTTGCTGGATCAACTTCAATTGCAGCAATTTGTTGTTGCTGTTGGTGTAATTTACTTACTGATTGCATAATTTGTTCTCGTCGATTGATATAAGTCCATTGATCAATGGTTTTATTAACAAGAAAATCTTCTTCTAACTTTTGAAGTAATATTACCATATCTGGAGGAGTATCTTGAGGGAATGTACTTAATGCTCCAATAGCTCCAACATTTCCAGCTGATGAAGTAGTAGCATTTGCATCAGTAGCTGAAATTGATGTTATATCAGGAACAATCGTAGCTGAACTCACTGCACGTGCCCGTCCGATTCCAGCATTTGGGATTGGCTTAGACATGGTAATCTTGTACTTTGAAAATAGTCAGATTTATTAGATTTATATTCGATTTTATAACCATATTTGACGTTTAACTAATGTCGCGGCCTTGAGGCACGGAGGTACAGCTGGCTAAATCAAGCCATGTCGTGCGACATCCATCGCTTTAATCGATGCAATACTTTTACTTTATATACTAATTCTTGTACATAGTTTTACCCAATATGAATCTACGACCCGTATTCCGAAGAAGTATCTTCATTGCATCGAGGAAACCACGGAGGTCAGCAAATCCCGTAAAAAAATCTCAAAAACCTCATCCACAACCTCAGCTGAAACTTACAGATTTTCTTCAACAAGATTATGAGTATATAAGTCAAGCTAAAGAAAGAGAATACCAAAAGAAACTCGAGGATTTAAAGTCACTTACTCTGGAAGTGGCCAATCTCATCCGACAGAAACGAAAGGAGGAAAAAGAAGCCGCTGGAAAAGAAACTGAAGAAACTGAAAAATTACAGTCTGAAAATTCAGGTATTCAAAAATTGGGTACTGAAAAATCAGACTCTGAAAAAGTCTACCAATCCCTCGTGCTGCCACAAACACATTCCACATCGCCGGTCCTTTCATCCTTGGCGTCTCCTGCTGTAAATATTCCAACCTCTATATCGGATAGACTAGGACTTGCCATCAAATACCTTGTTCAGAAACATAATCAAAATTGGGCATTGGTACTCGAACAGCTTAAGCAGTCAGGAGGATTCAAAGACATACCTGCCAATGACGCTCGAGAACTTGTGTTCAAAATACCTCCTGGTTTGCTTAAGCCATTGATATCGCCATTGAATAAAATGATGGGTCAGTCTCATATTAGCATTACACCTGCAATAGCAGATTGTTTTATTCGTGGTCTCTCTATAGATGCTAGGCTTGACGATGCCACAATCAAGAAAATTGAAAAATATGCAAATAAAGTAAGGAACGCAAGTGGGAAACTTAAACAACTGACTTATGAACTTCTTCTTCATGCTTATGGTAAAAATAACAACCTTGACAAAATCAATACAGTTCTCGAAGAAATGAAACAGTTTGGGATCCTGCCTACTCCAGCTTGCTACCAGAATATTCTTACTACATGTGTGTACCGAGCTAATGATCATAAGCAGGCAGTAGATATATTTGATTCTATGAAATTTTTATCAACGAAGACTAAACCAAATTCTAAGGCATACCAAGACATTATTGTATCTTACGTACGTAACGATGATATCGAAAGAGCTTTGGATCTTTATCAAGAAATGCTAGTAGAGAAGATCCCATTATCTCAAAAACTTTTAGTAGCTCTTGCTAGAGGTTGTTCAACTAGACCTGAATTACGTTACAAAGCATGGGATTTCTTATTTCTGATCTACGAGCATGGCTGGGAACCACACCTTGAAACCTATGAGTATATTCTTTACCTTGCTGCCAAAGATGGTGATTTACCATTAACTCGTGTTTTGTATAGAAAACTTGGTGATTCAAATTCCTTAACACCAAAATCATTTGCGTTTTTACTACTTGCTTATGCCCATTGTCCTGTTCTAGCACCTAAATCTTCTGATGATCCATTGCCTATCACCATGCATCATAATGGAAGAAATTTTAGAAGGAACATCCTTTCAGACTCAGATTTATCCATTGATGAAAATATAAGTAATCTTCCATTTCTTCCGTTACCTGATTTGACTTCTAAACAACAGATCTTAGCTGAGTCAAGTGCCATTTGGGCGCATACCATTCTTGCAAATCCTTCGTTTATCAATGAAGATAGTACAAATTCCTTCTTGAATATTGCTGCTAATACCGGTTCATTGGCACAATTCATCGATCGGTTCAATCAGCATACGTACCTTGACACAAAAGTTATCCCAGTAGAAACTGAAATCATTATAGAAGAACCAGATACGCCTCAAGAACCTGTCAATACTGAAGATTCAAATCAACCTCCTGAATCTTTAGAAGTGAATTCACAACCAACAAAATCAGAAACAACAAAATCACCCATGTTTCAACAGCTTCAAGGATTGAACAAAAAAGTGCCACGGTCTACTTTAACATATGTAATTGCATTAAAAGCAGCTGGATTTGCTAAAGACCTTAAGTTTGCTCAAAGTATCTGGATCGAAAGAGGAAAGTACCGTAAGAGTGATCATTTCAAGCAAATTAATCGTAAGCAAAAAGAAAAACTTGACTTCATGTTTGCTACTAGTATGGTTTCTTGCTTGACGAAAATAGGATATCTTGAAGATGCTTTAGCCATTTTGGTAAGTACTGAATATCAGTTTAGATGGACATGGAAAGAGCTCAGTCAATTATATGTTGCAGCAACTGACGTTGGCGATAGTAAGATCACACAAACAATTCGTGGAGTTGTTAAAAGAGCTCAAATTAATCATGAAGGTAAAATCAGAAGAAAAGACTACCGAAAGTATGTTTTGGAGAGAGGATATTAGCATATGACCTGTAAATAAATCTTGTATATAATGAACGTAAACGTTATGATCTACAGTAGTATAATAACTGTCTCTTTAGTACTTGAGACTTCAAAATTGTGTATTTACAAGATCTATTTGATGATAATTACAATGCCTGACTTCACCATAACTTTCTTCACATTATCTGGAGTAAGCTTAAATTTATCAGAGATGTGAGGTATAACCAGATCAAGAATCTGACCACGTTCCATAGTAAGGAGGGTTTCTGGTGCTTTGAATGAGCCAGCAAATTTTCCATTTACGTGAATTTTAAAATCTTTCAAGGAAGATTCAAGACGACTCATTTCCGGGAAGGACTCCAAAAATATCGTTCTCCATTTGCTTCCTTGTTTTGTTAGAAGAAGTTCCCAACATTCTTCAGATACCGCCGGAGTCACAGGTGACATTGATACTAGTAGTTTTTTATAGAAGTCTAGAATGAGTTGTGGGTGATTCAAAGATTGTTTATTCTTAATGCAGTCAAACACTAAATTTGTTAGTTTCATATAGTCCGAAATGATAGTATTGAATGAAAGGTCAGTTTCAATAGACTTGGAGATATTTTGAATCAAGTCTGCAACCTCGTTATACTTTGATACTTCAAAATCACTCAAGTAAGTTGAGCCAAATGTATTGCCGTTGATTGTAAAGTTCTCTGCATGGTAATCTTTTGCCAAAATACGAGGCTCCTTTCCATGGAACTCATCCATTTTTTCTGCTAGACCTAATACTCTGTTTAACCATCTATCAATACCTTGAATTTGGTCTTCGTTCCAGTTTAATGTATCACTAATTGGGGCTTGGAATAACATATGAGCTCTTGTAGCATCAGCACCGAATTTTCCAATACATTCGGTAGGATCAGCACCATTAAATTTGGACTTTGACATTTTCTCATAAGAAACTAAAGGATCATCACCGGTTTCGATTATTTTAGGACCTTGGGTCCAATTAAGTTCTTCAGGCTTTAAGTATCGGCCATTTCTTGGATCCTTAAATGTTTTACCTTGTACCATACCTTGTGTTACCAATTTTTTAATTGGTTCACCATTTACTTTCAGTGAATCCCAAAGACCAATATCACCTAAAAATTTGGCGATAAATCGAGAATAAAGTAAATGCAATATAGCATGTTCAACTCCTCCAATGTACATATCAATTGGCATTTTTGAGCCGTTTTCGTAACTGAATGGTTGTTGAGTATTTTTCAGGTCAAGATACCTAAAGAAATACCATGAGGAATCCATAAATGTATCCATAGTATCTGTCTCTCTTTTAGCAGGCAGTCCACACGATGGACACGGAGTATTTACAAACGAATCAATTTTACCTAACGGACTACCTTTAGCGAATTGAGTTCCTTCAACTTTTGGAAGTAGAACAGGAAGTTCTTCATCTGGTACTCCAACTGGGCCACACGATTCACAGTGAACAATTGGAATGGGTGCACCCCAATACCTCTGTCTGCTTATAAGCCAGTCTCTCAAACGTAGTTGTACTGACGGCCCACCAGCACCTACTTTCTCAAGAGCTGAAGTAATGAGTTTTTGAGCCTCTTTAACCGATAAGTCGCTGTATACACCAACATCTTTAAGAACCCCATCTTTCCCCGTATAAATCATCTCTTTACAGTCGGATTCTGGAAATACCGTTGCTTTCACTGGTAAGTCAGTGTGGGTATTCCAAAATTCAAAATCTCTTTCATCGTGTGCTGGGCATCCCATTACAGCACCATGACCGTAGTCTCCAAGTACATAAGATGCTACGTAGACAGGTATATCGAATGAAGTTCCTATTCCGTTTGATATGGTAATAGGAATCGATGCTTTGATTGGTAGTTTGTACCCTTGTTTTGAAGTAGAATCTGAATCAAGCAGTTCGACAAAATGTTTGAGTTCATCATCGTTTTCTGCCAATGCTTCTACCAATTTATGATTTGGAGCTAATGCAAGGTACTGAACACTAAAAATAGTATCTGGTCTTGTAGTAAAGACCACAACTTCACCGTGACTAGTTTTGAATTTAATTTCAGCACCAGGAGATTCTCCGATCCAATGACGTTGCATTGATTTAACTTTTTCTGGCCAACCATCAAGATGTGCCATATCTTCATTTAATCTATGAGCGTATTTTGTAATTCCAATAAACCATTGCTCTAAATTCCTTTTTTCAACGATTGCACCCGATCTCCATGACCTCCCTTCAGCATCAACTTGCTCATTGGCCAATACTGTTAGATCTACTGGATCCCAATTTATCATGGCTTGTTTCCGGTATGCCAACCCATTATCGAATAATAAGAGGAAAATCTTCTGTGTCCATCGGTAGAACTCCGGTGACGAGGTGTCAACTTCACGATCCCAATCGAAATCTGCCAACATTAAATCCATTTGTTGTTTCATTTTGCCGATATTTGAAGTTGTCCAAACTGCTGGATCAATACCTCGTTCAACAGCTGCATTTTCTGCTGGAAGTCCAAAGGCGTCCCATCCCATGGGATGAATCACATTATATCCTTTGAGTCGCTTGAATCTCGCCACAACATCGCTGATGGTATAAACTCGAAGATGTCCCATGTGTAGAATACCTGATGGATATGGGAACATAGAGAGAGCATAGAATGATGGAGACGAAGGATCCACTAAATGTTTTGAAGGATGAAGAGCCTGAACCGGCGATTCTTGTCGCCACCGCTCGGTCCACTTGGCCCCAAGATCCCGCAATCGGGGGGTGTGACTCGCTAGCCGAGTAGTCAATTTCATGGAGTTGATAGTTAAAATTTTCAATGGCTGCGAATGAGCTAATGTATTTAGAAGGTATAGAGCAGGTATTTATCAGGTAATAACCAGGTATTTAATGATGTTTATATTACAAGTATATACTTTGTTTATATATAGATGAGTATTATACTTTGATTATTTTTACAGCTTTTATTATACACTTGCATTGGTTCGATCCCGACGACCTATTAATGTTTTGAGAGAAGTGAATAATAAATCGCAGATACCTTCGTATCCTATTGCGTCCAAATTATTCAACACCTTCACTCGAAGTTCATCATAGCTCAAATCCAACCATTTCTCTCCGTCCTGAAGGATCTGGAGTAGGCTTTCCTCGGTCACTGGACCTCCGTGCCTAATGGTGAGTCCATCATGAGCATCTTCAAGGTCCCAAATCACCTCAGCAGAAACCAATGAAAAATTGGGGTTATGAAATACATTGCCAATAGTTCTTGGCCGAGCTAGATTTGCAAAGCTGAATACCCCGAGAGTAGAAAGCTTTTGAATCATTTCGGGAGGTACAAGAAATCCTTGACTGGCAGAATCTGGCTTGTCATCATAATGAAATGCTCTGTCTCGCCACAAGAAATTTAATGTGTCCATCACATAAGAATTTTGGAGTAACTGATATTGGCTATGAGTTTCTTGGTACTTATATCCCTTGATGTATGAGAGAAACCCACAAAATTCCGACACTACTTTTGGATTAAGATCAAATAACATCATGTACGCCAAAGAAGGAGGTATGAACGCTGCTTCAGCAACCAAATTCTGTTGTATATCATTTATATCAATCTCTCGAATCGATCGTAGTACCTGTGCCACTCGAAGGCGAGTATCCACATTAAATGCATGATAGTGTTCGACTACTATATTGTAAAATTGAGGAATCATTGAATTAAGAACCTGAAAGAATTCATGAGTATTGCCCCGAGTTTTCCAAATACTGATAGCAATACTGAGTTCACTGGACAATATACCAATTAGAGTATTCAATTGTATGGACGGTATGTCTTTGGGTATTATAGACGATAAATCAAGTCTTGTAGCTTCTTCTAAAGATAAAAATCTTAATAGAAGTAATCTCTGGCTGATATTGCCAGTATCATTAACAGATTTAGTCATATTTGGATTAGAAGCTTTGGAAGTGATATTCCCAAGGGCATAATCGCTGATGGCACTAAATTTTATGTTTGAACCTTGGATCAAGAAATCGTTCACGTTTATCATGACTTCTTTCAAGTCATTCAATGAAAGAGTATCGTCGAGAAAAGTTGAACGAAGGTAATAATCTAGTTTATCTATAGTTGGTTTGTTGCAAAGTGCTTCAAATACAAGAAAATATTTCTTAAATTTATCAGCACTTGAAGCAAATGTAGATGTGAATATACTGCTTACGTTAATAAACTTAATCTTTTCATAATTTGTAATGAAAGATTCAATGGTTGAAATATCAATTATAGACACTGATCCTGGTTCATTAAAGTTTACCTCAAGAATATCAAGATCAACCAATTCCATTGAGTTCATCTGTGTAGCACGTTTCTTACGTTTAGAGAATTTGGCAAAATTCGTATAGTGTTTCAAGTTTCGAGACATCATTGAATTATGCAACAAGTTCATATCTGCAAGTCTTTCCACAAACTTATTGCTTGGGTAGGAAAACACTCTAGGGTCAAAGGGAGGTAATGTGTTAAGATTGTATAATGATTTATCATGAGCATATGAATTGAAATCAATACCAGGGTTAACGTATTTGAATAATGCAATAAGACTTTTCAATGTATTATCAAGAGGAAATTTCAAAAACAATTCCACAACCAATTGGACGTGCCATGGCTTGAATGGGTGACGAGTCGGATTTGGAGAATTAACTACACTTAAAAATATTAAATTCCCAATCGAAGGTCTCAGGTACTCATATGTGAGTAAACTGAAAAGAATTGGTAAAGATCGTTTCAATTGAGAATAAACCGACAACTCAAAGAGATGAATCAGGCAAATCAACCATTCTAAAAGCTTCAGTTGTGTAGTGAATGCTAGAGCTACCAGCTTTTGCTTCTGACCATCTCTGAAATGATTTTGAGGTGCTTGTATACAACTAATGATCCGGGGAATTAGCGACGGAGAAAGAAGGTAGTGTTCTGTTGGCGATAAGATACTGATGAGGGTATTGGCTATGGGAACGGACACGGAACGGTTTACAATTAAAGTAAATAGTATATTGAATTCTTGTTGGGGTAAACCTCGCTTTGAGACGGTGCCAATTAGATCATCAGGAAGTCGTTTCAGTTTGGCCAACTGGTCAACAAGCTGCGATATATCGGGCATCCAGAATATAGTGCTAGATACGGGAAGACTCGAATGGTACTTGATATAGATATGTATACTAAATAGCTAGTATTTAATGATGTTTTTATTTAACGCGACTGAAAAATTTCAATGAGTAGTTGCAAAATACATCTAGAGATAAATAACAAGATTGTGTTCAGCATGATTTGGTAGCCAAAGACCAGGTTACTGGGTGCGGATGTAGAGCTGAGGTAATCTGTGGAGCTCGGGTGAATTTTGGGTGAATTTCAACTAAAATTAGGGAAGTTGGTGGGAATTTATTTTCATATGGAATCCAAGGATTATATTCCACCTGCTTCACGAAACCAACGAACTCCACGATCGAAACTGACTACACAGAGCCCTTCATTTGCACTATTCCCGGCCCCGGCTCTGATCCCTTTTTTAATGAATTGAACTCCCGAGGCAATACTTTGATCAACCGAATCATCGTGAACCGTATCTTCTAAATCGGTAATTGATATTTTAATTGTAGCTTCTCGTTCTCTAGTATCTAAATTCCACACTCTTACACATTTATCAAACCCACATGAGGCTAAGTAGTGGCCTACATCATCGAAACTGAGTCCCATGATCCATCCATCATGAGCAAATCCTCCAATTTTGGTCTTTGATGAGTGGGATGGTGTAGTCAAAGAACCAACATTTTCTCCATACTTTACATCGTATAAAGTAATAGTCCCACTACTTTGATTATCTCTAGCAACTGCCAAGAGACTTGCCCCTGGTGAAAATTCTATTACTCTTGGTATTGATGCACCATCACCACCTTCTTGTAAATCAGTAGAATGGAAATTATAAACTGGTTTTGTTGAATTTATCTCGTAAAGAATAACTTCTCCATTAGTGTATCCCACTGCTGCTTTCCCTTCATTAGATATCGCTAATGATACGGGGAAATAAGTATCTGATCCATTAGCATTAAGATGACCATGTTCAGTGAATGCCACATCTACATCGTCTCCATTCACCGAAATATCAAAATTATGAATCACGGTATTCCCATCTGCTTGAGTAACTAAAAAGAAATCTTGCTTTCCCTGACCATCTTTGTAAAAACCAGGACACCAGCATGAAGTAGATGATTTAAATTCAACGTTGGACATAGTATTGAGGTCTTCATTTAAAATCTTCTTGATAATAATCGAACCATCAAAGCAAGCAAATGCAATCAATGTGAGTTTAATGGTGGAATTAGGTAGCATATCTTCATAGATTGAAATATGATGAAGTCCAATCTTATTTATAAGTTTTCTTTCAACGTATTCAAGAGGATCATGAACTTCCTCTCGTTTATTATCCCAAAAATTGGCATACCCATCACTGGATATAGTGATAGTCCACTTTCCAGTGATGGCAACGCCCAGGATGTCCAGCTTATGAGCTTGTGCTGCACTAACTGTAGATATATACTGTTTACCCATAGATGTTTGAAATAGAAAAGAATAATGAGCGAAAAAATATGGCTGCTACGGTTGCAAAAAGTATCAAAATGTAAAACTTGTAGAAGCTAAAAACCACAATTTTGAGCAGTTTTTTAGTTTAGACTTTACATCATACTTGGCAAGTCTTTCAGCTTACATTGTTGGTCTTCTTGGACTAGGGAAATGTTACTGCCTTTCTTGTCACAATGACCCTGTAAAACAAGATCCGTAGTATAAAATAGCTAATCTAAAGCATATACTCTCAGGTATATAGTCTATCTTGAACTAATTACTTCATACTTGAACTACGTCTACTATCAAATAGCCTTTTGAATCAGGAATTCTCTTTGTATCAACGTTCTTTGAGTTTCTATATAAAATTCTCTACTCTTTGTGCGATTCCATTTTGTACTCATGGCTGCAACATCATGCTTTTCAGGACATTTTCATCTGGAAAAAGCTCTTCAAGCTCAGATGGAGGAGCCAGTGAGATAATTAGGCCAGGTGATGTTCCTCCTCTTCCTGCTTTGAAATATTCATCTTTAAAACCACATCTGGCTCAAGAGCTTTCAGACATGTCCAGGAGCGACATCACTGATCAAAGTGTAGATCCTTTTGAAACATTTAAACCTCTGTTAAGAAAATCTAGAAGTTGTGGTGATAGTCTTTCTACTCTTTTAAGGCCAGGCTCAAGACATCCGAAGAAAGTAAGATTCGATAAATTCACTAAAGATGGCCTGTTTCTTCAAAGTAATGATTGTGTTTCTCCACTTAAAGAAAATGAACTTAATTTCGACACTCCTTCAGGTCAAGCTGATAGTAACCAAGGCTCTCCCATATCCACCTCAGCTTATCTGGATGATACGCCACAGCAAGGCGATAAAATTAGTTTCACAACTATTAAAGAGTATAGAAGTCATGAGACAGATCAACAGAAACTATTTTCATCACAACTCTTCGAAGAAAATACTTCTACTCCTGAACGAATCACTTCCAACTCGGTATTCTACCCGCAATCTGTATCTCTGCCAAAAGTCACAAGCATACTTCTACACATGATGAATGAATTGACAAGAGTGTGGAAAGAGTTGCTGTTAGCAAACGAATCTTCTGAGAGTTTACCTCTTGATGCTGAAGAGTTAGTATTGCTGATCCAAAAGAGAGGTAATCACGTTAAGAATCTCTTACACGATCATATAAAGTCTAACGATGATTTGTCACGGGAAATTAATGATCTTAAGCAACAAAGAGATGGTAAGATGAAACAAAATCAAAATTTAGCACTTGAAATCGAAAATCTTAAAAAGCAACATGATCATGAATTAACAGCACATTCAAACATAGTAGCCGACTTTAAAATCACCATTCGTAGTCTTGAAATTGAAAATACTCTTCTTGAAAAGTCTGTTAGTAAGCTGCAAGATACTGTTGATTCAGTTAGGGAAAGTTTAGAAAAAACTCACGAAGAATTAATCTCCAAATCCGAGAAATTCGAAGAAGCTCAACTAGTCATAAGTGATTTGATGCAACAGCACCAGACTAGACTTGAGTTTTATAATACTCTTGAGAAAAACCTCGAAGAAGAGAAAGAGAAGAGTGTTTTATGTGATACCCAGTTACTGTCTCTAAAAGTAGATTTGGCTGCAAAAACTGAAAAATTACTCACTCAAACAAAATTAATTGAAGAATTGAAAGAAGATTTTGAAAATAACTCTAGTTTATTGGAAAGCACAGTTAAAGCTTCATCTCTCAAAGACGTAGAGTTGAAGGAAGTCCAAAAACTGCTTTCACTTTCTGAGTCACAAGTTGCTCAATTAATTCGTAAATTAGACAAAAAAGAAGCAGATGTGCTTTTACTTGAAGCAGATATCGAGAAGAGGCAACAAAGTTACGAACAAGATATTTCACAAATCAATGAAAAGCATAATCAGAACAAGATGGATTTAGTAGAAAAATTAGAAATATTGGAGGCCGTAAATGCCGAGCTTTTGTTGAAGTCAGAATCAGCCGAAAAAGAATTGGCTGCAAAAAGCCAACAACATCAACTAGAAGTAAAAGATCTCGAACGGAAGCTACAAAAGGTGGCATCAGAGCATTCACAGCTGAAACAAGATATTCACAATCTCGAAAGCCAATCAAACGAGCACTTATTGAGTAAGAAGTCTATTGAATCTAAGTTGTTACAATATCAAGATCAATTAATGCTGAAAGAGACCATGCTTGATCAGCTCTCCAAATCGCATATTCTTCTAGAAACCACTCTCAAAAGATTTGTGAAAGGTGTGTTCGAGGCACTCATGCCAACATTACAAGAGCAAAGCATCAAAGAATTCAGTGAACTATACTATCAATTTATAGAGTATGGTCTTTTCGCAGAACCAGAGGCTGTGACACTTAAAAAGATGGTTCAAAATTTACTCATTGCACTCAGATCGCTTATGGATCAATTTTTCGAAATGAAACATAAATTAGATTATGAGATCAACGATAAGCAGAGATTTGTAAATGATTTACTTGATCGGTACACTCAGTTGATTGTTGAAATGCTGCAAAAAAAATAGCCAAGTTGTTGCGAATTTTGGCATAAAGTTGCAAAATGTGAAGAAATAGAGTATATTTTCAAATACGTAAATAATCTAAGTGTAGCAACAGCATTTGTAGGCACATGACCAATCAATACCAACTATAAGATCTTATCAATTCAAGTCCAGAACGATGGGCGTCTTCTTGCTGAATGCTGAAATAGATGTCAAAATTATCCTTCACACACACAGACAAACGAGCATGAGAAAAACCAACCATCAAAAGCTTCAATTCTAATATCCTTAAGATGGGTGAAATTGAAAATTCGTTCGACGAACAAATCAAGAACCAGACAATCTTCTCTACACCATCAGTGAGAGAATTTGGAGGTAATATAGCCGTTAGAAACAAATCAGAAGTGTTTATTGCCGTTGGAAATGTAGTTAGATATTGTCAAATTAATCCAACCAATAATAACTATAGACTTATTAAACAAACTGGAACTCAATTCACTATAGAAGAACTTACTTTCAGTCATAATGAGCATTGTCTTGCTTTAAAGTCACAATACAATTTGGCTGTGGTGGCATTACCTAAAGCACTTTGGACAAATTCAGAATCAAAGTATAGTTATTTTGACCTTGGTGAATTTAAACTGGGTATCAAGAAAGTTATTTGGCATCCAATGGTTTCACACGGGTCTGGTTTGGTTATATTAACTAATCAAAATACCATTCTTTACTACAATATTTTCCTTTCAACAGCAGAGCCAAGAAAAACTATAAAGTTATCAGATTTTGAAGAATTTAGAGGTAATACTGCAACATCAATATGTTTTGGATCTGAAAATAGCTTGGATGGTGCATGTACATTATATATCACAACAGCAAGAGGTTCAATCTTTGCATTGAAAAACTTTGTTAATAATGATGGGTTTTTCAGAACAAAAGCTAGTGCTATTGATGAATTTTACGATAGAACAGTTGATTTTGCATCAAGAATAAAGAGAAAGTTCCCTAAATCTACTCAAAATGATCATATAAACAAAGCTTTACTGACTCAGTTAACTTTAGCTCAAGATTTGAAAAATCAAGCAAAGGATGTAACAGAGTTATACCTTCCTACCAATATACTTGAAAGTTTTAAGTTAGAACTTATTAAACTTAACACTTCAATGACAGGACCTATCAAAGATATAATAAACTTACAAGGGTCACTGACAACAACTGCATTTGCTATCTTAGTAGAAGAAAAATCCGATGTTTCAGTGAAATTTTACCTTGATCAATCATACCCACTAATAATCCAACCAAGTTTTGATCAAGTTGTTGACGATAGTTCTCTAAAATCATACGCCAAGCCGAAGAGAGGGTTTGGTTTCATCGACGAGGACGATGTAGTGACGGCTGACGATCATAAACTATACTGGAATCGAGCCAAGAATGCATTATCACTTGCTAGCCACGATGTTATGCAAATGGAAGGACAATTATCAAACTTCATCCCACTAAGCAAAAACACCATTGGATTCAAAGTAAATAACAATCTTATCATTATAGGTACTAAAGATTGGTTGAAGAAAATTGAGAAATATAGATCAAGTAATAGAAAAGATATCTTATTTGGAGTTGAGAAACTAACTACACATGATGATTATGTTTGTTTCATATCGACAGATACACCAAGATACTCAAATCATTTGGTTAAATTTGATCCAAAGACAAATACCTTGAAAGTTCATAACATATCATTCAAACCAAAAAAATCACATAAAACCACACCGGAATTAGAAGACAAGAAAGAACCTGAACCAGCACTGGTCTTGAAAAGTTCTAATGAGGAATTCAGTCATAAATTAGCATTATTTTCACAAATATCTACCAAAGATATCTTCAAGAATGTTAAAAAAGAATATTTAAACAAAGTTGCTAGTGAAGATTCTCATGAAGTTTTACGTGAACTCTCAAAAGCTGCCTCGAACATAACTGTGGCTTCAGATAATTTGAACAAAGCTATACTTGACGTACAATTTCGAATTGATTATCAAATATTGGAGTTAGAACACGAGGTTGGATCATTGAATAAAACAAGAATATCGTTATCTGAAAAAGATACCAACAGTGATGAAATCAAATTAAATGCCATCAAAGCACGTCAAGATGCTATTACTGAAAGACAAAATAAGTTACAAGAAAAGTTAATTAAAAAATTAGCTCAACTTAAAACAGGTCAAGATCTCCCATTATCCAAACAAGAGAAAATTTGGTTTAGAGAATTGAATTCGTTGCATCTCAAAATCAGTAAGAATACTCAAGACGATAACTCATTAGTTACAAGAGTTACAAACCTTCAAGATCAATTCAAGCAATTACAAGAGCATTTGAAAAAAGGAGAAATTATGAATGCTGATGATGATCTTAGTAATCGTTTAGCAGGTTTGAAATTAGAACAAGACTTGTTTAAATATAAGGCCTGGCTCATTCAAGAATCTACCGGAATCGAAGCTGCTAGAAAGAAAGCTGATGATTTATTAAGATTACTCTAATACTCAAAGAAAGCTGATCTATTAAGATTACTTTAATACTAATTTACTTATGTTACATACTAATATCAAATCAGTGTCAATAAAGAACAACATGTTTATGATTTCTCTAACCAATCACCAAATTGAGTTATTCTATTAGATTCATTATCGTCATTTTTCTTTTCGAATGTTTCGTAGACTTTCCCATCGTATTTAAATACATTTAGCTTTAGTCCATCAAAATAACGTCCTTGAAATGCTGATATACAGGTATTTGCCAGTTCGGGTTTGGCGAATTTGATAGTGACTACTCCACTTTTATCATATATTTTCACTTTGGTTATATCATTACCAATTCCGAATTTATCACATTCTTCTTGAATATCTTGTTTTAAATCTAATTCAAGAAGTGGATCATTTTGTAGTTCTTCAAGTCTGAACATTTGTTCTAAAACCACCATTTTATCCCATATCTTTCTTTTAATGATTTCAGATTTATCTTCAGGCACGTCATTTTCATCCCATTCCGAAAGTTTTTGTCTCATAATTTCTTTCCGTTTATTAAGTAATTGTTTCTGTTCAGCAGTAAGTGTTTTCTTTGAAGCCTCAGTATTTTCAGTTTCGGTAAACTCTGCTGGTTGGACTTTAATAGTGGTATTATAGTTTTTTATAGAAGTACTCAAAATAGTATCATTTAGCATATCTATAGCTGTAGGAACACTTTCTTTAGCATGATAAATAACCAATGCTGAATGTTTAAATTGATTGTCATCATCATAGTATAATTTGACTCTTGGTTCTCCTGTTTTATAATCTTCAGATATCATTCCAAATTTACTAAATACTTCAATTATTTCATCTTTAGTAATTTCGGATGGTAAGTTAGATACATAAACACTACTTGTCTTTTGAGTTATACGATCTGCTTTAAGTCTTTGAATTTCATCTCTCACTGCCTGGAGCTTCTCTTTCTTAAGTCTCTTGATATTGGCTTTATTCACCTCTTCATCATCTGGAGGGCGCTTCCCCGATTCATCAACTGTAGGAATCCATTTTTGAAGTATAAAATTGAAAGTGTACTCAACACCATCTTGTTCGAGAAGCCACTGAGACGTCGACTTATCTAGTGAGACACGCTCGTCAACACTCTCTAGTAGCTCAGGTTTCTTTCCTACTAACGAAGGATGTGGTGGCGGTGCTGGAAATGCCATATATAGATTTAATGAGTTGGTATGAGATTGAAATTGAGATGAGATATATCCGTGTGGTAGCGCCGAGAAAATGTATAGAGTGTGGAATAAATTCAAGATATTACCTATTGATATGTGTATAAAGTGTTCTTGTCAATATTAAGCTACACGTATATGGATGAATAAATAGGGAGGTGGTTATAAAGGTTTTAAGCGTGGCAACCAGAGGCTGCATATCACTGTAGTGACTTGAGACGGTTTTGCAGCCATTACAGCCAAAGCTAGGCTCTCTTTTGATCATACATAAGAACAGCATTAAGTAATACAGAAAACCCATTGGCCACCTGCTCCGGGGTACTGTATTCCTGTGGATTATGACTGACTCCATCCTTAGAGGGAATAAAGATCATTGAAGTAGGCACTCTGGAACTAGTAGCACAAGAATCATGGCCAGCTCCACTAACAATGTGTCTTACTTTATTTGATCCAAATAAGGATACTGCCGATTCTTCCACACAGCTGATACAATCTTGATGAAATTTCACCGACGGTGAAGTATAAATATGTTCGAAGTCAACCGATAATGATTGTCCTGTAGTCTTTGCAATTGAACCAAACAGCAGTTTAATTTCATCGATTATCTCTGCTAATGAATCATCCTTAACATGTCTGGCATCAATAGTGAATGAAACATCACCAGGAATTACATTTACCACCCCAGGAGCTACGTTGAATACTCCAACACTAAAAAGACCATTGTGAGCTTTGGCAATTTCGTTACCTTTGACTAACATATGAGAAGCTGCTAATAAAGCATCTGATCTAGCACCAAAAGGCGTGGTACCAGTATGACTAGCCATCCCAGTAACATTTACCTTATACCAAGCATAAGCTTGAACACCGGTGACAATTCCAATTTCTTTATCTTCATCTTGCAATATAGGACCCTGTTCAATGTGAATTTCAAAATGAGCAGCAATAGGGTTGGTTTTATAAGAAGCGGCAATATCACCCATATATCCAATACGTTTCAATTCATGCTCAACAGTGATTGAAGGATCATTATCCACTACTGATTGTAGTTCATAAACGTATTTTTTTGATATTTGTTCTGACCATACTGATGATGCCATTATTGACATCGGGAATCGAGCCCCTTCTTCATTAGTCCAATCAATTACAGCAATAGGGTAATTTGGAACATAATCATTTTCCTTCAAGGTACGAAGTACTTCAAGACCAGAAAGTACCCCGTAAATACCGTCGTATCGACCTCCTGTAGGTTGTGTATCTAAATGAGATCCAATGGCTGTAGGTGGTTTAGAATTATCTTTCCCCGGGTAAATGGCAAAAATGTTCCCTAAGTCATCTATCTTGATAGTACATCCAAGACTCTTAGTTTCTTGAATAAACCAATCTCTAACTTGCTTGTCTAAATCAGTAAGAGTTAATCTGCAAACTCCAGTTTGAGTTGATTCTGGTCCCCAAACTCCTTTAGCGCCAAACTTCTCTGCAGTTTCGTGGATGGTACCCAAGAGGCGACCTGGTTTAATTGAAAAATTGAACATAATTACCAATTTAAGCGTACAGCCAACTTTAAATAGTGATCTTCTTATCAGAGAATTCCGCTTGCGCTCATCATATGTCGGTTAACATGTACGAAAATGGCAATAAGCCAGATTAGATCAATGGCAGCATAAGAACAAAAAATTGGTGAAAATTCAACTATAAGTTAAGTTTAGTTTTTGGATGTCTAGAAAGGCTGTCAAGTGTTTTAGTCGATGAGTCTGATGACTTGACATGGTGTAAATTTGGCAAGTGAAAGATCGTGAGTTAAGATTGATATATTCCTAGCCTACGATAGTCTCCATAGTCTCCATGATCACTACAAGGCAGGGACTTGGTCGGCAGTACGATTCCAATTTACTTGGAATAGTCTTCTCTTCCTCTGGATTTACTGAAATTTATTTGTGGTTATTGATGGTGGTTTTTGATTGGTAGTGGTAGTTTCTTTTTCCATAGTGCCTATTCCGGATCACGGAAATCCTAAGAAAAAGTAGCGAAGTAAAATTAATTTGTATAACGATATAAATCACTACACAACTAATACCATGTTTATTACCAGGAACATAAACAGACTTAACATTCGTTCAGCAAGCCTGATTGCACGTGGGACCCGATTATTTTCTCATAATTTAGGTAATACAGAATACACTCCACAACCACCAAAGTTACCAAAGGAGCAACAAGAAGAATTTGAGAAACTTCAAAGAATAGCCAATTCCCAAGCAGCTATTGATGAATTCAATCGTCAAGTCAAGGAAAAGGGTAGTGCTGATAGCGATTTACTTACTAAAACATCCAAAGAAGAAGCTCCTTTGAATACAGATATTGGAGGATTTGCACCACAATTTTTCAAACCAGTTCCTGAATTTGAAGGTGATGTTAATCCAGTTACTGGAGAAAGAGGAGGTCCTAAACAGGATCCTTTAAGACACAAGAATGACTGGTCTTTCAACGGACGTGTCACTGATTTTTAAACGCATAATGATAAAACAGTATGGATATGACGTACTGAGTTAATAGTATAACCAATAGATAGACTAATATATGAAATTTGGTGCTACAAAATCGTAGTGAGACTATATATGAATGAAAATCGTAAGATAGACTATATATAATTGTTTGGTCTGGTCATGATCGTAAACTCGTTATAGATCTATGTAAAATCAAAGCTTGTGCTAGGAGAAGATCTGTTAAATGTGATGTCAAGGATTAATATTTACTGGGTTTTACTGCTGAAGATTCCAACCGTGCAACTTTCTCTTCTATATCTATCCAAAACTTATTTTCACGAAGAAGAAGGTCAACGTATTTTTCAAAAACAATCATATTCTTAACCACGAGTTTATGAAAGTTATTTGAAATTTCTTCAACTTGTTGTTTCCTCAGAGCCACTTTCACTAAATCTTTATCGAAATCATGATTAACCTGACTAGATTCCACGTAATTAACAAGACGTGAAATATCCATATTAGCTAATTCATTTAAATTATTATAAGCTTGCTTAATAGCTGGATATTTCACAAATACTAGTTCTTGCTTTTCTTCAATACTAACTGATGAATCAATTATAGAATCTTTTCGTTTACCTAATTTAAGATCATTTATGATATGTTGAAGTGTAATTAATTCAGGGTTATTACTGTAAAGTTTATCTAATTGACGCTGAATTTTCGCTATTTGAATCACTAGTGGATCATTTGAACGAGATTCAGATAGTTGGAGCTCTAATTTCAGTATCCGATCATTTATCAAATCTAAATTCATAGCTAAGAAAACAATAAAATGTAAAGAGATACTAAGCAATACTAAGAACTACTAACCTAAAATCACTAAATGTACACTAAAAATAACCTAATTAAACTACGACTAACGTTGCGATACGCTTGACGATATTCGCGTATCGCATTTGGATGCAGCTGTTATGCATAACTGCGTCCAAGACGTCTATTGTGATTTGCAGCATTCAAATATTTACATTAAACGATTAACGATTTTTAAGCTTAAATCTTCAATTGGTGTAAACTTAATTTTAGACAAGTTTAGTTGCTGGAACTAGCATAAAATATTGTTCGCTCCATTGCGTCCTGCATAAAAGCATTGGACCCATAGTTAAACACAAAATAAACATCAACTGAAATTGGTCATATTTATTTCACTTGTAAACTCATAAATAGTCAATTATTATTAATTTGCTACTATAATGGTTGGATTATTTTCAAGAAAGAAGAAGCAGGAGTATCAAGGATTTTCAAAATATTCTTATACTCCTCAATATGAAACATCTTCTGCATCATCATCTCTTGCTAATTCAAATAGTGCAGGACAAGCGGCTCTAGCGGCTTTAAAACTTCATAGTCAACCTCATCAACCTCAGCAACCTTTGAATGATAGAAATAATAGTATAAGAAGAGCCAATTCTTTAAGTACAGCTAATAGATCAAATTCTCTACGTACTTATTCTTATCATCCTAAAGGTTCTTACGTTCCAGGTCAAAGAGTTACTTCATTGACTTCAAATCCATCAAGACAAATCCCTCGAGTGAATTCCCTTTCATCAAATCGTCACAGCTCTTACCAACCACATAGAGAACCTGCTGTCGTTTCTCATGCTCCTGATCATGGTTCAGATGATGATAAAGTAATTATTACTACTAAAACTACAAAAATAGTTGATTCTCAAGGTAGAACTCAATCAATTACTACCGAAACCATTAAAACATTACCCGATGGATCTAATGTCATTGAAACAACTACGAAAAATATGTCCAGAACAAATTCTAGAAATAATTCAATGATGTCTGGTGGTTATAATCTTGCCAAGATTGACGAAGATTTACGTGATTTCGATTATAATTATGAAATTGACGGGCATGATGGTAAGGGTACTAATAACTACTTAAGTGTAGACGGTCATGATGCTAGGGGCAATAATTCTTTAAATTCTGATGTTTATGATAGTAAGGGAAATAATAACCATTTGAGTTCGGGACTTAAATTAAACGTACCTGAAAAACATCATTCACTTAGAAAATCTGATGCCGACTCAAGACAAATTGCTGAAAGATATACACCCGAACATAGCGTTGATTCTTCCCCATCAAGACCACTTAAATCTATTCTCAAAAATAAACATGCCTCGTCTCCATACCTGGAAATTGTTGATGATGGTGAAATCTCCAAACATCCTTATTCGACTATTGCAAAAACTGAAAATTCAAAAGTAAAACTTACTACTTCTCCTGGTGTCATCCGTCATGTAAGTAACGATAATAGTCCATTACAGTCTCCGGTATCATTTGCTACTGCCAGACACGATGACTTAACTTCACCAGGTTCTCCTTCAAGTTCAATTAAATTTTCATCTGAAGTAGAGACTATACCAATTCAGTCATCATATCAGAAAACACCAGAATTGAATAACCAAGAACTTTACGAAAAGGCGATGCAAGTAGCAAGAGAAAAAGTATATGGCTCAAAACAATTAGCACCACCTGTTTCTATTCCTAAAACTGAAGAACTGCCAAAACTGTCACCACCTACTTCACTGAAAAGGACTTTTTCACTTACTTCTAATTTATCCTCTCTTATTGAAAATAAGAACAATAAAGATAAAAGAATCGATGAATTAACTCATCTCGGTGTGGATGATAATTATAGGTATGAAAACCATCACCGAGACTTTGCCATGCATTCTCTTCGTGACTCTGAGCCAAAACAGACAACTAGGAAAGAAAGAGCTAAAGAGGAGAAGAAGAAGTATAAAGAGGAGAAAGAGAAAGATAGCATACTACGTAAACAACTGCAAAAGGAGCAAAAAGTTAAGAAGAAGTCTAGTGGACTTAGCTTGTTTAAGCGTAAGAGTGAAAAAAGTGAAAAGAATGAAAAGACTGAGCCAGTTGATATCACTGATATTAACTCAAATACCAGTGTTTCAGAGCAACAAAAGTCATTTCCAGAGTCAAATAATCAACAACCAAAAGCAAACGCTCACGAGACTGTTTTCGACTCTGGCCAAACACCAACAAACCAAATTCCTATCATTGCAGAAAGTAACGAACCATCAAATGGACATCCCAACTCGGCAGTAACAAACCAAATCCCCATCGTCGAAGACACCAATGATATTCCGAAGACTCCAGTTAGCGGAGTTCCAGACTCTGTTCCAGACCCTATAGTAGATACAACAAATGAGTCTAGTCCACAAAAACTGGCTTCATCAACAAATCTGCGTGACTTTAACCCTCTGACTTTTGTTGTCAATCAATCGAACAAACCATTAGCTCCAGTCATTGATAGTTCACCAAGTACGGTTGTAAGTGCCAACTCTGAAAATAGAATTGAAGAGCGGCCAGTTCTTAGTGAAAAGAGATCATCGAAATTTGTTATCCCTATCCAGGTTCCTGTATTAAGTCAATTGTCGCCGGATACGAACACAAATATCGATGAATTTTCTGACGATGCTATGAGTCACGGTGAGATTACCATTGACACTATCAAAGAAGAAGACGTTGGTGATGTTGACGAACAAAAGTCGAATGTATTGGAGAATGAGTTTGTAAGCAATCAGAAACAAAGTACTTCAGAGCAAGACTTTGATGAGAGACCAAGTGCCTTGGAGGATATTTCTTTTGACAATCAGAAATTCAGTGCTTTACAGCATGACTCTACAAATGATCAAAAAGCAAGTGCGTTACAGCATGACTCTTCAAATGAACAGAAATTGGGTGCTTCGCAGCTTGACTCTAATGAAAAAGTAATTGCGTCGGAGGATGCTCCTGATGCCAATTCTGTTCGGGAACCCGACGTTCAATCAGACAATACCGTGCACGATTTAAGATATGGATCATTTCCTACAATTGTGGCAGCAGAAGATAACAGTCCTGTTATTTTGAGTGATGCAATTGATCCTAAATTAAAACAAAAGGATACTTTCAATGATAGTTTTCCGTCGTTGGTGTCACAGTCTCCTGCCAAAGAAGTTAATGCTGTTAAGGATGAGGCAAATGGTCAAACACGTGGTGAAACTGAAGTACCTCAAGTCCAAACACAACAAGTGTATCCTGATGAAGCTGTGCTGGAATCACAGCTTAAACTGCCTAAAAAATCAAAGGATAGAAAACTGAAGTTGAAACAAAAATTTTACAAGTACTTTATCAATTCGTATAATAATTAATAGTAATTCACGCTGGTATGCAAAGTAGAGCAGAGTGTAGACCTCAATGGCCAGTCATTAGTATGTGTAGGTACCGAAGAAGAGAGTATCGCTTTTTGGATGAGGTCCGGAGTTAAGGTGGGTGTAGACCTCTGGCCCTAGAAGAATGTTATATGGCTGATATTTCACTTTTCAGTATGCGATAACATCAAAAACTTTTCAAGACTTCCAAATACTCCAACCACCATGTCGGAATTCGAAGACTTACCCCGCATCTACTCAAGAAACACCGTAGACCCGAACTTCCGCCTGCTCTGTATGGCTTGTCGACGCGGCGACATTGACCAAGTTGAATCACTTCTTTCTATCCCTCATATGAACGTTAATCAAATGGATGAATGGAATTACAGTCCGTTGATCCTTGCATCTCTTTGTGGACACATCAAAATCGTGGAACTTCTATTGTCAAGAGGAGCCATGTGCGATAGAGATACTTACGAAGGAGCTCGGTGTGTTTACGGTGCATTGAACGATAGAATAAGGAATCTTCTTTTAAGCTACGATATTAGCAAGAAAGTTGATGTTTCTCAACCTTTTGCAACTTATTTGAATTCTTTACTTAATCCGTTACTGGAAGTGTCCAATAGAGATATATGTTTTTACTTCCCACATATTCAAGGGACTTTGGTTGGGGATTTATCTTCATTTAAATTAAATAGATGGATTTTGGCTGCTCGTAGTGAGTACTTTGCCAAAAGACTACTAGATGGACCATGGTCGAAAACAAGTATAGTAAAAGTAACATCCATGGATCCTCAGCTTTTCTCTATAGCCGTAGACTATATTTACATGAGAACTCATAGAATCCCATTCCATAATAAACCCGAAGATATCATTAGAGCTGCTAGGTTATTTGGACTACCGGGTCTTGAAACTGCAGTTAACAAGGTTATCAATGATACTTATGTTAAGACATTGAAGGTCATCCATGAAGCGTCATTTGAAATTATCGACACCGGGAAAGATCACATGATGGAGTTCTGTAATAAGATTACTGATAGTAAAGTAACAGTACCTATCGGAGAAGAGATTGACTTTGAAGATATAGAAACGCTGGCTTACATTACTGATTCCATGAAAACACAATTACTCAACAGCCCGATCATACCTGATGTAATTGTATCTTGCATTGACGTTGAAAATGATCAAATCCTCTATTATCCAGTTCATAAGTCAATGATTGCCAAATTAGAGTATTTTGATACTATGTTCAAATCGGACCTATACTTATCTACGCAACCAACTCTTCCAGAAATAAGCGACAACGAATACACCAGGGGTGAACCAGTAGTGGCAAGACATGCAATTGTTCCTGGTGATGTTCCTGTAATGCAACTTTGTCCAAGTTGTACCAGCCGTGAGACCGCTGAGAGTATTCTTGAATTTATATATTTGGACACCATACCTGAAGTACCGCTTAACGAGATTATCGAGCTACTCTACGCCAGTGATGCTTTAATTAGTGAAGGATTAGCTAAATGTGCCGTTCGGTTGACTTCAGTACTCCCATTAGAGTCAGTCGACGCATTCAATAAAGTGGCTGCAAAAATTGGATATGACGCCTACGATTTAATTAGGATTGCATGGAAAACAAGCTGTGATCGTCTCGAGCAGCATGTCACCAAGTATTTGGCCGATAACTTGAAAGAAATCTTGGAAAAAGAAGGAGATAAATTGAAATTGTTGATTAAAGAAAGTGCTAATAGAATTAAACTTAGACAAGATACTGACACCATCGAATTAGTTGATGATATAAGATATTATCTTACCCAGAAATACAACGTTACCAAAACCACCCAGAAACTCGATATCTTTGCTACAAGCATAAGTAATTACGATAATGACATTGAAATTATTGACCAATTGCTTGAACAGCTTGCTTTGGAAGCGTAGTGCCGGCCTCAGTTTTTGCAGCCCTCAAATTTTTCCATTCTCCAGTACTAAAATCTCTAATATATATATGAATCTTATAATGTTTCGAATTTTACCAAAATCTGTGATTCATGCCGTCAGACCCGTTTCATTGCTCAGGTCGTCGCATATGTTCCGTCCTCAAGTTTTGGCTTCGATTTCGTTTTTGCAACCATCAATAAAATCCTCACTTTTAACATCTAGGAATTACTCCACTAAAACTGCACCACCTCCACCACCTCCACCACCACCTGCTCATGATAAAAATGCTAAGGGGAAGCTTCTTCTCACGAGAATAACCAATGCATTCACGTTTTCGCTTTCTTCAGTGCTTGTAATTGGAGCATTAGGAGTTGCAGTTATTGTAGTTGGGCTCATATTGTCAGAATTATTCCTTCCATCTGGAGAAACCAGAACTTTTAATAAAGCAGTTAAACTCATAGAGAAAAACGAAAACGTTCAAAAAGCATTGAACTTCCAACCCGGCGAAAGATTGAAGGCATACGGAGAAGTTGCTGGTGGTAAATGGGTTCGTAATAGACCAGTGCAAAGTGTAAGATCAATTGGTAAAGATGGCAAAGAAAGATTACTTATGAAATTCCACGTAGAATCAAATACTGGACTTCATGGAAGTGTCATATTAGAACAAATCGATACCTCATTTTATAGCTCAGAATTTGCTTACATTGCATTAGATATGCCTCGTTCTAAAAGAATCTATATAATTGAACCAAAATTACAACCAAAATCAAAAGTTGGAGGTGCTGGATTTTTGGGACTTAAATGGGGGCCTAAGAAGGAAGATTAGGATGAAGATTAGGATGTACATAATAAATCATACTTAGCTAAACATTTATTGTAGAAAGATGCCAGATTTGCAACGAGTTATAAACTATCTGTTTAAAGTAACAAGCCAGCTACCAACGCCAACCAGCTGGCGGTGATTCTCGAGGCAATTGACTTCTTAACGCCCTTTGGTTTGTTAAAATTATGGTACGTTGTATTGAATTGTTTATGGTTTGACCCTTCAGTATCGCCATACGAAAACACCAACAGGTTGCCGATTGCTTCCCTACACGAGCGACCGTCTTGACTAAACAAGTCATTCAAATCAGGTCTGGTCTTGGTGGAAATAAGAACTGCTCTTCCGTTGAAATCACACATCTCCTTCTTGTTACCGTTAGTTTCGTAATACTTATTAACAGCATAAGATGCTTTCTGGCTGAATGAGCAATCACTTAGCAGACCGTAGTATCCAATTGAACCATCGCCATATAGTTCCAGACAGTCTATGCTGGAACAGACTTCATTGAGTAGATTTGGATGCAGAAACCTCGTATATGGAGATACTACGCAAGACAACGTCGACTGAAGACATTCACATTTTCCCTTGTCAGGCAGAGGAGGAAGGTTTATCGAAGCCTTCCAAATATCATTAGTTTCAGAACACTTTGGAGGAGGTATAGTTGAAGGTGAAGAACCTTTTGCCTTGACATGAAGTCTTTGCAGCAAGGTATTGAAGTCTTCAAGTCGAATCACTCCTCCAGTCTCGTCAACCAGAACAAGACCGTACCCATTCAGGTTATTGAAGTACTCGTACGCAATTCCTCCCGACCATACTTGGGACATGGTATTTCCATACAATGCTTCTACTTCTGTGAATGGACGGGGCGATAAGGTTTTGCAGCCATATTCACTGAAGAATAAAGGCACCGGGGACTTTGCAAACTCTACGGTTCTATCTCTGTATCCTGATGTAGAATACGTTGAGTAACCACACCATTCGTAGTTATTTAGACCTAAGAAATCTGCTGTTTCATCAGAAGTCTCGTTCTGTGAACATACAAAGTAATTAAAAAGCTGCTTTCTGATCTCGGCATCGTCATTGGATGTGTATCCCACTGGAATTTGCCTATACTTTTTCTTTTTGATATACTGTTTTACATCTCTTATTGCTGCTTTAACAAACGGTGAAGCGTCGGTATTTGTCTTGGAATTAGAAACTTCATTTCCTGCAATGAATCCAAGTAAATTGCTGTATTTATGCATAGCATCCACCACCAGGACGTACCTATCGTACAATTCTGTGTCCCAGGTTGGATACTCTCTGTTGATGGAGGTTTCAGGTTCAGACAAGTCAGCGAGAACGTAGATTCCAGCATCAGCGTATCCTTTCATACAAACGTCGTGGTTGGTATTGGGGTCGATCTGGTAGACTCTAACGACATTGACTCCGAGATCTACAAGGTGTTGAAGGTCTCTAAGACAAGTAGTAGTGTTTGCCATGGAATCGGTATAGGGTAAGTAGTTGTCGGAGCCTGTTTTCTGATACGAAACTCCTTTGATGAAGAATTGAGTATCGTTGACAAAGAACTTGTTGCCTACCACGGTGACCGAGTTACTGAGTCCGGCGACAAGGTAGAGGAGGTAGAATATCGTGATGTATTTTATCATGTTGGTGATTTTGCAACCATTTCGCAGCCACAAATAAGTAATACATGTAATTGGAATATACAATAAGTATACATATTAATTAGGTCTATTATACAGCTAGAATAATTCAAATAATGCTTTAAATTCTTTCTTACCCTTACATTCAATCATGAATATCTCAGATTCATTTGCTTTCACTAACAAACCTGCTTTACCAATTCTTTCAATACGATGAAACTTATCGTCTTCTGAAATTGACCAGTTGAAGTATTCAATTCCATCATCTTCGTTATTGGCATCAATATTCTCTAAGATTAAATTATAGTAACTTTTCGATGTGAATGTATCACTAATTAAAAAAATAGTAAGATCATACTTCAGTAATATTTTCCATGAAGATGGAACATTTATTGATTGATAAGATTCTAATTGTTCTTGTAGTCTTATAGTCATTTGATTTAATAACATTAATTTTGTATTATCTGGATTACTAATTATATTAGCATTGGTTATATCTTCAGAATTTAATGAAGCAAATGAAATTTCTTTACCTAAAATTGGTTCATTTTTATCAGGAATTTTTTGTTTAACTGTATCTTCAATTTCTATATCATTCGAATCAATTGTAGTGAATGTCGTTGATGCACTTGGTTTTGATTTATCCATTAATGATGATGATATTGTTAAATTTGAATCATTAATTCTGGTACTATCAGCTGATGAAGTTGATGGTTTGGATTTATGTGTTTGCATAACTCCTGAAATATTATTAAAGTTGGACAAAATTGCCGTACAAAGTGATCCACTTGAACATCTTACCATTATAAGAATCTTTTGATTACTTATTGAATCGGTAGTTGTAATTTGTAAGTCTAATGCTGATGATTGTCTGATATTACTTGATTGATTTATATTTAACAAAAGAATTGGTTTATCAATCATTTCATCATACTCTTCATCATATTCTTCATTGAAAAAAATCAACCAAGACTTATTCAATTCATAATTAGCTACTACTTTTAAGAAAATATTTTCACTAACCGTAAGCATTTCCCATTTACCATACTTTTCTTTCCATTTAGATACTTTCATGCACTTTGGTGAAGATGGTGAAATATAAAAATCAATTGAATCATCACTATTGATTACATCCTTAAGTGATTGTGGAATATAAAGTGCTTGATCTTTCTTTGTTTCGAAATCTTCGGTAGATTCCTTTTTAGCCATTGGTTTGAAAAAATATGTTGATGTAGATGATGGTAATGCAAATGGTGAAGGAAGTGAAGTTGATGCAGTTACCATTTTGGGAGTAGCCATTGAATTTCCTGAAGGTAAACTCAATTCAGGTGGTTTAAAATCAGTATTAATTGTTAAATTCTTTTGATTTAAAGAACTAGTTGAATTTCCTTCAAGTTTAGGAGTAAATTCAGTTATATCAGTACTCTCATCAATTGAAGCATTAGTTTTATTAACAATACTTGTTTTAGAAGAATTCCGAGATTTTTTAAAGAAGTTAAAGATGGATTTTCTCTTATTTTCGGGTTTAGGTGGTTCAACTGGTTGAACTATATTTGAAAGACCTTTATGAACACTAAATGAAGGATTATGATTCTTTCCAAAGTTATTAATATCAATAGCTGATCCTCCAGATAAAGTATATATGGTTTTCGAATCATCAGTCTTAGAGTTTGAAAGATCAGGCACTGATGAATAAGCATTTTGTTGTTTCCTTTGATATTCATCTGATAAATCAATATAATCATTCTTACCATCATAAAAGATATCATCTCCAGCAGAAAATTGACCAGGAGAAGGACCTTCTGAAGCATAAGCAATTTCACCTTGAGAAGATCTAGGACGACCTAATTTAGAATCTGTATCTTCCATTTGAACACTTTTATGTATAGATTTAATAAATCTTGAATTTGGATTTAATAAATCATGATTAATTGAATTACTGGAAAGAGTCTTATGAATTATATCCATTGAACGTTCATATTGAGATCTTGAAGATTCATTTGAACCAAATGAATTAAGAGAAACTGATGAATCTTTCCTTATGAATGGAGGCTTCACAGAAGGTAATCCCATATCTATTGATTGTTTTGAAACTGAATCAATTGAATTTTGACGTGATTTAACACGATTAGGACGATGCAAATCATCGACTTGATAATTACCTGTTCTCATAGATAATTGATTAAGAGGAGATGAATTTAATGTTGGAGAAGAAATTAAATCTTTAAAAGAAGGTTGTTCTAAAACATCATTAGTTGGAGAATCTGTAGAAATGCTTGATGGAGAATAAGAATAAGTATTAATTCCCAACCCACTCAGTTCAATACTATCATTAGACTTGATGAGAAATTCTTTATCAATAGGAGAAGAAGAATTTGGGAATATAAAACATAATTTATCAAGCCAATATTTGATGAGTTGATTATCATCACTTGAAATAATTATTTGATTAGTTGTTTTAATTGATTTTGCAAAATTCAAATTACTAAGGATAATTGAATCTTTTGAGTAACTAATACTTAATTCATTAACTCTGAAAGGAGGGAACATCAAATATCTTGATTCATTAGCACAAGAAGGAATTGCAAGTAATCCTAAAGCATTATAAGAATCACTATGATTTAAATTTAAAAGAAGTAATTCAACTTTAGTAGTAGGATCATTATTTATATACAACGATTGATTTCTTGTTCTTTCAACAATTTGATCAATTTTAAAGTAACAAGAAACTTTTTCAGGTTTCTGTGATGTAAAACTTTGAACATTATTAAAACTTATATTATTTAATTTTTCACATTCGAAATGAATTTCGAATTTTCCAATTAAGTTGGTTATTTTTTCATTAAATGAATTTAATTTATCAATAACGAAAGGATTTCTTAATAATAATATAGCATTATTCATAAAATCAATATATTTTGAACAATTTAATATTGGTTTACCAAAAATTTCATAATCATAGTCTATTGGGAATAAATCATAATATTTTTCAAAAATTAGTAAACCATCATTTTCAAGCCAAAGAATGAAATCATTAGTGAAATTCTTGAAAGATTCTTTCTCATCTTGAATTAATTGAGGTTTACAATCATTTAATAACTTCAATAATTTCTTATTCTTAGTAACAAGTCCTCTTATAATTGAATTTAAATTTGAAGATTTTGGTGATCCTTTCAGTGGTTTAATCAATCCTAAAATTTCAATAAGATTATTATTCTCAATATTTTCAGCATCTAGAAGCTGATTAATTATCCAGGTGGGTGATACTTGATCAGGATATGTCATTAATTCTAACTACTATAAATTATGTGATTTTTTTAAAAAACTTTTACAGAACTATTACTATAATGTCTATATATATTAAACACGAAATTATTAAAAAATAAACATCATTTACTAAACGTGAAGGAGTAGATGAAGTACGCGTAAATATTTATTTACGTGTTTTTGACGGCACGCGGTTAACAATGAACTAAAATTGTCGAAATGCACAATGTAAGGAGACCATCGGACTTGAACGGAAATGTCGAGCTAGAATTGTCTGAGCACTGGTAGGGAGTTGAGTGCAATTGGGTGGAACTGGCTGGAACTGGCCAGAACAGGCCAGAACAGACAGGAACAATTTGTTATGAGAATATTCAAAACCAGCGCTCTCATTGTGTGAGCACAATTACAAAGTTCGAGCCGGCCGTAGGCACAGAATCGGGCGAGTTGCTGAGATCGACAGTGGTGTAGATTGTCTGTTTTGGGTCGGTGGGTTGATCGACTGATCGGTTGGCCGAAACATTCGGCGTAATATTGAACGGTCTCTATCTGTGATTTATCGTTGTGCGATCTCTGAACTTCAATCTCAGCTTCTGTCTCAGCTACTGTCTCAGCTTCTGTCTCAGCTACTGACTAGTCCACCACTCTCAGCTACTATCTCTCTCCTGTATTCCTCTCCTTCTGTATGGCTCACCCTCTCACCCAGTCTCTCACCGTCTCTCACCTTCTCTGTGTATCTTCTCCTATATCTCTCGACTGATTATCCACTCCATTGCCTCGTCTAATCCATCTCCCGTTAATCCACTGGCTAATTGAACCAGGTACCGATCACTACTAAGTTCTTGATCCAACTTTAATACCCTATTAACTGCTTGTTTAACATGTCCTCTATTTTCTTCGGCAATTACATCAACTTTATTAATTATAACCATTAAGTAAGTTCCAACTAATTGATCTTGTAAAATAATCTTCTCTCGAAGTTCATGATATGATTCTTCAAGTCTTTCAAGACTACGCCCATCAATAACCCATACAATTACATTAGATCTATCAAAATAATTACTCCAAAAATGTCGTATCGTAGTTTGTCCTCCAATATCCCATATATTTAAGTTAAATTCTTTATAGTGTACGGTATTTATTTGAAATCCCATAGTTGGTGATACTTTGGATGTATCTTCTTTTAATAACCATTTGATGATCGTCGTCTTACCAGCATTATCAAGACCAAGCGTAAGTACTCGAATCTCTTGATCTTTAGCTTTTTGTTTTTTGATAATACTTAAGAGTCCCATTACTAAATAATTTCAACAGCAATAGTTTTTCGCAATAAATCTTCTTCTTCAACTACTTGATCAATATTGCAATTATTTCAATAACCAACTCAAAAGATATCCCTTACTTTAACCTCCTTGTACATCTCTGTGTGTTGTTCTGAGCATGTCCCAGTCAAAAAGGCAGCCTTCAATATTGGAATTTGCTAAAAATCACATGGCTGCAAATGATCCTGGTGAATTATCTGTCATTGATCTAAGTTCTGACTCTGGTCTTGATCTAAGTAATGTAGGGTCTCCTGATCCTGGATCTGAATCCATAGTCTGTCCTGTGTGCCAGCGAACCCTTGTTTGTTTGGAGATCGACGACCGAATCCTTCATGTGGAGGAATGTCTTCTGCTTTCTTTAGCTAAAGAAATGAAACCGGTACCGCAACCACAACTTGAACCAGCACTTGAGCCGCCACTTGAACTGAAACCTAAACCGACACGGAAATCGGGGTCTCCAAGGAAACCCAAGAAGAGTCCGGAGGAAAAGGCGTTGGAGAAACAGAAGCTTTTGGAGAAACAGAAAGTCCAGATTGAAAAACGCAAATATATCAACCAAGAATCGAATATAAAGCGTCGGAAGTTTAAAAAAGAAACTATCAGCACCGAAACTATCAAGACCGAGACCTTGATGATGGAATCCATGGGTACTGAAATGGTTAAACCTGAAACACCCGATATTGGTGCTGAACAAGTCACTGAGATTCCCGTGGTGACGGTAAAGTTGGAGGACTCGCAGATGAATTTAGTTACTGACCCAGTTGATCCAGTTGATCCAGCTAGTTCAGTTGATGGCTCAGTTACTGATCCGGTACCTACCCCTGCACCTCTACGGAAGTCTCGTAGATCACCGATCCCTGAACTCAAAATACTTACATTCACACCTCGAGACTCTTCATATCCTTCATACCAGGTATCTATGGATGCCTTCAACTTTCAACCACATGAAACCATTTCAAAGTACTTCCTCTCTCATTTCCACGCTGACCATTATGGTGGGATAAGCAAAAAGTGGTGCTTGGAAAATTCCCAGTCATCATCTAAAGTTATCCTTTGCTCTGAGATCACAGGTAGACTTCTACAAATCAGGTTTAATATTGAACCTCAATACATTCGTGCTTTGGAAATGAATAAGAGGTACCTCGTTCAGGATTATACTTGTGATATTGAAACCGAACCAATACTAAGCAATGAGAGTATTCCTGGATTATACGTTCTTTTAATGACGGCAAATCATTGTCCGGGTGCAGCTATATTTCTCTATGAGTCTGTGCCTTTCAATGGCTCTTCAGTGTACTACTTACATTGTGGAGACTTCAGAGTGAATAAACAAATGTTACTTCACCCAGCTCTACGACCTTTCCACCCAACTTCGACTGAAAATTTGGTATTGGATAAGGTTTACCTCGATACTACATATATGTCTCGTAAGTATAATTTCCCCAAACAGGAAGTTGTATGTGAAACCATCAGTGATATGTTTTATGACTTGTTATATGAGCAGAAACTATACAACCGGTGGTTTGGGTCTTTACAATCGAGGATATCTGATTTCATGGTTTCTAGACGTCCAAAGAAGAAATTCTTAATTGTCATTGGTACTTACGTTATAGGTAAAGAACGAGTTGCAATTGCGTTGCTGAAAAGATTAAAGAATTGTCCTATATTCATTTCTAATATCAGAAGTAGAGGTGATAAAGCAGAAATTCTTGCTTCTTATCATGATTCTTACTTGGATCTGGTTATTACAAGTAATGAATTGGGAGACGATGGGTGTGATACCGTAATTCATTTAGTACCTATGAATATTGTTGGTGCATTAAGTGAATTAACGTCATATTTCAATCATAATAAGTACTTTCAATATTTCGATAGGTGTATTGGAGTTCGGCCTAGTGGATGGACGTTTAATGCACCAGCAGAACCTTCACAAGAGGGTATTGAAGGTGAAGATGCCGAAGTTGATGTAATTAACTTATCTGATTCCAACCGTGAATTAAACTCTTTATTACTTACGTTAAAGAAGGAACCAAGGTTTAACTACACCGACGATATTCTCAAACAATCGCCAATGCCAAAGACTATCATAAAGAACAAGAAGGCCGCTGATAACTCTCTTTACAAAATATATGGTCTTCCATATAGCGAACATTCTTCTTACAGAGAACTATCATTCTTTATTATATTTTTAAATATAAATAAGGTGATTCCTACTGTTAATACACACAATGAATGGAGCCGAGCCAGGATGGATGAGATCATTAAGTTGTGGGAGTTATTTAGAGAGACTAAGAGGAATGCAAAAGATTCGAATTTATTGATTGAAGGAATCCAATCACTTTCATTAGACGACTTTTAGCTGAAGTGTGGGAGCAGGGTATTCACCATGGTTCCGTTGGGCATCTTGCTGGTCTCTACGGCTGGTGTTTTTGGTCTTTTACAGCAATAATCTTATGCTTATTCTAATATACATCTATTTATTACTTTGAAGAATTGTATAATAATGGTCTAAGATCTGTTCACATTGATTGGTATTATCACAATCATTCCATTGAGCAACAAAGTCACCAGGTTGATACACATAATTCTTATTTTCACTGGTACTTTCATCAGCATGTCTGGCACTTATGGTTCTTGCAGGTACAATACTTGTTTTAGATAAAATGAAAGGATGCCATTGTAAGATATGAGATAACCCGGAGTCAGGACCAAATGGGAAACTAGCATAGTTCAAGTAAAGTTTATCCCCCCACATTTCAATGATTGAACGACCGATATTATCATTTTTAACAATCATAGATGTAGTATCAATTTTAGTCTCTGATTGAGTAATAATTAATTTAATTGAACTTGGTTTAGAATTCTTATAAGTTTTAATAGCACCATCGGGAGGAATTATAGCTTGCTCTCTTAACATTGCAGGATTTAGAGCATCTTCATTTAATAAATATTGTTGAACATTAATTTTTAAATCCATAATAAATGAATCTTGATCAAGATACCAAAACCATTTGGCTTCTGGGAATGCAAACATAGCAGCTCTTAAACAATATAATCTTACCCATTTAGCCTTTTCCTTTAATTGTAAATAACTTAAAGAGTTTAATATTGGTAGAAACTCTTGATGCCATCTAACGTACATACCATAATTTTGTTCATGAGCATAATCTACTCTATTTTGAACTAATTTTGTAAGAGAATCAAGGGAATATTTTTCAAAATCAATGGAAGTTACAATTACAACTTGTGGATAATTTTTCAAATTTTTCGGTTTGAAAACAACTTTATCTTGATTTTTAAACACATTTTTAGCCTTGGCATAATCAGACAATGAATTTTCTTCATCTTCTTTGGCTTTTTGCTTTAATGGGTTTGGATCATCAAAGATATTAAGAGATTTTATAACAGTCTTTTCAATTTCAGGGAAATCAGCGTCTCTTACTCTTGATTCTTTAATGAGTTTATGAACTCCTAATTCTTTCAATATTGGTGCATGTTCAATGGACGGATAAATGTATTTGGAAGGAGTTTCAATGACATGAGGACTGGTGAGCGGATGGCCTGGCGGATACTTCCAAGAAGGAGAATTTGGCCAAATAAAACTAAGGCCATGAAGCGGGTAAATGAATAGCCAAATAGTCAATATAACAGCCGATATTACTGCTAAATTTTTAGTTTGAAATTGACGAATTTGGTTAAATGTTGCAGGTAATGGAAGGAACCCTTTCAGTTTACCATACTTTGGTTTAAGTTTATTCATAGATGAACCAAACATCTTTGGCACTATGAGGAGGAAGAGAATTAGTTGATATTTTCACTACACAAATTTCATACGAGCACGCACTAAATTCTACATAGGTAGGTGAATATAAAACAGGTCTGATTAGTGTCTAAGGGAAGCCCGACGAGCCGATTGATTGGTGCCTAACAGTTTGTATGGTTGTTTGTTTGCTTGTTTGTTTGTAAGGTTCTTTAGTTCTTTGGTTCTTTGGTTGTTTGTATGGTTCTTTAGTTGTATAGCTTATTTGGTAGTCTGTTTGATCACACTCTCTCTTTATTAATACGATCTTCAATTACTTGTAAAGCCACTTGTCTTCTACGTTCAGCCACTGAGTTGGCCACACTTTTCTGAGCATGATTGGCTTGTTCGAATCTTCTTTGAGCTCTCAAATTACTTTGTTCAATTGAATCATCATTAAATGGAGTTATAATCCCCGTTAACACTGAAAAATCATAGATTTTATCAAAAATTAATCCAACGTAAGGTTTTGTAATATTTGGAAAGAATTCTACTAACTTAAACGTATCTGAAGCATCACCACTAATTATCGACGAATTATCGTCAGAACCACCGGTTGCCGTTGTAATTGGTAAGATTGAATCTGAAATAAATGACTGATAAAATCTCAAGTAAAAGAATGATATAAGGAAGCTTGAAATTGATGGGATGGCAGGATATAATGATCTTGAGATCACAAGTGACCAAATCGATACCAAAACAATTAACAAGAATGGAACATGTTTAACTCTTAAATTTACAAGACCTTGAAATAAAATTATATTATGTTCCGGGATCAATTGTTTGAAAACCACTAAAAATGAAAAATAATATGAAATTCCTCCTCCCAATGGTTTATCCATACCTTCAACATCATGACGGAAGATATTTGAAATAATTGCAATCAATACTGTAATGAAATTGGTTAATCCTCCAATGAGTAGAACGAATTTTACAACTTCTTTTGACCCCCAAAATTTTTCAACATATTTGGTTGCACCATATAAGATTGATACTGAAAAAGCTAGAGAAATTACACCAGTTTCAGCAAAGATTGCAGTTATAAATACCCAAGGATAGAAGATTGCACTTCTTGGAATTAATTGAATAAGCGGTACTTTGATTCCAGTGAAACTTACTTCAGATCCATCATTTGATAATTGTCGATAATAGTATACTTTCAATAACACAATCAATAATGAAGTTGTTAGCAATGAAGTAACAAGAATCTTTGTTGATTGAGGTATATTATGAGCTTTAATTAATAATGCTGGCATAGGTTGTTTATAGCCACGTTTAATTGAAAAAACCTCACAAAAGAGTAGATACAAAAGATGGAGTTAGTCGCAAGTACAATGAGGGACTGAGGGAAGAAAGGGACTGAGGGTGAAGGTTCAACGTAGTCGAGTGTGAAGAGTGAAATGTGAAGTGTTGGAGTGTTGGAGTGACGGGTAGAGACGGAGGTTTGATGTGCTGTGATGTTGATATTGGTGGTGTCTGTCTCTGTCTGTACTCTCAACCTACTCACTCTCTACTCACTCTCTACTCACTCTCAACCTACTCACTCTCTACTCTATCTTGTCTGTTCTCTTGTCTGTTCTCTTCTCTGTTCTTTTCTCTGTTCTTCTCTGTTCTTTACTCTGTTCTTCTCTGTTCTCTTCTCTGTTCTTCTCTGTTCTTCACTATCTACCCTCTACACTCTGGTCCGTCTTTTCTTTCTACCCTCTAACCTCTCTCTGCTCTGACCAATCTACCATCACTTGTATCTCACCACTACATACAGCATACCTTAGCACCATACCAGCGCCAACTCACCATCACTACAGTTAGACCAAGTAGTGACAAACAAGTCGTTACATGCTTTATACACGGCTATACTAAATGGCGTCTGCTAAGAAGCACTATGAATTACTCATTGTAGTCTCTGTCTACTCTGTCTACTGTGTCTCTGTGTATTCCGTCTCTACTGTATACTCTCTTCTTTCTACTATTACTACTTTGTCTATGTTCTGCTCTCTTCTGTCAACTGTATACTCTCTACTCCAGTCTATCTGTATACTCTAGTCTTTTCGGTATCTGGTCCACTCTATATTCTCTAGTCTCTACTCTCTACCCTCCACTCTCCTCTCTAACTTGTCCTCTTCCTGACTTCCTTTGATAGTCCCAGGTTTAATGAATATCGTTCAGTCGAATCTCTGTCTACTGTCTCTTCTATCTCTCATCTTTCATCTCTCTTATCCTTCCTTTCTATTCCCCTTTCCTCTTCTCTCACTCTTCCTTTACTTACTCTCCTTCCCTTTCCATCCTTCTCTACACCCTCCTCTTTAAAACATAAAACAGTTTATTGCATACAAAGTATATTTACTAATATCAAACATTTCCAATGATTAACTCTATGGTTTGGTGGTATAACCCTTGGATTTTGGTGTATAAGACCAATAAGTAATACTACTTCCTTTATAATATGATGGTATTTTACCTGTATCATTATTATCAACACCTCTTGGTTGGAAAATTCCTTGAGCAATTCCACTAAGTGATGATCCAATATCTTTTGGAATAACACCTGATGCAACAGCTGGAGCTGCAATAACAATAACAAATAATACCAAAATTAAAAAGTATAAAGTACAGTATTTTCTCACCATTCTCTTTCTTAATTTAGCTTGTTTTAATGAATAAATTGGTGGTCTAATTAATCTTGATGGTTTTAACCAGAATAACATGGTTGAATGCCATCTATCAATTAATGGAACAAATAAAAATGGTAATTGAACAAATAAGATAATATGAGCTAAAATGAAATCTCCAGCAAATTCTGACATTTCAATAATTTTAGCACAAAATTCACGAGATGGTTGTGTTAATGCCATCCATCCTAAACCTGATCCATACCATTTACCAGTCCAGAAAGCTGTATTAGCTTTATCATTCTTAAATTCTCTTGTAAGGAATGCTAATGTCATGAATTTAAATAATAATCTTTGAATATAAACCATGGTAGCAACACCTAATAACATTCTTGAGAAATTAAATCCACATAATACCCACATAACAATAAAGAATACTAAATGAATAACAACTGCAAATCCATGAGCAACACCGGCAATAACAGCCCCAGTCTTCTTACAACATAATCCTAACATTGGACCGGCACAACATGCTAAACCAAGACAGAATCCTAAAACTCCCATATCAACTAAAACTGGAGCTAAAGCACAAATAACAACTCTAAGAGCTGAATTAACTTGAATTGGATCAGTTGATCCATTAAATTCATAAGAATTTTCAGTAACACCAGTTTGAGCACAAATATATGTGAATGCAACAAATAAACCAGCAGTATAAATACAACATGGAATAAAATCAGCAAATAAAACATTAGATCTATGAGCTCTACTTGCATCACCAGCAGCTTTTTCTGAAACATCACCAGTTAACTTACGTTTGAATCCAGTAACTCTTGATCTACTTAAACGAACATAACCAATCCATGAATTTCTATGCCATTTAGTATTACCACGAGATAACCATCTGATGAAATCACGATAATCAATAAAGAAATCTTCCCAAGCAAATTGATGAGGATTGAAAATAAATGGTGAAATAACTAATGATGAAAGAGAAGCCCAGAACCATAATAATGGTGCTTGCCAATGAGAACAAGTTCCAAATAATAAAATTAACATACTTCTTGCACCCATATAAATTGATGAATCAGCAAATCTTGAATATAAAATTGAAAATGGAATTCTTGAAGTTGCAAAACCTCTACCAGTTGAAATATATCTTGCACCACCAACAGTTAAATCAGTAAATAAAGAGGTTGAATAAATTTGAGCAACGAAAACTTCAAACATTGGTGATAATGAAATAAAATGACGAATTAATCTTTGAGTTGCTCTCCAAATACCTCTTTCAATTAATTCTTGAACAACTAATGGAATAAAAGAAATAAAGAAAACAATGAAAATAGATAATGTATAACGTCTAATCCAATCAACAACTGGTGATAAATTATAACAACCTAATGGATATAAAACATCACGAACTGGTAAATTCTTATTATAGATACAAATAATTGATTCATGAGCTAAAGCATTTAAATTTGCTAATGCTAACATGAAAACTTGTAAAGATAATTGAATGAATAAATTATTAATATGGAAACCTGGATGTCCATAATAAAATGATAAGAAACGATCTAATGGTAATTGAGTTGACAAATAGTAATATTCTCTTGATAACATTTGTTCTCCCATACCAGCACCAATTTTAGTTGTAAAATTTAAAATTGATCCAAAACCCATATCTCTACCTTTACCACATTGATAATATTCACAATGTTTAATTCTACCACCTCTTAACATGGCAGTCATACCAGCATAAATATCTTCATTTAAATGTAAACCTTTTTGAGCTTTTGAAACTCCACCTCTAGTTAACATATAAGTTGCATTTAAGAAATCCGGATGTCCATAATGTAATTTACCACCAATTTGAGCTAAAGTTCTTGCAAATAATGTACCAAAAGTTTGTTCTTTACCAGCAGCAACATCACCAAGAATACCAGAATTTTCAGAGAAAATATATTCTCTAGCACCTAAAATAGCAACGGGTGCATGAACACCAGAACCACCTTCAACTTTTAAGTTTGGAGCATATGGATTAACATGTTCAACATTTAATTCTTCAAATTCTGCTAAGACTGATCTAATCTTTAAACATTCTTCTAAATAATTATCTTGATTAGCATCAACTAATTGAATATATTCACCACGATGGAAAATAACTGAATGATTTTGATTATCGGACTTACCATCACCTAAAATTGGATTACCTGATAATTGAACTCTAAACTTAGGACGACGTCTACCATTTTCCATCATTTCACAATGACCATCAATCAAAGCAGAATAAACTCTTGGTTCTTCTTCCTCAGTCATTGCAGGTTCTTCATCTAAGTAAGCAATTTGTAAATCTGGATAAGCACGTAATAAAAATTCAGCATTTTCTAATTCATCATCTTTAAATTTTGCTAATCTTTGCATTGCAACAACAAATTTAAACTTTCTTCTGGCCATTTTTTCTAAAGCTAATTCTAAACCTTCTGGATCACCACCAAAATATTGAACTAATTCAGGGTTTTCAACACGGTATAACAATTTAATAGCTCTTGCATAATTCATGAAACCAGAAACAGTACGATATAAAGTTTGAGATCTTAAAGATGCCCAAATTCTTGTTCTTAAAGTATATTCAGGAGCAGCAGATTTGAAACCAATACAGTAAAATGGTAAATCATCAATCTTTGATTTTAATCCATCTTCACCAGATTTTTCTGGATCATCACCATTTTCATAAGCAGCGGTTTCTTCAGCTAAAATTTTAGTATCTTTAACAAAACATTCCCATTCAACTGGATGTAATTGTTTTAAATATTCTAATAAAGTAACTCTTGAGTATTGATCATCTTCTCTAATAATTTCTCTTAAAGATAATAAAATCTTTTCAGAATAATGAGGAGTAAAAACGGTAAAAGTTGGCATATTATCAACAGGTAATGGTTCTAAAATTGGAGTAGCTAAAGATTGAGCAAAGAAAGAAATACGTCTTTCAGCTTCTGAATCTCTTGGGAAAAATTCCGTATCAAAATTATTATCATCTTGACTAACAAAGAAAGTTGGAGCTCTTAAAGTTCTCTTACCTTCAACTTCAGATGGAACTTGATGATATAATAATTTTTGAACGTGATCAATAGCCAATAAATGTTCTCTGTACATTGAGATAACGATAGCATTCCAAATTTGAGAAATTAAAACCTTTGGTTTATATTTAATTTCCATTTCAGTGGTAGCTAAAATCTTAGAATAAATTCTCTTTGGTAGTCTGGTGAAAATATTTCTCCATGGAGTTAAAATAGAAATACCCAAGTAGAATGAACGACCAACTGAGTAAATACAGTTACAAATAATCCACCACATATAAGTATCTAAGAAGAATAATAAGAAATCAACAAGATACATTAAACCAAGAACGATTTTACCTTGTTGTTTACATAATTTGTTTCCAAACCAAACATCACCAATACATCTAACATCTAAAGTACTTAAAATTCTAATTGGATCTTTAATAGCTAAAGTCAAGAAGAAATAAGATTCAGATAATTTGGCACCGAAAACTGCAACCCAAACAAGATAAGACATCCACATATCTAAACCTCTTAATTTTGAGAAATTTGCGGTAAAAGTTTGAGATGCAACAAATCTTCTATTTCTCTTATTTAAGTAGGAAGTAAATAATCCACCTAAAGGCATAATTGAAAAGAAGATAATAGTTACAACAGCAATAAAGAATCCAACAATTGAAACAATATAAGCAGCTTTTGAAACAGCTGCTAAACCAGCCCAATAGAATGTGAAAACAACAGGAGCTAAATTACCAAGAAGAATCAAAATCAAAAACATTAAACGACGAGTCAAATGTTGAGCACCAGCCCATTCTCTTGGAACGAACATCCATTCGAATAAAGTAGCAAAAATTTGAATAAGACAAGCAACAGTACCACCAATTGCAGCAGCAGCCCAACTAGAAGATTTTGTTGGTGAATTATCAACAGTTTGAACATAATGTAAAGTATATAAAGTTGGAGAGTTATAAGCAGTATACATCCAATAAATTGAAGCATGAATAATCCAAATTCTATTATAATTTGTAATTAAATGTAACCAAGTTCTAATTTCTTTATAAGTTTTAAAGAAAACATTTGACCATTCAACTTCACCTAATCTTAAGAATCTTTCTTCTTGAGGAATATCAACTAATCTTGTTCCATCATTAAAAATAATTCTTGAAATACCTTCTGGATACCAAAATAATTGATTAACATCATCATAACCAATAACTTTATTATGATCTTTTTCACGTTTAACAAATCTACCTTCATAAATTTCATAAACTTGAGATCTTAAGAATCTATAAAGTGGAGTAATAACACGATTTAAATAATCACCTTCAGGTACTGGTTCTTGTCTTTGTTGACATTGAGGAGATAATAAATAATCAAAAGCTGTTTTATAAATATAACAAAGAGTTTCAGGAGTAAAACGAACTTGATTTGCTTCACCCCATAATAATAAGTATAAAGAAATATCTCTAACTCTTTCTTCAGGGCTAAGACTATTCATTTTAGCATTCCATCTTATATCAGCAGCTTCTAAAGAATAATCACCTTCTAATTCAGCAGCTAAAGCATCAGCATCTTGACCTAATTCTTCAGCAGCTTTTCTTGCCTTTTTAGATTTTTTTGAAGCTTTTCTTGCCTTTTTACCAACTTTACCTAATTTCATATTTGCAAAACCAATTGAATCATCTAAATCTTGTTGAGAAGCAAAAAACCATTTTTTATAATTTGCATTTTCACCACCAATATAATCAGCATGTAAAGATAATAAAGCTTGAGCAGGAGACATACGAGAAGCTCTTGAATCTAATAAAGTCATAAAATAATCAAACATATTTCTCATTGAATCTCTTTGGAAACCAAATTTATTTGTTAAATCAATAAAAATATCTTCAATATGTTCAACCTTAATTGGAGCTTGAGGATCAGCAGACCAAGCAGGATAAGGTAAATTTGAAGATAATTGAAATTGAGTTGGATCATAATTTGGATTCCCACCATAAATTGGAGTTGAAGCACCAGAAGATCTTTGACCACCATAACTCATTTGAGAAGGAGTATATTGAGTACCATATTGATCATAACCTGGAGTTCCAGGAGTTTGACCACCATAACTAAAATCAGAAAAAGCTTCTGGATCAGCATTATAACCTTGATGTTGACCATATTGAGGATTTTGAAATCCATCAACATCATAAGGTTGTTGTTGATATTGTAAATTTGGATCATAATAATCTTGACCTTGTTGAGCCAAATGTTGTTGACTCATTTCATCATAAGGTTCTTGTTGATAATATCCTTCAGTTGGAGGAATATTACCACCTTGACCTTGATTTGGGTCGTAATAATTATGATTTGTATTATACGACATCTTAAAATGTTAGTATTAATGATATACTATTATAAGCGAGAGAAATGTATATCAATTAATTAATAAAAATTTAGGATGAAATCAATAATTAGTAGAAATTTAAAGCAAGATTATTTTTATAAATGAAAAATCTTTATAAAAAAAGGGCGAGATTTTCAATAGTAAATCAATACTGAAACAAGACAAATCACTGTCAAATCAGGAAAGTGAGTTTTTTTTTTTCTTTTTTTTTTACCACCTTTTTCTTTTTTTCCTCCTACACACGAAAATTCGTGGTTATTTTTGGTAAGTTAACAACGGAAAAAGGCGTAGTAAAATCGTGTATTAATCAACCAAATACAATTACTGATTGCTAATATTACAATAGGTTATAAACACGGATAATAATGAAGTATTGTAAGGTAAGAAATTGATGTAAGCCGAAACTGAAGCCGATACTGAAGCCGATACTGAAGCCGATACTGAAGTCGATATTAGCAAAATGTGATATTCTGCTAACTCTGATACTCAATTAAATAAATCAGCTTCTGTAACATCAGCTTTTGTAATTTTTCAACTCACTCAATTCTCAAATCACAACTCATATTATTTGATGTATTACCATATTGTCAATCAGTACCGACGACTCTCGATACGATGTAATTGTAAGTTGACTAAACCTCTATTGTACTATAAATCACTTCCTGATTGACTAATTCTTGATCTATTAACCGCTCACTCTTTATTGATTGATTCACCTATTAAATAATCCGGCTTGCCTGATCATTGATTCGTCATCTCTTCAACGTTTATTCATTCATTGATACATTCCTTTATTATACATACATTACGATCCAGTAATCTTGATATCGGAGGATAAAGAAGAAATACCAGTTAGTTTCCAAATTCTAAGCGTAGTGAAAAAATATAATGAAAACAAATCATTTACACCCTGACACCAAATTCAAATGTTTCGACGCGATCCTCCGAGGGCAGTGCTACCCTGATTATTGTCCGGTACCCTCGGAATCCGGGTAGTGGAGGTGGGAAGTGCGATCTACATCGCCGCGATGACTTTGTAACTATACATTCAGGAGTAATTAGTAAGGAGTAAACGAATAGTATAATAAAGTTAAGTTGTTGAAGTTATGCTTATATAATTGAGTAGTTGCTATCAGACTTCATTTGATATATCAGTATAGTTGATTTTGATTTGTTAGATCCCTTGGCGATTTGAAACGGGCCCTGTTGTGTCAGGACCAAATGTTTTGGCTCATATCCATATTTTTGTTACAAACAAATCCGGTTGATTTAGCCAGCCCAGTTTCATGTCAGTGATGCTTATCGAGAATTACCTCCTTACTTAATTTCGCGTCGAGGGCTAAAAATTCGGATTTCCTTCGAAGGGGGGGTTTACAGGTTTTTTTAAAGCATTCAATTACTATTCCATTTTAGGTAATTCTTTAACCTAATATTTATAAATAATCTTTAATTATCGGCTACATAATCGACAATCTTATCGTTAACTTTTAATGTCAAATTGTCTTATCAGTGATTACTAGCGTTATCTACTTAGATCTATTTGTTTAATTAATCGATAAAGTTATCGTTAAAGTTATCGTTAAAGTTAATCAATAAAATTAATCAACAAAGTCAATCGTTAATAATTGAAGTATAAACCTTGAAATTTCAATAGTTAATGATTAATTTTCTAATTACTTTTCTTACTTTCAATTACTTTCGATTACTTTGTCAAGCTTCTTTAACCACTCCATCCTAAAGATTTTAATTCACTTCTTATTTCACCTTCTTTTTTAATCTTACTTATTTGAGTATCTTCTAATGGTTCTTTATTTGCTTGCTTCTTCTTTAAAGTTTCAATAGCTCTTAACTTTTTTAATAATGATCTAATTTTTTTATCTTCTAATGAATTTGCTTGTCCAACATTTAAAGAATTATCATTAGATTCTGATACATTTTCACTACTTTCACCTTCATCACCTTTTTTAAAATCTCTTTTCTTTTTAACAGATTTACCAACCATTTTTGATTGTAAATGTGCTGGAACTCCAGGAATAACTTTTTGTCTAATTGGCATTCCAATTGTAGTATTTGACATCCCACTTGCTAATTCTTTTTCATATAATGATTTTGCTTCAAAACTTCTACCCAGATTTCTTGCATGTGGTGGACGATAAGCTCCACTTGGTTTTGATGCAGCATTTGCTTTTTCTAATTCTTTTTTAGCTATCCATTCACTTGCTGATTTGTGTGCTGAAGGAGCAGATTCTAATTGTCTTAAAGCAGGAAATTTATCAATTGATTGAGGTTTCCAATTAATTGAAAGTAATTCTTGATAATTTTTCATGTAAACTAATTTACCACTTGCATGCCAAACTTTACATCCATTATCAACTCTTAATCTTGGAGAAGTTGTTGCTGTTAAAATAAATCTACCACATGGACTCCATTCACAAACTGATGTATTTGGAGCTTCAAAACTTGAAATTTTTTCAAATTTATTTTGACGATCATAAACATCAACATGACCTTGTAAATTACCAAATCCTGCAACAAGAACATATCTTGCATGAGGTGAATATAATATAGTATTACGAGGTTGAGTTGGTAATGAATGTATAGCATTACCTCTTGCATCAAAAAATGTTGTTTCAGCTGGCATATAACCATAAATAACAGCAAATTCTCTAGCAGAAGGTGACCAAGTAATATCATGAATTGGACCATCACGACGTAAATCAATTCTTGAATCATATGATCCTGCAATACCTAATAAATATAAATTATTTTCACCATAATAAGATTTATTACTTGTATCATGATCAGTTGAAGCTAATGCCAATAATGCAGTTCCTAAACTATTCCATTTTAATTGACATTTTTCAGCTTTGAAAAAAGTTTTAACAGCAATTGGTTGATTAAAATTTGGAATATTATAGATTAAAACTTGAGCTGGTTTACCACTTTTTTCAGGAATGAAAACTGCAAGTGATGGATTTAAACCTGGACTAATTTGGAAACTTTGAAATTGAGATTTTGAATCATTTAATTTATATTTATAAGTTGGTTTTAAAGTAATATTAGTTAAATCACCTTCAAGTTTATAAAAATGAATTTCTTTATTATTAAAATTTTTAGCAAAAAATTTTTCATCTTGAGTAAATTGTGGTTTCCAACCATTTTGATGTTTATTTGACCATTTTAAAATTATTTCACCATTTTCAATATTATAAATAATAACATTATCAGTCCAAATTCCACTTTCTTTATTTAATAAAATTGGTTTTGTCCATAATGCTAAAAATTTACCATTTGGACTTAAATGTAAATCAAAAGTATCATCAACTTGAATTTTACGTATAAGTGTTGCTTTATCATCAGCTTTTACAACAACAACTTCATTGGGTTGAGTATAAGCAAATACTTCTCCATTTGATGAATACATTGCACAACGACATTCTTGATTTGGGATGTTGAAGGTTGAAATTTCTTCATAATCCTGTACTAACTCCACAGATCTTGGGAGACGACCTAAAAAAACATGTTAGTATTTGTTTATTAAAAATATACATTTCATTCATTTATTACATACAGAAAAACTGAGTTGATGCTGACATGGTCAATTAAACGTTTTGAGTATGGTTTAAGTCAATTCTATCAAGCAATTGATGTGCGCCTTGGCGGCGGTAGTTCAAAGTCTTTCTTTGCAAACGTTTACCAGAGCTTCACGTGACCTCGACTATTAATTTGCAACAATCTATTCAATACTGCTATAGGTTGTAACAATCTATTCAATACTGCTATAAGTTGCAACAATCTATTCAATACTGCTATAAACTACACCAAATAGCTGTACACCTCGTTAAAGTGAGAGCAGGTTATATAATGCTGTCTAGACGATAATGTAAATGAGCAAGAAACCATACTTATACACATATATAGCTTAAAAAGGTAGACTTCCAAGAAATTCATGGATTCCGAAACTTCTTCAAATTCCTCGAAATTTCACTTCACTATTCTCGAAATTTGTTATGTCGTAAACATAGTCAATCACTTCTTTGAATATACTAGTTTGATTGGGTTCACTTGGTTCACTGCGGTTACCGTACCTTCGTCCAAACCTTCGACGGAACCTTCGTTCGAGATGATTGATCAACTCCCTCGTTACTCGAGGGAATCTATTTGAAGCAACCTCGTTGAGACCCCTTAGTGACGCACCCTCTATTCCTTCCCGAAATGCTTCAAAAATGTTTAGTTTGTCCTTCAAGATGCCTTCATCTACTTCATCTACTTCATCAAGCTTTCTTCTCTTAGACATAATTGTCATCCTTAGTTTAGAAAGACCTCTTCTATTAGGCTCGAAATTGACGCTGTCTCCAAAATCAATGTAGTAAACATCATGACCATCATAGACAATATTACTCATCTTGATATCACGATTACTTACACCCAAGGTATGAATCATTTTCAATTTTATCACCAAGCTTAAAAGAGCACATAATTGAGTATTTGGATCAGGCTCGAGTGAAGCATCCATATATTTCAATTTAATGTAAGGTCCGAATAAATACCTAACATTTTTACCTTTCTCACCTTCATCATTCACACTTTTACCTTCATCATTCTCACTTTCGCCATCTTTCAACACCCCTAAGATATCATTTACGATCGCAGCCCTGTCAAATAGTATAGTTTCGTCATCTGCGTCCGAATTGGAAACTCCACCTTCAATGACGTTAGACCATTTGTCATTTTCGATAAAGCCAAAGCGCTCCAACCTTGGCGTAATCCCAAGATCTTTTAACCTATAATAGCTAGTAATTTCGGTTCTAAATTGAGTCAAACATTCATAAACAGTAAATCCAGGCGTGCCCGTATAGTCTTTGAATACATCTCCAGACTCAGCTTCTTGATGTTTTCTGACTGGATCAAATATCTTGTAAATACTTCGCAGTGAAACAAGGACTACACTCCAAGTTCTGAATACCTCATGGCCTTGTAATATTTTGAAATATCTTAACTCTAAAATATTCATTTTACGGTTGTCAAAATTCTGATTGACAGGAGAAAAGGCATCAAAAGAGTTGTTTTCTGTGTCCGCCTCATCTTTCGTTCCCCTATAAATGTCTATCAACTGTTCGAGCCTAGATTTGTATCTTACTTGGAGTCTTATACAAATCTTTTGCATAATCAAATTGATTTCTTTAAAAAAGTTGGCATTGAGTTTAGATATTTTGATAATTGTAGCCAAAAGCACTAAAGCTTTGGAGTATTCATTTGAGTCCTCTTTTTCCGATACTTGATTGCAGTTTATCATCAAAGTCTTGCAATTTATCATGGAGATTTTGTACTCAACCAAAATATCAGCTACAATGCCGTTAGTGATCCTATTGTAATCTCTGTTAGTCTGCGAACTTAATAATCCTATAGACCCCGGTACGCTATTTCCCTGGCTGTTTTCTGGACTCTGATTGTAAGAGTGTTGATGAGTCTCAGAATTCTGTTGACTCTGTTGATTACCTCCATTCTGATAAGTACTTGAACCATTTGCCTTTCTATTTCTTCCACGCAGTTGATTGAGTGGTTCTTCCAAGTCGAGATAGAGTATGAACATTGACATACTGTCCATGACAATTCCTGCAAGTGACTTAGAGGCTATCATCTGGTATAGTAATTGAGATATTAGAAGAGAACGTTCTCTTTCATCGTTCAAGATTTTACAAACGTTGGATGCCTTGAACTCCACGGGGATTTTGGTATCCTCGCCAGAAATAAGCACATCAGGGTATAAATCAAAAGAATCAGTATAAAGAAACTTATCTTCTTTCATAGTACTTCCTATTCTTGGATATAAATTTAGTTTGCGTTGCAGCGCAAACTCTAATTGTAAGGAAGGTTTGATTTTATTTGCTACCATCAATACATTCTCCAATAAATTAACTCGTAAGTTGTAGGAGATGTCCTCTTCAGTCATTTTTGATCTAACAGGCTTATTGACCCGAATGAAATCGATATCTTCGAGCATGTAAGGAGCAAATTCTAGTTCTTCGGCCCACTCATTGACTTTTCGAACTAAGTCGTTCTCACTTGTCGCATCCGAATACTCAAACAGTGCTCCCAAGAAATGCTTGTATTGTGTCGTGCTTGGTATTTTTGGAGGATTGGATAGAAATATTGTAATCCTAGGAGTCACAGAATTTACAGTTTCAAATCCAACAAGATTTACATGAAAGAAGACCAAAAGCTGAATACGCTTAGCTAACACATAGATTATGCTTCTAAATCCTTCAACTTCAAAATAACGAAGTGCTAGTTGCATCTCCACAAGCAAAAGTTTGTAACATTTATCTGCGTCACGGAGAATGTTGATGTACTCTTTTTGGTGCAAGTTCACTGAACATTTGTGAAACATAGACGAACTAAGGGCCGACTTTACAAGAGTCTCGCCAAGCTGTCCCCTTCTGAGTGCAGCTGCAAATTCGTCTTCAGTAACATCATTTTGCTCTTGCTCATGGCAGACACACGCAATCTCAGAGTATAACTCAGGGAAAAACTGTCTTATATGATCGTTGTAGAGCAACTGTATCATCTCTTGTGACCCCAAACTGTCCAAGTAATAATACCCTGGATAACTTTGTTCAGGGGTGTCTGATTGGGTGGTGATAGTGGTATTAGTCATATTGCAATAATACTTGATATGTGAAACTTTCAGACTTCAATGTCGATAAAATTAGCACAATTATTGATTGCATTAAAGGTCAAACAAATTCCGGTAGGTACATCTTATTTAAAGTCATCGTTTATGCAAGTTGATGCAGGGGGGTGTTCGTGGAGTGATTATTTTATAAACGATTGTATCATACCTAATTTAAGGATATCGTATATCCGCACTACGTTTAACTAATGTAGATAAATGTTGCAGATCTGCGCTCACCGTAGTGTTTCAAATAGGTTCAACTTACTGCCGCATTAGGCATTTACAATCAATTGAAGTGGGCATTTGTTATGTTTCACATTCGATGTAGCCCCTTCTCTGAACTGGTGTAAAGGCGTACAATATTCTCTTAAAGATATTGGCGGTGTCTTATCGTATTTATTGTTTTAACTCTCTTACATAATAATTTAATTACCGATTCCATGGAGGCAGAAACTCCTTGAGATTTCACTTCATGAACCTCGTAAGTTGTCATGTCATAAACACAGTCTATAGCTTCACTGCGTTTATTGAACTTCCTTGGTCTGAGATGCTTATCATTTCCCTCGTTACTAGAGGGAAGTTAACTGGATCTACTAATTCACTTCACCAAAATTAAAATGTCCAGTTTCATTGGCATGATTGGATGCTCCCATTTCTCCAACGAGTACTTTATAACAAACCAAACAACGGACTCGGAATTTGGTGGTATTTGTAGTGTAATTTTTCGATTGTAAAAGATGACAAAGTTTGAGTGATGCTTCATTAATGACAGTTATATCTTGATCAAATATTCCTTGATCATGACGCTTATCTTCATCGGTGACAGAAAGTTGACTGTTCAATACTAAAACATCGTAGTGAATACCTGAATATACTAGGTTGATAAATCTTGTAGGTGTAGTTGGAGACAGTTCATCTTGAAATTGTATAAGGTTTCCCAGCTCAACGTCAATACAGTTGATCCGAATATTCAAATGCTCGGCTAAAATCCCCAATTCTATGGCTCCTCCCCAACTATCTTTCCTTGTGATCCATTCACAGTACTCTTCAACAGGTCTACCAAGAATTATCTCGCTGTACTTGGATGGAGAAGTTAATATCTTATAAGCAACAATCTCACGTAGTTCAGTGGGTGTATACTCTAAATTTTGATATTTAATGGCATATATGATGGCATTGAACATACACGAGTTGTCGTCGGGGATATTTCTTAAAATAAGCCATTTATCATTCACTTTAACTGAAGGTATGGTCAATTCATTAGAAGTGGTAGCATCCGACGTATTTGTGGTGTTAGAGCCCGATTCCTTGGAGGCATTTGCAGACTCAGTTGCGCCGCCACTCCGTACTTCAAGTATCAACTGATCCCCGTTTCTAACACTGGTCTTTAAGGTGGAATCTAAGTCAATGAGCTTTGGTGGGAACCCTCCTTTAACACCAACAACTTTGCCACCATCGCCAATCAATTCTGGATTTTCAACGGTAAGCTTGTTATCAATAAACTCCTGAACCGTTTGCAGTTCCTCCTCGGGAGTTAGATTGATCACTGCTGTTGCATGTGGTGACTTTAATTTAAATCTCATATTAGTCTACTTTTATATTGAATCGCGAGTAGATTTCTTATCTAGTATACACATATATAGGGAAAATGGTGAGAACGTGCAAAATAGTGAAAATTATAGAAATTAACAAAAAGTTGTAAATGGCAATGCTTGTATCCGACTGGAGACACTAGTTAAATGTAAGACTTTTCCAATTAAATTAGGATACAAGTATTCAGAAATTTCAGAAGACAGCCATTAGTTAAGAATTAAACGGGTACGGATGATTATTCCTGCATGGCTTCACCTTCTTCGGTGGCAGGAGCATTTGAAGGTATACCGGTAATGATAGCATCCAAAGTATCATTCTTTTGATTTTTCAATTCGTTATATTCTTTTTCATGCAATTTTTTGTACTGTTCAATTTGCTTATACTTTTCAACTGATTCAACAAATTTAGCCATGTTTAATCCAGTAGCAGCTTCGGCTTCTAATCTAGTGTAAGGTTTTACTTTCAACTCTTTGGCCCTTCTTTTATGGATTTTTCCCTTAGTATGAAGATCAAGTGTAGGTTGTGTTTCAAAATATTTAGCACACTCAATACAGTAGTATTGACCTAACCCCGGTTTGGTTTCATCAAGTGGCTGGTTTTTGAGCTTGTAGATGGACTCCTTGGTTGACAAGTCGTCATAGATGAGATCGAGATCTCTTGTTCTTCTTTTGGTCTTATATCTTTTGACACTATATCTACCCATAATGAATGATATCTTCTTTTAAATGATTTTTGCGATGAGATGTATATTTGCGTGTGATGTACGGGTGCACTGCCAGGAACCTTAACTGACTTACATTTACGTATCGAGGCCCTAAATCGTTACAGTGGGAAACTGTGGAGTCTAAAGAGGTTCTACTGATTGCAAGCGATATTACAATCTTATAGATGTTCTAAAGCTACCAAAATATTGTAAATCTCATAAATATCAATATATATATTTGACCTTGGATCTTACGAACCTCGTGAAGCCATGGCATAAATGAATTGACAGTAGCTGAGTCACTTGAGTCTTCCGACCCCACTTACACTTGAAAATCAACATTTCTAATCTTCATTGAAGTCATAAAGCAGCATGGTAATTGATGTATAAACGCAGTCACAGTATCACGTGCCATATGCGCACCACTGACTGTGGGTGATTATGTAATAGTGTCATAGCGCAGGAAAATTACTCACTCACTGAGCAAAAAATAGTCAGAAATTTTCTCTTATTCTTCTTTTCACTTTACAACTATCAGTTAAGAAAATGTATGTTATAACCTCCATAATATTAGAATAGCAAAGGTGTCTAAAGACCATCAATGATTGAATCCGTTTAACTTGAAAGTAATATATTGAAAATGTTGTTCCGAATTGTCCGAGAAGTTTGAAATGACTCGCTTACTAATAAAATCATTTAAATACTTTGCTATCCCACATTAGTTAATTTTAAATTTTATACTAACAAACTATAGTCAAGATGGCTAGAAGACCAGCTAGATGTTACAGATACTGTAAGAACAAGCCATACCCAAAGTCCAGATACAACAGAGCTGTTCCTGATGCTAAAATCAGAATTTACGATTTAGGTCGTAAGAAGGCTACTGTCGATGAATTCCCATTATGTATCCACTTGGTTTCTAACGAATTAGAACAATTATCTTCTGAAGCTTTAGAAGCTGCTCGTATCTGTGCTAACAAATATATCACCAAAATTTCTGGTAGAGATTCTTTCCACTTGAGAGTTAGAGTTCATCCTTTCCACGTCTTACGTATTAACAAGATGTTGTCATGTGCCGGTGCCGATAGATTGCAACAAGGTATGAGAGGTGCTTGGGGTAAACCTCATGGTTTAGCCGCTCGTGTTTCTATTGGTCAAGTTATTATGTCCGCTAGAACCAAAGATTCTAACAAAGATGTTGTTATTGAAGGTTTAAGAAGAGCTAGATACAAGTTCCCAGGTCAACAAAAAATTATTATCTCTAAGAAATGGGGTTTCACTCCTTTAAACAGAGCTGATTACGTTGTCAAGAAGAACAATGGTGAAGTTAAAGATGATGGTGCCTATGTTAAATTCTTATCTAAGAAAGGTCCATTAGAAGCTAACTTGAGACAATTCCCAGACTACCAATACGAAGTTTAACTTATCGTGTAGATCTTAACTACTTGTTTCATGTATACTTAATATAACTTCTTTAAATTAATTGTAGAATTTCTTAACTAAGCGATGTTGCATAACTGAAATTTTCAACTGAATCGGTCGTGCGCCGTCTCATCGTCGAAAAAAATCTACACGACCCACGTTATCACCAATCGTGTTTGAAAACAGCGATTTTCATTAAACAACACGTCGTTAAAATTTTTATTTACCTTCTCTTAAGAAATTTATAAATTTTAAATAATTTAAATAATTTAAATATGTCATTCTCTCACAAAGAAAAACCGGATATTTTAGCTCTTTTTGATGTTGATGATACTTTAACTCCTGCTAGACAAAGTGTTAAACCAGAAATGGTTTCTCTTTTAAAAGATTTAAGAAAAAAAATTGTCATTGGTTTTGTTGGTGGTTCTGATTTATCAAAACAACTCGAACAATTAGGACCAACTGTTTTACAAGATTTTGATTATTGTTTCTCTGAAAATGGTTTAACTGCTTATAAATTAGGTAAAGAATTAGCTTCTCAATCTTTCATCAATTGGATCGGTGATGAAAAATATAATAAATTAGTTGTTTTCATCTTGAAATACTTATCTAATATTGAAATCCCTGTTAGAAGAGGTACTTTCATCGAATTTAGAAATGGTATGATCAATGTTTCACCAGTTGGTAGAAATGCTTCAACTAAAGAAAGAAATGAATTTGAACAATATGATAACATTCATAAAATCAGAGAAAAAATGGTTAACGCTTTAAAAGAAAACTTCTCTGATTACGGTTTAACTTACTCTATTGGTGGTCAAATTTCTTTTGATGTTTTCCCAACTGGATGGGATAAAACTTACGCTTTACAACATGTTGAAAATGAAGGATTTAAAGAAATTCACTTCTTTGGTGATAAATCTCATAAAGGTGGTAACGATTATGAAATTTATAATGATCCAAGAACTATCGGTCATGCAGTTACTTGTCCTGAAGATACCATGAAGATCTTGCACGAATTATTTGATGTATAAACTTTTTCATTAAATAAATATCAATTTAATAGATTACTTTCAAAAACATTCAATGTAGTATTTTTCAAAATAATAAATAATTCTATGTACAAATAATTTTAAACAGGTCGATAAAATAAAGCACTACTGTTTTCTCCGGCAACAATAACTTGTTCAACTTCTTTTCCTCCAACTTTAACATGATGAAGTAATTGTAATCTACTATTAATAACATTATTAAGACGTTTAACCAATTTCTTCTTCTGTTTTTTATCTTCAACTTCGGGGAAATCTTTTGGTTCTAATAGTTTGGGTAATTTAATAGGTTTACAACTTTTAATAATCTTACCATTACCAAATTGTCCATTTTCATTATCACCAAAGGTTAAAACATCTTTTAAATCTCCGTGATTGTTCAAAGTAATGAAAGTGTGATTGTTACCAACACTGATATCTTTTATATCGATATTCATTACTTTATTTTCACTTTCATTGAATTCACTTAATCCAATAAGTGATTTAATAATTTGTGGTCTGGAACAAACATGTAAAAACCTTGAATTACCTAATTGACCTTTAACTCCATTACCAAAACTTATTAAAATAGTCTGATTGTTTGACTCGTTAACGTCATCAATGCACTTGACTTTCAAAAGTGAGGTTTCATCATTTGCTTCTACTTGATCGACTAACCAATGAAATTTACCTTTTAATGTATGATTTGTCATGATGCTGAAATCATCTACACCCAAAACTCTTCTTGGAATTGGTTTGATGTCAGTTTTATAAGTGATTTCTTCACCACATTCACCGAATCTATTGGAACCCCAAGTCCAAATATTATTATTTGAGTCAGTTGCGATATTATGGTAAGATCCTGAAGCTATACTTGTAAAGCGTCTGTCAAGTAATGATTTAGTACCATCAGCTTTGGTATAAACTTCATAATTCAAATTGTTGAGTTCATAAGGAACATTAATTTCCTGCTGATTTTGTGCATCCTTATTGTAAGGGGAAAATTTAGGAAGTCCAAACTGTCCATAATTTTCAACGGACTCATTAGTCTTGGCCATGAATAATCTACCGGTCGTACTAAGAATTAGCATATGGCCGTTACCACAAGAGAAATCTTTGACTTTCTCTCCTCGATTAAATAAAGTATCGAAGGATAACTTTTCGTAAGCAGGAGCATTTGAAGTCAAGAACCAACCTTTAGAAACTTTAAATGACTTTGATTTACTGACTTTATCCAATCTTGGAGAATATAAAGTGTCCCCTTTATTATTAAGATAATAAATATTATCACCAGAAGCGTCAACTTTGACAATTTTCCCAGGAAGAGAAAGTTTTACGGGTTCCTTCATTTTGGAGTTATAATGATATACTTGACCCTTTGAGTCAACTACCACCAAGTAGTCATTGAGGATTCTGACATCATTGATGAACATATCATTGAAAAATTCAAGTCTAATTGGTAATTTTTTCTTATTTGATTGGCCAAATACATATAAACCAGGTCTTTCAGTTGAATCTATTAATCCCTTAACAATTTCAGGATCTTTTTCAAATTCTTCAGATAATTTGTTAACTAAGTAAGCGACATTTTTAGTATTTCTTGCTGGATCGGTCAAATCGGAAGCCTTGGAATCATCAATATCCTTGAATTTCAACTTGGTGTTAATGATTGATGTTATATAATCATAGTTCATTAAAACTTGATGTATGATTGCGATGGAAACCACAGTAAAGAGACCCAAACCAACAGCACGAAACCTTTCATTTCTCTCAAATTTCTTCCCTTCCTCTTCTTGTTTCTTTTGATATTCCTCATGAAGTAAATGAAGTTGATACTTATAATCCGGAGATCCAGGCTTTAAATTAATGAGTCTAGGATCTTTTTCAATTATGGCGTTAATACTTTCGGTATCATTTTTCAAGTCAAGTGGATTATCGTGGGACATTCTTTCATGAAGTGTTCTAGTATCGTCCAAGTTCCCAAACAGGTAATCAGTTTTCAGCTTATTGAACTCATCGATTGAAGTGAATTTATCACGAGGGATATTTGCACCAGCTTGCTTGCTAACTTCGTCAATAGACCGATACTTCTTTTCCGGCTTATCTGAGTAGAGTCTGTAGCAACTTCCTCTTGTAGCTGGGATCAACCGGGATCCACGCTTAACTCGTGCTAAATATCTGAATGAAATCATGGCCATAATATGGAAAGCGATGGATTACTGCGCACCAAATATAAAGTGCAATATTTACACCCTTTTAGGTCTTTACTTTTCCTAGACACTAATCACCCAACACAAAATGATAGGTTTATTTCGACAATCGCTCAAAATACAAGGCTTGAAGGCGCCAGTATTACAAAGACCATCGAATGTTCCCATTAGATCTCTTGCGTATATAACTAAATTTGACACAAAGAAGTTTGTGCAATCACTTCAAACAGAAGGTGGATTCTCTCAAGCCCAAGCAGAAAGTGCTGTTAATACAGTGAACAAGGCTATTAATGATGGTATCAGTTCCATCACGAAAAACTTGGTGACAAAAGAGTCTTTAAGTTCTACTGCATATCAGCAAAAGGTGGATTTTGCTAAGTTGAAAGGTGAATTGCAAACCATGGATAAATCTGAATTTACAAATTTAAAGAAAGAGCTAGAACAGTTAAGGACCGACCTTACCAATTTGAAAAATCGAATGAGAGAAGAAGTCACAAAGAATCTGGCTGGTGTAAAATTAGACTTGAACTTAGAAAAGGGAAGAATCAGAGAAGAAAGTTCAGTCCATGAACTGAAAATTGAAGACACTTATACCAGAATAGATGAAGAAATCGCCAATATTCAATTGCAGATCAAACTGGTCAAAACTCAAGTCATGCAGTGGTTAATTGGTGTATCTACAGGTACAATTGCTGTTATGTTAGCATTTGCTAGATTCTTCGGTTAACTACGTCGATACGTTATTCTTTTTGACTTTCTGATACCAAAGTAATCCTCACTGATGCAGCACTAAACTATCAATAACAACTTAGTTCAATGAATATAATGACTCTGAAGACATGTAGCGATTTATATAAGGTGAATTTTTCAATTTCTCACGCACGCGAAATAAATAAACTTCACCATGAACTCTTTATATAACCACGGGATTAAGCAGACCCAAGTTATCTCAAAGGATTTATCCACCTTTGAGAAGAACTTATCTACATCTCCATTATCTTTACAAGGATCTATAACCACTTCACTTAATGCATTTAAAAAAACTGTCAAAGATTATAGTGATCTTGTCAAGCAGAATTCCAAAGATGAATCTAACGCAAAACATGAAACTAGATTAGAAAAATTTAATCAGGATATCGAGAATTTTACAAAGAAGTTTGAAGATTTAAGGAATCAAAGAGATAATCTCGTGCAAGAAACTAACAGACAAGAGCTTTTAGGGCGTCGTCAACATCATTCTCAACCAAGTGAAAATCCATATGATGATCTGAATCCTTCACAATATCAAGCACAAACGTCAAATCAAGAATATTTATACAACGAAAGTCAATCTCTTTCCAGAGGAACACAGCAATTAGATCACATTCTAGAAATGGGACAACAATCATTAGAAGATTTAGTTGAACAAAATGAGACATTGAGAAGATTAGGATCAAAATTTGAAGAAAGTTTAATTACTTTGGGTGTGAGTCAAGGTACCATTAGAACCATAGAAAGACGTGCTAAACAGGATAAGTGGCTATTTTGGGGTGGAGTCATCTTAATGTGTATAATTTTCTGGCTAATTGTCAGAATGTTCAAATAACCACCTTGTATAATAGAATATATTTATATTGACCTTACACGAACACGTAATACGTAACACTGTAAAAACCGACATCCAAATATTTGAAGTGGTTCAACATAACCTACATTGATTTATATGTAAGACATAAGCGTTTTGGTTGCAAAGAACCACTTGCCGTCTTGTTGCCTCATTAGCTTGTGATTTCATAAGACTCAAGGTCGATCGAAGTAGTCACCCATCACAGTAGGCTGCAAATCACTATAAAAATCAAAAATATATACCCCACAAATAATTTCTGTTTTCTTCCCAAAAGAAATCATACAACCATCATCATGTGAATCAAAGATTTTATTTTATGAGACCTAACGTTCATATGAAATTCAAATGTTGATGATTCCCATAAACATACAACGATTTTCAAAGCCATTTCTCACTTTTCTTAATTATTTCCATTTTCTTACAAAATTTAAGTGCCCCACAAAAATTTTTCTTGATTAACTCCTTTGAAATAGACAAGCCCACTCTGTTTTAATTAAGTTATAAAAGACCCCTCATTGTTTGCCCCGAGTTAGTTAAAGTTTGAAGTCGGCTTCGTAAAAATCAATGATGACTTTACTATAACACTTCCTAATTAGGTAAAGTCAGAGGAAAAACGAACTGCCTAATTAGGAAATGATGGTAGCCAAGGAGGCTGCAAATCTGAAAAAAAGCTCGTTTGGGCAACATTGAAAAAGTCCCCATAATTTATATACGACATAGTTCCCAAAGTAATAGATCATAACTCCCATTCTTTTTCTATTCTTCAAAGAACTTTAATTGTCTAGCATACCCTTTTTATACCCGTTCTTAACTTACTACCCAGTAATGAGATTAAGTGCCCCAATAATAGCTGCTTTGGCCTCAACAGCCATGGCACAAGAAAGAAAGCGTAATGTTCAATATGTTTATGAAGTAACTACACTTCAAATGGGTACAGATGAGTATCATGAATTATCTACAAAATTATCCCAGGCTGCCTCTGCAGAAACAGCACCTGTAGCTCAAGACACTCAAACTGTTGCTGCTAAAGCTCCTACCAAAAAGAGAAGTTTATTGGATTCGTTACTCGATTTCGTCGATGGCGATAAGGATGCCGATACAGCTACCACCGCCGCAGCTCCTGTTGCAGCCACCACTACCGCAGACACCACCACTGCAGCAGCAGCAAATACCGCCGCAGCTACATCCACCAAGAAAAGCTTATTAGATTCAGTTCTCGATTTGTTGAATGGTGATAGTGATGACACTGCCGCAACAACAACCGCAGCAACCGCAGCAGCAAAATTGGCTCCTACTACATCCCCTGCTGCTTCTACTGCAACCGCCGCTTCGACCAGTAAATCATCATCCGGAAGCTGGGTTTCAAGCTTTCTTAATGGACTTTTCGGCTCATCGCCCGATTCATCGTCCTCAAGCTCATCCTCATCAGCATCGGGAGTAGTCTCAGCATCTTCATCCGCTGGTGTTATTTCTGTTCCTCCAGTTGCTCCAGGATTTATATCAACAGCATCAGTTGGTGTCAGTGTCACTGCAAGTGCTACTGTATCTATTGGTACTTCTACTGCTTCCAGCAATGGAGATGAAACCACTGAGAAATATTCTGAATTAGGGAAAGGTATTACATACTCCCCCTACACCAAGAGTGGATCATGTAAATCAGCTCTGCAAGTAAGTTCTGATCTTTCAATATTAACAAGTTATGATATTATTAGATTATACAGTGTTGATTGTTCTGGTATTGAAAATGTTATGAATGCAATGACTTCAAATCAAAAAGTTTTCTTAGGGATTTGGAGTATTGCTAATACTGATTTAAAGAATGACTTACAAACCATGAAAGAAGCAGTCGAAAGTACTTCTCAAGGTTGGGATGGTGTTCATACTGTTGCAATCGGTAATGAAGTTGTTAATTCTGGTACCAATACAGCATCTGAAGTAGCTACTGCTGTAACTACTGCCAGAAACTGGTTCAAGTCCAATGCATCTTCATATTCTGGATATATTGTTGCAGTTGATACATTAGTTGCAGTTGAAGGAAATACATCACTTTGTGATGTTTCTGATTATATTGCAGTTAATTGTCATCCATTTTGGGATGGTGGAGTTAGTCCCGAAGATTCAGGAACTTGGTTAAAGCAACAAATTGCAAATTTAAAAAGTACTTGTAATAATGGTAAACTGATTCTTATTACAGAAACAGGATGGCCAACTGAAGGTGATAGTAATGGAGAATGTGTTCCATCAATGTCAAATCAACAATCAGCAATTGAAAGTATTGCTGAAGAACTTGCTAGTCAAGTTATTATGTTTACAGTCTACAATGATTACTGGAAAGATCCTGGTAGTTATAACGTTGAACAACATTGGGGAATTTATGGTGACCCAAGCGCTTAATAGATTAAGTAAATAAGATACCTCTGTAAGATATTCAAAATAGACGAAGAAATGAAAAGTTTAAAATTTTAGAGCTCTTTTACCTGTAGATTTATCTCTGTCTAGAATCATCTCTATTTAGAAAGGGATATTTATAGAATTATCTCTATCTATAGAGTTCTCTCTATCAGTGAAATTACTCTACTTTTGTGTGTGTGTGTTACCAATTTTTCATCAAAAATAACTGGCTCGCAATTTCAACACATTTTTCAAAACAATTAGATAACTATCTTAATAGCTAATATGTCTGAGAATAGAAAATTAACCAATAGGTTAAATAATTTTATTAATCAGGTAGATAAGTTAAGGAATAATCAAGGACGAGAAGTCGCAGCCGATTTCCGTAAATTACCAATTCGTACTGGTACTGATTATTATAAATTTATTACAAAACCAATCTCACTCCACACCATATCAAGACATGTTAAAAGAGGTGATTATCTTAATGCTCAAGATTTTATTAATGATTTAGCTCAAGTGACTTGGAATGCTAGACATTATAATGAACCTAATTCTTCAATTTATGAAAATGCAGTTATTCTTGATAAATATATAAAAGAAGTTATTCTTGCAAAATTATCAACTGATAAAGTTGTTCCAAATCATAGTCATCTTTATTATCCTGATCTTGGTCCTTTGGATGATTATAGTATGCATACAGAAATGCCAAGTGGGATATTTACTGGTGCTTCTCCAACTCCTGTAAAAGATGGAGATGATGATCAAGATTATTCAATTAATTATCATAATGTAAATGATGAATTTAGACCTTATACTTCAAGACCAAATACTCGTGAAACTCCTTCAAGACATACTGAATCTGGTGTTAAAAGAGGTCGTCCTCCAATTATTGATAAACCTTATGAATCAAGAATTAAAGCAATATTAAAACAATTTAAAAAACTTCGTCATCCTCAAGATGAAAATTATCAATTAACTGGTCCTTTTGAAAGACTACCGGATAAAAGTTTAGATGCTTATTATAGAATTGTAGAATTTCCAATAAGTTTAAATGAAATAAGAGTTAAAGTTAGATCAAGAAAATATGCTAATGTTGATCAATTCATTTATGATTTACATTTAATGCTTAATAATGCTAAACTGTATTATACTTATGTTAATGATCAAGATCTGCTTCGTGATACTGGACTTTTTGAAGCTGAAGCAACAAATATTGTTCAACAAGAGTTAAGTAAACCTGATAGTGAATTTATTGAAGCTAGCGCTGATGGTAAAACTCCTCTCGATTCAGTTGAAGTTAATGAATTTAGATATAAAGTTGGTGATTGGGTTCTTATTAGTAATCCAAATGATCCAAATAAACCTACAGCTGGTCAAATCTTTAGACTTTGGCAAACAGAAGATGGTACTCAATATACTAATGTTTGTTGGTATATTAGACCTGAACAAACTTGTCATAGATATGATAGAATTTTTTATAAAAATGAAGTTTGTAAAACTGGTGAATATCGTGATCATTTAGCAACTGATATAGTTGGACCTTGTTATGTTATCTTTTTAACCCATTATCAAAAAGGTGATGTTCCAGATGAACTTTTACCAATGAATGCACCTTGGTTTATTTGTGAATTCAGATATAATAATAATAACTATGTTTTTAATAGAATAAGAACATGGAAAGCATGTTTACCAGATGAAATTAGAGATGAAGAAACTCCAGTTAAACCAATTAATGAACCAAGAAAATTGATAAAATATGATTCACCACTTAAACACCTTTTATCTCCTGACGCTAAGCTTGGTGATCATATACCTCCAGCACAAGCAGGTCCAAGTCCACATGGACCTCCAATAGTTGGATCAGTTTATCCAGCAAATCCAATTCTTGATGATGATTTGGGTCAATGTTCTACAAGTCCTAATGTTGTTCCTAGTCCAGAATATGATGATCATGAGGTTGGTAGAAAAGCATATATTTTCACACCAATATCTCAAATGAAAGGTGGAAGTGGAGGAGGATCATCTACAGTTCCATTATTATCAAATGTATCACCTCCATTACTTAGAGGTATACCTAATTTTGATGATTCACATCATAGTTCATTTGATATGAGTAGTCATTCATCAAACACCACAGGTGGATTTAATCAACTTCAAATTAAACCTTCACATTATTCTTTTAGTCCATCATTACAATATGCTAAAACAGAATCTGCTCCAATCATTAACAAACGTATAGTGACACCACCAGTCGATTCATCTTATAATGCTTTTTCTAGTTCTCAATATCATCCAACTAAAACCACTTATACACCAGGTTCAAATAATGGGGTAGTATCTTATACTTTACAAGATGAAACTGGAATGTTAACAAAGATAAGTGAAAGTATTCACTCTAAACAAATTGAAGGTGGTAGTGAAATTATTTGGTTTAAAGCTCCACCAATTGTTATTTCTAGTAGAATTGATTCTAATTCTGCTGTAGAACCAGGCCATTCTGCTAAATACTTAGCTTGGAAAGCTTCTCGGATGTAAAATATGTAATAAATAAAAAAATAAATAAGCATTTAATTACTTTTTCTCGTACATACTTTTAACAATAATGCACGTCGAAAAGGAACAATTGGTTCCCAGAATAATTCAAAAGATCGTCTAAATTTAAAAAAAACAATGTAGAAAGCAACCGAACTACCTTTTTGAAGCGAATCTTTAGATCGACTTGTTGTTAGTTACAATATAATAGCAACTTTGAATTTTGCAGCAATAAATGTCGTAGTACACTTAGGACGACAAACTACGTACGACATTTGGACCCATACATTTTTAGTGCATCAAATAATTCATTCTATTCAAAGGTATGAATAAACAGTTGAGCGAATTTCAAGAGTATCTTCGAAATTGTAATAAAATTATAGCATTGGTTGGAGCAGGACTATCAGCATCTTCTGGGCTCCCGACGTTTCGAGGGACTCAAAGTCTCTGGAAGAATTTTAATATGATAGATCTAGCGACAGCTGATGCGTTTTATATTGATCCTGGATTAGTATGGCAATTTTACTCATGGCGTCGTATAAATGCATTAAAATCCAAACCTTCCAACGGTCATAAAGCATTAGCTAAACTAGCCAAGATTTCACAAGATAATAATACATTAAAATTCGTCACTATAACTCAAAATGTTGATGGTCTTCTGGTAAGAGCAGGTCACCCTAAAGATAAATTATATGAAATTCATGGATCATTATTTGATTTAAAATGTACTAGTTTTATGTGTAATTATATTGAACATGACAATTTTAAAAATCCTTTAACTAAAGCCCTCAGCGATACAGAATTTGAATTTGATAATCATAGTCGTAAACGAGGACTCGATCAAGATAAGTTAATTCAATCTCCACAATTTACACCCGTTAAACAATTACAAGAATCCGAACTACCTCAATGCCCAGTTTGTGACGATGGTTCGTTGTTACGACCTGGTGTTGTATGGTTTGGAGAATCACTTCCCCTCAAGACCCTAGATGCCATAGATAACTTTATTGAAGATGATGAAGCCGTGGACCTTATTTTAGTAATAGGTACTAGTGGTACAGTATATCCTGCAAATAGTTACCTAGATCGTGTTAAATTGAAAGGTGGGAAAGTTGCTATATTCAATACAGATATTGATTCAGATATAGTGAAAGGTGACGTTAAAGATACTTGGGGATTTAAAGGTGATGCAGCAGATTTACTCCCATTAGCATTAGAGCCATTGATTGGTAAGATTTAAAAGCCATTGATTGGTAAGATTTAAAAGCTATTTAAGTATTATTTGCTTTAACTTATACACATATTTACATTAAGTACTAATCACCCATAAAGATATAAATAAAAATACAACAAGAAAAAAAGATGAAGTTGAAAAATTATTAAGTTGATTCATATCACAATCAATTGTCAAAAATATTGCTCGTAAATTCATTAAAAGTAGAAGAGTCATAAAGATTTGTATCGAGTATCGCAGTGTCGATTAAATTAGAAGGTTTGGAGTATGGATCTGACGATAATAATGAGTCAAATGATGATAATGATGTATTATAAGAAAATAAATTTGATCTAGGATCAAAATTATTTGGAAGGTCTGAATAATTAGGTAGTGTTAGATGAGATGGATCTAAAATATCATTTTGATTATCGAGATCATCCGAGAATATCGATAATTTCCTTTCATTGTCATCGGATAAATCCTTTAAATTATATGTATCGTCAATATCATCGTCTATAATCGCAGTTTCATTTTCATCATCTTGATCGAAAACCACTTTTGGAGGATATGAGAAGTTTGACTCAATTGAGACCTGAGGATTATGTTTAAAGTATGATAATGTTGGAAGTATAGGATCAGATTTAACTGTAGATTTTGAAAAACTTTGTCTTAGTTTTGATTTTGCATCCAAATCGGATTTAGCATTTTTTGATAATGAAGAAGGAGATCTTGGTGATGATTTTGTAATTTTTGCTTTATTGATGTGTGCTTTTGTTGATGTATTGGTTACTCTTTTTGTTTCAGAATCCCTTCTTTTTGTTTCAGATTTTCTTCTCGATTTGACTGGCGTAGATGCAGTTTTGATAACAGGAACAGAGAGTGACCTTTGAAATCGAGAATAGTTATTTATAGATGCTATAGTAACAAAAGGTTTAATTGGAGACTTAGTTGTAGATGATTTAGGAGATATATGATCTTGATATATATCAATTTCTTTCCTCTTGGGGCTTTGACGAATATCTTTTAAATTTGGAGTTGCATCAGAAAGTGGCGAGGATAATTTTGCATCATTACTTGAAGTTGATTCCCCAGAAAAAGAATCCACGCAACGGAAATCGAAATCTTGAAGTGAGTCTTCAAGGTGAATTAAATCCATGATTATTCAGAAAAAAAACTATAAAATGAATAACAAGATGAAAAACTTGGATATTTATTTAATAATAGGTTACCGGTTAAATCCCCAGGGAGACCAAAAATTTAGATGCAATAAGATTAAGAAGGCAGCAAAGGAACAGATAAAGGGTTTTAATTGTAATGTCAATATCGTGTTGCTAAATAAGGTACCGTGTTGTATTTTGGTAACTAATTAAAAATAAAAATAAACTTTTATACACTTCGGTAAAATATCCTATTAATAACTGTAAATCAGTATAAATCATTGCATTACTTGGGGATTTACTCCAAATTTATAAGATATGGCATTACGATAACAGACCAAATGAAGTGCGCCCCTCTACGTAACCATTGAATTCTATAAATAATAGATCATGTTAAAGGTACATGACCAAACAATTATGATCCCATCACAACCTTAGTATTTTAATTGCAAGTTACATGATGTACCGAATCAGGCATAAATGTGCAAGGAGTTGTGGCCGTCCCTTGTTTCGAGACGGAAAGAAGAAATTGAATGCATTATGAATAATAATGTACCGGGTATAAGCTGGGATGTTCCATTATTAAATTCCGGATCTTTTTACGTTTTATGCATGATATATACTTTGATAAGTGATTTCATTTTTTTCGAGGATGCATTATTAATTGTTAATGTATAACTTCGACACAATTTTTATTGGATCTAGATACAAGTTCTAGCGAGTGAATATTGGTCATTGTAAATTATTCTCAAGCACTCCTTTACCAAGATTTAAGCACTAAATCATTATTTTAAATCAGCCTTGACTATTGTCTTTTCGCTGGTTTGTAGTGCGCATCAATGTCCTAATTAGGAAAGGTTGCAGATTGGGGCCTCGTTGCTTCAAAAGTCTATTGATCCCATCATACCTTTTAATGACGCCACGACTTGGGAAATGCCAATCATTTCAATAATAAACAGGTAATTTCAAATTTAAAATGAATGGAACCAGCATAGTTTTTTTTTTCTGAAACAGCAAGTATCACTGTGAATTGAAATAGCTTGTCAATGTTAGATCAGGTTGCCCATTCAACAGTAGACACTATCAATTTAATATAAAATTCCAAAATTGCTTGCTAGTGATTTTATAGCTGCAACTCGATATGTATAACGGGTCCATCAGGCCCTTAATATTTTATTAAATCATGCATATTATGAACATTTTACATCTTAAATTCTGGTATTTTACAAAACAAGTAATTCCGCTTTATTGATTTTCATGTAAGGAACATCCCAGAGCAAAACTCGTATATGACTTAATTGTGCGGGCAAAGTTCAAACTCCAAATTCAGTAAGACGGGTCTCCATCAATGTATTTTTGAATTTATGATCTCATCGATTTTATAAAAAATTCAACTGACCCCTTCTATCATTCTTTTTTTTACCACTATTGGAGATAAACTGTCCTGGTCCCGCGTCAATGACGCATGCGGGGTCCCTAACTATTTTTTTAGGCCAACCACCAGCTTCACGCAAAAATAAAATTCGCATTCTGGTTTTTTTAATGATTTCCCGGACTGTACGGAGTTTTCACTGATGAAAATTATTTCGGTAAGCCCGGTGGAGTTCGGGTAACACAAAAATGGATTTTTCGGAAGCCATCAAACCATGGGCGATAATTTAATTAAATAACAAAATTAACTTGAGTATTAATAAGAATCATTTATAAAATGTTAAGAACTTCTGCTAAATTCAGAGGATTGAACTCATTCTCTCAATTTGTTAGATATAACTCATCTAATCACTATGATGCTGTTGTCATTGGTGGTGGTCCAGGTGGTTATGTTCATGCTATTAAATTAGCTCAATTAAACTATAAGACTGCTTGTATTGAAAGTCGTGGATCTTTAGGTGGAACTTGTTTGAATGTTGGTTGTATCCCATCAAAATCCCTTTTAAATAATTCTCATTTATATCATCAAATTACTCATGAAGCAAAATCTAGAGGTATTGATATTTCTGGTGAAGTTAAAGTTAACATTGATCAATTACAAGCTTCAAAAGATAAAGCTGTTAAAGGATTAACTGGTGGTGTTGAAATGTTACTTAAAAAGAATGGTGTCACCTACTTAAAAGGTCACGGTTCATTCGTTGATGAAAAAACCCTTAATGTTAAACCAATTGATGGAGCTGATGATTATCAAATCACTGCTGATAATATTACAGTTGCTACTGGTTCTGAACCAACACCTTTCCCAGGTATTGAAATTGATGAAGAAAGAATTGTCAGTTCTACTGGTGCTTTAGCTTTAAAAGAAGTTCCAAAGAAAATGGCCATCATTGGTGGTGGTATTATTGGATTGGAAATGGCTTCTGTTTGGTCTAGAGTTGGATCTGAAGTTACTATTATTGAATTTCAAAATTCCATTGGTGCCGGTATGGATAGTGAAGTTGCTAAACAAACTCAAAAATTATTAGCAAAGCAAGGATTAAAATTCAAATTAGGAACTAAGGTTACTAAAGGTGTTAGAGAAGGTGATTCCGTTAAAATTGAAGTTGAAAATGTTAAATCTGGTGAAACCGAACAACTTGATGCTGATGTATTATTAGTTGCCATTGGTAGAAGACCATACACTAAAGGATTGAATTTCGAAAAAGTTGGATTAGAAGTTGATAATAAAGGTAGATTAGTTATTGATTCACAATTCAGAACTAATCATCCACATATCAGAGTCATTGGTGATGTTACTTTCGGTGCTATGTTAGCTCATAAAGCTGAAGAAGAAGGTATTGCTGCTGCTGAATACATGAAACATGGACATGGACATGTTAACTACGGTAATATTCCTTCAGTTATGTATACTCACCCAGAAGTTGCTTGGGTTGGTGCTAATGAAGAACAATTAAAAGAACAAGGAATTAAATACAAAGTTGGTAAATTCCCATTTATTGCTAACTCTAGAGCTAAAACTAATTTAGACACTGATGGATTTGTTAAATTTTTAGCTGATGCAGAAACTCAACGTGTTTTAGGTGTTCATATTATTGGACCAAATGCTGGTGAAATGATTGCTGAAGGTGGATTAGCTTTAGAATATGGTGCTTCTACCGAAGATATTGCTAGAACTTGTCATGCCCACCCAACTTTATCTGAAGCTTTTAAAGAAGCTGCCATGGGTACTTTTGGTAAAACCATCAACTTTTAATTTATATAGTTATTTGCAGCCATTTTATGTACATTTCTAACAAATAAAAAATCAATCTAAAATTAAGTTGCGACCAGTCATTTTTTGCTCAGCCGCTTGTAATTTAAACAACAAAATACTACAATTTAACATTTAAAGCAAGTAATTTATTAAGTAAATAAACTAATTAATCAATCATATTCAAAGATATATACTTTGGTAGGTCATATTAATTCAATTGATCGTTAATATCTAACAATAATATATAATGCATGTATAATACCTGGGATATAACCTAAAATAGTTAAGATAATATTAATGAAAAGGGAAGAAGTACAACCTCTTTCTAAGAAAACACCTAATGGTGGAAGAATAACAGCAGCAATAATTTTAATAATATCAGAACAAGTAAGAGCCATTTTTTAAAAATTTATATTAGTTTTTTAATAGTAGCAAATTAATAAGAAATTGTCCCTTTATATATGAAATTTTAAAAATTTATTTATATTTGCGTTAACCGAAATAAACCACTACATACGGCCAAAACCTGTGACACTATTGCTATTGTTGTATAAAAATTAACTTTTACTAGGCATATGCGCGAGATTTTGCCTGCCAACGGTTGTCATTCTTCATTAAAAAGCAGTGCCAATCACAGCGAGGGAGTGACCTCTTTTTGCTATTTAGCATTCTCGAGAGTTTAGTCTAAAACAGGCTCCGGGGCTGCTCAATTCCGAGGTCCGGCTCCCGAATATGAAAATTCTCGAAATTGACGACGGCAGCCACGTGACCCAGACGGACCTTAACATCAGGCTGATGTTTACGCTTACTGTCCAGGCACAGCGTAATTCACCTCCTTGTTCGCGAGGTTTGTCAGTATGAAAAATCTTTCCGATAGTAATTAAGTTAAAGGGAATATTTATCAATATGGCAGAATTACAATTACAAATATTAAAGGTAGTTGATGCTAAAGATGGCATAAAGAATACTTTAGAAGAACCGGAATTTTCTAAAATTGATTCAAATACAATTCATTCAAGTTTAACATCATTATGGGCTAAGGAAATGATTAATTTCAAGAAAATTGAAACTGATAGTTGGAAATTAACTAAAGAAGCTGAAGATATTGTAAGTCATGGATCTCACGAAATAAGAGTTTTAGAAGAAGTATTAAAATCTTTAGATGGTTTAAAAATTTCTGATGTTAACTCAAAATTAGGTCAAGTTGGAAAAGTTGGTCAAGGTAAAGCGTTTAAAAATGGTTGGATCGCAAAAGATGATGATAAACTTATTGCTAAGGTTGATAACTTACCTGTAGATACTACTGCTACTAGTTTGAAAACCATTAAACAAACTGGTAGTTTGGATGATAAGAAAGAAATTAATGAATTAAAAAAGAGAAAATTAATTACTTTAGTTAAAATCGTTGGATTTCAAGTTGAAAAGGGTGAAAAATTTGCATTAACTATTACTAATTTAGAAACTGATATCACTTCCGATATGATTATCAATAATAATTGGAAAGATTTAAAATTCAAACCTTATAATTTCAAATCAGAAGGTGTTTTCCCTTCATCAGGTGCTTTACATCCACTTATGAAAGTTAGAGAAGAATTTAGACAAATTTTCTTCTCAATGGGATTCACTGAAATGCCTTCTAATCAATACGTAGAATCAGGATTTTGGAATTTTGATAGTTTGTTCGTTCCTCAACAGCATCCAGCTCGTGATTTACAAGATACTTTCTACTTAAAAGATCCAGCTAGAGCAAAAAGACCAGAAGATGTCAAATATTTGGAAAATGTTAAACAAATTCATGAAACTGGTGCATTTGGTTCTATCGGTTATAGATACCCATGGAAAGAAGATGAATCTTTAAGAATGGTTTTAAGAACTCACACAACTGCAATTTCTGCTGCTATGTTACATCAACTTGCAAAAGATCCAAAACCTACTAGATTATTCTCAATTGATAGAGTTTTCCGTAATGAAGCTGTTGATGCTACTCATTTAGCTGAATTTCATCAAGTTGAAGGTGTTATGGCAGGATATGATATTACCTTGGGAGATTTAATTGGATTCATGGAAGATTTCTTTACCAAGATGGGTGTTTCAAATTTAAGATTTAAAGCTGCTTATAATCCATATACTGAACCATCAATGGAAATTTTTGCTTTCCATAAAGGTTTAGGTAAATGGGTTGAAATCGGTAATTCAGGTATGTTTAGACCAGAATTATTAGAACCTATGGGATTACCAAAAAATATGAGAGTTTTGGGTTATGGTTTATCATTAGAAAGACCAACTATGATTAAATATGGTGTATCTAATATTAGAGAATTATTAGGTCATAAAGTTTCTTTAGATTTTATTGAAACTAACCCTGCTGCTAGATTAGATGAAGATTTAGTCGGTTAATGTATTAATAGATGACAAATATACATAATAGTAATAAAAAAAAAGAATTAGTAGTTTTAGTGTAGCAGTTTTGCAGTCGACTTGATAACCTTTTTGGCCACCGCACATACATCAACCCTCAATTGATATACTAAAACTACTACACCTAATTTTCAGCTGGTGTGAAAAGTTGTTTATTGAATCCAACACGTTGAGATTGAGTGTTTATACAGAGCCTACGTAATCTGTAACATATAACGAACTATTACGTAATTTGCGTTTTTCCCTAAAGAATATTTCAATTGATAAGACATTAACCACAAATTATAAAAGTTAAACACAAATAGTTTTTGTGAAAAATTCAATAAGTACCTAATTAATCCATCTTACTATGGATAGAGGAATAAGAGACTTACGGGGCCGACCACCATCTCCTTCTCCTTCGAATAAACCCCGTCAACAATCACCAACTAGACCCATTAATTTATATCAAACTCCAGGGTCCCCTTCAAGATCAACTACAAGTTCATCACCTCCTAAAATAGGTGATAATCATTTACTTTCAAGTTCTCCGAGAAGAAGAAATATTGGTAAAAATATTTTCAGTGATAGATATATACCTAATAGAACAGGAGTTGATTTACAAGCAGCATTTAGTTTATCAAATCAAGATGTTGTACCTGATCTTCGAAATAGAACTGGTCAAAATTTTGATACATCAAGTATGAACTACGATAATTCTTCACCGGGAAGTGGAATTGATAATGAAATAGAAATGAGAAAAGAAGAAGAAGCAAATCGAACTTTTTCGTCGGTATTAAAAGCTGAATTATTTGGTGATAATGTTCCAATGGCTACAGCTGATTTATCATCAAGAAATTCGAAGTCAAGACAATCAATCACAAACTCAAGACAAGAAAGATCAAATAACGCTACAAATTCTAATAATGCTAGTAATAATAATTCATCTACTAATATTGATTCAGCAGGTAATACTAGAACAACTCCTCCAAGGTCAACTATTCTGGCAGATAATAATAACAATCATAATAGCGTAACTTCCACGCCTCGTCAAACTACCAATTTATTTACATATCAATCACCAAATAAATCTCGTCCAATATCTCGAGATTTACAAAATGAACTATACTCATTATCACCAGTTCGTCAAGAACTGCAAAAACTTTTACTCAGCCCCCAGAAAAAACCCAGAAATATTTCAAAAGTTCCATATAGAGTTCTTGATGCTCCAGAACTTTCAGATGATTTTTATCTAAATCTTGTTGATTGGGGTGCTCAGGATATTTTAGCAGTTGGATTAGGTGATTCAGTTTATCTTTGGGATGGAGCTACTCAATCAGTTGATAGACTATGCAATCTTGAAAATAATAAAGATAAAGTTACAAGTTTAAACTGGATTGGATCAGGTACTCATTTAGCCATAGGTACTTCCAAAGGATTAGTTGAAATTTGGGATGCTAATAAAATTAAATGTGTAAGAACTATGACAGGTCATAATTTACGAGTTAGTTCATTAGCATGGAATGAACATATTTTATCGAGTGGATCTCGAGATCGAACAATTTTAAATAGAGATGTCCGAGTTGAATCTCATTACATTAATAAATTTGAATCGCATAAGCAAGAAGTTTGTGGATTAAGATGGAATGTTGAAGAAAATAAATTAGCTAGTGGAGGTAATGATAATCAATTAATTATCTGGGATGGATTAGAGAGGAAACCTTTACATACATTTACCGATCATATAGCAGCTGTTAAAGCCATATCATGGTCACCACATCAACGAGGAATTCTTGCAAGTGGTGGAGGAACAGCAGATAAGACAATTAAAACATGGAATACATTAACTGGAAGTTTAGTTAATGATGTTAATACCGGATCACAAGTTTGTAATTTAATTTGGTCAAAAAATTCTAATGAACTTGTTAGTACTCATGGATATTCCAGAAATCAAATAATTGTTTGGAAATATCCATCAATGCAGCAAATTGCTCAATTAACTGGTCATACTTATCGAGTTCTCTATTTATCATTACTGCCAGATGGAGAAACCATTGTTACGGGAGCAGGAGATGAGACACTTAGATTTTGGAATGTATTTGAAAAAAACAAGCATAATGAACCACCATCGTCGGTACTTCTCGATGCTTTCCTGCAATTAAGGTAATAGACTATTTAATAATGAACTAATGTCATACAGTAAACCAAAGAGAAGAGCGTAAATTTAACAGTAGAGCGTGTAACAACCCACTACTTACTGAAGCACACTATTGAAGCAACCCTATTAAAGATGTTATACTTGAGTCTAACCTTACAAGTGACCACAAAAATCTGGTGAAATGTATTCACGGCCCTGATTCAGACCTGATTCAGACATGAATCACAACCTACGTCACAATCCCTTGACTCACTTAATGAAGCTATGACTTATGACTCATTTAATTAGTGCCAATGGTAGCAACATCTAATTAAGTTGATGTATGTGCCACAATTGTGTTCCAAGAACTTTTATCTGTCATACAAGTGATGATATTACATGGGTGCAAATAATTTCCCGTTTAGGAATGCGTCACATTAACGTCAATTCGCTTTCTCTTGTAGTAAGCGACTCAGTGGGGCAAAGAGGTACAAAATTCTATCGCCTCATGGTTTACCGTGAAGTGAAAAAATTGCCATTCATCATCTCCACTTTGAAAAAAATTTTCACGCCTAAAAACACCTGTACTTTCTTCATTATGTATGGATATCTTATCTAAACTATTGCGGAAATTGTGGTTCAAACTACCGACTTTTCTGAGTCACTATCAGGTTTATAAGCGCTCGATTTCTTTGCAAAAAAATCAATTTTACTGTAAAACTAAACGACTCAATCATGACCAAACCACAAGCCAAAGACTTATCACACCATTTATCGGAAGAAGCTAAATCAAGAAAGAATTCACCACTTAAAGCTGCTTTTAAATACTTTAAACAACCAGGTATGACATATTTAGGTGGTGGATTACCTCTTTCAGATTATTTTCCTATTGATAAAGTAACTGCTGATATTCCAACTCCTCCATTTGCCAATGGGATTGGTGCTAAAATCACTAAAGATGATAAGACTGTGGTTGAAGTATTCAAGAACCCCGCTTTGAATAAAAGTGAAAATAAAGACGTGGAATTGGCTAGATCATTACAATATGGGCACACTGAAGGACAACCAGAAGTTCTTGAATTTTTGAAAGAACACACTAGAATAGTTCACAATCCTCCTTACAGTGATTGGGGGTTGATTACTTCGGTTGGTAATACTCAATCATGGGATGCAACATTAAGAACTTTTGTAACTAGAGGGGATAATATTTTAGTTGAAGATTTCACTTTCAGTTCTGCTTTAGAAACTGTTCATGCACAAGGTGTCAATACCATTGGTGTTCCTATGGATGCCGAAGGTATGCTCCCAGAAGCTTTAGGTAAAATGCTTGACCAATGGGTTGGTGAAAAGCCAAAATTATTATATACAATTTGTACAGGACAAAATCCAACTGGTTCAAGTCTTAGTCTTGAAAGAAGAAAGAAAATTTATGAATTAGCTATTAAACACGATTTTATTATTATAGAAGATGAACCTTATTACTTTTTACAAATGGAAACTTATACAACTGACAAATCTGCTAGAGTTGGTAAACATGTTCATGATCATGAAGAATTCGTCAAAGCTTTAGTACCTTCATTCTTATCATTAGACACTGAAGGAAGAGTTATTAGATTAGATTCATTTTCCAAGATTTTAGCACCCGGTGCTAGATTTGGATGGATTGTGGGACAAGCAAAATTAATTGAAAGATTTCTTAGAATCCATGAGGTTTCTATCCAAACTGTTGGTGGATTAAATGTATCTATTATCAATGGATTATTACAAAGATGGGGTCAAAATGGCTACTTAGATTGGTTAATTGGTTTAAGATCAGAATATACTCATAGAAGAGATGTAACAATTGATGCTCTTAGTGAATTTTTCCCATCTGAAGTTTGTTCTTGGTCACCACCAGTTGCAGGTATGTTTTTCACAGTATATTTAGATGCAACAAAGCATCCTAAATTCAAAGAAGTTGATGGTGATGTTTTAAAAATTGAAACTTTAGTCTATGAACAAGCAATTGAACAAGGATGTTTAATGGTTCCTGGATCTTGGTTTAAAGCTGGTGGTAAAACTAATCCACCTCAACCTCCTTTACCAGAAGATCCAGCTGCTAAAAATACTTTCTTCTTTAGAGGTACTTACGCTGCAGTTCAATTAGATGAACTTAATGCCGGATTGAAAAAATTCGCTAAAGCTGTTAGAATCGAATATGGTATTTAATGCTTATCGATTTTATAGTGCGATTATATATTTTCATATATTTTTATAGTACGAAAAATAAATCTCTAATTTAATATAGTAATATTTCATTATAAACCATATGCGGATTTTGAAGCTACCGTGGTTTGGACATCAAGGTATGTATAAGTATAATCATTTAAAGAGTCATTGACTAATTCCCAGCTGAAAATAAACATATTGAATGTTTTTCTGTCAGTATAAATGCTGATGGTACAAGATTAGCATCTGGAGGTCTTGATGGGAATGTCAAGATTTGGGATGTGAAAACCATTCTTGAATTTCAAGATTACGAAGAGTCGGAAAATCAACATTCAAACATTATAGAAAAGTATCCCGCTCAATCACTACGAAGACCTCTATGTTCGATGAGTAGACATAATGGTGTTGTTACTAGCGTCAAATTCTCACCAGATGGAAGATTTTTAGCTTCAGGATCAGACGATAAAATTGTTCTTATATGGGAAAAAGACGAGGAGCAAACTAATCGACCTAAACAATTTGGTGAAACAGAAGCTGATCTCGAGCATTGGACTGTTAGAAAAAGACTAGTGGCTCATGATAATGACGTTCAAGATATATGTTGGTCTCCAGATGGTGCACTCCTTGTAACCGTAGGTCTTGATCGGTCAATTATTATCTGGAACGGAGTAACTTTTGAAAGAATCAAACGTTATGATATCCATCAGTCGATGGTGAAGGGAATCGTTTTTGATCCTGCTAATAAATTCTTCGCTACTGCATCTGACGATAGAACTGTTCGTATATTCCGTTACTACAGAAAGCTCAGTGAATCATCTTTATCTAATTACGAGTTTCAAATGGAACATATAGTATTTGAACCTTTCAAGAAATCTCCATTGACTTCATACTTTAGACGAATGTCTTGGTCTCCAGATGGTCAACATATTGCTGTTCCAAATGCAACGAATGGACCAGTCTCATCCATTGCTATAATTAATAGAGGGAACTGGAGTACCGACGTGTCATTAATAGGGCATGAAGCACCGTGTGAGGTATGTTCATTCTCTCCTAGACTATTTCAATCTCAAATTCAGGTTGAAAATTCAAGAAAGACACTAGAAAATAAAGAATTTTCAACTATACTTGCTACTGCAGGACAGGATCAGGCACTTTCTATCTGGAGTACATCTCAAAGTAAACCATTGGTTGTAGCAGAAAATATAGCTAATAATTCAATCTCTGATATTTGCTGGACACCTGACGGAGAAAAACTTTTCTTGAGTTGTCAAGATGGTTCAATCACCTGTGTGGTCTTTGAAAAAGGTGAATTGGGTCAATCAGTTAGTGCAGACGTTAATGAAATTCAATTACACAGATATGGCGCTGATAGAGAGTCTGCTGTATTTCCTGAAAGTATTGAACAACTTCAACTTGAAGGACAGGCAACCCAAGAAGTTGCTGTTCTACAACCAAAGGCAAAAGTGAAGGAGCAAGAAGTTAAAGTCATCAGTGATGTGAATAAAGCAACTACTGAGCTGCAACCAATTGATAATCTTACCCCAAAACAAGTGAATAAACTTACGCAAAATGTCACTATGAAGAACGGTAAAAAGCGAGTAGCACCTCTTCTCATTTCAAGTCTGTCGAACAAGCCGTCAAATACACCATTTACATCCGTCAAGGCACCAAGTAGTAAAAGGTTTCAAGTGGGATCTAAGCTTTCACAATCATCATACTTATTGCCCCGATTGGGTGTTCAAACATCTATACATGGAATCAAGCTCAAAGCTGGCCTGAATGAATTAACGACTGCAGTAGGTGCCATTGAAGATGCAGATAATGATAATGACGATATGGGAATTGACTTGAACCATGATGCTGGACAAAATAATAGTTTATCGGGATCAACTATTAGGAAGAAGAAAAATAAGCTTAAAAGATTTCTTTTGGAGAGTAGGTATCCATCATGTTTCAAATTTGTATCTAATTTACCAGAATTTTTGTTTAATAACAAAGCGCTATTGAACAATGGCTTCAGTCATTTACTCAAGGTGAAAGATGGAAATGATATGGTCTACTCAAGCTCATTGGATGCTGTGGATGAAGATTTGGTATTTCAAGTTATTGTAAAGGGAATTAAGCATCGAAATCAACCACAGGATGTGGATGAAACTACCAATGGCAATCTTCCTATGGTAACTTCTTTAATTGAAGTAAGAAACGGTCCAACCTGGCCCCAAGACGAGGAAGAATTAGAAGTTGAAATCAACGACAAAATCGACTTTCAAGATCCTACCATTGTAAATGTTACCAACTCAGAATGCACAGAATTCAAAAAGTATACTTTGTATTATCCATACAGGATCCAGCATGTATTACCGGTTGTTATTGACGAGGTTTTATCACATTACGTTTTTATTTCGTTCCACGGTACGATTCAAATTATACATGCAGAATCAGGTTCATCTATGTGTCCAAGTTTTGAACTTGCAGAGAATGTTGTGTTACTTAAAAATAACCGGGAATATGTTATGTGTTTGACAAATTCAGGATTGATATACTGCTGGCAACTAAGTAAGTGGGGCGTGAAAGGAATAATCAAAGGGGTATCTATTGCTACTGTACTTAATAATTTCAATTCGATTTCTGGGTTTCAAGTAGGTAAAAAGCCTACTGAAATACTTACAGCCACTAGTGCAAATGTGAGGTATATTGATATAAATGGAGAAGATGGGTCACCATATGTGGTGATAGAAGGAGACCATTCAATTTATAATTATTCCATTGAGTTGATGACATGGACGAAAGTAGTTGATTCATGGTATTATACAGCATTAAACTTCACGTCGTTCACTAAATTAAATGAACAAATGAAGTTTATGGTGATACGAAACTACGAAAAGTACACACAAGATGTGAAAAGATTGAAAGCTTTTGGTTATGTATTTGACGATAGTACCAGTGAATTACAGCAAATTATGGAACTTAAAGGTCAAGAAATGCTCAGTGTATATACGAAATAGAGTTTAATGTTGACAAAGTTTAATTTCATAAGAAACTCACTTATTCAGTTTTCGATGGAGTAGACTCGGTAGGTGTTGGTTTTTGTAATTTTTCAGGTCTTTCAACTTTTTCGGTGAATGGGAAAGATACAAGGAAAATTAAAGATTTTATAACACTGTTCAAAGAGAACATCCAAATGGTTAATCCAACACTACCAATCGAGAAGAACGGTAAAGCAAATACCCATTCTACATAATATGGTAAGACGCCATTAGGTAAGTAGAAAAGAACAGATTTTCTGAACCATACTCTGAAGAACCAAATAGGTAATGAAGTGACTGCAGCAATAATGAAACCAATATATTTAGAGATCAATGCTCGATCAGAAGATACCTGGTCATTTAAGGTAGCAATTTCAGCAGATAATTTATCAACTTGACGATTAAGTTTTGTCCAAGTAGCATATTCATCTTGAGCACTTATTTTCTTCTTTTCCTTTGAAATTTCAATTAATTTTGCTTTCTTAGATGCTAATTCAATGAATTTGGTGTGTCCAAGTTTAGGTGCGATATTGGAATAAATGTACCAACCATTATCTTGTAAAACTGACTTACCAATTGAATCAACACCATGTTTAATTAATAAAACTATCACCACCGTCCAAAGTAAAGTATAAGCATGAAGATCTAACATTATTGATTGAAATAGTAATTAATAAAGGGTAATACTTAAAATAATTATGGTAGTGTAGGATCGATTTTCTCAAAAGTTTTTCACATTTTAGGGAGCCATACATTGAATATAATTAAGTAACTTTTCAAAAGGTTAAAAAATCACTAATAATAAATAGCATGTCAAGCGATCCTGAAGATGACTACATTCCTTGGATTCAACAATTTTGTGAATCTTTTGGACATGATTATTTTGTTCCGGTTGCGCAAGATTTTATTGAAGATGATTTTAATCTAACGGGTTTATCACTGCAAGTACCTTATTATAAAGAAGCACTTTATACAATATTAGACTATCAAGTTGAAACTGCAGAAGATAGTAGTAGTAATGGATCAATAAAGAAGAACGAATTACCAAATAAAGCATTATTATCACATTCAGCCGAATTATTATATGGATTAATTCATGCTAGATATATTATATCGAAACCGGGATTAACAGCAATGGCAAGTAAATTTGAAAGGAATGAATTTGGTTCATGTCCAAGATTTTATTGTGATGGAATGCATTTAATACCTGTAGGTTCAACAGATATACCAGGTCAAGAAACTGTTAGATTATATTGTCCTTGTTGTAATGATATTTATTTACCATCAAGTTCAAGATATTTAAATATAGATGGAGCATTTTTTGGAACAACATTCCCAGGTTTATTAGTTAAAATGTTCCCAGAAATTGAAAATCAATGTAGAATAAGAATAATGAAAGTTGATCAAAATGATTTCGGTCTTAAATTATTTGGTTTTAAAATAAATGAATTAAGTGCAAGTGGCCCAAGGATGAAATGGCTAAGACAGCATCCACAATCTCCTAATCAATTAACTGAATATGAAAGTTGTGAATTATCTGTTCCAACAGAAAGTGATTTAGAACCTGAATCATCTGATGACGATAAAACAATGGCTAGTGAAGGTAACTAAACCTTAAATGCATAGTGATTTAATTCTTAATTGTATTGAATATACATTGATATAATTTATATCATAAAATTTCATTAATACTAAATGATGACTAATTAATTGTAGCTACTTATGTGTAATTTATTTTCAATGAGTTAAATGAACTGGCTTACCAGGTTCCCATTCTTTGATTCCATTTTCAATATTTACCCAATATTTTAATTTTATTGCTTCAATCATAACCTGTTGCCAATCAATATTTGGTTCATGGAGTAATTTATCAATATTATTTTCAGAATTTTTAATTCTTTGTTCATTTTCAGTTGATAAATCTTCTAAATCATTTTCGGAAGTTGCCATCTCAAGTGATTCATGAGCTTCTAAAACCATCATTAACATATCTTTATATTCAAGTGAAGAATCTAATGATGATGATTGGAAATGGGCAATAAGATCTTTGGCAACGTCATCTTGCGTTATGTCTAATTGTTCAGGATGATTAGTCTCGATTATATGAGCTATTCTGGTGTATGGATTACGAATGGTGGTATAACCTTTATTTAATAATGATGAATACTTACCATCATCATTATTTGCGGTTTTATTGGATAAAGCATTGGATCCAATTACAATATCAGGATGATGTTCACTCTGAAGTAACCGATATTCCCGACGTAGTTGCCTCGAATTTACTAAGAATGATTCTTTAGGTGGTCCACCATGAGGAAATGATTGTGGGAATAAATCAAAAAATGATTTCACAGGCGTAGTAGCTAACCTTCTTACAGGTAATAGCAAACGAGTACCGTGTCTCCACATCTTCGACTGACTAATTCAATGTGAATTGGCGTTGAAAGAAACTATAAGTAGATGATGGAATCCATAAGATCAGTGCTGATGCTGTGCGCTTTATTGCCGTGGGTGTGTGACACAAAATTTTGCTACATCTTCTTTCTAGCAGTAATTATGTTTAAGAAAAGATTAGTTAAATCAAGTACAAAACGTCAAAAAGACGTTGATATCGATGGTTCCGATGATGTCTTGAAACCAAAGGAAGGTAAAGTGCAAAAAAATTCTCCAAACACTAAATTTAAGACATCGATGGCGACAAATATCAGTAAAGTTATGAATCTACATAAATCTAATGATTCTGAGAAAACCTCCATTATACCGACTTCAAGTTCGGGTAAAGAAAAACAAGGTCCAAAACCCATCCCGGCAAATATTCGAACAACTACCATTACTGATTTTCAACCTGATGTATGTAAAGACTTTCTACAAACAGGTTATTGTGGTTATGGTGATACCTGTAAGTTCTTACATATCAGAGATGAACTGAAGCAGAAGAAAGCGCTTTCAAAAGATTGGGAAACTGTAGCTGCAAAACCTCAAATCGCTAAGAAGGACCAAATTCCATTTAAATGTGTTTTGTGTAAGAAAGATTATAAAAATCCAGTTAAAACTGTTTGTAATCATATCTACTGCCAAAATTGTTTCTTTGTACGAATCAAGAAGAAGACAAAGTGTTATATCTGTGGAACAGAGACTGAAGGCTCGGTGAAGCCGGTGTCTGCCACTGAGTTGAAAATATTAACAGAGTAAACAGCACATGAATGATTTATACGACTCAGTTCATCAAATATATTGGATTTTGGTATTTATTGATCGATTATCGTGACTGCTTAATCCTCCACAATTTACCTGCATTTCACTAGTTTTTCATTGTCCAAAAAATGGATGATACGATGATGTTCTTACTATTTTTAGTTCCCCATATTTCAAATCTGCGCATCGGAGGGGCCGGGTTTTCGTCGTGTATTTAGGGCCGGTTTATTATTACAATTTAGTACAGCAACCATCAGGTTTCTATCACCATGTCTCAGATTCAAGACCAACTAGAAGGATTACCGGGATACGATGTGGTGATGGACTACTATAACGAATATGCCGGTGAAAAACTAAATAGTAAAATTAATCCGTTCGAAGATGAGAATGGTAATAGAAGACGTCTTCCTAAAGATATCACCACAGTTCAGGAACAAAAGTTATGGAAAAAAGTACAACTGAAAGCCTGGACTGATGATAAGTGCTTTATGGGGTCTTGTGGTGTGGGGATGGACTGTGGATTGGGACTTGCACCTCTAGTGGTACTACTTGTACCTGCTTTAGGACCCATACTACTTTATGTTGTACATGCCCGACTTATACATATGACTGCACGAGAAATGCATTTGCCAACTCAATTAGTGGCTAAGTTAGAGACCCAAATTTTAATCGATTTAATTATAACCTTCCCACCATTAATTGGTTCGTTTTTCTCATGGTTAAACTCCTGCCTGACAAGAAATGCCGGGATGATTTACAAGTACATGGTGGGCAATGCTGAAAGGAGAGCTCGTGGTGACACTCCTACTTATTTAGGACCCAGATCAGTACCACAGCCTCCGCCTTCTGTGTCACAACCTTCATCACAGTCACAGTCACACGCCAAGTCTTTACAGTCCACGCGAGGCATTAAAGTCTCTAAAAGTAAATCCAATTCTAGATCAGCACCTCAGGTTACCGTCGGTACTCAACAGTCGGGTTTTGTCTAGCTTTTTACACATATATATATAGCATATTATAATCATTAATTGTAACCGGGAAACCATGTGCGCTCGCGTAGATCGTTGATAAATCTCATTTGAATACCATACTGATCTAGAAATAATGTATGAAAAACCTGAAGGTATAGAGAGCTGCAAAATTTGGGTCGACGGTTGCTTCGACTTTGCTCATCATGGTATGTAAAAGTATTCTAATTCCCATAAAATTAACTAACGCTTTAGGACATGCTGGCGCCATGTTACAAGCCCGTCAGTTGGGTAAAGAATTATACATTGGAGTGCATACCGACGAGGAAATTTTACTTAATAAAGGACCTGTTGTAATGAATTTGAAAGAAAGAATCACTGCTGTTGAAGCCTGTAAGTGGTCTACACGTGCCGTGGCAGGAGCTCCGTATGTGACCGATCCAAAGGTTATGGACGAATACGGTTGTAAGTACGTTGTTCACGGAGATGATATTACTACTGATGCCAACGGTGAGGATACTTATCAAGAGGTTAAGGATCTCGGTAAGTTTGTTGTAGTAAAAAGAACTCCTAATATTTCAACTACCGATTTAGTGGGTAGAATGTTATTAATGAGTAAAAATCACCATTATAAACCACTTTTAAGTAATGATTTGAAATCACATCCTTTATTTGGCGACTCAGAAGCTTTAGAAAAGTTCCGACTTTATGCAACTGATGCTACCGGATTAAACCCTGGAAGTGGGGTTTTCATTAATCTTGATTCTCAACTGTCTTTAATTCCACTCGTTGAACCATCTTCTACAATTTCAAAGCTATACTCTTCAATTTTTTACGTTGACGGAGGTTTTGATCTCTTCCACCCAGGACATATCGAAGCTTTGAGAGTGGTTAAAGAAAAGGCTTCTTCTGTTAATGCTGCTGTTGTGGTTGGAGTTCATGATGATTTCACCGTCAATTCCTATAAAGGATTAAACTATCCTATTATGAATCTTTTTGAAAGATCATTGTGTCTTTTACAATGTCGTTATGTCGACGGTGTTGTGCTTGGTGCTCCATACATTCCCACCAAAGACTTTTTGCAAAAATTACCAGGATCCGTAAATGCAGTTTATCATGGCCCTACACCAATTGAAGACGAAATTTATGATGAAGTCAAAAGTGCCAACATTCTTGAAGAAATTGGTCCCCATGAATTCGACAATATTAATACCCAATTCATCGTAGATAGAGTGTTGAGTAATAAAGAAGCATATGAAGAAAGACAAAGAAGAAAAGGTTGGAAAGCGGAGATTGAAACAAAATTAAAGGAAGTTGAATCTCAGAGAGGGGCATCCCAGAAATAATCTTGGTTTTTTCTTTTTACAAATATACAAGTTCTATAGTTTAAATCGTACATTCATCTAAGTTTGAATTATCGTAATTCGTAATCGTAAAAGTTTTAAGTATGTATAAGTATATGAATGTATAGGATAAATCCTATTTTATGCCATCATTTTATGATCTAAGGATTGACTCAAGTTTTTCATGTATTGCTCGTTCATACTATGATTAGAGTTTCTTCTTGTAGATTTACCAAACATAGCGACGTTCATCAATTCACGATCATCCATAAGTTCATCACCAGGCTTACCCCAGTTATTCTTACCAGCGCCATTCTTTCTAACTTTAGTTGGGTCAGAATTGAAATGGCCATTGTGAGTAAACCATTTTTGTTCACGAACATGTTCATGGACTGTCCATTTATTAGTTCTAGTCATAATTGTTATAGTAATTGATATTTAATTAGTGAGTTTTATTCAATAAGTTTTGAAATATTTGAATAGTTTGAAAATAATGATATTTACTGGTATTTATAGTCGCGAGCCACTGACCCAAAGCGGTAATTTTTGTGGGGTCATATCACACCACATTTAAATAGGGGATGAGTCAATAGTCACGACTTATTCATTGGCCTAGAAAATGCTGGTGCCTTGTCTGTGGGGGGTTTGATTGTGTGGGTTCAAAGGCGCTGTTGAAATTTCATTTCTGGTTGTGGCTTATTGTATGTTTCACTGTATTATGAGCCGACAATCCGAATCAGTATGATTATAGGCTGGAACATACCGACGACATTCGCTACAGCCGATAAATGCCGACAGCCTTACCGAATTTGACAATTTTATAATTGGACCATAAATCAAAGTCTTAGAATGGCATATGTAACTTGACTTAACTTTACAAGTGGATTGAAACAATCTAGAACTAATTGTAGCAGCTTGGCATATTTTCATGTAATTCGGTCGTTACTGCCAAATTTCGATTATCGACAACCTTGATTGATTAAACTTTACTCTTATATATAAATCTATTCTAACATCTTGCTAGCTTATCAGTGTATACCGATTTGGCGTAATTGAGCAACTGGAGATCAACCAGTGAAAAATGCGGAATATTTGAATGAAGCGGGGCAGATGAAGGTACATTTGCTACTGTGATCCTTTTTTGAATAGTTTTGACTTTTCTCAAGCTAGTGATTGAAATGTCAGATCCTGAATATAAAGATAGTCAATTGCGTCATAGAGGGAAGTCTGAAACTGTTAAAGGGTCAACCAGTAGTAATACAAAAAAGAAAAAGAGACCAACACTTAATTTTGCTCCTCTTAATACTCCATTGAAAAATAGATTAGAGACAATAGGTATAATATGGCATACAATTTCAATTCCAGTTTTTTGTTGTGTATTTCTTATAGTACTTTCTTTTGGATGGATAGCTTGGGTAACAGTAGTACTTCCTTACTTTATTTGGTGGTATGGATTTGATTTACATACTCCAACTAATGGTAAAATTGTATACAGAACAAGAGATTGGATGAGAAATCTCTTTATTTGGGATTGGTTTGTTGATTATTTTCCTATAAGATTTCATAAATCAGTAGATTTAGAACCAACATTTACCACTATCTTGGTTGAAAATGAACCACCTCCAGATGACGAAGATGATTTAATCTCTGAAGATTCGAGAACAATCATTGATAAAGTTTTCAAAACATTAGGTCTTAGTAAAAGACTTAACGATGTAGATTCTTGGTCTCCACCACCTTCTACAGATGGCAAGGAAGAATCGAAACCTACTGGTACTTTTAAGTATCAAAAAGTATCAACAGGGCCAAGGTATATTTTTGGTTATCATCCACATGGAGTGATCTCAATGGGTGCAATGGGTACTTTTGCTACCAATGCTCTTAGAAATGAACCCTTTGAACCTCCAATGAAATTTTTGAAACCACTCTTCCATGATCCTTCTAAAGGAGAGCGAACACTTCCAGGAATTGGATATGTTTTCCCTCTAACTTTAACTAGTCAATTTACGCTTCCATTTTACCGTGATTACTTATTAAGTTTGGGTCTTACAAGTGCATCTGCCAAAAACATCAAAAGTATCATCAACAATGGTGATCACTCTGTTTGCATTGTAGTTGGTGGTGCACAAGAATCACTTTTAAATAATATGGTTACTGGAAATTCAAAAATTGGTAATGGCTATAAAGGTGGCCCCATAAAGGAAGATACTTCCTTTGATGCTGAAGACGAATCAGCTCCCAAACAAAAACGACAAATCAAGTTGGTTTTAAACAAACGGAAAGGTTTCGTTAAGCTTGCAATTGAAATGGGGAATGTTTCCCTTGTTCCTACCTTTGCATTTGGTGAAGCTGACATTTATAAATTATCTATTCCTAAACCTGGTTCATACGGGTATACATTCCAGCAATGGTTGAAGAAACAATTCTCTTTTACCTTGCCATTTTTTAGCGCAAGAGGTATATTCATTTATGATTTTGGATTTTTACCCTACAGAAATCCTATTGACGTGGTAACTGGAAGACCGATTCATGTCCCATCTGGTCTTTTAAGTGAATACAAAGCAAAGCATCCGGAATTTGATATTCCAAGGCCAAATCAGGATAATGCCACAAATAATAAAAAGTTAACTAGAAAGGGTTCATTGACTACTTTATTCAGATCGCCTGAAACTAAGTCAGTCAAGACGAAAATTCCACAAGAATTGCTTGATCATTATCATGGTTTATACGTTGAAGAACTTAAAAGACTTTATGAAGAGAATAAAGATAAGTACGGATACAGTGACGTGGAGCTATGTATTATTGAGTAGTCATTATAGCCGATTTTAATTAGTTTATTGATCTTAACTATTATTTACGTTTAAATATTTACATATAATCTTCCTTTGTTTTATCATCAAATTCTGGAGGAAATTTACCTTCTTGTTTCAACTTTTTGTATTTCTTGAGTAATTTTCTATCAAGTTTTCGGCGGCCACCATTTCCTTCTTCAGATCCCTTACGGAACAAAGTTTGACTATTATTGAGTTGAACTTGAAATTCTCTAAATTCACGTTCGTTATCTTCTTTGATAGATTTTTCTTTCTTTAACTTGTCAAGTTGCACTTTTTCCCATTTCTTGAAGTCGTTGATATTGTGAGTCTCGCCTTCAAATGGAGGTTTACCAAATATATGATCTTTTGGGAACAAGTTCCAAAGGTAGGAATCATCAATATCATCCATATGAGGGTTCAATTTTATCATACCGGATAATGAACGTTTCAAATTATGTTCTGGTAACAAAGAAAATGAGTTTAAGTCATCATCATAGTATAGCTTTAAAACACTTAAATAAAGTTGATTAATTTCCTTTTCATCACTTGCTTTAGCAAGATTATCTATCTCTTCAACTACTGCTTTATCTTTTTCAGTAATTTGTTCTCTGATTTTGGATTTCAAATATTTGTTTGGGATATTAAAATCGACTAATGTTTCATTCTTCGATGAGCTGTCAAGTTCCGATTCTTCTGGTTTTATCAGCATGCTTGTGAGTAGGTCAGGGAGTGACTGGTTAGTTATATATTCAGGAATTTTTGGAAACTTAGAGAATGGGATATATTGATTTGATGCAAACGGTTGATTGTGAGTCTTTTGGGATACAGATGATGTGGGTTTGGTCTTTTTTGCTTTACTTGAAGTACGGAATTCATCAGCAATACGGGAATTTCTGATTTTACTTAGACCCAATCTTCTTTTCGAAACGATGTCTTCACCAGCTGGTTTTTTCGAAGAAATGTTACGACATGCTATATGACTCGTAGATTTGACTAGTCTACGGGGTATACCCCCGTTAGCTCTTGTCAACATAATGAAAGTAAAAGTAAAGGCAAATACTTGAAGTAAGGTAGTGATCGAGCATTATGAGAAAATTAGCTTACCATCCGTACACCATGATTCACCTTACAGAAAATCCGTGCACCAGAATATATATATATAGTTAAAACTTACAATTAACTTATTTAGTTAAACGATCTAATTTTCTAAAGTATATTTTGAAACCGGAATAACCTAGTGCTATTGCGTGACTATGGCTCAAAAATTGGTACCATGTGCATTTTAACCGAAAAAATTTAGTCTTCTCGCCCACGAGTTATCATATCGATATATGGTCAAAAAAATTGTTAAAAATAATTTAACTCGTATTTTAAACATGTCATTACACAGAGATAAAATCAATATCACCGACTTACCTCATACTTTCGATAAACCAGTCCCTCTTGCTGTCATTGGAGGTACGGGGTTATATGATTTACCTAATTTAAAACCAGTAGCTAGATTAACTGTTTCTACACCATGGGGATTTCCATCTGCGCCAATTACAATTTCCATTAGTGAAGATGGACTTCCGGTTGGATTTTTAGCTCGTCACGGTCAACACCATGATTTGTTACCTTCCGACGTTCCATCAAGAGCTAATATAGCTGCATTGAAGAGTCTTGGAGTTAAAGCTATCATTGCGTTTTCAGCAGTTGGTTCATTACAACCAGAAATCAAACCTAGAGACTTTGTCGTACCTACTCAAGTAATCGATAGAACTAAAGGTATTAGACCTTCTACATTCTTTGAAAGAGGATTCGTCGCACATGCCATGTTTGGTGAACCATTTGACTTGACTTTAAATAAACTTGTCAGTGATAGTATACCATCCAGTGGATTCTTAGAAGGGTTTGAAACTGATGCAAAACCATTATTACACACCAAGCAACACACTAACAAAAATGAAGACTTAACTGTTATCTGTATGGAAGGACCTCAATTTAGTACTAGAGCAGAATCTAAACTTTATAGATCATGGGGAGGATCTGTTATTAACATGTCTGTTTTACCAGAAGCTAAATTAGCAAGAGAAGCTGAAATTGCCTACCAAATGATTTGTATGTCTACTGATTACGATTCCTGGAATGAGAATGAAGAACCAGTCACTGTTGAAACAGTTGTTGGTAATCTTAAAGCTAATTCCGCTAATGCAGGGAAGGTAGCTGCTCATTTGATTGATGCAGTAAGTGAAGAATTGAAAAAGCCAGACACTCAATTGGGAAAGAGCCTTGAAGGTTCAATGAAGTATGCCGTTAGTACCAGTCCACATGGTGTTAAGAAAGAGTTATTAGAGAAAATGCACTATCTCTTCCCAGGTTACTGGCCTATTCAATAGTTATATAGGGTGAACATATCAAAGTTTATGAAAATTATATAGAGATAGAAAAAAGAATATGATTATTAGACTGAAACGTACATGTAGAATACAACAGTAAAGCGAGAAGTCCGGAGGTTACGCAATTGTCTGATCAGCCAATTTATTGATCGTATCATTTTTCATTTTCCTACTTTTTTTGCCATATTTGACGCATTTTACACTTTTTGCAATAATTGATCAAAATTACATCCAAGCGTCTACACCACATTGAATCAACAAACCGCCGGGTTATAAACGAAATGAAGCCCTTGGAAACCAAGCCAATTGAATAAGAAATTCTTCATTTTCAAATCCATTGACTAGGCAACGCAATCTTGGTCCGATTGTACAGCCCAGATAAAAACCCCTAAATATACCTGCTTAATTCTATTAATTATCCCAAATCGTATAAAGCTGATTCTCCTAAACTTACCAACCAATTGATCTTTCAGCATTGCTAGACAAAGGCGGGGACGAACGGTTTACTTACATATTTAAACTACAATATTCATATGACCCGTAAAACCATTGTGGGGATGGCCCCTTTACGTAGTGTGGAAAAGGAATTTTTTCACTTAGTAGTGCCATATTTGCTTCGTATTATACAATAAAATATGCAAGTCTACATTATCTTATCAACTTGATTTCCCCACTCGAACAATTGATTGATAAAATATGACATACTGGGGGAGTCGTGCATGGAATTTAATGTACGATTTTTTGCATCTCAAACTATAAAGGAGCGGTATATATTAGCCCGGTATTTCTGACAATTGCTAATAACGTTAATTTTTTAACAAATGTCATTAAGAACTTTAGGATTAAACTCTACTTTAAGTAGATTTTTTGCAAGATCAAATGATCTTACCAAAACAGCTCAAACAATTCTCGATTTTAAGAAAACTCCTGAAGAATCATTAGAAAACATCTTAACTAGAAGTGATCAAGAAATGGGAGGATTTTCAACGGTTAACTTTGATTACGATACTACTACTAAAACTGGTCATTTCCATGGTTATCTAAACTTGGATTTACCAAAGGACAATCCTGAAATCACTCGTTCTGGTTATGCTATGTTTAGAACAAAAGATCAAAAAGAATCTTGGTTATCAGGTAACGTATATTGGGATTGGTCAAATTTTCAATCATTGGTATTAAGAGTTAAAGGTGATCGTAGAAAATATTTGGTTAATATTCAAGCCAATACTCCTTTAGTTACTGATTTGTTTCAACATAGATTATTCTTAAATCATCCAGGTGAATGGGAAACCGTTGTTATACCACTAAATGATTTTGTCATGACAAATTGGGGTGTAATTCAAGATGGTTCTGAAATTAATAAATCAGAGATTAAAACAATTGGTATAGGTTTATTAGATAAACAATATGGACCATATTCATTGCATGTTGATTGGATGAAAGTAATGACTGGTGTTGAAGTTGAACGTGAAACTGAAAGATCAAGAGGTGAAAGATTATCCATTAGTTCACCTCCAAAATCTACTACACATGGTGGTGTTACCCCAGAAAATCATGATTTACCTCTTGGTAGCTCCCCATTGTATACTAAAAAACATGAAGAACCAAAAGATACTGTCTTTTAATATCCTTCAAGAAGATCAATTGCTTTGATGCAATTGTCAATGAAAGACTTCAAATTATTCACTTTTCAGTTCTCCTCAGCATAAGTTTAAGCCATAGTAATAAATGCATTGATAAACCCCACAATATGTAGATTCGCTGTAAGATAGTCACTTTTTTGCAACTGAATGCTTCCCCATTTCATGATGCTGCTTCTCCACTTTTGGATGGGGCTAGAACCCTAAACGCGAGCTCTTCGCACGGGTCACTACGATGCTCTCACGAGAAAAAATCGCAGTGAAAACTTGTAAACTATTTATTTAACCTGCTCGCACTTTTAAAAATTTTATTTTACTTCTTTACTATATACGTTTATTATCAAAATGGCAAGAGGCCCGTATGTCTTATTATTATCTTAATGGGGTGAATAATCCAATTAATGATAATGGTATCTTTGGCAAACCATGGAAAGTACGACTCTTTCAGAGTAATGGAAATCCGATTTAAACCCGTTTTCACATTTGTGATTCGGTATACCAGCTGTTCCTTCGGGAACCGCTTGGAAGGGAGCCTTGTCTGATAATATTTGTTTTGTTCTCTAGTATAAATGAACCTTTGACCTTATAGTGTTCTTTTGCGCTAGGTCAATGGAGATTGTCACCGGAGACAAGCAATCATTATCACCATTATCGTTGGGATTAACCTCGTAGACTAGGAATCAAAATTACTAACAATTCTTAGAAAGAAACATTTGAAAAGATTAGCAGCCCCATCCCACTGGATGTTGGACAAATTGTCCGGAACTTATGCTCCAAGACCATCTGCTGGTCCACATAAATTAAGAGAATCTTTACCATTAGTTGTTTTCTTAAGAAACAGATTAAAGTATGCTTTAAACGGCAGAGAAGTTAAAGCTATTTTAATGCAAGAACATGTTCAAGTCGATGGTAAAGTCAGAACTGATACCACTTACCCAGCTGGTTTCATGGATGTCATTACCTTACAAGCTACTAACGAACATTTCAGATTAGTTTACGATGTTAAAGGTAGATTCACTGTTCACAGAATTACTGCCGAAGAAGCTTCTTACAAATTAGGTAAAGTTAAGAAGGTTGCTTTAGGTAAAAAAGGTATTCCATACATTGTTACTCACGATGGTAGAACTATTAGATACCCAGACCCAGATGTCAGAGTTAATGATTCCGTTAAGATTGACTTAGAATCTGGTAAAGCTACTGATTTCATTAGATTCGAAACTGGTAGATTAGTCATGGTTACTGGTGGTCGTAACTTGGGTAGAATTGGTGTTATTACCCACAGAGAAAAACACGAAGGTGGTTTCGATTTAGTTCACATCAAAGATTCTTTAGACAACACTTTCGTTACTAGATTAGGTAACGTTTTCGTTATCGGTACCGAAGCTGGTAAACCATGGGTTTCTTTACCAAAGGGTAAGGGTATTAAATTATCTATCTCTGAAGAACGTGACAGAAGAAGAGCTTTATAATTATAAGTGTATATACTTAAAAAATGTATAATAGAAATGATTAAATTTGATAAAGTAGCTATAAAAAATTAGACTGATGATGCTCGCAGATCTCCGGATTTTTATATATAAGCCGCGAATTTGGCCTTGTTGCATCCCTTTATATAGTCTTCAATTCATATATGACATCAAGATATAGAGTAGAATACGCTCTTAAAAGTCATCGGAGAGACGAGTTCATTGAGTGGATAAAAGGACTTTTGGCAGTTCCTTTTGTTTTACATGCAGACGTTGAAAATTACGAGGAAGATATTACTAGCATATACCACGATCCAGTAGCATATGAAAATTATATTGAAGAGCACGAGCAAAGAATAGCTCTAGAGTGTCGGAAAAGATATTTGGAGATATTTGGAGATGTTGAGAGATTAGTGGATAATACAATTATGTTAGATAAATTAGGAGATAATGATCCTAATTACGTTTCTACTAGTAGACTTCGTCAATTAGTACCAACAATTGGAAGATTTTTCACAAACTTACCATTACAAAAAGCCTTCTTAATCGAAGATGAGAGAAAACAAATATCATCAAGAAGATTGGTCTCAGTTTCATTCAATGATGTTAGATCGATACTTAATTCAGCTCAAATATTAGCATTATCCAAAATATATAGAAATGGAGATGCTGCAGGTTCCAGATTAAAACTAGTTACATTTGATGGTGATGTTACATTATACGACGATGGAATGTCACTTAAAAAAGATGATCCTGTAGTTAACAGACTAATGAAATTATTAGAATTGAATTTATTTGTTGGAGTTGTAACTGCAGCAGGATATCCCGGACAATCAGGAGCTCCTCGATATTACGAACGTTTAAAAGGATTAGTTGATGCAATGAATGAATCGACTTTATTAACAAACCGTCAAAAAGAGAATTTACTCATAATGGGAGGTGAATCGAATTATTTATTCCGCTATAATAGTCAAATAAAAAATTTCCAATTCATTGATTCTGATGAGTGGTTATTACCACTTATGAAAGATTGGGATAAAGGAAAAATTAATGAAATAATGGATATAATTGACATGCATTTAAATCATCTTCGTCGAAAATTTTGTCTAGATTCCGATGATAAAACAATAATAATAAGAAAAGAAAGATCAATTGGTATAATTCCAGTTAATGGATTTAAAATATTACGTGAACATTTAGAAGAAATTGTACTCTCATGTTCATTAAAATTAAATCAAATTTTAAATGGTAAACCAAGTTTAGCATTCGCCCAAAACATACGTAAAAATCCATCAACTCATCGTACATCATTTACTGCAACTTCTGACACTAAAGATCGGAAAACAATTACTTCTGATGAAGGATCAGTGGAAGAAGTTGTTGAAAATGCAGAAATTCAAGTTTGTGCATTTAATGGTGGTAGTGATGTATGGGTTGATATTGGTGATAAAAGTTTAGGAATTGAATCACTTCAAAAATATTTATGTAAAGATGAAACTTATTACCATGTTTGTCCAATTCTTAAAAGTGAAAGTCTTCATATTGGTGATCAATTCGCTTCTTTAGGTGCTAATGACTTTATGGCACGTGCCAGCGCTTGTACAGCATGGATTGCAAGCCCAAAAGAGACAGTTTCAATTTTAGACGACTTGTTAACCAAAATTCAAAGTATTTAATGTTTATAAATTTTTATTCCTCGCAGCAACTCACGTCAAAAAACCTTAAATGCATGAAATATTGCGGGCGAGCCATTTAATCTAAAAGTTGCATGTGAATAAATAAACTTAAATATAATTTATAGTATCCCTCTTTTTTGATTAACACAATTAAATTTTCTAAAAAGTAATAAACAATGAAGAAAGGATTTTATGACCCAAGTAAAGCTGAATTCTTAAATCCTGCAACTGATAGACGTACTGTTTTTATTACTGGTGCTAACAGTGGGATTGGATTTCTTAATGCTTTAAATCTTTATATTCATGGATATATTGTCTATATTGGAGGAAGAACTGAACTGAAAGTTACCAAAGCAATTAAAGACATTGAAGAAGAAGCTAAGAAGAGAACTGCTAAGTATACTGACGAAGAAGTTAAGTCAAAACCATTTGGTGAATTACATTATATCTATATTGATTTACTTGACTTATCAACGATTCCAAAAGCTGTGGCATCGTATGGTGCCAAAGAGAAATCATTGGATATTCTCATTAATAATGCTGGTATTATGGGACTTCCATATGATGAATCAAAAGATGGATATGAGACACAATTTCAAGTTAATTATTTAGCTGGTGTTCTTCTTGCATTTGAATTATTACCATACTTAGATAAAGCTCCAAAGCCACGTCTTGTTCAATTAACTTCACTTGCTCATAAAATATCAGCTTCTTTGAGACCACCTGAAAATAAAATGAACAAATCTCCTAGTTATTTCTTTACTTGGCTTAGATACTCTAGAGCCAAACTTTGCGCTATTTACTTTTCAAAAAAATTCGCTAAGGAACATCCTAATATTTTGGTAATTGCTGTACATCCTGGTGTTATCATTGACTCCGAATTGTACAATCACTGGAAGAATTTACCAGTTATCGGATGGGGTTTCAAAGCCTTTATGTTCCCAGTAAGTAAAGCTATTGGAATTAGTTTAGAAGAAGGTAATCTTGGTACTTTAAGAGCTGCCATGGATCCTACTTTAACTCCAGAAAATGATAGTGGTAAGTATTTTGCCGATGGTGGTGTTGAATCCGAAACATCTAAATTGGCTAAAAATGAGGAAAATATTGAACTGGTGTGGGATTGGACCGTTAAAGAATTGAAGTCCAAAGGATATACATCTCATTTATAATTTTTCAACTTGCCATTTATAGTAAATGACTTCTGGGCGAGCTCAAATATGACGCTGAAAGATTAGATATGTTTAACAACTCGCCTGCTATACAGTTTCATGACTGTGTTATTCAAAGACTCAAAACTTTACATAGTATGACTATAAAGTGTAATATGACATTAATATACTTGTTTCAAATATTCAATTGTAGTAAGATCAAATTTAATTGCTACTAGACTAATACCATAGCTACATCATGATTGCAATGATTCTGGCCCATATTGGCCAATCCCATTATGGGTTTAATTTCATTGGTGTTGTAGTCGTTATTTGATTTACTAGATAGTGATATCGCATCCGGGCTGCATAACCCATAAATTATCCCATCCCGTTTGATCATTATCTTATCGCAACTCACTTAACTACGCTTCTTAGTTTCCCATTGAAGATATTATTTATTATCTACCTTTTATATTAGCTGAATAACATAACACTACAATTACATCGATCATGTTTGGTGTATTTGGCCTTTTAAAGTATGTGAATAAGTTTTTGTGGCAATACGTTAAATTGCCACAACCCCCCGGATTAATTACTAACTTTTAATAGCACGTTTGTCACTTTAGTATATCCATTAATTGCTTCATATAAAGCATTAGAAGGGTACATTACTACTGCCAATACTATTTCTTCTTCCAACTTAAATATTGCTGGGATCAATGTACCATTAGCCACACTTTTAAAGAAAGCGGCAGGTGAATCAACTAATCCTATGGGTCATGATGATAAACTTTTACAAATGGCGTTGGTAACATTACAAAAATGGATGGTTTACTGGATTGTATTTGCTTCTATTTTAGTTTGTGAAAACTGTTTATTCTTAACTTACCTTATTCCAGGTTATTCATTTATTAAATTCATTGTTTCAACTTGGATGATTCTACCTATGGCAACTAACATTCGACCAAAAGCCACAGAAATAACTATTACGGATATTAATAATGAATGGTTGAAGTTTACTAGTGAAGGTTGTGGATTATTATATTTCCATTACCTCAGACCTTGGCTTGAAGGTGAATTAAATATCTTGGAAAAATTACCGTTACAGAATTATATTAGTCCTTTATTTAGTTACTTAAATCTTACAAAATCAGTGAGTGAAGTTAGTGGGTCAACATCAAATACTTATGTTAATCAGGCCTCCAAATACTTTACCTCATTTCTTGGTGGTGATATTAAAGAAGTGAAACAAGATTCTTTCGCCAATGTTGAAGAGGAGTATGACGTTATTGATAATCCCAAAAACCCAGAAGGAGTAACACAAAGAAAAGGAACTACACCTGAAGAAATTTCAGATAAGAAGAGTGGATGGTTTTGGTAATTAGGCACCACCGCTGGGCGGTGAAGGATTCAATTCGTATGATTTTTTTAATATATAAATATAAATAACACTATAAATACAGGTTGCTGTTAATCGAATGATTTAAGAGATTTACTTATAAACTTAACGTTTACTATATATAAGTTTATAGGTTTAAGATTTTACTTTATTTATTAAACATTAATTATATACAAGTTTATAAGTTTAAATAATTACCAAGTAATTCTTTATCAGATTGTCTATCCATATGTTGTTTATGAATATCAACAATTTTAGCACCTTTATTTCTTAATTTACGAGGAACAAAATTGTTTGGTAATTCTGGCTTTTTATATAAGCCATCGAAAACATCAGGATATTTTAATTTATCGGAACCAAGATTATTTTTAAATTGAATTGTTTCAAATTGATCTTCTCTTATCTTTTTATATTTTTCAACGAGTGATTCAGATAATTCAGGCCAAATAAAAGGTTCTTCCATATCAATAGTCATTTTCTTAAATTGAGGACCTCTATGACGAGCATAATCATCAGGACCTCTTTGCCATTTTGAATGCAATAATTGAACAGTAACATTTAATGCTCTTAATCCATAAACATGCCATAAATAATCTCTTAAATCCATTTTATTAAAATTACGAGGTACTAAGAATTTAGCTTGATAAGGAGTATGTTTAGCATTTGGTCTTAAAAGACAAATTCTTGCTTTTGGGAAATAAATTTTCTTTTCACCAACTTTAAAATGAGGTCTTCCAGTTGCTACTTCATCTTGATATCTTTCAAAATTTCTTTTAGCAATTTCATCACTATGAGATCTATATTTAATTGGGATTGGTTTACCAGCTTCTAAGTATCTTTGTCTGATTTTTGTACTTGGGAATAAAGTATCTTTAACAGTTTCACTAATAAGTGGGCTACGATCTCTTCTAAATCCAAATCTTGGTTTTTCTAGTTTAATTTCATTAATATTTACTTTAGGATAGTTTTTAATTTCTTTATGATGAACACAACGTATAAATGTTCTAAATATGCTAATATTTGAATTATTTAATCTATTCATTATTGAATAAATCTTTATTGAAGTTTAGTAAAAATAGGTTTAAAATTGTGAAAAATCCTCGCGACCATACAGAGATTGAAAGTAAAGAGAAAAAAAAAAAAGAACCAACGTGCGCATACCGAAAGCACTCGCTGAATTTTCACTCGAAAAATCAACCTTACAAATAGCTATACTAATCTAATTGGAAAAAGGACTATCTAATTAAATATTTAGGTAACTAATTCAAGAAGTTAGTTTGTGTAATTAGAAGATGTCACAAGAAGATCCTTATTATTATGAAGATGATTCTAACATTACACCTGAAGATTGTTGGACAGTGATATCTTCATTTTTCCAAGAAAAAGGATTAGTTTCACAACAACTTGATTCATTTGATGAATTTATTGAAACAACCATTCAAGAATTAGTTTGGGAAGATTCTCATTTAATTCTTGATCAACCTGCTCAACATACATCTGAAGAAGATCATGAAAATAGACGTTATGAAATTACATTTGGTAAAATTTATATTTCAAAACCAACTCAAACTGAAGGTGATGGTACAACTCATCCAATGTTCCCACAAGAAGCAAGATTACGTAACTTAACATATTCATCTCCTTTATATGTTGATATGACTAAAAAAGTATTTAAATCTGATGATAATAATCGTAAAGATAATGAACTTGAATGGATTGAAGAACAAATTGAAAATGAAGAACCACAAACAAAAGTTTATTTAGGTAAAGTTCCAATTATGTTAAGATCAAAATTTTGTATGTTACGTGATCTTGGTGAACATGAATTTTATGAATTAAAAGAATGTCCTTATGATATGGGTGGTTATTTTGTTATTAATGGTTCAGAAAAAGTTTTAATTGCTCAAGAAAGAAGTGCAGCAAATATTGTTCAAGTTTTCAAAAAAGCTGCTCCATCTCCAATCTCTCATATTGCAGAAATTAGATCTGCACTTGAAAAAGGTTCTCGTTTAATTTCTTCAATGCAAATTAAATTATATGGTAGAGAAGATAAAGGTACATCAGCAAGAACAATTAAAGCAACTTTACCTTATATTAAAGAAGATATTCCAATTGTAATTGTTTTTAGAGCTTTAGGAGTTGTTCCTGATGGTGATATTCTTGAACATATTTGTTATGATGCAAATGATTGGCAAATGTTAGAAATGCTTAAACCTTGTGTTGAAGAAGGTTTTGTTATTCAAGAACGTGAAGTTGCTCTTGATTTTATTGGTAGAAGAGGTGTTTTAGGAATTCGTAGAGAAAAACGTATTCAATATGCTAAAGATATTTTACAAAAAGAATTACTTCCAAATATTACTCAAGAAGAAGGTTTTGAAACAAGAAAAGCTTTCTTTTTAGGTTATATGGTTAATAGATTACTTTTATGTGCATTAGAAAGAAAAGAACCTGATGATAGAGATCATTTTGGTAAGAAAAGATTAGATTTAGCTGGTCCTTTATTAGCAAATTTATTCCGTATTTTATTCAAAAAATTATCAAGAGATATTTATAATTATATGCAAAGATGTGTTGAAAATGATAAAGAATTTAATTTAACTTTAGCTGTTAAATCTCAAACAATTACTGATGGTTTACGTTATTCTTTAGCAACTGGTAATTGGGGTGAACAAAAGAAAGCAATGAGTTCACGTGCTGGGGTTTCACAAGTTTTAAATCGTTATACTTACTCTTCAACTTTATCACATTTGAGAAGAACTAATACTCCAATTGGTCGTGATGGTAAAATTGCAAAACCAAGACAATTACATAATACTCATTGGGGTCTTGTTTGTCCTGCTGAAACTCCTGAAGGTCAAGCGTGTGGTTTAGTTAAAAATTTATCATTAATGACATGTATTTCTGTTGGTACACCATCTGAACCGATTTCTTATTTCCTTGAAGAATGGGGGATGGAACCTTTGGAAGATTATGTTCCATCAAATTCTCCTGATGCAACAAGAGTATTTGTTAATGGGGTTTGGGTTGGTACTCATCGTGAACCAGCACAATTAGTTGAAACAATGAGAAATTTAAGAAGAAGAGGTGATATTTCTCCAGAAGTTTCAATTATCAGAGATATAAGAGAAATGGAATTCAAAATCTTTACAGATGCTGGAAGAGTTTATCGTCCATTATTTATCGTTGATGATGATGTTGATTCCGAAACTAAAGGTGATTTAAAATTAAGAAAAGAACATGTTCATAAATTAATTAATTCAGAATATGATGAATTTGATGAAGAAGCTATGGCAAATGCTTATACTTGGTCATCATTAGTTAATGATGGAATTGTTGAATATGTTGATGCAGAAGAAGAAGAAACAATTATGATTGCAATGACACCAGAAGATCTTGAAGCAAGTAAAAGTGCATTAAGTGAAACTCAACAAAAAGTTATACAAATGGAAGAACAAGAAATTGATCCAGCTAAAAGAATTAAACCAACTTCAACTGCAACAACTCATACATTTACTCATTGTGAAATTCATCCATCAATGATTTTAGGAGTTGCTGCTTCAATTATTCCGTTCCCTGATCATAATCAATCTCCTCGTAATACTTATCAATCAGCTATGGGTAAACAAGCTATGGGAGTATTCCTTACAAATTATGCAGTTAGAATGGATACAATGGCTAATATTTTATATTATCCACAGAAACCATTAGCAACAACCAGAGCAATGGAACATTTGAAATTTAGGGAATTACCAGCAGGACAAAATGCAATTGTTGCAATTGCATGTTATTCAGGTTATAATCAAGAAGATTCAATGATTATGAATCAATCATCAATTGATAGAGGATTATTTAGATCATTATTTTTTAGATCTTATATGGATTTAGAAAAAAGACAAGGTATGAAAGCTTTAGAAACTTTTGAAAAACCAACAAGATCTGATACTTTAAGACTTAAACATGGTACTTATGAAAAATTAGATGATGATGGATTAATTGCACCTGGTGTTAGAGTTAGTGGAGAAGATATAATTATTGGTAAAACAACTCCAATTCCTCCTGATACTGAAGAATTAGGTCAAAGAACTCAATACCATACCAAAAGAGATGCTTCAACACCATTAAGAAGTACAGAATCAGGTATTGTTGATCAAGTTTTATTAACAACAAATGGTGATGGAGCTAAATTTGTTAAAGTTAGAATGAGAACAACAAAAGTACCACAAATTGGAGATAAATTTGCATCAAGACATGGTCAAAAAGGTACAATTGGTGTTACTTATAGACATGAAGATATGCCATTTACTGCACAAGGTGTTGTTCCAGATTTAATTATTAATCCTCATGCAATTCCATCAAGAATGACAGTTGCTCATTTAATTGAATGTTTATTATCAAAAGTTTCATCATTATCAGGACTTGAAGGTGATGCATCACCATTTACTGATGTTACAGCTGAAGCAATTTCAAAATTATTAAGACAACATGGATATCAATCGAGAGGTTTTGAAGTTATGTATCATGGTCATACTGGTAAAAAAATGATGGCACAAGTTTTCTTTGGACCAACATATTATCAAAGATTAAGACATATGGTTGATGATAAAATTCATGCTAGAGCAAGAGGACCAGTTCAAGTTTTAACAAGACAACCAGTTGAAGGTAGATCAAGAGATGGTGGATTACGTTTTGGAGAAATGGAAAGAGATTGTATGATTGCTCATGGTGCAGCGGGATTTTTGAAAGAAAGATTAATGGAAGCATCAGATGCTTTCAGAGTTCATGTTTGTGGAATTTGTGGATTAATGTCAGTTATTGCAAATTTAAAGAAGAATCAATTCGAATGTCGTTCATGTAAGAATAAAACAAATATTTATCAAATTCATATTCCATATGCTGCAAAATTATTATTTCAAGAATTAATGGCAATGAATATTTCACCAAGATTATATACTGAAAGATCTGGGGTTTCCATTCGTGTGTAATAAAAATGATTAATTATGAAATCATAAAAACAAAAAAAAAACCCTGGGGGTATGTACTTATAAAATCAAAGTCTAATAAACAGATTTTAATCAATGTAAGCTTAACTACGTAAATATTATAATTAATTTGAGGAATTTGTTTTATTTATAATAAGTTGAAATTAAATTTATTTTATTTACATATTTACAGATTAACTCATATACTTTTCACGAAGTTGTTCACGTAAAGCTTCTTGCTTATTAAGTAGTTGAATTTTTTTATTAACATCAGGAACTTCATCAGCAAATGCAATCAAATTTTGTTTATAAGGATGATCATGACCATCAAAAACTTTAAGACGATCAAGTCTTATTAATCTATGTTTATTTTTTGGTATCATACCTTTAACTGCTCTTTTCAATATTTCACCATATCCTTTATTTGCAATCATTCTTTCCATTGGAATTAATTTAAGTGATCCAGGTCTTGTATTATGAGACCAATATGTTTTATCTTGCATTTTATTCCCTGTAACTTTTAAATGTGAACAATTTGTAACAATTACATAATCTCCATGGTCTCTATTTGGTGAAAATGTTGGTTTATGTTTCCCTTGAAGTGTAAGGGCTATACTGGCAGCCAACCTACCCAACGTTCTAGATTCAGATGCAACATCAACATGATGCCATACTCTAGTTAATGCAGTAACAGAATTACCAATTCTTTGAGACATGTTTAAAATATTACCTATAAAAATGATTGAAAAATCTGAGAAGAAAATGATGAAAAAAAATGTCTCGATGTCGTGGGGTTTCCCTCGATCAATGTCGCATTTGTTGTTGATAATTTTCATTATCATTAACCTACTCATTTTTTTCAGTTGAACAATCAGGCTTTAAATAGTTAAATTGGTGGAGGAAAATTCAATTATAAATATTATCAACAGATAGATATCTCAAATAGTAATTTATCATTTAATTTATAATGTTTTTTCTTAAAGATTTATCGTTAAATTTAACGTTACATCCATCATATTTTGGACCTCAAATGAATCAATATTTAAGAGATAAATTACTTAGTGATGTTGAAGGAACATGTACTGGTCAATTCGGTTATATTGTATGTGTATTAGATTGCATGAATATTGATGTTGGTAAAGGTAGAATAGTTCCAGGTTCAGGAATGGCAGAATTTGAAGTAAAATATAGAGCAGTGGTTTGGAAACCATTTAAAGGTGAAGTTGTTGATGCAGTTGTAACAACAGTTAATAAAATGGGATTTTTTGCTGATGTTGGTCCATTATCAGTATTTGTAAGTACTCATTTAATTCCATCAGATATGAAATATAATCCATCAGCTAATCCTCCAGCTTATGTTAGCGCAGATGAAAATATAGAGAAAGGTTCAAGAGTTAGATTAAAAATTGTTGGTACAAGAACTGATGTTAATGAAATTTATGCCATTGGTAGTATCAAAGAAGATTATTTGGGACCTTCTCCTATGTAAATTAAATTATCTGTAAATTAATGCATGTTGTCTATACAAAATATATATAATTATCCATCAAGATTAATAATATCATTAGAATTTATTCACTTGATTTAAATGCTTCATATGAAACATTTTTCCGTCCAATTGGTTCGGTACTGTTTCTTCTACTAACTGCAACTCCATTTGTATCTCTAGTTGATACTTCGGTGGCTGATCCATCTTCATTACTCATTCTTTTATTCCAAACTCTTTCAACGTCAAAAAGGCTTCTCTTCTTACTATTAGGTGTATTAATAGTCATATCACTTATTTTAGAATTAAGTGGCGTTATTGGAACTGGTGATGGATCTCTTTCATAATTTATAACTCCATCATAAATTTCAATACCTAACATTCCTTTGAGTTTTTCCGAGCTACGAGCTTGATGATCTTCAATTGTACTTGAAGGTTGATCATCATTAGTGTTGTTAGTATTCGTAGAAGTAGTATCGCCATTTGTATTTTTAGAAACAGAAGATGGTTCACCAGATTCTACATTTTTGGTTTTATCGAGAGTCTGTTTGAGAATATCAAAAGCACTTCGAGAATAACGCATAGCAGGGTTAGCAGTTTGAGAGGATGCTTTAGTCGTTTCAGGAGTATTTCCATCAAATGTGTTTCTAGTTCGTGATTCAGGATTAGATCTTTCCATTCTTTTGTGAGTAGAAGAATCGGAATTTGCCCGTGGTGGTGGATTGGGTGGAGGAGGTAATGGTTGATGATTTGGTTTACTTGAACTTTTTGAGCGAGAGAAGGCATGCGTATGATTTTCTCTTCTTAAAGAACTTGCATGTTTTCTCCTTTCTTGATCTCTTAAATGTTCATCAAATGGCAGATTACTTACCTTCCTAGATCTTTCGACAGTTATAGATTCAGTACTTTCTTTCTCCAGCTGTTTATTTTGTAATAAGCGCAAATATTCATTAACTTTAAGAAGCTTTTGAGTTTCTTGAACTTTAAGTGATCTATTCTTTTCTTGATCAGGATCATTTTGAGACGATAAAAATCGATTTATAACTTCGACTTTTCGTTTGATCTTCTTCTTTTCGTCAAGAAGTGCTTGAATTTTTTCATCAACAGACAATGAAGTATCGACAAGTTCAGACGACGAAGCTGAATTGTCTCGGATTTCAGAGTCTTGATTCGATCTTGGAGTTGAATTAGCCTCATTCTGACGAGAAGAGAAGTATGACTCCCCTGAAAGAGCTGCACTTAGACCTCCAGCAAGAAACTTAGAGCGATCTTCCGATTTCTCACGTTGACGTTCATGTTCACGTTTATCATCCCTTTCTTTCTGTTGGGCCTCTTTGAGTTGACGTTCCAGTTCTTCAGCTTCCACACGCTGGTGATGCCTTTCTTGCGATACGCTTGTCATTCTTTCTCTGGCGTCCTTTTCTCTAGCTTCTTTCTCTCTAGCTTCTCTCTCTCTAGCTTCTCTCTCTCTAGCTTCTCTCTCTCTAGCTTCTCTCTCTCTAGCTTCTCTTTCTCTAGTTTCTCTTTCTCTAGTTTCTCTTTCTCTAGCTTCTCTTTCTCTAGCTTCTCTTTCTCTAGCTTCTCTTTCTCTTTCAATTCTCTCTTTCAATTTTCTCTCTTTCAAACCTCTTTCTCTCAATTCTCTCGCTCTTTCTTCTTTCTCTTTTTCTTCTTTCTCTTTTTCTTCTTTCTCTTTTTCTTCTTTCTGTCTTGCTTGTATCTCTGATTGTCTCCGTTCTTCCAATAATCTTTCAGCAACAGCTTTAGCTTCTATCTCCTGTCTTTGAGCTCCAATTTGTTCGCTAGTTTGCTGTGCCGTATACTGATGACGATAAATATCATGTGTTTGTGTATGTGCTTCTTCTTCTCTCAGTGCTTGATATAGACTGCTTTGATGCTCTTGAGAACGGCGAATTGGTGAGCTGGATTTTTCAATTCCTTGAATATCTGCTTGGATGTGGAGTTGTTGTTCACATAATCGAATATCTTGACCTTGAACTTCTCTGATTTGCATTTCTCTTTGTTGAAGTTGAGCTCTCATTTGATTATCTCTTTGTTGTAGTTGTTGTTCATAATTTCTTCTGTATTCGTTTGGTATATTCTGCGTTACAGAATATCCAGGTTCAAAATTAGATATTTCTCTTGATAAGTGTGATGAAACTGGTTGTGGAGAATTTCTTCCAGGAAATTGTAGTGGTAATTGCAGACTTTGTAATGCAGCATTTCTTCTATTTATTGCGTCTTCAGCAGCGATTGAACCTTGACTGAATGGTTTATATTGTAAGTCTTTAACATCAGAATTATTCATAAGTTGAGTAATTGAATTTTGAATTGATCTCATCATTTGTACCAATTCATTGAATGATTGTTGATTTGTTGTTTGTTGATCAAAAATTTGTAACATATGTTCCTTTGAAATTTCTTGAAGACGTGAAATATGTGCCTTTTGTCCTTCATTTTGGTTAATGGCATGACTTACACTAATGGATTCTGCAATATGTTGAACTCTTTGATACTTTCTTTCAACAATTTTCGAGAACATATTCAATGCTTGATTATATTGACGTAATTGGTTCCTTAAAGAATTTAGATCATTTTGTTCAAATCTTAATAGATCAGTCGCATCTAGATAAGTACTATGATTTCCAGTGGCCGTGTCATTCTCATTGATCAATCGATTCTGATCAGTTGATTGAGATCGACGATCAAGAATATTCATAGGTGAAGTGGATGAATTGACTCTGAACGATTGTTGAGACCACATTGAAGTGTTCCTGATGGGAATAGTTGAAGGAGTGTTGGGTAGAACTGAATATAATGAAGGTGATGCATGTCTTGAAGAATGGCCAGAAGAGTGGCCAGAAGAATAACCAGATTGGGGTGGAAGAGGTGGAAGAGGTGGAGGAGGTGGAGGAAGAACAACGGGTGGATGTGATTGAGACTCAGGTGGAGATATCGATTGTACTACTACGCTTCCCTTTTCGGTTTGATACTGAAGTGGTTGAGGTGGTTGAGGAGCTTCTGGTTGAATATGAGGCTGGGTGGGAGGATGGGGCTGACTTGAGGCTTCAGGATGAGTTGGAGGTTGTGGTGGTGTAGTAATTTGAGATTGAGTTGCAGGTGGTGGTTGACTTGAAGGTTGGGGTTGAGCTGGAGGTTGGGGTTGAGCTGGAGGTTGTGATTGTGTTGGAGGTGATTGTATTATCGGCTGATTTGCAGCTGGTAACTGACTCGAGGCTTGAGGTTGGCTTGCAGCTGGAGGCTGACTTGGAGGTTGAGGTTGCAGGGGTTGACTCTGAGTCGGTTGACTAAGTGGAAGAAATTTTCTAGATTTAGAATTAGAAGACAGAGGCACATCCCTGATATTCGAAAGCAGAGAAGTGTTGGACCGATGCATGTTGGTAAGCAACATCAATGGTGTGCTTTCGATATCTTGACCATCATCGCTATCTGCTGGTGAAGAAGGGGCAAGTGGTCGAGTTGCTGGTTCCGGCCGAGCTGCTGATTCCGGGTGAGCTAGAGGTGCCGGGCGAGCTGCTTGTGCTGGTTCAGCATCAGTTTCAACATTAGCTGTTTGAGCAATTTCTGTTACAGCGGCTTGAGCATTTCCCGCTTTATTGACTTCACCATTTCCCGTGGTGTTGGTCTGATTAGTGTTAGACTCTGTATTCTGCTCTTCATCAACAGACCGCATAGTCACATCAGCGATGGAAACATCACTAGTGACTTCCATGTTATTACCACCAATTTCATCATTGGTATCTCGTTCAGCGAACGGTTCATTGATAGGTGTTGGTACTCCGCTATTATCGGGAGTTAACCGAATGACAGGAGGTCTTGAATGCAGTATTGGAGGCTCGTCTTCTTCAGGATCTTCATCCATACTCAAGCTCCTTCTTGTTAAATTTACAGGGGTATCAGAGAGAATTTCCGATTCCAATTGTTCAGCGTCTCTATCTAAAGTACTTGTTTCAAGCTGGTGATCTGGATCTTGAGCTTGTTCCATAGTTTGATCAGGTTGGTTTGCTGGTTGTTGATCTTCGTCATCACTATCTAGAATTTCAATCACATCATCTGAAGGAGGAGCTTCCCTTTTTGGTGATGATTGAGAAGGAGGTGGATTGACAGTATTATTTTTAGGTAGATGACTTGCACCAGCACCCGATTCATCAAGTGGTTTACACGAGCCATCAGGATTCAAAGTAATATTTTCAACATCTTCATCAGTTATCATGAGAACATCTGCCATATAGTCTGATATAGCCAAATCCTTAAACTGTATATTTTCTTGACATATAGGGCAAGACCATGAGGGAATAGATTCTTGAGACATAAGAAATGATTTAGCATCAAAACATTGAACATGACGACAATAAAGTCCCTTGGCAGGAAACTCCATTCTCATATAAGTTAATGGACAACGTAAAGACATAGTGGTATTAGCTATAACAATATCATCATCATCAGAAGGTTCATATTCTTTTTTAATCTCTGCGATAGTACTACTACTATGAATATGAGGACGAGATCTTACTTCATCCAAGATAGTAGCAAGTGATTTAACCTTTACAGAATATAAGTATAAATAATAAGGTTCTGTAGCTCCAATATAATGCATGACGATATTATTACTACGACCATTAAATGCAACGAATGGTGAAATATCTGCAGGTGATGCGGTACCGATTTTATTCTTTAAACCTTTATAATTACCTTTCAAGACATGACCATTACAACTTATTTCAACTTGTGAAGGATACTGGAAAAACCCTTTATTGGATGAAGTACCACAGAATAGAAACAACTTACGATCTTCATGTTGATCGAGAATTTCTTGAGGAGGTCCAATGAATGAGAATACGAAAGTTTCTTTATGATCTTTATTGGAACCAGCTTTAGCAATATATGGAGACGTAGATATTCGTTTATAGTGAGAAAAGAAAGGAGTTTCATTGAATGTAAGATATATCTGATGATTTTGCTTCCCTGTTATTGAATTAATTTTAACCGGAGGTGATGCAGTATTGATTTCTTGAGGACTATTAGATCCTGTAACTAAACTGTTATAAAGACTTGTAAAATCAGGTGGAGGAAAATCCATACTTATTTTCAATACTATAGATCGAATTGTTATAAGTTTAGCAGTGTTATTCTGGGCAATAGCTTGATTATAAAATGCTAATATTCTTTGTTGAAGTTCAGGTTTATTACCTCTACCTGCTAAAGAAAGACATTTTGTTAACTGTTTTAGATGTGCAACTTTAAACCCACTGATTTGTCGAGCAGTATCCCTAATCTCCTCTGGAGATAAGTAAAGTTGGGGATTTCGACTCATGGATGTGTTGGTTAAGGATGAATAATTTTTAACGTTGAATGTCCCATCGCACAAAAATATGATAACCATATGGTATATTCAGGTACAAATATATATAACTATGAAAGAAACGTTTATTGATCTTTACTAATGTGCAATGAATTTTTAGTAACAAGCAATTACTGTAAATGATTCCATATAACTTTAACACTATTTAACAATTTAAAAGGTGTAAACCATTATATTGTATGTATGTACGGCTAGTTACGAAAATGTTTCAGCCTGATCGCAATGTTTCAAAAATGTTTCAAAAATGTTTCAAAAATGTTTCAAATTGTTTCTATTATTATAAATATTACATTCTATCAACAGGGGTTAAACCTAATAAGGTCATACCGTTATATAATACTTGTCTAGCAGAAGCATATAATGCTAATCTAGCAACGGCTAATTTTTCTTCTTGTCCTGCAACCCATAAGATATCGTAACATTGAGAAACAATATGAGTCAAGTTAAATAAGTAAGTAACAATAGTTGATGGTTCGTGATTCTTTAAAGCTCTCTTTAAGATATCAGGATATTGAGCTAAAGTTCTGGTTAAGTTTTCAGCACATGGTTCAATTAATACACTAAGATCAGCATTAACTAATTTTGAATCATCAATATTTGATTTTCTTTGAACTGATCTTAAACGAGAATGAGCATATTGTAAGTATGGACCAGTATCACCTTCAAAAGAAGTCATTCTGTCCCATTTAAATTCATAATTATTAATACGTTTGGATTGCATATCTTGAATCATAACTGCTGATATACCAATTAAATCAGCAATTTTATCAGGATCTTCAATTTGTTTATACTTAGCTTCATTCTTTTTCATAACTTCATGCATTTTTTCTTGAGTTTCTTTTAAGATATGATCCAAGAAAACAACAGTTCCTTTTCTAGTAGACATACCTTGAACCATACCAAAATTAACATGTTCTAAATCTTTTGCCCATGGGAAATTCATTTGTTTTAAAATTTCAAAAAATTGTGCAACATGCAAATCTTGTTGAGAAGCAATAACATAAATCATTTTATCAAATTTATATTTATTATAACGTTTAATTGCTTCACCAACATCTCTTGTTAAATATAATGAAGTTCCATCGGATTTTTCAACTAAACATTTACCAAGCTTTTTATTGAATTTAGTTAAATCAATTAATTTAGCACCTCTATCTTCATGTAATAATCCTTTATCAGCAAATAATTGAGTAGCTGCTTTCATTGATTCTTGACTAACTTGTGATTCTCCTGAATAAACATCATAAGTAATATTAAGACGAGCATAAGTATCAATATATTTTTCAATTGAAAAATCTCTAAATCTTTTCCAAATTGCAAGTGCATCTTCATCACCATCTTCCATTCTTTTGAAATAATCTCTAGCTTGAGCATTTGTTCCGTTTTCAGCATCTGCACCTTCAGTTTCAATATCTTTATTAATTTTAACGTAAACTTCAAATAAATGATTGATTGGATCTTTAACTAATGCTTCTTCATTACCATACTTATCGAATCCAACTGCTAAAAGACCAAATTGTTTTCCCCAATCTCCTAAATAATTAATTCTGGTAACATCCCAACCTGCTTTTTCATATAAGTTACTTAAGAATCCACCGATAATAGTTGATCTTAAATGACCTGCATGAAATGGTTTGGCAATGTTTGGAGATGAAAATTCAACAATAATTTTTTTACCTTCACCAATTGGCAAAGCACCAAATTCAGTGGTTCTAGATAAAGTATCATTAATAACTAAATTGAAAAGAAGATCTTTGGCGTAAAAGAATTGTAAAAAAGGACCTTCAGCTTTAACTTCTCCAACAAATTTACCTTTATTGAATTTTTCAGCCCATTCAATAGCTTTTTCCTTAGGATTAATTCCTTTTAATCTTAATCTTGGTAATGGAATAATTAAATCACCTTTTTCTAAAGTGGTTGGTACATCTAAAGCTTGGAAAATGATTTCTTTATCAACACCAGAGAGTTGGTGTAATTCATTGGTAATGTAGTTTCTTAAAACATCAATAGGATTAAGTTCGGGATATGAATCTTTCAAAGATTCTGGTTGTTGCAATCCCATCTTAGTTAAAGATGAGGTAATACTTTCAACAGACATAGTAGATATTGGTCTTTTTGGAATTGATGAAAGTGATTTACGTGATATACGAGTTATAAATGGGGCTCGACAAGTGGAGAATACTTTTGAAAATCTTTGCAATGGGATTCTCTTCCAAATATCCATAAATTTTCAGAACCAACGATGAGTGAAAAAAAAAAAAAAAAGAGCGAAAAAAACCTGGCCGTAAACGACCGACCATAAACTAGATAAGGTACGTGGGAGTAATCCCCACAAGTGAGTCATTATGCCAGAGCAAACACAACATATCAAAAATCGAGATTATCGAGCCATTGAAGTCTGGACTCCAATAGTTAGTGTCATATTTTTGTTCGGCTGTAGAGATGTATGGCCTAGCACTGGGTCAAGTGCGCACGACAGGTCGACCGATGTTTCGATGTCGGCCCAATTCCTGGGTCGACGGCCGACCGCGCCCAGCATGGACTGATGAGGGTCTGCGATTAAATGCATGATCCTCAATCATCGGCTACATTTTATCATACTAACACAATGGAAAATATTCAACGACTTACTGAGATGGGATTCTCGGTAGAGAAAGCTCAAGAGTCATTGAGAGTCACCGATAATGACGTTTCAAAAGCAATTGATTATTTGTTTGGAGAACCAATTGAAATCGATATGCCGCAAACAGCATCTAATCACGAACCTGAGTTAATTGAAGAGAATGAGGTCATTTCAAATGGTGAAACTACTCCCCTAGACACCGTTGGCATTTCAAATCCTCAAGATATCCCTGATTTTTCAAAGTATCATATTGAAAACGAAGACCAAGCCCAATCTGAACCACCATCACGCCCCGTGGCAAAATCTATTGATAGTACCGATTCTCTGAATAATGAGCTTCAAGAGTTACTATTGAGTAAAAGAACCGGCGAGTATCCGCCTGTGGTTATAGTAGAACATATAAAGTTTTTAGAAAATTACTTGGTTCCATTGATCCTTATCCTCTCTTTAAGTGGTAAGTTTCAAAAATTGATATTTCGAGAGATTCCAAATGATGAATCGAAAGCCAACTCAATTAAATTTCTACGTGAAATCCAGCAAATGCTCTTTTACTTCTCTAGCAAAGATACAAATCGTAATTTTTACAGTGCTAAGAGTTTGTTATCGTCATTACCACCAGATTTCAAGACAGATTTATCTCGAATCGAAAGTGTAGAAGATACCATTTTGAAAACTTACGAAACGTTGGACTATCATTACAACATACTTTTCCCACAAGAAGATTTCGGTGAAACAAGTGAAGTCTCCAAATTACTTACTTCAATTGTGGAAAGTGTTGAGGATGAAGTAAATAGTGGAGTTCCTGTTTTGGAGATTGAAATCGAGAATAGAAATTCAAATTTGTATAATACGTTGAACGATCTATTCTGGCAAAGGAACTTGGATAAGTTGGGATTGATAAAATATACTACGTTATCGCCAATTTTAACCTTTCATTTGAATTCAGAAGAAGATGACGAGGAAGTGGCTATGAATTATCATATTGAACCATTTAAAATAGATGAAACATTCTATCCTGAATTATACACAGAAAAATGTTTAAATAGTATAGCCAAATTGAGAGAACAAGAAGTCAAGTATGAAGCACGCAGGAAAGAAGTTACAAGTAATTTACTTAATGTTAATTTTTTTGAAGGAAAGAAAGTTGATCAATTTTTGCGTCAGCTGCAAAATTACTTGCAGCAAAAGACGTTAATTCAAACTGATGATACCGATGCATTAAGTGATTTAACTAATTTAGTAACTTCGCTTGATAAAGAGCGAGTTAGTAATGGTGATGAGCAGGAAGAATTGAGAAAACTAATGAGTTCATCTAATATTAGACACTATGACAATGTGTTGAATTACATCAAGCAACAAGAGCCAGATATTCAACTTGTGCCATACGGATTACTTGGAGTAATTCTTAAAGATTGGGCGTATTTCTTCAAGTACGAAGGTATTTGGTATTATTATGAAGGAGACGGAGCTCACGGAAGCAATAAGCTTCAAAACTATAGCATTGAGAAATTTGATGAATTTGAAGAGATTCAAGAGATGATTTTTGACTATTCAAGAAATTCTAGAAATGCAATCACGCTTATCTATGAAAGAAATGATACTGAAGAAGGTTGTGCAGTCAATAAGGATATTTCATACTTAGTAGAAAAGTATCGGCAAGACGAACATGAGGTGCAGCTGCGCATTAACCAAAATAACGACGGTATTGATGTAAAAAATAATCAAACGAAATCAAACAATACATCAGAAACAGAAGAAATTAACAATAGCGGTAACAATTCAAACATTAAAGATCAAGGAACATCAAAGAATCCTTTCAAAAATTCTATATCAGAATCTGATTCCCTCATTGATTTATAGTTTCATTGTTTTAACATTCGTATTTTCCACGTGTAATTTGGTTTACGGCACATTTACGATAATAAAGCAATTTATTGCAAGTACGTCTAATGGTCTTCGCCGTTACCTAAAAAAGGAAATTTAGGCCTTTTTACAGGTGAGCATATTACATTGTACTACATATTCAGCATACCCGTGCGAATTTATCAAGGCTTTAGATTAGAGTATGAGTTGACGGAATTTTTCACTAGGTTACATTTTCCATAAATAGAAAGAATTCACCCAGAACGGTGATTATGTTTATGTAACTTTTCGTCTCGACACATGAGATACAAAATTATTAGAAGCACTTGAAAAAATCTGCCCGCCTTGACCCGAAGAGGGCGTCTCGCATTCTAGGCCCATGTCTAAAATTAGCCATTTATACCTTTGAATATTTCTTGTTATTTTTTTTAAATGAAAAATAATATTTTATTACATATAGCCCTTTAAATAGTCAGTGTAATTCCCATATAATCTTTTTCTGCGTATTCATGTAGTTTATCAAATGAAGCAATATTTACGATTGTTAGTTCTTCGACGGGTTCCAATTCTCTTTATTGTTTCTGGTTTTATTGTGTTTTATTCACTTTATACTTTTATACATTCATCCAATTCATCTTCTGATTATATAAGTATTGATCATTTAGGTAATCCTTCATTATTAGAAATTGTAACTGCTGATCTTGTGGTTTCTCAAATTATAATTAAAAAATGTTGGAGATTTCAATCTTGCAGCTTATCTGCTAATGAATCATGGCGTCGTTATGATGTTCCATTAAATTTATATTCATCTTGGCTGTTTCATAATTTTTATTTGGCTGTTGAATATAAACCAATTGAAAATCAAAAATCTTTTATTGAAGACGTGGTTATTTCTAACTCTCAAATTCAACCTTCCGATTCTGGTAATTGGTTTATGACTCCCTCTAAAGATTCTTGGATTAAACCTGACATATATGTATGGCATAAAACTTCTGATCCAGGTGAAAATTCTTTAGCTTTACGTGATGTTGATATTTTATTTGGTGGATCCGATTTAACAGATTCAAGACCTCATTGGTACTTCCAATCACAACCATTTCCTGTTCCCTTTACATCTTCCATGCCCATTCATCTTTCCCTCTTGAAAGTAAGACCAGTAGATGTACCACAGATTAAAGAAAAATTAATACAGGCAAATTACTTGAAAAGTAATAGTTTAGCATTAACGTCAAACGATAATTTTAAAATTCTTCAACTTACAGATTTACACTTTGGTCAGGATCCAGGAGTTTGTTTCGAAAACAATCATTGTAAATCAGATTTCAAAACTCTTAAGTTCATTGAAAATTCTATCAAATCCGAAAAACCTGACGTAATCGTCATAACTGGTGATCTTATCGATGTAGCAAGAGTTAAAAATATTAAATCAGCTTTATTAAAAGCTTTAGCTCCTATTTTGAAACTGAAAATACCTTTTATATTCACATTTGGTGAACTGGACTATAACAAGGCAAATTATTATACAAAAGTTACATTTTTTAAATTTATAAGTTCATTAGAAACTTGTTTAAACACAGAAAATGAAGAAACAATGTCACTACATGGTCTTAGTAATTACAGTTTAAAAGTATTTAAAGTTGATGATGTGAATGTCGATATAACAAAAGTCAATTTAAATATACCCCACGCTTTAATTTCAGTTCTTGACTCTGAAAATCGTGAAATTGATTCGTCTCAAATCAATTACCTTTATAGAATCAACCAAGAAATTGAAGATGAAAATGCTAATGTCTTCAAATTATTATTTTTCCATTATCCATTACCAAATTATCGACCAATAGGGAAGTTCAAGTTAATCGGTGGGTATAATGAAAAACATGCCCTTGATACTGCTACAAATATCAAATTTAAGGACGATATGATTAATTGTGGATATCAAGCTGTTTCAGTAGGACACGAACATGAAAATGATGCTTGTATTCTCAGTCATGCTGCAGGTGGAATTGTATCGGAAAACTCGCCAAGTCATGAAATGTGGCTCTGTTACGGAAGTATAACTGGTGATTCAGGTAAAACTACAATTGATCCAAACTATGAGAGAAAAGTAAGAATGTTTGAAATGAATTTCCCAAAAAAAGAACTTCTTAGTTGGAAAATCAAGGAATCTGACTCTCAAGGTTTTGATTATCAATATCTTCACAAATTTAAATAGCTAATTTTTAGTTCACTTATGTATTTATTTTACGAATATTTATCACATAATTAAGAAATTTATTGAATGGTGTACCATTTTTTTTCGCTCAAAAACATCTTTGAAATATATTTTTCCTACACTTTTTCACCTCATCGCAATCTCTATTCTTTACATTTCAATCATGGGTAAGGCAAAAAAGACTAGAAAGTTCGCATTAGTTAAACGTGCTATTAAGGCTAAGGATCCAAGAATCGGAGCCAATAAACCTAAGAACCCAAATCAAGAGAAAAAAGCTGATCCTGAATTAACAAGATCAGTACCACAAGTTTCATCAGCACTTTTCTTCCAATATAATCAAGCTATTAAACCTCCATATCAAGTTTTAATCGATACTAATTTCTTCAACTTCTCTATTCAAAAGAAAATTGATATTGTTCGTGGTCTTATGGACTGCTTGTACGCTAAATGTATCCCAATAGTAACAGACTGTGTAATGGCAGAATTGGAAAAGTTAGGTCCAAAGTATAGAATTGCTTTGAAGCTTGCAAAAGATCCCCGTATCAAAAGAATCAGTTGTTCTCATAAAGGTACTTATGCTGATGATTGTCTTGTGAACCGTGTAATGCAACATAAATGCTATATTGTAGCTACTAATGATGCTGATTTAAAAAGAAGAATTAGAAAAGTTCCAGGTATTCCTATAATGAGTGTAGGAGGGCATGCTTATGTTGTTGAAAGATTACCTGACGTATTTTAAGCAAGTACGACGCTGCATAAAAAAATTTTGTATTTGTGGTTCACCAATTCAAATTATTTTAATTATGGATCATAAACACTTTTCCGAGTTATCATTATCTACAACTTCATCTTCTCCATTGAAGCCATTACCGGAGTATAGAAGGCAAGTTCAAGTTTCCCGGAGTAGCTTGAAGAGTTATGAAAATCAAGCATTAGATTTGGAACTAGGACAAATTACAAAAGAGCATTTATTCTATGGACAACTAAAATCTCCGCCAGTTGTCCAAAACTATAGCATTATAAGACAAATCGAGGGGTTACAAGTACCAAAACCTGTGAATTGTTCAAAATATTTGAAACAAATTGAAGATGTGTCTAGTACAGATTTACAAAATAATGATTTTTTAAAAATGATGAATATATCGTACGATCTTGTGAAGGAGTTAAATCAAATGAATTATGCTTGCCGGGTTTACCGGACCCAAAAAGAGTCATTGATAAAACAACTACAAACCACTTCACCTCCTGTTCCAGAATCTGAGGTATCAAGTGCATTTTCCAATACTATTTCATACGAGTAAAGTTAAGACATATATTAAATAAACAATTTTGAAGAGGTCAAAAATAGTTACAAAAAAAACGAATTACTAAAATAACAATGTAGAAACAAATTAACTTCATAGTCTAAAATATGTGTTGTACTCTTACAAGAAGATAGCGGCACCAGCCATGGCAACACCAGCACCTAAGAGACCAGCGGTAGCTTGATCACGAATTCCTAATACAGCACCACTTGAAGAATCAGTGGATGAAGAAGAGGAAGAAGAGTTTGCAGCACTAACGGCAGTTGCACTGACGACAACAGTAGCGATGATTTTTGAAAATTGCATTTTGATAGAAATAGTTTTAAAGTTAAAGTAGTTGATATAAATATTGCAAAATAAATGCAATTTATACACATATATAACTACCGAATGAGCAACTAAAACACAGCCGAAGCATTTTAGTCATTTGCTACACGTCTCACGACCGAATAGTGGAAATTAAATTCAGTTTTCGGAAATAATCTTTCTTTTTTGCCCATGATTGCTGGAGGTATTGCTTCCTGAAATAGACCCTTCCTCGGAGGTTCCACCGGACTTGGTGTACGGAGCAATATTTTTTTTGATTGTGTACAGTACACTACCATTGAATATCCGAAATAAGTGGCTTTCAGTAGTTCAAAATCAATTATAGTAGAATTTGTACCTTTGATTTCATACCTAACAGGTTCGATGTTCAGAGAAGTTTAGGTGAAGGATAAATTTTGTAGGACAGATTAATAAAATAATACCATCAGTCACCTCCATAGAACGACTTACTGGTAAGACAACCCAACCAACACCCAGCAACACACATCTACTAGAATTTCAATTACCCACCCAAACCATCAACAATACCAACCCGCATACCATTTCAAATCTTAGACTCTATAGGAATACAAATTAACATCCCTTCACGATATCTACTAAAGTTACCTTAGGTAGTACGCGAGTCTAATTTTGCGACAAACTGCAGTTCTGATATTTCCGGAACTATCGATAATGTATAAATTTTAGCCGAATGTACGTCGCGCACGACTGGTTGCAAATCTATTACGACTTCGTTACTATAAATGGGGTCTTTTGTTTAAAATTAATTGTGTACACAACGATTTCTATTTAAGGACAAAGCATATAAGGAAAGGGTAATTTATTGTCTTAATAATTCGAATGCCACTTCATTATCGGATTCTCAACCTAATTAGATACATTTTAAGCTGGGTTAAGATAATTTTAATCTTAATTATATTGTTAAATTAGTGTGAGACATAATTTTGAAAAAGTTGATATATCACAAAAATTGCTTTTCAATAATTATAGTTTACACAATACGAACAGAACATAGAGAAGCTTAAAGAACGACGCGTGGTGACCCTAGTAAGATTGCTAAGTTCTAAGGGGAACAATTCGGATCAGAATTGGCGTTTCAATGATCAAGTTTCGGAAATTTAAGTCACAATTTAACCATGCATTAAGATCTTCATTTAAAAAGTCTGTAGAATCCCCTGAACCTACTAAACCATTAAAGCGCACATTATCAACATTATCAATATCAAGTTTATTATCCATGGAACCTCCAAAGAAGAAAAATTTATTTGGAACTAAATCTAATCATTCTCGAAAATCAAGTTTAGATTGTAATGATAATTTAACAAGTTTAGAAGTTAATTATAAAAATTATGAAGATCAATATCATATGCCACTTATTAAGATGGAAGATTCAAAACTACATTATCTGCTTCGTGAAATACCTGAATTTATAACTCCAACTTCAATAAAATTTAATTCATCAAATTCTAATGATAAAAGTTATTGTAAAACAACCTCACTGGAAACTACAAAAAATTCATTAAAATCAAATACCTCTACAACAACAAATTATAATTCAATTAGTCTGGGCACATTAAATCTGAAAAGATCAATATCAACTTTATCTTCTGGGAATAAAGCCAAGAATTTATCTTCTTTAAAACAAGCAGTAACGCGTTCAAAAAATCATTTTAGATCAAGACTGGATGAATCTAATTTAGCAAAACTTGATGCAATTGATGTATCTTCAATTGAAGTAGATATTGAGCAAGAGAATACTGAAGTTTAACTTTTAACAAAGTAAAAAATATAAGACATAAATTCATCAACTTGTCAACGGAAACCAGCAAGGAATTGGTTGATAAGCCAAGCATTGTTTGATAAGATTTAATTCAGGTTATTAATATCCGAGAATTAACTATTAATTATTTATTGTCTTTGTTCACGTGATATGTGGTGGCTATTATTTTTTTTTTCTTGACTGCCGAAAAAAGGTCATTAGATGAGTAACTGTGTGAGGCATTTTGACGTATCGTTGATGTGGAGTTACGGAAGTATAAAACTACAATTTTTCCGCTAAAATTCGAAATATCCCCACACAGTTGTAATAATACATAACGTATTCAATTTCTTTAGTATTAAAGTTCATAAACTTCCTATATAATGCCATATTCAACAGGACGAGGTGGAGCTGGTAATATTCAGAGTTCAGCAAACAAAACCTCTCATGAAAATGAAGCAGTTCAAATAACACCATCTGAAAATGAACCAAGTCAAAGTAATAATAAAAAAGTTTATTATTCTACCGGTAGAGGTGGAGCTGGGAATATACAAACATCAAAATCAATCCCATCACCAAAATTAGTTCCTCAGGGTTCAAATACTCCACAATTAACAGGTAATTTAGTTTCAACTGGTAGAGGTGGATATGGAAATATGTTAAAAAATGATAATCCAGAACTTACTCGTAAAGTCCAAGATGTTGATCCTCAAACTCAAGGTCAAACCAATTCACTTTATGCTGTTGCATCAAGCAAATCATTTTCAGTTGGTAGAGGTGGGTTTGGTAATGTTGTATCTCATACTAAGTCAAATTCCAGTTCTGGTTCTGGAAGTAATAATTTAATGACTATTAGTAGTCATGGCGAAAAGAAATACAAACAGGAAAACAAGAAAGGTCTTTTTGAAAAGATTAAAGGTCTTTTCGCATGAGACTACAATGCATGTAATGATATAGTTACGAGAATATAGATATCTATTTATTTATTGTAAGATTCTTCAGTTGGTTTATTGCTTTAATAAAAACTCTCTTACCTTATCTAAAGCTTTAAATCTATGAGAGATTGTATTCTTCACTGACTTATCTAATTCAGCATAAGTTTGATCAAATTCATCAGGTTGGAAAATTGAGTCCCATCCAAAATTAGTAGGTCCTCTGGAATCTACAATAGAGCCATGAGTGATTCCCTGGAAAAGATGAACTTCCTTGCCTGGTCCTTCACAGTATCCGAATGTGCAAATAGCTTTGGCTCCTTTATCTTCGAATTTGTATAACATTTTAACCAATCCTTCTAAACCGACAGATTGAACGAACCATTTAATGTAAGGACCAGGTAAGTCATTGAAAGAGTCAAAGCCAAGACATGTATCTTCGACCAAAACAGGACCTCCAATTTGTTCAGCGGCAGCTTTTGCCTTATGAGTAGTCACCTCATCGATGGTTCCTTGAACTTCATCTAAATCGATTGACTTATTAACGATTGTATAATTCCCGACGGTCTGTGAGTCGGAGTTACCATCAGAAAGGATAGCTACCACCTCCTTTAGTTTATTGGCGTTTCCTGTAACAAATGTGATATTAGTCATGGTATAATAGTTAATGATTCGCAATGAATTTTTCACTAGCTCATAATTAACAGAATACTCAGATATATATGGTGTGTATGTAGAATGACTCATCAGAAGTACTCAAGAGTATATAAGTTAGACAACATCGTTGTGGCGGTTTAAATCTTCAACTAACGTCTTTTCTACATTACAAGATTTTACTGTTCACTTCACGTTCTAGCGTTAATTATTTACAGATGACTATGTATAGAGGTTATGATACAACAGGCAATGACAAGGAAGAATGAGTAAGCGAAGTGGCCCGTTTTGTACTAGGATTATAGCAAGAGTAGATCAATTTCTTTAGGTACTGTAGGTATTATTGATTTAAATCTTACCCAATCTCTTTTTCAATGATCTTTGAGCTTTTCTTCTCTTTCTTAACTTATGCTTCTTCATCTTCAATCTTCTCTTCCGTAAAACAGAGTCAACAAGTATGGTTTTATCATCTTCTGGCATTTCTGATTCGGCTTCTACCAACGGAAGTTGAGGTAAAGGTGGTTGTATGAAACTATTCCATGAGATTCTTGGAACACCAGCCAATTTGAAAACAGGTGTTATTCTGGAAGCTGGGGACACGGTCGATAATTGCCTCAACGACAAAGGCAAAGCCCTGCTGAAAACTCTGGCAAACATGTTGGTTTTTAAAGTGAAAAAAATCCCGATTGAAATTTTTAGTGAGAATTTACTCGTGCTTACATAAGGTCTCACTAAGCGAAATTGACTGCAAAACCACATAACACCAGGTTAAAATAACAAATTATTATTTAGTAGCAGCCGTAGTTTCAACGTTTATCACCAAATCGTGGGTTGTGGAAATCCAAAATCCATTGGAGCCGCAAATGGCGTTGCTTGAACTGACATTTCCTGACATACTACTGGGCCATTCAGTAATATCATACTTAAGCCCTTTACTGGAAATAGTAGTCTCATACTGAAATGGGATGAGCCCACAGATAGGCGCTACGTCTTTATCGTTAAAGCATTTCCTGGAGGGGTACGTTATAAACGTCGTACCGGCACGAATAAAAAAAATAGTGTCTGTTTCTGTTATGAATACTGGCTGTAACCACGGAAAAGTTACGCTAAGTTTATACAATTGATTAATAGAATGCATACTCTGATCAAATCTGCCTCCAATTCCACCTACTATGAAAACATTGTGCTTTTCTCTTGGTTCTGTTGAAGTAATGTGCGATTCCACCAATTGATGAAGCCCATCATGGGTATCTATATTATTATGGTCCACAAGCAATTGTGTCCGAAGTTCATCACTTTGATGGTAGAGAACAGTAAGTTGGATACTTTTCATGAAATCAGTGCTGTACTGAGTTTCTTGCTTGATGATGACCGAACCCTTGCTTTTGTAATACTGACTCACCTCCTCACGAAGAGAATCACAGTCTCCAGTAATAAACTTCGGGATATACTGGTCCCTTTCTTCAGGCGGAAAGTGGTCATAGACACGATTGGCACCACCATCGGCGCAAACATGAAGTTCAGTTTGGTCCCAGAGATATTTCATGTTTAAGTTATGTATATCGCAATTAAGAATTAGTAATGTAGACAGTTTAGGAGGATTCGATGAGAAAAGAGAAAACGGTTCAATGACGGTACTTCCTTCAGGCACCTCGACGTCCATTGAATCTGGTCTTTCTATAACTTGAGCCATTATAGGTGCACCTTGTTATTATGGATAAATGGTTCAGATCAAACCTTTGATTGCGGGCTGGATTTTTCGCGACGACTAATTTATATACTTTCTTTGCACCAACTTTCTTAACTCTGTAACAGTCAGTCCCATATCTTCACAAGCTTGATCTATCAAACGAATCAGTTTAACTTGATACTCAATACTAGGTGTTACGTGATTTCAAAATGAGCAGACCCAACACCAGTCAAGATCCTGCGGCGTCTCAATCACAGATTGTTCCTAGAGACGTTCGTTTACTTCATCTTATATTTGCAACCCAAGGAATTCAAAACTACAAGGAACATGTTCCACTCCAGCTTATGGACTTCGCTCATAGTATGTACAATTAAATTTTATGATATATTAATTTTTACTAACAATCAGGATATACTACATCTATATTAAAGGATGCTGTCACTTATAACGACCACGCCAAATCTAGTGGAAGTGGTCCCATTAACTCATCGGGACAAGCGACAGTTACCACCGACGATATCAGATTGGCTATAGCTGCAAGAACCAACTACCAGTTTAAACCTGCTCCACCCAAAGAACTTATGTTAGAATTAGCACATGAACGTAACTCGAAACCACTTCCAGCAGTGATACCCAAATGGGGATTAAACTTACCACCAGAAAAATACTGCTTAACGGCAAGAGACTGGGAAAGCCTCGACGAAGAACCCGATGAAAAGAAACAAAAACTTTGAGACAAAACCTTTGATGTTTAAATTGAACTTATTGAGTGTACGTTGCCGTTATGTAACTTCAATAAACTTAGTTAAGACGATATAGTTCCCAAATTACGCTACATCAACTAACTAGACATCTATATAACAATCTTCTGTATTTACTCAATAGTAAATGTATATTAGTAAATTTACCGTTAACTTTAATTTAGAAATTTTATGTGCGCTTACATAATCGAAATCTATAGTCCACGTCGATAATAAAAACACATTTGGCTGAGCTCAATAAATCACTGGATCTATTTGAATTTAATGCTTCAGACTACATTGGCCTCGATTCCAGAGTATGTATATTGCGAATGTGCTTTGAATCTTTTACTAACATAATAGGGCGAAGGAAGAATATGTGGGCTCCTCAATTATTGAACGTACTAGTCGATTACAATCATTTGCCGATTTAGGACCTGCCGATTTATGTAATTTACATAAACAATCAGTAACTTCAAAGAAAAACACCGAATTAGGGACATTTTTGTACTTTACAGGAATCGATACGTCAAATTCAGCATCAATTGCTGCACAATTACAAAGTTTAGCTACATTAATTGGATCTAAATCACAATATTGGTTTGGTGAAAAAAAACACTGGAAAGTACCTCAAATAACTTATTGTACTTATAATGCTTTTTCTAAAGTTGATATGAGAGTCACAGTTCATATTCCTGGTAAATTCGAGAGTGTTGTTGTTAATAATGACGGGAAATTAATTCATGATAAAATAAGTGACGATGAATTAGATAAATTATGGATTGAAACGTTTGTTACTTCAATTGTTAGATGTATGATTGATTCAGATGATGAAGAAAGTAATAAAGTCGGTGGATTAGTTGAAGTTCGTAAAGTTAATCCTTTTGGAAATGGTAAAGCTTCTAAAGAACTTTTAACTCATTTCGTAGAAGGTTTTGAAAAATTATTTTGGGATGGACCAAAGCTTGGTTGTGGTGTTGAAATTCCTCAACCAACACTCATTTCAAATTATTTAGTCGATGGATTTTTGAAAGTCGTTGAATTAACTCAAAGTTTTGAATTGGCTCTTGAAACCTTAACTAGACTTCAAGAAAAAGAACCAGCCGTAGTAACTTTAATTGCTCAAGTCCTTTTACTTAAAGATGAAGAAGTTAAAGCAGTTAAACTTATGAGTGAAGGTATTGAAAGAAATAAACGAGATCCCGATCTTCTTATTTTACAAGCTCAGTTTTGTCTTGATAAGAAAAGATATGATTTAGCTTTACAATTAGCGAAACAAGCAGTTCAATCATCACCTTCCGATTTTAAAACTTGGGCAATCTTGGTTAAAACTTATACTAAGTTGAATGATTTTGAAAAAGCTTTACTCACTTTGAATTCATGTCCAATGAATTCTCATAAAGAAAGATTTGTTTTAAGAAGAGTTGTTCCTTTAAAAGGCGGTAATGAAGATTTACATTTACCGTCACCCGTGGATGTTACTTTAGATGAAGTTTCTAATCTACAAAGTAATGATATAAGCTTTGAACAAAAAAATTTAGACCCTCAATTAGTAAATTTACCAGCTGCCAATTTAAAATCAACATTTGCTAAAGCTTATGATTTATTGACTGAAATTGTCATGAAAACAGGTTGGGAATCTTTATTAAAATATCGTGCAAAAGTTTTCGTTATGGAAGAAGAGTATAGAAAAGATAGACACAATCAAAATAATCCTATTAGAAAAGATTCAACTACCTCTGGATCCGGTAGTGAAGTTCCAAGTGATTCATTACAAATAAATGATAATGCCTCCACAATTGCCATGAAATCACCAAAGAAAGAAATAAATGGTTCGACAACTGAAGAACATGAAGAAAACGAAGAAACTGATGGTGATTATGAAAATGAATTCAAAAAGAAAAGATTATGTGAAAGATGGTTGGATAATTTGTTTATGTTACTATATGAAGATTTGAGAGCTTATACTATTTGGCAAGCAGAGTATGTTCATTTTCAAGCACAACAAATGGAATACAAGAAAACTACTTTAGAATGGGAAATTTTAGGTCTCATTGCTTATAGATTAAAACATTTCAAAGAAGGTTCAATTGCATTTGCCAATGCTTTAAGTGGAAGATTTTCAGCTCGATCACAACGTGAAATATTAAAATTTTATCAAATGGAAAGAAGCAAATTACTTGCTAAAAACTCCAATAATACCTCGACTGATTCATTATCCACATACACTCACAATTACACAAAAGTTCTTAATCAATTAAATGAAAAAATATTAGAAAGTTGTATCAAATTACTCGTATGGAATCATAGATGGTACTGCGACTTCTCTCCATCTTTGACCAATATACTTGCAGACCTTGTTTCAAAAGAAGGATTGATCAAAATTCAATCACTGGTTCAAGCTGTCTACTCCAATAATATAAATGCAACTGAAGGAAACTCAAATCATGGTATTACTGATATGATGGATGATGTTTATGCCTTCTTTCAAGAGTATAATGCCCTTGGCTCAGATAATTAATGGTGTATAGTTCATAAAATGTATAAGCGAATTTTTGCACGTTGAAATTAGAAGTAGGTTCAGTATACTTAAAGATATAACATAGCACAGTTACAGTAATACAAAAGTACCAGCTAGCGTATTATGCCAATTCATACAATTTGCAACCAAATTTCTTGCATACCCACACTACCCGATTGCATTGCAGCCTAATCACGTGTAATGGCATAAATATTTTTGCAACTATATCTGCTCATATCATCAGTTAAATCCCTAAATATCTCTTAATGTCAACTCCTCTGTTAATACCTTCCAGAAGGGCAGCTGCTGTTGAGCGTCTCTCGATGTTTCATAACCATTTAAGACTTAGATCTAATTCGGAAATGAGACCAGAATTTCCCATGCTTCCCCGTCATCAAAGAGCTCAATACAATAATTTTCAAAATGAGTACTGGAGAGTCCCAAATCATCAAGCTACTTACAAAAGATAAAGCCTGAATGGAGCTTCTGTGGTGTTTTTAGTTGATGTCAATCCGTGGCCGAGAAGCAGATAGACCAAATGTTCAGGCTGACAATCAGAGTGTTTGTCTTCTGACCGTTTAACAAAATGGTTCCTATTGCGAAAGAAACCAATATATCCCCAGTATTTTATTGTCGTCAGTTCTCCAGACTGAGTAAAGCCTAATATACAGGCTCAAATCCCTTAAACTCTGTTACTTCTGGTTCGCTACATAATCATTTAGCATAGACCCTTGCATTCATTATATTTATATACAAGATATTAGATATTGACTTAACGTAGCATTATTTACTTCTTTCAGCAAGTTCTTGTTGTTTCTTCTTAATTTTCTCAGAAAGTTCTTGGTTAATTTTCTTTAATTCTTCTTGAGTATGAATCCCCTCCGCAAATCCACGTTCAGCAACATCTCTGAGTTCCTTTTTAGACTCTTCAAGTCTTTGTTTACGCATTTTAATGACTTCATCTCTTCTTTCTAATTCTTCAATCCAAAGCTTTTCTCTTAATTTTGCTTTCTCTCTCAATTTATCTTCTCTTGATTGCTTCTCAATGGTTGATTCTTGCTTATAATACCATCCTCCTATGACTAATGCAACTAATGTAGCTAGTTGAAACCCAATTCTATACCGGAAATATCTTTGAGTCTTCAATTTCTCTCCCCTTCTAAGTGATCTCGTAGCCAACACAATTGCTCCAGTAGTAGCAACACATCCTAATGGAACTAACGGTTGTTGCTTACTTCTAAACACCATTTTTTGTAATATATCCATTTCCCTTAATTGTTAGTAATAATCTTATCAATTAGATTATAGAACATACTCCTCATCGTGGGAAGCACCATCGAAAGATGATGGCACGCTCATTTTGAAATGCTTGAAGAAGATCGGGGTTTGATGTGAGAAAAATCGTGAGACTATCAGAGTCAAACCGGCGCTACCATGCACACAAAATAAATTAGCAGTAAGATGAAGCTGAGGCGTAAGGCTAGACGACAAGTTTAAACGTGTGATAAACTGTGAATTAATACAAGTAAAATACAAGAAAAATTGATGAAATTACTAGTGAAGAGTAGAAGTACTTGAAAAGCTACAATTTATGTAACGCCAATATTATGTTCACACTAGAAGCTTCTATAAACGTCATGCAACTTGCTTAAAGGTATATTACTGGAGGGTTATCAGTAAAAACAAATTGGAACCCATAATTAAAATGAGAATTATTTTTCTTCTTCAAAAATGTACTCTTTGAATTCCTTGTAGGTTGTTTCTAAATCATCATTAACAATAATTTTGTCATGAGCACCAGTTTCAGCATATGCCATTTCAGCAGATGCAGCACTGATTCTTTTCTCGATTGACTCTTGAGTTTCAGTACCTCTACCTTCTAATCTTTGTCTCAAGATATCAATAGATGGAGGACTTAAAAATAAGTATCTAGCATCAAGATTGGCAGCTTTAATAGACTTAACACCTTGCATGTCAATATCTAAAATGCAAATTTTATTTTGGTCTCTAACATCATTGACAGCTTTCTTAGAGGTACCATAAAAATTTCCACTGAACTGAGCGTATTCAATGAATTTATCTTCAGAGATAAGTTTTTTAAAGTCTTCAACACTAGTGAAATGATAGTCAACACCATCTTTTTCTCCAACTCTTGGTTGTCTAGTAGTATTTGAAATGGAAAATCCAAACTTGTTAGGAAATTCAGCAAGTAATTTCTTTAATAAAGTAGATTTACCAGAGCCACTAGGTCCAGAGATAACTAACGGTTTAGACATTTTAGAGAGTGTATTTAATAATTTGGGAAGAATATTGAAATAAACCAAACCAAAATAAAAGAAAATTTATTGAAAATAGACACGAGTCTCGAGAATTTTTACGTGCGCCTGCGATGCCGTTAGGCGTTTCTAATTGAAATTTCAAATGACCTTTAAATTTTTTAAAACTTCATTATTCTGGAACTGTGGATATTATAAATTGAAATTTCAACTTTTGGTTACTTGAGTTATTCTCGCTACTGAATAAAGTTATTTACTTCAATTTTTTGTAGCATATTTCCGAGGTCGTGCGACCACTGATTTATTTGTAGCGACCCGAAAAATTACAGACGTCTTGTAGCATAAGATTTATCAGATTATCAATTAACGAACTTCATCATGGCTGAGATCCAGCAAATCCAGCAAGCACTTGGTACGATGTACTCTAATGCTAACGGTGATATGAAAAAGCAAGCGACTAATTATCTTGAACAATTTCAAAAATCTCAAATTGCTTGGAGTACAACTCATGATCTCTTAATGAGTGATAATTCAATGGAACTTAAATTATTTGCAGCTCAAACATTAAGATCTAAAGTGATTTATGACTTATCTCAACTTGAAGATAATCAAGAAGCACTTTTACTGTTGAAAGATTCACTTCTACAACTTATATGTAAATATAACTCAGCATCTCAAGATCGTCTTGTGAGAACTCAATTATGTATTGCTTTATCACAATTAGCTTTACAATTAGTTTCATGGACAAATGCAATGGATGAAATATTATCAGTATTTTCTAATGAACAATACGTTCTTTGTCTTTTGGAATTCCTTAAAATTCTTCCAGAAGAATTAAGTGATGTTAAAAAGACTTCTTTAACTGATGATGAATTTAATACTCGTACTCAACAATTAATTACTCAAAAAGTCGAGCAAGTAATCATTTTATTGTCAAACCTTACCGACGCAAAGAAGGATGAATATAATAGTGCTATTCTTGATTGTTTAAATAGTTGGATTAAAGAATGTCCTATAGAAGATATTTTAAATGTCACTAGTCTTACTAATTTAATCTTCAGCAGCTTGGCTGATGATGATTCATTTGATAAATCAATTGAATGTCTTTGTACGATTATGAGAGAAACTCGTGATATTGATAATCATCAATTAATCGATGCTCTTTATCAGAAAGTTTTGGAATTAAATACCTTTATGACTCAATCTGGAAAATATCAAGATTTGGAAACCTTTACCGGATTAACTAGGCTTTATGTTGAAGCAGGTGAAGCTTGGCATGTACTTATAGCCAAAAACCCTCAGCATTTTAAACCTTTGGTTGAGATTCTCTTACAATGTTGTAGATTTGAAGAAGACTTAGAGGTTATCAAGTATACTTTCTATTTCTGGTACCAACTTAAACAGATAATAACCTTACCTAAATTTGAAGAATCAAAGATTCAATTCCAAGATGTCTATGCCAACTTGATTGAAGTCATTATTAAAAACCTCATGTACCCAATATCTGACAAAGAAGATGATTTATTTGATGGCGATAAAGAACAAGAAGATAAATTTAAAGAATTCAGATATGAAATGGGTGACGTATTGAAAGATTGTTGCGCCGTTGTAGGACCTAGCAGATCATTAGGTATACCATTCAATCAAATTCAAGCATTTATTCGTGAAAATAAGGCTCAATGGCAATACTTGGAAGCACCATTATTTTCAATGAGAGCCATGGCTAAAGAAGTATCTGTGAAAGAGAAAAACATGCTTCCTCTCATCATGCAATTTTTAGTTCAACTTCCTGAACATCCAAAAGTTAGATATGCTGCTACATTAGTTTTGGGAAGATATACGGAATGGACAGCTAAAAATCCTGAATTTTTAGAACCTCAGCTTAATTATATCATAAAAGGTTTTGAAATTGCTGGTAATAGTGAAAATATTCAGGATAGAGATATAATAATTGCTGCCTCCCATGCATTAATGTATTTCTGTCAAGATTGTTCTTCACTCTTGGTTAACTACTTAGAACAATTATACATGTTATACGGACAAGTTGAAACACAGCTTGAAATTGATGCTCTTTACAAGTTGGTTGATGGTTTGGCTCATGTTCTACTGAAATTACCACGTGAAAACATGTACAAAACCACAGAAATGTTTTTAAACCCTACATTAAATAAAATAACTAATATTTTGAATGAGCCATTTAGCGTTGATAAAGAGCAATCTTTAAGTGATCAAATTGAAATATTGACAACATTCATTGGAATATTGAAATGCAAGGACTACGATCCTCCTAATTTCCCATTCGCCGATTTATTCATAGAAAAGGTATGGCCATTAATACCTGTTACATTGAATAAATATGGTACTTCATTTCGAGTCAGTGAAAAGCTGTTGAAGTTAATCAAAGCTGCTGTACAAAGTTTCCTGACATACTTAAATCTGATTTTGGGTGAACTAGTGAATATTTTGTATCAAGGATTCAAACAAAGTAAGTTCGGATGTTACCTTTGGGTAAGTGGAGTTATCATTAGAGAATTTGCTGATGAATACTCTGATGAACAAGTTAAACAAGAAATTTATAAATTTGGAATGGAACAAAGTCAGTTATTTTTCCAACTAATCAATAGTTCTGAAGTTAATTATAAGGAAATACCCGATGTAATTGAAGATTTCTTCCGTATGTTAAACGACTTACTTATGTTTTATCCATTTCAATTTATTGTTGAAACTGAATTTTTAAAATCAATTAAAATTTCATGCATTTTTATCATTAATTCAATTGAAGAATTTGAACCACTTATTTCAATTATACATTTCTTAATTGATTTAGTTAGTTGGGGGTTCCCATATCCTCCAATCTCATATTTTGATGATAATCCAAAAGAAATTCAGGATACGATAAAACAATTTTTAATTTCTGAAAACAATGGTTGTGAAATCGTATCAGTTCTTGTCAACGGACTTATATTTAAATTTCACAGTGATTTACATCAAGATGCTAATGATTTATTATTAAAAATACTTTTATTAGTTCCAAATTCATTAGCACTTGAATGGCTTCATTCAGTAGTAACATCATTACCAAATGTTAGTAATAAAGAAATTGAAAAATTAATTACTACAGTGGAGGTTGCATTACCTAACAAGGACAACAGAAGAGTACGTTCAGCACTCAAAGATTTCTTAAGCTGGTATACTCGTAAAAATATTAGTCGTCTCGAATAATATTTGCATAGTATATAATCATACATTTACATAATAAACATAGTGTTGTTTAATTAGCGTGTATCACATACAAACAATCACATTTAATTGTTGCAAATTATTCAAAAATGGTTAAAAAATAAGAACACGAATTTACACGACTTTCCAATTTCCGCCTGTAACAAAAAAACAATTTAGCGTCTCTAATTTACTCCAGCGGTAGTATTTTTCAGAATGTGCGCTTAGAAGTTTTGCAGCATATTTTGACAGAGCCCAGAAAAATTCAGGAACTCCAGTAGACGAAACAGCTGGTTTCTAAATTTATCATAACTTAACAAATATTACATATTTTAACATAATTAATGTAGTTAATAGCAATACGTTACGTATATGTTATGTATCATCATTATTGCTATTACAGTATAGGAAAATCTTACATTACTATGCTTAGACCTGTGACTCAACGAAATTTCTTTTTTTTTGCATCACCTTCTTTTGCTTCTAGCCATTGATTCACTTTTAACGGATCTTTTTTTAGCTTAACGGCACCAGCGAACTATACTCTGTTTTAGTTTCCATGACGCATAACCATGTTATGCGCACGGACCTTAGGCCCAATCCGGCTAAAAGCTTGCCACTTTTGACGATCCGCACTCATAATACATGGTTGCTCTTACCCCATTTGGATGATTTGTTATTGTCACTCGTGCATTTGTGTAACCGGGCGCAGACAATGCAAGAAAAAGATTTTCCTTTCTTTTTTGTTATCAGCTAGAATTTTCACATATAAAAAGGGTAGATTTTCCTGACCATTAGAAAATTCTTTTTTATTTATTATCAAATCTAACTAATCGTCTTTCGCTATGCAATTCTCCACTTTCGCCATTATCGCCGCCGCTGTTGCCTCAGTTAACGCTGCCACTGTCACTGAAACTGATTCTTCTTCTACTTTAGTTACTATCACTTCTTGTGGTTCTACCGTCACTAACTGTCCAGCTGAATCTACTGTTGCTGCTGAATCTACTTCTGCTGCTTCTAACTACACTGCTCCAGCTAATGTTTCTTCTGCTTACGAAGGTGCTGCTAACAAGCAATTCGCCGTTGGTGGTGTTGCTTTAGTTGCCGGTGCTTTATTAGCTTTATAAGTTATTAAGTAATATTTAAACTTATTATAATTGTAATTTTAGCTTAATATTCACTTTTTACTTTTGTGTATAAGTGACTAATATATAATTCAAAAAAAAACATTTATTTGTAGAATATTAATATTTCCCCTTTTGTAGACAACAATATTGTCTAAATTGGCTTAGATGAAAATAAGTGTTGCATTAAGATTTGATGCATGCAGCGTTTCAGATTTAAGGGTTGCATTTTTGGAACCAGCTGCAACCAAATCTTTAAGACTTAAAGCCCCTGATTCTAAAAGCTTTGGAATGAGTTCAATAACAAGGTCAATAGTACCTTCTCTTGCTTCTGGATCAGTTACAATACTTTTAACAAGATCATTTGCAATATCACTCTCGTTTACTGCTTCTAAAATTTCCTCATATGGAATAACGTCGGCTTCAATAAGCTGAATAGTAACATCGATAACTCCTTGTCTGACTTCATCATCTTCTAAAGACATCTTGACTATTGAGTTTACTAAACCTGACTTCTTAAGAGTTTTGAATACTTTGACTAAAAGCTTGTCAACTAAACCACTGGCAACTGCTTTTGTAGATTTAATCTTTTCAATTTCGCCTAAAGTTGATAAAACACTTTTAAGAGCACTAGCCTTAGCTGCTAAACCATCTTTAACCTTGTGACTGATTCCCGCCGCTTGGAAATCCTCGACGGAGTTGTAAGTATAGTCCACGGGGAAACTTACCTCCGCTGTACTATCTTCAATGGGAGAAGAGTTGACGAATGTAGTTAAAGCTGCTAAAATTGTAAGTAATACTCGGGTATTCATGACTACTGTTTCAACATTCGGGAGACTTGGCCTTTTTTAAACACTTCGAGTTTTTTGTTCAGCCGTTCGATGACATCTGCAATGAGTAGGTGCTCTGCTTCGCTTGAAAAACGTTAGTATCATAATTTTGTATGTGTTCCTAACATAAGCATAAAGTATACTTCGTCGTATAACTTTAGGAAACTCTTTATCCCGCTTAGCTCATGAAGTGAGTATACAGGAGAAGCTACTAATACGTAAATATCAAGTTGTATATTGATTGTAAGTTATTTCGAATTAAGTAATCTGGTTGCAAAAATATCATAATTGCGATAATTTTTAAATTTTTGTCAATCAATACCTAGCTGTCGTGAAGATTCATTACACAAGTTGAAAAAGATTAGTCGATACTAAACAGTCAAGAGAAACTAGTTCAGGGGTAGTCCCATTTCAGTATCTTCTAACTGCTAACTATACTACTGTAGTTTATTTTAATACACACGTTTCATTGTCAATACATCCATACACCTTATCATTAAGTATTTTCATTAGGTAATTAAAGTATTCTATATACATCTAAAGTAGTTCATATCCTCCTTGTCTCGTCTTGGGTTTGACATTTGACTTAGAGGAGGTGCCATTTCTTTTTACAAGAGCAAAATCTTCAGAAGTTGAGCTCTTTAAACTGATATCTGGCCCAGTACCTTTTTCTAAGTCCAAATTCGATTTAAACAATGGAGCTTTCCAGTTTTTGAGTGCTAACGAACTTAAAACCACACTTACAGAACTTAATGCCATCGAAGCACCTGCAGCTATTGGAGGAAGCATAACGTTAAAAGGTAAGAAACATCCCATGGCAAATGGGAGCATGATAAAGTTGTAAATTGCAGCCCAAATAAAATTAATTTTAATTCTACGGAATGTTAAGCTGGATACTTGTAATGCAACTGGGACTCCAAATAAATCATTTTCACTATTATTTCCAATCAACACAATATCAGCTGATTCAATAGCAATATCAGTTCCTGAACTAATAGCCAAACCGATATCAGCTTGAGCTAAAGCTGGTGCATCATTGATTCCGTCACCAACAAAAGCTATATTAGCGGTCTGTGATTTTTCCAATGGATCAGAAAATCTCTTCCTGATATCAGATATGATTTGTTCTTTGTGCATCGGAGAAACTTCACTAAAAATATTCTCCGCATTAATTCCCAATTCTTTACCAACATTCATAGCTGCTTGCTTACTATCACCAGTGAGAATTCCAACCACATATCCTTGCTCTTGTGTGAGATAACTTATAACTTCTTTGGCATTAGGCTTGATAGCATCGGTAACTTCAAAGTATCCGCTATACTCATCATCAATGATAACATGTGCTAATGAGTTGATCAGCTCATCTAAATCTTCTTTCAAGTACTTCGACATAGAACCTCTGAGGTGTGGGAACATTTCAGTAATCATACGGTTGTTTCCTACATAAATCTTCATTTCTTCATTATTAACCAATGATAATTTGATCTTTGCACTGACTCCAAGTCCCGTTAAGACTTTGAAATCAGACATGATAGTTTGGAAAGTATCATCTTCAAAATGAAACCCTGATTCTTTTCTAGCCTTATTGAAAATAGACTTACCAACTGGATGTTCAGAATTCGCCTCAACGGAACCTACTAAACTCCACCATTGATCAATCTTTAAATCCTTATGTAATATTGATTTAAAATTCATGACTTTCATGTTACCAGTAGTTAAAGTTCCAGTTTTGTCAAATAAAATCATGTTAATTTTACTTGCTTTCTCTAAGATATCACCACCTTTGATCAAAACACCATTAGATGCTCCCATACCAGTACCTACCATTATAGCAGTTGGAGCTGCCAATCCAAGTGCACAAGGACAAGCAACAACAATAACAGAAATTCCTAATTTTAGACAAACGAAAAATTTACCATTTTCATCCTTTTTGAAAGTACTTGGCAAATGATCAATATGAAGTATATAGCACATGACTATCCAGAAAATAAAAGTTATGAGGGCTAAAACAAGAACAGAAGGAACAAATCTAGCAGCGATATAATCGGCGAATCTTTGTACTGGAGCTTTGCTGACTTGTGATTCTTTCACTAATGCAATAATTTGCTGTAACTGAGATTTTTTACCAGATCTAGTGACTTTAATATGGATTAAATTAGGACCATTAATCGAACCTCCAATAACAGAGTCACCAACTCTTTTATATACGGGTAAGGATTCACCGGTAATGATTGATTCATCAATATCTGACTCTCCAAATACAATCAAGCCATCAGCAGGGACTTTTGCACCAGGTAATACAATAGCAACGTCATTGGTTTGGATTAAATCTATGCTAATTGTTCTTGTTGGAAGATCTGAAATTGTAGCTGATTTTTCATCAAGAGATTGATTTATTTTTTCATACTTTTCAACGTCTTCAATAATAGTACAGCTGGTTGGAGTTAAAGATAGTAATTTAGATAATGCAGTAGATGTAGCCCCTTTAGCTTTATTTTCCAACCATTTACCAAGAGAAATGAACGTTATAAGCATTGAACTAGTTTCAAATAATACATTTGGTGGTCTATTTTCTTGACCTGACCATACACTCAAGAATACTGACAAAATTGAAAACAAGTATGAAATCATAGTGGAAATACAAACAAGTACATCCATAGTAGCATTTTTACCACCCAATTTTATGAATTGAGTAAACTTTTTAAGAAAAACAGATCCAAGATGGAATTGAATATACGTAGTGATAAAAAGCTCAATAAGTGTTACCACGTAAAATCCTGAAAAAAGCATCCAGTTTTTGAATAGTTTAGAAGTCTCAAAGTATGAAAGCGCTACGACTGGTATGCCAAGGGCAGCAGCCTTGAAAAAATTTGCTCTCCAATATTTGATGTCTTTAACCCGGGATAATAGTCTTAATTGAGACGATGCAGATTGGTCAACAGAGTTTACAACTAAGAACAGTATATCCGACTCCATATTATTCAAAGTATCCACCAATTGTCTTATACCGATTTTCTTTGAGTCATAAACGACACTTAATTCATCAATGAGATTTTCATCTTCATAAATTTCTTGATTATCTGTAGATCTCACAGCTTGAATACTGGAAGAATTTGAATCCGTAACCAAAGGCTCAGCCGAATTGTCAGAATTGTTTCTAAGAGCGATATAGAAACGAACAACTCCATGCAAACTTTGAAGTAAAGCTTCAATATTGTATTGTAGTTGACTTAAATCCGTAGTATCATTGATACCGAATATCTGTAAGTTAGCTTCATCTTCTTCATCTTTATCAACATCAGAAGAGATGATGGATGAAGTCTTCACTTGAGCATCAAATCCACAATCCTCTATTGTCTGCGTTAATTGGTCAGAAGTTACATTATGCGAATGGATTACTAATGCTTCTTCAGTAATCAAAGAGACAGAAACTGACAAAACTCCCAGGACGTTTTCCAATGCTTCAGTTATGGATGCCAGACAAGCACCACAAGTCATACCTTGTATTGATAATTTTGTAAAGTAAGATGATGAATCTGAAGTATTAGATTTTATAGGTTTTGAAGATTCAATTTTAGCATCGAATCCACAATCTTCAATTGTTTCGACAATCTTTTCCTTACTTACCGATACAGAATGCAGTATAGACCCGCTATTTGTAAGTAAAGAAATTGAAACATGAGTTACACCTTGAACATTTTCCAAGGCATCGGTGATTGATGCGGAACATGCACCACATGTCATCCCATTGATTTCAACTATAGTATTCATGAGAGAAGATTTCAGCAGTTTATCCGTACACCTGATCAATTTTGCTTCAAATCCACAGTCTTCAATGCAATTTATAAGTGATTCTGGCGTGGTTATATCGGTGATAAATGAAACTTTGGCTTCCTCGGTTATAAGAGATACGGAAGCTTCGGTGACACCTTTGGAGGTGGTTAAAGCTTCAGTAACTGCAGAGCTACATGCTCCACAAGTCATACCCGATACTGAAAGTATAGCTTCGGAAACCATAGTGAAAATAAATGGAATTTAAATAAATGTTAAAATAGCTAGGGAGGCTCAATAAAAAAATTTGAGAAATTATCTTTTTTATCTGCGAGACCGGGGTTTTTGACATCCGATTTTTATGTCAAATTAGGTAGAAAAAAGCTTGGCTGAGAATGATTTTAATTGGTTTAACAATCGTTGAACCTTTTGTGCGTTCCCGATGTGCGTAACGTCGGAATACGAGATGATTTATTCTTTTAGGAAATTTTAAGCCGAAATTTATTAGGAATTTAGTGAATTATTGTAGGTTAATTTTACATGATTCTATTTGAAAGTAGAGTTCAAGGATTGCATCCTATTCGTATTACGAAGCCCTGAAAGATAAGTCTATTTACATTACAATAATTCAAACACAATAGCCTATCCCTACCGTAAAGCTTTAGAGGCAATTCTACTATAATCACCGCAAAACTTGAAAGGCATTTTACTAAGTATTTGTAGATAAAAATGTATATTGTATTCTGGGTCTCAAAGATACTGTCTCAAGATGTTATGCTATTTATTACCATGAAACTTGTGAGACAAGTGTTTGAAAGCTTGTTTTGTATTTAGTTGCTTACCTTCATCGTCTTTATACTTAAGTGTTACCTGAGGGTTATAATCCTTGAGTTCAGATGGGTGCTTTTTATATTGAACTCTTTGGTCTACAACCGCACGAATCTGTTCTTCTCTTTGGTCTTTGGGAAGATTCATGAAGGATTTATCGGATTCTAACTCTTGTCTTACGACTCTTTCCTCTATACCTAACTGAATTTTAAATAATTCAGACTCTTTAGCTGCCTCTCTCTGTTTGCGCAGCTGGGCTTGGGCAGCTTGTGAAGTTCTACTGAGTTCATTACGTGATTCAAGGTACTTAAGCGTGTCGGCCATACTCATATGTTTAGCAACAACTTCTGGCTCAGGTGACGAGTGTTCTTGTTTTACCTTATCTGACCCGTCGATGCTAATATCCTGTTCTGTATGGACTGAGGTTGTCTCTTTTGTATCATTTATGATATCAGTTTGCTCTTGTTTGACCGGTGTCTCTGTTTTGATGCTGTTTTCTGTTATGACACCGTTTTCTGTTATGACACCGTTCTCTGTTTTGACACCGTTCTCTGTTTTTATCTCTTGTTGTACGTTCAGTAGCCCGTTGAGAAAGTCTTTTGTATCATCATAAGCGACTCCATGTTGAATTCGTGACTCTACCTCATTTGCTGCTCTCCAGGATTGTGCATTCTTGACTTCTTGGGCGATTTGCTCTGGCGTAAGATACGTTCTCACAGTTTGACGCTGTCGCCTTCTGGCATCTAATGTCTTTTGTAAAGAGTCTTCCATTTCATTATCCTCTTCATCTTCAAGCACTAGCACATGACTAACTTGATCATCTGAATTCACTGTTCTCGCCTTCAGTGACTTCAGTGATTTCTTTTTGAGTTTCTTCATTTTGGCCTTCTTAGGTTTATTCTGATAATCATTGGATGCAAACAAGTCAGTATCTTCCTCTTCGTCAAATAGGTTTACTACTTGTACATTTTTTGGGGTAGGCGTCTCACTTTTGGCCTCTTGTTTGGGCATGATGATCGTAGTCCCCGTTAGGAGAATATCACCAGCTTCTTCATCCTCCTCATCTTCATCTTCCTCATCATAGGTAGCAGTGATTCTGGTATGTCCACTATATTTCATTGAATCAACCTTATGCTTCTCCTTAAGCTCATCTTTAAGCTGCTTTTGTTTTAGAAGGATATCATTATCTAGTATATCATCATCATCTTTAAGAACATCATTATCTTTAAGAGTTAACGTAGAGCCTTCATTAATACCTTGAAGTTCCTTCGTTGTATGTGATATTCTTACAGTGGATTCTTCAACGTCATTTCTCTCCTCCTTGCTCCCTGAGTCCTTTGTGTCGTTGTCTTTGTTAAGTTTAACTAGCCAATCATCAACAGAAGTATCTTGTTCCCAGAGTAATTTGGACCTCTTTGTTACTTCTGGAGTCTCTGATTTCAATTTTCTTTTGAAGGAGTCTGATGATCCAGACGATGAAGGTGGGGTTGGTGTGGCTCTACTTTCGGAAGGAATAGGAATTGGTCTTAGACCTAGTGAAGCCCGTAGTCTGTTTGTTTCTTCTATACTAAGTTCTCCCTTATTATTGTGCGTCTGTTTAGTATTGTTTTCCGCCCTTGTGACTGGGACAGGTACAGGTATAGGAGGAAGACCGATACTAGCTCGAAGTTTGTTGGTCTCTTCCACTGAAAGCGATATTTCCTCTGCCATAGTAAGTGATAGCGATGAGATCGAACAAGATGCGCACAAGTAGTAGATATACTTAAGATAATGGTGTAGTACAGAAAAGTATAGAAACTGAAAGACTATAGTAGTGAGTTACGATGTAGCTGTCAGTTAATCGGATTGACGTGTCGGTTTACAAACGATTTCAATCACCAAAAAACAAGTGTTTTGACATATATTTACAGATTCTATTTACAATTGAAGCTCAAAGGTGAAGGGATGAACAGGACTGCTATAATCAAGGAATTTCGTCAGGGACGTTTAACAGGTTACATATTGGAGCTGTGTTTGGTGTTGACCAACTTTCAAGGGATTTCACAGAGATTTCACAGCTTACTTTCGAGGCAGGATTGTGGCACTCGTAACAGGGTCTTTAGCCTTACTAGCTTCTGCTTCTGCCCATGGATCAGCTTTGGGTCCTCCAGCGTTTGATTCTTCAGTGTTGGTTCCTTCAGGATCTGCTCTCTTTCCCTGTGGCTGAACATGAGAAGCTTCTACGGGATCCTCATGTCTGCTTTGATCGGCTTGAGCCCATGGGTCTTCTGACTGTTTATGTATACTTTCGTACTCTTGTGCTTCTCTCTTTGCACGGTTCAACTCATTGTCTAATTTCGCCTGTTGCTCCTGTTCCAATCTTAGTCTTTCATTATGCCACTTATCATCTGCCTGTTGTGCTAAAAGTTTCATTCTTTGTTGCCTTACTTGATCATTTATGAGTTCTTGTAAACTTGGAGGATTTACACGAGTTCTTCTGAGCCACATGATCCACTGTGGAGGAACGGTAGCGAAATAATCCGCTTTAAATAATTGCTCTCTATAAGGCTCTAATTTCCTTCTAAGATTACGTGTATTTCCATCAAGTGAAAATTCCCAGTACGTATTTCCATGAAGATCATAACCCACGAAGAATTTCTTTCTTAATGGAATATCTCTTCTTGCTTGAAATTTATGGATTAATCGGCGATAATACGAGTACTTATGTGCGATAGGATCCATGGTTATATTTTAGCGATCTATATTGAATAGTTTGAGTTTTGGTGCTAGATTTTTTTGCTGACATGCGAAGATCCTATCAGTTCAGGGAATTGCTAATAAACACTTTTTATCTATAACTTTAATTATTTCATACTTATTCGTTAAATTGCTCTGTATAATCCTTCAATAATTGTCGTTGATAATTGATGTCCCGCAAGCGTGCTAAAAGCAACAGCATTACTCGATTAAATAGAATACTTCCAGTTCCTATTGAACTTGATGATGGACAAGTAAGTAATGAACAATACAATAATACTCATATAACTGATGTTTTAGTTGGTGATTACCATATGATTGGATCCGAATCAGATTTGTCTACAGGTGGATCTTACGTTGTTTGGTGTATTCGAATTATTCTTCATGATTCTTCTTATTCTTCAATTGTACTTTACAAGCGGTATCGAGACATTGAGAAGTTCAGAGCCCAACTTATCACCGAGTCTAAAGCCGGACCCGATGAGATCCCTCAATTACCGCCCAAAGATGTCTTCAGTCTTCAACGAATAATGCTTTCTGAACAGTGGCTTGAGCTGAGACGAAAAGGACTTCAATGGTTCATGACGAGTGTTTTACTAAATCCCAAATTTCAAAAGAGTCCAGTTGTTCGAGATTTCATTTTACCGTGACACAACAAAGAATTCGTGATAAGTTAAGACGAAAGTGGTACTGACATGGAGTTAAACGGGGAGAGTTTCAGTTGAACTACATGCGAAACGATTAAGGTTCGAGCGATATCCAGCCATTTGCCAATTACGAAATTCGTCTATGGATCTTACAGAATGCAATGTAAATCTACGTGGGTAAGGTACGATCAAGGAACCGACAATGAAACTGAGAAAACTGAGAAAGGTACTGAGAAGGGCAATGAGAAGTGCACAGTTTGTGTCTAGACACAGTCGTTAGTAGTACCACAATCACTCTACCACTATTCATACTGACCAGTATAGGTATCTGGATCAAAGTCTAGTATCAATGACCAGACCAAAGTCTAGTATCAATGATCAGATCAACTTGACTAACTTCAACCTAACCCGATCGCAAGCAAAGCCTCAACCCTGACTGATCTGTCATGACTGGTGCTCCTTGAGGTAAACCCGTACATCGGAGTAAGTCATCACATCAATCGAAGAAATAATCTAAGCGATCTTCTGCATTTGTAAGTAGATAATTATAACATAATCATGCATTGTTGAGATAGCGTAAGCAACCGAATTTAGTAGCTAATATTAACGTGAAAAATAACGATTACGTTGAGTCTTACAAATCCATATTTGGCTGGATCGCACCCTCGGTAAAAATCTTAGATGTCGGGCTAGACTTTGAAATTGTTAATAATGCGCTTTTTGATATATAATCCGATTAATTTTCCAATAATTATTTTATGAATAATAATTTATTACATAAATTTAAAGAAATAAATCATATAACAAAAAGAATGGTTCACCATAGAGTTACAATTATTGGATCAGGTCCTGCTGCTCATACTGCTGCTATCTACTTATCACGTGCTGAAGTTAAACCAACTTTATATGAAGGTATGTTAGCTAATGGTATTGCTGCTGGTGGACAATTAACTACTACAACTGATATTGAAAATTTCCCAGGTTTCCCAGAAGGAATTAGTGGATCAGGACTTATGGAAAATATGAGAGCTCAATCTGAACGTTTTGGTACTGAAATTATTACTGAAACTATTTCAAAAGTTGATTTCTCTAAAAGACCATTTAAATTATGGACTGAATGGAATGAAGATTCTGAACCAATTACCACAGATGCTGTTATTTTAGCAACTGGTGCTTCAGCTAAAAGAATGCATATTCCAGGTGAAGAAACCTATTGGCAACAAGGTATTTCTGCTTGTGCTGTTTGTGATGGTGCTGTACCAATTTTTAGAAATAAACCTTTAGCAGTTGTTGGTGGTGGTGATTCTGCTTGTGAAGAAGCTTTATTTTTAACTAAATATGCTTCAAAAGTTTACTTACTTGTTAGAAGAGATCAATTAAGAGCTTCTCCAATCATGCAAAAGAGAGCTAAAAATCATGAAAAATTAGAAATTATATGGAATACTAGCCCTGTTGAAGCTAAAGGTGATGGAAAATTATTATCTTCATTAGAAGTTATCAACAACAAAACTCAAGAAAAATCTAATTTACCAGTTAATGGATTATTCTACGCTATTGGCCATATTCCAGCTACTCTGGTTTTTGCTAGTCAATTAGATACTGATGAAACTGGTTACGTTAAAACCGTTCCAGGTACTGCTAATACTTCTGTTCCATTTGTCTTTGCTGCTGGTGATGTTCAAGATAAAAAATACAGACAAGCTATCACTTCTGCTGGTACTGGATGTATGGCCGCTCTTGACTGTCTTGCTGCTTTTGATGAAGAAGAAGATTAGATATAGATTATAGATATTGTTAATAATTAAATCAACTCATTACAAGAGACCACGGTAAAAAACATTAAATCAACACATTACAAGATATCACTGTAGAAAACATTCAAACCTCAATGAATGACAAGAGATTTTTCAATAAACAAATTTTTCACTATTGTTCGGCGTTTACTTCGAACTTCACCTATTATGGCACTACTGGTGATTGTTACTTTTATTTGCACCTTCTTTGGTGTGCGCTTGCAATTTTCACTGTCCGCGTACAATATCAACGTCAAATAACTCTTCACTAGTCGGTAACAAATGTCTGAATCGCCACTTCCTCTTAGTGAGGCTGATGATAGAATACAACCAGAAAAAACCAAGAAAGAAGAAGTAGATATGTCTTGTAAATGGATAGGTTGTACTGCTGAAACTTTTCACTCTTTAACATCATTAGTTAGTCATTTGACAAAAATTCATTTATCCCAAGTTTCTCATTCAACTCCAAGTACTCCTGTTAGGTATACATGTCAATGGGAAGGATGTTCACGATTTGGTATTGAACAACCTTCAAGATTTGCTCTTATTTCTCATTGTCGTACACATACTGGTGAAAAACCATATTTTTGCCCTATACCTGAATGTGAAAAACATTTTACTCGGTCTGATGCATTGGCTAAACATGTCAAAGGTGTTCATGACTTACATCAAACGAAGGATGCATTGGTTATTGTGAAAGATCGTATAAAGAAAGGACAACTTGATTTGCGTAAACAATTAAATATTGATAGTAAAGAAGCTGACTACACATCTTATGTCACCGAAGATTCATACACTAAAATAGTTCATGAAGATTTTGATTTAAGAACTCCATGGTGGTTCAGAAAGGACTTTCTTGATGGACTTCAATCCCAAGAAACAGATTTATCTTCATTGACATCACTACCATTTGATACTACTCAATATAAAGTTGCTAACCAACGTTATAAATCTTATCTTGCGGATAATGAAGAAGAATTGGTTCATTCAGCATCTGATTCTAAGTACCTAAATGATTTTGATGTCGGTATCAATCAAATTTCTAAAACTATAAAAGATCAAGACTCTCATGATATAACTTTTGAATCTGCGGAAAAAGAATACCTCAGCTTGCAGGCCAAGTATGCTACAGCATGTAAAGTCAATAAAATTGTAACCACACAACTTGCGTCGTCGGTCCAATCTAAAAGAAAAATATGGCTTGTTAATCAAATGCTTCTAGATGCTAATATAAAATTAGGACTACCTTTAGAAGAATCAATTACTGAATCTCAAATAGTACTTGATGATATTGACGATGCCATAATATCAGAAGGAATTGCCAAAGATGTTTAATATTCTCAATGCCAAACAAACCATAGATGTCAATAAAGGTAAACTAAGTATGAATTATATCAAAGGTATAGTTAAATATGTATAATAGATGGTATATAAATATATTCGTTGTGGTGTACGGGTGTAGCGATGATTTAAAAGCTCATCTCAAATTTCAAAAATCATTTAATCAATTTCTGACCAACTAGTATTCTGAAAATGACATCTGAAAAAACCCCTGAAGGCTCAGATGCAGACCTTGTTTCAACTACAGAATCATTCTCTTCTGACCACACAGGAAATTCAAGACAAGAAATAAATCCTGCATTATCTTTAGATAATTTATTCAACGAGTTAGCTAAAGAGACTAAAACTAGTGAATCTACAGTGAGAAGTACTAGCTTTGAACAGATTCAAAAGAGCATTGCAAACCTCCCCAAACTTAACACATCATTAGAAGCCACTCTTTCAAATGGGGCATCAAAACAAGCAAAACAACTAGACATCACCAGAATTGATGACCCTATAACTCATATAAAGAAACAGCAAGCTTTACAAACTAAGAATGAAGATTCTGGATCACTGTGGTTCAATATGAGACAACCTGAAATGACACCAGACATTCAAAGAGATTTACTCGTCATCAAACATCGTAGTGCATTAGATCCTAAGAGACATTATAAGAAAGAAAAATGGGAAACTCCTAAATTTTTCCATACCGGTACAATAATAGAAGGTAATACTGAATTTTACAGTTCTAGAATGAATCGTAGACAACGTGGAACTACGTTAGTTGATGAAATTTTAAAAGATGATCAATCTGCTAAATATTTTAAGAGGAAGTATGATGAAATTCAAGAACAAAAGAAGAGTGGTGGAAAAAGATACGTTAAAAAAATTAAAGACATGAGACGCAGATATTAAGTTAATAATGAATCTACAAAAGCCAAATAAATGAACATGTAAACTATTTATTCGTAATGAAAACTTGATCGTAAATATACCTAATCGTAATTAAATATTTATTCGTAGAGAACGTAAATTATTTTTTAAACATCATTATTCTTCCAAGCCAGCTCTTTTGAAGACATCCAGACGAACATGATCCCAAAGTTGTTTTTTCTCGTCTTTTGATAACTTTTTTTTACCGTCAATTTGTTGCTTGAATGATTTTTTAAATGCATCTGTCTTCATTTTATACTCATATGCTGTTGTTGCAGCAGCTGCAAGATTAATGAAATAATTTCTTACTGCAATTTCTTTAAATTTAAATTGAAGAAATACTTGATTATCAGCGGATGTAATGCTATTTTTCTTTTTAGGTGAATTAATTTGTAAAAGACGTGATTGTTTAACAGAAATTTCAGCCACTGATTTACGAAAGTTAACGTCCAAATTATGTTCTGCATAAATATTTGATGAAAATAAAGTATAAATTAATTCTTTATCAGTTATATGAGGTTGCATCAATATTATTTGACACATTTGTGCAAGATCTCCAACTAATTGAGGTAATGATGTAGATGAATATTGAAATTCCGGTGTTGAAGAAACCATAGGAAGTTGGGTAAGCATAAGTTTACATCGAGTAACATTTAAATTCCAATCAACCAAAGATTCAGGAATATTTTGATATTGTAATCCCGATCCAAGAGATATTTTATATAATTCATCAACGTCTAAATCATCATTTTGCATATATGATGAATCATTCATTCTTTCTTGATATTGCTCGAAGCAATAATTTTCATGTAGCAAAATATCATTTACAAATTGTTCAACTGTTATTGATATCTGTTCTGAATCCTCAGGAATGGTTGCGGTTGAACTGGAATAAATAGATGGAGCAGATCTGACCGATCTTCGAGCTGAAAAAACACTAGATGACAGTGATCTAAACAGTGAATGAGATGCACCAGATCTTTGTTTATTATTATTGAATTGTGATGGTGCTGATCTTATAGATTGTGCACTATTAGACGTTATTACTTGAGGAGGAAGTTGCTGATAAATAGCATTTCTAGCAGAATCTCGAAATTGAGAAGGAGGAGAGGATATAGAATTTTCTCTCCTTCCAAAAGGTGATCCAAACATTATTTTTGATTCTTATAATGAAATAGAAGATGAATAGGGGGATTTAAGTTAATTTTATGCGTAAATAAACTTTTCAAGGGCGGATTTTTATTTTAAATAATAATGAGTTTTTTTTCTCTGGAGTCGTTTTTTCTTTTTTCCCCCACTTTCGCCCGGGAAATATCTTGTGAGTTTCTCCGAAGACCATGGCGCATAAAACCGTTGAATTTTTCCGAAAAAGGGGTAAAAAATAACAATTAATTTTCGTAAAGTCAAAGTCTCTATGATATGTGATTCGAATATGTGACAACAACTCACTTTTACTTTTATAGTTATCATTTCATATCGCCTTTTAACTTTCAAGGTTCGGGTAAACTTTGTTTCCCCAGGTTTGAATTTTTCCACCGCGCGCAAAATAATGCCTAAAACTGTCTGAGTCCATTTTGTGATCTTAATTTATCCATCACCTACTGAATTTTTTGAGCCACCCCAAATAACTTCCTGTGATGATTCAAACCCAAGAAGGAGTTTGGGCTGTTGATTTATGGGAGATTATTGATGTAGTTGCTCATTTTTGTGGATTTTTGAATGATTTTTGCAACCAAGAAGTCAAAATTGCAGGTACCTGTAACTAGATGAACACCAGGCCCAACATATCCTTTAAAGAGACCATATAGAACGTTATAATGTATCACATGCATATGGTGCACATTTTTCTCCTTCTTTAGTTAGGTGGTGGTTCTATGCATGTCAGTAAAAAGTAGTCGAGGCGAGTGCAAACATCGTCTCAAGCTGTGTATTGAACACGGAACTCGAATATTTTGGTTCTCGTCAAAATACTCTGGATTATCTTGGTTTTGATGGAAAAGCTGTCATTGAATATTGAAGATATTCCTGTACTGTGTATTATAAGCATAATTCATTCTCAAAGAAAGGTACCACAACCAGTATCAACTGTAGAAGAACTTTGACCAATCTGGGCAAACGAAACCACCTTGATAATTTGGCCACAATCTCATATAACTACTTCTCACTTACCCTGTATTGCATTTTCGCAACTAGGTTGTGGTTCTGTAAGTATCGCTCTCTACTTGTCCATGATCTATATTTTCAACTTGTCTATGATCCATATCTCTCCAAAATTCAAAAACTGGCCCTATAAAGACATCTAACACAATCACATCTTACTAACTCTCAGTAACCTTACCTTCTCCCCTTTCTACTCTGTTTGAATCTAATCGTTCACTATATATCTAATATTAAGATGGTGTAACCTGCATATAACCCAGTAAATAAAAAATTGAGAATGAAAAATACTCCAACTACAACATAATAGTTAATAGTTAATAGTTAAATTATGGCAGAAGCTGAAGAGGTGTATTCCGAGTCATTCATATTCAAACTTGGAACTGCCAAGAACGGAATCAAGCTCTTTGATGAACCCCTTGATCTTGATTCTGTTTCTAATCCACAATTATCCTTATTATCTGTGAATAATGCCACTGGCTTATTTGCGGCTTCAAATTCGAATTCACTTATCATAGATACGTTAGCAAAACTCAATGAATCCGACGCTAAGTTCGACACCATCTCCGCACTTGAAGGAGTCTCACAACTTGCATTTTCCGCAGATGGTACTTCGTTGTTTGTACTTATTAATAATGTTCTACACAAAATGGAACCTTCTACATCAAATTTTCCACAACCATATCAACCTACTAATGATCTCACCATTTCTTCATTCTATGTTTCCCCTACAGAGTATGGTCTCGCATGTCTTACGGACAGTAATGATTTGGTGATTGTACGAGATGATACTCAACGTTATACATTCGCAAACACTTCATCCTATTCATATTCTTTAGATGGTTCTTTAATATACTATATAAGTACAAGAGATTTTACTGCCGTATCTGTGAGCTCAGGTAACGAAGAGTTTGTGATTCCAGCAGGTGATGAATTAAGTGAAGATGCAAAACCTTTGGCAGTCACTGAATTATCTGATCGGTCCAAATGGTTGGTGGTGTACGACGTTGGAGAAGACCCTGAAGATAGAGCATATCAAACTTTCATAGTATCAAAAGACGGTGATGAATTCATCTACGCTGAAACTTTCATATCTGATCCTATTGGATCTGTACCCAGAGCAATAACCTACTATTCCCAACCTCTTATACTGTGGTCACCATATCAAGATTTTTCCTTTATAACATCTTCCATGGCTGCTGAAATTGGTACTGTAGCTGTGAATTCTGAGTCTGCGGTCGTTCTTATTCCTGAAATTGATTCAAACCAACCTGCTTTTCCAATTAATGATGATACTGGTGATGATGCATCGGCTGTAGGTTTTGGTCTTGACTTATCCAACACATCTTTTGTGGTTCCTGAACCATGTATTGGTGTGGATGAAGCCAAGGGCCTTCCTAAAGCTTTGGTTTTAACCCATGAAGGTGGATTAGTTGCTTGGTGGATTATTGAATCATCATTATTGAAAAAAGATGAACTCAGCATTCAAAATGCTACACAAGTCGTGAAAACTACTCTGTCAACACAAAAATCGACAACAGAAGCTCTTTCTACGGCAAAATCAGAATCAGATGTGATTGACGCTTCAAATACTGCTAGCCAAACCACCACATCTGCATTTGGACAAACTGGTTTTGGTGGCTCGAGTACTTTAGGTGCATTTGGAAACTCAGGTTTTGGGCAGTTCAACTCTGGTGGCTCGGGTTTTGGAAGCTCAGGTTTGGGTATAAAAAAATCTGATTTAGGCCTGGTAACTTCTGGTTTTGGACAATCATCTTTTGGACAATCTAGTTTTGGTAAACCAGTAGCATCTGCCTTTGGGTCAGGATTTGGCAAAACAGCTTCTTCAGGTACCTCAAGTGGTTTTGGACAATATGCACTGCAAACAAATAAACCCTCCAGTGATGGAACTACTTCCATATTTGATACTTCAAAGTCTGCATCATCTAGTGCTGCAAAGGAGTCTTCCCCATTTGCTCTGTTGCAGTCTGGTGGTTCTATATTTGGCGGAAAATCAGATGCAGCATCAGACAAACCATCAGATAACGTATTTGCCAAACAATCTGAGTCACCATTTGCGCTGTTCAAGAAACCAGAGACTGATATTTTCGGTCAGAATTCTTCTGATGTTCTCAAACCAGAAAATATATCTTCTCCCTTAAATGATTCTGATGACTCCGAGGATGAAGACAATTTATCCCATCTGAGTTCCGAACTTCCAACATTTGGAGGATTCAATTTGAATAAGACTTCCGAGAAAGAAACTTCATCGTTACTGACATCACTTGCATTCACTGACCTCAATTCCAAGGCCCAGCCCCCGTCATTTGACAATTCGGCAGCAAAGTCGTCACCATTTGCCAGTTTGAATACAAAGGAGCCATCCAATGCTAATTTGAACACGGAGGCAGAAACTACGAAGACGTCAGTATTTGGAAATTTGACTGACAAGGATACAGCAATGGCATCGCCTTTTGCTAGTTTCAAAACTCCCGGTACAAAAGACCCTTCACCATTTGCTAGTCTCAAAGGCCCCGATACAAAAAAATCTTCACCATTTGCCAGCCTTAAAGGCACTGAAACAAAAGAACCTTCACCGTTTGCCAGCCTTAAAGGCCCTGAAACAAATGGACCATCGCCTTTTGCCAGCCTTAAAGGTTCCGAATCGAAAGAGCCGTCACCATTTGCAAGTCTCAAGGGGCCAGATACCAATGAGTCTTCACCTTTTGCAAGTCTTAAAGGTCCTGTTACCAATGAACCTTCACCTTTTGAAAAGTTCAAACCTACTGAATCAAAAGAGTCTTCTCCTTTCGTAAGTGTTAAAGTTCCTGAGTCTAAGGAATCTTCACCCTTCGTAAACATTAAAGCACCTGAAACAAAGGAGTCTTCGCTTTCTTCAAGCTTGCAGTCGTCCGATGGAAATGAACCTACATCTGTTTCAAAATCTAATTCGGAAACATTTGTCAATATTTCACCTACCAAACATAAACTTAAACCTGAACATTTAAATTCAATTCCAGCATCACCCGAACCAAGGTCACCACATTCAGACCTGGAAGACTCATATTCTGGTCACAGTGTACTTTCTTATGATAGTGACGAATTTGATAATTATGACCGTAAACTCATTGATGAAAAACAAGATCAAATTCGAACTCGAAATGAAACTGAAATCGATTCTGTGAGCGAAAAATCTGAAGTTAATTTACTCGATCAACTTTTAGCAGATAAACCATCATCAGCTCCAATTTATGCATATTTTGACGGACTTAACATTGCTGATACAGATGTTCCTCAAAACTCTAAGGATATGATTATTAGAATTTCTCAAGAAATTGATGCTAGAGTTTTGCTATTAAAGCAAAATCTTGAACTATTACAGCTTGAAATTGATAGTCACAATGAATCTCAAGTTGAGTATGACGAAGATGCACTAGAATATACTAAACTTTGGAAACTTTGTGGATCACAAATAGCTGCTGAGTTAGGGGTTGAAATGCATAAGGAATTGAATGAGTTAATTGCAGTTCAAAAACAAATTTATGAATCACTTACGGGTTTGAAACAAGATTTAGAAAGTAATATCGATGTTAATCTTAATATCGATAGCCTTCTTCATCAACTCAAATCGATTCAAGAAGATCGATTAAAGTCAAAGTCAGCACCACTAGATGCTCATCAAATGATTGTTCAAAGGCAACTTCGTCGGAAACTAGCATCAGTTGAAGACAAAATCGATATAGTTCAGAAACAATTACTTAATCAAAAATCTTCGTTGATTATTTCAGATAATGTTGAATTAGCAGGAAATGTAGGTAAAATAGTCCATGCATTAAATGGCAGAATAACTAAAGTAACTGATCATTTAAATGAGTTGGGTGAAAAATTAACTAATTCAAAGTCTGATCAGAAACTCATTGAGGGAAATGATATTTGGGAAAATTCAACAGTTATTCTGAATTCGTTTGAACCAATTGAATTTGGGGTTGTTGAAAGAAGAATTGTTAAATTTGAAACTGACTAATTTGAAACTGACTGGCTAATTTGAAACTGACTGGCTAATTTGAAACTGACTAATTTGGAACCGATTAATTTCAAATTGATTAGTTTCAAACTCATTTAATAGTGATGCAATAAAATAGTGATGCTTTAAATAATACGAATAAACATTAATAACGAATTAATTACAGTGAATAATCTACGAAATATAATTTAACAGTGAATTACCTACTTGATTTACTAACAGCACTAGCTATACAAATCATCTTCTTCATCATCATTACCGAATGCAGCGTTACCTGAAGCAGCTTCAGCAGAAGGTGCGGATGAAGCACCAATACCTTCATTTTCTGAAAATCTGAAATTTGAGAATTGACCTCTTGATGATTGTAATTGTTGAGCGTAAGCTTCATAACGACGTAATTCAGCATCAGAAACTGAACGTTTAGCAGTTTTCATAGCTTCTTCAAAATGAGCTCTTGTAATGAAAGGAACAGGATCTTCTTCTTCTTCTTCTTCTTCTTCATTAGTTTCACCTGATTTTTCCATTTCAACATCACCATTTGCTTCTTTTGCAGCTTTTGCAGCTTCTTTTGCCTTAAGACTTTTAATATGAGCTTCAATTGAATCTTTAATAGCAAATTTAGCTGATCTTTGAACAATATAAGATAAATCAGCACCTGAGAAACCATTTGAAACTTTAGCAATTTCAAGTAAATCTAAACCAGGTTCTAATGGAGTATTTCTTAATTGTGCTTTTAAAATTGATAATCTACCAACTTCATCAGGTAATGGAACATAAATTAATTGATCCAATCTACCTGGTCTTAGTAAAGCAGGATCAATTTGATCAGGTCTATTAGTTGCACCAATAACGAAAACATTCTTCTTAGCATTCATACCATCCATTTCAGTTAATAATTGATTAACAACTCTATCAGATGCACCACCTGCATCACCATTTGATCCACCTCTTGCTTTTGCAATTGAATCTAATTCATCTAAGAATACAACAGTTGGTGCAGCAGCTCTTGCTTTATCAAAAATATCACGAATATTTGATTCAGATTCACCATACCACATACTTAATAATTCAGGACCTTTAACAGAAATGAAATTTGCAGAAACTTCAGTTGCAACAGCTTTAGCTAATAAAGTTTTACCAGTACCAGGTGGACCAAAAAATAATACACCTTTTGTTGGAGCCAAACCAAATTTTTGATATTGATCTGGATGTAAAACAGGATATTCAACAGTTTCTTTTAATTCTTCTTTAATTGCATCTAATCCACCAATATCATCCCAAGTAACATTAACATTTTCAACGACAGTTTCACGTAATGCAGATGGATTTGAATTTCCAAGAGCAAATTTGAAATTTTCCATTGTAACTCCTAAAGAATCTAAAACTTCTGCATCAATTGTTTCTTCTTCTAAATCAATAAGATCCATTTTTTCACGAATTTGTTGCATTGCAGCTTCTGAACATAAAGATGCAATATCAGCACCAACAAATCCATGAGTTTCTGAAGCAATTGATTCTAAATCAACATCACCAGATAATTTCATATTTTTTGTATGAATACGTAAAATTTCTAAACGACCAGCAGCATCAGGAACACCAATATCAACTTCTCTATCAAATCTACCAAATCTTCTTAAAGCAGGATCAATTGAATTTGGTCTATTTGTAGCAGCAATAACAACAATATTTGATCTTGCTTTCATACCATCCATTAAAGTTAATAATTGAGAAACAACTCTTCTTTCAACTTCACCATTTGTTTTATCTCTTTTTGGAGCAATTGAATCAATTTCATCAATAAAAATAATTGAAGGAGAATTTTTTTCAGCTTCTTCAAAAGCTTTTCTTAAATTTGATTCAGATTCACCAGCCATTTTTGACATAATTTCTGGACCATTAATTAAAAAGAAAAATGCACCAGTTTCATTTGCAACAGCTCTTGCCATAACAGTTTTACCAGTACCTGGAGGACCATACATTAAAATACCTTTTGGAGGTTTAATACCAATTGATTTAAATAATTGAGGATGTCTTAAAGGTAATTCAACTAATTCTCTAATTTGAGCCATTTGTTTTTTACAACCACCAATATCATCATAACCAACTTCATTTAAATTATTTTCTTCATCTTCACGATTAATTGGTTCACCTTCACAATGAATAATTGTATCTTGAGCAACAATTGCAATTTCTTCTGGGTCAACTTCAACAACTTTAAATTCAACTTGTCTCATACCACCTCTTACAGTAAATAAATCACCTTTTCTAACTGGTCTATAAGCTTCAACAAAATAAGGTTTTAAATAAACATCAAATAATGAACCAGTTATACCTTCAACAGTATCAGCAATTGGTAAAACAGAAATTCTATTTGCATATTTAATATCAGGACAAGGATGAACAGAAACTATATCACCTAATCTAACTCTTAAATTATTACGAACACATCTATTAATTCTTGCAACTCCATCTTCCATATCATCATCAGCAAGAACAATTAAAACGGTATCTTTTCTTTTTTTACCTTTAATTAAAACAGTATCACCACGAAATAATTGTAAAAGTTCCATAGTATTTGTTGACATGGTGATAACTGAATTATCATCATTTGTAGCATCATCTACAATTAAAGCATTATCTTTCTTTTTCCTTCTTAAAATTGCTGTTGCTGTTCTATCTTCAGCACTTTGAGCAGATCCTGAAGCATCTAATAATGGTTTTTTATCTCCTGACATTATTAAAACTCAATGGTTATTTAAACAATATGTAGTTAATAAGAAAGATAAGAAATAACTTTTAAATCAAACTGAGAATGGCAAAATGTGGACACGAATCACACCCGTACATTTGCCACCCAAAATTATGAGAATATTCTAGCAATTAACTGAATAATTCGCACGACCTTTAATTTTTAATCCTTTATGAAAAATATGTATTTTGTGGAGATACAATTATAACTAACAAGGTTAAAATGTCTTGTATTTTTTGTAAAATTATAAAGGGAGAAATTCCATCACTTAAATTAATTGAGACAAAATTAACTTATTCATTTCTTGATATTCAACCAACTTCTGAAGCTCATTGTTTAGTAATTCCAAAATTTCATGGTGCAAAATTACATAATATTCCTGATGAATATTTAGCTGATATTTTACCAGTTGTTAAAAAATTAACAAAAGTTTTAAAATTAGATGTAAATAATTCTCCTGATGGTGAAGGTTATAATGTTTTACAAAATAATGGTAGAATTGCTCATCAATTAGTTGATCATGTTCATTTCCATTTAATTCCTAAAAAAGATTCACAATCTGGTTTAGGTGTTGGTTGGCCTGCTCAAGAAACTGATTTTGAAAAATTAAATAAAGTTCATGAATCTTTAAAACAAGCATTGACAGATGCTGAAAAGTTATAAAAATTATAGTCAAGAACTAATTTGGAAAGTTATTAGACAAAGTACTATTAACAATGATGAAGTAAAATTTAATGATTAGTACAGAGTAAATTTGAAGATCAATACTAAATAGTATAGACTCAATATTTCTTATATTCATACTCGATTTGAAATCGATCTAACAACTAAAACATTTTTTTACATCCTGAAATCTCTTTTGAATATATTATTAAATATTATTGATGCTATATAAAATGTACATGAATACTCGTATACACTATAAGATTCCTCCAATGAATCCACCCAAATAACCCATTGCATAACTCGTAAACCATGTCAATGCACCAGAACCAAATGGAAAGTAACTAACTGTATAATATAAAACAGCAAATATTTCAATAATACTTGCAAATATAGTTAATATAGTACTTTTCAATATAACTGATGTATAAATTGTTAAAATAACTGAACCAAAAAATACAATTGTAAAAATAAATCTATCTCTACTCATTAAATGTTTTGTATAAGCAACTGGTCCTTGTAGTACACCAAATGAAAGTACAAATAATAATGATCCCATTGACCATAGAAGTCCAAATTTTCGTGGCTTTAATGCTAAAACTGGGAAAAGAAAAAAACTAAGGACAAAACATAATATTGATGATGCTAAACATAATGCAAATCCTACTATTCTTTCAACTCTATTTAATTGAAACCATTGTGGTTCTTGTGATGCGGTGGCGGTGGTATCTGTATTATAAGATGGTAAATTCGAGTATAAATCATTAGCACCTGATTTTATATAATCAGTCCATTCAGAAAATGCAGGACGTGTAGTCCGTGGTGTTCGATTGGTCCAGCTTGAAAATTGTTGACGGAAAACGTTCTCTGAATCAGACATGTTGGCGTTATAAATTTGGCTCAATCATGCTTATCATGACGTTGGCGGTGGTAGGCGCACGACGCCTAGCTTATTTTAACTAAATTTAGCAATCAGTTCATTTGATAAAGTTATAAATCAAATGCCTGAGTAAACGCCTAAGCAGATGTTTTGACGATGTGTAAGAGCTTGATTGTAGACAATTACATTCTGGAAATCTTATCTGAATTCAAAGTGCATGGTAACTTGAATGAAATTTCGCAGTATTCTTACATAATTCAAGATATTCTAAAGATGCAAAACCTCAAAGGTTAAAGTAGTATGAGGTTCACAAAGTTCATGCCGAAGACTCGGACGAGTGAAAAAACTTAAAACGCCAGATAAAATTCATTGTAAAATGCCAACTACCGGCAAACACTGTGGCTCAATCCCCACTTCGCCGTAGCTAGTAGAAAGTCAATAAATCAATGCATTCAGTAAAAATAGTGGAAGTTACTAATGGGAATTTTGCAACATTACTAATATTCCAACCGTAGACATCTAACAGTAGAATCAACCGGTTGAATATATTGTTCGCTTCATATTTAACGCTTTACATCAGGACCCTAAAGTTCTTTTTTTTGCAGCCAAGTCACGTGCAAAGGTGTCATACTGTAAACGCCGTTTGCTGCAAAAAAAGGCCTGAGATGGTCCCAAAACCATGCACGTATAATGTTACTTTTGAACGGCTAAAAGAAGGCTTTCGTAAGATTTTAATAGATTTATAGATTCAGCTAATAATAAACTTTATAAAAATTTTTTTTCAGGCTGAAATGGCGCATTTGTGGCGGTTGATTTGTAAGAATTGATGCCATGCTTAATATAAAAGAAATGCCTTAAATTTTTTGCAGACTATATAATTGTAGAATGCCCCAAAATTTGATTATAAATTAAATAACGTCATGTCTACATCAGTTGAAAATCATGATTCTAATAAGTCGGAAGACTTAAACAAATCCAGTATTACTGATTTAGAACGTGGTTATGATGAATTATCATATCAATCAGTGGCGGAAGGTGAAACTCATCTTAAAAGAGATTTAAATGTAAGACAAGTTAGTATGATCAGTATTGCTGGTTGTATTGGACTGGGTCTTTTCTTTACATCTACAAGTCTTGCTACTGGTGGTCCAATTTCTTTATTAGTATCATACATTTTAATTGGGATTTCAGTCTATGTAACTATGCTCTCATTAGGTGAAATGTCTTCATTAATTCCAACTTCTGGGTCTTTTACTACCTACGCTTCAAGATTTGGAAGTAAATCATTTGGTTTTGCCATTCTTTCAAATTATGCTTTTAATGATGGTATCAGTGTAGCAGCTGATTTAACTGCATTACAAATGATTCTTGAATATTGGAATTTAAAACATTATTGGGTTGGAGCTCTTGTTGTATGGGTTTTCTTACTTGCATTTAATATCACCAGTGTTAAAATTTATGGTGAAGTTGAATATTGGCTTGCATTATTAAAGGTTGTAACTATTATAATCTTCTTTATTATGAGTATAGTAGTAAATGCTGGTCATAATGATCAACATGAATATTTGGGATTTAGATACTGGAAAGATCAACCAACTGTTGGAGGATTTGCAGGATTTGCTTCTTTATTCGTTTCTGCTGCTTTTGCTTATGGTGGTTTAGAATCAACTACTTTAACTTCAGGAGAGACCAAGAATCCAACAAGAAATATTCCCAAAACTATTAAATTGGTTTTTTACAGAATTCTTGTGTTTTATATTTTCACAATTTTTTTTATTGGTATTAATATTCCAGCTGATTATCCTGGTTTAGCTGACAAGGCAGTTCAAACATCTCCATTTACCATTACTTTCCAAATGATAGGTGCTAAAGCTGGTGGTTCTTATATGAATGCAGTAATTCTTACATCTTTGGTTTCGGCTGCAAATCACGCTATGTACGCAGGTTCAAGATTGACCTATACTTTAGGAACTGATGGTTTCTTCCCTAAAGTTTTCACTAGATTAAATCGTTTCCAAATCCCTTATGTTGCCACACTTACTGTTTGGGTAGTTGGTGGATTATGTTTTGGAGCTTCATTTATTGGATCAGGTACTTTATGGGCATGGTTACAAAGTATTATTGGTGTATCCAATCAAATCAGTTGGTGGACCATTGCAATTGTCAGTATTAGATTCAGAAGAGGATTAAAAGCTCAAGGTAAAACTGATATTTTGGTGTTCAAAAATTGGACTTATCCTTATGGTCCTTGGATAAATGTAGTTTTCCTTACATTTGTCATTTTAATTCAAGGATGGTCAACATTTTCTCCATTTGATGTAAGTAGTTTTTTCCAATCTTATCTTGAATTAGGTGTTTTCCCATTGACATTTGCCATTTGGTGGTTAATTTCTAAAGGAAAAGATAAGTTTGTTAAATTTGAAGATATGGATTTCGATACTGGTCGTTATTATCAAACTGAAGACGAAATCAAACAAGCAGAATATGAAGGTTCATTGACAGGATGGGAAAAATTTAAGCATTCTTGGGTGGAAATTTTATTTTAATAGATGTATAATAGATAAACGAGTAATGATTATAAACATTAGATTTAATTATGGTTTTATATTGTAATATTTACACTATACCTTACAGAAATTGAAGAATTTACACTATAATACAATCTGAACTTCAAAATCTTCTTCTAATTCAGTGTCACCAACAACTCCGTCCAAATCCAAAGGTTCATCATCGAATATTAATTTAACCTTGGAATAATTAACGGAAGATGTATCAATATGTTTTTGAGACAAGTAATATTCAAGAATCTTACTAATCTTTGTTATAGGTGAAACTTGCACTTCGATTCTTTTATTATCTTGACCTTTAAGTCCGATAATAAAGTGATCAGGTTTATTTACACCTTGTGGTAATTCAATGTTTTCAGGAAGATCATGATCGTTATGATCATTATGATCATTATCATTTTCATCAATATTGAGCGAAGCGTCAGCATCAAAATCATCATAGTTAAAAGTCCCAGATTGAGTTTGAAATTCCGGATATATTTTTTGAAAGTCTTTGGCGTTTTGTTTGGGGATTAACAAACATGTTATATTTGTAGGTGGAATTAATGCCATATCGGAAATCTCCTCAAAAGGTATGGACAACGGGATTCTTAAAGTGCTTGGTTTATAGAATGGTCGTATTTCGGATTTACCTTCGACCCATATCAAGCAAACTTGTGCAGGATCATAATATTCTTCAGCAAAGTCAGGGTTTGTGGAGTACCTCTTTTTAAAATGAGTAAGTACTGAATCAATTATCTTTGAAAATCGTTTGGTTCCTTTAGATGCAAAATCCAAGATGGCATCCGTGGGAACACCATTATAATTGGGAATTTTAGATACAACTTTCAAAAGGTATCGTCTTGTCTTTTCGTGATCATCATGGAAACTGTAGGCTTTTTGTAGATTTTGAGCAGGTACATCATCCATATGCACCACATCATCCACATCCACCACATCAACTACCTCTACAACATCGTCACGATCAGCCTCGCTGAATGTTACGATGTCAAGTCCTTTAGAGCTGGGAATGTCAATTACATTGTTATTGTCACTATATTCATTCATAGGATGGTAATCATCAAACGCAGCCAAGTTAATTGTTGGCGGAGGTGTTATGGAGCCAGCCCGAGAGAGGCCGGAAGGCGGCGTTATGGATCTAGACCGTGGAGATGAGTTTGGTTCGGGTTCAGGTTCAGGATGTTGTGAATTATCTTTCGACTCAGGATCATCTCGAGAGGATTCCTCTTTGATGAGATCCAGAGATAAATCAAATACGCTTACTTTTTTATGTTTCTTATGTTTCTTCAGTTTCTTCTTCTTATTCCCAATACTCCCTTCGACCACGAAGAAATCATCGTCTATATCCAGAGGTCGTTTACTTGAAACCTCAGGAACATCCATAGTTGATAATTTAAATAATCGCACATAAACAAATGCAATCTAGTACCTTTTGAAAAATAACATCTGTATAGGTAATTTACAAGTAACTGCTGTTTACAAAGCCAGTTGCCACTACTTCTGATCTTAAACCTTCAAGCAATTGAAACTTCCTTTTAATCTGAACTTTCTTCAATATGGAGTCCAAAACTATCAGATCTCTCAGAGATATGGCATTCCCTCCGAGATTTGCCCTAACTTTTGGGCATGATGAAACGCTCTTTGAAGAGTTTGTGAAATACGCTGAAACTTGGATAAATAGCTTGTTCTACCCTGAAGAAATCAAACATAAATCGTTTATGGAAACTGTATATCAAAGAATAATTGTAAACCATCGACCTCTATCTATAGAATTTCCTAAGTATACCAAGGTGCCAGATTTGATAGCATCTGACAAGAAAATCGGCATAGACGTGACAAAAGGACTGGTCAAACAAGAATTGAATCTTGGTGCTGACGAAAGTGCTCTGTTGAAACTGCTTGGAAGAAATGCATCTATATTTAATCTAGATGGCCATATAACCAGTATAAAATGGTTTCCCTCTAAATCAAACTTACTGTTATTTGCAGTGTCTATAATTCAAACTCTCGGTGAAGGAGTTTCGTCTGTTATAAATCACCAGGAATTGAGTATATTCTCTACTTCTTCGCCCGGAATAACAAGCCATATACAAATTTATCATTACGATATACAATCAGATAACGTTTCTTTATATCTTGATATAGATACGTCTAATATTGGTGTGACTTCGAATTTGTCATGGATCCCCAATGAAACTAATCCTGAAGCTTTTGGATTGCTTATTGGTAGCTTTACTGATGGGAAAGTTCATATACTTGAAGTTCCCAGAATTGATACTCCACAAACAATAAAATTCGAACGATCAGTCGAATTCGAGTTCCATGATGAAAATGGTGATATTGTCCCTATTTCTAGCTACGCTATGTTGGAAAATGATAGACTTATTGTGGGGACAGTTGATGGGTGTATTGCAGAGTATATTATTGATTCAAATGAAAAAATTCCTTCATTTGTACATTCTATATCTGATTCTGCTATAAGTTCAATAACTGTTGCTAATCCTGAAAATGATACTTACCTTTTATTTGTAATGACTTTAGACGCTGAAAGTTATGCTATACAATACGATAATTTGAGTGTAAGAATTCAGAGACCATCTTCTCCATGTACCATAGCACCACAATATCATTCAGTATTGAAATCAGTATTGGTTGTGGAATTTTATGATTCGTTGGGCTACGTTCATGTAAGGTGTCCTCAGGAAAGGTCCAGTAATGTTTTAAAGTCAGAATCACTAAGTTCATTTCTGATCAGTGATTACTTGGGTCATCCTCTTGTCTTGATAGGTGACTGTCTTGGAAATTTAACAATTGTGAATTTCTCGAGGAAATTACTTGCTAAAAGTAAATCTACCAATAAAGCATTGATCCCATTGAAATTATGGAGATTAGCTATAAAAGATGGAAGATTTAACCTTGATGGAGACTTTGTACAGATTCCTCCTGAAAAGGCATTAACAAAAATGTCTTTTGCTCCACCAGAATTAACATTTTCTTCTATTTCATGGTGTGAGAGTCCTCAAGGTGCATCTATTTACGCTGCTGGTACTACTTCAGGATTATTGATTATTGAAAAATTAAATCAGTTATAGATATTATACAGTGCTAATATTTAGGTATTTTTGAATCTACTTCATCAGACCATTTATTAAGTCCACCTTTAATGTCTTTAGCATTGAAGTGTAATGACAAAAGCTTTTCAGTTGCTAATTGAGAGTCATTCCCGTATCGACAAAGTAAGTAGATTTCATCAGTTTGTTTACAGAAATGTTTAGGAAGAAATTCATCAAATGAATCTGCTTTGATAAAAACTGGATCCCAAGGGATATTAATGGAGTTAGGAAGTGCAGTTATTTCAAATTGTTCCTTTGGTCTAACGTCAATTAACACAGAATTACCACGACTCATTTTATTGAATTCATTAGGTGTAACTCTTTGCGTTGAGTCTAGAACATTTGAACTGACTGATCCACAGAATGCAGCATAGTCAATTACATTTTCCACAATCGTTTGTTTAGTAATGGTGTTATTTTCACTACAAACTGCACAATTTGGTTGCTTATTACGCATTCTGAAATGTCTTAGTGTTTGATAAGGATATGCAGAGTACTGGCAAAGGAAAGGTACAAATGTCTCCTTTTGATAAAACCCAGTGATGACTTTGATGGCTTCGGTTGCCATGGTTATACCCATGAGACCAATAGCAGGTCCGATCACACCACCATCAGCGCAAGTGGTTACGGATTCTGGTATGGGAGGTGTAGGATAAAAACATCTATAACAAGGCCCCAGAGATTGAAAATTCAACACCGTGAGTTGGCCCTCTGTTTTAACTCCCGATGCACTGACGATGGTTTTCGAGGAAAGAACACTAACATCATTTATTAGATATCTTGTTGCTGGTGTATCGGTACAATCTAGAATCAAGTCATACAATGGAATTATATCAAATGCATTCATGTTGGAAATACGGAATGGATATGTTTCAATGTCGACATGAGGATTTAATTTTGAAAGATACTTTCGAGCTGATTCACACTTGAACTCACCAACGGAATCAGTAGTATGAAGAACTTGACGATGTAAATTACTGGTATCAACCACATCGTCGTCGATGATTCCAATCTTTCCTACTCCTGCAGCTGCCAAATAGAGTAATGCAGGGCATCCGAGTCCACCGGCACCAATGACAAGGACTTTTGATGTTTTCAACTTGACTTGTGAAGTACGAGATCCAAACTCAGGTACTATCATTTGACGACCATAACGTTTGTACTCATCTAATGAAAAATATTCGTCGATATTTTCGAAGTTGGATTTATTGGCTATATTGACATTACATTTACTTATTTGATCCTTTAATTGTTGATTTTCTAGTTCTAGAAGTCGAAGTTTCTCTTGGAGTTGTTCCATTAATGTAGCAGATAAAAAAATTTGTCGCATTTTTGCAGCTGAGGATGCAAATATTTAGTTTAACTACATAAGAATAAATTACATACTTTTGAATGAGTTAACCCTCAAAGACGTAGATTAATGACGATATGGACCTGACCTATTTATACAATTTTTTGTTTGACAAAGAATCCCTTCAAGTGGCGTAATTGGTAAGTACAAGTACCTATTAAAACGAATAATTGAACGAAAGTCCATTTAACAACTCTTGAATTAGTACTTTCAGATTGATCTCTGAAAACAGCTTCTCTTTGTCTCATTTGTTCTTGTTCCCAATGTATTTCTTCTAATTTTTTATTTAATTGTTGAACTTTTAAAGTTAAAGCATCAACTTTTTTAGTAGATTTTGAATCAACATAATCATGAGCTGAACCAATAGCAAGGTCGAAAAATACTCGGTGGGCTTTTCCAGAAGTACCATCAACATAAACTGGTTTGATACAAATCTTATGTTCACCTGAATCTAATGATGTAAATACAAATTCTCCACTAGTTGATGATCTTTGATTTAAAACTTCATGGTCATTATCGAAAGTTTCCTTAAAAAGTTAGTAATAAAACATCATTTTTTTGAAAAAATTACATACTTGGACGGTGATTTCAAGTCTCATGTTACTATTTTTGAAGTAATCTTTAGAATAATCATTATATTCATAAGCATCAATTTTACCTACAACTAATGATTCCTTAACTAAATCTTCATAAAAACATCTTTTTTCACCAGTTGTTAAATAAAAATGAAGTGCTTGTGCTTGTTGGAACAACAAAAACACACCAATGATCAAAGAAGTCAATAATTTCATGGTTTTTTGGTGTATGAAAAAGTGTCAAATTAATGTTTGGTTTTTGTTGGAGATTTTGCACGCGTGTTAACATCAAAGGTCGTGTCAAGGCCGCAATATACCTACCTACTTTATACTAATAAATACTTGTACTTATTTTACTAATGAATATTTCTATTATATACATACTGATACTAAAGTGTTAAATGCTATCATTTCTTGGTCTTAATTTTGTTGACTAGAGTATTAAGATTATTTGAATTATTATTAGTGTCTTTTGTTTTTTGTTTTTTCACACTTTTTCCTGAATCTCCTCTATGTCTCTTTGATCTTTCTTTCAAGATTTTTTGCATGGTACTGGTCTTTTTGAATTCACTACTTGTAGGATCAATAGCATATTGATGATCTTCAAATACTTCTTTGAAACGAGGATCATTCAAATCAGCTTCAAAATTAACTTGAACTAATTCTGAATCAATATTCTTTGATTTATGCTTTCTATTTTTATTCTTCTCTGATTTAAGAACATGTTTCATATCAAAGTGATCAAGTTCAGCTTCTTGATCTTGTTCACCCATCATAATTAATTCAAGTTCGGATTTTTTCTTTTCATCTTCTTCTTTATTAGTTTTTCCTTTCTTTCCAGAACTTGGTTCAGATTCATTTTGTGCTTGTTTCTCTTCCTTCATTCTAGCTAATCTCTTTTGACGACGTTCCTTTTCTTTACGTCTATAAGCATCAATAGTACTTTCTTCTTGTTTTTCTTCATCAGATTCCTGTTTATCATTTGCTTCTTTCAATCCTGGTGCAAATGTTATTTCCATGTCAACATCATCTTCATCCTTTTTACTAAATGAAAAGTTTCCTCCAACTAAACTTTTATATTTATCTTTATTGGATTCATTATTTTCTCCTTCACTTTCTTCAGAATCAGATGCAAGGTATGCTTTGAAATCCATCTCATCAATCTCTTTTTGTGAAAATTGTCTTGTTGAAACTCTTAATCTTTCTTTTGGTGTTTCATCCCATGTAAGTTTAACTTTAGAATGATTTAATGCATCAGTAACAAATGTTGAATTAGGTTTGTAATTAGCAGGGATTTTATAACATGTATCTTTAGCATCATCATCATCAAAATCCATTCCTTTAGGAACGTATCTTAAATCAAATATGTTAGCAGTAGACTCAAATTCTGTACCGTCACAATTATCATAGATGTTTTTAGCAGTAGCAATGGAATCACACTTTATAACTGCATAATAGTAACGTAATCTTTGTAACTGATATCTTCTTAATGCCTTGGAATCATAATCTTCTTCACCATCATCTTCTTGGTATAATTTTCTAGCAGCTTTTTCGAGATCTTCTGCACGATTAAGATCAAGGTCATCATCACTATCGTCAGATTCAACCTTCTTCTTTTTACTACGGAATAATTCTTTTGGTGGTCCCTCAATTTCTTCCTTTGCCATTTGTTCTTTACCAAATTCGGATGGGTAAATGGTAACAGATTTTATGGATCCAGTAGAAGGGACAAATGATACGAATGTAGCCATTAAATCAACAGCTCTAACATTATCCCAGTCTAAATTAACTACTGCAAAAGTATCTGATGGATCACCTTCCTCTGGTTTTGATTCTTCGAGTTCAATATCGGATTCATCATCAACTTCAGCGTCGGAGTCGGAGTCAGAAGACAGATCATCGCTTGATTCATCGGAAAGAAGTCCTTCACCTCTAGCGCGATCAAGATTGAGTTGTTCTTCTTCAAGTTCACTTTCACTCCCACTTTCACTTTCACTGCCACTTTGTATTTGTGTTTTGGCAACAGCTTTAGGAAGTTCAGTATCACTTTCACTTTCACTGTCATCTTCATTTTCACTGTCACTTTTATTGTGTTCACCATCTTCATTTTCTACCTCACTTTCTTCATCTTCTTCATCGCTTTCATGCTCATAATACTTTTTCAAATGCTCTTGGTCTTTTTCACTATTCAATGTACGACCATATCTGTCAACTTTGGCTTTGCGTCCAATACCAGTATTGTTTAATTTTTCAAGTTCTTTCTTACTAAAACGATCATCAACTTTGACCTTTAACTTTTTCAAATTTGGAAGTTTGAACCTCGGGTCATTGTGAACCGAGGAGAAACGAGAGTCGGAAGTAACAGGCTTCTTGTCTGTGTTCTTATTACTCTTATCTTTAGCCATTGTATAGTATATTTAAGAAGTACTAGTGAAAAAAAAAGCCTATATATATTCGTGCGCACACGACGCGATGATCATCTCAAGAGGCTCTAATAAGCATTAACTAAAATTAATTTTTAAACGTAGGATGAAGTTCCTTAATCTAGCAGAAGCAAGGATAGAAGCTTGAAATAGAAGGATTTTAAAAGTTTTTTCTTGTTTCTTTTTGTTTTACTTCAAAATGTGGCAATTTGAGATAATCTGTAGCACGCACATAAATGGCTGCAAAAGTACAGCATTACGCTATATATAATGAGATTTAGAGCTACAACAATTTTCAATCCGAAAGCATTTTGTTTTAAGACTTGATGTGCTTGCGTTAAGCTTTGAGGTGCAAATGACTACAGCTCTACACTTTATATTAGATGCATATATTTGTTTAATGGTAGCGATTTGACCTAAACTGATCCACCAGCAGCGTTATGATTCCCCACAAGACCAACCATTTCAAGAAAAGCACGATCCTCTCCCATACTCTTCAAATTAACACTTTGACGAGCTTTTGCTTGCTTTTCTTCCCATTCCCACTGTTTCTTTTGTTGCTCTAACTCTTTAGTAGATCCAATACCCCATACTTCCATATCTGTAATCATAAACCGATCTTCAAAATCTTCGCCCACTACTTGTTTCTGTGAAGATTTACTGAAGAAAGACGACGAAGTAGTGGCAGTACTGGAAACATGACGAAATACCCCAAATTCTAAATTAGGCTCTACAGTTAAAGAAACATCACCTGGAAGATATCTTCTAACATTATTTTTCAGAAGTGGTTGATCATTACCGAATCCTAAACCAAACCCGAGAGTATTAAAGTAAACCAGCTCACCTTTATGTACAGAATTCGACAACCCCGTATAGAAGTCTAATCGGGGAGATATGGATAAAATAGTGGTTTTCGAATCGCCAAAATTCTTTTTGTTTGATGTTCTCCAGGGTTGATTGACTAAAATAGCATAAGTAACTTGATCATTGTCCGATTGCCATGTTTTCTTAGACTGTTCCGACGTTCGGAAGTATCGTGGATACTCTGAAGTAAACTGCTGGTATCTTTTATTTGATTCAATGGTTTTATTCTTAAGTCGTTTTCCTGCAATGACAACTAAAGTTGGTGCTTGCCATTTAAAGATCTTCAGCTCTAAAGATCTTATAGAGAACCCTGATTCAGAACCTTGGTAGAGCTTTACGAGGTTTCGACTTGTTAATTGCACCTCTGATCCAATTGTTTCTAAACAACTGGATATGAGTGATATGAGAGGATAATTTACAAGTCTGGTTTCCACAAATTTGAAACCAGATACCTTATGACTTGAATTCTCTTCTTGCTGAGCCTTAAATTTTGGATCACTCATTTTCTTTGAATCTTCCACGAGTTGATCTGAATGTACTGCTGAAAGGAGGCCGTTTTTGAAAAGAATCTTAAAGCATTCAGGGAAAATATGAGGCACGCTTGTTTCAATTGCAGTCTTGAAATCATGGTACAGTATATTAATAGATTTCATTGAATTGGCAGTGAAACTAACATCAATGAATCTCATTAATGACAATGCATAAGGTTGATATTCATCCCATTTTGTGACTACTGCTTGATGGAGGAAATCTTGCATTTCTTTATGACCTGTTTTGGGAATAGATTTAAGGATTAAGAAGAAATTGAGTAATTGATATAGATCATATGCATTTATAGATAGTCCATCAATATTCAAGTCATCGAATGTATTTAATGGTTCAAGCGTATCCCATCTGATTCTACGTGAGAGTACTTGTTGGTCTTCTTCTGACTCCAGAATAGGGTATTTCTTTGCCTGTACAGTATAAGACTGTGAAGAAACCAAGGATTCTTTTGCTGCTAGCTTTTCGTGGCTTTTCACCGAATCCTGATCAATATCTGGTTCATCGACTCTGGGTAAGCTCAATGATATGAAGATAAGTTTTAAGCAGTCAAAGTCATGAGATATAGCCTTCTTGTATTTACCAGAATGAATAATACAGGCAATAACCACATCATTAACTGTGAGCGCAGTATCTTTACAGTGATAATAATCTTGTAAGAACGGCAAACACCCCAACACTTTAAAGGAATTATAAAGTAGTTTGACCACATAACCGAACTTTGGATTCAATGAATTGTTATCGATTTCTTTATTTTCAACTAATCCCAAAACGTATGCCAAATCACTATAGCTAAGAATATTTTTCTCAGCTATTGAAGACACATTTAGCTTAGTAGTGATCGTTTTAATTTCCATTATATTTAGCCGTAATTTGCACATAATCTTAAACAACTCATTGATCTGAGGTTTTGATAGTGTTATTTGCTGGGAATCTTGTGAGTTAGAACTGGTGGATTGACCCATTGCTAGTTTTATAGAGTAACCTGATGAGGTCTTATCGCCTGCGAATAGTGGGATCCTCGGAAAAAAGTCCACAACGGTCTGACCATGTGACAGATAAGCTGAAGTTACTACGGAACAAAGAGCTAGTTGTTCTTCATTAAACTACTACTACAGTATGTGAGTATAACTCTGTTAAGTGTCGCTCGAAATTAAGTCAAAAAATTTATTATATATGCAAAGCAGGACAAGTCAAAATTGACGATATTAGTGATATTCCAGAAGTATTAATTGTAGTGTTATTTTGGAATTATTGTATTACTTTGTGATTGTAGAATTAATTTGTGAGAACAATTGTGTCTCTAAGAGTGTTTCAAGTCTTAGGTCGGGGATTTCTGAATTAGTGAAAGAAATCCTGAAGAATATCTTTAGACTTTAATTCCAACGAATAAATTAATCTATTATACTTTGCTCTTAATCCAGTTCCCAGTACACTCACTTCATCTTTCAGTGAATCTTGTTTTAAAAGAGATTTGGTGAATGATAACATGACCAAAGTTGAATAGATTCTGAAAACTGTCACTATAATAACAATGCTAACTGTAAAGAAAAGTTCTCTAGCAGGAGAAGCCGATTGATCCGATAGTTCTTTTAAAGCTCTAGTATCATAAATGGATCCTGCTTCATCTAATGAACTTTTTTGTTCGACTCCAGTAGGATTATTGTCTTCTCTGCTATACCAAAAGTGAATAAAGTAAAGAGTATATAAGATTCCAAATAAAGTATCGGCAACATAAACTAAACAAGCAAAAGCAGATTTACGGGCATTATTATCACGATTCAGTAAATTAACAACAGCTGAAACATAACATGGAAGTATCACAATTGCTACCAAATTATAAAGCCATTGCCAGAAATTTATAGGATGTCCAGTGAAAAGAGATAGTAATCCATAAACTCCTCCAGCTTTATTAAGGATAGCTACTCCTAAAACGAGTTCTACTCCAATATAGAGTGGGATGATCCCAACAAATTTCTTATATGGTTAGTATTCCACTCTTTAATCCACTTTAAATCATACATACTTTGGGTAATACCTGATTAAGTGATAATATAAATGACATAGATGTAGGTGATAAATCAAATGTCAGTCCGCATCGGAAAAAATATGCTCCATAAAATTTCTGCTCGTTACCTACAATAAAAGTTAGATATTTATATACGGAATTAGCATATCATTTGACATGTCTGAACTTACGGCATCCATGAATAAGATTGATATTCATGAGTCGAATTCTTCTGACTCTTCTGATACTTCTGATTATTCAGATAATGAAGCTCCTGTTACCTCATCGCAGCTGAGTGAAAATGCTGCAATTATGGACAAGCATGGACATAAATTAAAAAATGATTTCGTAAGAAGAAGTCTTAAAATAACGAAAGATAGATCCAATAGGGCTACTGTGGAACAAGTCCTTGATCCTCGTACCATGAAATTTCTCGAAAAAATTTGTAATAAAAATATTATATCAAGAATAAATGGTTGTATAAGTACGGGTAAAGAAGCAAACGTTTACCATGGAGATCATGAAGATCCAAACGTCACCACGAGAGAATTTGCCGTGAAAATCTACAAAACATCCATTCTTGTGTTCAAAGATCGTGAACGGTATGTGGATGGAGAGTTCAGATTCAGAAATACTAAAAATCAAAGTAATCCTCGTAAAATGGTGAAAGTTTGGGCAGAAAAAGAATTCAGAAATCTTAAAAGACTATATATAGCAGGAATCCCATGTCCAGAACCGGTGGTTTTAAGAAGTCATGTTCTTGTTATGGAATATTTAACTAAAGGTAATGGCCAACCGTCTCCAAAATTACGAGACCATGATTTCAAAGATATAGATGACATTGTTCACTATTACCACCAAATGCTTTTCTACATGAGAAGAATGTATCAGCAATGTCGTTTGGTCCATGCAGATTTGAGTGAGTATAACTCCATTGTTCATAAAGATAAACTTTACATTTTTGATGTTTCTCAATCAGTGGAGCCAGAACATCCAATGGCGCTTGATTTTCTTCGTATGGATATAAAAAATGTCAATGACTTTTTCAGTAAGAAAAAAATCAACGTTTACCCAGAAAGATTGATATTCAAGTATATAGTGGAGGATAATGAGACATTAGGATTGGCTGATTATACCGATGAAACATTGGGAGCATACCTTGAATCGTTACCACTCAAGACAGAAGACAAATACGAAATAGAAGATGAAGTATTCAGATCACTTCATTTAGTAAGATCATTAAATAATCTTGAAGAAAGAGATTTTGAGAAGTTTAGTGAAGGAAAAGTAGATACCTTGACAGATTTAGTCGAAGTACAACATGAATCGGACGAGGAAGATTCTTCTCTGGATGACTCTGATTCCGGAAGTGAATACGATTCAGACGAAGAGTCGGATGACGAAGAAAAGCCCAAAAAGAAATGGGTTGAGAAAGAGACGGTGCTTAAGGGTAAGAAGTACGAAGACAAGGATGAGAAGAAAGAGAGAAAGGAAGCTGCAAGATTAGCAAAGCAAGAGAAGAGAAAGACAAAAATGAAAAAGCACATTAAAAAGAAAATTCTTAGTAAGAGAAAGACCAAATAGCCTTAGTTGGCAATTTTCACTTTAAGCATGTATATACATTTATAGATTTTTTTTAGTTGAGTTGACGTAAGTTGCTGCAAATTATCTTACCCTGTAGATTTGAGTTAAAAGTGAACAATCTTGGGATGGCGCCATCTCTAAGTTATTATGTTACACGAGTAATATTTAAAACCTTCAAAGTCGGTTTGATTAGTTACTGGTTGCAGTCCAACAGAAACTTTGTGTCTTGAACGAAACCCAACTATAAATTCCGAACGATTTAAAGATTCGTGTTGAAACATATGACGATGAACAATCCAGTGCTAGTTCCACAATTAAACACGGTGAAAATGGCGTAGAGTCTCAAAAGACAATTTGTATCCAAGTTTTGCAAAATTCAAGTCAAACGTCTACCGAGCCAACCAAACAATCTGATTCTGGCCCACGTACTATCACAAAGTCTGATTCCAGACTTCCGTGTCATGACACGAATGGACTTAATGTCTGAAAAGAGAATATTAAATCTACAGTACAAAATCAACTACGAAGTGAATGATTTGAACAACGTAAAAACTCAAGCCGATGGAATAATAAGATCTACAATGTAAACGGTAAAGAACAAGATGACAATGAAATCAAAGATAACGTGAAGATCGCGAAAATTTGCTTGCAAAACCATGGTAGCGAGTTAAAATCAACGGTAATCACAAAACTAGAACCTGTCAAGGACCAAAATTGGAATAAATCTGGACTTTATATCACAAAATTCTTAAACGACATAAAAAGACGCGATTAACGTCATTAAGGAATCTTACACACAATCGAGCTCATTAGTATTTGAAGCCGTTGTCAATAACACCGGTACGGAATTTCAAATCAGCTAAACTTGAAGTTAGTGTTGAGTTTACGAAGTAAATCGAAAGAGGACAAAATGAAGTAAAATTAAAAAATATTCCGGGGGACGATCACAAAGATTCGCATTTGCAACCGAAACCTAAAACGGAGAAATTACCTGCAGCATCGATCGCATCAAAGTCTAAACCTAAATATCAGCAATTTGATGGGAAAGTAGATAATCCCAAATATAGATTTATAATAGATCTAGACGAGAATTGAAATTTTGAGGAGGTTAATTATTTATGATTTAATCATTCGTCTAATCAAACCAAACCCGATTAAATCTCAAAATCCCGATCTGGTAAGGGGACCTACGGTGCATAACAATAGAGGGAATTTCAAAAAGCGCAATCATTTACATTCTCCTTCAGGGACACAATAGATGCATCCTGCCCTGAAAAAAATCTATCCTTAAAATAATCAAAGTATTGTTTCTAGACCTAAAATGGAATTAGGGGCCCCAAGTAGCGTCAATTACTGAGGATGTTATGAAGGTTTTGTGTTATCAACCAAGAATTTGCCAGACCCTAAATGGCATAATAAATCATCTGAATTTCCTTCAAATAATTCAAATACTGCCGAATTTTTCAATATTTTATCGATTAATTCAAGTAACTCTTTAATAGATCGCCTCATTTTAATTCTTCAACTAAAAACTTATCATTAAGATCGTTGTGGATTTATTTATTAAATTCAATTAACCAACTGTATTTTTTTAGTATTCACTCGTTCTTTTTTCAATATGTCTATCACTTCATCATCTACTCCTCATACACCTCTAGGAAGTCCAAAAGAATCACTTTTTGATATGCCTGAAATAATGACACCAATGACACCACCCAAAACACAATTTTGTGATAAAAGTGAAAATTATGCAACAAAATTAGAGAGTCCAATTATATTTAAACCAAAATTAGATAAACAAATTACACCACGCTCATTTAACATGACTCCATCATTTGGATCACCATCGTCATTGAATAAAACTTCTATAGATTATTCAGTTCCAAGTACACCAACTGAAACTTCAACACCTACAACCCCACCAAAGAGAAATAGAAATCAATCGCAAAATCGTAGATCGATTCTTTTGGAAACAACTCAGGGTAATTTCATTGAATTTATTGAAAATGTTGAAAATGATAATTCTCCAACTCCGAGAAAATCATTCAGCTATACTTTTAGAAGACCTGGAGAAGAGTTACCAGAACCTTCTAATAACATTAAGATTATGACATGTATTGAACAAACACTAGGTGATTATGAAGATATTGATGAACAAACTGATGATGAAAATAAAATTAAACATTCATCATCACACAAATTTTTAAATAAACTTGATTCATTAACATTTTTAAAACGGTATCCTAGTTTTAATTTTGGTAAACAAACCAAACAAACCAAACAAACTGAAGAAAGTTCACCTAGAAAATATAAACCAGAAATGGTAAGTACTCCAACCCTTGAGAATCTGTCTGCTTATGACTCTAGATATATTCCAAGTCGTCCTGCCCCATCACCAACATTTCTGAGTACATTTGTTAATACTGTAGGCTCAGGTAATGTTAGTTTGAATGAAAATACCAGTCCAATTGATACAAGTAGTAGAGAATCAAAGATTTCTTTACAATCATCAAAAAGTAGTAATCATAGTTTAGGTGATACTCCAAGTGAAAATCTGTTAGATAAAGAACTACCTGCACTTCCACGTACTCAGGAGTACGATGGACAAAATGGTCAAAACAGTCAAAATTGGATTAGAATCGATGATATTACTGAAGATAGTAATGAGAAACAATTTCTTAATATGTTTAAGAAGTATCTCAGTACTGCTTTCAATGAGATGTAAAAAATTTAACAAAATTTTTACAAAAGCTCTAAAATCATTGTATCATCATTTTATCATCTTTTATGTATTTTATAGCTTGTATAGTTTATTATATGGCTGCAAAAATCTTGGTCTGCTCACGTGACTCGGCATGGCTAACCGGCGCCGGGTAACATTCTCGAAAACACCGAGAAAGCAAATTCCCATCCCCCAACTTGCGTCTAACTAAGTAAATAAAATTAAGTACACAATAATTACGACAATAATTAATATTAATTAAAAATATGGAAGATTATTTAAAAGATAGTCCTTCAGAGTGGAATTCATCTTCTACAAATACCACAAATTCTTCACATCATGATATAAATAATCATATTAATAATCCTAACAATAACAATAATGATTATTCATTAAACTTATCTAATTTTAATATTCCACAAAGTAATAGTTATAATAGTACCACCACCATACAAAATGAATATTTAACACCATATATTGAAAATACATTAGGATCATCAGCTAAATCAGATCCATTTTTAGAAGATTTAGAATCACTTAATTTCCCACATCAACAACAATCAAATTTGAATACACAATCTAATCAATCACAATTCCCACAACAATTATCATTTGGAAATGTTGAAACTGAAAATCAATTCATTGACCCTCAACAATCAACTACATCAAATTTAGATGAACTTATAAGCCCTGGTAATGATATACCGATAAGTTTTAATAATGCTAATGATACATCATTTCTTAATCCACAATATTTTTCACCTTCAAATAATGGTTCTAATTATAATAATCTTAATAGTATTGCTGAAGATAGCCTTTCAAATTCTTTTGTTAATGGATTTAGTCCAAATACAAGACATGGTAGTATTAGTGTGGCACCTTCAAATTTTAATGATATTAATAATGGTTCTTATTTATCTCCTTCAACAAATACTCAATTCATGTCTCCTTCTCAACATTCAAATTATGATACTTCTTTTGATACTTTAAGATCTCCATCTGGTTCTTATATTAATTCTCCTCCTCAAAATCATAGAATACCTTCAAATAATTTAAGTTCAAGTATACCTAATCATTTATCAAATCATAATAATTTATTATCACCTCAACCTGCATCTCATCTTGGAACTTCTGTACCTGCATCATCTGATAGATCACCAGGACAAATTAATAATTCTGGTAATTCAACAAAACAATTAACAAAGGAAGAAAAATTAAAAAGAAGAAGAGAATTTCATAACGCTGTTGAAAGAAGAAGACGTGATTTAATTAAAGAACGTATAAAAGATTTAGGAATGTTAGTTCCTCCTTCACTTTTAAATCCTCAATTAACAGCAGTTCAAACATTACAAAAAAGTGCAGATTTTAATTCAAGAGATATAAATGATTTATTATCTTCAATAAAAGTAAAAGAAACAAAACCAAATAAAAGTACAATATTGAATAAATCCGTTGATTATATAAATCATTTAAGATATGTTGAACAAGAACAAAATAAAGCAAGAAAAATCTTGGAAAAACAAATTAATGAATTAGAAAATCAATTAGGAAATAATTCTTTTAATCAAGCTGAAAATCAATTAAATCCTACTGATACTTTTATAAATTCAAATTCAAATTCAAATTCTAATCCTTTAGCTGGAACTTTGGATCAACCCCAAAATCAAACAACTGATTCTTACTTTAATTCTGATGAATTCTTCTCAGATATAGTTGGAACTGAAGACGTTACAAATACAAATTTTTAATAAATTTAAAAATTTAAATGCCATTCAATGACTTTTCCAATACCATTATTAATGTCTCTAATGATAATAGATGAAAATTATAAATTTTTCAATGGTTTATATTAACATAATTATTTTCTATTGCGATACATAGTAGTTTATAAATCATATTAGATTTTTATATCTTACACTTAATTCTGTTACTCAATTCGTAACTACACCCGGTCTCGGGCCGGTCCTATCAATTTTTATCTCACTAATCTCATGACGATATAAGAAGTTTAACATCCACACGGAGTGTATAAATTAACTCCGTAAGCCACTTTTGGGCGATAATTGATGCCGCACATAGGTAATTTCAAACTATATACTACTATTCCTTTCATTTAAGATGTATACAGAAGAAGAGAAGACCAAAGCCCTTACAAGTGCTCAACAATTCGTTGATTTTCTCAATGAATCACCTACTCCATTCCACGCCGTTAAATCAGTTAAAAAGATTCTCAATAATGCTGGATTTGAAGAATTATCCGAAAGAGAAAACTGGTTGAAGAAAGGTGTGGTGAAAAGAGGTGGGAAATACTACGTAACTAGAAATGGTTCTTCAATCGTTGCTTTCTCTGTTGGTACCGAAATGAAAGATGGTGATGGTGTAGCTATTGTTGGTGCTCACACTGATTCTCCATGTTTAAAAGTCAAACCAATTTCGAAAAAGACAAATGAAGGATTTATTCAAGTTGGTATTGAACAATATGGAGGTTTACTTGCTCATACTTGGTTTGATAGAGATTTATCAGTTGCTGGAAGAGTTTATGTAAATGAAGGTAATAAACTCGTTGCTAAACTTGTTAAAATTGATAAGCCTTTATTAAGAATTCCAACTTTGGCCATTCATTTCAATAGAGAAGTTAACGCAAAATTAGAGTTCAATAAAGAAACTAAATTTGTTCCTATTGCAGGTCAAACCAAGTTGGACAAACATGAATCAAAAGCTTCAAAAACTTGTGCTGACGATCCAGAATTACAATTAAGTCCTGAACAGTTTGAATCAATTCAAAGTGTTGTTTCTAGACATAGTCAGTCATTATTAGAAACATTAGCCAAAGACCTTGGTGTTAAAATTGGTGATATTGATAGTTTTGATTTATCCCTATTCGATCATCAAAAATCTTGTCTTGGTGGATTAAATGATGAATTTATTTTCTCTCCTAGATTAGATAATTTAACTTCGTGTTATACTGCTGCTAGTGCTTTAGCTAATGAAGATTTATCATCTTCGGGAATCAAACTTATTGCGTTGTTTGATCATGAAGAAGTTGGTTCTGTATCTTTCAATGGTGCTAACTCAAGTTTCCTCTTGGATATTTTACAACGTCTTGGTAAAATTTCATACGAGGATGGTGTTCCTAATGATAATTCCATTCATGATAATTTCCACCAAATGATAAGTAACTCATTCCTTTTGTCATCTGATCAGGCTCATGGTGTTCATCCAAATTATAGTGAACTTTACGAAAGCGCAAATAGACCTTACATCAATCAAGGACCAGTAATTAAAATTAATTCCAATCAAAGATATACTACAACTTCTACAGGAATGGCTATTATTAAAAGAATTGGGAACTTGGGTAAAATTCCTTTACAACTCTTTGTCGTTAGAAATGATGCTCCTTGTGGTTCCACAATTGGGCCTATGCTTTCAGCAAAATTAGGTATGAGAAGTTTGGATTTAGGTAACCCTCAATTATCAATGCATTCAATCAGAGAAACAGGTGGAAGTTTTGATGTAATTCTTTTACAAGGATTATTCGAACAATTTTTTAAATCCTACTTCAAAATCGATAAAGAACTTTCTGAGTTATAAGTATTTTCTATATATGTGAATAATATGCAAAATTTAAATTGGAAATACATTTTCAACCAGATACCCGACAACATTCCCAGCTGGATAATATGAGCATATAACGTAGGTGCCCCACACTGAATCACAATACTTATAAGCGCAACCCAAGGCATATGTAGAATTCCAAACCAAAGCTGTGAAATGATTGTATACAGACTCGGTACCGTATGTATAACTTTTACCCTCGTTGTACCAAGCATTTATAGTTCCTACCGGAGTATATCCTATGGCTAAGTTTTCGCCATAAACACCACCTGAGTGTGTAAGCGTACCAGAGCAGTCATATTTGTTTGAGTATTCAGCAGCATAGTTGAACAAGGTAGAGTTCCAGGTAAGGTTCTGTGCATGATGGAGATTTCTTTTAATATTATGTTGTTCTAACATAATTTCAGCGAAAGTAACGTTTAAATCATAAGGACCATCATAAGAACTAATCTCAGATTGAAACTTCTCAACGTAAACTTTTATTACTTCAACTTCGGTTACCGTACGTGCAGCAAAGGCGGCAATTGAGAAGACAAATAAAAGTAGGGCAAGCATGGCTGCAAAATTATTGACGTTTGCCGCACTTTATAGGGTAATTTGTTGCACTAATCTCTGACACATTCGAAACAATACACAAGAAAACGTAAAACATGACTGGAATCGCTGATTACTAATCCTGTCTTGTCAGGCACATGAATGATCCAAACTTACATGTTTTAGTTGATAAAAAACAAAAAAAAAAGATTGCAGCATAGGAATTTCTCGCATTGTCACCAACTGCAATACTCAGTCCTACTCTTAGATGCTTATTTTCCTGCTGATCGGACGGGAAGCGAAGCTCTCATCTAGATGTGGCCGCAACCGAAATATACAAGCGGACACAAGACCGCATACAAGCTAGGGTGTAGGTAAGTCTAAGTTTACGGGACTATAGTTCCCCAACATTTGTTTTTGAGGCTTTTAGCTAGTTTTTGCAGCCAAAACCGGTACAGAGTCCTTAAAGTCACGTCTGAGGTATCTAGAAAGATACCATGACTAAGAGTATTCAAACGTTCGCATCTCTTAACAATTTGTTAGCAGATTTGAACTTAGTGTAGATTCTATGTTTGATTTTGTAGTATTACATGAACTTATAGTCATGTTATTCACTTTCTATAAACCCAAATTGCCACAGACCAAACGGCTATTTTGACACATGCGGATACCATAGTTTACCTTTTAATAAACCACTATTCCTTTGTTTTGGCCATAATGTTTAATGAGTTGATTGGCTACAATCATCAGCTTCACTCTGATACTCGGTTATAATAAGCTTCTTACTCCGGCCGAATCTCCATGAATTCTTGTCAAACAGGTTTCTAATTTCGAGTCTAGACAGAAAAAGCATCTCCATTTAAATTTGTTGAGCGGCTAATTCGCTTTTGTGAAAAAACTTGTCAATACCATTGATACCACGAATGACTACACGATCTTTATCAACCTTCCAATGTCTTTAGATTACCTTGAATACATCCTACAATTGAGTAATGTGATCGACCCAAATTTACAGCTTCATTTAATGGATTTCGAGGATGAATATGTCAATTTTTTTCAGTCATATATCACAGATATGCCTTGCGCTAAAGCAGCTGCACCAGATGTAGTGATTCGTGATTCGTAGTCAGCAGGGGTCTACCATTCCGTTTTTACATAGTCGTATAAGCTTGGAAGATATAAATATGATTTCATTCCGTAACTTATTCGAGTGGTGCATCTTTTGTGAATCTGTTGGTGTTCTAATGCTGGATTCTGAAAGTTTTTGTTTTCTTTACATTAATTTCGAAAGAGCTATTAATGCTTTCTATGAAAAATACCCAACCTTTAATCAAAAATTGGATGGATCAATAGCTCCCAATAACCTTAATGACATCATGTCTGATTTCATTGCCAATTGGGTAATGAATAACAAAATAAATCTCGATACGAAAAGATTCCATGAAATTCAGTATGAGACGATTTTTCATTCCAGCGAGATTGAAAGCCATCATCCACCTGAAGTCACTGCAATAACCTTCTTGAATCAAATTTCGAAATTCAATGCTGCTCATGATGAGTTAATTCTGCATGTTATGGAAAAGCTCAAACAACATGTCATCAGATCATCTTCAAAAATGTGAAAACATTTAGTCGCTCAATTATTCTCAATGTCACAATCGAGACTAGGTAACTAATGTAGGGGCTTTTGGTGTTAAGTGTATGGCTACGTGACAAAAAGAATATAATTAGGATGTATAGCTACATAATTGTGTGAATGATAAATTTTGCAACCAATTATCAAGTGAGCGCACCGTAAAATTGGTACGCTCAAGGTGCCTCGCCGGCAAACCAACTGTAGTCAATGAACGTAGAGTATTCCGCAACATTAGTAAGGCTTGAACACTCGACTTCTTAATGTGTGGGTATGCTATCATCAATCGAATAATTCTGGATGTGGCATCAAAAAATGGAAGAATAAATGTGATAAAGTCACCACTTGATAATTGAACAAAAGCAGTTTTCTTATCTAATAAGTTCTAAGTTCCACAGCTCATATAGGTGACTTTTAAACCAATCGGTACAGAAGTGTGTTATGCTTAACAGTAGGGTAGCCTCAATTGATTACTGACTTCGAATGAATTGACCCGATTGAGAACTCGTATTCCAAGACTCAATTCGGATGATGCAGCCTGTGGCCATTTTAGGTGTCAGTTTAGAGATGATGATGAGGTTTAGTTGTAAATTCTTCCCACGCTGGAAACGTTTGTATGCGATTTTCTCCCCGATAACAGAATTCTTCTTTTACGTAAGATCTAAGCCTTCACTACGGCTACGCAAAGGTTTAGGATATCTTGAATGGAGACCAGCAAAAGCGGGTAATGTAGCTGGCATTTTTTGCTTTTGTTATAAATTTCGGCATTAAAATGTTGTTATATTTGTCGTTTCTTCCCTTTTTAAACTTCAATCATGTAGGAAACCTTTCACATTATCTGTGTGTACTTGCGGTTATCTGGATGTAATTCCGATTAATTTCTCCAAACCTGAAACATGCTGCATAAAATCAATCTTTTCTAGTTGAATCGTAGTGCACGCGACAATATTAAGAGAAATGTAATTGACGACTCAATTGACCAAGAAGAGAGAATATTAACAGGTAAATAGCAATTTCATAGTGCCTTTTGTAAACTTGGCGATGAAAAGTTTTCACTGATTAGAATTCTTGATAGCACTGAAAAGTTTTCATTTATCTGGTTATCTTTAGCCTAGATGTTGCAAACCCGCACGATGTCTTATTCTTAGGTAATGCATAGTTTAGCCCCGGTCAAAAAACGGCCCGCAATTGTCAATACCATAAAATAAGGCGTTACTTATCTTAGAAAAAGCTATTATGATCCGGGGAGCTAAATTGGCTCGGCCCATAATTTAAATTTCCTAATCTGGAATATTTTGCGTACAAAATGTTCCATGCGCTTGATATGCGCAAATATCGAACGAACTAGTATAGAGATATATATCTAGTAGCGTAATAAGCCTATAAAAATGAGATATTAATGTTGAACCAATTGAGTGAGTTGAAACACTTTCCTACATTTATTCCGTGTTGAAGAATTTCTTGTCTTTTTACTTACTGTCGTTTTTACTCTTTCATGTGAGACTACGTCAATTCTTATCGAAAATGGAAAATTTCTTTTTCCGTGTCGCACTTCATAGTTTAAAATCGGCCCGGATTCTCACCGGCCCCACTGATACGGCAATATGCGCGTGTACACGACCGAGACGACATCTTATCGATGATAAGTAATGTTTCACAGATATAAAAGCCCTATAAAGTCTCATCTCATCGCAATGAGTTAGAAATTAAAGCTTTCAAGTTTCATCAATTGATCTAAATATTCTTAAGATTTAAGATGTCTTCTGCTGCTTATATTCCCCTTCCTCAAAGTGCAGGTTATGCTGTAGTTGTTGGACTTGGTGCAGTTTTCGCTGCTGGTATGGTTCTTACTACTTACTGTTTAAGACGTTATAATAAAGAAATTATGACTGCTGAAGAGTTCGCTACCGCTGGTCGTTCTGTGTCCACCTACTTGATTTCTGCAGCTGTTGTTTCCTCATGGACTTGGGCTGCAACTTTATTAACTTCAACTGTTCAAACTTATAATAATGGTATTAGTGGTGCATTTTATTATGCTGCTGGTGCAACATGTCAGATTATTTTATTTGCTTGTCTTGCTATCAAGGGTAAAGAAAGAGCTCCTCAAGCTCATACTTATCTTGAAATTGTTAAATCTCGTTATGGTAAAGTTACTCATTGTATTTATATCTTTTGGGGTTTTGCAACCAATATTTTAGTTACCGCTATGTTACTTACTGGTGGTAGTGCTGTTGTTAATGACTTAACTGGTATGAATGTTGTTGCTGCTTGTTTATTATTACCTTTAGGTGTGGTTGTTTATACTTTATTCGGTGGTATTAAAGCTACTTTCCTTACTGATTATGCTCATACTATTGTTATTATTGTGATTATCTTAGTTTTTGCTTTCACTACATTTGCAACTTCATCTGTATTAGGTTCTCCTGGTGCTGTTTGGGATGTTGTTACTGAATTAGGTAAACTGGATCCTCGTGCTGGTAATGCTGAGGGTTCTTACCTTACCATGCATTCTCGTTCTGGTGGTATTTTCTTCGTTATTAATATTGTTGGTAATTTTGGTACTGTTTTCTTAGATAACGGTTATTTCAATAAAGCTTTCGCTGCCAACCCTGCTGCTACTATGCCAGGTTATGTTTTAGGTGGTTTAGCTTGGTTTGCTATTCCAATGTTTTGTGCAACTACTATGGGTTTAGCTGCTTTAGCTTTACAAGATACTCCTTCATGGCCAACTTATCCTGCAAGAATGACTGCTGCTGAAGTAAGTGCTGGTCTTGTTTTACCAAATGCTGCAGTTGCTCTTTTAGGAACTGGTGGTGCAGTTTGTTCTTTACTTTTGGTTTTCATGGCTGTTACAAGTGCCATGTCTGCTGAATTAATTGCTGTTTCTACTGTTGTTTCTTATGATATTTACAGAACTTATGTTAATCCAAATGCTTCAGGTAAAAGAATTATGGTTGTATCTCATATTTCTGTTGTTGTCTTTGCTTATGTTTTAGCTGGTTTCGCTATTGGTCTTTATTATGCAGGTATTTCTATGGGTTACTTATATGAACTTATGGGTATTATAATTGGTGGTGCAGTACTTCCTTCTGCTTTAACTTTACTTTCAACCCGTCAAAATGTTTGGGCTGCAAGATTAACTCCTCCAATTGCTACACTTTTAGCTATTATGTCATGGTTAGTTTGTACTAAAAAGAAATTTGGTACTATTAATGTTACTACCACTTTCGAAGATGATCCAATGTTAACTGGTAATGTTGTTGCCTTATTATCTCCATTAATTTTAATTCCAATTTTCACTTATGCCTTTAAACCTCAAAACTTTGATTGGGAAATTTTGAAAAATATTGAACGTGTTGATGAAGAAGAAGAACTTCTTGAAGCTGAACATGTTCATGTTGATGAAGAAAAGAATGGATCCGATGTTCAACCAATTAAGTCTGCTGTATCTCATGCTGCTGTCGAAATTGCTGCTGTTAACAGAGATCAATTCGAAGCCGATCAAGAAAATTTAAAGAAATCTTTCAAAATTGCTGTTACTATTTGTGTCGCTTTAACTCTTTGTTTGGTAATCTTATGGCCAATGCCAATGTATGGATCCTCATATGTCTTTTCTAAACGTTTCTTCACTGGTTGGATCGTTGTATTATTCATTTGGATTTTCTTCTCATCTTTTGTGGTTATTATTGGTCCATTGATTCAAGGTAGACATGCATTATACACTACATTCAGAGGTATTTACTGGGATTTAAGTGGTCAAACTTACAAGTTAAGAGAATGGCAAAATCAGCATCCTGAAGAATTACATGCTGTTCAATCTCAAGTTAGTGCTCAATTGATTAAATCTATGAGTAAGCAGGTCGTTGATGGTAAAACTCTTCATGATGGTACTCTCACTCCTGCCAATATTGATGATCAATTAGGGGATAAAAAAGATTAGTCGATCTTCAATTTCGAGTCCTTCCATTTTCAATTCTTATTTATTCTGTTGCTATCGTTCGTAATTATTTAAAAGTATGCCAATAATTTAATTTTGTAAATGTCGTTATGTCGCAATCTCTTATCAGGGTCACGTGCACATTCTGTAATGAGCCTTATTGTTCTGATATCAGAGGCCAATCAGATATCGGAAGTATGCCAATATGAGAGCGGCGATACGCGTCAAAATGCAACAGACAAGTATACGGAATTAGGAAATTGATTAGGTTGATTGGTAATGCCGCTTTGTTGGAATAATGAAAAATCGTTAAATTCCTATATATGATGCAAAATTATTTACGTCACTTAGACCTCTGAATTCCGAGCTATATATTAATGCATTTGTCTTTTACAATCTTCTGCAAATGATTCGGGTAAGCAAAATACAGGATTTATGGGCCTTGTATTAGTATCTTCATCTTCGACCTTCTCAAACAGGAAACTATAAGCAAATTTATCAATTGAGTCATCTTGTGACTCAATTAATGTAGTGTAATGCTCAGCGATACTCATTCCGGCCAATGTATAATTAGTATGATAATTATCTACTCTTGAAGATGGCTTATCTTTAAACCCACCAGTAACATCTTGCGAGCAAGTCAATATATATGTTTTTAATGCAGAACGATTAAATAGAGATCCAGTTTCAAGTATACTTTCCAAAAGTGCAAAAACTCCTCCAATCCAAAAACTATAGCATGCATCTACAAGTTTGTTACTACGGCCACTAAATGAACCTTCTAATTGATATTGCCTCAAGACACTCCATCTCAAGAGGTTATCTATATCAATTTGTTTGCCCAACAGAACTTTAAAATCTTGTGCAGGTACCTTATCGCCGAGTAGAAGAAAATAACTGGCTAGAGCGCAAAATGTATATCCACCATGGGCTTCTGCATTTGGAACACCTGCGAAGCCTCCTTCATAAGTCTGACAAGAATTTAACCATTTTAATACCCCATTTGTCAATTCAGGAGTGGCTATATTCAATAGTGATGCAATTACTAGAACGCAATAAGTTGATCTTGTATCACATTCTCCATTTGCCAGCATTCTAAATCCCCCATTTGGTTGCTTAAGGCTCAAAAGCCAGTCATATATTGAGTCTTTAATTTTAAACAATGTTTTCCAGTCTTTAACAAGAACCAAAGATAGCACTGAAGCGTATGAAGAGGCAGCATGGCCAAGTTGATGACTTCCACCGCCAATTCCACAGACTTTTCCTTCACAAATCACAAGATTTCTATTTATCTTATCAGATATAAGGCTCTTGATGGATTTGTCAAGCTCTTTCCCGTTACATATTATACCGTAAGCATTCAGCAGCCAATATGTCATCCAACCATGATTAGCATCGTACCCAACATAGTGCTCGGACATCGGAGTCTGCAATGACCCTGTGATATACTTCAAGTGTTTTTCTCTGAGGAATGGTTTGTTCTTGATTATCTCTTGCTTCTCGACTAGAGACTCGTAAAGTTGGTGTATCTCTCTCTCTACGTCAATTTGACTAATAGTTGTAGATGAAAAATAGTTATCTGGTATAATAGTTGGTTGCGACATCATCATATGAATCAATTCAGTAATGTCACCTATATCTTCGTAATCAGAGTCGCTATGACCTTGCTTGTTATCTGTTTTACTGAGAAACTTCATTAGGTAGGCAATTTTATCCACATTTATATCATCCTTGGATTTGCTCATAGGTATAAAGTTTGTTCCATAATTACTACCGTTTTGAGACCTGACAATACGCTGCTGCGTGCGATACCAAATATGTAGACCAAGTTAGAACAGCAAAGATCTATGCCTGCCTTTCCACTAATGTAAGGGCAAAATCTAGCATATTTAATTAAGACCGTGAAATCGGGTTTCCGAATGCATTCGATAGACACTACTATAAAAAATTAAGTGATGGTTAATTTCATACATTACATACTATTTTGTAGAAGAGGTGCAAAAATTATGATTTGCTACCGATCTGACCACTTCAAAATTTTAAGCTAGTTACATACAAAAAGGGTCCCTAAAAGGCGGTTGGGGCAAAAATACACCCCCTCCTACTTTTCCATTTTCACATCATGAGCCGTACATACGACTTAAACTTTCTAAACCCTAATTCAGCCGCATTAGTCAGCTCAGCTACTCCTGAAGTATTATAATCCACACCCATACCCTATTTGAACACTGGTCACGGTGTAAAAGTTGATCTAGATATGAAAGTTTCACGCCCGTGATCCACGGCCAGACTTTTGCTGGCCGTTTTTGGTGATAAAGGTAATTTACTTCGGATTCAAAATTTACGTGCCGCTGCCAAATACTCACTTGGATCTAGCGTGATAAACGTCATGATGATATCAATTAAGCGAAAAACAAGAAAAATCAAAAATTCTTGATTCACAACTTTTGATTTATATCTTTTGATTCGTGAGATACATGGGAGTATTTTTTGTTAAGACAACATATTACTTAAATCAAAATCGCAGAAGTTATAGGTGCTTTAAGAACCCATTCTCGTGGTGTATCGTGCATTAATTTACTAGTAGCGGCTGCACGATATAATTTTACGGTGTACGGAAGTAAGGATGTGCGCAACGGTTTTGATAGCGCAAATACCTGAACCGGAGGATTACATGCAGGGTCAGATACTATGACGTTATATCGACAGCTACAGGGTCAAGGTTAAATAAATATAGGGTCATTAAAGTCGTTGTTACTATACTAAATTATTTACGATATAATCTAATATGATTTCATAGCAAACAATGAATTGATCTAAATTTTGTACCATTGATATTCTTTGCCTTCTTTGGAATTGAATTGATCTGTAGATGATATCATCATTATCCCAAGGGTCGAAACTCTCTTCATTATTTTCTTGACTTTGTAAACAGTCTAATACCATGTCAATTGTAATGAAGCATCCAGTTCTACCACAGCCTGCTGAACAATGAACCATTATACTGTCATTTAAATTATTAGCTTTAATTACTTCATTTTTGGCATTAATTAATTTTAATATTGACTCAAACAGATTAGGAACTCCAAAATCTGGCCAGTCTTTATATTCAAAATGATAAACGTAGACATCATCGTAATTCAATTTCGACAATCTTATTTTTCTAAAAATGTAGTTAGTTTCATCTTGCACAATTTCTGACTTAATACTTATATTTGAGCCAGAGAAATGCTGATCATCAAAGTATTTTGGTGTTTGAGATATCATTGAAAGTTGATTATTTAAACAAATGATTACTGGAACTTTATTATACCAAACAGTTTTCCAAAAATCTTCAAAAGTTGATAATAAAGGATTTTGAGTTGCAATATATTTACTGGAACTTAATTTTGGGAAATGAATGTAATTAGCATTGAAATAATCATCGTCTTCATCAGTTTTAGATTTAGCCTTAGTAGAAGATGGTGACGAAATCAATTTAACTCTTGAATGTTCATATGGCCAAATATTATTATATCTATTCTTGAAACCATACTCTATGCCTTTAGGTATTTTGTAATTTACTTCATCACAACCTGGACATAATGCACTTGGTGAGCAAACTGCTGGTAAATGGCCTTCATATGTATTTGATGATGCTTCATTATTACTTATAGCAAGTTTTAATCTGAATTGCTCAGATTGTTCGAGCTTATTAAATTTTGAATTAAGTTTCTTAACGATTTGTTCATTATGATTTTCATCACCCAGACCATCAACTAAGAAGTGTAGCCATTTTGGTATTTTATCCAACTTATCTTTAACATTTTCAGGTATTTTGACATTATAGTTGTAGCCATCAAGGGAATCATCGGTTGGGTTTTCTCCAGAATTGACATTTTTAGATATAGATTCAATATTAAGTTTTGGTAAATTATTTTTTTTAATGTTGGAAAGGAATTTTTGATGTGAAGGAGCAGCAGAAGGAAGGGTAAACCCAGAAAGAAAAGGAGCATGATCATGATCAAACCCTTTAGAATTCAAAGAAGAAAATGATGAGGATTGATGAATTGGAGATATTGGAGAACTCGAAGTAGTAGAATTAGATAGAATAGAGGATGCCGAATGTGGAGAAAATGCAGCAGTATTTGAAATGGTAGGACTTAATTCGAAATGTTCAACAACCAAAGATCCCGATAAATTTTCAGAAAGTGAATTAAATCCACCAGACAAGTAATTTACTTCGAAAAGGTACTCAGAATCATCATTAGTATATTTCAAGAATTTTAAAAGGGTTTGATAGAGTGAAAAGCTGATATGAGAATCATAACTTTCTGAATCATAAATTAAAATTTTAAGAGGATTTCTAGAATTTTGCAGATCAATTTGATTTAAAATTTTTGATTTTGATTCCATAGGGATATTTGCAGAATTTAACATTTGGATAAGATCATAATGAGGTCTTTTCAAAAGAGTTGTTGGCATACATAAATTAATTGCTGATTTAATTCTTGAATGGGAGAATAAATTAAATGGTCTTATATCAAAGATTATGATTTGTTCATCAACTAAATGAGGTAAATAATTACTATCGATACTTTTAACACCTGGAGGTAGATTTGTGAATGGGAATTTATTTGTTGGAGAAACAGGAGATTTTGCAAATGTTAAACGTTGAGGAGATTTTTTTAAAGTTTCTTCAAATGCTAATTTTGTTGTTGAAGAAGTTTTATGATGACTTTTTGATTTCATTTCAGATAAATGCAGAACAGACCTACTTGGTCTATGAAAAGAATTATTTCTTTCTATATTAATTTGGGGAATTTGCAGACTCAGAAAATAAGTACCTTCATTTTTTGAATCATTTTGTGAAGGACTATGATCAGAAGGAGAAACAACACTTGTCATAATGATAAACTTAAATGAAACACAATTAAATACAGTTAATTTTATCGTCAATGAAGAATTCAAAAGTTATTTATGGATGGAAATAAGTAATTTAAGGTACAGTTGACAATTACAATAAAACGCAGCACAAATACCTATTTGAGAAGTTTGTAGGACAAAAAAACACCACCAAAAATGTTTAGTAATACGAATAAGTAAATAAAAGGATTTGAGTTAATTTATAAGATTTTAAATATTAATTATTGATAAAAAACTATAAAAATTAAACACCGATTATTTGGATTTTAATCTATTTTTATTTGTTCTGGACTGAACTTTTTCTGTCATTTATGTTATATTCACCTACGTCATGGCATTAATATTTTTTTTCTCCATAATGGCAAATTCCGCGACCTGCCATTGCCAAATAAAACAAAAAGAAAAATCTATTGAAGCTTCTAGAACCGATCCATACGCACAAGACCAGATTATAATTAGGTTTTAAAAAATATTGCTGTTCCTCGGCATTTAATATGCAAATAAGGCGTTCATTCTACGGAATGACTTTACGAATGGAGTTTATTTCTAAATTTGTCGATATATCACCGGGTTAGTGTCCGGGTTTTGCAATTAATTTAAACGCTAAAGTTTAACTCACCCCGGATTTTTGCCAAATTTGGTCCACAGGTTGAAGCTTGAACCAATAGCAAATAATTATTATTGTGAGGCATGGTTGATGATGTCAAAGTTGATGTCAAAATTGATGTCAAAATTGATGTCAAAGTTATTGACTGAGTTGTATGTGCTCATACTTTTTTGACACAGCTAATTATGACCCCCGGATGAGAATTTCCGTTGTCAGTTCGCCACAAGGAGTACCTCTTATTAGCTCCATTGTATCTGAATCGTTATTGAAATTTACATTCGGTGTAGGATTGTGAGGATTGTGAGGATTGTGAATAGAATCTTGGATGGAATTCGGTGTGTAAATGAATTTTGTGTCTGTAGGATTTTTGTCTGTAGGAATTTTGTCTGTGGGATACGTGTCTGTAGGAGTGGTGACATGATTTGTGTTAATGGGTTTTACATATTCTTCTGGGATGTCATTAGATTCATGAGAATTAGGATATTCATTGATGGTATTGGGTTTTTTGGATATAGGTACTAATTCTTTTAAATTAGCCATGCTTTTCAATAATTTTTCAATTTGATGATTCTTCTTATCAATTGTAAGTTTCTGCTTGTAATTTTCTTTTTCAAGACTATCATAAACTTGTGTTAATTTAGGTACTTTTTCTCCGTACTTCTCTAATTTCCTATATAATTCATCGATTTGTTTGTCCTTACGTTTAAGTGATTGTTCATAATGTTGAAGAGTTTGATTTTGATTCATTTGCTCAGTTTGTTTGGTATGTAACAATTTGTTATTTTCAGTTTCGTAATGGTGAAGTTTCTGTTGAAGCAGGTAATTTTCATTACGTAAACGTCTATTATCTATTTGAGTTTGTCGAAGTTTAGATTCAAGACTTTCAATTGTTTCATTTTGTCTAGTCAATTTATCTAATAGTAAAGTATCTCGACTAGTTGTTACTTTGGCTGGACTAGGTGTTGATTCTCGAACTGGAACATCTTCTCTTCGAGACTCTCTTCGAGGAAGTTCATATTGTGCACTTTGAATCGAATTGACATTCTCTTTAAAATCATCAAAGAAATTTTGTTCTGATTTTTCAGCCTTACCATTATTGTTAATTGATGTGTTTTTTATATAATTTTTAGGAGGTTTTCGTGTCTTGATATCTTGAGCTTTATCGATGCGTTGCTCCTCCATCAACGTTCGAAGACTGGCTTTCAATGCTTCATTATCTTTCCTATATCTCATAAGTGTATCATCCATGATTGACGACGCGTACAAAATCGCAGGTTTAGAAATATTTACACTTTTACTCACTTATTTACATAAGCACTAAACACTATTTACTCAACTATTACCAGCTTAACATTAGCTTACACCAAATGGCTAGACTCGTGAGAAAACAGCCACTTCTGGATAAAATCAGATCATGGCCATTTGATTTTTTCCTTTGGGTTAATGAAACAAGACTATCTATTGAATGGGATGATTATTGTAATTCAATAGCTATACCAATTGGATCAATACTTTCTTTAGTGTATATAATACTATTAAAAATCATTAGCTATTATTCTTCGGATAGAAGGGAGAATAAGCTATTTCAAACTGATATTTATACTTATGAAAGAATTAAATATAATGCAGTTAAAGGAGTTAATGCTCCAATTACAAGAAATCAATCACTGCCAGGATACTGGTTTTTATTAGTTAAATTTACTATATTTTCAATATTTTTCATATCATTAGTTAACTTTATTGACGTCTTTTTAGTTCTGTTTAAAAAATATTCATTATTGAATGCAACAAGTGCCCCAAATTCTCCTTCCTTGATTAACCTTCATTTAAATAACACAAATGAATTAAGTAATCTGATGTGGTCAAAAATTAGTCAATTCCTTTATGATAATACTAATGAAGCTAAGGAATTAACTGATTATGAAGATGAAAGTTTTTTCGATGAAGATTCTTTAGATGAAGTTAACTTATTTGAAAAAAACGTTTATCAATTAAATGTTTGGAATCCTTCAAAATTTAGTTTATATTTATTTACAAGTCTTTCTCCTATAACGTTATCAGTGGTTTATTTATGTGATTCACCATTTTGGAAAACGATTATAATTACTATAATATTGAACTCTGTTCACTATCTTATTATTACTCAAAGATTCTTAGTATTACTTCGTGATAAACAAATCTTATATCAAGAAATGTTTTCTGAATATAATGATAAATTTGTTAAACCTAAAACATCTGTTCTTAAGAAAGACGTGGTGGTTGATGCTACATATGGACCTTCTATTTCTGCTGATTTCACCGTTCATCAAGATAGAGTTGGTCATTTAAAATCTTCAAATAAACTGAAAGTGTTTATTACTCATGATATTAATGGTAAACCTTTCAATCACATCAATCCTAATAAAATAAAATCAACACCTCCTACACCATATAATTTATCTAGATCCGCTTCACCTTCACATCAAAATGATACTTTAAGAAGAGTTCATTTACTAGAGGCAAAACTTAATGAAGAAAAAGATCGATTGAGACTGCAACCAAATTCAATGAGTGTTTATGATATAAGAAATGATAGGAGTTGGAGAGATGAAAGAAGTTGGAGAGATGAAAAAGATTGGAGAGATGATCATGATTGGAGAGATTCAGGTTTACTTAGATCAACTCCTTATAATGATAGATCATATCTAAAAAGAACCCCGGTGTCTACTCGAACAGATCGTTCATTATTATCGAGAATGGATGTTCATGGCTCGAGATCTCCTTCGAGGCTTGATAGGTCTCGATATGATAAACTTGATTCTGTTCATAAACCTGATTTAAGTCCTGATAAATTTACTCCAAGACATGAAATCAGTTCAAGAAGTTCAAGGACTCCAAGTCCATCAAGAGATGGTCCATTTAGAAGTCCTAGTCCGCAAAGAATTCAAAATAATATGTCGAGTCCTAGAGTTAATAATAGTTTCTCTTCAATAAGTTCAAGACGTACTCCTGAACCAAGAAGACCATTCAGATAATTTTATAATGACAATACAACTTTAATACTATTTAAACTTTATATTAAATTACATGTAGATTTTATAATTCATTGAACCCGAAAAGAAACCGGGTTGATCTTCCAAGAAAACCCAATTTTTCATCATTTCTCTTTTCGGTATTTTTGGGATCATTATTTGCTTTGAGGAATAATTGTGATCCATCTTTGACATCTAATCTTTTAATGGAAGATCCTTGAAGATCAGAATTATCATCACTTTTAGATTTTTGTTCTAATGATTGACGAAGTTCAAGACCAGCACCAATATCTTCACTATGTTCTATTTTTTTCTTTTGAAGTTTTTCAACGGCTTGTTTTGTATATGGAATAACTCCTAATAAAACACCATTGAAAACACTACCATTTTCATGTAAAGCATCAAAAGCAGATGCTGGATTATCATAAGTAATTTTAACCCATGATTTACCACTAAATATTGGAACAATTGTTTTTTTACTTTGATCAAAAAGTGAATTATTATTTTTATGAGTTCTATTAACTTCAAATTCTTCTAAAACATTACCTAGCTCTTGAAAATGTGAAATTACTTGATTTGCCATGGTTTCTGGATATCCAAAAACCAATATTGCTGAATCTGTATTATGTGATGGAATATTTTGTTCAGTTGATGCATTAGTTGAAAGTTTTGAGTTATCAGTAGTTCCAAAAACATTAATAAAATTTTTTGGATCTTTGTTGATAAAAGAATCAGTATTTTGACTTGCTGGACGATTTAATGAAATTAAAACTTCATCATTTAAATCATAAATTGATCTTGATGGTGGTAAATCTTCATTATTTTTAATTAATGGGAAATCTTCATCATTAATGGTTTCATTAATGGTTTCATTCCCTGCTGAAGTATCAAAAATATCCAATGAAGAAAATGTAAGGGCTTTTCTTTGATTCAGTCCAAAAGCGAAAAGGTTATATTCATCATTTGAATATTTCTTACTGGTTTTAGAATCGTCACTTTTTCCCGTGGTATCTTGAAACCCGGGCTTCCTTTTTGGAACAAGATGATTGGGAATGGTCCGTTTCTTTGAGTTCTGAAACCAACGCGGATTTTGTGCTAGCATGTTGTTGTAGAAACTTGTAGTTGTTGATACTAAGATGCGAAGAAGTCTTGGGGAAAACACCCGTACACCAGAACTTTGAAATTTATTATTACAGGCAAGTCAATTTCTTCTGCTTGATGACAACTAAAAGGTTATTGACAGGTAACGGCTAATTACTTGTTCCGAGATGAAATTAATACTTTTGTGTTGAAATGTATGGTGTGTTCTGCCAACTACTCATCTCTGCGCATTAATTTTTCATTCTCAATAGGTACATTTATCTACACTCAACTACACCATGGTTTTCCTATCACCAGCTGAACGAGCATATATTTTTGATTCACTTAGTCAAAGCCCTCCTATAAGGCCCGATTCTCGTTCTGATCATAAATACAGACCTCTTGAAGCAACCACATCTTTTCTTCCTGGATCTAATGGCTCATCACGTATTAGATTAGTAGATGGAAGTGAATGTATAGTAAGTGTTAAAGCCAAAGTAGTTCTTCTGGCCAAAGAATCTAGTCTTATTGAAGTTGACGTGGATGTTTCAGGATTCAGAGATGATTCTAATTTCGTGGGTAATCTCAAATATAATCTTACAGATTTAATGATGAAAAATTTCCCACTTCAATACTTGAAACTTACTACCAAATACTCTTATAAATTATTTGTTGATTGTATTGTAATCAGTCATTCTTCTTATCCATTAAGTTTACTTTCATTAACCAGTTACCTTGCATTAAAAACCACCAGACTTCCAAAACTTATAAGTGAAATTGATGATTCAGAAATTGAAGAACAACCAACATTCTCTGATGATTGGGAACAAGCTCAATTATTATCAAAACTTTTCCAACAAGAAAATTTTCAACCTCCTATTTTCATAACAGTGGGTGTAGCAGGTAATAATCTTATATTTGACCCATCTCTAGAGGAAGAACAAGTATTAGAAAATGGTCTTATACTAGGATGGTATAATGATAAAGTTATTGCACCAATTTTCAATACTAATCTTACTGTAAATGGTAATAATGCTAATTTTAAAGGTATACATCCATTAATTTTATCAAAAGCTATAGTAATGGTTAATAAACATTGTGGTAAAATCATTCATGCTTTAGATATGTTGGTTGAGCAAGATGAAGAAACTTCTATATTTTAACTATATATTGCATGTAATCGTATTTCCATATAATTTTAATTAACAATGCTGACAAGCATAAGCATGTACTATAATTGCAGTAGCAGTTTGAATATTCATTGATCTTATAACTCCAACTTGTTTAATCTCAACACAAAAGTCAAGTTCTGCAAGTAAATCTCCTGGAATTCCTTCTTTTTCTTTACCAATTAAAATAAGTGATTTTGAAGGGAATTTTAATTCACTATTAAGTTCAATTGATTTATCTGTTTGTTCTAATCCAATTAATGTGTAACCTTCTCTCTTTTTATCTTTTAAATATTGAAGAATATCATTTTCACGAACTTCAATCATTGGCATCCATAAATCTGCTGTAACTGCAACATTTTTAAATTGTGTATGTTCTTTCACTTTAATATCATTTAATGTAAGAGTTCCAGCACCAAGGACATCACATAATCGACAAATCCCTCCTAAATTAGGTGGTTTGTCTACCAATGATGAAACTACAATTAAATCACTACGATTAACCACCCCTCCTCTAGGAGCTTCATCTAAATCCATGATCGTGTTCCAAGCACCACTTTTGGTTTGTAATGGTGATTGAGATTTTTGATCTTCACCATCAAGTTTCTTTGATGCTTTACCTTCATTTCGAATCCTTGATTTTATCACACGAACCCATAGTTGTTGTAAATCTTCTCCAACTGGATGGGTTAAAGTAGCTATTTGAGCAGGACTTAAATACTTCATAAATTCTTCATTTAAGATAAAGTCAACTTCTCTGTCACTGACTCGAAGAAGTACTCCACCACTGATACTAACCATAGTTAAATCTTGTTTTATATCCCATAAATGGGCATCACCACTTCTATACTGTCCATATGCATCAGATGTTATAGCGGTATTATATAAGTTTTCCACCATTTGTAAAACATCATGGCCAATACTTAATTTCTTACGTTCAATTTCAGGATAAATCGGTATAATCAATGAAAGTGAAAAGTGTCTTAAAGTTGCCTTATTAGTAGTTGCACCAGCAATCAAGATCGATAAAAATGACGATAAAGCTTTGGATTCTTTGGAATTTGAAAGATGTTGTATGGCTAAGTAGATACTTCTTTCATAAGCAGTGATGACAGATGGTTTAAAACCATTTGTTTCAATGGCAACCCTGAATTTTTGTATTAAGGCATCAACATATTTAGAGCTTTTGCAATTATGAATGGCTATTATCCATTCCAAATACACACGACAAAGAGGACTTGGTTCAGAATCTAAAAGACTTATGAACCTATCAATATATTGGCTTTCAACTGCTGTAGGGTCAACTCTATCGAAAACAGAAAGTATTATAACGTAAAGCTGTAATCTTCTCCATTCTTCGTATCCATCTGTACTTCTTTCTACTCTGAAAACGTTAAATTCATCTTCTTCATCCAAAATTGTATCGATCAATTTCAAAGAAAGCTCAGAACTCTTGACGGAGTTCAAAATTGCAATCAAATTAATCCGGCCACTTATTTCTGGAGGTCCATAAACCTCATAGTATAAATCACTTTTGACCAAACTTAATTCATCGTCATAGAACTTACCCAAGATATTGTTCAATTGGAAGTTGTTAGTACGCAATTGATACACCGTAAATGCTTTTATTAACACTTGTGGTAACCAAGGTAATTTTTCAAATGAGTTACCATCTTTAATTTGGTAGTTTGAAAGTTGTTTCGATAATTTGGGCAACAAGCATCTTCTTCCTGCAGAATTCTCGATAACAATCAAAGAGAAATCACTTAATATCTCACTAACTGTTTCGTTCAGTATAGATAATTTCATCACTAATGGATGTGTCATTGTTTCAATTAACAAAACATGTAGGTCCTTCTGATTTAACTGTAAACGGGCAGAGCATACATTGTCCCATAAGTTCTTGGTACATTCAGCGAACTGTTCCAAAGTAGATTCGTTAATAAATTCTTGCTTGATGATGTTATTCAAAGTTTGACAAGCATAGTAGTTGAGGTCGTAATTAGAAGAACTGGTTATAATAATATCAATTATTCCTTTTATATCGGTGTTTCTCACAGGTATTTTAGATGTTAATGTAGCCAAAGACCGGAAATACTGTCCATATATTTCATCTTTGACTTTATAAAAATCCACAGCAGACCTTGCAACTTTCAGAGAATTTTTCAAAATCACTTCATTGAACTTAATTAATACTGGAATAGCAAATAACTGATAGTTTTCAATATTCGACAAGTAATAGTGATCCAAGAACTTGTTGAAGACTTTAAATTTTGGAATACAACTAGTTAATGTATGAAGTTCAGATGATTGAAGATCTCTGTCAAGAATGGCCCATAACTCAACCAATTCTATTTTCTGGGGAAGTAATTTTTTGTAGAATAAGAGATCAACATTAGCCATAGACTCATAAACCGATACATCTTCTTCTCCAGATAACATACGTTGAATAAACCGATTGAAGTTGTACTTATCATCCACAGAAATCCTTGCCTCAAGACATTTTGAAGTGAACAGTATCGACAGAAATACATCTTTTTCAGCAATTTCTGATATCCAAGAGGAAAGAAGAAGCAAAAGAACATTGGTATCGTCATTTTCGGCTTCTACGAAATCATCAGACTTAACACCATATTCTTGAAGATAGTCAATTAACAATAACTTATTTTCATGAACATAATTGAATCCTTTGAATTTGACAATCTGGAGTAAAGTTTCAAGAAATCCTACAGCTTGGAACTTGAAATTGAGCAAGAGTCTGAGATTAAGGGTCTGATAAGTCTTCTCTAAAACTTCACCTTCACAAAATATCTCACAGAGCTCAAGTAAGTACTTATTATGAACACCAAAACGGAGAACTTGCTTACCTCGTAATCCTTTCAAGAGCCCCTGAGTAACGTAAATTCTTGCCGGGTCGAATGCTTCTCGCAAATGTGTAAGTACTTTGAAAATTGACTCTGTGACGACTTCATAATCTTGATCACTGGGTAAGTTGGTTACGAGGCCAGCTACAAAGTTTGTAATAACAGAGGCATACTCACAACTACTGCTGTTGGTATCTCCAATCGGTTTGACCGAAAAGTGAAATGCCAACATCATATAAGGTAAAAAAACTTCTTCTAATTGGTTCAAGCTATACTTCATCAAGTAGAGATGTTCATGAGGTATTGAGAAAAGTGTTTTCAAACTAAATTTTCTTACTGAATCCATACCAGCTTTAAACCCTGTTGAAAGTAAGCAGTAACCCCAAGAAGCATGAATGAATGAGCTTGGTGCCATTAATGAAATTATATCATCGATTGCATTTTGTGCTTGATGTAATGAAGTATCAATCCCCATAATTTCATAAAGAGTAACATATCTTTCCCATTCAGCTAGATGTTTTTCTTGTTCAGAAGTTTTCCAGCTTACGATTTCGGTATCAAAAGAGGTATTAATACTTTTGATGGAAAGCTGTAATATAGACAAACAGAATTTTCTATGTTCATGAGAGTCACTCACTAAACCTGATTGAAGAACCTTCCAGTAATTGTATTTGGAAGACTGAATTACAGTATTCTGAAAGTAATCTTGGTTTTTAAGGTGTTGAACTTCGTGATTCAAGTACCTCAACCAAAATACATATGAATGAGCCAAATGAATTTTGGATCCATGTTGTTGCAAAGCAAAAGTCAAATCCCATACAAATTTGGGTTCCAGTTCGTTAAAAATATAATCTATTCTCCATCTGATGAGTTTACTGGCCTCAGACGATATGGTTTCCTCAGTACTACTTAAATAAAAGGCAATGAGATTTTCAAGTTCTCCATTTGACTTTATGTCGGTACAATGAACGAAATAATAGTTGAGGAAGTCGAATTGAGATATAATAGACGTTTCGTCAATGCTAGGATTCTTTTCGGTGTTTAAATTGAAGTAATGAACAAAATCATCCTTTATAGTGGGAATGAACTTAGAAGATACAGTAATGTACTGTTTGAGAACAGTGACCGTTTGGTCTATGACTTTCTGATTCAATTTCGGCACTTCAGATGCCAACTTGCAAACACCTTCATATGTGGATACTTTTTGAGAGTCTAAGTCGTTGATAATTGAAAAAACGTACTTCTCCAAATTTACATAGACCTCATCGTTAATAGAATCTGCCATTAACTCACATACGACATTGATATTATTTAAAGTAGAACTTGGATCTGATAATGATAGTTTCAGCGAGAGCTCTACACTAAGACGGTCACGCTGAGCCGTGTCCAAGTGCTTTGCAATCACGGCAATGGACATGATAATTTATGGTGATATCGCTACTGAAATTTTTCAGCTCACCGAGATGAGGTTGGAGATTTCAGCTGATTTGGTGATAATACAAATTACAAATTTTTTTTAAGAAGGTACAACCTAAAAAACCGTTGAGGTATCGAGGTACATTGGAATCAAGTGTTAGTTCCACTTATTTTCTTGTGTTAATAAAGTTTGGTTGACTTGTAACCTTAGCGGGTCCTTCCAAATCCGGTAAGCGATTGGGAAAGAAAAATGCCCCCCATAAAGCGCAATATGTATAAGATAAAGTCTTAGCTGAAAAAGTATAGATTTTTATGACTGATTTCCAAAATTTAAGTAGCTACATCAAGGAAATTCGATTCCTGGAACCTCCATTCTCGACCATAACCATTCTTCTAGGAGGGTTATGGATTTTTTACACCCTTCAAAAATTACAGAAACCTGTTGCAAATAAGGTGAAAAATAAGACAGTTGTACAAAAGAAAACCTCTGATAGATTTGTTAAACCTACAATTAACCCAGTTTCTGAAGATTTTCAATGGGAAACCCTGCCGTATTGCAGACACTATCCTTTCAAGGATCAAGTGTATAAACTCAATATGGGAGTTGGTAATCTTGACGCTAATGATTGGCTAATTCTTGATCCAACTTACATGGAGAAAATCAAGGTGAAAAGTCAAATAATCAATAATAATCATCCTGATTACCCAGCAGATAAGGATCTTCGGAACAGTACGGTTTTTTATCTTCCTGAAGCAAAAGAAGCTATATTTGAATTATACGAAACTGTCCTTGAATTCAATCGTAATAAGTACCCTCAATATTTCGTTGAAACCAAATCTGGAGAAATCTTGAATAAGATCATGAGTATTACGGTTCCAGCCAAGGTTGATCGGTCGGTTCATCCAGAAAAGTATATGGAATATCTTGTGAATCTCATTGAAGAAGATTTCATTATCATGCAAAAAGATCCTTCAAGAGTCAATGAAGAAGATGGTGAAGAGTATTTCTTTAAAGGTGGAGTATTTGCATTTGCTGCTGGATTTAATCCAAGAGATCGATTTGATGCTCCGCTTTCTTTCATTCATCATCCCATTCCAGGGTATCAAACGAAATTGAAACGAAGTATGAACAAATTCTTTGTTGCTCTTATGCCTTATCAGTATATAACTCGTGCCAATTTTTCAATTCAAAATCATGGTAGATACTATGTTGAAGATGAAAATAAAGGTCATAATTTACCTGCTAACTTTGTTCAGAAACCATTTACTTACGAGGAATTAGATTTTGATAATCAAGTTCATTATCGTAGTGAAAGGCAAACTCTCACAAAACTACCTAAAACTAAAGCTATCATATTTACCATTAGAACTTATCTTACACCATTGGCTCAATTAAGAAAAGAACCAGAGGATGTTCGTCTCAGACTTGCGGGGGCAGTTAAAAAGTTCCCGGAAGATATTGCAAAGTATAAACGTTCACAAGAATGGGGGCCTGCTGTGTGTGAGTATCTTGAAAGAGATCAAGTATAGACCAACCAACTTAAAAAAAACTCAGCAAGATTGTTATAACTTTTCAACTTCTTCTTTAATTTCTTCCCATATGTCTATATTCTTCTTGGCCCAGCCAATTAAGAATCCATTGTATGTAAGTAAAATTTTATAGATAACTTTCAATTCACGAGCATGGAATTCTTTATAATTTTTATCAATTTCGTCAGTAATATAAGAAACATCTTCAAGTATAATTTTTTGACACTTTTCTAATGTACTTATTTTCGTTTGCATGCTAGAAATTTTTTGTTTCCTGGTTAATTCAGGATTTTGATCCATTATGTCACTTACATATTTTGTAATTTTTTTCAAACTAGGGAACATCTTGAATTTTCCTTTTGAAGCTAAAATATCCTGATTTTGCTTCAATGATTCATTTTGTTGTTTAACTCCATTATCCAAGGTTCCATCTATACGATTTGATTCTTCTTCCAATTTAAGCATCTGAAATAATTCACCTTTCTTTTCCTTTATTTCTGAATCTAGCATATCTTTCTGACGAATTTTACGTTGCAGAAATTTATTTATAAATCGAATAATTGAAGCATATTGAACTGCTTCACCTAAAGGTTCAGAAAATTTTGTTTCTAAATCTCCAATTAATCCATTTATGGTTATATAAGACCGATCAAATACTTGACCAATTTTATCAAATATAACATTAAGTTTGATATCATCATTATCGTTCTTTGTTTTATCATCACGAATTGTGGCAGATTCAGTAAGAATCAAGGAAAATGAATTAAGAGCAGTTCCTAATTCAGTATAGTCAGTTGCTAAACCAATAAAATTATCCATTACTTTTTTATTAATATCATCAAGTTTAGCTGTACTAGTTATATAAGAATTTCCAACTGATGATTCAGGTTCAGTTGGTTGTTGATCAGAAGATTCTGAATTTTGTGATTCATCAGTTCCTAAGAATTTATTTATTTTTTTACTTCCTTGTAATGGTTTAAGAATTGAATTTAATCCATGAGTACTTACAGGTAAAGGTAAATTTGAATAAATTGGATCAGTTTCAAGACCATTTTCTGGATTCAGTAAATAAATTGAAGAAGGTAATTGACTTGAAATTAAAGAAGTTTCATCAGACCAATTTGCATTTGGATCTAAAAATTTTGCAAAAAATTCTAAATTTCTAATTTGATCAATTTGCAAACAATTATTAAGAAAATTTGTTAATAATCTTTTACGATGTTCAATTAATTTATTCTTGTTTAGATGTTTGGAATTAATATAAGAATAATTAGCTTGATTTGTTGATGTTGAATCATTTGAAGATGTTGTAGTTCCAGACAGTGATTTATTTCCAACTAATCCATTTAACATTCCTAAAGTAAAGAAGTTTTTGGGTGGTATAGGAGGAATAATTACTAGTGGGAATATTTTAGTTAAAACATCACGAAGACTTTCAAATTCACTATATCTTCTTCTAGTATGAATTTCATCTGATGAATCATTTAAATTAATCAATTTAATGGTGTAAACGATATATTTCTTCAGAGAATTTGACATACCTTCATTTGAATTACCTGCTTCAGTGATTTGAACTTTAACTTGACTTGAAGGTTTAAGAAGTTTTGTCACTCTACTTTCATAATCTAAATGAACTGATTTAAAGTCTTTAATATTATCTTTAGTTCTTGAATTATAAAGAAGCATCGATGCATCTTCTGATTGATTGTTACTTTCATTAATTAAACTACCAATACCTCCCAGGAATGGATTATTATCTTCATCATCAAAAGGACTTTGTGAAGTTTCTATATCTTGTGGTACTTTATCAACCCCATTAGATTCAGGTTGAATATCTGTCATACTTAAGGATATATGGACTAAATAAGTATTAATTTCAAATTAAATCACCTGCTTGAAATCCAATTGGTTAAGATAGTTGAAAGTATGTTAAAGTAAGTTTATTGAAACGATTGAAACTTTCAATTCTTTTTAAACCTTGAGATTAGATTTATCCCGTTTAAGATCAATCTCGTTTAAATATGACCGGTTTACGAGATGAATTTTAAGGTTCAATTGATAATAGTAAAAATTCCCAAACTAGAAACTATCAATACTCCTTAGCTAAACTTATCAAAGTTGTCTATATTAATAAAATCGTATATAATTTATACCCGTCTAGTTGCCACTAGTTGAGTAGGTTTTACTAACTATATATGGCGGGTGTGGGCACGACCGCGATGATTGAAATGAGCTCGATTGAAATATGAGGTTAAATGAAAAACACCAACAAAAGCCAATTATTCAATAGCGGTTAAAATGGATATTGAAGTTCAATTTTCTTCTGTATTGGAGTCATTTCAACTCCTGAGTGCAGTTGAAAATCCCTTTGAGTTAGTTAGAGAGTTTAAAGCCATTGCTGCAAGAAAAGCTCTTGATTGTAGTTTAAGTAATTCTCAACCTGACGAATTTGAAAATTGGGATTTAGAAACAAGATTATGGCATCTTGTTGAGCTTATGTATGGATTTAGATATTCGGGACATGATCATAAGTTACCTGAATATGCATTTTCTTCATATCATGTTAAAAAAGAGAATTGGCTTCGGTCAAATCCTGAATTAAAAGAGCTTTCAATAATTATTCATTGGCTTCAAGTAAATTCAAAATCTATAGGAGTTTCAGATTCAATGATTGAAACGAGTAATAAATGGCAAAATACTCGTGTTTCTGTTGAAAATTCTGATTTAAATACTCTTGCTAATTCTTCAACTTCGACATTAATTGATGAATTAGATGCTGATGCTCCATTAAGATCAAATAAAAAAATTCATGAAGATGATAATTTAGAAGATTGTCGGATATTTAGTTTAATTTATAAATTAGTGATTGCTAATGATATTGCACAAGCTATTGAAATTGCAAATAAAACTTCAAATTTTACTCTTGCTCTTATTTTATTAGGTGCTCAACAAGAATATCTTGATCCAACTATTGATAAAGAAACTTTACTTCGTGATAATGATATGCTTATAGATATCACATCGGAAGAACCTATTGAATCTGCTTCAGGACTTAAACATAAACTTTTATGGTTTAATACCGTTGCAAAATTATCTCAACAACCAAATTTAAATCAAAATGAAAAACTTATATATACATATTTAAGTGGTATTGATATATCTTCAAATATTAAAGCATCCCCACAAGAATGGGAAGAATATTTACTCTTATACATTAATCAATTACTTACATATAGTCTTACTGAATTTCTTGGTAAAAATTATCCAGATTCTGAATCTATATCATTCCCATTTCCTCCACCACAACTGAAATCAATAAGCTCGATTTTGAATGTTATACTGAAAGCTAATAATGAAGTTAGTGAACAAAGTTTCCATCCAATTAGAATCATAATGGGGAGTGTAATGATTAATCAAGTTTCAAATTTTTTAAATAATGAAATGAAAAATATTTCACATTCAAAACATTCATTATTTAAAACTCCTCAAATTCTACGCATACTTACTCATCTATCTATAATTCTTGTTTTAATTGAAGGTCAATCAACTTTAATTACCAATAATAATATTAATAAAATCATTACCCTTTATGTATCAAAATTACAAGAAATGAATTTTATAAATTTAATACCAATTTATCTTTCATTCATTCCAAATGAAAAAGATGCAAGGGAATGTTATTCATTATTTCTTTCATCAATTACAGACCCTTCACAACGTCAAGACCAAATTAAAATTGCACAGAAATTTAATAAATTTAATAATTTTGCTGATGAATCATCACAAACTACAAATAGTACAACGACCGATGATTTTAATGAAAATGAAGGAAGATTTATTAATGTATTAAGAAGAACAATTGAACGTGTAATGACAGAAACAGAATCTTATTATGAAGTTCATCCTGGGCATGTTATTACAATTGAAGCTAAAGAAATCAGTCAAATTGATGCAAAATTATTTCAAACCGTTGATTGGTTTTTCCAAAGTAAAATGTATGAAGATGCCATAACTGCATCAATTGTTGTATTAAGAAGATTTTTACTTAATGGGAAAATAGCAAGTCTAAAAAAATTTGGTGAAGGTAAAGATTTTAAATTATTAATTAAACTGTTTGATACTGATTTTCAAACCCGACTTTTCAGTAGTTCAAATGTTGAAAGTTTAGTTTCTGAAGAAATGAAAGAAGAATTATTACAATATAATAATTTCTTAGAAGCATTAAACTTAATTGATGATTGGAAACAATTTTTAAAAGATAATAAAGTGAATGGATCATCTAATAATTTTTTTTGGAGATCTACTGATATTGCAAATTCAATTGAAAAAACAAGTGGTAAAATTAATGAACTTATTTATAAATGGTTGAAAAATTTAATCACTTCATCAAGTGCATCTAAAGAAGATATTAAACTTCTTGAAGAATTTAGATGTATTTATATTCCATATTTAATGTTTGAATTAATATCAATATATCAAACATCAAGATTTAATGATTGGAAGTATATGAAACAAGCATTTAAACTTATAAGTGAAGTAGTCAAGGAGGAAGAAAATGATTTCCTTAGTTGTTTCCTTCGTTGTGGAAGACTTAATGAATTTGTTAAACGAACTGGTGATTTAGCTATAGTAGCAAGTGAAAGAGGTGTAAAGGGAATCTTTATGTAAGTATATAAAAGTTAATCTACGTAGTTGTTAAGTTAAAGTTGTAGTACTAGTTGAATAAGTACTTTAGAGCTGTATAATGAATTCAGATTACTACTTGTAAAGTCAAGTAGTAAGTACAGTTTATTGATAGCTACTTAAAGATGATCAGTTTATTGACTACTTAAGTGATTAGTTTATAGACTACCTAAGTGATTAGTTTATTGATACTTACTTAAGTGATTAGTTTATTGATATTTACTTAAGTGATCAGTTTATTGATCAGTCTACTATTTTGCATTTACCAAATATTAACTAATAAATTTATGTCTTAAGTAATGCCTTAATTCAAGGTTGAAGCCTTTTCGTATAAAAGATCAACAACATTTGATAAATTTTTAATTAAATCAAGAGAAGATTCATAAGCAGCATCTTTTCTTGGTTCATCATAAATAATTAACCAACCATTTCCTTGATCTAAAACACCATAAAAAACTTTATCTAAAATCATTTGAGATAATTTACCTTCAACTTGTTGTAAATTTAAACCAATTGTTTTTGAAATATGACTTAATTCAACAACACTATAAGATTCAATAATTTTTAATAAATTTTGTTCTAATAAATTATCATATAATGCATTAAAATGAGTTTTAATAATTGGATCAGATCTTAATTCATTTGAATAATTTATTAAACTTGTTTCAAAATCTTTTAATGAACGATTTGAATAAGCAGTTGAAATTGATTTCATTGCATCAATATCTTTTGATTGATATTTAATAACATTTTTATTATTTAAAATAAGATTAACATCATCAATTAAATTTAACATAATTTTTGTTAAAAGCATATATTTTAAAACAACAATTGCTTTTGAACTTTCTTGCATATTATAACCTTCAAAAGATTCATAAAAATATGAATAAGCTGTATTATAATCTTTATCTTCAGCATTTAAAATACCACTCTGACAATCTAATTCAGCTTGTAATAAAGTTGGACAATAAATTGAATTTGCTGAAGTTCTTGCACTTGTAAGTGCAGCTCTTGATTTTGGAATATTTCTTAAAGCATGATAAACTTTTGATTCTAATAATTGAACTTCAACTAATGATGATTTATCATCTAATTTTTTATATTCTCTTAATAATTCAGTTATTATTTTAATGGCTTCTTGATGTAATCCTTTATTATATAAAGTTGATGATAATTTTAATTGTAATGATTGTCTTAAAAATGTTAATTTTGTTAAAATTGACCAATCAATACATTCCTTAATTGATTCAAGTTGAATATCAATTGATTCTGGAATTGAATCAAAATCTTCAATAAGAGTCTTAACAATTTTTGCTGTCTTGGATTTAGCAAAATTACCTAAAATTTCACGACTTTCACTAATTAAATCCTTTAATTTATTAGATTCTTTTTCATTCTTATATATGACTCCAAGTTCAATAATTGCAGATTCTTGTTCTTGTAATGATTTGGTGGTTTTAGATGTTGAAGTGATGATTTCCTTATACAATTCCTCTGCTTTGATGGGATTGGTTGATACCAATTCTCTGGCCTGTTGTAAACTCATGATAACGTAGGTTTACTAAGTTGAAGTTGGTGTTGCGTTTGCCTTCGATTTTGATAATATTGAGTGGGTGCACGACGTGAAAAATATACCTACTTAAGAAACACCTACGAAACATCTACTTTCAAACCTAGTTTCAGTACTTCCAAAAAGCTCTTGTCATTTATTGTCCAAATGTTGGCTACAAGGTTAAAAGCTAGAAACCTACGTCTGGTTCAGGCAATGAGAATTTCACCGCTTCGTTTGTACAGTGGATTTCCTGTAAATCACAAGGAACTTGAACAGAAGAAAAAATTACAACAACTTCCTAAATGGAAACAATGGGCAGTGTATTTCCAAAGTAATGAATTTAAACGTAGTATGACAGTTTATTATTTGGCAGGTTTTGGTGTTTTAAGTGTAAGTTTCTATTACTATATGCGGGATAGATATCATGAAGATTTTCAAATTCGAGAAATCAAGAAAAAGTATAGTCAAAATCCTGAAAGTTTAAGTGAATATGAATATTTAAAGCTTAAAGCACTTAGTGGAGAAAATCTTAGACCAAAAGAAGCTAAAAAATTTAGAATTTATCAAATGATGAGGAAAGAATTTAGAAGGAAACATTTCTTTGAATCAGGTGCTGTATTTAATCCAACTATTGAAGAATTAGACGAATGGTACTCGAAACAAGCAAGAAGAAGTACATCTAAGGCACCAGTTCTTGAACGTGACGAAAAACTGGGGGTTGAAGAAGAAAAAGAAGAAGATCAATTAACAAATTCAAATAATCCAAATATCGTACCTCCAGTAGATACAACTGAATTTTTCAATGAAATTGCTGATGAATACGATGATGAAATTAAATGGGAAGAAAGAGGAGTTATGATGGGAAGACGTCGTAAGTGGCTAATGAAACAAGCTCGTGGTGATGTTTTAGAAGTTGCTTGTGGAACAGGAAGAAATATTCCTTATTTAGATCCAAATACTGTAGATTCAATTACATTTTTAGATTCATCTTCTAAAATGGTTGAACTCACTCAACAAAAATTCAGAGAAAAATATCCAAAATATGCAAAAGCGGCATTTGCAGTTGGTAAAGCAGAAGATTTAGTAGATTTAGCTGCAAAATCATCTCTGCCTGTTAAATATGATACAGTTATTGAAGCATTCGGACTTTGTGCTCATGAAGATCCAATAAAGGCTCTTCAGAATATGGAAAAATTATTAAAACCCGGAGGAAGAATCGTCTTATTAGAACATGGAAGAAGTACTTGGGATTTCATTAATAATCATTTGGATTTTAGAGCTGATAAAAGAATGAAAACTTGGGGTTGTAGATGGAATTTAGATATTGGAGAAATAATCGATGATGCTGGTTTGGATATAACTTATGAGAAAAGAGTTCACTTAGGTTCAACGTGGCTCTTGATTTGTAAACGTCCTCAAGATCCAATGGCATTAGAAGAAAAACCATTTATCAATAAATTATTCGGTTCTGACCTTACCAGAGTCGAATCTAGACGTACAGATATTTCAGAAAAGTAATTTATTAATCTTGTATATACATAATAGTCATAATCGTATAAAATGTGTAGTCGTGGTATGGATTATCTATAAGTTATAAGTATATTCCTTCTTGTTCTGAATCATTTGGAAGGATTCCTCTGGATTTCAATTCTTTTCGAAGAAGCTCCAACTTCTCTTTCTGGTTCTTTATTACTACTTGATTCTCGTCATAAGCTTCCTGATACGTTGTTAAATCTTCCTTTAATTCTGGCGTTTGTTCAGATCCATTGATCTTAGTAATTTCTTGTTGTAAGAGCTCATTGGTTTCAGCCAATTTCTCGAGTGAATTTTCAAGCTGTAGTTTTAATGAAGACAAAACATCATCTCCAAGATCCTCTATGGCATTTTGAAACTCGGTTACTCCAATCGGCGTTTTCAAAGAAGACATACTGATTAACAAGAATTACGCAGTAATTAAATTTGATTTTTTTCAGTTGAAAAATTATTCAATATAAAGAATTATAACCTCCTTTTAATTTCACACTTCCGGAACTCTTGTCATGTTTGCATTTGCTCGACCGTTCGTCTGTCGGTTGAAGTTTCAGTCCAGAAATTTGTATACTCCACTTCATCCACTCCTTCTCAAACGAGCTGAATTAATGAAAGATGAGTTGACCCAGCTTGAAAAAAATATGACCAAAGGAGCCTTTTCTCATGAAGATAACGTCAAGCTTTCCAATCTCAGTGTTATTCTTGAGAATTATCATAAGTATCAGAATGACGTAGCCAATCTCGACGATTTAATAGAAATGGAGCAGCAAGAGACCGATACAGAGTTACTTGAAGAAGCTAAGCTCGAAATCAATTATTTATTACCACAATTGAACAAATCCATACACGTACTTCAATCACGACTCTTACCACAATTCAGTCATAGTGATAAGCCGGCGATATTGGAATTGAGACCGGGTGTAGGAGGATCGGAAGCCGGACTATTCACTAATGATTTGAAAGATATGTACGTTAACTTTGCCAATCATATGAAATGGAAATGGAGTATTGTAAGTGAAACATATACTAGTGGTGGGTTTGCTAATGAAATCATATTGAGTGTTGACAATAACGAAGCCTATGATACTTTAAGACACGAAAGTGGAGTTCATAGAGTGCAAAGAATTCCAAGTACTGAAACTAAAGGAAGAATTCATACCAGTACAGCAGCCGTGGTTGTATTACCTAAAATGTCACAAGGAAATGAAAGTTCATTGAAGGAAGATGAAAGACAATTTGCACCTGGTGAAATCAGAATAGATACCATGAGATCTGGAGGAAAAGGTGGACAGCATGTTAATACTACAGATTCAGCTGTGAGATTAGTACATATTCCTACTGGTATTATGGTTGTTCAACAGGATGAAAGATCACAACCCAAGAATAAAGCAAAGGCATTTTCAATTTTAAGAGCTAGATTAGCAGCGCTTGAAAGAGAGAAGGAAGTTGCTGAACAAAGAAAATTAAGAACAGATCAAGTCACTTCTACCGATCGATCAGATAAGATTAGAACATATAACTATCCGCAAAATCGAGTAACTGATCATAGATGTGGATTTTCTTTACATGACCTTGAAGGATGTATGAATGGATCCAAACTAATGGATATCATAGAAAAAGTTGAAGAACAAGAGTTTGAAGATCGGTTGAACCAGTTGATTCAACAAGCACATTAGGCGGGAGGTATAATGGAGGTGTTTACCATACCTGAAACTTATGTATATAGCAGACAATAAATGTCACCGGTATGAGGTATGAGAACGGAGTAAGAGATGTAGAAGGAGGAGGTTAAGATCTGCCAGCGAGGGTAGGCCTACAGTAAAGAACATCCAGCAAGGGTAAAGCTTTAGTGGAGATCATCAATCTAGAGGATAGAACTGAAGATATATCATCAATCTAATAGACATGAGTGACAATAGTAAGCTAGAACTAGAGATTGAATATTATTTGAGTCCTTGACTGAGGAATATCAAGTTCTGGTCTGTGACAACCAACATCAATACCACTTGGTTTACGAGATGTCAGCGTAATAGCTCGCGATCCCCCAGTACCTCAAAGATTCACCGTTATAGGGCTGAAGGTTGCAGGTGATTACGGTGATTACGGTGGTTACGGTGGTTACGGTGCAAAAAGTTGCCAAAAATTCAGCCTTTCCTCCACGTAAATTCTGCATCTCAAACTACGAAACCCCAGGTTTAATCGAGATATATTTTACCCATTTTTGACACGTAGTTCCCCATACTGTTGAACAGCTTGTGCACATGGTGCCAACACGTGCGCCCGGAATAAAACCGTTCAGGGTCTCGAGATCCAACTAGACGATAGAAGTCCGAAATTTACGATTAATCCAAGGATTCCGAGGATGCGTTAGGGGCCAATTCTTGAAGAAATAATCATCTGTTTGTAGATGTTTTTGTGAAATATTAAACTATTTCTTTGCATTTTAGCAGGGCTTTGACCCTCGTATGTTTTGGGTTAGTATTGCACCGGAAGTGGTGAGCACTGCGCCCTCGGAACTTGCCGTCAGTAGCACAAATAACCTTGAAATAGAAAATTTTGGCCTCAAGCTTGGCGGTTTAAAAATACTCCAAAACATTTAAAAGTTTTAAATAACTTACACAAGTTTTAACGTGTTATTTTATAATTAAAATTTATTGAATAAATTTAACTCCAATTGCGGTCGTGTATTGAACTTTGTGCAAACTGCTGGTCTTGTGACATATACAATAGGAAGGAAAAAAACGGAAAAAAAAAAATACAACTTTATTCTATTCAAAATTAAATATATTAGCTATAAAACCTTCTGGTTAGTCGTTCGCTTATGATCCTTCATTTCTGGTTTTGGATCTGGTTGTATTTGATATCTTATGTTTCATCTATAGGAATATCAATACCACCAGTACTTTTAGGAGACGAGAAACATCATTCTGGTCTTAAATATTTATATAATTGCATTTCATACTCAACTATTAAGGATGATATAATCATGCTTCATGTTCATCCTGGTGAACAATTACCATCACAACTATTAAATTTACATATATTTGATTCAGATAATAATCAAATAAGATTCAAAAGAGATTTAACATCAGATATTGATGTGATATTTACAAATTTAAATAATCCAAATCAATTTGATGATTCAAATGGATTAATTTCTAAAAAGTCAAAAATATTTGATAAATTACATTTAGGTTATTCAAAAAATAATATTAATGATGAATCAAATCCTGGTGAATCAATTATATATATTTGCTTTGATAATTTATACAGTGATAGATCATGGTCATTTAAACCTTTATCAAAAGATGTTGAAATTGAAGTTGAAATTAAAAATATGACTTCAATAAAACAAACTAATTATAATAAATACTCCAAGTATTTCCAGCGACAACTTTCAAAAAATGGTGTTAAACCTAAAGAATTTTTTGATGAAGAAGATTTTGATGGTACAATAAAAAATTTAAAATTAAATTTACAAGAAGTTAAACAAAATTTAAAACACCTGGAATCAATGTTAGAAAATTTAGTGGATCAGGAATTCATTTTAAGAGATATTAACGAATCAATTTATTCAAGATATACAATCTTATCGCTGGTTATGATAGGTGCAATTTGTATATTTGGTCTAGGGCAAATATTTTATTTTAAATGTTACTTGAAAAAATCTAAAGTGTTATAATGTATTATAGGAACGTTTATCCAAATTAAATAATAAAACAAAGAATTAATTATAATAATTAAAATTAATAATTTAAAGTGTATCTCTACACAAAAATATACATAGTTTAAAGTTAAACTTTATTAATAAAATCTATTATACATATTTAACCTCTCATCTTTTCAGAATTTATAACGTCATGACAAATATTTTCCATAATTTCTTTATCAATTAAACTTCCAACACTTCCATATGCTAAACTGGCTTCATGACCCATTATAATTCTTTGTTCAGTAATACCAACTTCTCCAAAACTCAAAGCTTTTAAAACATTATAATATCTTGCAATATTATTTCTAAGATTATTATTTATATTATCATTAACATCACTGTAGATTTCCCATGAACTATCTTCTTCTAATCTTGTAATTGATACAGATCCTTGTCCAATACTATAACCTTTAGATGCATTAATTGATGCTTGAGCTTTATTTGTAGATGCATTAACATTTTTTGATACTTGTTCTGGTGGAGTTTTAAAAAGCCATATAAATCCATTAACTCCTAATATAATACTAACATTTCCTGGAAGATTATAACTATGATTTTTTGATTTTATAATTAAACTCAGTGGTACTTTTAAAAAAATTCCATTTCTTAATTTACCATATTTTAATGATCTTGTATGTAAAGAAGCTGATCCACTACTGAAAACTGATTGAACTTCTGCATTCAAAAGATCTCCTTCTTTCAAAAAATTCCTCATTTGTAATTCATCACTTTCACTTTTTCTTCGAAGAATTCCTCCTGGTAAATTTACTGATCCTAACATCAATGTAGCATCTTGCTTACATCCAATATCTACTTTCCATCTCTTGGCTCCAACTTCAGTAATTCTACCAACCACATGATCACCAGTCTCTGCCTCGTATCTTCCTCTAAGTGGTATGACAGAAAGTAATCTATTAACTCTTGAAACATTTCCTGCAACACTTGAATAAGTTTTATCTTCTAAGAAATAAGTTCCATGACCTTTCATCCAAATAGGATCATCAGTTACTAATTCTCCTGGGGTAACTATAGATGCAGCTTCATCTATTTCAACATCTTCATTTTCAACCTTACTAGGTTTTGTTATGCTAATAACCTCTGAAACATCCATAGTGTATAATGTCTATATGTAAGGTTTAAAGTAAATGAAAAATTTGTGATGCGAAATTTATCAACTACTCATCTCATACATTTTTGTATGTTCTTTTGGAGAACAATTACCACCAACAATTTCCGAATATCTCATAGATTTTTCCATTCTATAAATAAGACTGACCGTAGATTAATGATGGTTGGCAAATTTGGTCCTCCAATTAATAGGTCTATGACCAAATTAGATCGTGATTTTTTTCGTAAAGATATAAACCTTTTAGTAGCATACTTTCCAAATCCTAAATATTTGGGTGAATTTGTTAAAGTATGTAAAAAAGACATCTTATACTTACCTTCAGTGAAACATATTGTTTCTGTTGATGGTTCAAAAGGGGTGTTATTACATAGTGATATTAGTAATATCGATAATTACGCTAGTAAAATTCAACCTGAGACCAAACAAAAAATTGAAGAGTATAACTTGATAATAAAACCTTACTCGCTTACTCTCACGTATGATTTTTGGAAAACAGATGATATCTTACGAGCAGTTTTACCGGAAAATTTACTCGAAGAAGTGCCAGGTGGATTTGCTCAAGCTGGTCATGTTGCTCATCTTAACTTACGTGATGAATTGAAACCTTATGGAGGATTAATTGGTGAGGTTATACTCGATAAAAATGCAAAAATAGAAACTGTGGTTGATAAAGTTGATACCATTGATAATAAATTTAGAACTTTTAAGATGCATGTACTTGCTGGAAAAGATGATTTACTCGTAGAACAAAGTGAGAGTGGATGCAAATTTAAATTCGATTTCAGTAAAGTTTATTGGAATTCAAGATTGAGTACCGAACACGATAGAATCATTAGTCAATTTAATCCTAACGAAGTAGTTGCTGATGTGTTTGCAGGTGTCGGACCTTTTGCTATACCTTCTGCTAAGAAAAATGCATTGGTTTTAGCTAATGACTTAAACCCAGAATCTTATAAATATCTTAAGGAGAACATACAACTCAATAAGACGGATGATTTTGTCAAACCATATAATTTGGATGGTAGAGAATTTATAAGGAAATCTCCTCAATTACTTGCAGATTGGTATAATCAGACTCAAGTGATTGAAAAGACTAAAGTAACTAAACGTCGGAAATTAGACCCTGAAACAAAAGAAAATATCATTGTTAGAGATACTCAAGTAACAAAAGTTGAAATTCCTCGCTACATATCAAGTTACGTTATGAACTTACCTGATTCTGCATTAACTTTTTTGGATGAATTCATTGGATTATATAAAGGCTACGAATTCGTGAAACAAGTTCCTGGTTTCAAATTACCAATAATAAACGTACATTGTTTCGAGAAATTTTCACTTCAAGAACCTGAACCTTCGTTTGAGGAATTATCCACAAGAGTACATGCTAGAATTGTCAAATTAATTGATTTTGATATACCTTTTGAAAATTGTAAATTTCATCTTGTCAGAAAAGTAGCACCAACAAAACCAATGTTTTGCGTCACCTTTCAATTACCAGAAGAAGTCGCTTTCAAAAATGTTTAATATATGTAAACAGAGTTAAATGAAGAAATTCATTAACCTCCATTTTAAGTAATGCAACCCCAGTTTGTGGCTGCGAAAAAAATTCGTAAATTTCTTATCGGGAATAATGTCTCTACTTTTCACCAAAGGAAATGAGTTGAACTATTCCGAAATCACTCAATCGTATATGAATGTGATTTCGGTATCGGGTTTCCAAAAGTTTTTAAATACAACTGAAAATGGCGCTGCTCACTCATCCTCTGGCCTTGATGTAATGGTTCTTTTCAGAAATATTGGCACTTCTTTCTTCTTTTGTATTCTACAGCTAACTGTGTTTTGCTTCTTACGACCAATGGTAAAATACCTTTATCTGCCCCGATGTTGGTTTGTCCCGGAAAGTCAAAGAGCAGAAGAGTTACCTCGAGGACTTTTCTCTTGGATTTTACCTACAATAAATTGCGATATTCACTTTTACCTTTCAATGGGATTAGACGCTTACTTCTTTATTAGATTCATTGGGATAATGTTACTTTTCTTCTCAACAGTTGGTGTTCTTAATTTACTCATTCTTGTTCCAATTAATTTCACAGGAAGTGATTCTGAATACTCATCGATTGGTTTAGATAAACTAAGTATATCTAATATCTCAGCATCCAATGTTCATAGACTCAGGGCCCATTTTGTTATGGCTACTTTAACCATTGGCTGTTTTCATTGGTTCTTAATCCATGAGCTACAATGTTTCGTCAGAATAAGACAATCTTTTCTTTGTACAAGACGTCAAAAATCCTCTATTATACAGAGAACTATTCTCATTGAAAATATACCTGAACCATTTCTTAAGCTAGAAACTTTAAAAACATTGTTCCTGGTAATCCCTGGCAAGATTGAAAGGGTTTGGTTCGTATATGACTATCGAGAAATCTCACAGACTGTAAAGGAAGCAAAACGGTGTCTAGATTATCTAGAAGAAGCTGAAGTTACCTATTTATCTAGAATTATGAGGAAAAAGGCTGGTAAGTACTTGATAAAGAATCCAGATTCACTCTTGTTCTTTCCACCTATATACCTAACTATCAAAATTCCGTATATAAAGAGTATATTTTATGTTTGGGTACCTGGAATATGCAGATTTAAAAGATATAACAAGGTAGATTGGTGTTTAAAATCACTAGAAGACCACTCGAAGGCAGTTGAATTGTTTAAACTACAAGTAGCAGAAGAAAAATCAACCAAGATTAACAAGGCTTTTATTCAATTTAGCTCCCAGGAAAGTGTTTCTATGACTTATCAGTGTCTCTTGTCACGTGTTCAGGGTACAATGACTCCATGTTTGACTCAAGTAAATCCAGATGATATAATTTGGGACAATTTGATAAAACGAAATTCTATTCTTACAAGCTTTTCAAGGTTTTTGGTTTCTTTGATATTTATCATGCTAATAATCCTATATGTAGTTCCAGTCTCTTTTGTTGGGTTAGTGTCCCAGCTTCCTCTTTTGACCCTGTTGATACCTTCTTTGAAATGGGTGTATAAACTACCAGATGAGATACGAGACTCTGTAACAAGCGTGATACCTGCAATAGCATTGACAATATTAACTAGTATTCTTATAACTACTTTCAGATTTTTTACCTATTATAAAGGGAAACTAACGGGAGCTGAAGTCGAAATTGATATACAAAAATGGTATTATGCATTCCTATTCGTTCAACAGTTTTTAGTGATTACGATTCTGTCAAGTATAATAGCTGTTTTCAGACAAATCCTTGAACTGCCCATTTCAATTCCAATTCTATTAGCTGCTAACCTTCCGAAAGCAGCAACCTTTTTCTATCAGTATATTGCTGTGAAGGCCTTTGCATTTTGTGGGAATAATTTCTTAAGGATTGACCAGCTTTTCTTACATTTTACCTGGCATAAATATGTCGATAGAACTCCAAGGCAACTTTTCAAAAGACTCACAAAGTTACCCAGGGTTACTTGGGGATCAGTTTACCCCGTACATTCTCTATATTGCTCGATTGGTTTGGCATACTGTATAATCTCACCACTTATATCTGCATTCATCATTTTCATTCTTTGCTTGGTGTTACTATATTATAAGTATGCATTGAAGTATATTTACAGCCACATTAATGAATCTGAGACATACGGCAGGTTCTATCCGGTGGCTCTTCTAAATCTATACTGTGGTCTTTATTGTCTAGAGATTTGCCTTATTGGTATATTTTTCTCTCTGCAAAATCAATCGGGGGATTTTTCATTGAAGTTCGAAGGTATTATCATGAGTCTAGAGCTATTGCTTACTTTATTTGGAAGTTTTAATCTTCATTACAAATACGTGCAACATTTCTCTCATACGCCAATTCTTAATGAAAAAGACATTAATCCAGATAATGACAATGAAGTGTCAGTACCTGAAATCAACACCCAAGATTTCAAGTATCTGGATAAAACTATGTTGTACGTTCATCCGGCTGTCAAATATGAAAAGCCTCATTTATGGCTACCAAAAGATGTATTTGGCAAAAGTAAGGATGAAATACAAAAAGTCTTATCTCAAGGGATTGGGGTTGTAGGCGGAATGGATGAAGGTGCTACCATCAATTTGAAAGAAGTTACAGGTTTCGTAAAACTCAATATATCACAGGCACCACCTGACTTCAAATAACCTACTCATACCTCTCAATGCGTTGCTTCACTTTCAAGCGTTTCAAAAGATAACTCCAATATCTGAGTACCCTAAAATGTTCAAGCTCCTTTTGCTTTTGGTATAAGTTCAATTTACCTCGAAGCCAGTACTTTTTTGCTAAGATTTCGTCAGTCTTAAGAACTAGAACTCCACTTTTTACGGGGATAGGTGTTCCTGCTTTTGTCTTGAAATCAAATCCAACGACAACGGGAACAAACTGAATCTTATCCTTGAAATAAAGTTGAAGTACTTTTTCGATTTCTGAAAGACGTAACCAGCTTGTTTCGCTGGGTATCATATTATCACGGTAAATCTCAAGGTTCCCATACTTGTTTCTAGGAAGAGTAAGTACACCTTCCTTAACAGATACTTTTTCCTTGATATAAGGACATGTCTGTTTGAAGCTGTAGAGATCTATAACATCTGGCACTTCATTTTTCAAATTCAACGCATGAACTCTTCTACGGTGTAGTGATCGTGACATCGTTGGTTTGGTGGTCTTTATTGGAGATCCTATCTCATCTGGTAAGACTGACCTTCCTAGTAATTTCCACTGTTGAATAGATTTACCAAAGACGAGTGAATTCTTGAAATAAAGTGGCTCTTTTGAACTTTGAGGAAGGTTTACGTATCCAATTATTTCGGCCTTTTCATCTATAACTTCATTGTAACGAAGTGTTGATTGAGTCACAATATTGGGGCTACGTTTTATTGCCATGAACGAGTTCGGAATAGAGTAAAGTGACAATGCTATGGACCTCAATGCGTCAAGTTCCTTGTTAATATCATCATTATAAGTGTGGTTCTTGTTGATTCCACGAAGAATAGATTGCATTAAAAGAGTTGATCTTCCTACTTCTGTTCTTAGATCTAATCTATTGAAGTATCTGTAACTTATATCCTTGATATATCTTGGGCTTGTGTCTATAATAAGTCCGTCTTCTTCAAATGCAAGTACTTGAGAAATTGGCGGCATCACATTCAAAGTATTTGAAATCGGTGCATATAAATTTGTATGGTTAGGCTGACAATGACCAGATCTTGATAGTCGGACGATTCTATCGTCTTCTTTATCGAAACAAATAGTCTCAATAATGAAAACTTCTTGATCATTTACGGGATTAATCAATTCGGTCCAAAAGTATGGATATAACAAGTCATTATCATTAGTTCTTTTTAACTTTTCTTTATCTAGCACAGGTTGCTCCTTTGTATTCTTACTTACAGGTAAGAGTGGTAAAGAGAATACTAGTCTTGCTCGAAGTCCTAAGCATCTAAGAATTGCTGTAAATATTTGAGCACCTGTGTCTCTATTGTGTTTAAATTTTTTTACTATAGATCTAAATTCATTTAATGTACTGATGGAGGCAGAAGTATTAGGATAATAGTCTTCGAAGTTCTTATTTTCGGGAAGGTATCCTAACACTCTTAGCCCATTCCCACTAAGTTTGTAATTAAGACGAAACCATTTGACTAAATACTTTAAAATGTAAACGAGAAGAACATCTAGTTCCAGGCTCAATGACTCTGAAGGCAGCTCTTTATATGTTTGTTGAAGTTTATTAAATCTTTTGAATTTCGATAGCAATTGTTTGGGTAGTAATTTCTTGAGCTTTTTAAGCACAAATGAATTACTTATGTATGAATTACGAATATGACCATGACAAAGGTAACTTACCATTGCCAAGTAATGAAGTGAAAGTCTTTTCTTTTTCAACAACATCAGCTGTTTACGTCTCTGTCTTCTAAGCTGCTGCTGCTCGTCTGGCTCATTATTTATGGTGAATGTAAAAGTATCGTTGGTAGGGATATCCTGTACGTCTTCCCATTCTATATCGCTACTTATATCAGACAGTTCAGACCTATCTTCAAACAACAGTTGTGACTGCCACGGATTGATTCGTGGTTTCTTATTTTGTGAGAATTGTTCGCTCATTGATTCGGTCAATTCATTTGTGTAAGATTTCAGCAATTTGGGACCACTCATCAATAAGTTTCCATTGATCCTCCAGAGCTGGTGCAGCATCGTGCCCGTACACCAGAAAATCATTGAATTTGGCGTATGCTACGTACTTTTTAACAGGTACAAGAATGGCATTTTCGGATTCTGTCAATTCTGTTGATGATTTGGTTTCGACCGATTCGGTTTTGTTCATTAAATATCCCGTCAATTCGTTCCCATTAAGTTTCACTCGATCCCCCACTAGTTTAAGACCTCGGAAATATGCCACTGGTTTTTCATCTCCCATGATTGTTTGAGTTGTTTTTGAAGGCGTGAAAAAATCTTCTGTGTTAGCCTCACCATTGTAAAGAATACGACAAGGTATCAAGTTAGCCTTGACTTCTGGTATATCGCCAGGAATTTCAATTGTATCTGACATGGTTAGTGAAAATTATTGACGCGTTAACCTCAATATGAGCATCTTCTCATACAAGTGTACGGGTTTTATTTTCAGCTGGAAAGACTCCGTACACCATATGGAAAACCAGGATATATGCCTAATGCATTGTGTGCTGAATTCACATGAACACAATGATATTTTGTAACCTGTGCTTGACGGTTGCAACATATCCGCCGACGGAATTTGGCAAAAACTTTCAGAATGGAGTAAATTTAATATTCCGCTGCAGGATCGTGCATCAGATTCACTTTCTAAAATAGGCGACACCACTAATTCCGCTCTCGTAATAGTGCTCTACGATTGAAAATTTTTTGGTTACTAACAATATTACGCCTTAAATTTGTGAAACTGTCTTTGCAAATGAGCCTGGGGCAATGGAACTTGCATTATTGCATGACATTGGGTCGGTACCTGTCCATTAAAGGGAACTTTTGTTTTCCGTTGAATCTCTAGGAATATTTCGTCAAAATTTTGCAGCATATCGGATGATAAGTCAAGGATATAAATATGAAGAGTTTGGAGCTTAATTTCAATTATTAACAATCAAACAATCCCTTTAGAATGATTCTTGGTCAAGAAAACCCATTAAAAATCGTCGATATCTCTTCAATTGATGAAGTCACTGGAAATGAACTTCTTGAAGCTGCAACTACGCAAGGATTCCTTTTCATTGAAGGTCACGGATTCAGTGAGGAAGAAGTTAAATATCTTTTTGATACTTCAAAGCAGTTTTTCTCTTTGCCTCAAGACTATAAACTGAAATATCCAATTGATAATTCTAATCATGGGTACACAGATTTTGGAGGAGAAAACTTAGACCCCCTGACTCAAAAAAAGGGTGACCCTAAAGAAGCTCTCAACTTTTGTGAAGTTGACTTCAACACTGGTAAGTCATCAAAGCCAATTCCAGACTGGTTTGATGAAGAACCTCACCGTCGTGAAATCATTGAAAGTGCTACAGTCAAATTATACGATTTATCAATTAAAATTCTTAGAATCCTTGCATTAGCCTTGAGAATTGAGCCTACTGAAGATGGTACTGAAGGTCTTGACTGGTTCACTAGTAGATATAGCCCAGATAAATCTTCTGGTTCTACCTTTCGTTTACTTCATTATCCAGGACAGAAATCAGTAAGTCCAGAAGCTGTCATCAGAGCAGGTGCACATACTGATTATGGATCTATGACATTATTGTTCCAACAAGAGAACCAAGAAGGTTTAGAAATCTACTCTCCCGTTGAAAAGAAATGGCAACCAGTTCCATTTGTTGCAAATGATGGCAGTAAATTTCCTGGTGAATCCGCACCAATTGTTGTTAATATCGCTGACCAACTTTCTTACTGGACAGGTGGACTTCTCAGATCTACTATTCACAGAGTGAAATTCCCAGCTAAAGTACAAGCTACTGGACAAGATCGTTATTCTATTGTGTTTTTCAGTCATCCAAATGATGCCACTTTACTTGAACCAGTACCTAGTAATATAGTAAGATCTATCAAAAATAGAGGTGCCAATAAAGCTAAAACTTATATCACTGCCAAAGAGCATTTGGATAGAAGATTAGCTGCTACTTATGGATGGGCTTAGTGTATGTGTGTAATGTTTTAATGTTTGATTTTTTAATAGTGTAACTGTAGAAGTTTTCGCAGCTTGAATATCGGCCCGCCGAAGCTGCAAAAATCGGTTTTGGGAATGTATACGCGAAAGGTTTAAAGTTATTTTTACTCTTATGTTTCACCTCAAACTCTAAATGGTAGTTGTACGTTTATTCTTGCAAATCTTTAATTTCAATAACTCTAATAAACTCTTATATTCTATTGAAATTTAGGTTGTAAATCTATTGTTCTAAAGGGTTTCTTAGATAAGCTAACTATATCGCCGCGCTTATCTCATCACCGATTTGAAGTCAGCGACAACTCCTTTTGTTTCAGATAATTATAACAAAGTCGATTTCATTTCTCTATTGAGTTCACATGACGGAAGACGAGATCAGATCACCAAGATTCATCCCCCTGGATTTTGAGCCTCAAATAGCTACAACTGCTTTAGGTGTTGTTGATATTATTCATGAACAAGAAAAGCGGAATTTTCGTCTTGGTGTCATATTCATAGTAATTGCAGTAGGAACATGGATGATTGGCTTAGAATTAGTCAATTATGTGTTCAAAGGTGGTGAATATGACAAACCTTTCTTTCTTGCCATGATAACAGGTGGATGTTTCTCGTTGAATTTAGTGCCTGAAATATTCAGTGGCATAAAGTATTTACTTTTCAACACTCCTAGATCTCCTCAAATGGACCCTAGAGAAACTACGCATTTACTTGGTCCAAATATTGAGTCTCCATCTTTAAATAAAGATTTACAAGATCAAATTGATAGTGATGCTCCACAAGAATTGAACCCTAGAGAAATAATTACCCTTGCTTTCCAATTATGTGTAGTTTATTATTCATATAATGTTTGCGCTGTATCAGCTCTTAAGTATACTTCAGCATCGAATTCTACTGTTCTTTCTTCAACTACTGCTATTCATACTCTTATCATTGGTTCATTTTTAAGTATTGACCATTTCACCATTAAGAAAATTTTTTGTGTGATTATAAGTTTAATGGGTGTTTTACTCATCAACTTAGGACAATCTACTCACGAAGATGATCTTGACGATGGAGGAAATGAATTTCAACCAAAGAATCCTCTATTTGGAAATGGTCTTGCATTATGTGCTGCATTCTTTTATGCTGTTTATTTAGTTACTATGAAAGTTAAATGTGGTACTGGTAATCGTTATACAAATGAAAGAAGACTTTTCGGTTATATGGGATTACTTACTTTTATGTGTGGTATCCCAATACTTTTCATTGTTCATCATCTTGATATTGAAAAATTCGAATTTCCTCCTCCATCAAACAAAATCTTAATATTTGTATTCATTAACTCAATATTTTCTTATATTTCTGATTTTGTTACCATCCTTGCTATGCTTTTAACTAGTCCTTTAATTACTTCTTTATCATTAACATCTTCAATTCCTATTTCCATTACTCTTGATTTTATAATTATTCATATTACTGGTGGGAAATCAATTTTTTCAAACTTATACGTTTATGCTTTAGGAGTTTTCAGTATACTTACATCAGTTATTCTTATCAATATTAATTTATCCAATGAAAATGAGCATATAGAAGATATTATTGAAGATGCTTTGGAAGATGCTATAAGACATGATGAAGTACTTTCACCTTTATTATCTCCATTAGTAGAAGCTCATTCAAAAACTAACTTAAACTCTCCTCGACTTTTAAGAAGTCTGAATCTTAAAGCATCGTTTTCTCCTCAAGTTAATAAACCACCACTTATTGCAAGACAAGTTTCTGGATTTAATCTTAATCAATCTAATGCATCAGATGCTCCAGTAACAAATGAAAATCATAATCAATTATACTCTCTTGATCAAGCAACTAGAGAAGAAGATGAAGCTGAATTGGTAGTTTATGGAGGTGTTAATCATAATTACTACGTTATTTCTTCGCCTAGACCATCAGGAAATGATAATTAATTGATGTTTTCATATTGGTCTCTATCTAAAGTATGTAAAGAAAATTTAGATACATATATATTAATCTCTATCTATACTTGTGTGTAAGGCATGTTCCTCAATAAATAATGATGAAAGGAATCCCATCAGTATAACAATACCACTAAAGATGAATGCACCTTTACAAGCAGTACCATAAGATTCCAAAATAGCTAAACGAGCTAATTCTGGTGCATGCTTTGAATAATTAGTATTCTTCAAAGCTTTGCCAATAATTTCTTCTGCTAATGGAAAATCATCAGAGAATAAACTGTGAATTGACTTATCAAGACGAGATTTCAATACGTTTTGGAAAATGGCAGTAGCAATTGAAACACCTAATGTTGAACCAGTAGCACGGAAAGTATATTGAATTGAAGTAGTACAAGCCTGAAATTTCATTGGAACGGCAGCAATCAATGATAATAAGGTAATAGTTAATAAAGATGCATAAGCAATACCACATGGAATAAAAAGGGTAAACTGACTGAATAATGAAATTTCTGGAGTAATAAAATTAATTCTAATCATACCAAAAATTGCCACTAATCCTGAAACAACTGCCAAAGTATAATATTTACCAGTTTTTTTCATGTAAACTCCAGCACCAACTGATCCAAAAGCAGTGGTGAATAAATTTGGAAGTAATCTTGTACCATTTTGAGTTGGAGTAAAATCCATAACTGATGTATAATACATTGGAATATAATACATGAATGTGAAAATACCCATAGTGTAAAACCAATTAGTAAGTGAGGAAGCTAAGATTGTTCTTTGACTTAACAAATGAATTGGGATAGTAGGTTCAGCAGCTACATAAGCTTCAGTATAAATAAATCCAGATAATAAAAATGCTGATATTACTACTAAGCCAATGAAAGTAGCTGAATCATAGGTAACTTCTCTACCACCAATTGATGCAGCAACTAAGATACACATTAAAGCACTTACCAAGAAGAACGCACCTTGGAAATCAACTCTTTTTAATTTATCTTTAAATTCTGATCCATGAGCTCCCAAACCAGGAGAGCCTTCAGGAAGAGTTAAATTCCACCAAATTGATAAACCAACAATAGCTGCAAGTGGAACTTGTAATGAGAAAACAGCTTTCCAACCAAGTTGATCTGCAATAATTCCTCCTAAAAATCCACCACATGCTGCACCAACTCCATAAAATATATTAGCAATACCTTGATAAACACCTCTATCACGTAAAGGTACAAGATCCGATAAGGTAATTGTACCTAGCACGGTTAAACCAGCACCAATACCAGTAATAAATCTACCCAAAATTAAAATAAATAAAGAATCAGTAACACACATTGCATTACCAACTCCGAAAAAAATACTACACATGATTAACAATTGTTTTCTTCCGAAAATATCAGAAAGTTTTCCATAAAGAGGTTGGAAAGCTGCACATGAAAGAAGGTAAGCAGTTGCAATCCAAGAGATATTATTAACAGCATTTAAATCTGATGCAATCTCTGAAAGAAGTGTAGTAACAACTGTAGTATCTAAAGCAGATAAAAATGATGCCATCATAAGAGATGAGATCACAGTATATAATTTGGCTTTAGGTAAAGCATATCCAGCAAAAGGATCAATTGGTTCTTCTGATACTGAAGTATTATTCTTAGTTGTTGAACCATAAGTTTGAGGATTGGAAAATTCACTATTAATTAAACCTTCCTCTTCTGCTAATTCTCCCGCGATAAGACCAGGCCCTCCGGCTGAACTATCTTGTATGATATTAGGAGAAAGATGGAAATGTTCACTTTTACTTCCTGTCATTATTGAGTTATCAATTTTTAGGGGAATACACAGTTATATAGTTTAATAAGCGGTTATTGCGTTATCGGGCCGTAGGAGCATTTTCCGCTCAGTTCCGCATTGGGCTAATCGGAGTCAGCGCGAAAAAAGCATTTGTGTCTAACTGAATTAGGCAAGTTAGCGCAGTTAAATTGAAATTTTTCCGTATCTTAGTTGCACAATATCAATTATCTAGGGCATTTAAGAGTACGAGTTAATTTAAAAAATTATGATTCTGCCCAGGATCGAACTGGGGACCTTTCGCGTGTTAGGCGAATGTTATAACCTACTAAACCACAGAACCGTAACTGCATATAATGTCGATTCAAATCTTGCACCCAATCTTGAAGTTTTTGGCATGAATGGGAGTCTGCTGATCTGATTCACCAGAGTAAATGGTATTATAGGAACTTGGCAGTATTTTTGACCAGCATGTGTTGGTTCACATGCATTTCTGGAAGATTTTTGTAAGGATCAAGAGTAAACTGGCGTTTATATCATTTACTCTGAATAATTTACTTAACTCCGATTTAGATCGAACTTATCAAAACAATCGAAATCCATAACATAATTCTCCCGATGAAAAGAATTTCAAGTTTATTGTTGTTGTAGGGTTGTAAGCATAAAGTAATTTTTCAAAAATCAAATTTTTCGATAAAATGACAAAAATGGCAGATTGCAACCAATGACCAAAAATAATCATGCATTCTAAAAGAGGAAATACACATTTTGAGCTTTAGGTTTATTTGATCCCAATCCAAAATGCCTATCGTCTAATTATTGCAATTACATTCGAATAAGTAATTTTCGTATCTTCTTACAGAGTTGGGACTGACAAATATGGCTGCAAATTACCCAAATCATCTTACCAAGGCATATTTGTTCTAGACAAGCACATTAGGTATTTGAATCACTATACGCATTAAGGCATCTAGACACTAATAAATCCTAATTACAGGACCGTTTCAGTTACACACGCCAAAGATTTTTAAGGACCACATCATCAAGCGGACCGTGGAAATCTTTTTTTGGCAACAATTGTCGTGAATATCGTCGATGCTGAAATATGCACTCCGGATGACAATCGGGTACTCCACACTTTAATAATCGGCTTGGGAAAACTTGACCCGAAACAAAAACCTATCGTCAACTACAGTTGTATTGATCATTACGCAGTCATTGATCACCTCCAGTAGGATTTTGAAGTCTTGTAGTTTTTTCCATAATTTTTCGTAGTCCGTACTCAGCACATGCTTCCGAAAGTGGAGTAGCGTGCAACAAGGCTCAATAGTCTCATATGTAATTTTCACAGTATGCGGCCCACGGTTACAAAATCCTAAGCTTCCGCTGTCATATTTATTGAAAACTTATTGTAAAACAAAGGAAACTGCTAATTGTTATTAGAAATTTCAACCATGGAGACATTAGAGATTCACTCAAAAGACTTTCTAGTTAAATGGGTTCATGCTGGTGATAATACTGTTATCGACTGGCAAGTTAAACCATTGAAGAAATCAATACATTTCAGTATTTATCGACAAAATAATCTCGTTGCAAGACAAGGATCTGAAAAATCATTGGACAATATATCACCGGGAGAACTGGCACCTCCAAATTCACTGATTTCAGAAAATGAAAGTTCAAATGGCTCTTTAACTCCTCCAACTCTTAGAGCTAATAGATTACGTTCAAGTTCAGTTGCCTCAGTTCATAAAATTACTGATCTGAATTCAAGCATGTATAAAACAAAATCAAGATCAAGTACTTTTTCATCTCATTTAAATAGCTCGAATCTTTCCTTGGTTAAAGATTATTATAAACTTATTCCTGATGAATTAGTTCATGGTAAATTTCAAGTTTCAAAAAGTGGAATGTATGCTTTTGTATTCGATAATTCTTTTTCGAAAACTATAGGTAAAAAAGTCCTTTTCAGTAGTAAAATCATTTCTGTTTCCGAGATTCCTTCTCCAAATATATCAATTCCTGATTCTAATGGTCACGCTAATAACCAAATTACATCTCGAGATAATTTACCTACCAGTGCAATCAAGAATGAATCTGAACTGTCTACTAATATTTTAAGACCCAAGAATGGTGAACTTTTACAAGGTGTTTTACTAAAGAGAAGAAGAAAGAAGTTACAAGGTTTTGTTAAAAGGTTCTTCATCCTTAATTATAAATATGGTACATTATCGTATTTTAGAACAAACGATAACAAACTTCGAGGACAAATGCCAATTATCCACTCAATTGTCTCTGCTAACATGAAATCTAGAGAAATAATCATAGATTCAGGTATGGAAGTTTGGAATTTAAAAGCTTCAAATATTGATGACTTCAATGAATGGGTTAAAGCATTTAATGAAATTAAAAAATCAATTTATGAATCTATACCTCAAACAGAAGAGGAAGTGTTTGACGTCGAAGATTCTCCTTCAAATAATTCTTTGGTAACACTGCTTGAAGCAATATCTGCTAAACTCGATCGATTGAAATTAGAGACAACTAGTGCATCTCCAAATGCTTTGGCCAACAGAATTAATGGAATTTCAAGTGATGTTGCAGCTTTGATAAATCAACTTATACCATCAAATAAAGCTGATAATGCATCAATATTATCTGGGAATGAATTTTATGATGCTAAAGATTATATTGATGCTGCAAACTCCGGGGTGGTTTTACTTGGACCTCAATTGGCTCAGCCTAAGAGTATTGCTGCTGCAATTTCTGATTACGATGATGATGATGATGACGACGATGATGATGATAACGATGATCAAGTGGATGTTTCCTCTTCTTCATCATCCGAATCAGATACTGATGAAGGTCCAAGTTTACTTACAGAAAAAGATACTTCTGTGGGTCATTCAAATCTGAGCGATAGTCTCTACCCACTACCACATGAACCAGTACATCGTGAGTTTGATATCCCTATTTGTACTCACGAACCGCCTAGTATTTTAGGATTTGTTCGTAAGAATGTTGGTAAAGATTTAAGCTCAATTGCCATGCCAGTTGATATGAATGAGCCAGTTACTATTTTACAAAAATACGCAGAATCAATGGAATATTGTGATCTTATTAATAATGCACTTCTGACAGAATTCTTTGATGAATCAGGAGAGAAAATTCTTAGAATTGCAGCATTTGCTGTAAGTTATTTATCAAGTATGAGAATGAAGGCAAGAAATTCTCGTAAACCTTTTAATCCATTACTTGGTGAAACATTTGAACTTGTACGTGAAGATTTCGGTATAAGGTTGATAAGTGAGAAAGTATCTCATAGACCTCTTGTATTTGCAATGTATGTCGAATCTGATCAATGGACTTTAAGTTTTAGTCCAGCACCTACTCAAAAATTTTGGGGTAAAAATGCTGAGATTAGTACTAAAGGTACTGTCAAATTACTTATAAAAAGTACTGGTGAATTATTTACTTGGACTCAACCAAATAATCTTTTGAAAAATATCATTGCCGGTGAAAAGTATACTGAACCATCATCAAATATGACAATTAAATCAAGTTCTGGACAAAAAGCAGTAATCGAATTTGCTAAAGGTGGTATGTTTAGTGGAAGATCGGAAGATTTAAAAATTACTGCATTTGATTCATCAAAAAATCAATTACCTTATTCAGTGATTGGTAAATGGACAGAATCATTAACTTTGAAAACTAATACAACCGAAAAATTGATTTGGACAGTTGGTGAATTACTTCCTGAATCAGAAAAGAAGTTTGGATTTACAAAATTCGCTGGAACTCTTAACAAAATTAGTGATATGGAAAAGGGTAAAATACCTCCAACCGATTCTAGAACAAGACCCGATATTAAAGTTTATGAAAATGGTGATATTTCTCAAGCTGAATTATTGAAAAATAAGTTAGAAGATGGACAAAGAGAAAGAAGGAAAATTACAGAGACTTCAGGTAAAACTCATAAACCAACTTTTTTTCATCAAATTGGTGGAACTACACCTGATTCTGGTGAATGGGTCTATACGCCAGGTGAACTTAGTTACTGGGACAGAAGAAAAAATCAAAATTGGGAAGGATTACCTACTATGTGGTAATCATCAACCTGTATTGTTATATCATTATATATATTTGTTTCGTTAATTTCACTATTGCATTATAATTTTAAGTTTAAACGTTCTTCTGAATTACTTGTTGGTAAATCAAAAAAGTCAGGTTCCATATCTGAACTTGCAAGACCAAACCCATTGACATTAGTATTAAGTAAATTACTACTTCTATTCTTGAAAAGTAAAAATTGTAATTGCTTTCTCAAACTATTAACTATTACTCTTTGTAAACTCAAATCATCTTTCATCATAAAATTATCATTAACCAATCCATTCATAATATTTTGTCGTTCACTGACTGATGTAGTTTCACGATCTATAAATGGTAGGATTTTCTCTTCAATTTCATACTTTAATCTATCTAACTCATAAGTGAAATATATGAGTTTATTATCACCAACAGCACTAAATTTATTTATTTCTTCAATTGGTTCACTATAACCTAAATTTGTGACTTTACCTTGAATCACTGAATCAAGAATTTTATTAATTTGTTTTTGTAAAAACGAATTATCACTTGATAAATTATCTAACTTATCATTTAATTGTTCAAAATATGGTAGTACAGCATTAAGTTGACAATTATTTTGTTGAAGATGAATCTCTAAAGCTGTTTGACTATTTCCTATCCAAGTACAACCAATTTTATTTGCTGGGCATTTAAGATTTCCAATTTTTGAACAGTTTTCTTCGTGTGTAATTAAATGCTTTTTAGGTATCATGTCATTGGAACATAATTGACATGTTTGATAATTGAAAATACATTCCTCATCAAGATGACTCTGTTTCGATATGTCAGTGATGTTTGTACTGCAAAATTCACACATATAAAGTTTATGAAGACATTCTTGTTTTTGATTATTATTTTTAAATCTTCTCTCCACAACAAGGTTACATACCTCATCATCTCTTTCACCGTCACATATTATCCCCGTATGACCGCAATCTATATTTACATGATGTTCTAATTCCCATCGACATCCCCACCATTCGCATCCACGATCTTGATTTAAACAATATACTTTGAGGTCATCGATCAAATTTGTTACAATCAAAGGAGTTGGAAATAGATCATTAGCGTTATTTGAATCTAATGGAGTCCTATCCAAGGGACATGATCCTGTCAATGGGTCCGTAGTATCTCTTGACATTTTAAAGCATTCAAAAATACATTCTTTACAAAATGTATGACCACAAACGGTCGTAAGAGGTTGTATGAATGGCTGCTGACATATCGGACAGTTTAAATGATCAGTAGAACTTTTATACTTAACATTTCTGAAATCTGGTTTAGTTATAGGATCTTTAAGAAGGTCATAGCCGGGTTTTAATGATATTTCAATATCGTACTCCGGAGCTTCAGAAAGCTCGAGAGATTCCGAACGTGACTCTAGACTAATCTTATTGGTCAAATCTATTATCTGATCTTCTTCTGCCATTGCAAGCAGTTCCAATAAGTTTACAAATGAAGAGGAAGATTAAGTATGTTTAACTTCCCCAGGTCTAGCTCGGCACTAAACCCCGATAAAATGTGAGGACACACGACTTGCATATTTGCTGCAAAAAGTATAAGGTAGATAGTTTGTATAGTTTATATAATCTATATAAATGGAATGGCTGAACCATCACCTCTAAGGTCAGATCCACCAACATGAAGCTGTTGAGAATCTGTAGATAAATTTTGAATTATTTGAGCTCTTCCAAATGAATTTCTTTCAAATTCAGTTACTAACTCAACAGTATGTCCTAAATCCTCTAATGATTTCTTTACTAAAGGTGTAATACCTTCTTCTAATTGAACTAATGTCACGGCCGTAGACACTGGTCCACCACCACCTCTGCCTTTATCAGATTCAGGATCCTCTGAGCTGAGACAAATTCTTGGACAATCAAGTGATTGTTGAGGATTTAAATTGAAAAGAGTAAGATTTAAAAAGTGAATAACATGTCCAACTGGTTGAATAAATCCACCCATATTACCGTAAGAAATTTTGAAATTATCTTGAAGATCAGTAACCATGGCTGGAATAATGGTATGATAAGGTCTTTTACCTCCTTCAAGACAATTATTTTGACCAGGAGATAAATTAAAATTTGATCCTCTGTTACCTAAACAGAATCCAAATTCAGGGACTATAATTCCTGAACCAAATCCATAAAAGACCGAGTTAATGAAAGAGCACGCATTTCCTTCAGGGTCGGTAACTGATAAATAAACAGTATCTGATCTATATTTAGGTCCCGGTACGGTGTGTTTGATTGTATCGAGATCAATAATCTTATCGGTACTAAAAAGTTTTGCTCTCAGTTGTAAATATTCCTTGCTTAATATTTTATCAACAGGAACTTTATCAAATGAAGGATCAGCAACATATTCGTCTGCATCATTAAATGCTAATTTAAGAGATTCAATTAAAACATGAAGGTATTCAGTTGAATTGAGCTCTAATTTATATAAATCAATTTTTCCTAGTTCGTGAAGTTCTCTAATGATTCCTAAAGCGATAAGAACCACTAGTCCTTGACCGTTAGGTGGAATTTCCCAAACTTTATATTCTCCAAATTCTAATGATATTGGATTAACAAAAGTTGATGTATGAGAAATCAAGTCCTGTTTAACAAGTTTATGATTCCTTTCAGATGTAGTCTTTACAATTGCATTAGCAATTGGACCATCATAAAAAGCTTTTTTACCATCTTTAGCAATTAATTTCAAAGCTTTTGCCAATGGTTTATTACGAATAAATTCACCTTGCTTAGGAGCTTTCCCATTTAAAAGTAATGGATTATCTAAAGGATCAATATTCGGATTTTGTTTGATTAACTTTGTCTCACAATTTCCCCAAATGTAAGCTGCTATTTCATGAACTCCAAACCCATTATCAGCTAATTCAATAGCTGGTTGAAGGATTTGTTCAAAAGTGACATTACCTGACCCCCACAGTTCAAAAGCATCAACCCAGCCAGCAATTGCACCAGGAACTGTTACTGACATGACTGAATTTTTTGGAATTCTTTTGATTGGATCACCATTATTTTCAAGGTCGAAAACATCTTGAATAGTAATATTTTTAGCAGATCTTCCACATCCATTCAATCCAAGAACCTTATTTGTAGATTTTTCATGTAATAAAGCAAAGCAATCACCACCAATTCCAGTTGATGTTGGCTCTACTACACATAATACAGCAGAAGTTGCAATTGCAGCATCAACTGCGTTACCGCCCTGAGAGAGGATTCGAATTCCAGCAGCTGATGCTAATGGTTGTGAAGATGCTACAATTCCCTTGGTGGAGTAGACTGGTGATCTTCTGGATGGGAACTTAATGTAAGACATGGTTTAAAATTTAAAAGATCTCGTAATTTTAATTAGAAGATCAAATATAAAACTTTAGATAGGTGAATATTTCCAGGTTATTTAAGCCGCTTAATTCGAACCGATAAGAGCGGAATTTGATTTGGCACCCGCCACAATTAACTGCAAGTTGAAATCACATAAAATCGAACAAATCAAACATCCGTAAGACAATGAGAATGGAAATACCGATCTAACCTGATCTTGAAACCTTCAAAATCTTTTAGATTAAGTGATTTTTAATTGTAGACCTTTTAGCCGTAGATGTACGCTAACGCGATATAATTATTTTTCATCTACAAAGCTACACATACAAAATGTCACGAACACCAGAAGATTTAAATGAATATGAAGACGATGATAGAGATGAACCATTTGAAGAAAACACCCATGATCTAGAAGCTGCTAAAAATGTCCTACGAGCAATTCTTTCTAGACATACGAAATATCAATCAATTCGTAGGGAACACCTTACTCAGGCCCTTCCCGAAATGGGGACTGTTCCTCGAGGTTATGTAGATAAAATCTTAAAGATAGTGAATATCGACTTAGAAGAAATCTTTGGTTATAAACTTGTACAATTACCCTTGAAAAATGGCGGTAAAAAGAAGACGTCTGTGACGTATGGATTAATATCAAGTCTTGATGATGAATCAAAACGAATACTCAAAACTCTTTATCAAGATAAGAGTATGGTTCATATTAACAACGATAGAAATACCAACGATGATCAATTCTATATACCACGATATAGTAAAACAGATACTCCTTTAAGTAATCATGATCTCATAAAGCTTGGAATCATGTCACTAGTTATTTGTGTGATAATAATATCTGAAAATCATATAAGTGATGAAGAGTTGGCTAATGTAATGAAAAGTTTTGGAATATCACCAAAATCCAACCATACAATCCCTAATTTAAGTATAAGTTTAGAAGAGTTTCTTGGTGATTTAGTTAAAAAAGATTACTTACAAATTATTGATAAGCAATACTACAGTTTAGGTACGAGGGCATTAACTGAATTTAGTCCCAAATCGGTGCTATTATTCATTGAAAACATTTACGGAGACTCGTTTGATATTGATACTCGAAATCGTACGATTTGTACGATTCAAAGGTGTTTTGAAAATGAAGAGGCAAAATTAATAGAAGCAGAAGCTCAAGCTCAAGCTCAAGCTCAAGCTCAGGATCAAGCTCAAGATCAAGATCAGGCACATCCAGAAGCAAATGATCACGCACAATCACAACCGCAATCAGATCAAGTAAGTCAGCATGATCATTCACATCAGCAACTTGAACATTCAAGTTCTCAAACTCCCCAACCTTCACATGATTCTGACATCAGCACTATACGAGCATCGCGTCGTAAACGTCGTAGAGTTTGAGATGAGCCTACATGACTTCAATTAATTGAAATATTATTGTCTTGATCAGGCATGTCGAACTATTTCCAACATGACGAAATTATTTGTAACATGGTAATTAATTCAATTGTCACCCCTCAACGACGTGATAGCGTATGGCCTTTTTCATATGCGGTGGGGCAATTCCGCGTGTGATTTTGGACAAAAAAATCATGTTCTCGCTAGTCCGAAGGTGGAAATCAAATACGTTAACTACTTGCCATATAGTTCTTTTACTAAAGTATTAAAATATATAATTTCGGAGATTATCCAATTTATTTAAACTGTTATAAGTTAATTATTCAAGACTTTTAAACTTATAAATTAACTTTTCCAGTGATAAAATTAATAATCTATAGTTTATCTCGTATAACTTAATCTACTGATTTAAATTTTCAAATTTTAATATCTTCTTTTTTTTTTAATTTCAATCTTTTAAAATGGCTTTAGATACTTTAGATTATTCAGTTATGGTAGCTTTGGCTTTGGCTATGCTTGCTTATTTTGGTAAAAGCACTTTCTTCCCTTCTGATGGTACTTCTGCAGGTTTTGTGGCTAATTCTCCTGGTGAATCATCAAGAGATATAGTAGAAACTTTAAAGAATAATAATAAAAATACTGTTGTTTTCTTTGGTTCTCAAACTGGTACTGCTGAAGATTATGCTTCCAAACTTGCAAAAGAATTAAGTTCAAAATTTGGTTTGAAAGTTATTATCGCTGATTTAGCTGATTATGATTTTGATAATTTAAGTGAAATTAGTGAAGATATTTTAGCTTTCTTTTTAATGGCCACTTATGGTGAAGGTGAACCAACTGATAGTGCCGTAGATTTCATTAATTATTTAGATAATGAAGCTGATGATCTTTCAAGTTTACGCTATTCCGTCTTCGGATTAGGTAATTCAACTTATGAATTTTATAATTTTATGGGTAAAAAAGTTAATGATAGATTAGAGGAATTAGGAGCTAAAAGATTTGCTGAATTCGGTCAAGGTGATGATGGTAATGGAACTATGGATGAAGATTATTTGTCTTGGAAAGATAGTCTTCTTGATACTTTGAAAAATACTATGAATTTTGAAGAACATGAATCTGTTTATCAACCAGTATTACAATTAACTGAAGTTGATTCTTTGGAAGTTGATGAAGATGAAGTATCTTATGGTGAACCAAGTAAAGCTTATATTAGTAAAGTTGAAACTGATTTAACTAGAGGTCCTTTCGATCATACTCATCCTTACCTCTCTAAGATTACTCATACCAAAGAATTATTTAATTCAAAGAATAGATCTTGTGTACATGCTGAATTTGATTTAACCAACACTAACTTAAGATATAGTACCGGTGATCATATAGCTATATGGCCTTCTAATAATAATGAAAATGTTACTAACTTCTTAAAAGCTTTCGGTCTTGAAAGTAAAGTTGATTCAGTTTTCACTTTAAAAGCTTTAGATACTACTGTTCATATCCCATTCCATACACCAATCACTTATGGTGCAGTTATTAGACATCATCTTGAAATTTCTGGTGCAATTTCAAGACAATCTTTATTATCAGTTGCTCAATTTGCACCAAGTCAAAGTGTTAAGGATGAAACTATAAAGATTGGTAATGACAAGCAATTATTTGCTGATGAAATTACTCATAAATATTTCAACTTTGCTGATGCTTTATTATACTTATCAAATGGTGAACCATGGAAAGATGTACCATTTGAATTCTTGATTGAAAGTGTTGCTCATTTACAACCTCGTTATTATTCAATTTCTTCTTCTTCATTATCTGATAAGACATCAGTTCATGTTACTGCTGTTGTTGAAGCTGAAACTCATGGTAATCAATTAACTACTGGGGTTGTAACCAATTTATTGAAAAATATTGAAATTGAACAAAATAACTCGAGCTCTAAACCTGTTGTCACTTATGATTTAAAGGGTCCAAGAAATAAATTTTCAAATTTTAAATTACCAGTTCATATTAGAAGATCTACTTTCAAATTACCAACTAATCCTTCAACTCCTGTCATTTTAATTGGTCCAGGTACTGGTATAGCACCAATGAGAGGATTTATTAGAGAAAGAGTTGCTTTAAAGAAGAATTCTGTTGGTGGTGATGTTAAAATTGGTACTACTGTATTACTTTATGGATGTAGAAATGAAGAAGAAGATTTTCTTTACAAAGATGAATGGCCTGAATATGCTAAAGTATTAGGTGAATCATTTGATTTTGACGTTGCCTTTTCAAGAAAAGATCCTTCAAAGAAAGTTTATGTTCAACATAAAATTTTAGAAAGATCGAAGCAAATTAACAAATTATTAGAAGAAGGTGCATTTATTTACGTTTGTGGAGATGCTTCAAAAATGGCAAGAGATGTTCAAAATACCATTATTCTGATTGTTAGTAAAGAAAGAAATGTTTCAGAAGAAAGAGCATCTGAAATTGTAAGATCATGGAAAGTTCAAAATAGATATCAAGAGGATGTTTGGTAATTTTATCATTAAAGTTTCAAACGATTAATAAAGTAAAAGTGCTAATTAAAATTATACAAAGATATATAAACAATAGAATGTGTACAAGTAAATTAATTGTGTCTATGGATGCTAGAAATGAATCAAGTCTCTAAATTAGAGGAATTTTTCTTCTTAATACAATATCTCCAATCTTTATTAGAAGAATTATAAATTGATTGTAATTTTTCTTCGATATCAAGCCAATGTCTGTATTTTAATTTGGATTTCAAATCCAAATCATAAATATTGCAAGTAATTAGAAAAATTCCATAACCTTCAACATCTACCAAATTATTTATATTATTATGACTATTATGAATATTATTATTCTTATCATATTTTTCGAATTTAATAAATAATCCCACATCTCTAAGAGTCATTACTAGAGATAAATTTTGCAGTACATCACTTGCTGAACTTAAATTTTTAATTAAATCATTTTTATTATTAATTCTTTGATATTCTTTTAATTTTTGAAAAACACTATTTGGATTACTTAGGAATATCCTAAATAATTTTTTTAAAGGAAATTTATTAGTTACTTCAACTGATTCTAAAACAGATGAAGGAATTTCAGAGAATATATCATCAATACCTTGATCAAAAGTTTCAGGATATAGTAAATCAAGAGGACAAAAATGACGAGGGAAACCTCTATAAATATTTAACAGACAAGTTCGACAATAATTTGATGAACTATTATCATAAAGCCATTTTGGTTTTATTTCGAAAATGACAGAATTTACTTTTTGAATTGAATTGATATCATTATTTGTAGGTAAATCATTATCAATATATAATTGACAATTTTTTGATAGAAATTGTTTTGTATAATTACCATCTAAAATATTTGGAATTAATAAACCATATCTTTCATTTAACATTAATTTATTACCTTTATTATCTAGTTCATTAACAAAATCCATTGTTAAAACAATTAATTGAATATCAATAATTTGTTGTGGGAATAAATGTTTGCATTTTAATTCAATAAAATCATATAATTCACAAGTTGAAATATATTGATCATTTTCTTTTAATAATCGAACTCTTAATAATTTATGCCTTAAATAATCATTGGTACCAATATATTTAAATAAAATATTTGCATTTCCTTTAGCAAAATATATCCACTCATTAGGGGAAGTTATTTTAGATATTTCCATATCAGACTCATAGGAATTAAAGCTAAACAGTTCAATTAAAACGATTTAAATATAAAGAATTAAAATAAAATACAACAAACCCCAACCAAACAATATTTTTATAATTTAAAGAGAAATTAAAATAAATCAATTAAAATGCTATAAATTTTAACTAACAAAAATTAAATATTATTTGGCAAAAAATTAACTGAATGAGGGTCGAACTTAAAAAATGTTACTGTTTCCGGTACAATTTTTAACAATCGAATATCTACCAATTACCATTAATTTTTTATTTGTAAAAAATTATTGATAAAAGCTGTTGCTATAATCGCAAGAATGATTAGGTATAAGTTTCCTTCTTTCTTGTTAATTTATACCGTTAATATACACTTGCTATACCTCCTACATTGGTGCGGTATCAATCGTGTGAGTAAGGCGGGACCTCACTGTCTAGTACCAGGTTCGGCCGGCCCACGCCATTTTGCTCGCTAGCCCCTCCTCCTCCAGGTGACTCGGGGACTCCAGCACATTTCCGCTCCGGGTTGATCCTAGCTTGTTGACAAGACAATAAGTACAATCTTTGATTTCTCGATGACCGAAACTACTAGAACGTTAATTGATTTAAAATAGGGTATAAATATGTTTAAAACCGTTAAATTTTCATTCAAATCCTCGACACCTCTAGTTACCTGATTTAGTCTCGTTCAGGTCCGACGTGCCGTGCCAACTTCTGATGTCTCAGGCGGGACATTGCTAGTTTCATCATGATAAATCAGTATAGTAATTTAAAAGTTTCATGGGTTAAATATAGTAACTTTAACAAGTACAAGTTGTTTGATAATCAAAATTTTTGCAACAGTTAGTGAGACAATTTCCTCTCATGCAAGCAGCTGCAGCCAATGTGGAATAAATGGTTTTTTTGCAACAAAAATCCATAAATTAAATAAATTGCGTAGATTTTGCATCAATGTTTGAAAATTATCACTTTTTCAATTTTACTTTGAAATTGGTGTCGTGTGTGTTTAGGAAGCGTGGTAAGATCTAACGAAGAAAGAAAAGAAGGTTTCTTCCTAGACGGGATTTAAGGTTTACGAGACGTTGAAAAGCAACAAATCTGGGGTTCCCTCGTTGAGACCTTCCTTGATCTCTTCTAACTCATTTTCTACTCTAATTAAATGACTCGTATACTGACTATCTAGACCTATATATCTGATCTATTTCCGACTTTGAAAAGATTCTATTATTAGAAACCACACTAATATTTCGTACTAAAATCTTGCCCGGACCCATCATTTTTAAATATATTGGTCTTCTCTTGGCAAGAAATACGATCATATTTACTCTTAAAAACTCGTATGCTCTACGGAAATATTCACCTGCTATAGATGCATATTTTCTATATTCTATCATCACCTCATTTTGCTGTTGTACGGAAATTGAATCTTTGATCTGTTTAACATACTTTTTCACTGTTATTGCTACCACTTCTGGTATAGGTACTTTTATTCTTTTAATTATATTTAAACCACTGTAGATCCATGATGGAATTGAATCAACTACTCGGGTAGTATTTTTCAAGATTTGTGGCTGCATATTGGGTATAGTTGATGCAATTAAACTATTAGGATTTACAATCATAGTTTCACCGGCTTGAAGCTCTATATTGAAAAGTTGATTACTTGCAGTAACCACTATAGTTCCTTTACCAGTACTTTTCACTGAACTTGCCTTTTCAAATATTGAAACTAGTTTTAATTGCATATCGAATCCCGTCCATGCAATTATATTACGATCATTTAAAATCACCCATTCTTCTTTAGAATTTTCAATGTTTAATACGCTGTAGTTTTTCACTGATCCCTGTTTACCACTAGTAGTCCCACTTATAACCAAAGATATTGGCGCTTTAGTGTATATTTCTTGATATTCAGTTTTTTCACTCAAGATCTTAGCCTCTGTGGAAACCTGGTCTAAGTCACCGTTTATTGCCACCAACGATCCATTTCTGAGATTAAGAGTAGACGATTGAGGTACTTTAATATTAAGAAGATGACTTGGTTGACCTAATGGTTGAAATTGTGGTAATTCAATAAATGGACCTCTTCCAGTACCTGTAGGTAATTGATCTTTAGAAAGTTCAGCGATTGTGGAATTATGACGAATCTTCAACAAATTTAGCCTTGATTGGCATAGTAGTGTTCTTTTTAAAGGAAACATTTTGGGAAGTGAAAAAGTATGGTTTGTGAAAATGTTGATAATTCTAAAGGTATTTTTCACCTGCGAATCGGATATCGAGAATTGTATTCGATTAAAGATGTTGAAATACACGTTTGACACGGAATCGAGAAACTGAATGAATGGAGGTGCTTAAAAGTTCAAGGTAATTCTAATAAGTTGGATTCTACATTCTACATCATTTTTATTGTTGTTTTTGGATATGCCGTTTACTAATTTTATGTACTAATTTTTCAAGACATATTCTTGAAGCCATTCATCAGTTTCAGATATTTCATTGCAATAAACATCACTTATTAAATCTTTATCAAATTTATTAGCAATTTTAACTAATTTGACAAATAAAGACCATAATTCAAAACCTTGTTTCATATCATCAATAAATTGTGATGATTTAATGCTATTAATACCATTAACATTTATGTTAAATGAACTATTACTAATTTGAAAAACTGTATTCAATACATGTTCTTTACTTTTTTTAACCACATCATCTCCATTTGATCCTTGAGATTTTTTTAATTTTAAAGCATATTCTAAATAAATTTCTGTAATTACACCTAATAAAGTATTATTAACATCTTTATAAAATGGTATTTCTTTAATAAGTGAATACCATTGTTCTTTTGTTGTAAAATTTATTTTAATATTATTATGCTCTTGTTTAACAATAAAATCTGTCATTGTGGTTTGTAAACTGTTACTCAAATTTACTTGAATAAATTTTAAATGACTTCTAAAATTTAGTAAAGCTCTTGAGATTGGACCTTGATAATTTATTGGATGAATATTAAATTTATGAATTGATAAAATTCTTGAAACTAATGAAATTTTATTTAAATCTTCTGATGGTAATGAAATATCTTCTTTACTTGGTTCTTTAAAAAATTTTGGAACACTTGAATATGATTTATTTGTTTCATTTAATTTAAGACATTTTGATCTTATTAACATAAATAAAATTATAAGTTCTTGCATAAACTTTTCATTTAATTTTGATTTATTTTCAATTGAAAATTGTTTAAAAATTAATCCAAACAGGGTAAGTTTAAAAGTTTTATTATCAATAATTCCTAATAAAAATAATGATCTTAATAATGCAGTTGATATTATATCTTTATTAGTTTTAATATTTTGTGGTGAAATACCATCAGGTTTATATTCTTCATTTAATTTTGAAAAAAAATCAATTAAAGAAAATGATTTATTATCATTTGAACAATCAAATAAATAATTAATTTTCCTACTTGTTGGAGGAGTTAAACGATTATTAAGTTCTATAATTTCATCTTTAAACCAATAATTTACTTTAACTTTTTTAACTTGATAATATCTTGCTAATAATTGAGTTAATAAATTAAGTTGATTATCAGTTACTTCATTAAAATAATTTGAAGTAACAAGTTTTTTATAACTATCACTTAATCCACTTTCTGATGGAGGTCTAACATTATATTTACCATGCGTTATAGCACCAAGTAATTCTAATGGTATTAAACCAATTGATTGATAAAAATAAAATTCTGCTGGTAATCTTTGAGAAATAAAATTATGAATATCATTTGGAATTTTAACTTTGACATCAGAATCTTTAGAATTTTCAATTGATAGTAAATCATTTTTATCAATTTTACCTAATTTTGACATTTCAACTGAATATAATTGAATTTCACCATTTAAATTTAAAACTGGCATAAATTTAATAGCTGAAAGACCTTGATAATATAATTCTAAAGATTTTGAATCATTTAAACTTGCAATATAACCATATAAATCAGTTGCATTTGAATTAAAAGAATTATATTGAAAAACAATATCTAAACCTAATTTAAAATAACTTAATTGAGGATAAGGTTGAATTGGATTTGGTTTTGGTAAAGGAGGAAAATTTGGGAAAGTTATTGGTTGAATTGCACAACCAACCATAATACTTAAATCAAAAAATTGTCTTTCAGATAAACCTAATTCTGATAAAATTTTATTTTTATCAACAAATCTAAAATCTTTTGATTGAAATTCCATACCAAGAATAAAACGATCAACGTTTGTTAAAAGTAAATCAGTTGAACCATAAATTGAATCAATTAAATTATTATTATATAAATAAGATAATTGAAATGATGAATCATATGGACTTACAATATAATCAATATCATTTTCAATAAATTCTGTAATTAAATCATGAATCATTGGGAAAATTGGTAAAGGATCAGTAAATAATCTAAAAGATTCACTATTCAGATTATTATAACTACCATAAGAATTTGAATTTTTTGAACTAATTTTACTCCAAGTATTTTCTAAATGTTGTTCTTGAGGTGATAATTCATTTGTTTTATAATCATTTAATTGTAGTTGAATTCTTAAACCAGGTATAACGAAAATTGGTTTAATATTAAATTCTTTAAAAACTTGTAAATCTGATTTAATATAATCTTTTAATGAACTTGGAATACCTCCAATTCCTGATAAAAATTGTTCTTTTTTAAATGTATAAATTCTACTTAAATAATGTTCAACATCAATTCCAATGGTTGCATTTTGAAGAATTTCAATTGAACTTGTATTAACAAGCTTTCTTTCAAACAAGTAAGACTCGAGTGATTTAATTGGCATTAGGTTTAAATTTAATAAAAGTAAACGTTGTTTAGAAAATCGACGGCGTAGTAAACGGTGGTGCGTACACGTCGACCGATTCGCAGTTGCGAGGAGAGAGTGTGGAGGAAAGGAGGGTAAAGAGAGAAGAGAGAAGAGAGAGAGAGAGAGAAGGAGAGAGGGAGAGAGAAAGGGAAGGGGGGGGGATATCAAGAGAAGGAGATTGTATGAGGGAGGGTGTTTGAATGAGAGAACGGGAAGGTGAAAGAGAGGGTGTGTGAAAGATGGTTGGTGAGAGTGTGAATGGAAAGTGTAGATTACACAGAAGGTAGGTTACAGAGAGGAAAAACACAACGGAGAGACAACGTCTGACAGAGTCAAAGAGTCAGGAAAGAGTCGGGAAAAGGTCGAGCAAAGACCCCAGGAAGACCCAATCAAACACTTTCAATCATGTAGCTTCTGGGCACTAAGTCGTAGTACTTAACTGTAGTATTCTTAATTTTCTGTTCTTGTCGATGATACAGCCAAGGCGTTGGTATCACATTCGAATCACACCGTGATAATTCCGAAACCCGATATTACCTGTTCAATTGCCTCGAAACAATACTCGAGGAACTATGGAGTTTAGTGAAGTGCTTGAAATAACCAATCACCTTTTTTTTGTTCTTAGTATTTAACCAGTAAATTTCCCCATACGATTAGGTCATTTGCTGACTTGAAAGTGAACTACTGAAATCTGCAATAGTTGTGGAATTCTACCATTATGGTACGTTGTGAAGAATCCTGTCAAGACTCCTGTGAACACTCCTGTCAATATACCTTTAAGAAATCGTCAAGAACCTATTATATTAAGAGTATACCTAAAGTGCTTGAATGGCTGCGAAATGTTACTTAAAAGACTTATTTTAAACTAATAAGCTTATCATATCAGGTACATTGATATTTACACTGTGATCTGATTTCTACCTTTTAACTATTCACACTCTTCATACATGCTTTCTCTATATTTTACTTTGGCTCTGTCTACACCTTCCTTTCTTTGTTCTGTTCTTTACTATACACCTATTCTTCTCCAAATAAATTTTCAAGTGCACCATTTTCCGTAAATGGATCATTCATTAAATCACTTGAGCTTTTCTTCTTTCGTGCAATTGCTGCTTGTTCTAATTGTTTCTTTCTTTGCTTTAAATCATCATCTTGTGGATCTTCATTAGAATTTTTTGAAATTCTTATAAATTCTAAAAGAGCACTTCTTTGATGTTTTAATGATTTCGAACTTACTAATAAATTTTCAAGATTACTAACATGATTAGTTGTAATATTTGGTAAATATTGAATTAAAACTCTTGCAGGATAATCATTTTTTGATCTTAATGTACAATAAAGAGTTGTTAATGCAATTGCAGCTTCTGAATGTGTTTCAATAAAATAATCATCAGTTAAAACCCGAAGTAATGATTTTATCATATTATCACATAAAAATTTATCAACTTCATCATCTTTTAATAAAATTTCTCCCAAAATATTTCTAAAGATTAAAATGGTATTAAATGAACATTTTGTATCTTTAAATGAAATTATATGTGAACAAATTTGTAAAAAAGGTGCCATGACTTCTTTATTTTCAATAATTAATCGTTTACATGCAACTTGAGTATCAGTTACATTTTTTGAATTAAATTGACTAATAATATCCATTAATAGTCTAACAACTGTTGCTGTCAATTGTCTAAGCATATGTTCTTCCATCATTTCTTCTGATAATGTTTCATCATCTTCATTTCCTCGAAGTTGAAGTCCATTTTGATAAACTTTTTCCCATTTATTTACTAATAATTTGTCAATATCATTTAATGCTTTAGGTAATAAATCTGACATAAAAATATCAACAAATTTAACAGGACAATTTCTAACAACACTTCTTAAACAACTATTAATCATATGTTTCCAACTATGAAGGGTAATTCCACTTGTATCACCAGCAACTGATTTCCAAATCATTGTTGCAATACCTGGAATTTCATATAATGTATCTTCTAATTGTGATAATGATCCAATAGTTAAAAATGCATATTCTCTTGTATATCTTATTAAATGACCAACAGAATCTGCAAAATCTCGAAGTGTTAAAGCTGCTTTAACATTTTCTTCAATAAATGTTTCTTTTGATTGAATTGAAACTCCTTGTTGCCAAAATCTTTCCATACAACTATATCTCACAAATGATTGAACTGCATCTGGTAAATCTTTCCAATTTTCTGGATTATGATATGATTGAATTTGACATAATAATTGAAGAATATGGGGTATTATTGGTTGAACTCTTGGTTTCCATAATTTTAATAAATTTAAATATTCTGGTGCATCATGACTTAATTTTTCAATACTATATTGAATGAAAATTCTTGTAGCTCTAATTGGGAAAATTGAAGACCAATGATCTTTCAATTTATTTCGAAGTAATTTACCTTCTTCATCCATTTTGGCTTCTAATAAATTTGTTTCTGCTGTTATACCTCTACTTTGAAAATATGAAGCAATTTCAACAATCCCCATTCTTTCCATAAACCAATGAAGATCCATTAATCCTTTTTCTGTTTCAGGTGCTGACCATGCCATTAATTCAGGATCAACAATTGAAGCGAATAATTCATCTTTATCATTAATTGAGGATCTTGAAGTTATTACTAATAAAAATGATTTGAATGCAACATTCTCATGATCAGTTACTTTATCTGACAGTAGAATATTTGCAACAACAGCTTCTAAATCTTTAAAGATTTTTTTCAATGATTCTGGCATTATATAAGCTAATCGATTTAATTCTGTTCCACAACTTGTTCTTAAATCACGAATTAATTCTTTTTCATCATCTGAAATATTTGGTGGATAATCAAATGTTGCAGTTGTTAAAATTTTTTCTAAAACTTTAAACATTAATGGACTAACATCTTTAAGAAGTGGAGCAAATTGAACTAAAGTTTGAACTTGTTTTCTAATTAATAATGGACTTGATAAATTCATTGCTAATAATCTTTCTCCTAAACTTTCAACTAATTTATTAAGTCTATCATTAATTAAATTAAAATCTTCTCCTTGATACCAAATTCTCCATCTTGAAATTCCACGTATACTATTTTCAATTATATTAAATTGTGAATTACCATAATTTAATGGTTCAGATTTTTCATCTAATCTATATTCATTTATGCATTGATTCCCTAATGATGAACTGAAAAAATTTTGTAATCTATTTTCAAGCCAAGTTAATCCTTCAACTGGTTTTTTACAAACCGTAATTCTAACTATATCTTCATTAAATTTTCTATAATTTGAAAGAAATGAATTTGAATCAGGAGTTGAATCAAAATCTACTTCCAAATATTTTTTTGAAATATTATCTTCATTAATATTTGCAAAATTTATAGTTCTATTTGCTGAAACTTCTAATAAATCTAGCAAAATTTTTTGTACAGAAGATTTTGAACTTAATTCATCAAATCTTAATATCGTTACCCACATTTGAAGTGAAAGTCCTGATATTATTAAACTTGGATGATTTGTTGTGGTTAAAACTAAATTTAAATAACTATCAACATCAGCTTTTTCCCAACTTATTTTATTTTTTGATGGTAATGAAACATTTAAATATTCACTTAATGAAACAATCATTTCCACGGTTTTTTTAAGTAAAGAATATAATTGTTCATCAACATCATCAGGATCAATCTCTAATGATTGATAAAATAATGATAATTTTGAAATTCCTTCAGTTGTATATATATTTCCAATAAAAAATTCAAAGTCATCATCAGAACCATAATTTCTAGTGAAAAGTATATGTAAACAATCAACTGCTAAAGTTTTCAATTTTAAATCAGGAATTGTCAAAATATTCACTAAAGTTGATAAAATATTTTCATTTTTTAGCATTGATGGTTGAACCCAATGCAAACAAGTTTTAAAAGTTGACAAAATTTTGGGAACAAAAATTTGACAAGCAGGAGATTCAAAGTCATTACTTGATAAGATTTCAATTAAATATTTACTCCAAGTTATAAACCAACCTTGTGAAGAAGATTTACAAATTGATAAATTTTCATTTGGTTCATATAATTCATCTAATACATTATTTGAAGTTATTATTAAAACGCATAATTGATTTAGAATAGCAGTTCTTTTCGATGCAATTGGATCATCTAATAAATAAATATCTTCAAATAATGTTCGAATTATAATTAAAGATAATTCACGGCTATGAGAAGAAGAATTCCATAAAATCCATAAATCTGAATCCATTGATGACCAACCATTTAAACTATCTTGTTCATTTACTTTATAAGATTCGGAATCTTGATCGGATGATGATTTAATTAAAAAGTTCCCCCAAATTCTTTTAGTTATTGAAACCCAAAGTAATGCTAATTTTTCTTTTAAGAAATGTGGGTCGTCGGGTTCAATTTTTGTACATAGTTCAACAACCCATTTTCTTAGTGCAAGACTTTTCGATTCATCGAATGAGTGGAATTTTTTATTAATTGAATTTTGAAGTAATGATAGTCCAAAATGTCTAACTATATAATTTCTACCATTATTCTCTGGTAGTGAAAGTTGATAACCCCAATATGGTGATTCTTCATTGGCTTTTATTGACTCCAAAAAAAACTGTGCTTCTCGTCTCGCTTCATTGGTTGACTTCGGCTCATATACAACTTCCAAAGCACTAACTATTTGGTTAACTCCATTACTATCCATTGTCATTAGGGGTAAGTTTTTGTTGTGAGTTATATGTGCCGCCTTATGATCGAGCTGCTGTTACACGTGTATGCAGGTCGGTGACATCTGCAGCATCGGCAATGAACACCAGTACACCAGGGACAGGGAAACAGGAAAGTGACAGAGAAACCTTCGAAAAAGAAAGTGACAGAGAATAGGTGATGGTCGTAAGAGGTGATGGCAGAGGAAGGTGATGGAGGAAGGTGATGGAGGAAGGTGATGCTTTTTCGGTTAAGCTAAAGTTACGTCTAATAATTATACATAATTAAGGTAGTATTTAGGTCTAAGACAGAGACAGTATTTAGGTCTAAGACAGAAGAAAGAAGATATATATGTGAAGATGGTCGATCAAAGGTAGAACTTCCGTTTATCTCTTTCCATATCTGGTCTATGTTCCCATTCAACCTCTTCTCTAATACCACGTTGAAGTCTGCGTAGTTTTAAAGTAAATTGAGGTCCTAATTCCTGTAATCCAACTTTTTCTTCATTTCTAAAAATATAACGATGTCTTCTAAAAAAAATGAAGTCTCGTTGATTATGCAAAGTTATAACTTGACGACCTTGAATATCAGGTCTATGAGGAAAAATTGATTGAAATAATCTTCCAACGGTTTTACCAAGTCTAGTATTAAAATTATTAAGTATAAGTTCTGGTATATGACTTGTTGCTCTTCCATGTCCTTTAATATTTTCGGTTTCTCGAAGTGATGAAATTGAAAAATAAAATGTTGGTCCTTCAGGTAAATGCATAAATGTTAACCCAGTAACTTTCTTCTTAAATTCATTAATTACAACTAAATCAGTATATTCTCTATTTGCACAAAATTCTGCCATATCTTTCATGGAATATTTTTCTTGACGTTTAACGAATTTTACATTTGGAAGGAAATCCATTAAAACATCTGCAAATTCATATGCTGGTTTTTTTGCATTTTCACTTGTAGTTAATAAAATTTTAGGATCATTACCTAAATTAGTGAAAAATTCATCAAATTCATCTTCTCCTTCTAATTCTTCTCCAATAGTTTCATCATAAACTCTTTTTGTTTCAAGAGTTTCAGGAATATTTGCTGCTAATCTTTCTTCTTTTAATTGAGGATCTGCTCTTTCAACTTTGGCTCTTTCAGCTCTTAATTTATGACGAGCTTTGGTTTTTTCTTGCTTTATATCAGCGAAAAGTTTTTGTCTTCTACTCTTATTCTTAATGCGTTTAAGCATCTTATCGGTATCATGTTCTTTCGATGACATGATGGTAGTTAAATTAAAATGTAGTAATTGATTTTTTCGAGATGAGATGACTTTTTGTGATTTTGTTCCTTCATACAAATATCGCGCTTTATCTAAGGGACTTTTCTAAACTATCTACTAAGCATTTTTTACAATATGAAACAATTGGTTGAAAATTGGAGTCGAACTATCAAAAAAAGTAGTTGGACATTCAAGGACCATTACTCAATTGGTCCGTCTATAAATATGGGACTTTTAATTAAAAAAATCTTCCCAGATTACGCATTACCTGATTTCGAGAATCGAGTACCTTATGGTAATTTTTTCATTTATTGTAATCAACCAAACACCAGATTAGGTAAAGATTGGTATGATAATTATCAAGCACCATGTCATATAGATGCTGATAATCATTTTGGACCCGAATTATTCTCGAGAAGGCTATGGGTTGGTGGGACCATGATTTTCACTGGTGAAAATACTCCTGGTACTGCCCTCACCAGTAATGAAAAAATTCAAGCTACAAGAAATTTAAAGGATTCAGTATTTGTATCAATCTCTAGAAATATAAATAGCGGATCAGATGTGGTGCTTAAAGAAATTAGAAATCTTATGTATACTAATAAACCATTTGAATCAACCAATGAAAATAATGATATTATAAGTCATAATCCTGATTTAAAAATTCCATTCACTCTTACGGCTTCAGATATTCTTAGATTTTGTGCATTATCATATAATGTTCATCAAATTCACCATAATAAGAAATATTGTCAAGAAATTGAAAATATACCTGATATTCTTGTTCCAGGCCCTTTTATGGCATGTATTTCGTTATCATTGTTTCACAATGTGTACGGCATGCAAATTAAATCTTTCAAGTACAAAAATGTCGAGCCGTGTTTCGCAAGCACTAAACTTGATTTCTGTGTAAGCCAACAAAATGACACCTTTTCTGTATATGTTTCTGATACTATCACTGGTAAGAAATATATGGATTCGGTAATCACCGTTATATAAACCCTAATTGGAGATATAGTTAAAATTGGCTTAAATCGGGGTTGTTTAAACGTGCCGCTAAAATAGACTTTTTTTTTTTTTACTTATCTGTGCATGTCAAATATTTTTTGGTTGCAAGCACGTTTGACATATCGAATGAAATTAAACGGCACCAAGCAAGTACCTTAAATATGACCTATAAATAGACCATAATTGACTTTATTGTAAATAATTCAATCATAAATTTATTCAAAATGTTAGCAATTTTATGTTTAATTGCACCTGCTTTAGCTCTTCAATTATCTGTAAGAGATACTTCTTATCCAGTTGAATCATGTGATTCTATACCAGATTTACCTTTCTCTTGTCAAAATTCAGGTGACGTACCTAGTAGTGACTCATGTTGTTTTGAAAATTATGGTGTAATTATGCAAACTCAATTTTGGGACTACGATACTGATTACTTAGATGCTGTTACCAGAAGAGACGTTGAAAAGTTGCAAAATTTGAAAAAACGTACTGCTGATAATGATGGTGATGTTGATGAAGTATTTACCATCCATGGATTATGGGATGATTTATGTGATGGTTCATATAAGTCAGAATGTGATTCTAGCTTGGCTATTAGCGATAGCGATGATCTTAAATCCATCATTGTAGATGATTTTGGAAAACAAGATTTATATGATACTATGCTTAAATACTGGGTCAATAATGATAAATCCAATGTTCCAGCAGATTCTAACGCTGAATTATGGGAACATGAATATAACAAACATGGGACTTGTTTTAATACCATTAAACCTTCTTGTTTTACTGGTGATTACCAAAAATTCGAAGCGGCCGTATACTTTTTCCAAAAAGTCGTTGAAGTTTGGGAAGGATTGCCAACTTATAAATTCTTGGCTGCAGAAGGTATTACACCTTCTACCGATAAGCAATATTCATTATCTGATATTCAACTGGCATTGAATAAAAATCATGATGGTAAAAAAGTTTACATTGGATGCCTGAGCAATGCAATTGATCAAATTTATTACTACTATAATGTTAAGGGTAATATTTTAACTGGTGAATACCAAGCAGTTGATTCTTTGGAAGATAGTAGTTGTGGATCTAAGGTTTGGTACTTACCAAAGAGTTAGATTAAAAAATAAAGTTCGACTTAGGAAAAACGTTAAATTATTAGTTTACATATTGTTTTAAAAGTTCTTTAGTCAATTAAATTATACGATTTTAAATATTTGTAAAAGTCTACGACAGTCAAGTTTAACGTACATTCATACTATTGATTGATTTATTCAGTTAAACCAATAACACCACAGGCAGGTCTACCACCAGCGTTACCAGTTTTCTTAGAATCGGCGTGACCACCTTTTCCTAAATCATCAGTACCATCGTGAACAACAACGGTTCTACCTAAGATAGAGTTAGCACCGACCAATTTGACTAAAAGGTCTTGTTTGGAACCTTTGGCAACACCACTAGCATCAGTAGTAACATTACCTAAATCACCAACGTGTCTATCGTCATCTTCAGGAGCACCATGAGTTTTACCAAATGGATTAAAGTGAGGACCAGCAGAAGTACAACCGTTAGTGTTATCACCGAATTGATGAACGTGGAATCCTCTTAAAGCATTAGCAGCGTTACCTTGAATTTCCCAAGAGATAGTAGTTGGTTCAGCTTCGGAAGTTTGTTCGAATTTAACGATACCGGAAACGGTAGAATCACCTCTTAATACAGCAACTAAATTGTTAGTACCATGGCTATGAAACAATTACTATGATCCGACTTAGTTTCATAGTTAAATTATGTTGCAATTGACCAAATCAAATATATGAAATCAATGAGCAAATTGAGTTTGCTCGTTTTAGAAATTCGTTACAAATATGAAAAATTGTCTTAATTTGTCCCAAACTGAGCAAATTCAATGGCCAAATCAGGCGGATCTAAAGATAAGTGATAAATAAATCTACTTGATATCAATTGTAATAATAATTTGATTGATTACATACCAGCTTTCATTTTAAATTAGTTGAGTAGTTTTATTAGAAAAAAGGAGTGAACAATTGCTGTATTTATATCGGATTACTAAGAGTGTTCCAGTCGGGCCACCAACTGTGTGCCCGGTCCGATTTTTCCGCTTGTACTACTGGTCACATTTGCGGGGACGTTCATGGCACAGATTTGAAATTAAAATAATGTGGCACCAATGATTTTTTGCGGTATTCATTCTATTTATACTGCTAGCGGCTAAACACCTTGATGGTTAGCACGAGTTAATTGTAATACTCTTGCTTCGAGTTCTTCTGTAGGAGTTTCCAATGGTAAATATATAGAGTGACGTGTAAGCACCAGGAAAAGTTGACGACGACTTGAATGGGAATGATTTGTTGCATTTGGCTTGCTATTTTTGGGTTTTTTGGACTTTTTAGTTTTTTTTGCGGAAGAATCTTTCTTCTCCACCAGAGGAAGATTTCCCATTGAATACATACTGTAACCAATCAGGCAAACTATTAAAGCACCAAAAAAGAAGAAATTTTTACGTCGGAAATTGTGAATGAAAGAACTCATGGCTGTTAAACTACCCAAATTCATAGGCAACTTTAGGCAAGTGATAACGGCTGAGGATTTGGGTGTGGCACGTCGATGAATGTACCTCTTTTGCAAGAGTGACCCTCCTTTTAATAATTTTGCCATCCATACTCTTTTTGAAATCCTTATCAAATCCTTATCAATATGAGTTCATTACAATCGTACATTGTAACTTTAAAAGAGACTGTTTCTGAAGCTGATATCAGCTCTGTCAAACAAAAAATCAGCAGTATCGGAGGTGTAATCACCAATGAATTCCTGTTAATTAAGGGTTTTGCAGTTAAACTTCCTGCCGTTCTGGCCTCTTCTATTGGTGATCACGAACATGTTCTGACCATCGAAGAAGATAAAGAAGTTACTATTCAATAGCTTACTTCTTGATGTCTTATGTTGATGCTTCTTAGATAGACAATATATAATATGTTAATTCATGTAGGGTGTACGGGTAAACCCGAATTCCAACTGTTTCCGTGATGTTAATTCATCAATTATTCATTATTCTACCTCACTTTGTAATTCGTATCTCATTTATCGTTGGATTCCGTTCTTAAGTTTGATGTTCTGGACTTGATTTAAATTTGGTACTTTGAACCGATTAGGTTGGTTCGTGCCCAATTTGGTAATGTCTGCGTATAGCCCCCCGTGCCATTTTGTGGGGCATATATAGACTTTATATCCTTAAAAATATACCAATTGCTTCTGTTGAAAATTAATAATTACAACGATGGCATTTGAGTCGACGTCTTCTTACCCGAAATATGCTTTACAGCCAAATTTCAAACCTGTTGACCATCTTTTTGAACTGCGTCTTCGTCAATTTACTGATAAGGGACATTATTCACAATTGAACCTACCAAAATTTTATGATATTGAGAGAATTGATACCAATACTCCTGATTTCAATATAAAGGTATATAAGGTTCCGGATGATAAAGACGGCAAGACTCAACGACCTCTATTCAAAGATATTGACTGGTCTTCAATTGAATGGAAAGATGCAAATAAAGGGAACTCTTTTGGTCCTTCATGGAAAACTTTCTGGTTTAAAGTAGAGTTTAAAATCCCGGAATCTTGGCTCGATAGAGACCCTGAAGAAATCGATTTCGAATGGGATTCAAATTCTGAAGCTCTCATTTATGATGGTGATGGTATTCCTCTTCAGGCATTTACTGGAGGTGGTGAAAGAACTCTTTATAAATTGCCTAAACAATACTGGATCTCCTCTAAGCAATTGTTTTACGTAGAAATGGCTTGTAATGGTATGTTTGGATTCGGTGGTGGTGGTGATCCTCCTGATGATCGTTACTTTAGACTTGATAAATGTGACTTGGTTCTTCCCAATATCACTGCCAGAAAACTTTATTGGGATTTCTGGATTATTGGAGATGCTGCTCGTGAATTAGGCGGTGCTTCTAATTGGCAAAAGTTTCAGTCCAATTCAGTTGCAAATGCCATTATGGATGTTTTTGATCCTACTGATCCTTCTTCGGTCGAAAAAGGTAGAAAATTAGCAACTAAAATCCTCGGTTCCCAGGTGGACTCTGAAGATGTTTTTGAAACTAATGCCTTTGGAGATAGAATCGATGTGTATGCTGTTGGGAATTGTCATATAGACACTGCTTGGGAATGGCCTTTCGCTGAAACCAAACGTAAAATTGTTCGTTCTTGGACTACCCAATTGAAAATTGCTGATACTTATCCAGAATATATATTTGTTGCTTCTCAAATGCAACAATTCAAATGGTTGAAGTTGTATCATCCTGAAATCCTTGAAAAAGTTAAAGAGAAATTTGCTACTAATCAATTTTTACCTGTAGGTGGATCTTGGGTTGAAAATGATACTAATTTACCAAATGGTGAATCTTTGATTAGACAGTTCTTACTCGGTCAACGATTTCAATTGAACGAATTTGGATTGAAAGCAAACACCTTCTGGTTACCTGACACATTTGGCTATTCGTCACAAATCCCCCAAATTTGTCAAATTGTAGGTATTGAAAGATTTTTAACTCAAAAGTTATCTTGGAATAATATCAATCTGTTCCCATTATCAACGTTCAACTGGTCGGGTATTGACGGCTCCCAGGTTTTAGTTCATATGCCTCCTGCTAATACTTACACTGCTGGAGCTCACTTTGGTGATGTTGTAAGATCTCAAAATCAACACAAGAACTTAAGAGATGTTGCTGCTGGATTACTTCTTTACGGTCATGGTGATGGTGGAGGTGGTCCGACAGAAGAGATGATCGAAAAGTTGAGAAGATGTAGAGGTCTTGCTAATACTATTGGAGGTATTCCAACCGTCAAAGTAGGTTGTACCGTAGATGATTTCTATGATCATGTATTAGAAAAATCCAATGATGGTATTGACCTACCAACTTGGGTCGGTGAGATCTATTTGGAATTCCATAGAGGTACTTACACCACCCAAGCTGATATTAAAAAGTATATGAGATTTGGAGAAATTAAACTTCATGATCTAGAATGGATTGCTACTTTAGCTAGTGTAACTAATTCGGATTATAAATATCCAGCTTCTGAATTGCAAAGTTTATGGGAAGATCTTTGCTTGTGTCAGTTCCATGATGTTTTACCAGGAAGTTGTATTGGTATGGTTTACTATGAAGAAGCTAAACCTATGTTACGTAAAGTTTTAATCACTACTGATAAATTGATCAAAGATGCTTTATCATATTTTGATACCAAATCTCCTGAAATTGAAAATATCAAGGCATTGAATACATTGCCTTGGCATAGAAATGAGCTTCTTGAGATAAAAAAGGATGATAAGTTGTTTGAAAGAGTTTCGAATCAAGATATCGCTAAAGTTACCAAAGATGATTCGATCTTCGTTTCCATTGATACGTCAAACAATCAGTTGTTGCTGAAATCTGATATTAAACATCCTGCTTCCGTCACTGAAGTTGATGACTCTTTCATTTTATCCAATGAACTTATTAAAGCAACTATTTCACCTTCAGGTATTTTGACTTCATTATACGATGTAGTTAATGATAGAGAACTTATTGATAATAATAGAACAAAACAAACGGGTGATATTGCTGGAGGTAACCAATTCTTGTTATTTGACGATGAGCCATTGAACTTCCCGGCTTGGGATACTGAATTGTACTCTTTGAATAAGTTCAAATTCTTAGAAAATGGTAAAGTATCCATATTAACTCAAGACAAACTTGAATCTTCTATTGTGATCAAAAACAAGATTTCAGAGGAAAGTTCAATCGAAACGGTTGTTTCCATTCAAGGGCTTACTGACTCTACATCCATTACGCAAAACAACTACATTAAGTTCAAATGTCATGTTGAATGGCACGAAACTTATAAATTTTTGAAGGTTCAATTTCCAACTACTATTTACACAGCACCTCAAGCTTTGTACGAAACACAGTTTGGAATTACTGGTAGGCCCACTCATTACAATACTTCTTGGGATGTTGCAAAGTTTGAAGTTTGTCATCATAAATTCTTAGATCTCAGTGAGTTTAACTATGGAGTTTCCGTTATCAATAACTCTAAATATGGAGCTTCTGTTCACGGAAACCTTATAAGATTATCATTGCTTAGATCGCCAAAAGCACCAGATGGTAAAGCAGATATGGGAACTCATGATTTTGAATATGCCATTTATCCACATAAGGGACCTCTAGCAAGTGAAACTGTTAAATTGGCTTATAATTTCAATTATAAATTAGATAATTACTATCATGGGGACTCCTTGTATGATTACATCAAGTTTGAAGGAGATCCAAGCTTGATTTTGTCACACATAAAGAGGGGAGAAGATGATGAGGATGTTAATGTTGCCTACGACAATTTATCGGTTAAAAATAAGGACCAAAAATCTATAGTTATTAGATTATATGAATCACTAGGAGGAAGCAGCAGTGGTGTTTTGAAATTTGACTCATCTGTCTTCAAGATTGATAAAGTCTACGAAACCAATGCTTTAGAAGAAGAAATAAAACAAATAGAGGTTGTTGATAATGAATTAAAGGTTAAAACCAGAGGGTTTGAAATTAAAACATTTAAAATCATTCTTAAATAATGGTACCCATTGAGATTCACATGATACTTACATTCAAAGCCTTGAGATAATTGAGACATTGATCGCCATGTTTAGGTATTGACTAACCTGATTGAGATAATTAATTTAAAGCCCTTTTCATCATATAAATCAAATCCGAGCAATTGCAACCAATAAACTACAGCCCCGCTATGAAACCATTTGAAATTCCGTAAAAATACATTTGTTATTGACACTAATATACTGTAGAATTCCATAGCGTAATGTTGCTTTGTAGTAAAGAACGAATTGAAACTCTAAAAAATTGAATCGAGGCATTTTTCAGTGTCACAAATCTTATTTCTAGGCCTGCGTAGAAGTCCATTTACAATAAATTGTCCGTGTCAAGTAACAAGAGCACCGATCGCAACCATCTCCTTCGAGGGTTTGTACCATATTTCCTAATTTGTCGAAAAACCCCAACGTTACATTCTCAGCTAGGAAAATAGCAGCATAAATATACTGAATAAAACTTACAACTGTACCACAATTAACCATAGGAATAATGGTAACTTATGATGTTGAGGAGGTTGAGAAGCATCTTATAAATCATTAAAGTTACCCCAGGAGACCCGATTCCTTAATTACACAAAATGTGTATTGTCAGCTTCTTAATGTTTACCCGTTATGATCTTAGACCCATCCATTTTTGCTGCAATTTCTCCATTAGTGAATATTTACCTCAAATTCTCATTCTTCGATTTCGAGCCTAGTAGGTCACTGCCTCCACCTGACCGTGTCTGGTTTGTAGGGTGAAATTTTTCACAATTATTTAAGTCAGTACTAATCCCTATAAAAATAAATCTTAAAATAACTAATCAAACTTTATTCATTCGCTTACTATGAAATTTTCCTCCGCTGTTTTATTCGCCGCCGCCGCTGCCCCAGCTTTATGTGCTTATGCTAACTCAACCACTAACGGTACCGAAACCGTTACTGCTCTTGAATCTACTTTAGTTACCATTACTTCTTGTTCTCACGATGCTTGTGAAACCAAGACTCATGTCACTGGTATCACCACTGTAACTAATGAACAAACTCAATACACTACCTACTGTCCAGTTTCTGCCGAATCTGCAGCTCCTGCTGCTCCAGAATCTGCCGCTCCTGCTGCTCCAGAATCTGCCGCTCCAACCACTGCTGCTGCCGAATCTGCTGCTCCTGCTGCTCCAGAATCCGCTGCTCCTGCTGCTGCTGGATCTGCTGCTCCTGCTGCTGCTGGATCTGCTGCCCCAGCTGCCCCAGAGTCTGCCGTTGCCGCCGGTACTACTGCTGCTCCAACTACCGCCGCTGCTGAATCTGCTGCTGCCGGTGCTCCAGCTGGTCAATCTACTCTTGCTGCTGAATCTGTTGTTGCTTCTTCTTCTGCTGCCGCTTCCGGTTCTCCAGAAGTTTCTGCTGCTGAAGGTGCTGCCGGTGCTAGATCTGCTCCAGCTTATGTTGCTGGTATTGCTGCTATCGCTGGTGCTTTATTAGCTTAAGTTTATTAATTTAATCTAAATAATATTTTTTTTCGTTTAACTTCTTGGGTAAAACTTTGCATATAGGATTTTATTTGTTCTTTTCTAGATAGGTCTAGATACTTCTAAAAATAGGAATTAATTTTTCTTTCACTTTCAATTGTAGTTGTAATAACTTTGATATACTTGCTGTATTTTTTGCGGCAACATTTGCATCGGTTGCACCGCCAAATTGAGAAAATTGATTTTCACTTCTTTCCTCATCTCTACTATATAATTAATAATGGGGGTTATAAATCAACCGTCCAATCAAATAAAGCTTACCAATGTTTCTCTTGTTCGAATGAAAAAGGGCAAGAAAAGATTTGAGATTGCTTGCTATCAAAATAAAGTTCAAGATTGGAGACTGAAAGTTGAAAAAGATTTAGATGAAGTATTACAAATTCCACAAGTTTTCACAAATGTTTCTAAGGGACAAGTAGCTAATAACGAAGATTTACTTGGAGCATTTGGAAAGACAGATCATGACGAAATTATACTTGAAATCTTAGATAAAGGAGAAATTCAATTAAATGAAAAGGAAAGATCAGCCAACTTACAACAAAAAAATAATGAATTTCTTAATATAATATCAACTAAATGCATAAATCCAAGATCAAAGAAGCGATACCCACCAAGTATGATTCAAAAGGCATTAAATGAATTAAAATTCCATTTAAATCCTAATAAACCTACAAAATTACAAGCATTAGAAGCCATAAAGGTGTTGATTGAAAAGCAAATTTTCCCAATTGCAAGAGCACAAATGAAGGTCAAAGTCATTTTACTTAGCAAAATCAAGAAACAAGTTTACGAAGAACACATCAAGCCACTTCTTGATAATGTTGAAGATGAAAATCAAACTACAAAAACTTTCGAAGTAGTTGCAATTATAGATCCTGTCAATTATAGAGTAATTGTAGATATTTTACAAGGTGAAAACGCCAAAATCAAAAAGGGCGAAGGCTCCATTGAAGTTCTAGACATGGCAGCAATCAAGGAAACTTAGCTATATACGTTTTATATACTCAATTACGATAACTAATATTTTAGTATCAAATTATGTTAACTTGTAGTAATGATAATTTTCGGTCGTGCACCAAAAAACTCGAGCTCATCAAAAATTTTTCATTATTACTAGTCCTTATCAAGAATGTCTATAACCTTACCAAGTTTACCATCTGGTAAAACTGATTCTTTCAAGTCCGTTGGAAAATACTCTGCTCCAAACCGTCGTCCTATTGAACCCGTTGGACGTTTCTTTTTAGCTCATGCCTCTAGAACTTTGAGAGGACATACATGGTCAGAATTTGAAAAATTAGAAGCCGAAAAGAATGTTAAACAAATTGAAGTCAATGAAGATGAAGATCTTGGTGACGAAGAACAAAGCGAAGAATTATTAGCTCACGATCCAAGAGAATGGAAAGAAGCTGACTTATACGCTGTTTTGGGAATTTCTCATTTAAGATGGAGAGCTAATGAAGATCAAATCAGAAGAGCTCATAGAAAACAAGTCTTAAAGCATCACCCTGATAAAAAATCAGCTTCTGGTGGTTTAGATCAAGATGGTTTCTTCAAAATCATTCAAAAAGCTTTTGAAATCATGTTGGACTCTAACAAAAGACAACAATATGATTCTGTCGATGAAAATGCTGATGTCTTACCTCCTGCTCCAAAAAGTAAATATGACTTTTACGAAGCTTGGGGTCCAGTTTTCGAAAGTGAAGGAAGATTTTCTAAGAAACAACCAGTTCCTCAATTAGGTGGTGCTGATGCCACTAAAGATGAAGTTGAATCATTTTACAACTTTTGGGGTAGATTCGATTCTTGGAAAACTTTTGAATTTAAAGATGAAGACGTTCCTGATGATACTGCTAACAGAGATCACAAACGTTACATTGAACGTAAAAACATTTCTAACAGAAAGAAGTTGAAACAAGAAGATAACAAGAGAGTTATCAACTTGGTTGAAAGAGCTTATGCTGAAGATCCAAGAATTAAAGCATTCAAGAAAGCTGCTAAAGAAGAAAAAGAAAGAAAGAGAAAAGAAAGAGAAACTCCAAACAAAAAGGCTGCTCCTGCTGTTGCTAAGAAACAAGCTCCTGCTGCTAAGAAACCAGTTGTTGAAGAAAAGAAATACGATTCTAAAGCTGCTAAAGAAGCTGCTAAGGCTGCTAAGAAGAAGAGTAAAAGAGCTATCAGAAGTGCTGTTAAAGATAACGATTATTTGGGAGCTGCTGATAAATCTGCTGATATCGATGCTGATATTGATGTATTACTTGAGAGTTTCAGTGATGTTCAATTAAATGATGTTTCTGCTAAAGTTACTGATGCTGATTCTGCTACTGTTAAAGCATCAATTGATGCTGCTGCTAAAGAATTAGTCGATGCTGGATCAATCAATGCTTCTTCATTAAAATTCTTCGCTAACTAGATAAAATCTTTCATAGATAAGTAATTTTATTCACTAGATTTATTTTATTATACTAAAATACATAAACTGTAACTATAAACCCTCCTTTACTCTTCGTCATCAGAAACTTCGATTTTTTGCTTCAATGGATTTGCTTTTAAGTGATAATGCTGTTTTCTCATTTCATCGAATTTTTTATGTCTTTCTTCAGACGTAAGTGGTTTTTCTTGTGGTTCATCATTTTCTTCAGGTTGAAAATTGGGATCTTTTACAATTTCACTACCATTAAGAGATTCAATGACATTTTCTTGTTTAGATGAATCAAATTCACTTTCTCCTAATTCGAAATCGGGAATTTCCTCTTCGTCATCATCCTTATAGTATTCTCCTTCAGGATTAAACCCACCTTCATATGGAGTTTTAGGTTCATCAATTTTCATTGTAGCTGATTTTTCTTGTTCTGTTTTATATAAATTGATTTCATCCCATTTCAAGTGATCATGATTAGATTGATCCGAATTTCCACTTTCATGATCTTTTCTTTCTGCAATTTTTGCTCTAATTTTATCACCTTTTGATGCTTCAGATGCTATTTGAGCATTTAATCTAGTATTCTTTATAACTTCTTGACGATCAAGCGTTTCTGGTGAATCATTCACTTCACCAGATTCACTCTTATTTCTTAATATTCCTCTAACTTCTGAACTTGACATCGCTTAAAGTTTGTAAGTTATATGTAAATCTTTATCGTGGGTCATTCAAAAGGGCGTGCTGCACATTGGTAGGCTAAAAATACGGGCTGCACGTGACGCAGCTACCGATTCGAAAAATAAACTAGACACCTCGATAGAAGAGGCGAAACGTTTACTCTAAAGTTTGCTAAGATAACATTGAAATATGGGGCAAGCATTTAGTTTCACTAATATATTTGGTAAACTATGGGGGATTAATAAAGAAATTCGAATTCTTATCTTGGGACTAGATGGTGCAGGTAAAACCACTATATTATATAGATTACAAATGGGAGAAGTTGTTACAACCAAGCCAACTATTGGATTCAATGTTGAAACATTAAAATATAAGAATTTAACATTAAATATATGGGATTTAGGTGGACAAACATCAATTAGACCATATTGGAGATGTTATTATAGTAATACAGCTGCAGTTATATTTGTAGTTGATTCAACTGATAAAGAACGTATCGATATTGCTTGTAAAGAATTACATACAATGTTAAAAGAAGAAGAATTACTAGATAGTGCATTATTAGTTTTTGCTAATAAACAAGATCAACCAGGTGCAATGACAGCTGCTGAAGTTAGTCAAGCTTTAAATTTAACTGATTTAAAAGATAGAAGTTGGAGTATCGTTGCATCAAGTGCCATTAAAGGTGAAGGTTTAACTGAAGGTTTAGATTGGTTAATGGATGTCATTAAAGATGAACAGTTATAATTAGTACATAATTAGTATATGATAATAAATTTAATTTATATTGAAGTTTTTGTATATATTTTAACTCTCTCTATCTTTTACCCTTTGTAATATAGTTTTAATCATTTCATTTCCAATTACATTAGCTTCTTGAAGTTTAGGTGAGAAAAAACTCTGTGTTTCTTCAAATGTAGTTTTATATAATTCATAATTTCCAAATTTAATTATAATTGCCCATTTTCTAGCTGCAATAGTAAATTCTAAATCATCATGTCTAAATGTATTATTATTAATAGCAACTTCAATACACTCTTCTAATAATCCCGGTGTACAAAAAAGGTATTCTGTAACACCCAAAAATATTCTAAATAAAGGTGTTGAACAAATCATATGATCATATGGTACTATTCCAAGTTTATGCCAACTATCAACGATTGCTAATAATGATAAATGTGAATTAGGTTGTCTACCTCCTGGTGGGACATTACTTAATGAAAAATTTACTAGTAAATCATCGTCTAAAAGTAAATTTTCATGATCTGATATATGTTTAAATACTGAAGCTTTGGCCGTTAATAATCGATTGGTTAATTCCTGTTTATCTCCTTTAATCATTAGCGTGAATAAATCACTTACAGATGAGGAATACTGTATAATTTGTTCGTGGGCCGACGGATTAGTTATAGCTAAACCAGCGTATACATGCCATTTATTTGAAAAAATTCGAAGTGCAATATTCATTTTTGCATTTTCAATTCCACCTATCCATCTACTTGTTTCCCATGGGTACTGATGTATTTCTTTCCAAGCAACGCCCATTGAAAGGAATGCAGCATGTGTGACTGCTTGAGTATCGGCAGTAATTTTATCATGTTCTTTGGCACTAAGATAAACGAGTTTTGAATTTAAACATGCGATTAATGTTTCCACAAATTTAACATTAGTATCTGATGCACGATGGTTTATAATGACAAGTGGTTGACCAGTAGTATCGACTTTGGGTCCATGAAGTGAGTGTAAGGATATAATTTCAGTATCTTGAGGTAATAATTTTTCAAAAGCTGCTACTTCTGGGGCTTTACATGATGTTTGACCTCCAACAATTCCACCAAGTTTAGTAGATTTACCATATAATCCAACGATTTTTTCAATGTTTTCCGCTTCAACACTGTAGATGGTATAATCCGAAATTCTCGATACTAAATGACCATTTGCAAGAACTTCAAACTTATCATTAGCAAACTTATGCTTGGTCTCTTCAAACTTATCCTCGCGATCACATCCTACTACTTTCCAACCTGCTTCGGCGAATCGACGTGCATACAAATAACCCATATCTCCGAGACCTATGACTCCTATCGTCTTGGCCGCCTGAAGTTCTTTTAAATCCATTGCGTATTGTGGGGTTGGTTTGTGACTATAAATAAGTATATAGACTGTAGTCTTATGACTCGCAAAGTGAAAAAAAAACCTCTATTGTCTAAACTTTTCACTTCTCGCACCGTATAGGTAATTCTTCACTAAATACCACGAAATAATGAAGGCATTCAGTGCTCCTGGGAAAGCTCTTTTGGCGGGTGGTTACCTTGTATTGGACCCTGTGTACAACTCGTATGTGACTGCTTTGTCACTGAGAATGCATGCTGTCACAGACTCCAAACCATCAGAGTCTACAACGTCGTATATCACGGTTAAATCACCTCAATTTGACGGATTATGGCTGTACGAAATCACCAATGGAAAGATCATTGGCGGCTCGAAGAACCCGTTCATTGAAGCTACGATATCTACGATATTATCTTATTATTCTCCTACGTCAGCATTCGATTTCACCATCACCATTTTCTCCGATCCTGGTTATCATACCCAGCAAAATACTCATCAGAAACTGTCGAAAAGCGGTATCAAGAAATTCCTATATCACTCTACTTCTATAACCGAAACAGCTAAAACAGGTTTAGGTAGCTCAGCAGGACTTGTTTCTGTAATCACCACTGCACTTGTTAGTTTCTTCAGTGACGAAATCGATAAGAATAAGATTCATAACTTGGCTCAAATAAGTCATTGTCTTGCCCAGAAGAAAATCGGGTCAGGATTCGATATAGCCACCGCAATTTACGGATCAATTGTGTATAGGAGATTCAAACCGGACCTTGTCAATCAATTGTTCGACATTAATGATGAAATCGTCTATAGCAATAAACTTCAGGAGTTGGTAAACTCAGAGTGGGATTTCAACCATGATCCTTGTACGTTACCTCCAAGAATTCGCCTTTTAATGGGTGATATCACTGGAGGATCGGAAACTCCTAGATTGGTATCGAAAATAATGGCATGGAGAAAAGAAAAACCTGAAGAAAGCGCTACATTGTATAAAAACTTGAATGATGCTAATGTATCATTGATGTCAGCTTTATCAAACTTACACGACGCCTACGAAAAAGATTATCTTACTTATAATCAACAGCTTGATGCATTGATGGCAGCCAATGTTACAATAGCAGACGTGAGTGATTTCGGTATTTTCCATTCATTGATCAGTGCCATGAAAGACATCCGAACCAATTTGAAAAAACTTACCATTTTCAGTGGGGCAGACGTCGAACCTGATTCTCAAACCAAATTGCTCGATTCATGTTTGACATTGTCAGGCTGTTTGGGAGGTGTTGTTCCTGGAGCTGGAGGTTACGATGCCATAAGTTTACTAGTCATCAAAGAAAGCGTCGATGACTTGGTTCTCCACTCCAAAACAGATGCCCGTTTTTCAAACGTATGCTGGCTTGACTTACGTGAAGAAAAATACGGAGTTGTCGAGGAAAATCCTGAAGACTACGAAGGTTTACTTTGATGTAAGATTCTATAAATAGATTTTCATTAAATAGAGATAATCAACATGATCCAATACAATAAGCAAAACGCAATACTATATTCGAACTTTGTTCCCTTTGCAAAGCCTATTTGTTTTGATACGACACCATTGTTGCCAAGCCGTGACCGGATTTATCAACAGCCGTTCCGGTACCTTCGTCATCACTAAATTTACAACGAGGCAGTTGCAGCGAAAAAAATGTGATAATACTTAAGCGAGTCTCCAGCTTTTCTTTAATTGCAAACCATTATGAATATACAGCCTCCTCCCAAACTATATAGCCGGCCTCGGGCCAACAGTCTGGGATCTGAAAATGTCGACTTTTATAAATTGGCCTATATAGAAAATGGGCCTTATCAACATGTTGCACCCAACTCACAGGATATGAGCAGAATCAGATCAGATTCGTCAATTTCTACTGTCCCCCTTGATACCCAAACATCTTACGTTGGAGCAATCGATGACTTTTCTCCAGCTACTGATAAAGATTCTGATCTTGGGTATCAGCGGTCTGCAAGAACCTTCTTGATAGTATCGATACTATCAACTATCCTGATTCTCATATTCGAATGTTACATGTATGCCGTGATTAATATCCATAAAAAAGTCTTTAACGATGATGAAAAGTATTCGGAAATATCTATATATCTCTCGTTATTCATTTTCGCTGCCGTTTATCAGATCATATTGACTATCTTGGGTTTGAAAACTAAAAATATGTTACTTTTAGTTATGCTCTGTGGATTTTATTGTTGCATGCTTATATACACCGGTATTCAATATGACGAAATAAGTTCCTCGGTCATATACTCTCTTCCAATTGCATGGAGAACACCTACCAAAGCTACCAATATCGCTACTATATGTGTTATTGCCCTTACGCTTATAATACAGGCATATATGATTTTCTTTGTGCTTCGTAAAAACGTCAAATGGTTTAGATACAAAAAAATCGGAGGAGATTTGAAGATTAAAAGCATGTATACTATCTTTCAAGTTCACCGTTGTTTGCTTATATTTGATTTTTTCTTCTTTCTAGCATTCACTGTACAGTTCATTGTTATAATGGTTGCTGATCGAACGTCAGTAGAATTCATTTTAACCATCTGTGTTTTACCATTAACTATAATCCTTCTTCTCTTGTGTGATTTCTCGGCAACAAGAGAATTGGTATGGCTTACTTGCATCACCATTCTTTTCTTTGCTGGAGGTTGTGCATATGTTTTATTCAAAATGATACGATTATACACCAAATACTCATCTGCATACAACACTGGACTTAGACCCGGAAGTTATTTCCCAGGAAGGAAGTCGTTGATACTCTTCGGTGTAATTACATTAATACTATTACTTGCTACAATAATCGTGGAGGTTCTCTTGTTATTGAACTATGGTAGAGGTTTGCTCCCTATGGTCAATACATATTACCACAAAGCCAAACAAGATGAAGAGAAAACCACGTTTTTAGCAGAGAACGACCAAGAATCGCTCCTTATTGATTAATGAGTCAATATTAAATGATACCGCCCAGATTTTCAACAAGATTCAGTAATGTCTTATAATATGCAGCACTATAATCCATTCTGCATTGTCGTGTATAGACCTGTTTTTAATCCGATTACGAATTTGTGGGGCCTAATGGATTAGCAAACTCCGAGAGTCGTATGATGTAGTTGCCATATAAGGCATTTTATCCTTATAATTGCTGGATGTGTATAATATATGAAAGTGAAATTTCCGTGTATTTCTTGTAGAATTTAATTGCTAAAAATCAAGTTAGATCAATAATTTACTTATATAATGCCCGAAATTACTCTTGGTAGATACTTATTTGAAAGACTCAATCAATTGAAAGTAAATACCATCTTTGGTGTACCAGGAGACTTCAACTTATCCTTATTGGATAAAATTTATGAAGTTGATGGATTACGTTGGGCAGGTAATGCTAATGAATTGAATGCTGCATACGCTGCTGACGGTTACTCCAGAGTGAAAGGTTTGGGATGTGTAGTCACTACTTTTGGAGTTGGTGAACTTTCTGCTTTAAATGGGGTTGCTGGTTCATATGCCGAACACATTGGTTTATTACACGTTGTTGGTGTACCATCAATTTCTTCCCAGGCAAAGCAATTGCTTCTTCATCACACGCTTGGTAATGGAGATTTCACCGTTTTCCATCGTATGTCTAACAATATAAGTCAAACCACTGCTTTTATTTCCGATATCAATTCTGGTCCAGCCGAAATTGATAGATGTATCAGAGACGCTTACATTTATCAAAGACCTGTGTATGTTGGGCTTCCTGCTAATTTGGTCGATTCTAAAGTCGATGCTTCTCTTTTGTCTACTAAAATCGACTTATCGTTAAAACCAAATGATCCAGATGCTGAATTAGAAGTGGTTGATTCCGTACTTGATTTAGTTTCGAAAGCCGAAAAACCAATCATTTTGGTTGATGCCTGTTGCTTAAGACATGATTGTAAGAAAGAGGCAAGACAATTGGTTGAAATCACTCAATTCCCGGTTTATACTACACCTATGGGGAAGGGAACAATCGACGAAGGTGGAATCAGTGGAGAAGTTGAAGATGATCCTTCACTTGTAACTAAGATTGCCAAAAAACTTAGTTCTGAAAACTCGGTAGCCTCAAGATTTGGAGGTGTTTATGTTGGATCGTTATCGGATCCAAAAGTTAGAGATGCCGTTGAAAGTTCCGATTTGATTTTATCAATTGGGGCTATTTTATCAGATTTCAACACCGGTTCATTCTCGTATTCTTATAAGACCCGTAATGTAGTTGAATTCCACTCGGATTATACTAAAATCAAACAGGCAACATTCCCAGGAGTGCAAATGAAAGAAGCATTACAACATTTATTGGGAAAGATCGGTGGTGTCAATAAGAACTATACTCCTGAACCTGTTCCTAAAGTTAAACTCGCAAACACACCAGCACCACCTGGAAAAGCTATTTCGCAAGAGTGGTTGTGGACTAGAGTTTCATCATGGTTTCAAGAAGGTGATATCATTATTACTGAAACAGGTACATCAGCTTTCGGTATCGTTCAATCTCGATTCCCAAATAATACTACAGGAATTTCTCAGGTATTATGGGGATCAATTGGTTTCACTGTTGGTGCAACATTAGGAGCAGTTATGGCAGCTGAAGAAATCGATCCTGCAAAAAGAGTTATTCTTTTCATTGGTGACGGTTCATTACAATTAACCGTTCAAGAAATTTCTACAATGTGTAAATGGGAAACGACCCCATATCTTTTCGTATTAAACAATGATGGCTATACTATTGAAAGATTGATTCATGGAGAAAACGCAAGTTATAACGATATTCAACCATGGAATAACTTACAATTATTACCATTATTTAATGCAAAAAATTACGAAACTCATAGAGTTAGTACCATTGGTGAAGCCGACGCTTTATTCACCGATAAAAAGTTTGGTAAAAACGATAAAATTAGAATGATTGAAATTATGTTACCAAGACTTGATGCTAGTAATAATTTGGTCAAGCAAGCACAATTGAGTGCACAGACAAATTCCCTGAATTAGTATTTAGTAAACTAAGTTAAAAAATGTTCTTTCATCTTCCATTTTATAAATTATGTAAGAAATTTATCACCGAAATCACCGAATTCCACACTAATTTTTCCGCTGGTAAGTTCGGATCAACTAAAATCGCCTAAGTGAGACGATTTAATTGCGACCGTTTTTCGTTGGAACACGCCCTTTAACACCGAGTATCTCGGAGCATCAATTGGAATTGTACTATATAAGAAAGCATTCATCGCTGATACTTGAAGCTTCACTCTTCTTTATAGACAAATTAGAATCTACTGAATCATAATGGCATCTCTCCCACCAAGCGCTTGTTGCGGTATCGCAAAACTTCATGAAGGAACCCCAATTGGGTCCCACAAATTACTTTACGGATTGGATACTTACCAAGTCGGTGAAGAAAATGGTAATGAAAAAATCATTGTTATCATTTCTGATATATTCGGACACAAATTCAACAACAATATGTTGATTGCTGATGAACTCTCTAGAGCCGGATATCAAGTTTTAATCCCAGATATTCTCAAAGGTGGAGCTATTCCTCCAGAAGGTCCATTCCCAAGTGATTTCTATGAACACCACGGTCCTGCAATTACTACCCCAATTGTCGATGCCTATCTTAAAAAAGTCAAGGAAGAAGCCAAACCAAAGAGATTGGCAGGTATTGGTCACTGTTTCGGTGCTAAGTACGTTATTCAACATTTAAGTAAAGATGGTTTATTCGATATTGCTGCAATTGCTCATCCAACTGCCGTTAGTCCCGAAGAAGTCAAGGCAATTACTAAGCCAGTCATCATTTCCGCTGCTGCAGATGACGCTCGTTTCCCTCCTGAAATGAAGGCAGAATCTGAAAAGATTTTAATTGAAAATGGTGTTATTTTCGAAAGTTCTGTCTTCTCAGGCACTACTCATGGTTTCGCTGTTAGAGGTGATATTTCCGATCCAGTAGTTAAAGCTGCAAAAGAAAAAGTTTTGATTGATCAACTTTATTTCCTTGCCAATCATTAAGTAGTCGTTTAGCGCTTCTACGTTAATATTATGTTACAATACTTTTGTGGTAGTTTTTATAGTAAGGGGCCTATGGTAACGCGGCTCTTTCTTTACACTTTTCCGAGAGGGATTATATAACTTGCTGCGAATTAGTCTTATCAATAGATTTTCAAAAAACTACTTGTAAAATGAAAGAAGAACTTCCTCTCGCTTTCGATTCTGCGTCTCGCTCGTCAAAACGTCCTATATTGAAATGGGCTGCAATTGGGTGTTTACTGTTATTTTTCTTATCTAAATGTCTCCTTTCTTCCGACACTATTAGTTTCATTAATAGTTCTGACCCTCATAATCCTGACGCCTTATGTCCATTGGTTAGCAAGGTTGATCCTACTAAGTTTGCTGACACCAAGGATACGGTTGCAAAGATTCTTTACAATGAGGAGTTTAAGAACGCTTCCCGTCAAAAACTTTTAGATGCTGTCAAAATTCCAACTCAGGTATATGACGATTTCGTTGACCCTAGCGTAGCAGATTCCTTGGATGAATTGTTCAAAATCCAACCAGGCTGGAAACCATTTGCCGAATTCCACACCTATTTAGAAAAAACATTCCCATTGGTTTACGAAAATTTTAAATTTGAAAAAGTGAATGAACTAAGTCTCGTCTATACCTGGGAAGGTTCAAATCCTGATAAGAAACCACTTCTCTTGACTGCCCATTATGATGTGGTTCCTATTCAAGAGGAAACGTTAGACCAATGGATCTATCCCCCTTTTGAAGGTGGATTTGATGGTACTTTCTTATACGGACGTGGTGTCTCTGATTGTAAGAATTTACTTATTGGATTAATGGAAACCTTTGAATTATTATTGAGCGAAGGTACTTTCAAACCTGAAAGAACTATAATTTTAGCCTTCGGATACGATGAAGAAGCCAATGGTTTAGGTGCTGGTGCAATTGCCAAACATTTACTTTCTCGTTATGGTCCTGATTCTCTATTCCAAATCATTGATGAAGGTAATGGTGGATTTACTACTTTAGAGGGAAGTAAATTCATCTTACCTGCAACTGGTGAAAAGGGACATGTAGATTCAATCATTGATTTGTATACTCCTGGTGGACATTCATCTATTCCACCTGACCACACGTCAATTGGTATTCTTTCAAGATTAATCACTGCAATTGAAGACGAACAATTCAATAGTATTATCACCAACTCAAATCCTGTTTTCCAATGTCTTCAATGTGTAGCTGAACACTCTAAAGATATTGGTAAGACTTTGAAGAGTGACATTTTAAGAGCAGCTTTCGATGTTGAAGCCAATAAACGTGTGTTGGAATACATGTCAGAAGATCTTTCCTTCAAGTACCTTGTCACCACTTCTCAGGCAGCAGATATTATCAAAGGAGGTGTTAAATCAAATGCTTTACCAGAACATGTACAAGTTTTAGTCAATCATCGTGTTGCTATTGAAGAAACAACTTCTGATGTCGGAGTTAAAGTATTAAGACAAGTCAAACAAATCGCTAAGAGATTTGGTTTGGGTATCATTTACAATGGAGAAGAATTAGTCAAACCAACTGAAAAGGGCTACTTCAACTACACTCTCACTGGTATTTTAGAACCAGCACCAGTTACTCCTACTAACGATAAGATTTGGAACCTTTTCGGAGGTTCTGTGAGATATCACTATGAAAATACCATTTATCCTAATGAAACTGACACTTATGTTTTTGCCCCTTTCCTATCAACCGGTAATACCGATACAAAAAATTATTGGGATTTGACAAGAAATATCTTCAGATTTGAACCTACTCTTAGTATTCCAGGGGCAGATGGACATATTCATTCTATTAACGAACGTATTTACATCGAATCTCATTACTCCATTATATCCTTCTACTACAGTTATGTTCAAGTAGCAGACCAAGTCAGTGACGATTTGGATGTCTACGACTTTTAATCTAGGCTACACATGAGCTGCTAGGTTCTACTGACTAACAGCTGGACCCCTAGACTCTACTGACTGTCGGTCCTTTAGTTATAGTTTATAAAAATATACTTTTTTTGCAATCCGGTTGGCGCACGCAGTTGCATCTGCATCTCTAAATTTTTTTCAAATTTATGATAGACCTTAAAAACGAAATGCCTACTGAACTTGAAGAATTAGTTGGATTCTTGCATTCCCCTCAGCCTGCCGTAGTGCAAATTGCACTAGACAATTTGGTTGGTTACTCACAAGGTGCTCATCAACAAGTTTTCGCCTACGATAACTATGAAGCTATTAAAGACTTGAAAAACTTATCTAAATCTGAAGGTAAAACTATGGTCAGCCAGTCAGTTACCATATTGGTAAATTTGTGTGATGATCTCACCATGAGAAAGTTGATCTTAGACGATGCCGAATACTTAAAATTTTTAGTAAAATCCATTATAAATCCTGCTAATTCTAACGCTGATTTAATGTGTATTCTATTAACGAATCTTGCAAAGAACGATGCAATTAATAAAATATTCGACTTTGATTTCAAACACGATTCAGATAAGGCCAAAGAAGCTTTCAAATCTGAAAAGGCCTTGGACTGTCTTATGGACTGTTTTGTCAAAGGTGCTGATAGAAGTTTGAATAAATATGCTAATTATGATTACTTATCATATTTCTTTGCTGATATTTCAAGATTTAAACATGGAAGAAATTATTTCATTACTGAACAAGAATACGATCAAGTTGTTCCAATTACTAAATTATTGGTTTTCACCGAAAAGTATGACTCAAAAGTTAGAAGAGAAGGTGTAGCTTCTACTATTAAAAATTCTTTGTTCGATACTAATGCCCATTCAGAATTGGTTAACAACGAAAGTATCAATATTTTACCTTATATTTTACTCCCAATTGCCGGACCTGAAGAAATCGATGAAGAAGATATGTTCAATTTGCCTGATGAATTACAATTATTACCTTCCGATAAACAAAGAGACCCTCTTGACTCAATTATTTGTACACATATTGAATCATTGCTTCTTTTATGTACTACAAGGGAGCTCAGAGAACAATTAAGAGAAAAATCAGTTTATGCATTGATTAAAGAATTACATAAAGCCACCGAATCTGAAGAAGTTTCTGAATTCTGCGATAGATTGGTACAAATGTTAATGAGAGATGAAGCGCCAGTTGAAGAAATCGATGAAGCAATGGATGAAGATAGTGATGAGGATGAAGTTGTCGAGGTATTGTAAATTAGTGTAAATATCTATATATGTATCAGAAATGATAAGTTTAACACTCCTCCATACACACATTTTGATCAAGGGTTAAACACTATTACATATACATTTGAAACTCACTTGGACCTTGTTAGATTAAGTTCAAACACTGAAAATTTGACGTATTATGATAGCGGAACTTACGGGCAGCCCATCAACTATATAGATTTTAGAATTACCGAGTTTATTTTGTACTAATTCTATATATACATTTTATTAAGAATTAATGAGTTTCATCTTTTAATACTAATTTACCATCAACCAATTTGAGTGTTTGTTTAACAATACTGATGATTCTTTGCTTGTTATCTTTATGAGAGCTGATTCTATTCTTCAAGTGGAATAAAAGTTCTTTTGTAGTTAGTGGATTATTCTTGACTATACCTAACACTTCACCAACTGTTACTAATTCATTATTGACACCAGCTGAGTGTAAATCAACACTACCCAGTGATGGTGTCGCTGGAGTTGGTGTAGAACTATGAGATCTACTACCTGTTAAATTTTCTGGATTATTCGATGATTTACCTTCTTCAACTTTAATCTTTTTGTTAGGAGAAAGATCTGAAGTGATTTGTCTCTTAAGTGGACTAGGATCCCAATCACCTTTTGGAAATTGTGATAAAAATTCTCTTGGTGCCTTAACTTTAACAAAACCATCTCCCAAATTAATAGCGCTGAAAACTCTTGATCTTTTATGATTCAACAAGGTATCACCTTCTGTTTTGATCTTTAATTCTTCGTCTTCACTTTCACTTGGACTTTCGAGATCAGACTGAGATACATAAGATGGTTGTTCTTCCTCGTTATCATCACTTTCGTAAACTCCACCTTCAGTTTGATTTAATACCTTTTTCAATTTTTTTCCTTCTTTGTCAACTTTTCTTGTCTTTTCTGTTTCAAACAAATCATTAATATCATCATCATCTGCATCTGCATCTGATTGACCATCAAAATGAGATGCTTTTAACATTTCTCTTTTGATTTTTCTTTCTGATAATTTATTTTCTTCTTCATCACCATCCATGATTGGAGCTTCTTCATCGTCAGCAAATTCTTCATCAAAGTCTATATCATCATGATCAGAATCACGATCGTTTGTAGATGCTCCACCCAGAACAGTTCTTAATTTCTTACTTCTTGCTTGGGATGATGATGTTCCATTTGAGGCATTTGGTCCACTACCACGACTATATCTCATATCTACAGTACCTTCGGATCTGGCAGTATCTTGCATGTGTTTCATTAACCATCTTGGAGCACTTGAATTTTTCTCCATTTTGGCTTCTGCTTCTTCTAAAGTAAGAGTTGCATATTTATTTCTTGGTGTAAATCGATAAACTTTTTCAGCTGGTACCATTTTGAAACCATCTTTATCGAAAACAAATAAAACATGTTGAGTTTCTGATGATCCAGCTTCATAATTACCAACAAATACGTTTTTACCATTATAATCTTCAATAACCCATGGATAATATTCTTCATATCTTAATTTCCTCTTATTTTCATCCATTAAGTTAATTTGTTTGGTTTTACGTTTAAATAAATTTCTTCTATGCTTTCTTGCACCTCCATCTGGTGCAACTTGTGACATATCGACTTTATCTTCTCTTTCTTCTCCTTCTTCTACAATTTGCTCAGGGTCATTTTGCGATGTTTCTTGTTCTCTCTTACGTCTATCGATTTCTTCTCTAGTTAAATGGAATTGAATATTTCTAGGATCTTTTCTATGCAATCTAACAGGTTTTGAGAAATTTTTTATTATATCGACATCTTGTTTACTTTGAAATTTCATCATATGATATCTGATATCTTTAAGTTCATCTTGCGAACAGCATTTCAAAGGGATATCTTGCCATCCTTGATCTTTTGTAGGTGACTTAGTTGAATCTGAACGAGAACTCGACGAAGCTGGTGACAAACTTTCGGAAGGTTCTGTCTTGACTGTCGGTTCTTTTTTGACCCTTTGACTCATTTGATGGAGGAAAATGGATGAATTAAAAGTAAAACCCTCACTTTAAGCTGGTAGCTTTTTTCATTTGAGAATAAGTTAGTGATATGTCGCGGTGGTGGCTTGCGACATGTGGCAACATTCTTTTAAGTGTAATAGTACATATACAAGTCTATCAACTGATCAATTCCTTTGATAAAGATATCATTATCGTCGATAGGATCTTTTAGTTGGCAATTAAAGAAGCTTGTTGTTGATTTTCTCGAAATTTGGTGGTTCTCGTTATCTCGGAATAATTTTTCACCGGTCTCAGATCAAAAAAGCGGTACCGGCAATACTACATTCATTTTCTCCAGTTATTTTTACTTAGTTAATTTCACCATATAAACACAAAATGGCAGCCGTACAAGACAGAGAGGATGAAGTTCTTAGTTCGAAGCAGCCCCCTCCTAAATATATTGGATTTGTTGCAGGGATGTTCTCCGGAGTAACAAAAAATGCAGTGGGGCATCCATTCGATACAGTTAAAGTAAGATTACAAACTTCAGAAGGAAGATTCAAAGGCCCAATGGATTGTGTTTGGCAGACCTTTAGGGCTGAAGGTTTAAGAGGATTCTACAAAGGCTTCACGCCACCATTGATTGGTTGGGTTATGATGGACTCTGTAATGTTAGGATCTTTACATGTATATAGAAGATATGTTAAAGATATCATGTACCCTGAAGAGAAAAAACTTCCATTATTAGGGCATGTGATAGCAGGTTTGGGAAGTGGATGGACTGTTTCTTTTGTGGCTGCTCCTATTGAACAATTTAAAGCAAGACTTCAAGTGCAATATGATGCTAAAACTAAATTATACTCTGGTCCAATTGACGTTGCAAAAAAACTTTTCAAGATCTCTCCATTAACCATGTACTCAGGTTTGTTCTCTACCATGGTGTTCAGAACCAACTTTATCTTCTGGTGGGGCTCATATGAAATTTTCACTCAATACTTTGAACAAAATACTAAAATGTCCAAGCCTTCAATCAATTTTTGGGCTGGTGGTTTATCGGCAACGGTGTTTTGGATTTTCGCTTATCCCGTAGATGTTGTTAAGCAGGTCATCATGACTGATAGTCCCATCAAAGCAGAGAAGAAATTCCCAAGATATACTGATGCTGTTAAATACATTTATAGAGAAAGAGGACTCGCCGGGTTCACAAGAGGTTTTGGTCCTTCCATTTTACGATCATTCCCTGCTAATGCTGCAGCATTGGCTGCTTTCGAAGCTGTCATGAGAGTTTTGCATTGATCGTATATAGACATTATGTATGAAGCTAGATGAAAAATTAAATAGAACAATCAACCTCTAGTAACCAGACTACCTAAAGATTTAACCTACTGGGTTTTCCCACTAGTTGCTTAATCATAGTGTTTCTACATCTGCGACTGTCTCCCCTTCTTCCTTCTTCACTTCCCATGGTTTTACTCTTTGTTTAGCCGAAGAAGTCGAACTCTGATCTGCTAAGACCGTATCTGGTATCTGTTTGATGCCCGGCACGGGCTTTCCGGAAATGATAAGCTCTACTAAATTTTGATAGTTCGAGGAATACGGAGGTTCGTCTGAAGAGCCAGCCTTGTTATCAGGATTAGTCGAATGTTCAGTAGGTGTCTCAGCACAACCAGGAGGAAGTTCGTGGATCTTTTGCCCTATACCATTTTGAGCCTTCCACTGGTAAAATTCATCAAGATTAAGGATATTCCCTGTATGTGAGCAGTAAAAGAAGGATTTGGCTTGGTCCGTTAATTGTTGCTTGTGAACTGCTGGGATTTGAGTAACCGAAGCATCTTGTTCTTTCATGGACTCTAAATAATCATCAAGAATCTGGCTAAGTCCTTCTTGAAATTCTGTAAATGAATGCCAGTCATAGTTTAAAAATTCTGTATAAATTTCTTCTTGAGTTTGAGACATGTTTCACTATAAAGACAGTAGTGATAAAAAGAGTAGTGAGAATACTGAAAAATCAATCAACTATCAGACTTTCTCATTTTGGCATATCCTACCAGAACATGAATATTTCTTCCTGGCACCTTATAAGTATAGCCATTGTCCTTCGTGTGGGTTTCTTCCTTTTTGGGATCTACCAGGATAATTATATGCCCGTCAAATATACCGACATTGACTACCTTGTATTTTCTGACGCTGCTAAATATGTTCAACTTGGACAATCACCATATCAAAGAGAAACTTATAGGTACACGCCAATTTTAGCATGGATGTTAGTCCCCAATTCTTGGTCAGAATTATGGTATGATTTTGGAAAGCTACTCTTCGTAATAAGCGATATAATAACTGGAATCATCATCTTGAAGTTATTGCAAAAGCATAATAAGCCACATATTTTGTCAGCCATTTGGCTTTTGAACCCTATGGTGGTAACCATAAGCACAAGAGGATCTTCGGAGAGTGTTTTGACTGTAATGATCATGTTGGCAATATATTTCCTATACGACAGAAAATATTTTGTGTCTGGAATTTGGCTAGGAATTCTGATCCATTTTAAGATATATCCAGTCATATATCTTCCATCTATATTACTTTATTTGTCAGGATCTAGGCCTTTGGTTGATTTACCAGTTTTAAGACTAATCACAAACAATAATATCAAGTATCTCATTGTCACTTTGTCTACAGTTGCGGTCCTAAATGCTACCATGTACTATATTTACGGATACGAATTCTTGTACCACTCATACTTATACCATCTTACTCGGTTGGATCACAGACATAACTTTTCTATCTACAATATCTCTCTTTACTACAAGTCTGCTAATGAAGCGGTTTCTCGGTTAGATTTGGAAAAATTAGCATTCATCCCTCAATTGGCATTATCTGGTTTTATTTTACCATTGGTATTTTCCAAACGAAATCTCATAGCTTGCCTCTTTCTACAGACGTTTGCATTCGTAACATTCAATAAGGTCATTACTTCGCAATACTTCATATGGTTTCTTGTCTTCTTGCCACATACTTTAGCATCTTCCCGCTTTCTTTCCACCAGAAAATTCATGGGTGGCATCATGTTAATGCTTTGGGTATTATCACAAGCTAGTTGGCTATATTTTGCATACAACCTAGAGTTTTTGGGCTACAGTACATTCGACAAAGGATTACTCTTTTCTTCAATTGGCTTCTATTTTGCCAACTGTTTCATCCTCGCTACATTTATTACAGATATTCAAAGTTAGTAGAGTTTATAAGATTTATCAATAGTCTTGAGTAATTATTTCGTGCCTTGGTGTACGGATGTGTCACCCATTTTCTAAAATAGTTTTTTCTCAGATGAGGTCCGGTCAATACTTCTTCAACATGTCTAGATTAGAATTATTCTCTCCTGAAGGGTTGAGAATTGACGGTAGAAGATGGAATGAGCTACGTCGTTTCGAGTGTCGTATAAATACCCATCCTAATTCATCCGATGGTTCTGCCTATGTCGAACAAGGTAATACCAAAGTTATAGCTATGGTTCAAGGGCCTATGGAGCCAACTTTGAGACAATTTAACAATCCTTCAAAGGCTTGTTTAGACTTGAATGTTTCCGTTGCCAACTTCTCCACATTGGAACGTAAGAAGAGATCTAAAAATGACAAGAGAATGACTGAGTCAAAAGCAACTCTTGAAAGGACTTTCGAACAAAGTATTATGTGTCACAGATATCCTAGAACTATGATTCAAATCAATATTCACGTTTTAGCACAAGACGGTGGACTCTTGGCAGCTATTACAAATGCGGTCACTCTTAGTTTAATCGATGCTGGTATTGCCATGTATGACTATATAAGTGCGGTAAGCGCTGGAATACAAGATCAGACACCTTTACTTGATCTTAACACCTTGGAAGAGAATGACTTAAGTTGTTTAACTATTGGTGTGGTTGGTAAAAGTGAAAAGTTGGCTATGTTGTTATTAGAAGATAAAATGCCTTTAGATAGATTAGAATCAGTTTTGGCTATCGGTATCGCTGGATCTCATAGAGTCCGAGATCTTATGGACGATATTGTCAGAAAACACGGAAATATCAGGAACGCCAAATTAAATGCCTGATACTCTCATTTATTGCATTACTTCATTCAACCATGTACTATATATACAATCATAACTTTCAATTTCAATCACGACAATGTAGATTTATTTAGACTTCACTAGACGTTGTAAAAAATATCTTTGATGCGAAATTCAAAAAAATGACACTGACAGGACTTGAACCTGCAACCTTTGGATTTGGAGTCCAAAGCTCTACCAATTGAGCCACAGCATCATCTAGTGACATTTATGGTTGGTCATCCCGATATATTCATCCTGATTAAAATGTTTTGATTGATGCTTCATTAAAGACTTACGTTAAGATGGTGCTTGATATTTTTTATTCCTCTTATATTATAAAGTATAAATGAATCTAAAATTTTTAAGAATTGAATAGACGCCAGCGATAAATCTAGCCTTGTTTATGAGACAAAATAACTTCTAATTGATCGATTTGGTTGGAAAGTTCATGTGTAAGGCCGGAAATTTCTTTGGCTCTAACCTCAGGAGTCTTAAACTTGTATCTTCCTCTAGCGAACCAATATATAACACAATAAACACCATAAACACCAATAACAACACTTACATAATTCATGTTACCTGCGGTTACAGGCATAACAGCTGGGAAACTGTAGAAAATTGTAGTGAAAAGGGTCCAAAATAAGACGATTATATTACAGAAAAGACCAAACTTACCCATCCAGAATGGACCGTGAGAAATATTATCTCTTCCTTTGATGAGAAGAAATATCACGGGTACTGAATAGGATAACAATAAGAATATGATACAGCCAATGACCATAGCGTTATAAGCGGTTGTTGAACCCATATAGATGCAACCGATAACAGCACACCAAGCACATGACATTAAGTGGGCATTAACAGGGGTACCAGTTTTCTTATTAACTTTTGACCACCATCTAGACCCAGGTAATCCTTCGTCTCTAGCGAAAGACCAACATAGTCTCGCCTGCCAAGTATGGGAAGCAATATTGCATCCAATCGCAGTCAATACAATCAAGACTTGTAAGCCAATAGCACCACCTTTACTGTTGAGAGCTTGATAGTAAATATCAAGGATTGGAACTCCGGTTCCGGAGTTATAAATATCATCCAAGTTTCTAATACAAAAGAACATGGAAATGGCATAAGTGAAACTGGTAATAAATCCAATAATAACGGTACCAATAATTGCTTTTGGAATGTCAGTTTCTGGTGATAAGGTTTCCTCTGCTAAATGCGTAGCAGCATCCAAGCAACTGAAAGACCAGTTAGGATTGATGAGACCAACGATGAATGCAATACCTGAGGATGCCCATCCTGTACCATTGCTGAATTCTACGAACACAAAGTGTGCTGATTGATAATCACCACTAGATTTTGCTAAAACCACAATTGTAATTATTGCAAAAGAAGCTAACGAGATGTATAATGAACTTTGTGAAATACGAGGTAAAGGTTTCTCCCAAATATTGAAGAATACAAGTAAAATATTAACAATCTCATACGTGATAAATACTTGCCAAGTTTCTGCCGTTTTATCAGGATGTGTTAATACATACATTCCCACCAAAGAAGTTGCAATAGAGATAGTAACAGAAGCACTTGTAAAAACAGAACCCGCCCAAGCAAATGCACCACACATGTAGGAAGCAAATCCAGCATATTTTGGAGGAGCTAATTTTTGCGTCCAGTAATATTGACCGGCAGCTGATGGCATGGCACTTGTGAGTTCCGATAAAGTTACAGCAACAGCACCAGAAATGAAAGCCACAATTATAATACCATAGATGATCAACATAGGACCACCGGACTGTATACCGGTAACAAGACTAGCGCTGATACCGAACCATGAATTAGTTAAACCAAAACCAACACCTAATAATGACAATATTGAGAATTCTCTTCTCAATTCTGGCGTGTATCCGGATTCGGCAGCTAGTTCCAAATTTTTTTGGGCAACTTCTAATAATTTGACAGCATCGCTGGGATCAGTAACGTGATTGACAGATTGCGTATGATTTGATAAAAAACGCTGGACATCGTTCGTAGGTCCACTATTGACAGGTTCAACGCTTACACTATGTTCGTGTTTTAGTGATTTCACCATGAGAATTGATTCTTTACGGAAAAATTAGTTTCGGGCGACGCTTCAAGTATATATAGTGTAGAATCTGTTGCAAGATTAATTCAATATACATATAATGCCGAACGATTTAAATGCCGCTATCAATATTGGCTAAGAAAAACTGATAAATACGGTGTGCGTTTTATCAATCTTGATTCGTTAAGCAATATCTTCCCCTTATGGGAAAAATTCGCCAATGGAAATTGACTTATTGTTATCGAAAGATAAGATAAGCAGACCGACAAACAAAATTGCGTCAAATTGCCCTCACGTTGGCTGAATCCGGAAACCGAAAAAACTCGCAGCTTTTAGTTGACGTCTACGTCAACTACTCAAAGCCAATAGTAGTACACCGTTGATGGCTGTATTGTAAGATGCAAAAGACAAAAATAACGTTCCTAAACAATTATGAGGGATTTATCTCCATTATAGGAATGTTTTAGACTATGTTGAATATTTTTTCAATGGCTAACTGTGGAATTGACAAACCGGGTTTCATTGCTCGTTTAAGTTATTTTGTAGCATTTTGCGCAAAAATCCGATTTTCATGGCTAATCCCTGAACACTTCTGGTATATTTCCGTAGATTTAGAGGATGACAACAAAATTGTTGAAAATTGTACATTTTTCAGATTCACTTCAAAACACCTCAATCACGGCGATTCACAATTAATAAACTAAGCATTGATCAGATTACGCCTCAATATGTGAATATACGTATTGACGTCACATTATATGATTTGAGAGATTTAGTTAAAAATTTCATCTATTGTTTGATGCATTTGGTTTCTACAAGAAGGAAGAGGCTATTACAAAGAAATAAATTGTAAAAATTCAGAAGATGAAGTTGTAGATAGCTTGTAAGAAAGTACCCAAAGCTAAGGCCTATGATTTGGGCTCAAAAGTAAGTCTAGTGCTTACAATACAAGGTATGCTTAGTGAATAGTACGTGTATAGTTAGATTATAATTCTACTCATGATAATGTCGACAAATGGCAAGATCAAGTTCAATTTGTTGCAGTCGATAGATACCGCCACCCGTAGTTAGAATGTAATTTAATCTGCCGTACGTCTTTAGATGTTCCATGGCGATTTGTTGCTTCTTCAATGTCCCGTCCCAACCACCGACTTTTTACCGCTCCAGAGCCATCTTTAGATTATATGTATGACTTCTTTAAGGGCTGTTCTGCCTGGTTCCTACTCTGGTTTGATCTTTTCCTTAACCTTCTCATCGATTTCGGAGCTCCTACAGAATCCCTGAAGCCACACCGGCAACACCTTTATCGCTGGAATGAAATAGGCGTAGAATGGTGCCAAAAGTACACCAGATTTGCCAACTTCAATTCTTCTTATGAAATTCAGTGCAAGTTTCTTACGATTAACTAAAGGTGCAAAAGATGAATTGGTAGGTTTTATATCTTGAAACCTAGAGGTATCCAATCGACCTGAAAATGCCAAATGAAGTTTCATTGTGGGGAACTGCGATAACTCTACCGATAGAGATTCGTGAATCTGTGTGAGTGCTGCCTTCGTGGCTGAATATACTGAAAGGTTTCTTGGCCCTATGTTTTCGAGAACCGGCGACATGGATACCAAAGAGAGTCTGGCAGAGGAGTTCTGAAAAAGAACATGATCTATATGATGAGATACTACTTTCCGCATGATTGTGATGGGGGTAAAAGTGTTGACTTCAAAGAGACGTTGGATCTGCTCATCCGATAAGTTTAACAACGATTCACGATGTCTTATTCCCGCGTTATTGACGCATACGGAGATATATAGATTTTGACGGTCGAGGTCTTGAATCACGGAACCGATTGTTTTGTGGACTTGTTCTCTATTGCTCAAACTGCACTTTAGGTACTCGATTCTTTCGTTTGTGATTTCTGGTTCACTGTTATCGATGATTATGATCTTACCGGCGTTTCTTGTAATGCATTTTTCAACGAGCAGTTTTCCAAGATCGTGAGATCCTCCTGTTATAAAAATCACGTCCTTATCCCGAGTATCTAATTGTAAGGAAAATGTCATAGAAAAGCCATATGCCAATTAGTATTTGTAATACTTTGGTAAAATCTATTGGGCTTATGCTCACGACTAGAAGATTAGAAGGACACTAGCATAGAATGGGGTCGCTAGAGATGACACTATAGTGTCGATGTAAGTGGAAGATAACATGTGCTGTGTGCTGAAATATGTGTAATTAGTTATGCGACATGCATGCCATATTGACATGTATTGAGCTGTGCACGATCACCCGGTATAAAAACCCATGCACCAACAAGTACCCAAACACCCATGCACCAGATTTTGAAAAAACCCGTTCACCGTGCTAAATCTAATTTTAGGCAATCATTTCCTGTCATTGTAGTTCATGGTATACGCCAATCTTAATAATGATCAAGCACTTGGGGTGCTTGTATGCCTAGAGATGCCTAGAGATGCCCAGGGATGCCCAGGGATTCCTAGGGATGCCACGAAATGAGAAATGTAAAATCTTGTCTCGGTACTTGAGCCAAGACGTGGTTTTGAACGTAAACACGGTTTACGATATATTTACTTAGCAGTAAAAACAACTAAATTTAAACCAAAGCTAAGAATAGACGTCAATAGGAAGAGCTCTCATTAATAGTCAGTCGTATCGCATGTGAGCTGAGGAGACAAAACATTCCAGGGATATGTAATTCCGCGTGGCTTCACTCGCAGGTATCTTTAGTTGAATGCGCAAACAAAGGGAGACATATGTATGAGAAGTAATGGAATATATGATTATACCCATGATAGAAATAACTTACTAAAGTAGAGGAAGTTTGAACAAAAGCTAGAAACTTATCATTCGAAGTTTAAGTAAGGTTTAAAGCTGCAAAATACCAGATTTGATCACTTAAAGCAGAAAAGATTACGAGCCCCGTACATAATTCCCTCCTTCGAAAGCGTACACGCCCTGGGCGAAGTGCGTCTGTGTTCACAACAACAGAAAAAAAGAAAGAAAAAGCTACTTCTAAGTGTCAAAAACCTGTTTTGAAAAGTTGAAATTATTATTTAGTCTTTACTTTTTCAGTTAATCCTAAATTTAAATTTGGTTATTATGGCTCATAGAGATCTCACATCTAATACGCCATCATTATCAGTTCAACAGGATTATGAATCCTCAAATATAGATCCATTTCAGGATAATCAAGAGTCTTCAGGTGATCTTTCTCTGCTGTCACAATCTTATCCACATTCAGCCCATTCAGATGATGAACTTAATCCAAGTAATGATAGTAATCATGTTGGAGGTGTAACATATAATGGATATTATTCTCAAAATGGCACTACATCTAATTTAATTAGCCATGCTTCTTCATTTGAGGATAAAAGTCAAAATAATTTAATTTCGAATTCCAACTCAAATTCTCATTTAAATGTTCATGGAAATGCATTATATGCACCTGAATATGATCGTTATTCTTCACATCTTGGTTCAAGGGTTGTTAGTTCATCATCTTTATCATCACATTTCTTAAAAGAAGGTTCTCCAGCATCTGAAGCTTTATTAGCTAATGAACCTGATTTTAGTCCTTTTGGTGGTTATCCTGCCCTGTCTTTCCCTTTGCATATTGATGAAAAAGAAGCCGATGACTATTTGCATAATCCAGATCCTATTGCTGATGCTGATTATGATAAAAATAGATTTTGGTATGATTTAAAATCTTTAGATAAACGTTCTTTAGGTGGACTTTTGGGTTTTATAGCTTTACTTATTGTAGCTCTTGCTATTTTCATTGTTCTTCCGGTTCTTACGTATTCTGGTATAACTTCTCCTTACAAACCAGAAACTTACGAAATCTTAACTGATTACACTTATCCAAGGCTTAGTGCTATAAGAACAAGTTTAATTGATCCTGATACTCCTTCAGATGCTTACACTCATGACACTAGAACTGGTGATACTTGGACTTTGGTTTTCTCCGATGAATTCGATGCCGAGGGAAGAACTTTCTATGATGGTGATGATCAATTCTTCACTGCTCCAAGTATTCATTATGATGCCACTAAAGATTTAGAATGGTATGATCCAGATGCTACTTCCACTGAAAATGGTACTCTTAATCTTAGAATGGATGCTTTTAAAAATCATGATTTGTATTATCGTTCAGGTATGGTTCAATCATGGAATAAATTATGTTATACTCAAGGTATGATTTTAATCTCTGCTAGATTACCAAATTACGGTACTGTTTCTGGTTTATGGCCTGGTTTATGGACTATGGGAAATTTGGGTCGTCCTGGATTTATGGCAACCACCGAAGGTGTTTGGCCTTATACATATGATTCATGTGATGCTGGTATTACTGCTAATCAATCAAGTCCTGATGGGATCTCATATTTACCTGGACAACGTCTTAATTCTTGTACTTGCTCAGGAGCCGATCATCCAAACCAAGGTACCGGTAGAGGAGCTCCAGAAATTGATATCATTGAAGCAGAAGTTGATACAACTATCTATGTAGGTGTTGCTTCTCAATCATATCAAATTGCTCCTTTTGACATTTGGTATATTCCTGACTATAATTTCGTTGAAATTCATGATAAGGATGTTACTTCAATGAATACTTATACTGGAGGACCATTCCAACAAGCGGTTTCTGGTACTACTACATTAAATCCAGATTGGTATGAATTTGGAGGGTATGAATTTCAAGTTTATGGATACGAATATTTAAATGATAATGATGATGGTTATCTTACTTGGTATGTCGGAGAAGACAATCCTACAGTTACTGTTCACGCTCCCGCCTTAGGTCCAAATGGTAATATTGGTCATAGAAGACTTTCAAAAGAACCAATGGCTATCATCATGAATTTAGGTATTTCTAATAACTGGGCCTACATTGATTGGCCATCTATTAATTTCCCAGTCACAATGAGAATCGATTATGTTAGAATTTATCAACCAGAAGATCAAATCAACGTTGGATGTGACCCAGACGGTTATCCTACTTACGACTATATTCAAGATCATTTGAATGCCTACGAAAATTACAATTTGACCAGTTGGAAAGATGCTGGATACGATTTCCCAAAGAATACTTTGACAGGCTGTTAATAGTAGGAAGATATTTGCGTTGTATATTAGATTTGTATAATTTGAATGAAAGTTGATCAGTATCAAAAGATCTAAATTGTGTCGACTGTATCAGGTATACAAAATAAAGAAGGTAGCATCTCATAGAAGCAAATTTTTTTTTTTTCAATCGGGAATATCCGACTAAACAATCACCTGCATAGAGTTGATCCGAAAGTTATTGCATCTTAGACAAAAGGGGTCAATGTGGGTGTAAACTTGGAGATAGATAGATATATTGTATAGACTATGATTGAGACTTTAATAATGAAACATTTGGTAAATATCTGTAAAGTCTTGATATTTTTAGTCAGACCAAAGTGACATGACAATGACACGATTTTGTTCGATGTGATTTAACTCGGAGTCTTCAAAGATTTTTCCGAAACTCAAGTCATAAATTGTGTAGCTTGGTAGTTACAATTGTCATATGGCTGCGAAAACGCACGATTATGAGTGTGTGAATTCGTAATAATAACTAATTACAGGGATACAAACTGTCGCAAAAAATCTATATATGATGAATCCAGTAATGTTGATAGGCAGTGGATGGGAAGATCCGGCATATGAACCGGCAATCAAAAATCTTGTTAATCAGACTACCCAAAATTACCTACAGGCGGCGAGGCTGAGATTACAACTGTGAATATTTCATTAATTAGTGCTCTATTTCTACAAAAAAATCGGAATCAATTCCGAAACACACTCGATCATTAGAAGGGGACAAAGACGGCCAAGAATTTGTAGTAATAATAATCGCCTGTATTAATAATGAGATTTAATTAGTTGGACCAAGAAAATTTTTATTGCGTTATCAATTGACACACCACAGTATGCGCTTTTGCTGCGTATGGTTGCAAAATTCGCAATAGCCACAGTTTAGAATTGTGGGAAGCAGCAAATAATTAAGGAATTAGTAATAATAGGGAATATAAATATCTTGAATGATCCAGATTTATCTCAGATATTAAAAGTCGAACAATGCTGATCTGGTCTAAAGTTGTAAGAAAAGTTTTTGCATCAGAAACTGTCAGTCGAGCTCAATTGAGAGAAGATGCCGCACTTGAAGTTTATGATGAAACATCTTCATTACAGAAGAAGAGTAATACAATTGTTCTGCAAACTTCTTTAGGATCCCTGGATGAAGAATATATTAATTTGCAACTCAATTTAACTGAAGAAGAACTTGCTGCAAGAAATAAATCAAAAATATTTCAAATAAGAAGATTTTTTTGGGATGGTGCTGATAAGCATCCTGATGAACAAAAGTATTTAGCAAAACTTGATTTCTTCCTCATCAGTTCTTCAATGTTGGGGTACTTTGTTAAAAATTTGAATCAAAATAATGTTTCTACTGCCTACGTTAATGGTATGGAAGAATACTTTGATATGTCTGATAATCAATATAATTATATGGTTACTTTATGGACTGTGGGTTACATCTTGGGTCAAATTCCTGGTAATTTGATCCTTCATAGAGTTTCTGCAAGAGTATACTTATCCTGTTTAGAATTTTTATGGGGTATTCTTACAATCTTGATGATCAAATGTGAAAACTTGAAAGGAATGTATGCTCTCAGATTCTTTATTGGTCTTTTAGAGTCATCTTATTTCCCTGCTATGGAATATTTATTAGGAAGTAACTACTCTGGTGCTGAAATGACAACCAGATCTTCATACTTCGCTGTTGCCAGTGGTATTGCTACCTTGATTACCGGTCCTCTTCAACTTGCTATCATTAAAAATTTTGGAGAATCCTCGTTGCCTCCTTTCAAATGGCTTTTCGTTTTCGATGGTGTCATCTCATTCATTGTGGCAATCATCACATTCTTTTTCGATCCAAATACTCCATCCACAACTGATGCTTGGTTTTTCAGTTCTAAAGATAAATTGATTGGACTTGAAAGAAGAAGAAGAATCGGTGCTCAACTTAATACAAGAGAAAAGTATACTTGGGAAAAGATCAAAACATTTTTCAATACATGGCACATATATGTATTTCCAGTATTATTCTTAGCTTATAACAATTGTGGGCTGGCAAGTTCCCAACCAACGTTCACTACGTGGATGAAAAAAGATCTTAAACTTAGTGAGGATTATTATAATACTTATCCATCTATTTTAGCTGGTCTTGGTATATTTATCGCTCTTTTATGTGCTTATGTTCATAATTTTATTGGAGGTAGAAAAAATCACTTCTTCATTTGGGCATTCTTCTTGTTCATGATATTGGGATGTGTACTCTTGGCAATTTGGAATATTCCCAGATGGCTTCACTGGTTGTGTTACTTTATAGTAGGCATTCCATCTATGTGGGGACAACCATTTATCTTCACATGGGTCAATAGATTATTAATGGATAATGATATGAAGAGGAATTTCGTTGTTGTCGCCACAAATAATTTGGCGTATGTTACTGGTGCCTGGGTACCAATTTTTGTGTGGAATACTAATGATCTGCCAGAATATCGTACTGGTTTTATATATAATACGTGTTTGGCGTTCTTTGGGCTCATTATGACAACTGTCGCTTGGCACTTCACTATTAGAGATCAAAATAGGGAAGAAGAAAAAGAGGCTGTCGAAACTGAGAGTATATAGACCATAGATCAATAATGTGAGTTAGTCAGAACCATAACGTAGAAGCACATAAAGTCCAACAATGTGAGTCAATAGCAGGTGTATCATCAGTGTACGAACATGAAGGTGACCATATGGGCTTTAAGGCCGACATGAATTAGTCTGGACCACGAAGGAGTGGCACATCAGAAAGTCCAACAGCGTGAATATCATGATGATCACCTTGATTAGGACCATGAAGATGGCCACAAGGACATTCGGAATGAGTGATCTCCGTAAGATCATGATCAAAGTATCCAATGGCTGGAGTAGATGGAGTAACTGGAGTCATATATCCCATACCTGGGTTGTTTTCTGCAGTGGAAGAAGCAAAGCTGCTATCTGAAGATGTTTGATGCAAAGTAGGCGTAAAGTTCATATTATCAAGTTTTCTTTTCTTGAAGACAGGTTCTGGTGAATCCAAACGATTACTAGAGGTCACGGACTGCATTATATGGAAGTAGTTTGTGTCTTTAAGCTAACCTGAATGGTAACGGTAAACAAGTAGTGTAACGTAGGAGTTTTTGCATTAATTTTTCGTTTCTTCTCTGCTCGACCCGATTAGGTAACTATAAACTGGAAGAGGGGATACCGGGCTATTTTTACACATAAACATACCAAATATGTATTGTTAAACATGAAATAGTAACACGGCCATTATTTATAGAGCCTTACGAATCGATGACTTAAGAGGAGATATCATGTTAAGTTTCATGGTGATGGCTGCAATGTCCGAATCGGGGCAAGATATCGGTCGCTACTTCTCAACATGGTGTACGGGCGTGTTATTTGAAAAAGAAAGAAAGAGCTGGGGGCCACACGTGACCAAACGAGGCTAAGGCTGAGAATAGCTTAGCTTGAATTTTGATACCAGTTACGGAAAATATCAATCATGGGTATTAAAAAAATGTTTAAAAAAAAGGACCCTACCGAAGACGAGTTGGTGGAGGACCTTAACAGGATCGGTATCACTACCAAAAACAAGAACTCTGCTGGACGGCCCGATCAATTTAGTGCTTTCAAGCAATACGCCCAGGAGAAAAGAACTCAAAAACCTGGATTTGCCCCAGTCAATCCTTACGCTAACATTGGCGGTGGATCGGAAAACCCTTATGCCGAGGATGGGAATGGAGAAAATCCTTACCAAAATGTTGAACAAAATAATCAAGTTGGTTCTTCTCCGTACAATGGTGCCTCTGCTAGTCCATACCTGTCAAATGGTCAGAGTTCGTCAAGTAGCAGAAGTTCCAATCCATACCAAGGTCTGCAACCATCTGAGTCGAGACCCAATCCTTATGGCGGAAACACATCTCATAGCTCAAGATCAAATCCATACGGCGCTCCATCCGTAAGATCTGAGCCTCCTTCTTATCATTCTAGAGTTTCTCGTCAAAGTACTAGAAATACTGTGGATACCGACGACACTGAATCTCTTGATCTTAATCAAATTCCAACCAATCAGCCACCCATCAGACCTCGTAAGACCGCACGTAAGCCTGCTTACGATGAAGAAACGTTGGATCTTAACGATGATCCAGAAGATGAAGATTTAAACGCTGAACTTGATATTCCTGAAGAAGAGGAAGAAATTAATTCTGAAGACGAAGAGGTCGAAGCTATTAAACAAGACATAAGATTTGTTAAACAAGAATCAGTGGCATCTACGAGAAATACACTTAATATGGCCAGAGAAGCTGATGCTTCAGGTACTAATACTCTTGGAATGTTAGGTTCTCAATCCTCCAGATTATATAATACTGAGCAAAACTTGTTATTAGCCGAAACTCAAACGAAATATGCCGATGAACAAACAAGACAGTTACAAAGGCTTCAAAGATCTATTTTCCTTCCTTCAGGATCTGGTAATCCTTTCAACAAAAAAGCCAGATTACGTCAACAGGAAGCTAAAATTAAAACTGATAAAGCTCAAGAAAAATACCTACGTGAAACAAATAGACAGGGTGTTTACGAAAGTGAACAAAGAGTTAAACAAGGTATTACCAATAATGCTACAGGATCAGATCTTTACGCTAAATATCATGGAGAAAAAGACTTAAAGGCAGCCGAAAGATATCAATTTGAGGCAGATTCAGAGGACGATGAGATGGAAAAGGAACTTGCTTCCAACTTAGATCATATCGGACAGTATTCTAAGAAATTAAAGAATACAGCCATGCTTATGGGTCAAGAAGTCGAGAGTCAAAATGACAGACTTAGGAAAATTGAAGACGATGCCGATAAATTGGATATCAATGTTCATTTAAACAACACCAGATTAAGCAACATCAGATAATCAACACTTCACATAAGGATATGAACGCCAAGGTCATATGCAACCACATATCTCCCTAATAATATAGCTTTAATAATAAATCATCACTTATATTCCCAAACCAGGCAAATGTCCGTATTAGGAACATTTGCGACATGCATTGCATCTGTAGACATAGATTTAATCCCTGCTTCCGTCAGTAAAGTGTAAGATGCTAACTTCGGGTAAATACAGAGAATGGAGAGTACGAGTATAATGTACTAGGCACTAAGTTCTTGTTATTTGCACTAATGTGTACGTACAACTTGTACATACTTTAGATACGAGAGCAGTATATCTTCGACCTACTTCGCTCTACTACGAAGTTCTCAAACAGGAACGACGCAACGCCATGGTGCCTATCAGCCGATTGGGACAGCTCCTGGACCTCTACATGTCTTTGCCTACGTCATAGGATTATTGTATTCAGGGATCCGGATAAAGACCAGGGCACGACCTACCCCATGATCTTTCATTTTTGTATCACCAAAAGTGTCATACTTTCTCTACAAGTAACACTACGCAACTGACAGGTCAGCACACAAGCCATTTTTAGTCGAATGAACAAACATTAATTTGATATATCTCAAATATGGAAGTTCATAGCAATCTGCATCATAATCTTGCAATTAAAGAAAGCTTCTTAGTAGGCAGGGCCCTACTTAACTTTACTTCAATATTCGTATCTCTAGGAGTATTTCTATTTGGTTTCGAACAGGGATTGATGTCGTCTTTGTTAACGAATAAATATTTTAAAGAATATTATAAGCATCCATCACCCGTAGAGGTTGGTACTATGGTAGCTATTTTAGAAATAGGTGCGTTATGTTCATCATTTGTCGCAGGTAGAATAGGTGATAAAATAGGAAGAAGAAGAACAATTCGTTGGGGGTCGTTTATATTTGTGGTTGGAGGCTTGATACAAACAACTTCAGTAAATATTATGAATTTATCTTTTGGTAGAATTATTAGTGGTATTGCAATTGGTTTCTTGACTACAATTATACCATGCTATCAATCTGAGATTAGTCCTCCAGATGATCGTGGCTTTTATGCATGTTTAGAATTCACAGGAAATATCGTTGGTTACTCTTCGAGTATTTGGGTAGACTATGGATTTTCATTTATTGAAAATAATTGGTCTTGGAGAACGCCCCTTTTAATTCAATGTATCGTTGGTTTTCTACTTTACGTTGGTTCATTCGTAATTGTTGAGACTCCAAGATGGCTTCTTGACCATAATCATGATATAGAAGGTATGATTGTCATTAGTGATTTATACGCTGATGGAGATGTAGAAGATGAAGATGCTAAAATTGAATATAGACTGATAAAAGAAGCTGTTCTCATATCTAGAATCGAAGGTGGTGAAAGATCTTATGCTTATTTATTTACTAGATACACGAAAAGATTATCTGTTGCTTGCTTCTCCCAAATGTTTGCCCAATTGAATGGTATTAATATCATAGGATACTATGCTCCAATGATTTTTGAAAGTGCTGGTTGGGCAGGAAGACAAGCAATTTTAATGACTGGTATAAACTCGTTGGTTTACGTTTTGAGTACAATTCCTCCATGGTATTTGGTAGACACTTGGGGAAGAAAACCACTTTTATTATCAGGCTCAATATGTATGGGGATTCCATTATTTATTATGGCATGTTCATTGTATATTGACAGTGACATAACCCCGCAAGTTGTTGTTGGTTGTGTAATTGTATTTAACGCTTCTTTCGGAGCAAGTTGGGGGCCAATTCCATGGATGATGAATGAAGTTATCCCAAATTCTGTTAGGTCAAAAGGTGCTGCCATGTCCACAGCAACCAATTGGTTATTTAACTTCATTGTTGGAGAAATGACGCCAATTTTACTTGACTTAATCAAATGGAAAACTTATTTGATTCCTGGTTGTTCATGTATTTTGTCATTCTTTTGCGTCCATTATCTCTTCCCAGAAACAAAGGGATTAACGTTAGAAGAAATGGGATCAGTTTTCGATGATAGTTCGTCTATTTTCTCCTATCACTCTAGTAGTCATTCAAATCAAGAAAGACACTCGATGGGTAATTATGGAGCAATTGAACAATCGGACATTGTTCATCAATCAGCTGCATCAATTGCCAGAAATCCCGCTATGATGAGACCTGAACCAGAAGGAATTATAACCGGTGTACCACCACCACCAACCGCGCCAGTTCCAAATGCTGCAAACAATTTGAAACCAGTTTCTTCAGATGTTTCATCAATGTCGAGTGATGGTTTAGGACCAATTGATTCAAATGTTAATCCATCCGAAATTGAACCACCTACATTTGACGAAATTTTTCAACATAAACTTGCCGAATTGGAAAAGCCTAATCCTCTCACTAAAGCTTTGAACCACGTTTTTGATAATATTGGAGTTAGTGGAATCTTTTTTAAACGTTCTAAACCCCACAGTGACGAGGAAACTTTACTTTCTCGCTAAACTGAAAAATCTGCAACTTTTTTAGATATGACGTAGATCTGGCGCCCCAGGGCGGTAAATAGACCAATAAAATCAACTAGTTACTGCAGAAAGCATATTGTCGTGATATCGTGCGACACCAATCGAGTTTATTGTTATCGGACTCGGGAAACAATTAGGTCTCAAATGGGTCCGGTAATAGTAGACTAATTAGGACAATTTGAGATATTTCAGAATTCAACTGGGGTAAATAATAAGTATTGTATGAATGACGTAGTTTGAAAGACTAAATCATAACATAGAAACACGAAAACTATTCAAGAGTAAAAAATCTTTAAACAACCCTAATAATACTGTAATTACAATTAGGGCTTGCAAGAAATTGACTCGTAGGCAAGACTCCTTACAGCGCTAATTTTGTTAGTTAATTCGGAAGAGCCCTCGGGCAAATCCCGGGCAGCGTGCATGCGACATTTCTCGAGAATTACCGTTAGACGCAAAATTACATCACTATATACATTGTACCTGGATTATATACAGGAAGATGAGCACTTTTGTGGTTGTTTACATTCCGACAATCTCGTTCCTGAAAATTTTATAGACGGGTTCGACAATGACGTTTCCTGGGTCTATTGTCTGATGAGGGATTATATATAGAGAGGTACCACCAGGACTGTTGTAAATTTTCTAACGTCAGCTTCATCTTTTAATAACTTTATAAATATATATCAGAATTCAAATTAATTTGTTCCATATTTTTTTCGTCAGCTTCATCTTTTAATAACTTTATAAATATATATCAGAATTCAAATTAATTTGTTCCATATTTTTTTCGTCATTCTTCGGTGATACACCTGTCTAAACGCTAATTTTTTCCCTGTCATTTCAAACAAAAATTATATAATTTGAAACTTATCTTTCAAAAACATCTTTATTGATCACATCTTTATTCATCACATCTTTAAAAAATGGTTTCCCTTGTTGTTGATAATTCTGCTTCATTAACTTCGTTTGCTGCAACTTCCACAACCGCTCTTAGTGGTCTCGCTATGGCTACTTCTGTCAATGCCGATGGTGCAAATTACGAAAACGAAATTGCAAACTCTGAGTCTGCTTCAGGTATTCTTATGGCGTCAGGTACTGCTGATGCTACTGGTTCTATATCTGGTTCTGCTGCCCAAACTTTGACTCTAGAGAGTGGTTCAGCTTCAGCTTCTGCATCTGCTACTTCTTCAAGCTCTGCAAGCGGTAACTCAGCTCGTCATAATTCTAAATCTGCATTATTAATCTCTTCTTTACTTGTGATTCCCTTCTTACTTGGATCATTATGATAATGACATGTAACTAATGAACGAAAATGTTATACTTTAAAAGCTTTACTGTAGAGATTCCTCACTAAACATGTTGGAGCCGAATTGCACAATTGTGACTAGGGAGCTCCATAGACACTATGAATTTGTCGTAAGTATTCAGGCTAAAAATTCAACTACATAACTTGTAATGCGTAGAATATGTGTCATTCATGCGTTACATATGCACAAATTACAGGATCCAGCTGTTTGAATTTAGAATGAGCCGAGGTTTTAAGAGCATTTCTACATATTCACAATAAACAAACTCGTAAGTATATAGTTCTACCGCTACATACGACGTAAAGTTATCTTGCATTGGAACTTTTATGGTGTGAATTACGTGTTGAATTTAGTTTGGTGTCAAAATGCAACTATGAATGTTTATGAATTTAACCTTTTAGCTAAAAAATAATCTCGAGCCTTAGTAAAATTTCAGCAATAACCACGGAAATTTTAAAAAAGATCGTTTCAATCAAATATTGCTGGTCAGATCAGCACTATCATGTGAATTACTTGAATTTGTCGTACTCTTTCCTCCAATCATTGAAGAATGCCGTGAAAATACGAATTCCTAATCCAGCTTCTTTGTACCCAGCAGTTCCTCGGATACTATGCATTGCCATCTGAGGCAAACCAACATCAATTACCAAAGATCCGGTATCTGTGGCCAACATTGGCCCAATTGTACCACCGGATCTGGAGTTATTCTTAATTTGAAATTCCTGTAGTTGCTGATGATTTTTTTTGGCAATTTCGGTTAAAAGTCTTATACCTGTAGAATCACTCATTACATGAGCATTTGGATCGGTCTTTATGGTCAAACCTTTATTGGGGACCGGGAATGTGTTCTCCAAATACACTTCTTTGAAGTTGGGATTGAGAGCATGGGTAACATCTGCAGATAAAATAACAGAGTTAGCAAATGCTAGCCTTACTGCACTTTTAACACCTTCACCAGTTGCCGAAAGGACTCTTTCAACTACAGAGTTCAAGAGCTTTCCCTTGGCTCCTGTGCTGCTAGCTGACCCGATTTCCTCGTGATTAGTCAAATACACCAAATTGAACCCTGAATGATTTTTAACAGCATCGTTGTCTGGGTTGGAAAGAAGATTCTGGCTATTTTGGATCAACGAGTAAATTGCTGCAAAAGAGCAAAGCCTATCGTCAATTCGGGGAGCAAATATGAATTCTTTATCGATCCCACCTCTGACAGCTGGTTGAACGTCAAATAGATCAAGGTCTAGCTGGACGATTTTTTCAATTGGTACATCAGCAATTCTCGAGATATACCTGAGCAACTCAATAGAGTGCTTTCCGTAGAGAGGGGCAGCCTTTTCCTGCGCCAGTATATCATCTCTATTTATAGGGTCACAGTATCCTACGATAATAACCATTTCAGTTTCTTTGTCGTAATTTTTCTCAGAAACAGGACCAAAATGTACCGCCAATGAAGGAATTTTTGCTACTGGAACAGGGGAAGAGCTAAGTAGTTTCCTTTCAATAGTTCCAGCTTCACTTTTGTAGATAATAGTCCCTCCAATACCGAGATCTCTATCACACCATAATCTATTTAAAGTACCAGAGTACGGAGCTACTCCAAGTTGAAGATAGCCGTCTACATGCGCCTTGACACTGTAAGGTTTTACTTTTACAGCAAGTGAATCCACATGGCTCCCAATGGCACCGACCCCCTTTTCAGGAGTCCACGAACCTCCAAGTACAAAAGCAACGAGCGAAAGACCGCCTCTTACAGTGAAGAATAAACCACCTTTGGCTACTTTTTCGGCAGGGTATGGTTTATTCTCGGGGAGATAGATAAACCCGTTATTCTCCAATAGGGATTTGAAGTGGTCAATTACGTGGTATGTAGTAGGATTCTTATTGGTAAACTTGATATATTGGTCACACCAGGAGTCGAAGTAGACGTCTGGATTGATGGGCGGAACCACAGGCACTGTCGATACTTTTTGCGGAAGAGGAATTGATTCCCTTGCTGAAGACAAAGTTTCTGGCTCAGACTCGGTCTCCGCCTCGAATTCGTCTTCAGTAGTGATGTCTGAGTCTGTAGAAAGTATTCCATCATTGTTCAAAACAGCAAACGTGCGGAGGACGTCTTTCAAGTCGTCGTTCTCTTGCAAGTTCATTATAAAACTAGTCAAGGTTGAATGAATCCGAAACCGGCAAGAATTGGAGTAAGGGGAGTAAAGTGAATAGCACTTAGAAAATAAGTTCTAGCCTGTAGGAGAATTTCGGCTGGGTTATCTTATCGAGAAAGTCGTGCCGTGGACGGCCCGAGCCAGCACGGAACCAGCCGCTAGTAGCTAGAGCGAATAAACGAAAGCTTTGACGTAGAGAGGCGAAATGCTCAAAAAGACAAAGTACTTGAAAGATACGCAGACTGGACGATCAGCATCTGAGTCACTGTTATTGTAAGTTGAATTACAGAATGGGTGAAAAACTTACCTAATTGGGTACAGGCTGCAAAGTTCTGCACGGTCATGTGGAGCACCAAAAGCAGAATTTTCGCAGTTATTGTAGTGGTTGTAGTGAATGGTTTAAACTTACCAGTCAATTTGTCTCTGATGTGAGGTTGCTCTGTGAACGGCGTACTAACCCGTGAATCTGATATAGTAATTTCGCAGCCAAGACTGTCTTGAGCGCTTTTCAAGTGTTTTTTTGGCTTTCTCACTCTTTTCTTGCTACTACGATTTTTCATACGCGTTCACTGCTCCAGCTACTCAATGGACTCTTCAACATTTGTGGTGCATTGGCACGATGAGCACCAGCCGGTCTACTCTGTAGACTTCCAGCCCCATTCTCTCGATAAATCACCCCGGCTTATCACCGGTGGTGGTGATAATAACGTGCGAGTATGGAAACTTATATACTCTAATAACGAACCAATTGCTAGCCTGACAAAGGTCGAATACCTTTCCACGTTGAAAAAACATGCCCAAGCGGTGAATGTGGTTCGGTTTGATCCTAAGGGGGAAATCTTAGCGACCGCCGGAGACGATGGAACCCTTATATTATGGACACTTTCTGATCACGTAGTAAAGGATTTTGGTGCCGACGAAGACTATGAAGATCACGAATCTTGGGTGGTGAAACACGTATATAGATCTTCGGTATCTGAGATTTATGACTTGTCTTGGTCTCCAGACTCGAAATTTATCGCTACTGGATCCATGGATAATATCACTCGTATTTATAACACCATAACTGGTCAACAAGTTTGCCAATTGGCGGACCATAATCATTATATACAAGGGGTTGCCTGGGATCCTAAAAATGAATTCCTTGCAACTCAATCAGCGGATAGATCAGTTCATATTTACTCATTAAAGAATACTTCGGTAGCAAATGATGAGATTCAGTTGATGCCAACTTCTTTCTTTAAAATTATAAAAAGTGAATTACCAATAGTCAAACTCTCAACCAGCTCATTGTTAGAGTCTTCGGTGACACCAGATACTTCAAATATGAGCCCTCCGGCCAATAATTATGTTCATCAGGTTCAAAGTCCCCCAACTCCTCAAAGAAGGGTTTTATCAAATGAGACATTACCAGCTGTGAAACCAATATCTCCAGATGCAAAGAAAATGAAAAAATCGTCTTTTTTGTATCATTCCGAGACCCTACAGTCATTTTTCAGAAGACTAGCTTTTTCCCCAGATGGTAGTTTGCTTTTAACTCCTCTGGGAATTTACAAAGAGTCAACTGATACTGACTTAGACGATGATTCAACTAATACTGTTTACATCTATATACGATCTGGTTTAAACAAATCACCAATATGTCATATTCCGGGCTTAAAGAAACCTGCAATTGCTATTTCATTTTCTCCTATATACTATAATGTCGCTGAAAACGATAAACCGGTGTTCAAACTACCGTACAAAATGGTCTTTGCGGTTGCAACTCAGGACTCTATAGTAATTTACGATACTGTGAACTTTACCCCAGTTGGATTGGTTTCAAATTTGCATTATTCAACTATTACTGATTTGTGTTGGGATAAAGACGGTAACAGTATAATAATAAGCTCAGCTGACGGCTTTTGCTCAATAATTGTGTTCAAAGACGGGTCTTTTGGACAGAGGTACGCGCCGGCTCATGCGGAGGTAAAGGAAGAGGCGAAAGAGGAAAAGCTGAAAGAAGAAAAGCTGATATTGGAGAAGATTCACGACGAAAAGGTAAAGCAAGAAGACAATGGTAAGATAGTAGAACAAAAAGTCCCAATATCTGAAGCTAAATCACCCAAAAGATCAGCGGAAGAACCACAAGTTAAGGCAATAGATATCTCGAATTTAATACGGAAGAAGAAGCCAAAGATCATAGAGAAACAAAAGGAAACTACAGCCCAGACTACGATTGAAACCGGAGAAACCAAAGTGCCAGCTGCTTCACCAGAAACGCCAGTTTCTGAACCAGCACAGGATGTCTCATCTACAGAGTCAGTTGATGTTTCAAAATTTATGGCCGCCCCAATAGTATACTTAACGAACAACGACTAATGTACATATGTGTGTATTTATATACAAATTAGATTTCATTTGATAATTGAGAAGCCAACCTTTTTCTGGCCTTTAAAATCATTTCCTCTCTTCGTTTATGCAAAATATCTGCTCTTTCCTGCTTATTTGAGCCCCATTTATTAGAAAGTTCATCTGCTTCATCACTATTAACTTTATCAGATAAATTATACTTTTCAATCAAATTAGTTTCAGTGGTTTTGGGAGCAATATTGTGATTTTCCTCATTTCCGTGAACATTAGTATTTACAGATTCACCAGGAGGAAATGGCAAAGAACCTGATTCCATAAATCTTTCAATAGTTAACTCTACAGAACCACTTCTTTGTAAATCATACCTTATTTGAGCAGCAGTAAGCTGAGGAGCTATGGATTGAACAATTTCTATCATACCATCAGAAACTTCTCTTCTTTGAGGTCGACCGTTGTTTACCCTGGTAGCGTTGTTAACAGATCTTACTTCTGCTGGTATAGAAGGAGGAATTGGGGTGATTAACCATCTCAAAAAAATGAAAGCAATTGCTAAAGTGAAAATGAAAATCAAAGTTGACGTTTCCATTTTGAATTTCAAGCTTAAATGTTATTTTTTATTATGAAGATAATAGCAAGTAATCAACCTCGAATCGAACTCAAAGTACGAGACAAACTGAGTAATTGCTTTGGCAAAGCGCGGATCGAAACTCAGTCAGTACAATTTTCAAATGAATTTGATCTTCACACACCGCCCCCACCGATAAATAATTTCAATAACAGCAGATTGAAGCGAGTTATTGATGACAGTCTCATAACTTTTGTCGATCATATTCAAATATCATATTTTTGATTGACAATTATGAAAAAATTTAACAAACTAAGTCGTCATAAGGCTTATTTAGTACAATAGCGCACACTAAAAAATGATTAATTATGCAACAAGGACCCGTTTTTCAGGGACTTGGCGTCGGATATATTATAGTAAATCCGGAGGCTATTACTTAATGCAGCTAAATCGCAAATGGCTATTGTAGTAATACATCCCCTTTTTAATGAAAACAAAGGGATGCGATAAAACATCTAATTTATAAAATTAGCCAAAAAATAAGACGTAAGTAGATCTACTGAGCTGACTAAAAAAATAATATCGGGGTAAATCCCGTCAAATCCGGTAATATAAGAATATTAACAGATTACAAATATCAATGAATTTCAATAGTTTTCAACTGATATTAACTGATATGCTATTGTTTAAAAGAACAATTGGTACATAATCATGATTATTTACGTGTACAATGATGGATTTACTGACTAAAAGTTTCATTTCTTTACATAATGCATTCCCTAGTTGGTACATCCTTCATCCAACACCGGATTGACGTACATGGACCGGGGCTCCATACATTAAACTTTATTCCGCAAGGTCGATCTTTTTGTGGTGATTTCCACTATAGTGCGAATCGATACATCGTTGGGGATTAAGGTCATGTTTATCTGCATTAAACGCAATAAGCTTATCCAACCTGAAATCTTAACTTTAAAAAATTAGGTTGCACTAATGCTTAAATCTCTATTTTTTAGCTCTGCACTTCCTAATTTGACTTTAACCCCAAGAAGAAAAATGCTCTGCGAGAATCCTCATGACTAAAAATATTCTAACATTTACAGTTTTAACCGACATTAGATACGGCAACCAGCAATACGCTCCCACAGAGCTCATACTAGTAAAAATATTGCATCCGGCGGGGTGGAGGGTTTTCGAATGTTGTTGAGACGTCGTAATTGGGTAAATCACGTGTGTCTACTTGAAAGTCAACTTGAAGTCTTTATCTTCATTTTTCACCTTGTAGAGGAAATTGGATATAATTTCGTTTTCTCGAGATGGCAAGGCTAAAAAATGTTTCTTTAATGTATCAGCCTTTTCTAATTTACTTATTTTAAATCCTTTACTTTTCTTTGAACTGTAAGTTTTCTTACCAATCTCGGATGAAAGTATATCATCGTTGAGTGTTTGTGTGATGGGTAAATTTAAATTGTATTTTTCACTGTATCGATCGAGGGTGTCACTATCAAAAGCCATGAAATCAAGTGGGTGAACTTTAGGCTTGTCGTGAGGGCCATTTGAGTTGATATGCTTAGATAAGAATTCTTGCTGCGCAGCTTGAACAACAGCATTTCTTGCTTTATTGGTACTTCTTGAAGTCATTGTTTGCTTCGACTCACTTTCGGAGGCGGATTCTCGGTAAACTCTTGGTGGCATGACTAAATTATGTTTGTAAAATAGGATGATAAGAACGGTTTCTATTGCTCACCATCGATTTCTTTGCGAATTGAATAGACGTGATTCGCGCACGACTCGGAATTACTGCCATACTTCCATGGGTGGAATTGCTGCAGACATATGGAGCGGAACAGGGAATAGAAACAAAAAATTCCTATTGCTTTATTTGAATCGTGATCTCGTCATATATTTGCTGGCATATGCAGATACCGATCAAAGCACGTAATACGAAGAGACGTAGAGTATGATTTCATATGCGTTACATATGTATAGTCAGCGCGACTAAATAATAATGCCTTGCGATGGGTTTCAACCACGGAACTCACTTCAAGTAGAGGAATTACGTAGTAAGCCACAAGGTATGGTTTACGACACTAAAGCAACTAGAATATCATCTAAGGCGATAGGTTTCGAAAGACTTTATAAATAATATTTTGAAATGATTCCTCAATAGTCGAGCGAAAATCTGGATTATTTCCTAATTAGTGATGCTACTAGCAAAATGCTAATGTGGTAATTATAAAATACCCTGCTGAGGTTTAATGATACCGAATTACGAGAGAATTGATGCCTAATGGAATATTATATAAAATCCCGCCAGAAAATTTCTGCCTGTTGCAATACTAAAAACCATATTTTGGAGGCGTTCAAGCTAAAACACTTGTATTGCGAAAATAATATTTTATACGCCAATATTGAAGAAACAATAGTTTACTGAGTCGCTTGGCTATGACAACCTAATTATTATGAAAACCCGAAATATACGATGGAATAAATTGTAAAAAATTTTTTCATGTTTACTCGGCCTAAATCTTATTGTGCCTTAACTTCGCATCAACATGACCTGATAAAATTCATTTACAATGGCGGCTTTATATTAGCCAAAAGTTCAGCACAGGCGAACACTGTCAGGTCAAGCAGCGAATAAAAAACTCTGTTGATGATAGCACGAATTATCAGTCAACCCTATTGTTACGTAGAGAAAGTTAAAAATTTTAAGCGCCATAGCCATTCAGCTTCTAAAATATGTTGAGATTAGGCTTTATACCATAATATTGTTCACATACCGTGAAACATTTCGGTGTAAGCTGGCTTATTTGAAGTAGTAGTGATATGAAAAGTATAAGTAAATGGCGTGTTAATCAAGCACGATATGCATAGTGTTCCTTCTATTTTTTTTCCTTTTCTACATTAGCTCCTATCAAGGGCCGAAGGACCCAAAAGTTTTCCCCAAAATTTATATCCTCTGGCTATGAGTCCGTACACCAAATACACCTTATGTTGTAAACGCGCACGAAGATCTAACCTAAAGTAGATATTTTTTAGTCGCAAAGGCGTTTAGATACTTACTGACTAAAAGAGCTAATGTATATACATATTTAGCTTTATCGTTGAAGCCGCGTGCCCCTCTCATAATTCCAAAGATATCTAGAGAAGACGTGATGATGTTTCGCCTCCGAAATCTTGGTGTCATTTACCATTGCGCAAAATTATACAAATCTTTTTCGCATTATGCATAAAAAATCTGCAATGTAATGTAATGCATACTAAAACTCAGTCCGCATATTACAACCAGTTTTGGGCGGTTGTTTATTGTTAATCAGTTATTGTGGTGAGGTCAATCAGTTAATTATGAGGTAAGGGCAATCTTTAGGTCAGGTTTATACTTGCGTTGATAATAAGTGTACCCGTTTTGGATCGGAATCTTGCTATGTATTCGTACAGGGAGATCGTCCGATTTACGGCTGGCGTTTTTTTCACCTTATTAGTTGCGAGGCTTCAATTTTCCATTTTTGTTAATTTGCTTTCTTTTTTTTTCACTAATGTTGCTTTGAGTGATATTTTTTAACTTAATGCATGGTTGCAATGATTTTATGAGCGAGATTCACGCTTGAACGCCAGTGCCTTTGCAATATGTACATCTACTTATGCTTGTCAGAAAAAATAAAAAACTCTATGTCTTGCGCTTAGTGTCTGACTCTAGCCCTTTTCTTCTTGTTTAGGCCTGCAAGTTAATCTGTGACTGCAAAGCAACTTTTAGGTATATAAATATAATTAAATTTCTATGAATGAATTTGATATTCCGTTTTCATAATATACTTTTATTACAATTTTACAATCATGTTCATAATTCCTGAATTTAATACTACACAAGCAAGTGTTATAACTTATAAAGGTACAATTCAAACACTTAATGATGCATTATTAGTACTAGAAGGTACTAGAGTGGGTCTACTTCTGAAAGTTAAAAGAAGACTTAATGGCTTAGAGAGAAAATACATAGCTGCAAATACTATTTTTGCCTGGAATGAAACCGAATGTGGTATGAAGAGATGGACTGATGGAAAAAATTGGTCAGCTTCCAAAGTAAGTGGTCCATTTCTTACTTATAGAGAATTAGACAGTGAGAGAAATATCAAACTTAATGGATTAATAAAGCAAAGCTTTTCTCTTATAACTAAACAAAATCAAAAGATACATTTGATTTCATATGTTTCTTCAGATCCCGAATCTAAAAGATCAAAGAGAATTCCCTCTAATGACTCTAAACTTAATAAATTGAATTTAAATTCTTCCATTTACCTGGAAAGTTTACTTAATTCAGAACAGGAAAGATTTTCCAAGAGACTGTATTCACAAACTTCAACTTCAGAACCATCCTCTAGAAATAATTCCGTTGATTCTACTTACTCTCTTTCACGTCAAACTCTGATGTCGCCAAATATAACAGGCGTGGCTCATAGTCCAATCATGGGCCAAATGAAAAGAGCTTCAACTGGTAATAATATACCGTCATTATCTTCTTCATTTACACCAACTCTTCCCAGACTTAGACCAATGCCATTACCTATCACTGTTAACGATGCTAATATCACTACTACTATAACTAGTGAACATAATAAAAGGGCTAAGTTTATGCCACAAATGCCACCTACATCATCACCTTATCAGACAAACGTTCCAACAACTCCATCTTACTACTATGGTAACTCTAGCTTAGTTTCTTCACCTACTTTCGCTTCAGCTTCTGTACCTTCATATCAACCATTTTCTTACAAACCACTTCAACCTCCAGTATCTCAAAGATATGTTAATAATTATAACGCTAACGATATTCATGCTCTTAATGTCTTAGATAAAGTATTTTCAGTTCAATAATTAGAGCTGAAGATTTTCACTTCTTGTTGAACATATATTTTGGGGTCAGATTGACAGTGTATAATAAATTTTACCAAGGCTACAATGTACTATTATAAAATAATAATGTAAACTATACTATATATCTGAGATTGTGCACAACTGTAAAGTGTAAATCCTGTAATACATGATATGTGATAAAGACACGTTCGGAAGCCCGTACTGATTTTGAGCCACAACTAACATTAATGAACATCGCCAATTTACACGTTACAACATTACAATTACGGGATCAACCAAAAATAATAAATGGTGCCCTTATTAAAAAAGATATTCCTTTTATTTTTGTTGACGCAAAACGAGTTAATACAATCGAGAAGTAGTCGGATTTTTAAATAAGGTTTAAAGAAATACGCATAACGCAGATTATGATTACCTTCCAGAAGAATACTTGCATTACTGAAATTTTACTATAAAATACAAATAAGGCGATATTATAGTGTCAAAATCATTGTATTGTGACAGTATCGATGAAGACGTTTGTGCAAGAATCTTATTATTTCACACAAGCCGCAATTGTTTAGAAAGAATAATATGGGTGATGTCACTATAGTTAATGTCAAGCATGTTAAATTTGTTGCTTTTTCTCAATGTAAAAGTCAAGTTATTTATTATATATCGTAAATTTCGTACCACTTACCCCAGTTAACCAACACCACATACTCGGGGACTGTATTTTGAAAATTTAGCGATGACAAAAATGATATCTTCTATCTCACATTAACAATGCATATTGTAGATGTATTAAGCCAGCGTATTGAACCCCGCAAGTAAGGGCCAACTACTTTTTAGCATTAAAGCTTTTAAGCCTTTTCTCCCATGCATAACGTAAAGATTTTATGAATCCAGCTGTAAGAAGTCCTTTGATCGTTTGTTGAAACGCAGGGTAGGCCACAGTACTCTTAATTGTATTGCTTATATGTTGGGGTAGTCTTTTATCACTAGCGATGGCTCTAGTGAATTCCCCAGGCGTAAAAGTAGTCGAATTAGATCTTTGTAAGTCCCCTTGCATAAGCCGTTGTGCCTCTCCATCCTGATTCAACTCTTGTCGATATTTTTTTGCGAAGCTCTTGAATAATATACGCTGAAACTGCAAAGGAAGCTGGCACAAAATCCGAGATTGCTTTACGGCGTCAAGTTGAAGTGCAAATGTCCTTTGTTCAGTTCCAGTAGACACTGACGTCATATAATTTTCTTGAAGTAAATATTCAATTATAGGGCGGTACAATTTCTCGAAATTTTTAAATTGTCTCCCTACGATATTTTTCACTTTATTAGGATTTTCACCTCCTATAAGCATCCGAGGATCTCCCATATAAGATATTTGACATATAGTTTCGTAAAGCTTAGACTCAGTGAATGTCTTGATCTTTTCATTTTTGTTTAGAAGAATAAGCGCTACAAAAGATGCACTTTGTAAGTTGTATTGGTTAGCAACTCTTATTACGGGATTAACCTCTTTTAGAAATGATACAGGTTTTTGAAGCCTACCTGCCAAATACAAAGAAGACCACTCGGTTAAATCTCGAAGTAATACTTCTTCTGAGCATACGCCGTACTTTACCATACTGGCGACTCCCGAGTTGTCTTTGATTGATACATATGGAATGAAATAAGCACCAGCTCCATAGTTTTGGACCTTCTCGAGGAACCCAAGCCCCAAGTATTTTATAAATGAATAATGCTGAGGAAATTGTACCAAGTTTGTAGCATGGAACTTCGATGTGTCTTTCACTGTGTAAATCATATCTATTTGTGGGACTTTCTGATCACTGTAGCCTTTTTGATTGAATACTCCAGAGCCATAACCAAACACAAAAGTCATGGGAGATCTAAAGTTTGCAATGAGTGAATGGAGCTTAGACTTATCATCTGATTGGAAACTCTGGTTTTCAAAAAATTGGGGCTTTAGGCCCTTGAGTCCATCAAGTCCCCGGACATCAATTGCTACGTGAGGTTTCGACGACGGCGACTCTCGTTGCACTCTGGAGGTGGCAATTGTTCTGAGACTACTCCCGCGAACAGATCGCCTCCTTTCCAATGCATGAGTCGTGAGATTTCGACTTTTTGACCTCAACCCTCTTAGTCTCATAGGTCCATCTATGCCATCTACTTAGTAATGAGATTTTCACTCCCAATTCGCATACCCAGCACGTGACATATATATAAATTTTCCATTTCTCTACCTATTGAATCCACCAGTAACTCTTGCATGTACGTTTACGCTTAAAATTATCTGGTTGCAGGTGAAGCGGCGTCTTCGTGTTTTATGACCTATTGTGGTACGGTTAGTTTCATTTTCGAGCAAAATTGTCAATTATACTTCTATTTCATGCATGAATGTTCTAATGCATGAAGTTCTACTGCATTAATAGAACTCAATTTTAACTGCGCTTTGTGCCGCATGTCCGCCCTAGTGTTCCTTGCCTAAGTTTTCCCAAGATCGTGGAACAATAACGGTAGTCATGGCAGGCGTTCTCGAATAAATCGAGCCATGCACGCAAAATCATCATGTCAAGTCACGTGCACGCATTTATGAATCATCAGTGAAAATTTACTCGTGGTGTAGCAGCCAAAAGCGACTCTATCTAAACTTGAAAATTGTGAAAAATGACTGGTTCTCAAGCATACAGATCTACTAGATCTAGTTCAGCTCAAAGTCTTTCTTTCGAAGATGTTGTTATGACTGGTTTGGCTAAAGATGGTGGATTATTCATCCCATCACAAATTCCTAGACTTGACTCACAAACCATAAAGTCTTGGGAAGACTTAAGCTTCCAAGATTTGGCCTTCAACATAATGAGACATTACGTTTCTCAATCAGAAATTCCTGATGACGATTTGCAAAAGTTGGTAAAGAAATCATACTCGACTTTCAGATCTGATGAAGTTACTCCTACCATTCCATTGGATGCTGATAATGGAGTTTATTTATTGGAATTATTCCATGGTCCAACTTACGCTTTCAAAGATGTTGCCTTGCAATTTGTAGGTAACTTATTCGAATACTTTTTGGTCAAACGTAATGCTAACGCTAAGTGCGCTGAAGAAAGAGAAACTATTACTGTAGTGGGTGCAACTTCTGGTGATACAGGTTCTGCCGCTATATATGGATTAAGAGGTAAAAAAGATGTTTCTGTATTCATTTTGTATCCTACTGGCCGTATTTCGCCAATTCAAGAAGAACAAATGGCAACTGTTGAAGATGCAAATGTCCATACTTTATCAGTGAAAGGAACTTTTGATGACTGTCAAGATTACGTCAAGGAAATTTTCGGTGATGTTGAATTCAATGACAAATACCATGTTGGTGCCGTTAATTCAATAAATTGGGCTCGTATTTTGGCTCAAATGACTTACTACTTCTACTCTTTCTTCCAATTATCCAAAAAATTGAAGGGCAGTAGCAAAATCAGATTTGTAGTTCCTTCTGGCAACTTTGGTGATATTTTAGCTGGATACTATGCTAAAGAAATGGGATTGCCTATTGATAAATTGATCATTGCCACTAACGAAAACGACATTTTGGATAGATTCTTTAAAACTGGTCGTTACGAAAAGGCAGCTGATAGCTCAAAGGCAGCTGAAGTTAAGGCTACTTACTCTCCAGCTATGGATATTTTGATTTCATCCAATTTCGAAAGATTGTTATGGTACTTGATAAGAGATAACATTGCTAATAAGGATAACCACAAAGCTGGTGAAATTTTGAATGAGTGGATGCAACAATTGAAATCTACTGGTTCTGTCGTTGCTCCTGAATCCGTTGTTAAGGCTGCCAGTGTCAATTTTGACTCGAACAGAGTTACTGATAAAGAAACTGCCGAAACCATCAAACAAGTGTACGTTAAGCACCCTGACCATTACGTTTTGGATCCACACTCTGCTGTTGGTATCAAAACTACTTATGACAATATTGAAATAGATAGAAAGGCGGATGTCAAAGATGTAAGCTATATTTCATTATCTACAGCTCATCCAGCCAAATTTTCTGAAGTTGTCAATAAAGCATTGGGTGATATTGAAGGATACTCATTTGAAAAAGACGTCTTGCCTGATGAATTAAGACAATTAGCTTTGAAGGAAAAGAGATTACTATTGGTGGAAAATCCATCTTTGGAAAAAATCAAATCTATTATCATTGAAGAATTAGGAAAAGAACCAAAATATTGATTGAATTGTATAAACTTTTAATAAACTCAAACTCCTCGTTGTGATTTTTTAACATTCAACTCCCCGTTTTGTATTTCGACTTCGTAGCCAACCTCTCGTAATGCCAGATCATCAACAGTTTGTTTAGCTTCTAAAGAGGCTACGAAGGCTTGATTTTCGGGATTTTTTTCAAGCAATAGCTTCAAACACACAATTGCTCTCTCTTTTATGAACGGATCATTGTCATCAATCATACAATTAGATAAAACAAGCTCTAACCCATGTAGTTCTCTGACTTTTTCTTGGTTAGAAAAAGATTCACTAACGAGATAAGCTATTATTTCAATGATCAATGACTTCACCTGAGGAAATTTCTTTTGATTACGCCCCCCTTGTTCTGTTTGGCCAGTTCTTGTCTTGAGAGTCGTTCTCTCTACATTTTTATGAACGACTCCCAATAGAGAAATCAACTTCTCAAGTGCTCTGTAATGTTCTAGAAACTGTCTTGTTCCATTAAACTTACACAAATCAGACAAGATATCCAAGACTCTTATAAGTCTAACATGAACACGCGATAATTCAAGTGGATCACATCCGTTAATCAAAAGTTTTTCTGACATTTCAGCTTCTTTCGTGAACAATTCATAGGTCCATGATAAAATCGCTGTTATCTGGTAGTTATCCCAATCTTCTTTAGCAGTAACTACCAACTGAGCCGATTCAAGCATAGACGAGAAGCGAGGATGAGTATCGTGTGATTTCAGCCATTTTGACATACTTTCGTGTGATACTAGCTTCTGAAATATACTAACCAAAAGAGCCTCCTTTTGAACAAAAGTATCACGTTCAGCCAATGAAAGTTCCTCGAAAAGATCGAGGAGAGTATACACTATACCGTCAAAACGTTCGTTATACGTCAAAAGTTGATACACCACTTCGTTATTAATAAAGATATTGTTCAAGAATGACAATGCTGGAACTACCGTTTCTTCGGAGTTTTTTTCATGTTGCAATATCTCAGGTTCGAATAACGTCACATTTACTAGATCTAGAAGCTTTTCCGTGCCTCCGCTACTGTCTGTAATAAAATGGCTCATGTTGGCGAGCACTTGGAAATATACTGAAAGTACTTTGGAGTAAAGAGGATTAGACCTTTGAATTTTGTGGTCGAAGTGCTGCAAGCTGAGCAAAACCAATGGCATATCTATAGACCCAGGATGGATAGAAACCACATTTCTCACTAGCAACAAAGTCCCTCTGAACAACTTGAGATATAGTGACTCAATATCTTCGCTATCTATATTCAAAGTCAAGGAATCCGAGACGATATCCTGTAAAAGCTCGAGAAATTCAGGCAGCTTGCTCAACGCAATTCTATAAGACTCATCCGTGCTGGAAACAGACACTACTTTCCCCAAAGTGGAGATTTGGTCAATATAAGGGCCACTTCTGGAAGACCCATCCGCTAGCAATACTCTGGTAGCTTTGATGCACTCAAGAACCTTATTATCCATAGCTCTTGTCTGCAATAATCGAGGGCCAGATCTCATCACCTTTGGTACGATAGACCCGTGCATCTCTAAGAGGAAATCACTACGAGAATTTAATGCGTTGTCTCAAAATGCCTAATTAGGTCGAGGATTTGCTACCAATTTTCAGTCGGATTCAAGACCATCCTGGTGGATTGGTACCCGATAGTGTCGCTTCTTATATTTTAATCTTTTATGTGCAGTAAGTCAGACGCGGCTGTTGAGTGCAAGCATACACAGTATATAACCTTAATCAAGTATAATTCTTGGACTTAAAAGGAGCAAGTAGCTAGTGTAGAAACAGACTCTGATGATTCATAGGTCACTATACATATGTAATCACACTATAGTACCTTAATTCATATTGTATTGGTGCCAAATGACTTCGCCCTTAAGTTCTACAGAAAATTCACGTTTGTGGTTGAGCAAAGCGCATAAAGTGCAATGGTTGCAAATTTGAAGAAAGGATGTCCAGTTGAGCTTCACTGACTGGAGCTACTATGCGTGACGAAATGCAAAAGCAGATCGGTGATGAAGAGCTTAATATTTTTGCTCTTATCAGTATCGGAGGGATTAGACGAATGCAGAAACGGAAGTTGAAGGATGTTACTAGTGAAGGAAGAAGCGGATCAGTTAAGCTTGGTTCACCATTGGTACGAGCGGAGACCAGGGGTTGTGTTTTCATGAAAGATGGTGATATAAAGTTTTGAGAGAACGGGGTGGTGTGTTGTGGTCTGACTGGATTACAATTACAATAATTGTGATTGATTTACTCTTCGAAAGGGTATACCAAAAAAAAAAAAAAGTAAGAAGCATGATTCATTATTTACTTACAGGAGTAGCATCCGTGTTATTAGGTACATGAATTATGATCCTCCTTCTTGAAATAAAGAAAAAAAATTGTACAATTCTATCAACAGGGGCAGCAGCCTGTTGAATGATTGGTTTTATCTCCCTCTTTGGAAACAATAAATACAAAGCAAGTTGCATACACCATTCCGTTTCATTTATGGTGGCAGCACCCCGTTTGGATATGGTGTATGGTCCCACCTCTTGCAAAATCGAAAATAAAGTGTATTGTGTTTCATTTCATCAAATGTTCAGGGGCAGCACCCTTTCGGAAATGACCAAGGAGGTTGTAAAACGGCAAGATTCATGGATCATCAGGTACAGCCTACAGGAGCAGCAGCCTGTTTGTAGATGATTCATGTTTCCACATTCTTGCAAATTTATATTTAGAGTACAATAAAAAAAAACGAATGATATACCTGCAAAGTGAATGAATCAGAATTTGACTACATATTTTACCTGACCACCTGTTGGGAAGAAAGTGCTTCTCATTCGGAGGTAAGATATGTCCGATACCTATGATTGTATCACTTCGAACTGATAAGTGACGATTGAGCAATTGGAGTAAAAGTTTTCCATTATGATAGCATTGAACCTTTCTGTGATTGATAAGCTTTGTCTTGCCATTCTGGATTGATGGCATTTCCACCGGTCGATGCCAAGAGGTCCGGGCGGCTGTATGCTTATCCTGGACGGGGCCCCATTTAAACTTTCACATTCTGAAGCCTGATGTTATTTAATATTTTGCGGAAAGACTTGGGTTTGGAGTCTCTGAAATGTTCTACCTTTTCAGACTGAGAGAAGCTTCATGATGAAGAAGCATACTAACGATTCTAGGTTTATTGAAATTGGTGACGCTTCAAGTTTGGGTCTCACCCAACAGCTCTATATACTTATTGTTCTGGCCATAACGTGTCCTGTCGGATTGAACGTCTCTGATAGAGCGGGCCGTTTGAATTGTAGATATTATCTTCTCTTAACTTGCTACTCTTCAGCACCTCTTTCTCCGAGATCCCTTCAAACTCAACTTGTAAATCCTAAATTATCTAGGATTGTTTTGCAGCCAATAGCGTGCAATCCATCAAGGGTCCCTAAGCCTGCTGGTCCCCCAGATACCGCTGGGAAGTGGTCCCTTCAAGGGGGATATCCGCTTCTTTTGGAGGCTGGTTGGGGGCTTGGTAGCCAAAGAAGGGGGAACCCCGTCACTTTTTTTTTAAAAGTTTTGATAACATGTAATATTTCTGCGGTAAACATGAACGTTTATCGTGGTCTGAACCCACTAATGACAATTAGGGTTACAATGATGTTACAAGCAATACAATTTGACCATTTCCTAGTGTTTTCCTCGTCAAATGTTAATTTGAGAAGAAATATTTTGCAGTCACTTACACTATGACCATTTTAGACTCAGTTGTACCTAAGGCCATTTTAGACTCAGTTGTACCTAAGACCGTAAGTCTCTACGTAGCCTCCTGGAGACTGGGTGTGAACCAAAATGGACGAGTGGGAATTTACAGAAAATCATATATTATAAGAAAGAGTATGTACTAGTTCTATTCTCAAAATGCTCTATTTAAAGGAGATATAAGAGACTTGCCTTTCCAAAATTGTATGGTCTTTGCAGCTCTGTCAGCAACCCCATCTGGAGTAAATTCCAAGTATTTGTAGATCTCGTCTGCCTTACCAGAGGCACCAAACCTAGTCAATCCAAATTGTTCATGAGAATAATTGGACCATCCGAAAGGAGATAAAACTTCAACCGACAAGATTGGAACACCATCTGGTAATACTGATAATCGGTAATCAAGAGATTGTTTATCGAAGGTGAAAAAATCTGGAAGAGAAACTACTCCAGCGGAAATTCCCTCATCCTTGAGTTTAGCAACAGCGTCAACGCAGATACCGACTTCTGATCCAGAAGACACGAGTATAACGTCTGGCTTATCTTGTTTGATAAGGGTGTATCCACCTTTATAAGCCTTTTCGATAGAAGATCCTTCCAAGTTAGGTACACCTTGTCTAGTTAGAGCAAACACATGAGGTGTTTTGGTGGAGTTGATAGCACTCTTGTAGGCAGCAGATACTTCATTTCCATCAGCGGGTCTCCAAACAGACAAATTTGGAATAGCTCTCAAATGTGCTAACGTTTCTATGGGCTGATGCGTTGGACCATCTTCACCCAATCCGATAGAATCATGAGTAGCGACCCAGAGAACTGGTAATTGAGATATAGCTGCCAATCTTACAGCACCAGAGGCGTAGGAGACAAAATTCAAGAATGTTCCACCGTAGTTCTTGAAATTACCACCGAAAGCAGCAATACCATTCATTATGGCACCCATGGCATGTTCTCTAACACCGTATCTGATGTATCTTCCGGAATATTCACCTAAACCAGTTGAAGGTGGTTGAAATTCTTTCTGGCCCTCGGCCTTCGTCAAATTGGAACCAGTCAAGTCCGCAGAACCACCAATAATTTCAGGAAGAATTGGTATCAAATTGTCAAGAACAATTTCTGACAACTTTCTAGTTGCGAGAGTATTATCTTTAGGTGAGTAAGAAGGCAAACATTCCTCCCAATTGTTAGGTAATTCATTTCTCAATCTACGCTTGAGCTCAGCACCCTCCTTAGGATATTTTTTGGAATATTCCTCGACAGTGTGCTTCCATTCTTCCTCAATCTTTTGATTCCTGGACACAATCTTTTTGTACTCTTCAGTAACCTCTTTAGGTACTACGAATTTTTCTTCTGGGTTAAATCCAAACTTCTCCTTTAATTGCTTGACATCGTCCTTCTTCAATGCAGCACCGTGAACGCCATGTGTTCCGGCTTGTAAAGAGCCAAATCCAATAGTAGTCGTCAATCTTACCAAGGTTGGTTTGTCCTTACATTGAATTGCAGCATCTATAGCCTTAGAAACAGCGTCTAAATCTGAATCGCCATGAGGAATCTCAATGGTGTTCCAGCCATAGGCTTTGTATCTAGCTATAACATCCTCTGTGAAGGCAACATTTGTATCACCATCAATTGAAATTCTATTATCGTCCCAAAAAGCAATCAAATTGTTCAATTGTAAGTGACCGGCTAAAGAAGATGCCTCAGATGAAATACCTTCCATAAGACAACCATCTCCTAAGAAAACATAAGTTTGAGAATCAGCAATGTTGTACCCTGGCTTATTATAAGTGGCTGCAAATTGTTTTTGAGCAATTGCTAGACCGACCGCATTGGAAACACCCTGACCTAATGGACCTGTTGTGACCTCAACTCCTGGAATCTCAGTTGCTTCTGGGTGACCTGGAGTTTTGGAGTGTAAGGATCTAAAACGTTTCAAATCATCAATGGTAAGATCAAATCCATATAAGTGTAATAATGAGTATAACAAAGCACAAGCATGTCCATTGGATAAAACAAATCTGTCCCTATTGATCCAATCAGGATGTTCAGGGTTGAATTTCATTCTTTTCCATAAAGCGTGAGCAGCAGGTGCTAAACCTAAAGGTGCCCCAGGGTGACCAGATTGAGCAGCATCGACTTGGTCGACTGATAATAAACGTATGGTTGCAATAGCTAATTGATCAATATCTGACATTGTGAAAAAGTGTAGTTTCAATAATTATATTAATAAGGCAATTGGGTAAATTGCTATATTTATATATATATATAGTTTACTATACACTACCCTTTCAATTCATTTTAAAATTGCTTACTTATGCAAGCAGCCCAGGTTTCGTGATAATTGCGGTGAGCAGCCCATGACTGCACCACAAGCTTAATTGCCTGGGCGGCACGGGCCCATTATGCACCATAGAGTAAACGCCTTTCTACTGTGCCTGTTGTAAGACTATTAGGTTCTGGCATGATCGAGTCCCATGATACTCTACCTGGCTTGCTGCAAGTCTAATCGGGGAGTTTTAAGCTAGGTAAAAAGATGTATCGCCACCAGCAAACTGTGTGCCCATGAAAATTTTTTCACTCCACCCTAGAAGATAACTTCTAAATGCACTACACAACGGAGGTGATTTCCATTTTCAATTGGTCTTTTGTGAGATTTAAAGACTAATACTAGCCTTCTGTAAATTACGACTTCAAATAATTGGGCCATGATTTTGCGTGTATCCACCGAATATGAGTCGTAGTTCCCAAAACGGAACGGTGTGCTGCAGGATTTTTGATCCTATTATTAGTGTTAGAATCGCGATAACTACCCTCATATTAAGCATGTTATTGCCTGACTTGCCCCGGGATATACTCGTCGATGTCTTCGAGCATGTTACTCAGGCTGATTTGGGTCGACTCCTGCAAACTTGTCAGGCTCTCTATCATATTTGCGTTGCCAAACTATATAAAAATCTCTATGTCACTAGTCACAAACAGCGTACTAATATCAGCAACTCATTCAGCGTGGTTCTAAATGCTTCGGGAGCTAAAGCTACATATAACCCTTTGAAAGCCTTAGAGTCTAGTCTCCAGAACAATCCTCGTCTCATTCCTCTCATCAATACCATAGTGGTGGATGACATTATGTTCATTTTATTCAAACTAAAGAGCTGGACCCGTCTTTACTTTGCACCTAATAAGGATATACTCAACATAAGATGTATGTATTTTGGTGACGTACCGATCAACTACTTCAATACGGCATACGACGACTTATTGCATTTTTATTTGACCATAGGCTTTACAAGGGGTTTGAGTCTGTTACAGGTTCGTAGCTTTGAGGAGTTCGCTAACCTTGTATCTGCTGGTGTTGCCGTAAGAAATACCACTCAGGAGCTCATGTTCAACCTACTTGATGTTTGTAATACCCGCGTGCTACACACTGGAAGTCACGAAAGGCTATTTCAAGTATTCAATGGTATCACATCTTTAACTGTACTCTCTGTGCAAAATTTAGGGTTCAAATTTCTCCAGTCGCTTTCAGAGAAAGCCAGAACACACGAACCAATGTTTCCAAATGTTGAAAAGTTGAGTATCAACCACAATCACGGTGTGAGTAGCTCGGAATATAACTATGCTTCATCATACGGTGTTGAAGACGAGTTTAGACTCGACTTAATGAAGGGTTTACATAAGTTGTTCAACTTAGCTGATTTGCGTGAATTGGAGTTACAGATAGGATGTCTGTACGTCCACTGTCCTACTTACGATTCATATGATGATATACAAGAAGAGTCTTGCGACTGTTTAAATGGCTTTTTAATGAGTATTGGAAATACAGGTACTTCCAAGCTCCGGATCTCCCGAAGTGGGCCAAGTTGCTTGACAAATCCTTACAACGTAATCTACTTCAAAGAAGTTTTGAGTGATTTTCTTGTGAGATGTAATGGTATCAAAGATTTGGTTGTAGACACCAACTGTGATCTTTTCCCATTTCATGAGTACGATAACGATGTGGCTTTTGAAAAAGTCAAGTTCCTTATGCAACTAGCGAATAACCGTCTATCGAGCGGGTTGAAAAGATTTGAAAATGTTTCAGTGCCCGACTATGTTGAAACATTCTACGTTTGGGACTTTCCAGGCATCACAGATCTCCTAAGAACTGAAGATTTTGAGTTTACGGAGAGAATCGATAGTTTCTTACAAACTAACAAGGATATTCAATTCTACTTGAATCCAATTGCAACCAAGTCTACGATGCAGTATTATTTCGATGTTGTCAAGTGTGTTCTCGAACAAACCAAGACATGGAGAAAGCATGCTATCAGCTCAAACATACCCAAAGGATTTAGTACCATGAGCGAGAGTAACAGCAGTCAACCATTGACACGAACAAAAGCCATCAACGCAAGCAGCTTCGTAAACTCTATTCCACAGCATTCACATACAATTGGATTGGTTGTGCCCCAATCGTTACACCTTCACGATATTTTCAGACATGATACATACAGAGAACTTGTTAATTATAACCTTGTCAAAAACATAATGAAAAGACAATGGATTATAGAAGGACAAGGTAGATCAACAAGAATAACAACCACACCCACTAACTACGAGAAAGAAAAATGTCGGCGTATTGACATTGAATGTAAATGTCATGGTGATGAGCTTGACGTATTTGCAACCATTATCTGGAATAATGTCATGTCACGAGACCCCCGGGCATCCTCGGTTCTCAACGGACAACAGACCGGTTATTAAGTGTCCAGTGCCAATTGTCTGCGTACCTCACTTGATTGAATAATTTCACAAGGACATCGCTCCTGCATTTAGTTTGCGGGTCCCCTATGTCCTGCATTTTAATATTGAATGTCCCGATAAACCGACCTTCGATTTCAATCGCAATTTTAGCATCCCGGTTATATTGTAAATGACGTAAAGTTGTGGAAACTTATATAGATTTTTTATTATAATCTTAATAGCATCAACTGCCTTATCACTTTTTGTCTTTTAGTTCGAAATTTTTCCTCATCTTATACTTAGATTATCCTTTAGCGAACGACATTCTTCACTACGTTATCGCAATTGCCGGATATAAAAAAAGCTGAGCACAAATATCAGGCACCTGATATTCCGAAGATAGGGTTAAACTTTTCAAAACTTCTTTTTAACAAGTATTAGAATACTCTAGTTTAATATAGTATGGGTATTCGTTGTTCGGATCCAAATCATTTGAATAATAGTTATCCCATAGATATACCAAAGGAAAAATTTCAACTTCAAAGCTTTGGATCTAGACTTAAAAATTTAGAAATTGCAGGTTGCGGTTCTTCACCATCTGAGATGCCTGACTTATCGGATAGTGTATCAAGCGGGTCAGGAAGTAGCTCTCGTCCGTCAAGTCCTAGAAACACTTTACTTCAATCTTTAACTCCTCCAACTCCTCCTCCTGAGTTGGCAACCCCTTTATCAGATCTGTCCCCTATTCGCTCATATTCTAAAAGTCCTGCTCCTGACTTTCTTTCACCTCAAGAAGAGTTTCTTCAGTTCGTTGAACCTTCTCCCGTAAGTCCACCTACATATGATACTCTTCCTCCCGGTGGATGTCCCAAATATCCTATTCTAGATCAAGCTAACTCATCTTTTGAATCTCTTCCTTCATATTCTCCCTCTGCTTATAAGATAGGAGTCGTATCGAGGAAAATCGAATGGCTTACACCTTACGAAGCATCGCCTGCAAGATCTTGGAAACATGTTATATTAGAACTTAATTCTACTCAACTTAACTTTTATGCCATTCCTACAACCCTTGAAAATCATCTTCTTTCATTCAGACCAACGATTATGGACAGTGAACGTAATTTCAACGAAGAAGAAGAAGCAGACGTTGAGTCTTTCAACTCTTATGTAACATCTCATGTGGATCTACAATTATTAAAGTATTGCCAACGATTAGGTTTACTCCAATCTAATTCTAACGGAGCAAATGAGCCACAGCCAAATGGTGTAAATACTTCAATCTCAAACCCAGATTTATACAACGCACTCGTTGGAGGTACAAACGTTATTCCTCTAGGCACTAAAGATCAACGTTATAAAAGCTCAAAAGCTAACAAGCTGAGTAAAAAATTGATCAGAAGTTATTCTTTACAATACGCCAGACTCGGATTGGCTACTGATTATAAAAAGAGGGCTAATGTGTTAAGATTAAGATTGGAAAGTGAGCAAATTCTCATAAGTTTTCCAACTACTAGAGATTTGATCGAATGGAACACTGCGTTAAGTATTGGTAAGGATGTTGCCCTTGATGTTAATGAGCGCGAATTACCTCGTTACAGAACAGTTCCAAGAAGGAGAAGAAGGAATCAATCTTGTCCTGTCGACGAAGCTTACTTATACCAATCTTATCAATCAAGAGCACGTGCTGAATCAGATCCTAATCGCTATAATGAGTCTCGTGGTTTGAAGAATAAATTTTCAAAATTAAAGAATAAGCTATCAACCAGAAATAGTGTGAGTATTTCAAACATGAAATTCATGGCTGAAGGTACTACAGTCAATAGTACAAGGAAAAACGTAAGATCACAGTCTGTGACAAGTCGTCAAACACTCGATCTTAAGCAACGAAATCGAGCTGCAACTGTTTGCGCTCCCTCCAATAATGTTCTTGTAATAAGTAGTCCGGATGCTACAGCCACAAGATCTCATTCAGTACCAAGCTTTACATTGACTGACCCTGAGGATGATGATGACACCGAGTCATTGGTGCCTTCTCCCTCCGTTACTTCACCGCCTTCTGGTATAGTGGAGGAGGAAGAGGAGGAGGAAGACATACAAAACTTCAGCGATCTTCATCGCTCAGACGATGAAGATGATGATGACGATGATGATGAGTATGACGCTGAAGACTATGACGAAGAAGTAATTTATGACGATGAAAACAATACTAATAGCCAATTTTTGCTTCAAAGTAGAAGACACAACAGCATACCATCTTCTCTCTTCACACCATCTAATGAATATAAATGGGACCCAACTGATAGGCCTCAAAGTCAAAGGAAATTTTACCGTAATTGCCTAAGATGTATCAAACCTTTGACTTCGGAAGACTCGTGGGTTTCCAAACCTTTGGTTAAACCAACCACCTTATCTCCGTTAAATTTGACATATTTGAAGAACATGAAATATTTTGAATATTACTTGAATAACGGCCCAAATGGAGGCACTGGCTATTCAAATACTAGCAGCACAACAAGTTTGGCAAGTTTAATGTCTGAGAATTCTAGCATAAGTACATTATTAAACGGTAATTCAGGAAGCCGCAAAAGAACGCTCTCAATGAAAGACAATATATTTACTCTACCAGATTCATCTTTATCCAAACTTCCTAATCACTTTCTCAAGGAATACACTGTTGGCACTCACGGTTTAATTCCAAAGGTAGTTTAACATTTCACATGTACATTAAGTCTTATTTTTATTTACAGGTATCTTTAGATGGCATGTTCAATTGCATTAACAATACATAGGTTTTTATGGTCTATTTACAATACTTAACTTTCTAACTATGCACATGTATGACTCAATGTATGATACATATTCTATGTCTATGACCTCTTAAGTTTTCTGGCTATTTTTAGCTTTAAAGCTCTCTCTTCAAATGCTTTTAGCATGGTCTTGGATACTTGCTCACTGAACATGGAACTCACGGTGTTATAAACGGGATTTTTGAAATCGTAAACCAACTTTAACTCGATTTCACAACTTGACTTATTGGAAGTGTTGAAGGTCTTTACCTCGTTTATATTCCACTCGGTGTAAAGCTTGTTGAATAACGTTATGGTCATGCTCTCAGCGATGACTTTATTTGGTTTTTGACAAGTCAACTTGCAAGTGAACTTTTCATCGAATCTCTTCCAACCCACTCTAAGTCCAGCTTCACGAGGAAGACCGGTATCTTTGTCTCTAGTATTGATGAAAGATTCTTCACAGAATGGTACAAATTCACTGTATTTTGATACGTCTGACACAACTGCAAACATCTCTTCAGGACTTACGTTTATTCTATGCTTTACATGATGCTGCTGTTCTGATCTTTCCTGAAACGGAGAGAAGTTAAGGAATGTCCTTAAGCTTCCTCTCACGTATGGCGGCCTTAGAGATGTGGGGCGTGTTCGGAGTGATGCTATCATTTAAGTAATGACTAGTAATAATTTATTTAATTTTCGAGCAAAAGTATTTAGCGAATCGGCAAAAAGCCATTTACTTCACACTTTTATTTGTACTACACTTGATCTGTTTTGATAACTATTATGTGATTTGTTTGTACATAAACTAAATAAAGGATGCTGTGCAAAAACGCAGTATTTATTCAGCACGAGTGTAGATAGCTTGTTTGGAGTGCTTGGAGACTGGGGTAATGATACCGTCACTTTCCAATTGTCTTAAAGCAACTCTAGCTAAAGAACCACCGATCTTTAATCTATCAACTAAGACGGAAACAGAGACGAATTTGTAAGTTGGGACATCTTTCAAAATTCTGTCGTATTTTTCTTGGTCTAAGATGACGACGTGTTGAGCCTTATCCTTAACCTTACCCTTGTTCCACTTCTTTTTACCTTTTTTACCACCAGCTAAAGCGGCAGCAGCTTTAGCAGCTTTAGTTTGTTGAATCTTTGGAGCCATTCTAGAATTGTTAGTACTAAAGTTTTCAATGAAAAGTTTTCCACTTTGACGAAAGAGATTCATGGGTAGAACAGTTGACTCTTTACCAATTTAACAGTTCTTCAAGTGAACTAATTCTTGTAGGTGTGATGAGTTATGAATAGAATATTTAAATTTTATCATAAAACTTTCTTCAGTAACCAGAATTGCTTCATCTCAACCATCATACATCTAGTTTCATGAACATGGTGGCAATACTGTATCCTCCATTTCTTTCTCGCTATGGTGACAATCTGATTAAAACATACTTTATTGACGATTCTTAGTGTTTTTCAAAAAAGATCAATAGCGTTAAATTTTTCCACTCTCTGAGGGTGCAGCCTACGGGTGAGGATTTTTCTTGAAATGGCGCACGAATCATTTGGTGTATGGATGTTGTTTGTGCGAATTTTCTCTTTTCGATTATATCACGTGCTTTAATTTTATATGCTTTTTTAGGGTACAAGCCCTCGATGGATATTGCACAACACCCGTACATCATGGTATTTCAACTGCATCGAGCAAAAACGAGACGACAAAGGTACCCAATAATCCAACGCAAGTTTCATTGAAATCATGGCAAAAAGAAGCGCCGGAAACCAAATCACTCGTGAAACCTACCGAGAGGATGATAGTGACTCAGATATACCAAAACCTTCAGTAGCGGCATCTGCTGATGTCATGGCTAGAAGAAAGGTTCTAAAGCCAAGAGGTAAAACAGGTTTTGGAGCAAATTCTCCATCTTTCAGCTTCAAGGGGTTCGGTAAACCAAATGCGCCATCCGGAAATGGCTCTGTATCAATTGCCAGTGGTAACTCTTCTACAAAATCAGATGACTCGAATGAAAAGATAAAGGCTCTTAATACAAATTTTATTGATGGCTTGAATAAACTAAACACTCCGGGAACTATAGCCAATTTCGTACCTCTCGCTGAGAAGTATATATCATACTATAATGAGATAAACAAGACAAATGTCACACCATCTGTGGTTCAAACACCTGTTTCGACTGGTTTTTCATTACCTAATAATAATTCTACAGCAACAACAACCTTTTCATTCAAACCTAAGGAAGACAAAAGCGAAGCAGCGCCTAAAGCGGCTTTCTCTTTTCCAAGCAATACCGCAAGTAAAGTAGAAGCGCCTAATGCACTTAGTTTTAATTTTACACCTAAAGTCGAAGAAAAAGCAAAGCCTGTCGAACCCGAAGCTGAGGCAATTGCAGTTGATTCCGATTCTGACTCTGATGAGTCTGTCAAAGTAGAAGGTCCAAAATTCACATTGACCTCTAAACCAACTATAAAAAATGCCCCGTTCTCTTTCGGGCCCAAAGCAGTCAAGAAAGCTGATGACTCGGATTCAGACTCCGAGATTGAAATAAAAGGACCAACATTCACGTTTAATAAAACTATCAAAGACAACACTTTCAAACTTCCAGCCAAAGAGACAGACTCGTTTAAGTCCTCGGTGATTTTTGGTTCCACTGAAGTATCAAACCCTGCAGCTCCCCAACCGACTAGTACAAGAACTACTGACACAAAGAAAGAAGAAAAACCTGCTTTTTCATTTGGTTCTTCTGTCACCAATAATGATTCGACTAATGAAAAGAAAGATAAACCCGCTTTCTCATTTGGCTCGTCCGTTACCAATAATGCTTCTACTGATGAAAAGAAAGATAAACCCGCTTTCTCATTTGGCTCTTCCGTCACCAATAATGCTTCTACTGATGAAAAGAAAGATAAACCCGCTTTCTCATTTGGCTCTTCCGTCACCAATAATGCTTCTACTGATGAAAAGAAAGATAAAGCCGCTTTCTCATTTGGCTCTTCCGTCACCAATAATGCTTCTACTGATGAAAAGAAAGATAAACCTGCTTTTTTATTTGGTTCTTCTGTCACCAATAATGATTCGACTGATGAAAAGAAAGATAAACCCGCTTTCTCATTTGGCTCATCTTCTCTTTCCGGGTCTGGTAATGGTGATAAGCCAGCCTTTTCATTTAATTCTGCTGCAAGCTCAGCATCAACAACGGCTCCTCAAAACTCACTCTCCTATGGCTCCAAGACTGACACCGGTGATAAAAAAGAAGATGTGACCTTATCGAACTTTGGTTCGAATGATGATAAACCATTGTTCTCATTCAATCCTTCTAAGCAAGATAATTCTTCAAGCTTATTTGCATCTTCAACACAGGACTCCAATCAAAGCAAGCCATTTTCCTTTGGATCCTCTTCATTTGGAGGATCCAAAGGAGCCTCTTCTAGCATTCTCCTGAAACCAACTGAAAATAATGACGACAGCCAAAAAGATGCCATAAAACCTGCATTCAATTTCAGCTTTAACCCTGCCACCAGTGCAACACTGAATGCACCTGCGTCGACAACCCCTGCTTTTACATTTGGGAAGCCAGCTGCTGAAATTCAATCGGCAAAAAACGAAGCTAAGCCCGATGAAGAAGAAGAGAAAGGAGCTGATTTTAAACCAGTAGCACCATTACCAGAGCAAGCCGTTAAATCAGCCACAGGTGAAGAGGCGGAAGATGTCCTTTATGAAAAAAAGGCTAAATTAATGCTCCTCGATACTTCGAACAAAGAAAACCCTTATATTACCAAAGGCTTAGGTGATCTCAAAGTCTTGAAGTCAAAAGAGACATCAAAATCCCGAGTTGTTATCAGGGCTGAAGGGGGTTTAAGAGTTTTATTGAACACTTTGATAAATAAAGATTTTAAGTATGATAGCATCGGAAATGGTGCTTTGGTTAGAGTTCCTACGGTTAATACAGATACCAAGGCTTTTGAAACCTATGTCGTTAGAGTCAAAACTCCTGCTGATGGAAAAGATCTTCTCGACGCTATCAATAATGCTAAGAATTAATATATTTACGGTGCTTTATGTGTATTATATATATTTCTTTGTTTCTTGTACTTTTGAAAGAATTATTGCATTTTATTTACAGCTGTAGTCAAGCAGTTGAGTACGTAAGAACTGTTCATCAAAACTATGTAGTAAGCGATCAAATGTCATGAACTGTTTTGATAAATTCATGATCATAACCCACATTTAAGTATCTATAAATATTCAGGTCTTTCTCGTTATTTAAATTGGTTCTACTACTCTCTCCCAACACAGCCAAAATATCATCTCTAGATCCATACAACTTGAAAGATACTGTTTTCAACAACCCCAAAGCGACATTTAGTAAAAATTCATCTCTTTCAAACATCCAAATATCGAGTACGTGATAACTCAAATCAGAACTAAATAAATTGGAAAATATACCAATCAACATGTCGGGCAAATAATCAAGACTTGACAATTTCACAATATTGAAATGAGTGTATAACCTATTCAACTTCCTCTTAAATTGCCTTTCAAACGTTTCGAAAAAAGTTTTTTGGAGTAATTCCTCGAGAATCAATCTGTGTGTTTTATTAGCTTCCATTTTGTGTGAAATCAAAACATTTAAGAAATCATTGTTAGTATACAAATTGCATAAACTGGAGAAAGTCATGAATGGGTTTCGGTAAGTGTAAAAAAACAATGCTGTGATGTTACTTAAACCAGGAAAACAAAAGTCTGCTTCAAGAATTGGGCGATTAGTCTTGTTGTGGTTCAGAAAATTGATTTTCTCGTTCATATATACAATGAAGGCAGTTATAACCTTTTCTAGTTGTTTCGTAATTTCTGCGTTTTGGAAGTAATTTAAATCTGGGAAAGTGTTCGAGAGATCGCTGGTGATTTTGTCATGAAGACATTTCAAGCCATCGTACATTTTATTCTCTTCGTTACCTCTAGACATAGTCGATCTCGATAAGTAATTCATTATATCTAGAGATTTGTCAAAATATGACTGTATTATTGTGTCATTTTGCTTGAGACTATTCGGTAACTGCTTCCACCATATTTGGGATCTTACGTATCTTGGTAAGCCTCTCCAATACATTTTTTTTACCTGACAAGTAGTGATCATACTAAAGTAATCACTATCGGTGTTGGTGGTTCCATTAGGTAAAATTTCATTTTCCCATTTTGCTAAGTCCTTCTCCTTGAGCATTTTCATATTAAACAACGTCGCAGTATGTGCCTTCTGTATTTCCTTTTCCTTTTCCAATGCATTATGTATGAGATCTTCTGACTCTTTTTGATGCTTCAAACGGTCATAAGAACTCTTTGGAGGTAAAGTTGTAGGTCTGGTAAATGTAAAATACTTTTGGCTAGAATTAAGTGATGAATTAGATAGAGATTGTCTTAACTTTGGCGATCTGGCAATGGAATCATTGGAAGGTTCTAAAGTTTTGACAGTCTGAAGTTTTGGATGAGCAACGTTTTTGAAATTCATTAAAAGTTGACGTCTTTGCCTTGATTCTTCATTCATTTGAACTAGTTCGTTCTTATTAAATTCTATTGTGAGTTCCAATGCATCTTGAGATAAGTGTAGATTACTTACATCGAGCTGACTAAGAAAAGAGCTGTTGGAGTAAACTGAATTCGTCTTACTATCATTCGCGTGTATTGCTTCACTGTCGAAATTAGATTCTTCGTCACTATCATGACTAAGAATAGATGACGCTCTGGTCGATTCTGTAGCAACGGAGATTTTACGGTCGTTATTTATAAAGGTAAACCTCTCCTTATTCTCCAACGACACTAGTGGCTGGGAGAGGGGAACATTAAAGAATGAAATATTTTCATCAATCTCTTCATCATCTAGAAAGTCTAAATCCGAATCATCAGATGCGAGTCCCAACTTTGTGTATAGCTTTTCTGTTTTGTGTTTGAATTTTTGGGAGGGAGATAGTTTATTAGATGTTGCCGGCTCTGATACACTGGAATGGGCTGATGAAGATCTATTAATTTGATTCTTCAATGGAGAAGAAGCATAAGACAGATTATGAGAAAAGGTAGCGGGCTTCTTTTCAGATTTGGAATTGAGGTTTATCTCTTGTAAATTACCATCTAACTGTTGAGGTAGCGGAGGTAGCTTTTTCAATGCAAGTGACATTGTCTCAATAAACTCTAAACTTAACGAAAGTAAATAAATCTGAAAGGATAAAGAGGTGTTTGGTTTGTAGAAAATTGAGAAAACAATCGAAAATTTTATTGCATTATAAACTATATATAAATTATCAAACAATAACACAGGGCCATTGGGTTAATGCAAAGAAGCTGTGTGACTACCAGGATAACCTCAGGATACGAGTTGATTTTTCAAAACACGCTAAAAAATAATCTACGAAATCGCGTTTCGCGTTTGAAATTTACGTCACTTATAACTTACTGCCATAGTTAAAGGTGCAAGAAAACCCTGCGGAAGTATAACTGTGTTTATGTATAGGTAAATATATGTATTAAATTTTCCGATAAATCAGGATTATGTACAGGAATGTGGGTCATTTGAGCATGAACAAATCGCTTGTGACAAGACTACTTCTTAAATTCATCTTTCATATTGAAAAATTTACCCAAGAATTTTCCAATACGATTAAGTTTGGATGGATGTAAGTCGCTTTCATCGATGGTTTCCATTTTTCCATTTGAAGTATTCTTTTCATCTTCTAAATCTAATTTCCAGTGGGCATCTGTACGTTTGGCTTGTTTGTCATTGAAAGCATCTGCCAATGCTTCTAATAACGCAGTTTGAATTTCGCTTTCAGGAACTAAAGTCTTCACATTTAAAATGACTTCCATGTCTCCTCTATTATTGATGTTCCTGTTGATCGGTACACCTTTGTTGGGTATGGTTAATGAACGGCCATTTTGTACCCCGGATCTGATTCTTAATTTGATGTTTTCTCCATCGATCGTAGGCACTATTATTTCACCTCCTAGAGCAGCTGTAGTCATCATAATGTCTTTGTTTAATATGATTTTATTATTGAATCTGGAAAATACGGGATCTTTTTCAACATTGACCCTTATTATTAAATCACCGTTTCTAGTTTGATTGTACGCATCTTTGGTAACAAAAGGTGAATCACCGGCACCTGGTACTCTCAATCTAGTTCCGCTAGATATACCACATGGAAGTTCTACTGACGTCGATTTAGGAACCTCTTGTACACCATTACCATGACACGTATCACATTGATCACTCTTGGAAACTGAAACACCTGATCCACTACATGTAGAACAGGTCGACGCCATGTGGAAACCTCCAATTACATGAGTTGATTGGCCAGTACCGTGACATGTAGGACAAGTGGACTTCTTGCGTCCTTTCTTCAAACCTGATCCGCTACATGCACCACAAGAATCGACAGCTTTATAGTTCACGTCGACCTTGGTGCCGAATATGGCGTCTTTGAAGCTGATAGACTTCAACACTTCAATATTATCACCAACATGCTCGGTTACAAAGCTTGAACCGCCCCCTGCGCCGGAACGACCACCGTTGAAGGCTTGTTTGAATAAGTCTTCGAAGTCAAATCCCATTCCTCCAAACGGGTTGCCACCACCTGCACCCCCGAATGGATTACCATTACTGTATGGACTTCCGCCTGCAAAAGGGTTGGCATTTCCATTGGCATCAAAAGCATTTGCACCAAATTGATCGTACTGAGATCTTTTTTCTTTATCACTTAAAAGTTCATACGACTCTTGAATTTTATGAAATCTCTTCTCTGCGTCTTTCTCTTTATTGACATCTGGATGGTATTTCTTGACCAACTGGTAGTAAGCTTTCTTGATGTCCTTAGCATCTGCACCCTTATCTACACCAAGAATTTTGTAAGGGTCGAAATCAATCAAAAGTTTGTTAGATGAGTGAAAAAATCTGGTCCCCTTCGGAGGATAACTGGAACATATTCTGAAGTTCTTTGTTAGGCTTCTTCTTATATGAGAGTAGACTGGTTTATTTAGAATGAGGTTTCTCATCTCAAATATAGCTTCAACGCAAAAGATTCTACTTCAGTATACTATATACGTTACTTGTTCAGACTAGCGAATGTTAAAGTAATTCTATTTTCTTCTAGAAGTTTTTTTTATGATCACGTGCCCCTTTTTTGTTTTGAGACAAAGTACACACCAATGCACTATATGAAATGATAAGATACTTTTGTGAATTTTTGCTTCGTTTAATGAAAGATGCATTGGTAAAGCTTTTGTAGATATTCTTAAGTGGTTCACATTATGCTCTTTTCATAGTATCATTACGGTTAAAGCTGTGAAGTTCTTAAATTTAATTAATGAGCACTTGCGACATTAATTCTGTCTACAATTCAATCAAAAACGGCAATAAATTAATGATTATATACGTATCCTAAGTCAAGATTCAGCGAGGTTAGAACTTTTGGTCCCACGAATTTAATTTCATGGTTCCGTTCTCTTGGAAGTTCAAGTGCATCTTCAATGCATCTTTCAAGATGTGAGGTTCATGTAAGCTCTTAGCCTTCTTAGCGTAGAAGATAGAACGATCAAAGTATTCTTGTAATTGAGCTTTGTAATCTGGATGGGCACATTTATCAATGATGATTTGTGCTCTTTCCTTTGGAGAACAACCACGAAGATCAGCTAAACCTTGTTCAGTAACTATAACATCCAAGTCATGTTCAGTTTGATCAACATGAGAAGCGAATGGAACAATACAAGATAAACCGGTAGGATCAATCTTAGATGGTCTAGCTGAAGGAGTATGCATGATAGACAATTTGGCATTTCTCAAAAAATCTGCTGAACCACCCAATCCATTCAACATTCTAGATCCCATAACATTGGTAGAATTTGCGTGTGCGTAAATATCGACTTCAACTGGGGTGTTCATGGCAATAACACCTAATCTTCTGATAATTTCAGGTGAATTAGATACAACTTGTGATCTCAAGCATAACTTTTTGGAGAAAGAATCCCAATTTTCGTAAAATCTATCGAAACCCTCCTCTGTCAATCTGATGGAGGTAGCAGTAGCAAAGTCAAGAGATCCTGAATCAAAGAAATCGAGGAAAGAATCTTGTAAAACTTCAGTCCAGACAGTTAAGTTTTTGAATTTAGAAGAAGCTAATCCTTCAACAACAGCATTAGCGATATTACCAATACCAGATTGTAATGGATGTAAGTTTTCTGGTAATCTACCATATTTAACTTCGTGTTCAAGGAATTCGATCAAATGATTAGCAATACCTTGGGACACAGCATCTGATGGAGTATTTGGAGGAACTTTATCTTTGACAGTACTCTCAACGACAGCTACAACTTTTGAGGGATCGACTGGGATGGAATTAAGCCCGACTTTATAGTCAGCAGAGGTGTGAGGGTAAGGTTGACGGAATGGTGGATTTACAGGCATATCGATGTCATGTAATCCCTCAAATGAAGGAGTGGCTGTATTAAGCTCAATAATGATCTTATCAGATACTGAAACCATTTCTGGGGTAGCACCAACAGCTGGACCAGGAATAATGGAACCATCTTCAGTGATAGCGGTAGCTTCGATAATAGTGTAATCCAATAAGTCATTTTCTTTATTTTTGGTATAGTAACCATAAGTCAAATCTTGAGGGAACATTGATAAGTGCTTATCGAAGAATTGAGTTCTACCATCATTGATACCAGCACTGATTGGTTTACCGACTTGATGAGGGGATCTTCTCAAAATCATTGAGTTTGTGGCCCATCTACTTTCTTCTGGACCAGCTGATGCGCCGACGAAAAGATTGAAAGCTAATTGACCTTGCAAATTATTCTTTTCCACATGATCAGCAATGGCGCTTGGAACTACCTTCGGAGCACCAACACCAGTGAAACCAGACCAACCAAGGTATTGACCTGGTTTGAAAAATTCCACGCATTCTTCTGCTGATCTCAATTTTTTCAAATAAGGAGCATATCTAACTCTTGATTTCAAAATAGAACTCATTGCAATAGTTTTAAAATAAATACGGTAAAGATTGTAACTGGAAATTTATCAATTATTAAATCAACACTTTATTTTGTTGTGCTTCGTGTTTTTTGTTGACCGATGAGGAGGGGGATTCGCCTGAAAAATGTTGAGACTCGTTTATGCCAAAAAAAAAAAAGACAAGTCGAAAACTAGAGGGGCAACAGTGGAGTACAAATAACAACGATTTGAATAAATATGTTTCGCACCTCAAAGCGTGGGGCATCAGAGGGACTATATATGTCAAAGATAATTAGCATTTTTCGCCCATTACACTAAATAATGGAATCGTGTCATTGGCGGGTTCTATCTCCGGACTCTGATAATGCAGTTTTTAATATCGACAAACCGGCGGATAACTTTCCGTGCGAGCATAAATTCTTTCACCGGTCTCGGGACACTTACTTAGTGCATCGGACAACTAAACGCCGGTGCCAATAAAGAATGGCGTCGTAGCCAATAAGCCTCACGATGGCAAACATAGTGATCCATCTCTCATTCCATTCATTTATAAATATTCAATCTACCTAAAAAAAGGGTGAACCGTTTGCTGACTTTTATTTTTTATGGCAATTCCGGAACGGTTCGGACTTAAAGCCACATAATGTCTCGAATTAAAAATTTTACATAAATCTGGGGATTGAGTGGGGCTGCCCGCTGTTAAGCTTCCGGTTTTTGCTTTGTTTTGCTTCACACTCCGAAGGTTTGTCTCCGGATATGTGGGGCACGGTAGTCTCGATGATCCCCTGTTTTATCCTGTAATCGAACAGACTGATAATTGGATGATAAATCTCAAGTGTCTTCGTGGCTGAAAAAAATGAATACATTGTGTGTCTAGGGTGTTATTGGTTATTATGTACTTATATTCCTGCTTTTTAAGCATTTCAAAACTACTAAGATTTTGCTCCTGTTGTGTGGCACGATTTTCGTACTTACTGTACACGAACTAAATCCGCTGATCAGAAGTAGAAAGACGTGCGGCCTTAAATCGACTAACTCTGACTGGGTTACCCTCTGAATCTACGGGCACTAACTCTTGCTCCGATTCATCCTTTTCAAAGCCCTGTTCTTTCAATCTGTATATCATCTTTTGTCTCAATCTATAGTAATGGTCTCTCACGTTCAGCTCTATGATGTTTTGTTCTATCTGTTGTTCGTCAAGCTCTTCATCAAAATCGTCAAGAGAAAAGTCGTTTTCCACTATTTCCAGAGTCATTATGGCTTCTTCGTCAGATGAGTATTCTCCTCCTATCACATCTAGTTCGTCGTCAAAGGTGTCGATTCCACTTTGACCGCTTTGGCTTTTCCTTGTATTCTTTTTTCTTCTCTCCGTTTCATCCGATACCTTTTGAGGCATGCTCTCTAGCATATTATTCAAAATCTCGAAGTCTTTCATTTTCTCTACTACGGGCCCCTCTGTCATTATATCGTCATCGTACAATCCCAAGACATATGCTTTAGCCATAGTGTCCAAATCATCCGAGGCCATTTGATAGTCAAATTTTGTTTCTCTGACTTCTGAATTGGTCTCTTCTCGATTGTCCTGTAGGTTCACGGGGCCATCTTCTTGAACTTCAGTGATCTCGGTTTCACTGTGATATTCTCCAACTTCTCTAGTAGATTCTGTATTGAGCAATGATCCTTGGCTTTGTGCTCTCGCTTTTTTGAATCTGGACTCCTTTGCTGCCGGACTAACTATCCTGTTCTCTGTTTCACCTTGCGTAGTTTCCGCATTCCCCATCTCGACTTCATTCAAAATCAGGTTGTTATTGACTTCGATCAAATCTTGAGAATCTTCAAATGACGAGAAATCTGGAGTCTGTTCATCCAAACTGAATGAGTCACTATCATCCATTCTCTCAACTATAAATTCACTTAATGGATCATCTGAATCTTCTTGAAATGAATCTTTCACAATTTCGATCTCATCAAGAGTGTCAGAATCATTACTCTTCCGTCTAGATATTATCTTCGATTGTTTAAATTTAGATAAGTTTTGCCTTTCATGCTCTATTTCCTTGAGTTCTTCGCTAATATTATCAATTTCATTGATTTGTAGCTCGCTATCGAACCTAACAGACTTTTTCTTCTCTGTCTTATCTCCATTTTCAGCTTTCAAAATAGATTTAACGTTAACTTCAGCCTGGGGTGAGTGTTCCTTTTTGGACCTTTGTCTAAGTGCATTAACTTGATCCCATAACATATCATTTGCTTTGCTATCGGTACCTATACTCGGTATGATCGTCGACTTTATGCCACCATATAATAACAGATCTGCTAAGTCTTCATCTTCATCATTTTCTTCGTCATCAAAATCCCACTCATCCGTTTCAATTACGTTTTCTTCATCCGAATCATTAAATTCGCTTGCGATAACCTCAAGTTCTATCAAATCATTACGGTTGACGCTTAAATTAGCTGATTGCGGTGTGCTGGTTACACTTATGCCTTTGTTAAAAGAGCTATCCTCTATATTAAAAATCTCATTCTCCTTTATTATTTCTGAAAGTACTTCGTCTCTCTCTTTTCTTTTGCTGTCATCCAATGAGTTTTCAGATATTTCAGACACATCGTTTAACTTTGTAATCTCTTCCAAACAAACCAGCTTGAGCTTGAATTTGTGGTTTGGATCTATGTCCAAGCCGTCGATGCGTTCCAATACGTTATTGATGTCCCACTTTTGTTCAGAAAGTTTCAATTCTTTCCCTGTCTCGACAATTTCCATATCATCGAGTAGTTCGTTTATTTGATCCATGAACGTATCTTCGGCTGCAGAATTGTACCCGATATCTTCTTTGATTGTTTCTGATACGTTTACAATACTTTCTTTGTACCTGGATGCTTCCTTTTCACTTTTGGGTTTTTGTTTTGGGGTTTCCTTCGTTTCACTTTTGGAGATTTGCTTTGGGGTTTCCTTCGTTTCACTTTTATGGATTTGTTTTGGGGTATCCTTCGTTTCACTTAGGGGTTTTGGTGATGCTTTGTTAGCCCTTTGATCGGACTCATGAATAATGTCATTTAGTTTGACTTGAGTTATTTTTCCCAGGTCATCCATATCTTCTCTGATCTCCACTAACGGAAGGCCCTCTTCATCGAATTTTGGTTCATTTGCCCCTTGATCTATTTTACTGATTTTGGATAGTTCTTCTATTGTCTTGTGTGCACGGCTTATTTGGGAGTCTAGTGAAATTATCTTTGCGTTCAACATCTTAAGCCTCCGATGAATAAATTGGTTTGCTTCTTGTGTAGGTAATTCTACGAAATAACCATCACCCAACAAAACCATTACTTCGGATAATCCATTTGATCGTATGCTTGCCGTAACATTATTGTAAGTGTCTTTTTCAGTAATCAAGGTGTTTCTTTGACTCTGAAGACTACTTATAGCTTGCTTAATTTGCTCTGAAAGTATATCATCCCCTTTACCCATAGCAAGGTCAAGTTTGGGGTATTCGGATTGTTTATAAAAAGAATACTTCTCTTTCTATTAATATTCTGTTTTCAGTAAAAATATGATGAGCCAAAATTTTGTGCATTTTTGTTTACTTCGAGATCACACGAACATCCACGATTTATTTTACTTTGTTATTTTCCCATTCAAAATGGCCCCCACACCACTACAAGTTAAGGTAAATGCCTTGAAAAGACTCATAAAAGAGCAAACACTTTACGAACACGAAATCGTAGAGCAAACAAAATATGTTGACCAAATGAAAGCAAATAATGCCGACAAATATGAAGTCAAAAAACAAATCGAAGTATTACAAGAATCACAACGAATGCTTCCTGAAGTCGCTAGGAAAATAAAGGATCACAAGGAGTCATTATCCCAATTTCTTGATTCTTACTCAGGAGATGAAGAGACTACTGCGGCTAAAGAATTACTCAAATAAATATGGATATATATATATATATAAAAGTTTGTCATGGCAGACATATATAAACGTGTACAACATAGAATTATATCCTTACCTTCGTAAGCTCCCTTCCACTGAACGTTTACTTTCCCAATCCCTTAATGCCATTTCCCACTGCTCATCTTCAGTAAGTGAAACTTCTTTATCTTGAAATTGCTTCTCTAGTTCCTGGCGTTGCTTCGTATCCTCTTTATCATAAACTTCTTTATTATCTATCCACCTCTCATGTATATCAATATCTAGGTAAGAACCCCCTCCCAATCTGGTTGCCTCACTCCATATTGTATCTCCACCCACCTCATTCGTTCCGAAACTGTATCCGTTTGCTTTATCTATAACACTCAAAAGGTTGATCATAGACTGTTTGTCCTCTACCGATAAAACTTCAAATGCAACTAAATTGAAATCTTCAACCACTTGTGCGATCATTTCTGTAAGTTTGACGTAATTTTGTCCAAGAACAGAATTTGATTCCTTTTCTAGATGAGGGGTTAAATATGCCAAGTCTTGAACCTCTGTATAGTAATCTAGTCTGAAAGGTAGATCGCCATATCCCTTGAGTTTATCTATTTTTGAAATAACGTTCACATGTGGAAGGTCTAATTGCAACATGGATCTCAAACTAAGAAGAAGTATAGAGATATACTGTGAGGGCGAGGTTAGATATATTGAATCTATTAGTGAAATGACACAAAGCCTCGCATCTTTTGATTTCAGTAGCTTTTTGAATATCTTGAACAAGGAGTTGTGATGCGTGAATAATTCTACTTGTCCGGGACAGTCGAATATTAAATAATTTTGTTCCTTCATCAACTTATCGATTTTTGACATGAATACATCTATACCATCCTCATTGAGGCTCTCGAGTGCGTACATTAAGCCACCATTAGGGCCTAAGCTAAGCTCCTCCATAATCTCTTCGATGGTTATGTAGTCTCTAATGTCGAGGGCACATGGATAAGTGAGCCTGTCATTGGCAGGGTCAAGATTGATGATACACAGCTTCCTACCGATTGCCGAGAAAAATTGTAACATTCCATGGCAGTATGTGGACTTTCCCGACCCAGGCGGCCCTATGACAACTTGTCCAAACATCTTTGATTAATTATACTATAATTTGCAATATTCAGAATCTCTTCGCATATCATTATGTGTGGTTCATACACTACCCCGAAGGCGAATCTCACGAACGTTCTTTAGACTGCTTGTTAGTGTATTCCAGATTCATCATAAGTCAAATAGAGCTGCTATGTCCACCGAAGCGTCATTTTTATCTAAAACTGTCACAGTCTCTCCATTGGTTCTTTTATCAGTGGTTGATCACTACAATCGAGTTGCAAAAGACTCCAAAAAAAGAGTGTTAGGTGTCATATTGGGAGATAACACAAGTGATACAATTAAAGTTACTAATTCATACGCTATTCCGTTCGAAGAAGATGAGAAAAATCCGTCAGTATGGTTCTTAGACCACAATTTCATAGAGTCTATGGGTGAAATGTTCAAGAAAATAAATGCTAAAGAAAAGCTAGTTGGTTGGTATCACTCAGGTCCAAAATTGAGAACCTCAGACTTAAAAATCAATGATGTTTTCAGCAAATATACTTCCAATCCATTGTTGTTGATTGTTGACGTTCAACCGAGGCAAGTCGGTATCCCCACTGATGCATATTACGCTGTAGATGATATAAAAAATGACGGATCAGCTGCTGAACGAACTTTCGTTCATGTTCCATCCTTAATTGAAGCTGAAGAAGCTGAAGAAATCGGAGTTGAACATTTGTTAACCGATATCAGAGATCAAGCTGCTGGTACTTTGTCATTGAGAGTAACTCAGAGCTATCAATCTCTTCTAGGATTACATCAGAAACTCAGGGAAATTGCTAACTATTTGGACAAGGTTTACCAAAAAAATTTACCATTGAATCATACTATATTGGGAAAATTACAAAACGTTTTCAACTTGTTGCCAAACTTAACAAATTCAAATGTGGCTTCAAGTGTTGGAAAATCTAAATCTCAATCTCCTTCGGATTCTTCTAATCCTTTGGCCACCGCATTCACAGTTAAAACAAATGATGAATTAATGATGGTATATATTAGTACTTTGGTTAGAGCTATCATAGCTTATCACGATTTGATTGAAAATAAATTCGAAAATAAGAAAATTAGTGAAAAGAAGAATGGCGATGAGTCACCCGTCATTTCTAGCACAAGCACAGAAGAGAAAGGGGAAACCGCATCAACGGAATAGTTGGTATATGACATCGATTTCTATACATAATATATATACATTGGTATCCGATTGTCTGTAGTAAAACATTATCAATATTTTTGGTTTATGCACGTTTTCATGTAACTTTTCACAAAAAAAAAGGTGATTGATCGCTTCAGTGTTCTTTGTACATAGTCTCTTATCTAGCTGGGCCTAAAACCTAAATGGAACATTAGTCTACTCATTTGATTTATATCCCCGTAATATTTAATAAGAGAGTCTACCTCGGCAATGTCTCAAAGGTTGCTTTTATCAAGGCTAAACTATGCCAATAACTTCAATTTTTTCTTCACTAATACTAAAAAAAATCTTATGATAAAACAAAATTTCATTGCTAATCAATATTTAGTATCCACTTACAGAAAGATTATAACAACGGGGAAGTACACCAAGCTGTTACCGGGTGAAAACAATAAGGGTCAAAACTCCAATCATATCAAGGGAGAAAACCATCAAGCCGACTCGAAGTCACTCCTTCAGGATGTTGCTACAAAAGTGCTTACGTGTCAAGAACCAGGTGTGCCACTGGCTCAGACCATGTCACTTGCGGCATCGTCAGGTCACATACCTTTTAAAGTAGTCCCAAAGGAAGACAAGATAGCCAAATCCAATCTACGCGCTTTAATCAATCCGTATTTGAAATTGACCAAACCAAACTTAACCATATTGGTGACTTTGAGTTGTATTTGCTCTTATGCGATCTCACCATACACTGCATCTGTTCCGGAACTTCTCTTTTTGACTGCAGGTACTGCATTTTGCTCGGGTGCAGCCAATGCAATCAACATGGGAAGGGAACCTGAATTCGATAAAAGAATGGCAAGGACATCTGCAAGGCCGGTTGTTCGTGGTTTGGTAACACCAGCTCAGTCTTATCAATTTGCTGCACTTACTGGAACCATGGGTTGCTCAATGCTCTATTTTGGCGTGAATCCGACAGTCGCTGCTTTGGGTGCCGCAAACATTCTCCTCTACTCTTGGATCTACACTTCACTCAAGAGAAGACATATAATCAATACTTGGGTCGGTGCTATAGTAGGTGCGATTCCTCCATTGATGGGTTGGGCAGCCTCTTCTCCTTTAACTCATCCAGGTGCCATATGTTTGGCGGGACTTCTATATGCATGGCAATTTCCTCATTTTAATTCCTTGTCTCATAATGTAGCTGAGCAGTACAAAAATGCAGGTTACTTCATGACTGCAGCAGAAAATCCAAGACTCAACGCAAGGGTTGCCTTGAGGTACTCGATATTGATGTTTCCTTTGTGTTTCGGTTTAAGTTATTTTGGGGTCACTGATTGGGTATTCCAAGTAGACTCAGCAATAGCCAACGTATGGCTCACGTACCTTGCATTCAACTTCTGGAGGCAACAAGAGAGGAACTACGGTGGTGGGCGTGTGCCTACTGTGGAAGGCTTAAACTTAGCTAACTTTCATGCTAAGAAATTGTTTTGGTGCTCAGTGTGGCAGCTTCCTGCTATCTTGGTGCTAGCAATGTTGCATAAGAAAGGACAATGGGATAGGCTTCTTAATGTTCTTGGGTTCGGTAGCAGCCGCAGATCAAAGAGTTTGGAAGCTTGATGTACAAATCAGAATGCCTCAAGAAGTACTTCAATTAAAGGTCTTATCTTAACTGTGTATAAGAATTCCTCATTAATACATTGTATATATTCAATCATCATACTTTTCCTATTTATTCGTACCTGCCTATTTTTTCTTTCCCTGATCGAAAGGATTTCTGCCGATAGCAGCATTTGGTGATATCGATGAGAGGTTCTTAGCTTTGCATATTGCAAGTTGATTCGAAAAATGTGAATTTTCCCAGCCAACCCAAGCCATTGACGTTACTAAGGAATATATATGGAGACGGGGATATCAGTAGCTCAAGATATGTATCAGCAAGATGTGATTATCTTGAGATCGAAATGAAAAGTAACGTTAATTTTGTGCAAAAATCGAAAACACTTACTATAAGCATAACAAGACTGCATTACTTGATTGAATGATTCACTCACTTGTGAGACTCGAATGAGCAAAAACAACTTCACCCTTCGTAAATGCTTCGATTAGATCTTGTAATTACTTTTTGACATATTTGACAAAATTGACATATTTTGTTCCACCCCTCATCACTCTAAACTATGCCATCCATCAATTTATTGCCTCAACAATATCTATCGTGTTTGAAAATCTTAGCATGGCAACTCACATTGGATGAATTGACACTCAATACAGCCCATGCTTGTCATGTTGCATGGTATTAAATAATTATCACACAAAAGTGTGATTTTGGCCCAGCACAGATTATAAAACTTCTCCAAATCAAAGTGGAAAAAACCCCCAACGGGTTGTATTCTAAGAAGTATAGTATATTTTTATGTGAACGCATGTAAGACATCAAAGTGTAGATTTGAAGAATACGTAGAATATCCCAGAAATCAAAATGATATGAAAATCGAGCCTTTGAGCTTCAAGTACAACTCGAAAATGATATTATTGGTAGCTCTTCAAATGCTAAGAGCATGTCTGAGACAGCCAGTTTGCCTATTAAGCGTTTCGTAGTACTGATATTTAGTGTAGTGGCAAAATAGCTAGACATTTAAAAAGCAAATGCTGCCGGTAGGAGATCATTTGATTTTTGGTGCTTTTTCAAATAAGAGCTTGCAAGTGGTGCCAGAATTTAAGTCAAAATAGCAAAATGCCCATGTCAAAGGCTATTTACGGTATATCTCTTAAATACACTGAATTTATCTTTTCATGAGCCTACGTATTGAATTAAGTACGAATTAGGAGAGTTTTCTACTCTATACACCTCGAATAGTTCCTATGTCGACGAGATGGGACTTTGGTAATAAAAGACCTCTCTGTCTAAAAACAATCCTTATGTATGTTTACTTTTCAAGCCAACGCTTCCTTGCTTCAACGCCACATATAAACTACAAAGACGCCGATACACTTTTATATTATGTATATAACTGACATATTCTCTCTCCTTCAGCTATTTAGAGTAGTCTAATAGATCTCTTCTATAAGTACGGACATTTCTTCAAAAAGCTTCATTATTTTTTAAACATGAACCTTAAATCCGATGTTCATTCTGAGCAGTTGATTGTTAAAAAGAAATGAAGATAGCCTAATACTTTAAGAGCAGGAATTGGTTGGAAACTTGAATTTAACTCTCCAAAAACTATCATCTGCTTGTGAACTGTCATGTGGAGTTTGATTCAATAGTATGCTCTGCCACTTAAGACTGCCCTGCAGAAAATAATGTATAGAAGATGATGTATAGAAGATTGATAATCCAAAACTGAGTCCCTCATATTGTCGAATAATTATGGCACAGTATTGAAGGCAATGTTGACGTGAATAAGCTACTAGACTATCATGAGTTTGAATCTTCGTCAAAACAATTGGGTACAAGATCAGTTATATTGTTGTCTTCTCGCGATTTTTGCAACATCTTGTAGAAAAATACCGTAAGGTTGCGAATAATGTTTAAAATGTAATTCAGATGCTGTTAGTATTGATTTATAGTTGAAAATCAAAAATAAGGAAGGTAGGCGAGAACCAAGCTAATTGTTCTATAATTTAAACATAAGGCTAATTCACATATATTCTGAACTATTAGAGCAAAAATCCTTTCCTCCAAAAAAATCAAATTACGAGACCAGAATACCCTTTTATATCAATCATCCACCTCCACAAATAAAGTATCGAGATACTTGCAAGAAGTCGCAAAACGGGATTATAGATATACTGATTCTGTTGAGTATCAATGATATAAAATGCAGGAAGAGCAGAAGTAAAGTTTAACATACCAAAACCTCATGATGCTAATAATGCAAAAATTTCACTGAAGTCAACTTCATTGAAAAGTGATGAAGAATAATTAGTAATGGATAACGATACAAGGAATCCAATCGCTGTGGGTGATGCTCAAGTATATATGTGCCTCCCAACCAGCCAGAGAAGAAAAACTCACAGTCGCTCTGTCTACTACTGAACTTGAACCTAACGCTCTTAATGACTCTACCAAGAACGCCTAACGGCTTAAAAGCTTCTAATGGAACCAACCGTAAAAAAAACACTAATACTTTTCATGACGATAACCGATGTTGAGGACGGGTAATCACGACTCAATGGCTGTTGATCTAAGGTAGCTTCATCAGGGGCTGTGGAGATAGTAGTTGAAAAAAAGTAGATGTATCTCGTGAGAAAGATAAATACCAGACCATTCAAGAGCTAATGTGAATAGAAATACCTCATTTATATAGACAGTCTGTAACCATGGGATAGCCTTGATATATATCTTAGACTCTGAAAAATACTCCGACAATGACAGATATCAAAATGAAAGGAAAAGTCTTCACATATTAATAGTCCATGATATATAAGAGTGTGCAGAGACTCGTAGCACATGCAAGTGAAGCAGGCTTGAAAGGTAGGGATAGTGGGCGGAAACCAAGTTCATTGTTACATAGTCGTTATATATAGGGTTTGTTACATTCCCGAATCCCTAGAAAAGTATAAGAGATTTATTTTCTATTAAATGCTGTCAGCTACTTCAACTCCTAGCTCTACTGCTATTGCCAAGAATACCCTAGCAAAATAATGGGGGGTTGGCTTACAAGTCGTTGAGTCAAGCAAGTGGTGTCCTTGTGAAGCATAGTAATTTGGTAGTTTGAAGAAAATAAATTTTGTCAGACTCATCTACAATTAAAGTAAGTGGGAAAATCTTTGATCTAAGATATGTTTATAAATAGCTTTGGAAATGGTTTCGTAAAAGAAGGATGTGTACTTTTGAAAGAGTATACACTAAACCCCTCTAAAGAAGCAGGCTATATACATATATGGGCTATCTATTGCTCTTGATTCCAGACTTCGTCTTTGAATCTGAATTATACATCGAACACCTAATATACCAAATTAGCTTGTCAAGCAAATACTTAAACTACTATCGGTAAAGCTAGGCTAGTTCAACCCAAGCACAGAACTTACACCATACGATAGGAAGGGCAATTGAAGATGTGAGTGGCATTCAAAAACGTGTTGACAGTTGACAAAGGGTAGTTTGGGGAAACTTTAAACGTTGAACTCGGGAGAAAGAGTTTCCACCTTTTGTAAGGCAATCACATATATAATAGTACCCTCTCGTAAGAAGTGTTTACTTACTTCTTTGAAGATATACACCAAGCCTCTCTGGAGAACTAGAGTAAGTGAAGAAAGAAATACTTACTCATATACACAAATTACCTTAATTATAAGGCGTCCCCCAGGAAAGACGTATACGAAGTCCCAGGCGAAGCATCCTATGTTGACTTCAATGAATGATATCATAGATGGCCATAGTGAGTTACTAAGATGGTTTAGGTCAAAGAAAAGATGATATGTACACTTCTTCAAAGAGCCAGAACATGGAACAGTTCCCTATATATAGAAAGTTATAGCAATGAATTCCTAATGTATCTATTGTTCCTTTTAGTACGGAATCTGGATTACCTATTCAACATACTCAGTAGCGCTAAGTAAGTGTCTGAAACATTTATTATCTGCTTCAGTAACCTAATCGATACAGAACTGGCTTCAAGCAGGGATTACACCTCAAATTCATTCACATAAAACCGTCTAAATGATGAGTTTAAAGATTAACTATAGGAATCGCTCCGAATACCGCTTGCGATCCAGCACGCCACTAAACGGATCGGAGCTGTTGAGGTGAAACGGTTTGATCAATGGCAGCAGACATAATTAGTAGTTGAAGGAGATATTTTGGTCTCAAGAGAAGATATACTTTAATCAAGAGTTATATAAGTGGGAAGGTTCCATTTATACATACTAGGATCATATGATAATAATTATCCAACAATGCTATATATAGTCGTGGCTGAATCTGGATACCATATTCAATAGAAGCTAGGTATGTTGAGTTGAATGCTCGATAACGTACTTCGGTATAGAAGTTTAAGGAGATAGTCCAAAGAAAAACAAAATGTACATAGACTTCCCTAAAGCGCTACTGTAAGTGGGAAAGTCTCATTTACATCAATAATACTTAAAAATAAGGTCTCACTACATAGCGGAGGCGCTAACACGCTCTAAGTGGTGAGAATAAAAGATAACGAAGAATAAAGAGGAAGCCAGATTCATTATGTATAATATCGATGGATGAATTTGCACGGTCCGTTGGCAGCTGGGCCTTCCTATATGAAATGAGCTACAGTCATTTGACCAGCGGTCAAAGTAGAAAAATTTACTTTCTTTACCTAGATTATAGATCAGATAAGAGAGGGGCACCCACCCATTGTTGACCTAAGCTCGATTGATTATTACTAGTGAGCATAGTTGTTGAAATAATTGAATGTCTTCATAGACCTTACAGAAGAGTGGTATTGAACTTCTGAAGGGTGGGCTATATACATAAATAATATATAAGCATGACCCCAGAAACTCATGTTGCTATGAAAAATCGATATTGCAGATAGCCATAGTGTTTCAGTAAGATGGTTTAGCTTAAGGTGCACAAGATACGTATTAAAAGCCTACAAATAGCTAGATAAAATGAGAACTAACACAATTGTGTATTCACTGATAAGTAGCCATCCCAATGGCTATTATACTATCAATAATAGCTTCTAGCTGCCTAATGAATTTGAATTATACATATATTAAACACCCCCAATACACTTATGCCCTTAATTACTCCAGAAAAAACGGATGCCTCCTACTGTTCGTGATTTGTGAATAATAGCGCGGTCTAGTATTTTAATTCGAGACGTAAATCTAATGCGTATGTTCTTGATAGATAGTCTATCTCTTAGATAGTATATCCACCGTTAATGCTAAAGTTATTTCAGCTCAGCATAGGACGAATCCCTATATTAGTTTTACCCAATACTTGGTATAAGCTTTTGGTATTGCTCTTTGATTAAGACTGTATTGTTAAAGATTAATTTACCATCCAGTCAGCTTGACCTGGAGTCGTACCCTGATAAAAGTATATTTGAGTGGTATATACTCGCTTAAACACTGGGTGCGTTTTCTAGATCCACCCTTATACCTAGAAGGTATTAACAAAAGGTGGAGCAATTTGCTGCTAGTGCAAAACTTCTATCGAAGTGAGTTTGGATTACGTCTACATAACTCTGGGTTATTCCTCATTACTGACTTGCGTACTAAATTTGGACTATAGCGTTTTGCAGTCAATTCAATAGGGTATCACCCTCCTTCGACATCGTCTGAAGAGGATTCCGGTGAGGGCTGCAAGTAGACTTTTGCAAATAGAAGTAATGACATTCTCAAACCAGGCAATTCACATTTTTTGCTTACGATGGGGTTTGCTTGCAAAGACGATCTCTGTTCAAGCCCAGAACTCTGGTATTCGGAAGTTCCTTGATATTTGTGATTCTGAGGCATTCGGTTCCTCTCCCCCTTCAATTATGTTATTTTCCCTTGGTTTTACCATGCTTACGTTGAAAGCTGCGTTCTGTTGTCATACAGTAGGTGCAAGAGTTTCGCTGTTAGAGCCAAGATCATTGTTATGTAGTCCACAACTGTATGGTGCTAATCCCCCTTTTCTCACTCTAGAGAAGTCTAGTACATGTTGAATATGCACTTTAAATTCCAGTTAAGACTAACTAACATTGCTGGGTAATTATATTTGGTTAGCCAAGTGTATATAAATAGGATAATACCTAGTTTTTTAAAAGGGTTCAATCTATAGATTTTTTTATAATGAAACCATCTCTTTTAGATACTATTTCCGCTGCCATTGATCAAAAAGTTTGAATTCAATACAATATAATTTCTCTTTTTAAACCAAAAAGCCTTACTGTATTATGCCTAACTACGATTTCACTTATCTATTTCAATATATAGAGGGTTGGCTCCCACCTTGCTGGCTCTTTTGTGGAGCTTAATACCTATCTTTAAAACAACACCACTTAGCGGTTTGGCTGCTAAGTCCTTGTCAAGTATTGTCTATGGATACTCCAGACTCTTGTCTAATACAGGCCTGGGGTATCCCTACTGTTAGGTGGCATGTATATATAAGTTGGAGTTTTTACTTGTTCTACCACTTTGGATTAGTCCCGCCCAATGTTTTCTTTTTTCGAAAAAGTGTCCTGATGTAGCTGCTATCTTGAGAAGAAAGAGCATTCTTGATAGCAATTGAGGTGAGATATCAGTATTGTTAGGTTCTCTGGTATGGGAAGTATACCGTATTCAAGTGGAACCTTCTCCACTCACTCTATCTCTTTGAATGATTCCAAATTTTTAAAAATGAGATTCAGCTTCATAAGCCAGCTACACACTATCGTTTATGGCCAGTCCAGTCATCTGTGATCGCTGGTAATTAATAGAAATACATATATGGGTAAATGCACACTTTATCAAGCTGGTTTTTTGATTCTAATAAATAATATTTTCTCTGAACTAAGCATCTTACTGAACTAAGCTTAACTACGTTATCGACCTAACCCCACTACGGATATTTCCATAAAAAATATCTCTTCAAACCGCTATGTCTAAGGACGATACCATTTATGCTGTATATAACAAGTTTTAGTGTTCATTCGAAGAAAAGATATATATTGAGTTCGAGGGGTGACTAGCCTCCCATTTTAACAACAATGATTTGGGTCTCGATTTAGTTTCTAAATTTACTTAACTTTATATTGGCAATACAAGGATGAATTACATTTATTATGTCGGATTACGAAGTTAATTGCTGACCTCAACTCTAAGCTACTTTGAGGAAATACTTTCCTTATGACTAGGTCTTGATCTCACTTTCCAGCTCTTACTTCACCCAGTGAATATCAGACTCTCAACCAATTATATATATTTTTTGCCCATCCAAAATCACCAGAGTTCATGGGGTCCAAGGGGCATAACAGTATTTCTTAGCTACTCAACGCTTTCAAGACATGTTTCTCACCATTGCACTTTGGCTCATCAGTTCAGATTTATTCTCAAGACATTAAACAGTTAATTAGGTCAGTTAATTAGAAAAAGCAATGACATCACCGTAATAGTTGATAGTAACACTTGAAACACATACTTATATATCCCTAAATTTAGTATATGCCGCTTAACATCGAACTATCCAAATTATTATCTCTGTTTCTCTTGATACTATCCTACAAAATGAAAAGTATATCGTTGAGGTTTGGCAATTTTTGCGAATTTTCAGAGTGTTTTCATTGTAATACTGATCCAAATGATGGCCGATGTGTAACGCGTGTTGTCTTGAGCTAATAGTTAGAATTTATAGTGACCTCATTCCCAATGTACTGTCAAATTTGTTTATGTCATTTCCCTCGCTTTTGTTCGTCATAGTAATAAAGCCTACATACTATGTTCGGCCACAGGTGCTCATATTATTTGAAGTCATGCGGCAATTCTTGTATAATTAATAAAAAGCGTGTCACTGATGTCCTTCATCTTTTAGACGGTTTAGTTGAAGTTTAAATTGTCACAAACAGCGACATCTAGGTCCCCAGCACAATCAATGAGGATTTTTATATGCAGTATTATTTGTAGCTATCTATGTCAGTATAATGCGAAAACAAGCATCTATTATATCCTGCTTCATGATGAGATTTTTAGTGAACTCTACGCCAAATCGTTGGTTTCTGAGACCTGCCTGTTTGAGGGCACTGCGATTTATGCTTAAGCCATATTTCAGAGCGTATGGAACCCGTTCAGATATTGAATCTCCTTTTGGCCTCATTCGTAGGGCAAAGAAGAAATATTTTAATTTGAAGTTGACACTTTTTTCCCTTTCATGTGGATCGATATTGGCGTACAGTGAGAAGCTTTTCGATATTTATGAAGATTACACTGACAGTAAAGTACAGGATGAACTTTCTTCTGTTCAATTGGAGTATCAATTAAAGAACATCCCAATCTACCAAAAATTGGCTCACTCAGAAGAAGGGAGCAAGTGGGTCAAACTTAACTCATGGGAAAATTTGGATAGAAACATTTTGGACAAAGACATGCTCCCAGCAAAGAGATTTCAACCGGAGTATGATGTCCCGGCAATGCATAGTCATACTTTGGCACAACCAGGGGGTATTCTTATAAAGCCAGTGATATTCCATAACTCAGAAACCGATGAAGCCGTTACTCTCATTCATGCCGGATATAGGCTATGCGGATATCCATTCATCATACATGGGGGAATACTCGCCACCTTTTTGAACGAAACTTTCAAGAGAAATGCGTCATTATCCAGTTTAACCATGTCGAATTTGAAGGATGACTTCAAGGTAGACCACTTAAGTATCTCATACAAGTTCCCATCCTTTGCCAATCAATTCTTGATCATCAAAACGAAAAGAAAGAATGTAGATTCGGATGATAAGAAAAGTATCACGTTGGAAAGTGTCATATATTCGCAAGATGGAAAGGTTCTTGTCAAGAGTGAAGCTAGACTACATGATACTGGGAGAGCTTCGAAAAATCGAAAAATAGCTGGTCGAATCAAACATGTTATTGGTCTCTAAAGATGTACTATTATTTGATGTAGATACGAAATTTATAAACATACGAATCAACAGACTTTTTCGTGTATACATAGTACATACCTAAGTACATCATAAGCGAACTTAATCAACGTACCAATCGTCGGATTTCTATGTATGCATTGTATATACTTAGTATATACTTCAGGACTGTATATGAATTAAATAAGTGCTCTCAAGACAAACTCAGGTGATCAATTAACTAACAAGAAAATGTTGCGAAAAATGCAAAGATCAGACAAAATTTTGAATTTCACTATAAAAGTTAATTTTATTGTGGATATCGAGGTATGTCTGCAGAAGACATTACACATCATATAACAACTATCAGTATTAATGATGCTACGGAGGAATCGTTTGAACCCTATGTGCCTCTGGAGGAAGAAATACTCGAAGAGGTGAGTAGTATATGGAAGCTAGATCCTGATACTGAGTCTCTTGGGCTAGGTAAGATTCATACATTGTTGAAAGATCAGAGGCCACAATGGCGCGTATCAGAGAAGCGGGTTAAGCAGATATTAAATAAAGCTGGCCTTTCCCCAAGTAGTCGAGATCGGATTACCTATGACAAAGACATCACCTCTTCTGAGTCCCCCAACGTGGATATACCTCAGGGCATTAGTATAGCTATGACCAATAAGGGGAAATCACTTATAGCCAATTGCTGTATAAAAAAAAACGAGTTAATCTGGAAAGAGGCCCCGCTATTCTTTTGCCCTCCATTGGCTAACACGGAGCTTATAAAAGTTGGTAAAGCTTGTTGTTATTGTGGAAAGCTCCTCATGCAACCAGCCCGAGGTATTTCTGGAGCTTCGGTTCTACAAGGATTGGATTGCAACATTTGTCCCGAGATATGGTGTTCAGTGACATGTAAGAGGATGGACAAATTACATGGTCCATTGAAGCATAGCGTTTATGGTTCAGGAAAGAAAAGCCCGACGAAAAGGAAAATTGATTCGAAAGCATTTTTCGAAATGGAAAACTTCTGCATGTCGGAACAATGGAATGCTTTGTTCGCTATTACATTCATTCAAGCTAACTTGACAATAGATTCACTGGATACAAGGTACAACCAACTCCGATCTTTGGCCAGAGTATCTCAGGCCACGAGATACAAAGCTCTAAGCTCTTCGGCTGGTGCGTTCGATACTCTTCAAGGTGGGGTACTGCTAGTTAAGGAGAAACAGGAATCTCTATGGGAAGATGGATACGAAAAGTTTTGTAAAGTTTTTCCCCAAGTAGTGATGTCTTACGAGGAATTTTTATTTATGTTGGGATCATACAATATTAACAATTTAGACTCATGCATTTACTTACTTCAGTCCCACTTAAATCATGACTGCGATCCGAATACCCGTGTGGAAATTTTCAATGCAACAGATGGCGTGTCAGTATACGCTACCCGTGACATTAAAGAAGGCGAGGAGCTCACTACAGCTTATGTTAATACATCTCATACTGTACAACAGCGTCAAAGAGAATTGAGAGTGAATTGGGGGTTTCTATGCAAATGCTACAAGTGTGATGCTGATAAGGATGCCCAGCAAAGAAGGAAATCGAGTACGGGTCTGATAAAGGATAGGGCAGGTATCAGAAAAATGCTAGAAGCGACGGAAAATGGGCTTGAAAAAGATCATGGGTTTGATCTAATTTACGCCGATGGCTCATTAGCAGAAAGAAGGAAATCTGTCAGATTTGATGAGAAAGTTCGAGTAAGCTCATAGTGAATACATGATCTTTTTTTGGGCTTACAAGAGAATTGAATAGCATCTCACTGTAAAGTAATCATTTTATGCGCGCAAGAAATTCTAATGTCTCAACAGATTTGGCGAATATGTCATTCAAACAAGCCAAATCGTACTTAAGAACAAGCATAAAGGAGCAACTTACCCAACTCAACGAGGAGTCTATCTTGAAGCAATCCGATCGCATCACAAGATCCGTTTTGAGCACCACTCAATTCAAAAATGCACAAAGAGTGGCAGTATATATGAATATGCCCAAAATGGAGGCTAACACCCTAGGCTTAATAAAACAATGCTACCTCCTTGACAAACAGGTGTACCTACCGAAATGTATAAGTCACACAACACCCGGACGTAAGAAGAATCATATGCTAATGCTCCATGTACCCGAGTTCACTGACATAGAAAACTTAAAGCCTCGAGGAAAGTTCAAGTTGTTGGAACCCACTAAGGGGTCGGATATAATGACAGAAGTAAATGGCTTAGATTTGATAATTGTGCCTGGTGTTGCCTTTACAAAGGGTAAGAGAAGAATAGGACAGGGTGCAGGGTTTTACGATGAGTTCCTAAGCGTTTATAATAAGCACTTCAAAAAAAAGCCTCACTTAATGGGTATCGGACTCAAAGAACAGTTAGTAGATGATATACCGAAGGAAGAGCATGACTGGGATCTTGACTCATTGGTTATAGATGGTATCGTATATTAGTAGGATTGTATGTTGTGAAATAAATAAGTAAAAAAACATTAATGCGTCATCATACCCACGAAACAGTTCTCAAGCATTCTATCAACACTCACCCAGCTATGATATTTATTGAAAAGGGAGGTGCCGTCACGTCCGGCACATTTCATTAGTTGCAGAGCGCCACCGGGGTGAAAATCAATGTACGGAGTAATATTGTATACTTTGCCATTTATGCAAGTCCAGCAATCTTCTCGTGTTTTATGCTGCTTCAACTCATCTTGACTTACTCTCACATAAGGTGCAGGTGGTGCCAGAGGTGGCACGCCACGTAGTATATGTCGATCTGTCTTCCTATTAAGCTCAGCCCAATCTAGAGGTGAATGACCTGGCTTCAAGCTAATTTTTTGCCGCTGTCGCTGTGGGACTGCTAAACTTGACCCAGAGACTCGTTGAGCTGAATTAGCCATCGGAAAAGTACTCGATGGTGTCTTGGGTATCCCTAAATTATTACTTCTCATGATAAATGATGCAATCTATTTTAGATGACTATTAGCTAGTTTTTTTGAATCTATGCTTTTTTGCGGCATCCGCGAATTTTAAAACAACGAATATATTCATATCTATAAAGTCATTATCCAATATAATTGTAGACATATGTAAAACGAGCTTCTCAATTCTTGACCTGTTTTCTCTCGACTCGTTCGTAGTATAGCATATACACACTTTCCATTTCACACAAAACTGATGCACGAGAGACTTCTGTAATGGTAGCATCACTAATCCTCCAATATGCATGTTTGATTAAGGAAGGGATTTTCTTCATCTTTACTTTGCTAGGGCTTTGTTTTTCTTGTGTCTGTGCTAGTGGTACTTGTTTGTCTCTCAATGATTTCTCGAGTGCAGCACTCGAGAAGTAACCGGATTCTAAGTCATCAACCAAAAGCTCAGCGGGTGTTGTGAGTCCCGATTGAATGATCTCTTGAATATTAGCGTGTGCAGGATCCGCTTGTACTACAGAGGGTCTTCTACCCATCATATTGGAAAACTTTCTGCGGAAATTCCCGTGAATTTTAGCATCTAGCTCATCAGCTGCATTAGATCCATCTTCAACTGTGTTTGAGGTGATATTTCCATTGAGAGAAAGTGAGAACTTTCTTGGTTTGGGTTGTGTTTTTTCTGCTGTTATAGAGGGCTCAGACTTATCTGAATCTTTTGGCACAGGAGAAGCAATGACTTCATTAGGCATTGTGCTACCAGAGATGTCAGACACGTTATAGACATGATGGTCTAAAACATCGTCCGATATTTCGGGTGAAAGTTTGAAAATGGTTCCATCTTTATCCTTCACATATAATGGTTTCCTTTTATAGCATTCATAATGACCTTGGGTATGTGAGCCATGATGTCTCACCATCGCTTTTAAACGATACTTGTATATATCGTTATCATTGAATTTGAATTGCTTAAAGTGTTTTTTTAAGTGACGGGTCTGATCCTCAGTAATAGGAGTGTTATTCAATGTTTCAGGAGCTTTGAAAGAAGCAGATTTTGAGGAAACGTCAGACGATGTCTTACTATTAAGGTCAGATTTTGTACTCTTTTCTTTCAAAGTCGTCGCTGTTGTCACAGAATGAAGTCCCGTTTCGTTAGAGGTCAACGACGAGGAATCATTAGCATCTTCTCCTTCGTCATCTTCATCTTCATCATCGTACGCCGCAGCATCACCGTCGGTTTCCTCTGTTTCGTCACCTTCGGTAGTATCGTCCTCATCTTCAACATCGCCTCTTTCATCAATGTCTTCCCTCTGAACTTCTTCATCTTCCATGTCATTGATGTCCGTAGTCAACACCTTTGATCGGATCTTTCCCAGGTCCACAACTTCTTCTTCCTGGGATGCAGCAGTTTGAAACTGTTTCAACTCATCGAGATATTGTTTGCCAATCGACAAAGAAAGACTATCCTTGAAGGCGACACGACAGGAATTCCTAGTGATATCAACTCCATTAAAACTAGATCTGGATAAATGCAAGCTAAATACTTTGGGTGGTTTTAGTATTTGAGTCTTTTTAAATACAGTGGAGGTGACACTTGATATATCTAAGCCTTTCTTGTTATAAGACTTGATATAATTTTCAAGATCCTCCTGCAAGTCCTCGTTGATGAAAAAATTGGGATCCTTATTCAATTCGATTAATTTGGTCACGAACTTACTTTCAATGGCATCCGTCTGTAATTTGGACTCATGGTTAACAATTCTGGATATACGACACTTCATACATTGATATCCCTCAATAGATTCGGACTCGTTATCGTTGAGAAGGGATTCTAAGTCAGTAGAAAACTTTTGCGGCGTATGAAGTGTTACCGTGAGGAATGGCGAAAATTGGGGTTTGGAAACGTATTTGCATTTAAGACAAGTCATCTGGGATAAAAGAAGCCCTCCAAAAGGAAACTCTGGAATTTCTAGATGTTCGAACTTGTTTGCCTTCGGGGTCTGTTTTAACTGCATCAAAACTTTACCAGCATTGATATTCTCGTTTTCAAGAGTTTCATTGATCAATTGGGTTAATTCTTGAGCATCGTGCTGAGATTTCGAAATTTTAGCATTGAATATTTCTTCAAGCGAATGTAAAAATGTCCAAACGCTTATGGTTCTAGATGTCATTTGAGTTTCTTGCAATTTCTTTACTATTTTGGCCAAGGCAAAATGTAATGGTAAATCAAATTGGTACCTTTTGTTGTTGCTCTTAAATTTGGAGTTAGCGATGCTATGAAGGCCTTTGGAATTGAGTATTTCACTAAGGTCCATTTCATTTTCGTTTATGATTTCCATGATCTCATTGAAGCAAGAAAGGGTACTATTGAGGTAATCAGTCAAGCCGGGCAATGCGGAATATGCCTGCAACGAGGAATTAGCAAAGCAGTCATTTCTCATATTTATGAGACCCGTGGTGTGTTTATCAGGCCTTTTAGTGAACATTGTTTTTTGATAGGATTTTGAAAATATGGAGGGTGCCAAAATATAATAAGATAATAATAAAATACTACTTAAAGATGCTAGCTTCCAATATGTCTTGGTAGAAGAGGGCAGGAGAACTTGAGTGTTTGCTTGGGAAATATCTTTATTTAATATAAGAAATCGAAGCTGATGCAATAGAGACATGCAAAAAGCATAAATTCATAAAATTGAGCGAGTGCTAGGAATTTCGGTAGGATGTCCGACAGATAGGGCGCACTTTTTACAGGCTAGCTACTTTACTTGTTTACAAGTGGGGGCGAAAAGACCTTCTCGATACTGAAGCATGTAAACACTGAAAAGGAGGTAGGAACCAAATAAGTCTTCATGGACACCGATACTTTCGAATTGCATTGAATCATTACTTCCAGCGAGGACTGACTTCATAAAGCGGGATTTTTCTTGCCGCAAATATACTGCAGCTGCAGCCGATAACTATTTGATTATGCACGACATTACTGTTGATAACCAACAAGACGTTATTGAGCCGCAAAGATAGAGAAGATTGCAAAAATTGTGAAGTGAGGAATCGTTTGGGTAATAACCGCTCGAGGATGAAGTCTCGATATTTGCAGCAATTTAACGCTATCTCACAGGATTCAATGGAATAGTTTGATAGTCATCTAGGGTTGCCAAAGAAATAAGGAAGGGGAGCATTAATGATCAATTCAAATTGTTCCGATCCGAACAGAACCCCTACATATAATATATGATACCTAGTAAGTGAAACCTGTTGATTATTTACGACACACCAATCGGTATGTTGTATTTCAACAGTTTTGAGTGAAACGTAAAGCGACTATATAAAGATTGTTTGGTACCCAGCCCTATATTAACAGAAAATTTGCCGAATGCAAATCAGATCAACTGTATTGCATAAGCAACAGAGAAACAGTCGAAAATTGGTGGCGCTCAACTTCATAGTGTGTTTTGTGGTAGTACGATGTCATATTCTTTAGTTCATTGAGGGCAGCAATTTGTGTTTAGTCAACTTTTTAGTTCAGTGTTGGCGTCGTTTCTTACCAAGCGAGATGCGAAAACCAACCAACCCAATGGGCAGCTGGTGGCCGTAATCATTAGGCAACAGTTGAAGAGATTAGGCAACAGTTGAAGAGACAGTCAAGTTGACGTGCTTATCGTAACAATCCACTCATAGAAGCAAATTTTATAAACGCAAAACAAAGCGATATCGATTGAGGTCAAAAATAGATCTCACAATAGTAGATGCGAAAGTGGCTATGTGGAAATATGAAAGCTAATTTTATTACCAAGAATAAAACCAACCATAACATGGCCTTTTCTCTATGTTGGTAAGTGTCTATAGATCGAGGAAAATACTTAGATCATTGACCATCGGGTTGGCTCTATTATACGTGTTACATACTTTGCATAGTTATTTTGCAACAGAATCATCTTTCCATCATATTGTTTCCAACTTGCATAAAGATGTTATGGATCAACAGTTTCCCCAAATGAACATCAAACAACGCTGTGACAAATATTTTCACTTGCTAAATCAGTTTGATCCTACTTGGTCCTTGGACCCGATGGTCAAGTATAAAAAGAATAACCTTATTCCTTCTAAAAAATTTCGTGACGCGATCCAGGTGCTAAGAGTCTATGGAGTGTGCTATCTTGATAGCTCCCTGTACTCTTCAAAACTTGATTTAAAAACTTTGGAAAAGAAACTATTTACTGCTTTAACGTTAGAGTTACCCTCATCACACAGCTGGGATGGATCTACTATTGCTCAAATTAATTTGAACAACATCCACGAAGGAGCTTCGTTCTGGAATGGAGTGAAGAACAGCTTCTCTGGCAGAGGAATTGTGATAAGTATCGCCAATGGTGGAGTGGGAGAGCTCAAACGACTTATAAAAATTTTAAGAGTTCTCAAGAACACCTTACCAATTCAACTTATACATAGAGGTGATCTTGACGAGTCGAATCAGCAGGAGCTCATAAGAATGGCAAGGGAAGAGATCGAGTTACAAAAGGGTTTCAAGTTTGCAAATCACCCTCAGGATATCATGTTTATCAATGTCGAGAAGTCAATCAATAATGAATACAGACATCTTTTCAAAAGATTCTCCAACAAGTGGCTCGCCGCTATCTTTTCATCTTTTGACGAAATGCTACTTATGGACTCAGATGTTGTTCCTTTTCAAACACCCGAATCATTCTTCAATTCCTCAGAGTTTAAAGAATCTGGAGCACACTTTTTCCGGGACCGTTCCATCGATGAGTTCATCTCTCCAGTTGACTTGAATTTTTATAAGTCCTTATTTCCAACTGCTGAAGAGCATGGAGTATTTGGGGTGCCAAAATTATCACCAGATGAATACATGCCAGAATTTTTTAAATTTGGATACAGACATATGGTCGACAGCGGAGTGGTGGTTTTGGAACGTAGAACCCATTTTGCTGGTCTTCTCATTTCAACTATGTTACAGATGTGGAAGCAAACGAGTGATGCTGTTTATGGAGACAAAGAACTATTTTGGCTAGGTCAATTACTATCAGGAAACGACCGCTTCAAATTAAGCATTAATAGTGCAGGGGCAATTGGTGAATTCAAAGAGATCAGTAAACCAGCGGGGATGGTTTGCTCCACAAAAGTTTCCCATTTTGATAACGATTTGAACCTTCTTTGGGTTAATGGAGGATTACAAAATTGTAAAAAATCAAGTCTCGTCGATTTCGATAAATATAGAGCTTTACAAAAAACTTTCGAAACCCCACAGGATTTGACCAAATATTATAAGTCAGCCTTAAAAGTTGATACCGCAATAATCCCACCTCACTCCAAGAAGTCAAGATTTGGACTTTCACCACCTCAAAGCGGATTTCATCAGTGCTCGGAAATGGGGTGCATTGGGTATGTATGGTGTGCATATGATAGTCCTACACTTCCAGCAAAAGTAAGGCATTTTTCCAAAGACGAAATAGAGAATATGGATTATTTAATCAGTATCTGGAATAGCGTATAGAAGCAATGTATTGTAAATAGTGACATTATGGCTTGTGTTAAACGTTTAAGTATATCGTAGATTGTACTGAGCTGCTAATTGCTAATACTTCATCTCATAGACTTGTAGATAAAATGCCAACAAAGAAATTGAAGACAATCCATTGATGTATATAAATCGTCTTCCCTTGTCTATTCTCAAATTTCACTAAATTTTACTTGTAAAGATTCAGGTTAAGGAAGAAATTCGCTCACTTACTAGAAAAAGTCAGCCACGGCCACAGAGATAACGCTCGCGCTCAAATATTCTCTACATTAGAAGATAGTTAAAATTTAGATACAGATTACGAGTTAGATTTAATGAAGTTTTCACATTCATTACAGTTCAACGCTGTACCTGAATGGTCATCTAAGTATATTGCTTATACTACTTTGAAAAAGCTTATTTATTCTTTACAAAGGGACTCACTCAAACGGCCAGTTCATGATGTCGAAGAATCTTCTCATTTGATATCGAACGAGATTGCCTCCAACGAAAATGAAAACAATCCTTCCGGTGTTTTTTTGTCAGCATTGGATGCAGAGTTAGAGAAAATTGACAAGTTTTATCAAAACCAAGAAGAATACGTTTTCAAAAGCATAGAGGATATCGTCATCGATATTGAGGCGTTTGAAAATGAAATTAGTAGTGAAGACGGCAGAAGAAACTCATCTGTAAACCAATTTTCTTTGAATAACAAGGCAAATAGCCTCAATAGACAAAGATCAGGCTCGGATGGTCTTGTAACGACAGATTTAGAGACGGAAAATACCCAAGGGGATGAAGAATTCGATGATGACGATGATGATGACGAGAATGAAGAAATTACTTCTGTTGACCCGGAAAGAGGTCGCTCTAAAGATAGGGATAGTCTTGAACAAGTAAAATCTATTGAAGAATATTTGAAGTCTCCTAAGACTCCCGCTATCTGGAGTAATGTCAATACTCCTCCTCAACTAGTTCTTCTTTCTGAGACTCGAGTCTTTTTACGTAAGAGAGTCATCGGCTTATACACAACATTGTCAGAGTTGAAGTCTTTCATCGAATTGAATCAAACTGGGTTCAAGAAGGCATTGAAAAAGTTCGACAAGTCTCTTAATACACATTTGAAAGAAGTATATCTATCTCAATTGCCGGAGAAATCTGTCGTCTTCAAGAAATCTACTATGGAAAAGGTCGACGAGAACATATTATCATTGATTAAGCTATATGCACTTATATGCAACCACGGTGATGACTTAGATACAGCAAAAGCCGAATTATCGATTCATTTGAGAGAACATGTTGTATGGGAACGAAACACTGTGTGGAGAGACATGATTGGCCTTGAGAGGAAAACTTATGCGGCAAACAGTCAGATGAAGACAAGTGAATCAAAGAACGAAAAGACAACAAACTCAGCAGCATTGAACTTTAACATCTCGCTCAAGAATCCTACGGTTTTGAAATTGATTATCATCATATTTATCACATTGATGTTGCTAAACTTCAGTCCCTTTGAAGATAGACAACAAGCCAACTGTTTTGCTCTTGTAATTTGTGCCTCATTATTATGGGCCACCGAGGCTATACCTCTCTTTGTCACTTCATTTATGATTCCTTTATTAATAGTCAACTTGGATGTATTGAAGAACAGCGATGGAACTGTTATGGACACAGTCGACTCGTCGAAATATATTTTGAGTACAATGTGGAACTCTGTAATTTTATTATTATTGGGGGGTTTTACCTTGGCTGCTTCCTTGTCTAAGTACCACATTGCTAAACTCGTCTCAACATGGGTATTGTCAAAAGCAGGAACAACTCCATCTACTGTTTTATTAACAGTGATGGGTGTAGCTCTATTTGCATCTATGTGGGTATCTAACGTTGCGGCCCCAGTATTATGCTTCTCACTTATTCAACCGTTATTGAGAACTTTACCAAAAAATTCACAATTTGCCAATGCCCTTATTCTTGGAATTGCTTTAGCTTCGAATGTTGGTGGTATGGCTTCTCCAATTGCATCTCCTCAAAATATTGTCGCGATTGGTGCTATGGAACCACAACCATCTTGGGGTCAATGGTTCGTTATCTCCCTTCCCGTGTGTGTTCTTTCACTTATTTTAATTTGGTTATTTTTATTGGTTACCTTCAAATGTAACTCAAGAAATACTCAGTTAGTAGCAATAAGGACTATTGATGACAAATTCACAGGAGTTCAATGGTATATTATTTTGGTGTCAGTAAGTACGATATTTTTATGGTGTATTGCTTCCAAGATTGAAGGTATCTTTGGTGAAATGGGTATCATTGCATTAATACCAATCATTCTATTCTTTGGACCTGGTCTACTTACAGCTGAGGATTTGAATAACTATCCTTGGAATATTGTGATTTTGGCTATGGGTGGTACAGCATTAGGTAAAGCAGTAGCTTCATCTGGATTATTATCTACAATCGCAGAGGGTATTAGACACGAAGTTGAAGATTTTTCTCTATTTGGTGTTACATTGGCCTTTGGATTACTAATTTTAACTATGGCTACATTTGTGAGTCACACTGTTGCTGCACTTATAATCATTCCTTTGGTATCCGAAATTGGTAATGATATGCCAGATCCACATCCAAGGCTATTGATCATGGCCAGTGCTTTATTGTGTTCGGCTGCCATGGGATTACCTACATCTGGTTTCCCTAATGTTACTGCAATCTGTATGACGGACGAATTTGGCAAACCTTATTTGACAGTTGGTACTTTCATCACTAGAGGCGTTCCTAGTTCTGTTATTGCATACGTCATTATTGTAACCATTGGATATGCAACCATGAGAATCATCCATTTCTAGATATATATACCTTTATAATAAACAAGTCATATATTAGCTAATATAATGTGAGTAAGCTACGTCATTATGTGAACACGAAAATAGTTTCAAGATATATTGAATTTGTCCTTGGATTGAAGAGAAAAGAGTAAAACATTAAGGTAGGACATTAGTGGTTTTTTTATTAACTTTAAGTTTTGAACAATCTTAAACAGTCTCGGTAGCAGAAGCAGCATGAGCATCATTGACAGGTGAGGTATCATCCGATGCATGTGCAGAACTAGGAACCGCAGTATCTCCACTATGCCTTGGAGTGTGACCTAATGATTTTTCGGAGTAGGTAGAAGGCCTGAAAACGCTGTGGAAGAAATCTTCGTCAAGACCACGTATACTCAACCAAGTCAAAACAGTCGGAACAAAGCTAAATGTTATAACATCCAATATACCGTAAAAGACAGCTTCGGAGTCAGGTTGAATCTTGTTACCACCTTCACTCAAACCCCAACAGATTGGATAAAGAATCCAAACGACCATTTGAAACAAAACGATAAAAGTTGGTGATTTACTTACAGAAGCAGATCTTAAGCTCTTGATCAAATCAACAGAAAGCAAAGACATTGCAAACAACTGGGCAGATACAGCAAAAGTAAAATAACCCCATTTATAACTCGAAGGAATTAAGATACCGACAAGTAACCCTAAAACGTAAACTTCAGTGGCAAGAAATTTGGTAAATAAAGTGGAGCCAATATGAATCAATTGAGTCAAGTTTTCAGTAGAAGTACTTTCTGCTAAATCATCACGTAATGTATTGGTACCAATAGAAAAGACAAACAAGTTGAATGGCCAAGCTAAGAACCAACCAATATACTTTACATAAAACACTTGTCTCTCAAAGTAATCTTCTGATGTACTGACATGCTTGAACTCAGTTGCAGTAGACGTATAACCTAAGTTTGCAGCATATGTAAAGTAAGTATAAGCTAGGATAGCGTTGGTGAAAAAAGGAACAACTAATAAAGCCTTTCTTAAAGCTGTCCTTGAGCTGGTAAAAGAAAAGACGAAAGCATGTACAATCGCAAACAACGCAAACACACTGAAAGCAGCCCATAGCCAATCAGAGCCATGATTGGTTAGATGAATATCAATATTTGAACTAGGAGGATTTACCTCAAGAGCTTGATTACCTGCACGCGTCACTAAATTTTTTAAGTAAGCCATATCAAATACCTAAACGAAAAGATTTAAATAGTCGTAATAATTGCATCCGAGAATAGGGGAAGGTCATTGCGTTTATATACCCCTATTTCAAGAAAGTAATGATGGATATGTTCATGGAAACCCAAAGGAAACGCCGGTAGCAGCAGGCTATCACGCAATAATATTAAAACCCGCAATATCCTCTTTGACCCGGATAACTACATTGAGACCGAAGACAGTGAATGTCTTCACATTTACACATCGAAACCAGCAATAAGATAAATTTATGATGAGGTATTTCCAGTGGAGAGATGGATATTTCGTGACCAATGGGTGCAAAACTCGCAGTAGTTTTCCGAACGGCTGAAGCGGAAGTGGCAGAATTTACGGTTATTAGCTAAACGTGCATAATGAAGAGAGTGATCTAGAAAAATCGAACAGTTGTTTAAATAATTTATGGGATATCGACTAGGAACAGAACTTCCGGTAAACTTTAAATGGCTACAAAAGGAAACTATTGCGTTAATATACTGAAAATCAAGTCATTCATTAAGTCTATCTTTGTTGTATATCATTACGAACTAGCCAATGGCAACCGGTTCTCCCTTCTTGAGGTGGTCCAAGGCCTGACTGTCAAGTTTGCCTGATGCCTGACAAATGGAGCAACGCAACCTCTTCGTATAATAAAACGGTAACACCGGAATGAAGAATAAGGTTACACAGTTGATCGATCTTGTAGCATGGGCTGACTGATTGTGACAATTGCTACAATAACAACTGATGTTACCAACTTTATCTAATGGCTTATTAAATTCTTTGACTAAAAAGGTTAGTTGTAAGTCGTGATAGTTTAATTTTATGAAACGTACATCCAATGAGGAAGAAGCAAAAATCCATGGTACTAAAGATTTACTGAAAAGACTTTTAAAATATTTAACCAGATTTTAACAATTTAGGATGAATTTGCTTGGTATTTGCTTGCTATTGATCATGTTTTCTTGACACATTGTGGTGCACGGATCGCGACCTGCGTGAAACTGCTTCGTCTATGATGTACGGATGTATACCTGAAGAGTACGAGTTCATTTGCAAGTTAGGGGTAATGAATCCGCAGGTTGCGAAAACGCGGCCGGATTTCTGGATGCTTCTACGGCACTGAATCTACTCCTATTTGCACTTCAAAAACATCCACTTTTTTCATTTTGCCAGAATTTGAAACACTTGAAAACGTTCTGAAATAGACCACCCAGACCAAATGACGAGATCCCTTCTGCAGACGTTTGTTGCTTTAGTAAAAACGCTACAGTTTTACTGGTTCTTGGGCCATGTTCTCGGACTAATATTTTTCATCTTGAGCACTTTCTATTCGTTTTTCAACAAATATAAGTCATTAAGCTATTACAGATACAGTATTTTCTTCGTGATAATAACATATGCAATTGTCATAAAGCAGATTCATTATAAACGGCCTCTTGCGATCAAGAGTAAGCTTTCTTTGCAACTTTTACGAGACGAGAATCTTCAATATTTTGGCCTTGCAATTGTTCTTTGGCTTTCTAGTTTTAAAATCGGTGCTGTATCCGGTGGCTTATACTCCTTTCTGATATTTTCGCTATTCCATGTGTTGAACTATTCCCAAAATCATTTGCTAAGCTCTTTGCCCATTTCCATTTCACAACAGCAACGAATTAATACAGTTATCAATCACTTCACTAGTACCTATAATCAACAGGCATTGTTCATCGCCGCCAATTCTGAAGTATTTTTACCATTGGGGTTCATTTTTCAAATTCCTTCGCTTTTATTTAAATTATTCTCCGATCCATTGTTCGTCATAATCGATCTCCAAGTCCTCGCTATTATCATGGTTTTTGTCAAATTGAGATACAATGATAACAAGTTCACTCAAACAGTTGTTCAACAACTTGACTTTAAAGTTAAGTCCACTCTCAACTATCCACAATTACAGGCATATCCAATGTCACAATTATATGAAATAAAATTTAAAGGTTTATTAAACAAGTATCTTGGGCCAATCAGAATTGCACCTACAGTTAAAAAACAACAGTGAGATGCTGCCTTTCATTATAAATGCTGTCGAGGGGCATCACAGACTTACAATTTTTGATAGAGTATATGTGTATGTGACTGTATATTTATATGTATAACAATATTAGAATTAAGTAATTTTTGCAGTGTAGCTTTTTAGCAGAACATTTTGTGTGATTCGCATATGAGAAGAAATATTTACGATTAAGAGTTCATATTTCAGGTTATAGTCAGCTGAGACACGTCACCATGGCATCTCTGAGTAGTAAAAAAACTGCCACATCCAATAGCAAGACTTTGAAAGAGCTTCATTTGATATCGGTATTTGTGAACTTCTTATCTTTGATTGCATTATTTGTATTGAAAAGGCCATCATCCAAACTACCATTCATAATTTTATCACTTCCAGCCATCTTTTGTCAATACACCTTGGAGAGGAGTGGGAGACCTAAATACGCCACTGAAGCATCTACCGGTTATGTTAAGCTTGTTAAATCTGGAGATGATATAAAGGGAGATGGACTTTTTGAATATATGTTCGATTGCATATATATTACTTGGTTAGTTGACATTCTTATGATAGTGTTTGGAACCAACTATGTGTGGTGGGTATACAGTGTAATTCCAGGTTACTGTGGATATAAAATATTGTTCTTAGCTAAGTCGTTCTTTGGATCTAAGGGTCAGCCAGCAACAGAGTCCTCAAGTGAAGCTAAAAAACCCACCAAGAGTAAAAGACAAACAAAATTAGAAGCAAGACGCGAAAAAGGTCAGGTTCAGTACCGTAGAGGTTGAATCGACTAATAATTTTACTTTTATAGGTCAGTATTTATATATATATCTATATACATAATATGTAACACTCCGTACACCTCATTTTTTCACCTTCTCATAACGTTTTTACAGGTCGTGATAGTTGACATCAAATGTTCAAGGGAGGTATACTATCTATCAAAAGACCTGCTATAAATTTCAAATACTTCATGTCGATTTCGAACACACCGCAAGTAATCACCTCGGGAAATGGGGGTCCTATTGAGTTAGAGATTGTTGAAAAATTGCTTAATAAATTTCAGCCCACATACTTGAAAATAGCTAATGATTCATCAAAACATGCTCATCATGCCGGTCTTCGTGGTGCATCCAACGTTACCGAGTCTCATTTTAGAGTTGAGATTGTAAGTGAAGAATTCAAAGGTATGACGATGCCATCCAGACACAGATTAATCTACCAGTTATTAGACGATGAGTTCAAAACCAAAGGACTTCATGCTTTGCAAATGAAAACTAGAACTATTGAAGAGCAAAATAAGGTCAAGAAGAATTAGTGAGAAAGTATTCATGTCGAGGTCAACTATTTATTTTACATTAGAATAAGCACAATAACATATATATGTATATAAAAAAAGATAAATGAACGAATTCATAAGTAATTTGGTATAAATTCAAGTGATTTGATCAGATTAATATTTAAGCTTCGGCAACAGTAGCAGCATTGCCGTTGATTGCAACTTCACTAATATCACCTTGATTTTCAACGTTAGCCTCCTGGACTGATGCATTTTTAGCTACTAATTCAACAATTCTTCTTATTACTGGTAAGCTTAACCATGCAGGGACGTATGCTTCAACTCTTGAGAATGGTCTTAAATTTACTGTTCTAAATGGATCATCGAAGTAACCATCGGTTGAAACCATCTCGAATAAATCATCATTATTAGCACCATCATTTGTCTTGACTTTATCAGCAACAGCTTGTAAAACTTTTGGAGCAATAGGAGTTTCATAATCAGCAACATAATATTGAGAGATTAATTTTTGAATTTGAATTGGTTTCAAAGAGTAACAAATTTCATAGATAATTTCAATATCTTCTGGAGTATTTTTACGTAATTGCAATAATTTTGCAGCTTGTAATAAATGACATAAATAACCCGAGCCTTCTTGAATCTCATGCCCTTTACACCATTCTTCTAATCTTGTAACATTATAATTTAATTGTAGACCACGCTTCCATGATAAGAAGTTACGTCTCATAATTAAATCATTGAAACATAATGCATCAACGAATCTCAAAAGTTCAATTATAACTTCATTCATAACTTCATGTTCAATGAAATAAGACTTCATTGACCAATACACAGAGTTAAAGAAACTAAGTATATCATCCATCTTATATTGAACACTTGGCGAAAATACTTTGGCTAAAAATGGAGAGTTTTCTGGGGCCATAAACCCAGGTAATGATTGAGATAAGACAACTGCTGAAACAGCTTTCTTTTCTAAATCCTTCTCCATTTTTTTCATCCACATATTATAAATATTATAAGAAAGTGATTCGAAATCTTCTTTTACAACCGCTACCAATTTTAAATATTCATCGAATTCTTCTTCACTCATTTCATGAGATAATGTGTCATTTGCAATAATAGTCTGTTGCGCGTAGGAAACGAATGAATATAATTCATGAGTATTTGATAACCAGAAAGCACCATTGGGTATCACATCATCATCTTTCAAAGTTGAAACTATTTGTTGTATAGCAGATAACACTTCACCTAAGAATTCTTCACTTTCTTTAGTTAAACCAAGTCTCCACATATCTGATAAGATAATTATAATTATTCTTGCAGGGAATAAAACTTCTTTTCTGGTTAAATCTGCAGCAACACCAGCTGGAGGAATTTTCAAACCTTTTAATAAACCATCAACTATTTCTCTATGTAATTGTCTTGAATCTCTTAATAATTTGAATAACTCATCATTAATATCATCAATATTAGTGAGTTCATCATTGGAAGAAACAGCAATAACAGATACAGGTCTATTACCCTGATCTAATGAAGTAGGTGAAGTCCATCCGACAGCACTACTATGACGTTTAGAACTCATGTTTCTTGACTTTGTATTATTGAGTTTAGACTGTGATTGTAAAGTTGCAAGTTCTGATTTCAATTGATCGATATGAGTCTTTAAATCAACTTCAATGGTGTCACGTTTAACAAGAGCCTCTTTTGCTTGATTTAATTCTTCAATAGTACGTTGTACTTCTTGTCTTAATTCAGCTTGTTCTTTAGTTAATTGTTCAATCTTTTGTTCAGCAGAAGCGTACTCAGATTTAATGGATTCTAATTCTCTATTTAAAGTATCAATTTCACCCTGGTGATCAGCACTTTGACTTGCAATTTTTTCATTAAACTCAATCTCTCTATTTTGTAAAGTTTCACGAGCTGAACTAGATTGATCTAATAGATTTTTGAGGCCAGATATTTCTGCCACGAGTTTTTTGTTATCCTGTATTTTACTTGTCAATGATTGTGTCAATTCAATAACTTTATTTTCCAATTTATAAGATACTTCTTTTAAGTGATTAACAGATTTAGCGTCTTGTTTTAATTGTTTCAATTCAGCTTGAGCTAATTTTCTTCTGAAACATGATTGTATAAGAACAACAGATTTCTTTTGCTTGTTAAATGATTTTCTTGCAATTGCACCTCTAATAGATTTTTGAATAACAATTGCTGAATCTTCAGTTCTTGATTTCAATATGTTTCTTCTTGTTTGTAATCCTCTAATAGATTTTTGTAAAGTGACGATACTTTCAACAGTTTTTTCATGATTTTTACGTGCAACATATCCTCTAATAAGAGTTTGAATTTTAACGGCTGCATTATTTTCAATTTCTTGTTTTACTTTGAATCTAGTTGTGTAACCACGAACCAAACCTTGTAATTTGATATGAGATTCTCTAATTTCCAAATATCTTTTACGATAATAATATTTTCTCATATTCTTTTGGATCATTACTGCTGATCTGTGTAACTTATCGGATCTCAATTTTTCAAAATGTGCTAACATACCGGCTTTGAAGAAAATTTTGGTGTTACCCAATTGATATTTACCTTTATCTTCAATATTCGAGCTTAAAATTTTGTTACACAAGTCTGTAACAGATTCTTGAGTTGTTTCTCCACTCATTACCTCCATCCATAAACTTGACGGAACTAAAATATGATATCTATCAGCAAATTCAACGTATGACCATCTTGAAGGAAATCCGGCACAAGAGATTCTAATAGTTTCTAGAACACCACAAGCTCTTAATTGTGATAAAACCATTAATGAATCAAATTCCCAAGCTTTCTTTTCTTCATTAGGTTTTATACATCTGATATAATGAACATTTGTAGAATCGATAGTTTTCATTAATTCAATCAATGAATTCTTAAACATTGAACCAAGTGTAGGCTTTTTACTTGCAATTGATTTTCTAGCATTGGTAGCTGGGGTGGCGGTTTCAAGCTTGGCAGCATTTTTATCAATAATACTAAGAACATCTTGTAATAATTCATTTGTAGAGTTTTTCATAACATCTAAATGACCTTCACCAACTGTATCTCTGTTCTTTTCAATGAATCCATCAATATCATAAGAAACATCTAAAGCATAATGACTAACAATGAATTTTGTTTGACCAAATCTTGGCTTTTTGAAAACTTTGTCATGTGGAGGTTTGTCGAGAGTTTGATACATTTTTTCGATCCAAGATTGATCATTTCCAGCAGGTAAACGAGATTCTTCATCTAAAAGAGACAAAATTCCTAGTCTATTTTCGATTAAATTAATACAAGGTTGATTGTCGGAGAAATCGATAAATGACCATTCAATTTGTTCTTTGACATATTCTTCTTGTTCTAATTTGAAGACGTGTTGATTGAACTCCTGTTGTAATTTTTCATTTGCATAATTGATACAAAATTGTTCAAAAGAATTTTTTTCAAAATGTTCGAAACCATAAATATCTAAAACACCAATAAAGGATGAAATTTTTTCTTGAACTTCTGGGGGACATAAATCAGTATTCACATAATCAACTAACCAGTCAAAAAGTGCAGAATATATATATTTGGCAAATGAATCTCTTGCAACTAATGCTTGTTTATGATTCAAATTACTGATAATTTTTTCTGATCTAGTAGTAATTTGTTTTTTAGTACACCATTTACTAAATGAAAGAGGGTCAATTCCTAATAATTCACAAGCTTTGGCGAGATTCGGTTCATCAGATGATAAATGAGCATCATTTCTTGTTGCAGCGATTTCAATATTACCAATATGTAATAAAGCGGCAAGGATTTTATAAATTTCGATTTGTCTTGATTCATTCACTCCAATAAGAGATAAAGCATCTTTCGTTTCTTGAAAATCAGACGCATCATCAACTCCTTGAATATTACAAGAATTACCTTGATTAGTATACTTATAATCTTCGGCCGATGAAAGACCCAAAGATAATTTATCATCTTCATTCATACCTGCTAAAATTTGATAAAAAATATGATAGTTTCTTTCATTATCAGGTTGAAATACTAATCTTGATCTTTCTAATAAATACGTTCTAATTCTAGCACCAATAATTGAAGTTTCTTTATCGAATAAAATTTCTAAGTATTTACCAAATCTCGAAGAATTATCATTTCTTGTAGTTTTTGCATTACCAAAAGCTTCCATGATTGGATTTGTTGCTAAAATTTGTTTTTCAACTTCAGACATATCAGATTTATGTTCAGTTCCAATGTTATTTTCTAATTCTGAATCTTCTTCAACAGAAGCGAAATATCTCATGATATATTTTGCACTAACTGTTTTACCAGCACCTGATTCACCACTAACAACAATTGTTTGATTATTTCCATCAAGTTTCATACATCTATAAGCATCTTCAGCAATGGCAAATAAATGTGGATCTAATTCACCCCTTCTTTTACCAGCATAAGCTTGAATAATATCTTGAGAGTAAAGTTGATCAACCCTTTGAAATGGATTCGTTGCGATTAAAACAATACCTGAATAGGTATATATATTTAGTTGAGAATAACGAAGTTTAATTGCATGTAAAACAGCTGGTTCATTTAAATAAGATAAACTAGTTAAATCTTCAGCAGCTTCAAGAATTGGAGGATTTCGTAAAGGAGGTAATTTATCATTTTCTTCATTTAAATTGTCTGATTCAACTGTAAAAATTTGATTTTCATCTAATTCTGATATAAGTTCAAGAATATATTTATCACCAGATTTTGAGCTTGATTTAACGGTTGCACCGATCCAACCCAGTTTCTCATCTGGATACCAACATCTAGTACCAACATCATAAGCTGATACCATGATATATTACAATTTATAAAAAAAAAAATTGGTTCTTAAGAGAGAAAAAAAATAAAAAATTGGGGATCACTATCGACTATTTCTCCTTTTAATCGAGGTCAGTTAAATTTATTTCAAGTTTAGGATCAAATGAGTTGATATTATAAAAATTATTTAATTAACTAAAACTATTCAAGTTTAATAAACCAATCTATTGAATTTATTCTTTTAACTTCAAAATTTTTTATATTCGTGTTGTTTCCAGACCGTTCAAGTAAAACTGATTCGAAACAAAATCACAACAAGTAAAAAAAGACGAGAGACCAACTCACTCAAAACGCGTTTTGTGATTTTTATCCACACCCACACGACCGATTGTATACGCTACATTACAACTATTGTTAGACAAGTTGATCTGATTGCAGATATTGATTTAGATATTGAGGCGAGATGTTGTAGACTATAAATAAATTGAGATGATCAATATGTAAGTAGTTATGGTTTAATCATAATAAATACTTGATAAATACTAAAGCTTAGGAATTTCTTTAAATGATGGATTAATCAATGGCTCGTAAGTACCCGAGAATAATTTATCTTCGGGAATATATCGGTTAAGACTTCTAGTATCAACAAAGCTGTCATTTAAATCCGATATCAGAGTTGCACCCAAGAGTCTCATATTCATTGTCATTTCATCTTTCAACACTTGAATGGCTTTGAATACTCCATCTTCTCCATATGATGACATGGCGTAAAGAAATGGACGCCCGATTCCGACTCCTTTTGCACCAAGGCAAATGGCTTTCAAAACATCACTAGCTCTACGAACTCCTCCATCAATATATACTTCTAACTTATCTTGAACATTCTTTTTCTTTAAAATTGGCATTAATTCTGCTAAAACTTCGATTGGAGGCCTTGAAAATTCTAATTGTCTACCTCCATGATTAGAAAGTACAATCCCGTCAACTCCATGCTCAATTGCCTTTAATGAGTCCAGAACAGTTTGGACACCTTTTAGAATGATTGGCATCTTGGTAATTGATCTAAACCAACTGATGTCTTTCCAGCTTAATGCTGTATCAATGAAAGAAGATATAGCTCTTGCTGCTCCTTGTGTTCTATCGGCTTCATCTCCCTCTCCCTGAACATGACTTAAATCTTCAATATTCTTTGATCTCATATCTTTTTCTCTTCTTCCTAATTGAGGTGCATCAACTGTAATGAATAATCCTTTAACTCCTCTTTTCTCTGCATGTCTAACAATACCTTCAGTAATTTCATGCTCCGAATTTACGTATAATTGTAACCATTGAGTTTGCTCGTCAATAGCTGCGTCAACTATTTCATCAAACGAGCAAGAAGCTAATGTAGGAATCATTTGTATAATATCTTGCTTTGCAGCTGCCTTGGTTAAAACAACTTCACCATCTTTATGTCCTAATTTTCCTAAGGCAGTGGCAGTGATATAGAATGGAGCTGATGTTTTGGTACCCAACATAGTTGTTGAGAAATCGATACTACTAACATCGACCAATATTTTTGGATTGAAAAAAATTCTGTGGTACGATAAGTGATTTTCTCTTAAAGTAATCTCATCATCAGATCCCGAGGAGTAATAAGCCCAAGCAGTTTTCTCCATAGTATGTCTTGCCACAAATTCAAAGTCACTGAGATTGTAAATTTGACTGAGGTCAGGTTTCGCCTTGACTAGTTTTCGGCGATGAAGTTCCTGCTCAGTAGGAGGATCATCTTCATCATCATCGTACTCATCATCCAAATCGTCATCGAATTGTTCAGCTGGAGCTACTGTAGCTGTTGGAATTGGATCTTTGCCATCCTGTTCATCATATTCCACATCAAATTCATCAACAACATTAGAACCTGAAGATGAAGTAGAAGAATCAGAAGAAGAAGAAGTTGCAGAAGAAGAAGAAGTTGCAGCAGACGCTGATACTGCCGAAGAAACAGCACTTGTAACAGTTGCAGGGGTAGTAGCATGAGATGGCTTTTTTTGTTTTTTCTTAGGTTTTTCAGCTTCACCAAGATGATATTTTTTATCCAAGTACTTATCTAAGGTATCTGGAGGGTGAACTGGATCAAAAGCCTTCGTGGCATCTTTACCAGCATATTTTAAGATTATAGCAGATCCACCAGGGTGTTGATCAATAAAATCGCTAACATCATAAACTTTTCCATGCACAATTACCCAACAATCGTTCTTAGATTTATGCTGCTGTATTTCCTCAAGAGATATCATAAAAATAATGTTATAAATAATTTAGCAACTTTAAATTTGCATAAGAATTTTTTGGCCTAAAATAACAATTCTAATTATCGTACGTTGATAACCAATAATTTAAGATTTTAATTAATTTATTAACTTTTAATTGGAATTAACCGTATTAAGTATCCGGGTATTACATGGGTTGGAAAATTTACCCCACCATAGCTTATCTCCTAAGGCTTCAGCTAAATCGCAACCAAATTCTGCATGTAGTCGTCGTGCGAAAATCATTTCAGGTCCGAAACCCTACCGTGGTCACTTATTTGAGCGACATTGTCGCGGTATATCGCACGTCAAAGGGGCCACATTATGCTAAAATTATATAAAAAATTTGTTAAAATGTGTCCTGCATCGACAATAAGGTTACGCTTCGAAGAAAAAGAAATGGCGGAAAAAAATCCAGACAAATGCGAAATCAATTATTTTAAATTAATTTCAGCTACTATAAGCAAATTTGAAACTTCTAAAATTTAGATAAATTACAATCCAAAAACAACAAGTTAAGTGGAAGTTTCATCCTGCCTCGATATAGTGCAATTTCTTTGATTGCCTATAGTGTTACTTCAAAAGTTTCGGTACTGTGTGACCTATTTCATTTTCCTTATTTGACATTTGGTATCCATTTCAATATCCTTTCATTTTTGAAAAGGATTCTTCTTTTAGAAAATTATTATAAATAATGGTTCTCATTAATGGCGTTAAATACGCTTGTGAAAGGTGTATTAGAGGTCATAGAGTTACAACTTGTACTCATACTGATCAACCTCTTACTATGATTAAACCTAAGGGTAGACCAGCTTCTCAATGTCAACACTGTCGTGAACAACGTAAATTGAAAAATATTCACATCTCTTGTACCTGTGGTAAAAAGGGTAAATCTCCTGGGACCCACTTAGCTTCTTGTATTAGTCACAAAAATTCTCATTGTTCTTGTTTATCAAATAATAAAAAGAATGTTAGTGAAAGAAAGAAGAAAGCATCTTCAAAATCTGGTGCTTATTTTGATGGAAATATTACTCCTAATAATGGTTCCGAAAATCCTTTAAATGGTATAGAATCAAATTATGTATTAGAAGATGTTGTCGTACCTTTCGAATCAGGAAATGGACTTTTTGATTTATTTTCTCCAAATTCAGATAATTCAAATACAAATTTAAATGGTTTAGGTAGTTTATCTCCATCAAGTTCAAATCTTACAAATAATGATGAAAAAGTTAAAGTATCGAATAACAATACTCAATCTATTCATGATAACGAATTAATTAATAATGACTCAAATAATCCTTTACCTTCAAACTTAAATCAACAAACTGGTGACCCAGACATAGATATGGTAGAAAATATGTTCCCATTATTTCCTTTAGTTGGAACTTGCAGTTTTGATGATAGTGCTTCACTACCAATGCTGATAATACCAACATCCCCAAGAAATAATAATAAAGCCATTCCTTCTCAAGATGAACGTAAATCCACTACCCATGAACCTAGACCGACCAGGTCAGCATCAGACGCAAATTCGCATCATCATTCTCAGGTGGCCCGACCTAAAAGGCCAGAAAGTGTTCTTTCGGTAACTTCAAGTTCATCAGCTGCAAGTAAAGCTAATTACCACGATAACAGCTCTATTTTAAGCTTTAATCCATCTGTGAATCAAGTTGGTTCTTCAGCATATCCACCAGTAGAGTCTAATGAAGATTTTGGATCAGATGATCAAACTTTACAAAAGTTTTCATCTCAAAAGACTGAACTTCAACTGATATCGCAACAAGATAATTATGATCTTCGTTTAGTATCATATGAAGACTTCATGAAGAATTTAAGTAATACGGCTGACATTGGATCACCAAATTCAATCACTCCACAATCTTCTATCCCATCTAGACAACCACTGCAAAGTGGATTTCAAAAGGCAAAAAATCATCAAGCTCAAGATATAGATGCACCAGAATCTATACCTGATGTTGAATCTTATGCCATTCCTAATTCAGTGTTCTATGAATGGAATACTGCAACTTTTGACGAAACGAAACCTATATAGTCAAGAATCATATGTAATATAGCAGTCATATTTATATTATTTATTACTTGAACCAGATGTACATTATAACACGAACGCCTTTAACATTTATATATTGTAATTAATTTTAACTCTAATTATCCTTTATGTTCAAATTTTCTAATCTATTGATATTTGAGTTTAAAGTCATCACTTCGTCAGTTTTTTCTTGCTTGGTGATTTCTTGTAGTTGCTGCTTTTTGGTTTTAGGTATTATAGACAGATTAGCGTTCGATTCATTCTCATCTTTCAAATACAATGCTATTCGTTCATCATTGATTTCTAGAAGCGATTTCGATTCGTGTTCCTGTAATGCACAAAGACGAACTAAGTATTCTAATAAAGATAGAGAAGTGTGTTTTTCAATTACGTCTGGTATATCTTTATCGCTTTCTTCTTCTTCATCATCACTGTCATCATCATCAGTGTTGAACTCATGGGCTCCAACTTGTCCGAATGCAACCCATTCTTCATTACCACCCACAACAGCCTTGAATATAAGAACAGGAGAGCTTCGAGATTCTAATCGAAGTAATTTCCCGCTTGCGCTAAAGAATAGTTTTTGAATATCTACAAGACTATACTCCTTGACACGAGGCACATCTTCTTCATGGTATCTTCCGTCATTGAAATCTTCTGTGATTCGAAATTCATATTTAAACTCTTCATTTTCTGAAAACACTCTGAATACTCTACCCAGGCTTCGAGCAAAATCTTCTTTCCAGGATATGCTCAGCAATTCCGATTCACCATCAACAAACTTCAATCTACTAGGATTGTAGAAAATGGAGTAAAGAACCAAATCAAAAGTAGGACCAACCTGGAGGTCCTCTTTTTGGAACCCATCATTGGACTTCACTACAAAATTACTAGCTTGTAGTAATCGACCCGGTGAAACCTGGCTAGGTAATGATCCGTTCAAACTGACACCGCAAGTGATGAGAGATAAGTTGATAAGCGGAATAGCATCATTCAATTCTTCTAGAAGACGGTGCATCATTCTCTCTACGTGTTTTATCAGGTCCTTTTCGTTAATGTTGCTAATATTCTCAATAGTATCGTTAATAGACCGATCAAAAACATCGATTTCGTTACTAAGAGTCTCAATTAACTCAACAGTTGACTCAAGTGATGTGTTTCCCCTGGCAGCGGCCAATCTCACCAAGTCAATTGACACGGAAAGAATATTTATCTTAGCCTGAATTTTATTCCTAGCGTTTATGATTTTTTGACGTTCAGTATCGGGTATTTTATCGAGAAACTTGGAGACGGTTTTGATAGCAAATCCGGATGCTAGTGAGATCCCGGACCGGATAGCAAATGTCATGGCCTGACTGCTGGCTTTGGCTAAAATCTCGTCCATGTTGCTTTAATTGGGTTGTAGATGAGCTATAGATTTGATAAGGACAAAGAAACATCCGTACCGATGAGTCGTGCATATTTCTTACTAATATTCACTGCAAGGATTTTAACCTAAATGAAGCTAAAACGATCAAGATCTCTTTCTCAAGGCCAATGAACCACAGTAAATCTACTAGAATCATCTCATCAAAATATATGGGTTTTCAAAGGAAGGCAAAGTTCAATTTGTAATCATCGTAGTTTAGACCCGTACACCACGAAGATAAATATATTGACCGCAACCGCGTTGTTTAGGTTTGCAACAACTACAACAATATGTCTAGAAAACCATTGAAAGGATTCACCACACCGCTCGGATCGGGGGCAGGGATGCCTGTGGATCAGAGACCGGCACCGGTGAAAGACGCACCTCTCCGGCTTCAAAAACCGTTTCGAGTTCCGTTTGCAAATAGAACTAATACAGTAGGAACAGGAGAAGCGTTCTCGAAACAACCAGCAAGAGCAGCAAGGCGAAAAAATATCCGGTACGCTGAAGACGGAGTGGTTGAAGACCTTAAGGATTTTGAAACCGATTCGGCTGTCGATGAAAACGGTAATATCGTAAGAACGAAACGGAGAGGTGCTTTGAACCCTAGAAATTTGAGCAGCAATGAAGACAAACTAAAGCGTGGATTCTTAGTCCCTTTTGCACCTAACAGTGAAAAAATAGCTCAGTTCTCTAATAGGGGCCCGCCTCCACCTCTTGGAACAAAAATCAAGGTGGTTATACCGCCTCGTGCATTACATGACCCAACCAGTGAATTTGCCATAGTTTTGTATGATCCAACAGTGGATAAAATAAGAACATTAGAAGATGAAGGGGTTAAAGAAGTAACACCAGAGAAGACTTTAGAAACGGAAAGCGAAGACGAGCCGGTGGTCAAAAAGAGGAAAGTACACCGTTCTCTTGCAGAGATGTTGGGAATTGTGAAAAATTCCGATAATATGTCGAAGTATCCAGATGTTCCTGTAGTGATTGATCCCCGACTTGCTAAAATCCTTCGTCCGCATCAAGTTGCGGGAGTGAAGTTCCTATATAGGTGTACTGCTGGTCTTATTGATGCTAGAGCTAAAGGATGCATCATGGCCGATGAGATGGGATTGGGTAAAACTCTTCAGTGTATAGCTCTTATGTGGACTCTTCTCAAACAGAGCCCTAGAGGGAAAAGAACAATTGAAAAATGTATCATTGTGTGTCCGTCTACCCTTGTGAGAAATTGGGCAAATGAAATCGTGAAGTGGCTCGGTGAAGGTGTTCTAACGCCAATTGCTGTTGATGGGAAAAGTACCAAGAATTCCGAATTGGGTCAAGTATTACAGCAGTGGTCAGTGGCTACAGGAAGAAATATCGTAAGACCTGTGCTTATCATTTCTTACGAGACACTTCGGAGAAATGTAGATAAATTAGCAGGTACTGAAGTTGGACTTATGCTTGCAGATGAAGGGCATAGATTGAAGAATGGAGATTCTCTTACATTTACAGCATTGAATGCGTTGAAGTGTGAAAGAAGAGTAATCCTCTCAGGTACTCCAATTCAGAATGACTTATCGGAATATTTCTCATTACTTAACTTTGCTAACCCTGGATATTTGGGTACGAGAATTGATTTCCGTAAGAACTATGAAAATGCAATTCTCAGAGGTAGAGATGCAGGTGCTACGGACAAGGAAAGAGAAAAGGGGGATTTGAAACTTACAGAATTGTCACAGATGGTTTCCAAATTTATTATTAGAAGAACAAACGACATTTTATCCAAATACTTACCGGTTAAATACGAATATGTGATATTCGTAGGATTATCAGACATGCAAAAGAAGTTATATGAATATTTCATTACCTCCCCCGAAATCAAGAAACTCTTAAAGGGTGTTGGATCACAGCCTTTAAAAGCCATCGATATGCTCAAGAAATTGTGCAATCATCCAGATCTATTGAACCTTCCGGATGATGTAGAAGGAAGCGAGAGAGTTTTACCGGATGAATACGTATCGTCATTTGAAGGAGGAAGAAATCGTGAGATTCAAACTTGGTTTAGTGGTAAATTTAGTGTTCTTGAAAGATTTTTGCATCAAATTCGTACTGAAACAGATGATAAAATTGTACTTATATCTAATTATACCAAGACTCTTGATTTGATTGAAAAAATGTGTCGTGGTAAAAGGTATGGATGTTTGAGACTTGACGGTACTATGAATATAAATAAGAGACAAAAATTAGTTGATAAATTTAATGATCCAGAGGGTCCAGAATTTATATTTTTACTTTCGTCAAAAGCTGGTGGATGTGGTATTAATTTGATTGGAGCTAATAGATTGGTATTGATTGATCCTGATTGGAATCCAGCAGCAGATCAACAAGCTTTAGCTAGAGTTTGGAGAGATGGTCAAAAGAAAGATTGTTTCATTTACAGATTCATTTCTACAGGAACAATTGAAGAGAAAATTTTCCAGAGGCAGTCAATGAAGATGTCACTCTCAAGTTGTGTGGTGGATGAAAAAGTCGATGTAGAGAGAATCTTCAGCGGGGATAACTTGAAATTACTTTTCAAGTATCAACTTGAAACTGAATGTGATACTCATGATACTTACAATTGTAATAGATGTAATGAGAAAGGGCAAATTCAAAAACCTCCAGCAATGCTTTATGGAGATGCAACTACTTGGAATCATTTGAACCATAATTCACTTTCAAATAATGAAGATCAATTACTCCGAACAGAACATGGATTTAACGATGTGTCATTTGCATTTCAATACATCTCGCATTTAAACTAATTAATTTGGATTTTTGGTTACGAGAGAATGTCGTCGGAGAACATCTTGATCTTGCCGAAGTACTCCACCTGCCCAACATACTTTAAAAACAAAGGGTTTCGGATACCCCTTCAAATAACCGAAGTATAAAGTCCGAATTTTCACCCCCGCATTCTCGATAACGGTGAGCCAATAGCAATCCTAACTATATAAGCATGCGAATAAAATATAGATTTATTTATCGATCCATTTACATAATATAATAAAGTTATTTATTTAAGATTCAATTGATATAGACTATTAGTTTGATTCATCCCTATTTATTTATTAATTTATTTATTATTACTCTATTAATTTATTTTTCATATGGTAAGTAATCCAGTTATTGTCGTTGGAGGGGGACTAGCTGGTCTTTCTGCAGCTCATCAAATTTATCTCAGAGGAGGTAATGTCATCCTTTTAGATAAACAGGGATTTTTGAGCGGAAATAGCGGTAAAGCAACATCGGGAATCAATGGTGCTTTGACAAGAACTCAGATAAACAGTTCCATTAAAGATTCAGTGGAACAATTTTATCAGGATACTCTTGCTACTGCGAAAGATCGTGCTAATCCTGAACTTATAAAAGTATTGACATATAATAGTGCCGATGCTGTTCATTGGCTTCAGGAAGTTTTTGATTTGGATTTGTCAATGGTGTCAAGACTAGGTGGCCATTCTCAACCTAGAACCCATCGTGGGAAAGACGCAAAGTTCCCAGGTATGGCCATCACGTACAAGCTCCTAGAGCACTTGGAAAATCTCGCAGATTCAGAGCCAAGTAGAGTACAAATCTTGAAGAATTGTCAGGTGATTGACTTGATCAAGGAGAAAGATTCGGATTTTGTCATTGCTGGTGTTAAATACAAGGACTTAAAATCAAAGACAAAAGGTGAAATTTTGGGTCCTGTAATAATGGCCACTGGTGGGTACGCAGCAGACTTCACTAAAAACTCTCTTCTACGTAAATACCGTCCAGACATCATTGACTTACCATCAACTAATGGGAGTCACGCCACTGGAGATGGTCAAAAAATCATCATGAAGAATCAAGGTGTGGGAATTGATATGGATAAAGTACAAGTCCATCCAACCGGTCTCATAGATTTAAAGGATGAAGATGTTATTAGCGGTAAAAAAATGCCCAGATTTCTTTTCCTAGGCGCAGAAGCTCTACGTGGTGAAGGTGGAATCATCCTTAACAAGAACGGTGACAGATTTGTGGATGAATTGGGAACCAGAGACTACGTCAGTGGAGAAATGGAGAAACAACTTAAAGCAGGAAATGGACCTCTTAGATTGATTTTAGGAGCAAAGAGTGAACATAAATTACTGTTTCACTTAAAACACTACAAGCAAAGGAACTTAATGAAGACTGTTTCCGGTACCACATTAGCCAAAGAAATGGGAATAGATGAATCGAAATTGAAAGAAACCTTCGATAAGTATGATCAAATTGCTTCAGGAAAAGTCAAGGATGATTTCGGTAAGAAATACTTTCCTAACACTCCGTTTGAATTCGGTGGTAATGAACCATATCATGTCTCTTTTATTACTAGAGTTTTACACTTCACTATGGGAGGAATCAAAATCAATGATAAGTCTCAGGTACTTTATCAACAAGAAGACTCATTCACTCCATTTTCTGGTCTCTATGCTGCTGGTGAAGTTGCAGGTGGAGTTCATGGTCATAATAGATTGGGAGGTTCTTCATTATTAGCTTGTGTTGTTTATGGAAGACTTGCTGCTGACCAGGCTTCAAGTTTTCTTCTTCAAAAAATCAGTCTGGCACCTTCAACCCAATCTAAGGCCGTTCAAAGATTACAACAGATTAGCTTACATATTGACCCTAACAACCCTCAACGGGTTGTTATAGATTGGGGCGGATCAGAGGATAATGATCAGGTTGCAAATCAGAAAGATAGTCAGCCTACGGCGTCAACTCAGAATGCTCCACAAAAGGAAAACCCTAAACCGGATGACAAACCATTTGAACAGTTCAAGATTCCTTCGAAGGAGTTTACGAAAGAAGAAGTTGCTAGCCACAACAAACCAGATGATTGTTGGGTCATTATTAAGAATGTAGTATTGAATGTGACTCCATTTTTGAAAGATCATCCCGGTGGTGAAGAATCCATTATAAATTTTGCAGGTAAAGATGCTACCGAAAGTTTTGACATGCTTCATGAAGATAATGTTATCGTAAGATATGCTAAAGAGTGTGTTCTAGGTAGACTCAAAGGTGCTATACCAGCTTTGGAGTTTTAGATATATACGAATTTTATTCTATAGATAAAGTGATTTAACAAACACTTTACAAACTCCATAGATTAATGAACAAAATTACTGGAATTAGATTTCTGAACAGTGGGTATCGCGGATTCTCTTGTTCTATGAAACATATCTTGTCAATTCAGTTACCAAATAGTTTTGTATAATTTAGTAAAATGCCAAATTGGTGATTTGAATAAATGTGCAAAAAGTTGAATTGTTGCAAAAAAGTCAAATAATTGCAAAAAATTTCAAGTTACGCAATTGAATCTTCTACAAAAGATTGATTAAGCGTATAAGCTTCGAAAAATATGAAGTGAGTTAAAACACATTTTTGAACTTCCTCCTCTCGCATACTCAGACTTGTTGCTTTATGAAAGATTCCACAAATGCTATATTTGTTGTTGGTATAGATTGTAAAAACGTAACAGTCGAGATCAAAGAGTTAAGCGAGCTATTAATGTAGTCAACTAAGAACCCAAGCATTACATATGTACAAGAGAAACTTGCTTGAATGAGTCGATGGATTCTACTCGGTCAAAGGATATAAATTCCAAAAACTCAAGCTTGTGAAGAGTGAATCTAGTCAAAGTACAAAAAATGGCCAATAGTAGCATATAATACTCCGAGATCAATAGAAGACAACTATGTTTTACGTAGTCAAACGAAGAAAAATAAAGGAAATTATAGAAAATCTAGAAAATTCATAAATTGGCCGATACCGATAAACTATTTAACCAAATTGGTGCTAAATAATTTCGTAAGAGATAAACAGAACTTAAAACCTGTAGTTCATTTCGCTAAATTTACGGGAATAAAAAATACATTTATACATTAAGCAAAACAAATATTTTTTGAACTATATAAACGATTAAATGTATATCTAAAACATTCTTTCTTTCAAAATTTTATTAAAGTTAGCATATTCAACAAGAATTGATTTATTTAATACTATTAAACAATAAAGTAGTATAAATACTTAGAAACATTTGTGATGAACAATAGAAGGTCCAGATTCATCATATTCTTGTTTGGAGACCCACATTTGTTGGAAAGTGGATAAAGAAGCCAAGATAGAACCACCAATCCAGACAGAGTATTTTCTTTCTGGAGGAGCAATAATCTTAACCTTCATAGAAGATGGAGCCAAAGCAGTAATTTCCTTTTGCATACGTTCAGCAATACCTGGGAACATAGTAGTACCACCAGACATAACAATGTTACCGTATAATTCTTTACGAACATCAACATCACACTTAATGATAGAGTTATAGGTAGTTTGGTCAATACCGTGAGCTTCTAATCCTAAGTCAGAAGGTCTGAATAAAGCTTCTGGAGCTCTAAATCTTTCATTACCAATAGTAATGACTTGACCATCTGGTAATTCATAAGATTTTTCAATGGCAGAAGATTGAGAAGAAGTTTGCATTTCTTGTTCGAAGTCCAAAGCAACGTAACATAATTTTTCTTTAATATCACGAACAATTTCTCTTTCAGCAGAAGTAGAGAAAGAGTAACCACGTTCAGCTAAAATCTTCATTAAGTGTTCAGTTATATCTCTACCAGCTAAATCAATTCTTAAGACACCATGAGGTAAGTGGAAACCAGCGTAAATTGGAACAACGTGAGTAACACCATCACCAGAATCTAAAACAATACCAGTAGTTCTACCAGAAGAGTATAAAGATAAAACAGCTTGAATAGAAACGTAGAAAGCTGGAACATTGAAAGTTTCAAACATAATTTGAGTCATTTTTTCTCTGTTAGATTTTGGATTCATTGGAGCTTCGGTTAAAAGAACTGGATGTTCTTCTGGAGCAACTCTTAATTCATTGTAGAAAGTGTGGTGCCAGATTTTTTCCATATCATCCCAGTTGGTAACGATACCGTGTTCAATTGGGTATCTTAAAGTTAAGATACCTCTCTTGGATTGAGCTTCATCTCCAACATAAGAATCTTTTTGACCCATACCGACCATGATACCTTGGTGTCTTGGTCTACCAACAATTGAAGGGAAAACAGCACGAGGAGCGTCATCACCGGCAAAACCGGCTTTACACATACCAGAACCGTTATCGATAACTAAAGCAGCAACTTCTTCTATATTAAAGTTAGTATATCAAAGAACAATGATAAAATAAAGTGGAAACATGTCGTGTACTTAACCGTGTTGCTTTTCGTGAAACACCGGGTCGTGCGTCAACTGAAAATTCGACGAATTGAGTAAAATTAGGGGCGATAACAACAGGCACCGACAAAATAATGCAAACAAAACAAATCAGGCGAACATCGAGTTATGATGGAATTGAATGATTGTAGGGTGTAATTAAGACAATAACTGTTAGGAAATGTAGAGATCAGTTGAGAAGTCGAGATCAAGATCAAATCTAAACGAGCAACTGATCGTATTTAATCGTCAAAAGATCATATTGACCAATTCAAAGAATTTTCATTTAAATGGAATTAATGAAGCTTGATGTATTCAATTAAAACAAGCCAGTTAATCCGATCATCATTGAACGTTGAGAAGGATCAAAATAATCAGTACATTACTGACCCGTGACTTAACGAATTATGAAAATTTAAGCAATTAGCTAATTTTCCCAACAAAAACATTTCAATCCATCAATCCATTGAAATCATTTATTTAAGCCGTCGAATCTATCCACTTGTGAAATATACATACCGCCATCCATTTTGTATAAATTATAATTAGTTTACGAAAGAAAAGAAAAAAAAGTAGTACGAATAAATACCAGCACTTTAGCGCTGGAAAGGACACCCAAGCAAATCATTTACGAATCGCGCACGCCCATAGACGAAAAAGCCCGATACTATTAATTTGATCAGTTTTTGTCTCCTTAGGCTGTGTACATCATCCAAAAAAATCAAAGAGACCTGACATTGATACTAGGGAATCAATTAAATTTTTAAAGAATAAATCAAGAGTTAAAGATTTATACTAAATTCATATTATAATTCGTGTTGATAATTTAAATTAAAAATGTCATCCTCAGTTCCATACGATCCGTATATTCCTAACCAAACTACTGGTGGAGAAAGTAGAACGGCTGCAATTCAAGCGGTAAGTTATATAATAAATCAACTATTCACTAATACTAACATTTAGCAAATTGATGATACCGTTGGTATTATGCGTGATAATATAAACAAGGTGGCTGAAAGAGGTGAAAGGTTAGATTCGATTGAGAATAAAACTGATAATTTAGCTATAAGTGCTCAAGGTTTTAGAAGAGGTGCCAACAGAGTTAGAAAAGATATGTGGTGGAAAGATATGAAAATGAGAATGTGTTTAATCCTTGGGGTAATTATCGTACTTGTTGTAATTATTGTACCAATTGCCGTTCACTTTTCCTGATGATAACAAACAGTTTTGTAAACTAATTTTTGAAAAAAGAAAAAACGAATTATCATTAGTTTTTCTACTACATTAATGGTGTGTATTGTATGTAATGAAAATTATGAGCTATTATTTAATGTTCTTCTAAAGATGCTTCGTAGTCAGCTTCACTCAATAATTCTTCACTTGCTTCAACTGCTGATGGTTCATCTAATTTAATTTGAGCAATCCAAGCATTTCCCATTGGATCGTCGTTAATTAATTGAGGGCTACTTTCTAAGTTTTCGTTGATAGCAATAATTTCTCCATTAACTGGGGAGTAAATTTCTGAAGCTGATTTAACTGATTCAACAGATCCGATTGAGTCTCCGATTTCAACTTTAGTTCCTACTTCTGGTAATTCAATAAATGTAGCATCACCCAATGCTTCAGAAGCATATGTTGTGATCCCAACAAAAGCAGTATCATCTTCATGTACTGCCAACCATTCGTGTTCACTAGTAAACTTAACGAATTTTGGTCCTTCTGTTAAATATTTAAATACATGTGATTGAGTGTTAATTTTGAAGTTAGAAGAGTTATATCTGACAGCAGCACCTAAACGACTAACAGGTGTGACAAATCTAGGTTTAAAAGCATATTTGAGGGAAGGTCTGACAATAGAAATCATTTTGTAGTTATAATAAATAAAAGTTAGATAAACGTAGATAAAACCTTTGCGGTATATATGGTGAGGTTTTGTTTTAGACTCGGGTAATGGTTGGCGCACATATTCAATGACTCGGGTCAACAAGAGCTAAAAGCTTTCACATAGTTTGAAATAAGTTTATTGGTAACTTAAGAATCAATTTTTAGAGTCTTGTAGGGTCAGGATCTAACCATCGATGGAAAAAAAAAATCCGGGGTTTTTAGCAGTCGTATACTTTTTTTCAAGTTGTTCATGCGACTCTTGATTGACTCGAGCATTTTTGAGTTCTCGTAAGTCATTATATATTAGGTCTATAAATTTGGATTATATGATTGGTTGTCTATCTACTGGATTACTAGAAAGGATGTATATATGACGATAAATGTGAGTGTCAAAGTCCTCGATTTGCCTTTGATGGAGAGAAGTGATCAGTTCGACTTTTTCAAAGCTTTCTTTGATTTCAGGATGTTCTTTAATACATTTCATATCGTCTTTCAGTGTCGACTCTAAAAATGGGATCGCTAGTTTACAAAGCTGTTCAGGAAGCCATATCCTTAGATATTTTCTAAATTTGTAGCCTTTCATTGAACCACGAGTCAATCCTTTCTCATACTCATCTTTCAAAATCCGGGGGAAATCATGGGGTACAAATGCAATTTCGTTTTCGTAAAGTGTAGGGGACAACGGCACCACATCCTCCATTTTGTAGAAGTGATGGCTTTTGTCGTATAATACTGTTTTCCATTCTGACTTAGAGATTAGTTGCTTAATTTCTGCTCTCAATCCAATCGAAAGTTCTCGACTAAATACTTCTTTGATATGAAATCGACGAAGTCCCGTAATATCTATGAATAATCCAGAACTTATATCTACAAATCTAGCATCAACCACATTGTCTCTTTTCTCGCCATCTTCCTGATTGTGGTTCTTCACCGAGAATGGGTTGATATCTAGGTAGTATTGCCCGTAAAGTCCACTAGGAGAGTCAACATAATCGAAAATGATGGTGTTGTTGTATGGATATAGTATTTCCACAATTTCATTTATTGCCATTTGAATATTGCCGTCGGTATCGAACGGCATGTGTAGTCCATTCCAGTACCAGCCAATTAACGACCCATGAGCTAGCCACCAATTAATTCCTAATTCTTGGGCAAAATGGCTCCAAGCTCGCATAAGACGGTGCAAGCCAGCAGGTTTGTAGTTTTCATCAACTAGAACCTTTTCATTTATAAATCTCCAATCCAACCTAGCACCCAAAGAGTAATCCAAAGTAAATGCTTCACTAAAGTATTTGTACTCCTCCATTTCTAAAACGTTAGAGAATTCTTTAGCCTTGTTTATATCAAATGCTTGAGCACGTATATTGACGGACACAATTCCTTGTGTTTCAGGTCTGTGTTCATCAACGAAGTAAATCCTGTTCACTAGCTCAAATAAGGAAGAATCAGATGCTTTTACATCATTTTTACCATCTACATCGATTGTTAAGGATGTTTTTGGAGATTCTGGTAATAAGTATACAAGCTTCTTGGGAAGAGACATGGTAGTTGCCATATATAAGCTTTTATAAAATATTCTATTCTGTTTTGACAAATAAAGTTGTACGTTATCTGAGAGTTTAATCTTATACTTATCGTCTGGGGTATCTTCACAATGAAACTTGATACTTTCCGGCTTTCCAATTCTTTCTGTTAGTTTTTGACAGGATAAGTCAGCCATTCTCTTATGCTTCACTTCATCTGAATTGAAATATTCGTTGAGATTAAGGAATTGAGACCAATCGAAACTAGTAACAGTGATTGAGGAGTCTTCTAGATGACGTGACAAAATACCGGCAGATACTTTGTTCATAGGACCCTGAACCTCAGGATAGTGGTTCAAAGGGTCTATGGCTTTTGTCAAGTATTCTACATATCTGAATTTGTCGTAAAACAGGAAGTACAATCCGAGATAGACGAGGGAAAGAAGCAGAAGTATTCCGATTATGAGACGGTTTCTATGAAGCAACCGCTTTAAAAGAAAAAGATCCATAACAGTATATCCTTCATTTTTCAGGATTGTACTGATATATAACTGAATTCAACTAGGCTTGTCTTAATCCGGTAGAAAATAAGGCGAGCGGCCAGCAAAATATGCATGGAACTGGTGCTAATATCTCTCGGCCAGTAGAAAAGATAGTATTCTTCAAAGTCATAGATGAGTTAGTTTCACCACAATAGCCTCACACCAAATGCTACAATAAAGTGCTATGCCTTCGATTACCTTATATAGAAGGAAAGGCGTTAAGTTTTCGCAGCACAGAGTATATGCGATATGGATGTAATTTTAAAGGTAAAAAATATAACCAAGATTGGTGGTGGCACCTACTAAGCCAAATAAAAAAAAAGCCACAAAAACGACCCAATTATAAGGAGTAGGCTTTCAGGGCATAGTAAATTTTACAATTTATTGGCCTAACAAAACTCCTGAAAAAATATTTTGTAATTTGTGGCTGCCTGCAGCTTTACTCAATTAGGCCAACCATCGATCAGAAGGTGCACGGCTCTTAAAGGAATGGGGCGATACACGAAAATTGAACTCTCTAGAGTGGAGAAATCTGGAACATTCGAGAATAGACTTTGCAGCAATTAGCACAGCAGCAATTATATTTCTATGCACTTCTAGATATTTCCATTTGTAGTAGGTGATTGTATATAAACGTACGATTTTTCCAAGGGATTAGATTCTCTCTACACTTAATTAAATAATCATGTCGAATGCAATTGGTATTGACTTAGGTACTACTTACTCCTGTGTTGCTCACTATACTAATGATAGAGTTGAAATTATTGCCAATGACCAAGGTAATAGAACAACTCCTTCATTTGTAGCTTTTAGTGATACTGAAAGATTAATTGGAGATGCAGCCAAAAATCAAGCTGCAATGAATCCATCAAATACAGTTTTTGATGCTAAACGTTTAATTGGTAGAAAATTCAATGATCCAGAAGTTCAAAATGATATGAAACACTTCCCATTTAAAGTTACTGATAAGGGAGGAAAACCTCAAATTCAAGTTGAATTCAAAGGTGAAACAAAAACTTTTACCCCAGAAGAAATTTCTTCAATGGTTTTAGTTAAAATGAAAGAAACTGCAGAGGGTTACCTTGGCGGTACAGTCAAAGATGCTGTCGTTACAGTTCCTGCTTATTTCAATGATTCTCAAAGACAAGCAACGAAAGATGCTGGTTTGATTGCTGGTTTAAATGTTTTACGTATCATTAATGAGCCAACAGCCGCTGCAATTGCTTATGGTTTAGATAAAAAGGCAACTTCTACCGGAGAACAAAATATTTTAATTTTCGATCTTGGTGGTGGTACTTTTGATGTATCACTTTTAGCAATTGATGAAGGTATTTTTGAAGTTAAAGCTACTGCTGGTGATACTCATTTAGGTGGTGAAGATTTCGATCATAGATTGGTAAACCATTTCATTCAAGAATTCAAGAGAAAGAATAAGAAAGATTTATCTTCTAATCAAAGAGCATTAAGAAGATTAAGAACTGCTTGTGAAAGAGCCAAGAGATCATTGTCATCCTCAGCTCAAACTTCTATCGAAATTGACTCTTTATTTGAAGGTATTGATTTCTATACTTCAATTACTAGAGCCAGATTCGAAGAGTTATGTGCAGACTTGTTCAGATCTACTATTGATCCAGTTGAAAAAGTTTTGAAGGATGCCAAGATTGATAAATCACAAGTCCATGAAATCGTCTTGGTTGGTGGTTCTACTAGAATCCCGAAGGTTCAAAAGTTGGTTTCTGATTATTTCAATGGAAAAGAGCCATGTAAATCAATCAATCCTGATGAAGCTGTTGCTTACGGTGCTGCTGTTCAAGCTGCTATTTTAACCGGTGATACTTCAGCTAAAACTCAAGATTTGTTATTATTAGATGTTGCTCCATTATCTATGGGTATTGAAACAGCTGGTGGTATTATGACAAAATTGATTCCAAGAAATACTACAATTCCAACTAAGAAGTCAGAGACTTTCTCAACTTATGCTGATAATCAGCCAGGTGTTCTTATTCAAGTTTTTGAAGGTGAAAGAGCAAAGACAAAGGATAATAACTTGTTAGGTAAATTTGAATTATCAGGAATTCCACCTGCTCCAAGAGGTGTTCCTCAAATTGAAGTCACTTTCGATATAGACGCAAATGGTATTTTGAATGTTAGTGCTCTCGAAAAAGGTACAGGTAAAACCCAAAAAATTACTATTACTAATGATAAGGGTAGATTATCGAAGGATGATATTGAGAGAATGGTTTCCGAAGCCGAAAAATTCAAAGAAGAGGATGAAAAAGAATCTACTAGAATCCAAGCTAAGAACACATTAGAATCATATGCTTATTCTTTGAAGAACACTATTAATGATGGTGAAATGAAGGATAAAATTAATGAAGATGACAAAGAGAAGTTGTCCAAGGCTATTGATGAAACAATTGAATGGTTAGACTCATCTCAAGCTGCTGCCACGGATGAATACAATGATAAACATAAGGAATTAGAATCAATTGCTAATCCTATTATTTCTGCTGCTTATTCAGCTGCTGGTGGTGCTCCTGAAGGAGGTGTTCCACCTGGCGGTGCTGGATTCCCAGGTGCCGGTGGATTCCCAGGTGCTGGTGCAACCGGTGGGGATGCAGGAAGTGGCGGTCCAACCGTTGAAGAAGTTGATTAAATTTATGAAACTAATGAAAGCCTATGCTAATAAAAGTATATAACAAAATAAATGTTTAAGATAAATATAGTAATGTAAGACGAGTATTGATTCAATACTCCCTTAACTCAGACTTTCATAAGCCTACAGACTCATAAGCCATAAATGGCAAAATCTAGTCAATGGACATCAATTTAGTCATTCATCGGCATTGTATCAAGATAGTGAATTGAACGAGAGATACTTCTTGGAATTTATGTCTACAAATTCGTTAGCCAACAAAGAGTATTTTGTCTGTATTGAAAATTGCTGCGATTATCTGCATCAGTCGCCTTACCGAATTTTTTTTTGCAGCTATTCTATGAGGACCTGCATCAATATTTCTTGATATTCTTTCGAAAAATAAAGTATTAGGGTGTTTAGAGTAAACTAAATCCGGGAAATGCAAAATATATAGGCTTGAACTCTAAACGCAAGTGTATAAATGGTTTAAAGACACATATTTGAATCTCATTTTAGATCTAAATGAGGAAATTCGCAACCACGATTTTGATGCAAATAAATTTAAACCAGTTCACGATGAAGAATATACCAAAAAACTTATGAAAATTGTTTACAGACATATACAATCAATGAAGGAAGCAATGGCTAAAAGCCTTAAAAGAAAAATCTTTCTGGAAAAAGTGACAGAATTATTTTCTAACGATACTGAAAAACTTCCTTCCACTGAAGGAAATAGACCTTCTTTCAGTCCCAATAAAAGTTCAGATTTATTTGAAGATAGTAAAGCTCAATTCAATTCTATTAACTGTATGCCATTTTCTCCAAGCAATTTCAACAACTCTGATACTTTTAGTAACGAGCTTAAAGCGTTAACGAAAATGTTAATTTAAAACGCTGTTTCTGATCGTACCGAGCCTGATTTATTTACTAGACTTTGAATTACTTCTTTTAGATTAGAAGTTCATTCTTTGCAGATAACTGAAGGAAGAGTACTACAGAAAAAGATACTTACATCAACACCCAGGAAAAGCCACAACCAAGAAATGTACCTCGAAGATATTGAAAATGATTGGAAAAATCACTCTTCGAACAGAATTTGCAACTGCAAAAATCTAGAATGGTAGATTGTGGAGTAAACTTCAAGCTACATTCATCAGGCGGATTCTAAAATGGAGAAATATCTTGCTAAACAAACTTTCTATGAATGTGTGTTGCAATTATAGACTGAGAATTTCATTACACATTTTGCATTTGGTATTACTCTACCACCTCTTCAAGAGTATGGTTGCACTCATTGGATATACAGTATTATATCGGTATAATATAAATATATTTATTAATAGTAAAGAGTAGTTAGTAAGTATTGTTGTCGAGAAAAGTAGTAAAATATACTATAGGGGGGCTTCAAAATTGTATTGATAAACTTTATCACATAAACTCCATAACTATACAAATGCTTATAGCCACTAACCAGTTAGCAACTAATATAAGACCAAACCTTCTATCTAAGTTCCAATTATTTGTAGGAACTCCCAATAATATCACGACTACATTTAACAATAGGGCCAAAGTTGTCATAATCAAGGTCTTAGATGGAAGAATCTCAATTTGAGATATCTCATTAGAACTCAATAGAACAACCAAGCCACTCAATCCCATTGAACATAAGGAAAGTATAGGACCTCCAAAGCAAGCACCAAATGCCATCAACGGTAACTCCATGCGAGCGATGGTCAAATTTGCAATGAAATCACCTACAGAGTTTCCCAAGGCAAATACAGTGATACCCAAAATTGCATCACTTAGCTTGAAAATGACTGAAAAGGATTTTAGGATACTAATAATCTCAGTTGCAAAAAAAGAAATCCACGAGAGAGACACAATAAATCCGAAGAATGCATCAATGGTATTAACAAGCTGTAATTTACGGTACTCTTGTTTCGAAACTAGAGAGTTATAAAATTTGGAAACGATATAATAGATACCATATGATAAGATTACACCCAATGGAAAGTAAAGCATAAGGTAAGTTTTGGTCATTGAACCAAATAGCATGACGTCCAAGGTTATTAGTGCTGCAAAAATGGGAACCCCGAAAAGAGCGGAGTCAATTTCGAAATCTACGTCGACTTCATCACTATCTTCATGATCCAAATATGTTGGAAGTTGAGATTTAGCCTTCTTTGTTAGTTCATCAGCAATATACTGATCCCTTACAGGAACGGTTAGTTTAAGAATAAAGGCGAGAGGATAAGTAGTGATCCAATATACTTTATTGCTTATAGTTGCCTTTTGAAATTCAACAACATCCGGAGCAAATAACGACGCTAAGTTCAACGGGCTCATGCCTGAAGTAGAGTATGGTATATCACGCTGCACCAGTGAGTCATCATCTTCTCGTTCTGGAAAGGTGAAATCATTAGGAAGTGAATGGGAAATCTGATGAAGGTCTTCCAGCGAATCTGACCAAGTTCGAGTTGACTCCACAGGAGCTGTTAGTGGTCGAGTATTATTGTCGTCTAAGTAAATATGACCGTGATTAGAATGCCTTGCTAATTCTTTTATCAAAGATTTCACACCTTGTGCCTGCACCGTGACATCCAGGTCAGGTAAGTTTAATTGATTGGGCATATGCAATTGATCTATAGCTGGTAATGTGGCAATATTGTCGAGATAAATATCGTCTATATCATTGATATCGTCACCAACTTCTTCGTGGTGACCTCGAGACCTTAAATAGCGTAGTTTCTTCTTGGCTTTCAATTTTTGAATAGTATGACTAGAAATGACAACCACAACATATATGATATAGATTGATACTAAGCAGATGCAAACAAGAAGGGATAAAGAACCATTTAGGATTGAAATAAATACAAGAAATGCAATCACAAGATAAAAGGATAAATCACGGATGAACTGATGACTTGAAACTTTGAATGGGCTAGTAATTGCAATTGATCCAATAACAATGGTAGTGATGAATAAAGAAGCACCCATGAGCTCAGATACCGCCAAGCTACTCTCACCAAGGTTCAAGGCTCTATAAGTACTTAAAATATCGGCGGCTCCGTTCCCAAGTGCTAAGAGGGTAAGACCAGCTAAGTTATCGGGGAGTTTTAATGCTTTCGATATGGTGAAGAGGTTAGGGCACAAATAATCAGAAGCCGTTATGCCCAATCCCACGAAGCTCATGCAAAGAACGTAAAGAAGAGGAGTTATCGATATTGAATGCCATTGTCCAAATGTGCAATAGTATAATGATAGATAGTCAATTTTACCTAATTGAAATTCATCAGACATACAATGAGTTTTCACATATACACATTGGTCTTCAATGGGTACATCAAACACCCCTGGACATGTTGAATTGCTCAGAAGCACTGGGACCAACAAAAGGAGAACAACCCAGTATTTCATGAAATATTCGTGAAGAAGAGTAGTACAGAAAACGAGAAGAGTGAGAAGATGAAAAAAATGTGAATGTAGTTGAAAGCACATTCGTCATATTCAAAGTTCAAATTTTTGTCAGTCATCGCTGACCTGTCTACGATTACAGATGTCCTACCGATCATTGCACCACCCCCCATACGGGTACACGAAGGTAATCCCTTAGGAATCAGAAGATTCACGCATGGGGTGCTGCACCCAAGATCGATTGAGTTTATCTCCAGTCCATTCAAATCAAAGGACGAATCCTTCGACGACTATACTCCAAAGGTCATGGGTCGAACGCCACATGGGGTTCAACCTCAGAGGAATGCATTAACGTCGTGAATGTCTGTGAATTTTGCGTTAAAGAAAAGACTGAGTGGAAAAATTTTCTGTTTAAATAGTAATAGACCGTCGTGCGCGAACCAGCTGCAAATATATAATTCATCGATGTAATTTGTGTCTATATCTTCTCGTATTAGTCTAGAAATGTATCTATATAAATCATCTATACTTTCCAGTTGCAGTATTTGCGACTTGAATTAATTATATAAACTGTCGTCACTGACCAGCTGTGTGTAGGAAGACTGCTCTGCAAGCTTTGATAGCTGAAAACTTTTATCGTCATTGTTAATAGTTGACATTGTACTTATGACTTTGGAAAAAACGTCTTCGTAGACATTTTTAGACCAAAGGGTATCCATATGCTCGTAGGTGTGACATGAGATAGGCTCTAATAACTTATCCCTCATACTTGGATTGTGAGTAAGAATTAAATCTTTCGTCATTTCAATATCAACCAAAATATCTTCATCGCCATACACTAAAAGAATCGGTAAGTCTAAGTGATGCAGAACGGGGAACGGTGCTACTATATGACCCTTATCTTTCAGAATCTCTGACATTATCGCCAATCTAGTCAAACCGAATTTCCCCGTCTCATTGAACATTTGGAATCGTTTAGCATGTATTATTTGAAACCAGTGAGTTAAAGATTTTACCGACGTGTTTGAAAACATGTGAGGATATCCCAACCTCTTCTGCTCTTTTGAGATGTTCTTCCCTGTCCATCCAAATAAATAACTCAATGATGTTTCAACAACTGACTCATATAATTTCAGTCCCATAAAGGAAGACCAAAAAGTAACAGAACTAATAAGAGCACGACGTCCAAAAAGACTAGGTAAGAACTGATTATTACTGGCCGCCTGGCGTACAATTATTTTGAATATAGGATGCTTCAAATTATTGGGTATGATTGCTGGTGATAATGCCACAAAGAGATTAATTAGATTGTTCAATTGGGGTTTCAAGCTTAAACTGGCAAATAACTGTGAGCAACCTTGAGAGAATCCAATATAAGTTATCTTTGACTGAGGTCTGTAAAAAGCATGAATATAATCTAGAGTGTCAGGAATATCGTAAAGTGCTAATTCGTCAAGAGAGAAATCCCAAAATCTATCGTCACATACTGAATACTTAAGGTGTTTTCGTGAATACTTATTTCCTCTATTGTTACCTAGCCATACTTCATACCCTTGATCAAGTAGCAAGAATGGAAGGGTCTTTTCATGAGTTTCTCCTAGTAAAAAGAGCTCAGCATTTGTGAGAAGTCCATGGTGAAAATAAGCAATCTTAGTATTTTCTTTGTTGATGGGAGGTGAGCAAATTGATGCAAGCTTATGAATCACAAGAAGATAGTTATCCTGAGTAGTAACCACATGTTCTCGTACTATATAACCACGTAAAGAGGCTATCTGATTGATATCTTTAGCATTCATAATTTTGTGGTTGATCTCATCATTATGAACAGCGATCTGGTCGTCATCACGCACAAGTCCCAACCAAGCAACAAACTTCTTGATTGCGAGGATTTGGACTTGAAATAACAAGATGAACAAACTGGTTATCGTATCCAACATGTTGTAATGAAAGATTTATCGCGTGCGGAACAAAATGAATGATAAAGAGTCGATTATACCCACTAAAAGTAGAAATATTTATTTGATTCTAATTAGTATCTAAAACTCATACGTAACGGTATAAAACTACTTCCATTGTAGTCGGTGGGATTGACGTAACTTTGCTGCAAGTCTGGGGCTAATTTCCCGAACTGGTGCTCTGCTGTTATGGCTGCAAAAATCATCACCATCTTCCTGAATATTTAGGTTATATTTTTCAACAATTTCTGCATTTTTGTTCACAGATTCAGTATCGGTATCTTCAAAGATCTCCCAGTCGCTATCTGAACCCAGTAGGTTTGTATCCAGAAATGGAAATTGGAATGGCGTTTGTCTAGTGTTCAGTTCATTCCTCACACGCTCTTCCAAACCATTGATATCTTCCGTGTAAGCTTCAATTTTACTTCTTAACCTGTCGTTAATACCCTTCTGCCTTGGAATCAAGTCCGTTATCAAATCCTTGACGTATTTGACAGTATAGAAGTTATTAAATGAAGGTACATTCACGTCCACAGACTGCGCAAGTAGGTAAATATGGAGTCTTACATTGAGTTCGTCTTGAATGATTTGGCTACGTAACCCGATATCTGTCGTTGCGTCCTTTAGAAGTCTGGTTTCTGTAAATTCTGTTATGGGCTTTGGCATTTCGAATTGCAACCAGTTGCGAGTAGACACAAATTCGACTTCTTCTCACTTACATAAAACTTAAATTTAATTTATTAATGCATACTTTATACAAGATTGGATTAGAAAATACCAAACCACTTTGAGCGCTTTGGAGTGTCTGGTTGTTGTTCGAAAGAGTTGGCGAATTTACGGTGTTCATCGAGTTCTCGAAGAAACAGTTCTTCTTGTTGCTGTTGAATTCTTTCTGCTTCTAGCAAATGTCTTTGAGAAGGTCTATTAAGAGCAAATTCACTCTCCTTAGTTTTACGTATATCTTCTGGAATGTAATCTGCATCCCTAACACCTCTTATGACAATACCTGCATCTCGGGGATGATACAAATCTTCATGCTCGAGATCACTGAGGCCAAACAATTGTTCCTTGACCTTTAAACGGGCTCTATAGAATTGAGAGAGAACGTTTTCATTCCCTTCATTCCATCTTTGAAAGAATACAAAGTATACCACTATAGTACCTCCTAAGAACGTTCCAAACCATCTAGTTCCTGTATTAAGTCTTTGATTAGTATCAACTCGCCTAAGTACTTTATATTGACCTGGAAACATCTCAGAGGCAGGACGGGGAGTATAATTGAGTTTTCTCATCGTTTCATTTACTTTTTGATACTGAGTAGGATTTTTGGGAAGTGATGAAAATCCGTGAGGTTGATTTCCAGGTATTTTAAATTCCGAAGGGTACCCTTCAGGAGGTCTGAGATCTGTAGGATCATATGGATTATATGGGGCCTTGGGCGGGGTCCAACCCTTTGGATTAGGCCTTCTATCGAAATCTGATTGGTTCGACATTCGAGTTGACCTATAAATTTGTAGTAGTAGCGATGGATAGATGTTGAATTTTCGGAGATGAGTACACGACTGGGGAACCACGTCTTAACTTCAGTACACCTGTTCGAAAAACTACTTAACTTGGTGAAATCATGAGTATATTAAACCATATACTCCAATTCTTCTCTTTAGAGACTTTGGATACGAGATTGTTCCCGCCATCCGATCCTTTGAGAAAGCAAAAGGTGACAGACCGTGCTGATAAAAAATCAAAATGGAGCACACTTGAGTATAAGATATATCTGGTAGTTTTCGCCATTGTGGTTCCATTGATGTATAAGACATGTATGGATGCCTCGAACGAGACTAATCCTAATTATCCAAAGTTTGAACGTTTACTTAGTCAGGGTTGGTTATTTGGACGTAAAGTTGATAATTCAGATCAGCAATATCGATTTTTCAGAGATAACTTCCCATTGCTTATGGTGCTTATATTTGCCCACTTTTCACTTAGAAGAATTATTAGTCCTATTCTACATATAAATAAGAGAACATACTTTGATTGTGGATTTGGTCTCATCTTTTTAATGGGAGCTCACGGTTTCAATGCCTGGAAAATCTTCCTTCATATTGGTATCAATTATTCTATTGCAAAATATGTTCAACATAAGAAAACAGCACTTGTATTAGTGTGGGTATACGGAATCCTGGCTCTTTTCATTAATGATGCTTACCGCAATGTTAAGTTGGGTATACCTTTTATTGACAATGGTTTCAGAGGAATAATCCCTAGATGGGACGTGTTTTTCAACTTTACTCTTCTCAGAATGGTATCTTTCAGTCACGACTACATTGAAAAATGCAGACAAAAGGAAGATGAAGCCGATAATTTGGAAAAGAAGTCTAAATCGAGTAGTTCATTAAACTTATCTACTCTTGACGATAGAGAAAGACTAGTTGCACCATTACCTATGTCAGACTATGATTTAACAAGCTATCTTGCTTACATAACATATACTCCATTGTTCATTGCTGGACCGGTAGTGACATATAACGACTTTATATACCAGTCGAATTACCAACAGTTGCCTTCAGTGCAAAACTACAAGAGAACATTTATTTATTTCTTAAGACTTATGTTTTGTATTCTTGTTATGGAATTTTTGTTACATTTTATGTACGTGGTTGCAGTATCAAAGACCAAAGCATGGCAAGGAGATACACCGTTTCAAATTTCCATGATTGGATTATTCAATTTAAATATCATCTGGTTGAAGTTATTAATTCCTTGGAGATTATTCAGATTCTGGAGTTTATTGGATGGAATTGATCCTCCGGAAAATATGATTAGATGTATGGATAATAATTATTCTGCATTAGCTTTCTGGAGAGCTTGGCACCGTTCCTTCAATAAGTGGGTCACAAGATATATTTATATTCCAATGGGTGGAAACGAACGCGGAACTGGTTACCGTGTGTTGAATACATTATGTGTATTCAGTTTTGTTGCAATTTGGCATGATATAGAATTGAAGTTATTGATGTGGGGTTGGTTGATTGTTTTATTTTTAGTTCCTGAAATGGTATCTACTTGGTATTCTAGAAGATTCTCTCATGAATGGTGGTACCGTCACTTATGTGCGGTCGGAGGTGTTGTCAATGTATGGATGATGATGATAGCCAATCTTTTCGGATTTTGTTTGGGTAAAGACGGAACAACAGCATTACTCCGTGAAATGTTTAGTACCGCCAGAGGATTTGAATTTTTCATCTTATCCCTGATTGCCCTTTTCCTGGCAGTTCATGTTATGTTTGAATTGAGAGAAGCCGAGAAAAGAAAAGGTATTGATGTAAGGTGCTGATTACCCTCTTGCAACCATTCGCGAAAATTTACGTATTTTGTAAGGTTTATTTTAGTACATATTGTTACAACTTCATAGTAATGGCGCCTCCTACACCGGTGTTTACAAACCAGGATATACGATCACGATATCACGAACAGTTACAGAACCCCGGAAAATATAGTTGCCAACTTAAATCGTTGACTCAATATGAATGCACATTCAAGGTATCAGCCGACGGGAAACGACCCCAAGAGATAATATGTTTACCATTCAAAAGAGTATTTCAAAGATGCCTTATACCCATTAGTGTTAAGGAAAACGGCAAGAAAGTCACCACCAATAGATGGATAAATATTGAAGTTACAAATAATAAGACAAATCAGGATCTCATTGATAATAAAGTGAAATACGGTAAGGACGTTCAGGATTTCCTAAATGCAGAGAAAGAGATGAGGAAATTCTTCGAAATTGAAATTGGTGACAGACTATAGCAGTCATAAGGTCTACAAGTGATTGAATAGATTAAAATTAGTTGTAAAATCAATACATAACAGCATAGATAAATTAAAATGTAATCACTACATATATGCATTAGTAAGTACTACCTTCGGTAGGTTGGGCAAGCTTCTTATTAACAGGAGATGCCATGCTTTTTCTCAACTCTAATAATACAGTTTCCATGGTGTATGATCTTTTCCAATTCTTTAAAGTATCAAATTCTTCAACTACAACATCACCTGAATCATCAACACATGGTAAATTAATCTTGGATGTAAATTTGACTTTTGGTGGTTGGTCAGGATAATTTTCTCCACAAACAATCGTAAGTGAATAAATACGGTTTTCATGAGTTGAATGAGGTGGTCCTAAAATTGTCCCGTTCCAATATGTCATGGTAATATCGTCCTGATTGCTTAATCCATATGAAATTGATTCAGCTCCTAATCCTTTTTCTCCTTTTTCTAACTCCTCTAAGAGTTTGAAATTTCTAGGTCTGTTCCGTTAGTATCCTGCTCTTTGTCAATCTTGCTATTACATATTAACATACACCTTCGACATTATTTAGTAGTAAGTAGAAGTATATGAAACAGTTGCCCCCGATAAACTCGCACTATGTCTGTCATTTTTGCTCTACACACGGTTGAAAAATATAACTATTTCTGGTACACGATTTCTAAATCCCCATCATGACAGACCCAGGAAGTTCTCCATTTATAGATAATCCTAAGAACCTTTTGAATGATGATTCTCAATATAATCTCAAGCAAGTAATATCCAATTTACAATTTCAACTTTCCTCTGTCAAGACTGAAAAATCGCTCTTACAACAAAATAAATCGTCATTATCTCAAGAATATGAATCTATCATAAGGGCTAAAAATGACGAAATAAATTCTCTTCAAGAGAATGTCACTTACCTTTACAAGCAAAGAGAGCAACTTCAAACGAAAGTCGAAAATCAGACTCAAATTCAAGAACAGCAAAATAGTCAGATGCAAAAAGAACTCGATCAATTGAGAAAAGAAAATTCCCGGCTCACCCAAAGAAACGGTAAATTGGAGTTTAAGTATAATAATGTCGTAGCAAAATATGAACATATTCAATCAGATTTAAATTATGAACTACAGTCGAATGATCAGTTAAACGAGAGGATTCGAGCATTACAAGATGAAAAACAGAAACTTACTTCTGTTAATAACGACCTTTCAAAAAATTTGACACTGGCTGCAACTGAATTGGCCAATGACAAGTCACACACATTAAAGCACCAGAATGATATGTTGAGGAAAACAAATAGCCAGCTACAACTAAAAGTTGATGAATTACTTCAAAATAAAACTTCAGTAGAACTTCTCAAGCAACAGAACATATCACTTTCAAACAAAGTTTCCAGATTGGAGATCTTTGAAAAACAAGCATTGGACTTATCGATCGAAAATTCGGAATTGAGAACCAAATTCGATGACTACTTCAAAATTATCTCATCTTGTGTATCGAATTCTGAGAATGAATCAAACGAAAGTGTTGTAGCGAAATTTATTAGCAAATTCAAAGAGTTGAAAAATACAAATGTTGTGATTTTCGATAAGTTTTCTCAATGTGAGTCTGCATTAGCTCAATCAGACTCTCAAATACAGACATTGAATTCCGAGAAATCTCAATTTCAAGATAAGATAAGACTGCTTGAAGAAGAAATAGACGTGAATAGCAAGACAATTAATGATTTAATAAATCAGAAGTTCCTCTCCACAAAAGAAATTGAGTTCCTAAGAAACTCGTTGAAGAAATTTGATGAGTTGAATAAGAAGGATAATCCACCTTCACAAGATGCCACAAATCAGTACCTTTCAAATTTAGAAAAACTCGTTGACCAATACAAAAAGGAAATAGAAGACTTACAAAAGGAGAATTCCACCCCTTTAATGGGAAATAAACGACCCAAACTCGTTGATCATGACTCTCCGTCAAAAGAACGTATCAGCCAACGAAAGTCTATACAGCAGGAAAATATCGATCTTTCCGTCAAGGTCGAATCACTTAATGAAGAAATTTCTCGTCTTCAACAGAAAATTGATAACTTAGAAGATGTAAAAAAGAAAAGAGAATCATTCAACATTGTTCAGTATAAGAACAATCCATTTAATAAGGATCAATTAGTGAAACAAACAACTCTTGATCTTCTTAGAAACGAAAATGAAGCTCTCAAACAGATTTATATTGACAAGGTGGATACTGTGGATCAAATTCCCAAAGCAGTCTTTGCACGTCAAGAACAAGATAAGGAAGTGCTTCAAATGAAAATCGACCAATTAGTGAAAAAAATCAATAGACTTAAAAGCATCTACGCTGAAAAAAGTAAAGATATTTTATCTATAATTTCCAGATACTTTGGATATTCAATAGAATTCATTCCTAGTTCGGTGAATCCAGATAATCTCTCTTCAAGAATAAAATTACTGTCGAGATATTTATCTAATAAAGAATCATTCAGTGGCTACTTGATTCTTGATCTCAATACCAAGACCTTAAAGGCTAATGGTAACATGGAATTTAAAAACTTATGTGAAGAATTAGTAGCTGAATGGGTCAATGAAAAAGCGCAAATACCATGCTTTTTAAGTGCATTAAACCTTAAAATTTTTGATACTGTATTATCTCATTAATGTATATTATATACTTTCAGTAAAATTACTGGAACTAGCTAATTTATCTGATACCAATTGTAAAATCTCAATAGGCTTTGCTTCGAAGTTTTTAATGTCCTTACTAATCGAGTTCCAAACTTCACCTCTATGTATTTCTTCGTAAGCCGCTTCAAATTTATCCACCAACAAATCCTTTTCTTGTTCCAGACCATACCTACTAGTATATGCAAACTCCCAACCCCAGATATCGCCATTAGTAGAGTCTGCTGACAAAGCCCTTTGAAACCAAGATTGAGCCTTTGAAAATTTGGTATCCATCCAGAAAAATACACCTATACTTAAGAGAATTTGAGGTGAGTTATTAGTGTGTTTTAAAGCGTCTAAAAAGATATTTTTCCTATGTGACATTTTGGGAATTAGACTTAAATTCTGAATCCAAAGTCCTGGAGAGCTAGGAAACATTTTCAATGCTTTATTTGTCATCTGTTGAGCGGAACTGTTATCTTTCTGTCTACGTTCGAGTTTGATCTTGAACTCCCAAAGGTTAGCACTATTAGGATTTTGCAAAATAGCACTGTCCAATACCGAACGGGCCCTGATCAATACTCCAAGATAAACTTCATCTATTAAGGAAAGGTTCTTCCATAACTCAACACAGTCTGGTAATGTTTTCGTTCCAATAGATAAAGTTTCTCTAGCCTGTTTGATATCATTTTGTGCCAATTGAACCTGCGATTTTTGAAGGTATAGTTTATAAGACTCGGGAAAATGCAGAAGCCCCTCGTCACATAACAGGACAAGATCTTCATTTTCCACGATATTCCGGGAGATCAAAAATCTTGCGAAGTGGATATGTTTGTACCAAATTCTGTCCGAAGATGTGGGCAACAGAATAAGAGATTGTTTTGAGACTTGGAACGCCTCGGTATAGTGATGAGTTTTGTACTCTAGTTTGACTCTGGCTAAGTATATATCCTCGCTCTCGGGATTGATTCTCGTAGCTTCGATCAAAATAGCACGGGCTTTCTCGACGTCATGAGCTAACATCCATGTGTCTTTGGCATACATCAAAGAGAATACCTCAGTGGTAGGATTCAACTTTATTGCTTGCTCATAGTACTTGGAAAGTGAGCTAAATTCAAACTTCTCTGAGCTCTTTATTGACTCAAACAACCGCAACCAGCTCTCGGTGTTTTGAGGAAATTTCGATATGATATACTGGTAAATAAAATTTGATACAGCATGATTCTGTGAAAGAATACTTTCGGCTTCTTTGAACCAAACTTTCCTACTCTCTGTATCAACACCCAAACAAGTGAAAACTATTGCTTCACTTGTTTTAGGAAATCCACTCTTGTATGACTCTATGGCTTCGTTCAACCATTGCGATCTGGTGTATGACTTAGACTTGTCACTTGTATGTTTATCGAGCTCTTTAAATCCTTTGCTCAACATTGCTTTGAGTCTATCTACAGAAATGCTATCGTTTTCCTTTTCTTCAAGCTGTAAAGCTGCTATCCATACCGAAGCATTATCACTCATGGCCTTTCTTGCCCCGTTCAATAACCGTTTGGCATCTTGATAGCTGGATAAGCTAATCAAAGACACCCAGAAGTCCCATTGCAAGGGACACAACTCTACTGCTTTGCTTAAAAGTTTCTTCGCATCCGCTTCATCGTCTTCCAAGTCGATAAGTGCTTTCCAAAGCTCTACGCTTGACGGTATGAATTCAAGGCCCTTCATAAGGATTTTTCGACATGAAATAGTATCGTAGGAATTCTCCAACTCAAATGCCTTTAACCAAAGCATTTCTGACTTTGAGTTGAATTTCAACGCTTCATTAGCAATGGATTTGCACATTCTTGTTCCTTCAGCACTATTCTGATGAATTCTTATATTAGCTAGCCATAGTTCATCGCTCCTGGGGATCTTACGACAAGCTTCAATGATCAAGCTTTTGGCAGCAGTGTAGTTTTTAGCCTGTTCCTCGAGTCTAACCGAGGCAATCCACGAGTTGGGTTTATTGGGCTCTGTTCTCCTGAGGGACGCCAATAGTAGCCTTCCTTTTTCTATATCTTGAATTTGACTACTAACCTCGTGTAATTTTTCTAGCTCAGCCACCAAATCTTCATTCGACTCTACTTTAGACTCCCCTAGTGTATCTAGTTGTTTAGTTAATAATGACTGTTTAGCTCCTGAAATGGATTGGAAATCAGTAAGATCATTTACCGATGAACTACCGGCACCGATAACTGAATCAGGGGCAGCATAGAATCTTTGTTGTTGCTGCTCTAGTAATCTGGTTCTCTTATTTCTTCTCGTTATATCAGCAACTTCTGGAATGTTTGCCCATTCGTCGTCGTTGACCCTGGTTAGTGCCCTTTTAAGATCAGAGAATTGCAGCTTGATGGAATTTGTTTCTTCTATAGTCTCAATTTGTTGTCGAGGTTGCTTTCTTCGTACCAATTTATCCTCGATTTGCTGATAGATTCGATCTGCCTCATCATCATCGTCATTTCTGTCAGCCACTAGTAGTCCATTTTCATCGACATCTTGGAAATTACTAGGATCTATCTCATTCTCATCATTATCATCGTCGTTATCAAAGCCACGACCGAACCGAACCGCTCCAGAGTCAGCGCTAGTTGTGAACCCAGTGGCACCTCTTCCAACACCAGCCACATACCCTGGTGGAGCCTCCTGGTCTAAGAATGCTAACCTATCCATTAATTGCGTTGGTTTATAGATTGTATTGTTAAGTATGTAGAAGTCACGGCACGTGAGAGCTCATTGAAAAGTCGTGTCGAGGTAAACCTCATCATATATCACGATGTGAAAAATTTATTAAACTACTATACAATTAAAAAGCATAATGTCTAAAAGAGCTGCTTCTGACGATTTGGTGACTCCCTCCAAAGGGGCTGCTAAGACGGGAAAGGATTCTCTTCCTCCGGTCGCTGGTAGTTCCACCGAAGAAAAAGACATCGATATGGGTGAATTTGAAGATCCATACGGAGATGACTTTGAAAGTGACGGAGAAATTATCGAATTGGATTCTGCAAATGAAGATGAAGAAAATGGAATGGATGAAGATCAAAAAATTGATCGTACTGAACAAGATAATGAAAAAGAATTCGAATCTACCATTTACTTGCCTCATAAATCTAAGCCATTAGGACCTGATGAAGTTCTTGAAGCTGATCCAACCGTCTACGAAATGTTGCATAATGTTAATATGCCATGGCCATGTTTGACTGTGGATATCTTGCCTGATAAATTAGGAAATGAAAGAAGAAACTATCCCGCTTCTGTATACCTTACTACCGCAACACAAGCATCTCGTGGTAAAGATAATGAAATCATTACCATGAAACTTTCTTCTTTAGCTAAAACCTTAGTGAAAGATGAAGAAGATGATGAAGAAGATGATGAAGACGATGGAGATGATTCAGATCCAATCATGGATTCAGAAACTATACCACTTAGACATACGACTAATCGTATCAGAGTATCCCCTCATGCATTACAAACAGGTGAATACCTTACCGCTACCATGTCTGAAAGCGGTGAAGTTTTCATATACGACCTTGCAAATCAATTCAAGGCATTTGATACTCCTGGATACATGATTCCAAAAACAAGTAAATCACCTTTACATACTATCAAAAACCATGGTAATGTTGAAGGATATGGTTTAGATTGGTCTCCTTTGATCAATACTGGTGCTTTACTTTCTGGTGATTTAAGTGGTAAAGTTCATTTAACTACACGTACTACTTCTAGTTGGGTTACTGATAAAACACCTTTCTCCGCATCTCAGTCCTCAATTGAAGATATTCAATGGTCTACCGGTGAAAGCACAGTTTTCGCTACTGCTGGCTGTGATGGATATGTTCGTATTTGGGATACTAGATCTAAAAAGCATAAACCTGCAATTTCTGTTGCTGCTTCTAAGACTGATGTCAATGTTATTTCATGGTGTGATAAAATCAATCATTTATTAGCTTCAGGTCATGATGATGGTACATGGGGAGTTTGGGATTTACGTAACTTCAATGGAAAACAAACTCCATCACCTGTTGCTCATTATGACTTCCATAAATCTGCGATTACCTCCATTTCATTTAATCCTCTTGATGAATCAATTATTGCTGTTTCATCTGAAGATAATACTGTCACTTTATGGGATTTAGCTGTTGAAGCAGATGACGAAGAAATTTCAGAACAAAGAAAGCAAGCTCAAGAATTACATGATATTCCTCCTCAATTATTATTTGTGCATTGGCAAAGAGATGTGAAAGACGTCAGATGGCACAAACAAATCCCAGGTTGTTTAGTATCCACTGGTGGTGATGGTTTGAATATTTGGAAGACTATTTCCGTTTAGGATATTTAGATTGCATTGTGTATAAAGAGTTGTACAATAAAATAATGATTTCGTATATTTTCCCAAAACAGTAATTTGTAACATTTGCGGTCACTTGAGGATGCATGAATGCACGTTACCAGGCTATATATAAATATGCTGATATTCAAGCTGTACAACTTTGTAAGTATCGGAACACTGGTAGCTTGATCATCGCCAATTTATCACTCGCTAATATCAGTTGAATGTTGAAACTACTTTTAGTTATTTTATATGGTAATGCCGTTTTGGCTGCAAAATCGCATCTATTGAAAAGAGGCAACTACGAAAGCGACTGTGAAACAGCTTCTACTCTGACCACACCATGTGATTCGGAAACAGCCCTGTATCCAAGTGAGACTGAGCTTTTTACCTCATGTGAGACGGTTCCCAAAGTAACCCTTTCATCTGCATGTGAAACAGACACTACACCAACTTCGAGCTCTACTCGTGAAACAGAAAGTACACCAGCTCTGAGTTCCTCATGTGAGACAACTACTTCAAATACGAGTTCCACTTGTGAAACAGACACTACACCGACTACGAGCTCTACTCGTGAAACAGAAAGTACACCAGCTCTGAGGCCCCCATGTGAAACTACTACACCAACTCTGAGCTCCCCAAGAGAAAGTACTCCATCATCTGTGCGCTCCACTAGTGAAACTACTACACCAACTGTAAGCTCCGCCTGTGAGACGGAAAGTACCTCAGCCACGAGTCCCCCAAGTGAAACTACTATATCAACTCTGACTACATCGCCCTCGAAAGAAACTTCCACAACCTCAAATAAAACTAGACAAAAAGTTTCCTCTTTATCGTCGCTGCCTGAAACGAGGTGTACTTCCTGTGAGACCGAAGTTACTCTGAGCTCATCCACTCCTGTCTCCCTTACTACATCTTCAAGCAGTGGTACACCAGGAACTCTGGGGACAACTACTAACACGTTGATATGCTCTAGGTGCTTGGAGTTTTCCTCAATTATTTCGACTTCTCTCTTCACTGTGCCATGTACTGATGCCGTTAAGTGTCCACCTCAAAGTACAACAAAACCAAGGCTTACTACTGTAACTTTCTATTCCGAAGGTGGATCCTTAACCGCGACAGTACCATGTGAGACTTCTGCAAACTCAGAGAAAACGAAAAGCTTGACTCTTTCGAGCATCCCGGAGTTGACCACTAACGGCCAAACTCCTGGAGTGAATGGGCCTACCGGTAGTTCACTCGAGTACCCTGCCACAACAGGGACAACGATTTGTAACGGAGAAACTTGCATTACAACCTCAATTCAATGCAAGGATAGTAACTGTTTGAAGTCATACCTGAATCCAGTACTGCCAGCTATTTTCTCTGGTGAATCATCGTACGGGGAAGGTAGTGATACTCAATTATCTTCCATATTAATCCTTTTCGGTGTGCTTTGCTTGTTTTGAGAGCATTTGAAGTCTATATATATATATATTCTCGTGAATGGTTCTCCTTCCCCCTTTTCTGTACTTTCAATAGCCATTTTGATATTTTCTACATTTCCAAAATAAATTTTCTTTCGTTATGATATCTGTAAGGTTGCAAAAACTTAGTGCGAAAGTTGATGGATTTTTTTGTCTTTCAACTCATCACAGTAAAGATGGCCAAAAAGGATAAGAAGTCTAAAGAGGCTAAGAAGGCTAGAACTGCCGAAAAGCAAAAGAAAAACCTTTCAAAAGCTGAAGTAAAACTGAAAAAATCAGCTCTTAGATCTGGTGAAGAAGAAGAGGATGAAGATATTGATCAAATTCTTGAGCAATTCGCCAAAGAACAAGCAGAATTTCAAGCAGTTCATAGTGATATTTGTAAACCACCTACGAAAAGATTAAATGCAACAATTGTTACATCTCCTATTCACAATAAAAGAGAGCTCGTTTTCTTTGGTGGTGAAGTTGCTGACGGAGCCATTTCACGTTTTTACAATGAACTTTACACTTACTCCATTGACAACGATACCTGGAGAAAAATTACTTCAAAAAATAGTCCCTTACCCCGTTCATCTCATGCCATGTGCTCTCATCCTTCCGGAATTATGGTCATGTTTGGTGGTGAATTTTCTTCTCCCAAGCAAGCTACATTCTATCACTATGGTGATACTTGGATTTTAGAAGCAGATTCAAAAGAATGGACTAAAATTGATCAGAAAAAGGGTCCTTCTGCTAGGTCTGGTCATAGAATGGCAGTATGGAAGAACTATATTATTTTACATGGTGGTTTCAAAGATTTAGGTAATACTACCACTTATTTAGACGATATGTGGTTATTTGATGTTACAACTTATAAATGGACTCAAGTTGAATTTCCACCTAATCACCCAATTCCAGAAGCTAGATCCGGTCACTCTTTACTTCCATGTGCAGAAGGTGCTGTAATTTATGGTGGTTATTGTAAAGTCAGAGCTGCAAAAGGTTTACAAAAAGGTAAAGTTTTAACTGATACGTGGCTTGTTAAAATGAAGGCCGATCCAAAGGGTATCCGTTTCGAAAGAAGAAAGAAACAAGGAGCTCAACCCTCAGCTAGAGTAGGTTGCTCCATGGTCTATCATAAAAATCGTGGTTTGCTCTTCGGTGGTGTTTATGATTACGAGGAAAGTGAAGAACAAATCGAGTCTGATTTTTATAATACCTTGCATTCTTACCAAATCGAAGGAAATAGATGGTACAATTTAAGCTTGAAACCTCAAAGAAAGAGAAAGCAAGAAGTTGTCAAGGACAAAACTAGAGATGAAGATCTTGAAGATATCTTGAATTCCATTTTAGCTAAAGCCAATTTGAAAGATGATGATGACGATGAGTATGTTTCTGAGATTGAGAACCTAAAGAAACTCGAATTGCAGGACGCAGAAGTAGAAGATAAAGTCGAATATCCAATCATGAATAAATTACCTCATGAAAGATTCAATGCTACTACTTGTGTTTGTGATGATACTCTTTTTATTTATGGTGGTGTCTACGAGAAAGGTGAACAAGAATTTACTTTGAACTCATTCTATTCCATTGATTTGGGTAGACTTGATGGTGTAAAGGTGTTCTGGGAAGATTTGTCAGACTTGGACAAGGAATATGTCGATTCTGAAGATGACGATGATGATGACGATGACGAAGAAGACGAAGAAGACGAAGATATGGATGCACCATTGGAAGTAGAAGAAGACGAAGAAATGGAAGAGGAAGAGGAAGAGGAAGATGAAGATGAAATTCCTGATCCAAGACCTTGGTTGCCACATCCAAAACCATTTGAGACATTGAGAAACTTTTACCTTCGTACTGGTGCTAACTTTTTAGAATGGTCTATTTCTAGTAACAGAGAAGCAAGAGGTAAATATTTGAAGAAGGCTGCATTTGATCTTTGTGAAGATAGATTCTGGGAAAGAAGAGAACAAGTCAGTATTGCAGAGGATAAACTTGAAGAATTAGGAGGTGTAGGTGAAGTTATCGAAAGAGAAACTAAACAAAAGAGAAGATAAGTTTTAAATAGTCATAGACATTAAAATTTTTTATATAATAATATACTATACAAATCATGCAAAATGAATTCCAACTTGATGGAACGCATATAATAACTTAAGAAAGTCAGTTTGATCTAATTTAGCAGCTCTCTGGTCTGAAAATCCAGTATCTGTTAAAACTTGTTCAATTTTTTGTTTAACAACGTCAGCCATTGATGATCTATCGTCTGTGACCATTTGATCATCCTGGGCATTCATTGTAGCTAAATATGTTTTATAGTTCTTTTCCAAGATCTCAATGACATTATTAGATTTGAATCCAGCAGCTATAGTTTTATTCTTTCTGACGAATACTATACGTAATAAACCATCCCATTCATTGAAATCAATATTAGGTCTAGGTTGTTTAATTTCGATTCTTACCACTGATGATTCAACTTGAGGAGGAGGACGGAAATTATTTTTACCTACTTTCATGATATGAGTGACGTTGGCCCACATTTGTACATTTGCAGATAATCTACAATATAATGAATCACCAGGTCTTGCAAGTAATCTAAGAGCAAATTCTCTTTGAAACATAAGAATAGAAACTCTTGGAGGTCTTGGTTGATTTAGAAGTTTGAAAACCAAAGGAGAAGAAATTTGATATGGAGTATTTGAAATGCAAACATCGAAGTATGGAAGATCAGTCTTTATGAAATCACCTAATAAAACTTCTAATTTTTTCTGTTGAGGAGTTCCATGAACTCTTTTAGTTAATTCAGCTGCCATTCTTGGATCCATTTCCACAGCAATAACCTGTTTGGCTTGTTCCAAAATCTTTACTGTTAAATTACCAGTACCTGGACCAACTTCAAGAACTATATCACTTGGTTTTATTTGAGCTTTATCCACAATACCTTGTGCGACTAAAGGATTCTTTAAAATATGTTGACCTAAATTTGTATTAAACTTAAATATTGAATTTAGGTGCTTCTCAGCTGCTACAGTTGATCCTGTAGGATTTGGAGCTGAACTAAATTTTTTCTTTGGTGCTTTAGCCATTCTTATCAATATTTAGTTCATATATTGAAATTTTCTTGATGAGATGAGTATTGAAGGTCGTGTGTACATGGCGAAAATCATCGAAAATCCATCTCATTGACCTGCATAGGCTAACCTCGCTCATTCTTCCAAATCGGGAAACATCTACACACAACCATCAACCGCTTTTAAATTTGTTTATAATTATAACTCGTCAAATAACATATTCTTCATCTTACAGAAAGTACACAAAAATACAATAGACCGGCTTAAGTTGTACCTTTCCCTAAAGCAGGTACAAACTTTTATTTTACGACACTGGTTGCAATTTATCACTAAAAATATAACACAATTGCCGTGCATTTGGTTGTCAAGTTAAAACGGTTTTTTTACAGTTTATAAATTCTAAAGTGCTACACCACCGTGTATCTCGTGTATTTCACTAACGCGTCCTACCTATCAATAGTGTTGATATAAATCTTATCCATTTAATTTTCCCATAAACTACATAATTCTTACTATCATTAGTAAGTGATGAGCTATGAGTGATACTCTACATAATATTCTAGCGAGAATTCCTCAATTTGCCTCAATACAAGAAATCCTGAAGATAACTGACACGCCTCATTTGCTGCAGCACGAATTATTTAAAATAAATAAACTGGTTGATGATATTCAAGATTATCTTTCAAATTTACTAAATAAACTCCCTATTACTATAGGTCATTCAATTGAATGGTATTACAGTGGTAAATCAAAAATATCAGAATTTATTGATGATTCAAATACTATAGACTCCATAATATCTCAACTTTTATCCAAGATTGACTCGACCCCCTTAATAAATCCTCAAAACTTGAATAAATTATTGTCAAAATTCGAGATTTGTTCTGATCTTCTCTTTGATGTGAAAAAGCAATTGCTCAGCCTAAAGAAAAAAATTGATATATCCATCAACTTCAATGAGTTAAATAATTCCATTATAAAGTCATTGTGTGATGAAATCGTATCTTGTCTTGATACTTTTGAGAAAGTACTGAATTTCAAACTTACATCGCCTAAACGAATTCTTCCTAAATTTGACTTGCATCTTATCACGTCAAAAATGAAAATAAATGATCTCACTAGTCCTACTGCTCCGACCTTCAATTTTTCGCCTCTTTCACTTCGTTTACCTACATTTAACGACGCAGATGAATCCCTTTATAATGAGTATTTGTCGCTCGAGGCGAGAATACAACCATTAGAAGTGAGTTTGAATTTTTTACCATTCAAAATTGATGAGTTTGCTCACATCTGTGGAGAAGCTTTTCCTAAAGCAAGTGATTGTATACGTAAAAGTTATGATGACTTAATGGAAACTTGGAATTATCTTCAACTTGAGTTCAAGAACTTGAAAATTCAATTTTTGGATAAAAGATGGAGTGAAATCTTCACCTATCTCATCAATGAAATTAATCACAAATGTGACTTACTCCAAAAAAACATCCAGGAAAACGGTGTTAATCAAACAGATTCATCAATCGGCTCAGTATATAAACTCTGTTCAAATTCTATAACTATGATCGGTAAGGCATTTTCTGACCAAACCATATCTGATTCTGATCTAGCCCATTCTTTTAATCAGATTCTTCTTCCAAAATGGCAGAGTATTAATCAGGAGCTTACAAGGCCAGTGTTATCCATAGACTCATCGGTCAGAAATTCAAATGTTGAATTCGATGAAAATGGTTTAAGAAAGCTTAAAACTGCTAGAAGAATATCTTCATTAAAAGAACATAATACCAATTCTATGCCGGATATTCATACTGTTACTAGGAGTTTTTCTGAACTGTCAATTAGTAAAGATATGCTCAATAGGAGTGTCAATGATTTGGCACCAATTAGTGAAAATTTTGTTTCTGAATATTCAACACAAATCAAACCCGATTCAACTGATAACATCGATACCAAAAAGAGAGTGGCTGGACCAGGATTAGGTATCGATTTGGGGATTAACGTTGATGAAACAAAGGTCCCATTCAGTATAGAACAAAAAGATAAAGTTCGAGATTTTATTGGAAATAGTCAAAAGCATTTCTTGGAAATGAAAAGGAAAAATCTCAAACAATCGCTTATGCAATTGAACGGAGGGAAAGACCTTGACGATGATGAAGATGATGATGCCACTTTGGTTCACGCTACCCCTAAACTTCCATCTGATTTCGAGAATAGATCTTCGTTAACAGATAGAAGTTCCAAAGCTACTCTCACTAGAAATCTGTTTACTAAAGAGGAAGTGTTGAGTCACCTCTGTTTCAATCACCTGAACAAAGCAACTAGGCTTCCACTTATTAAAGAAAATTTTGTCAGTTTAGGGTATCCCGTCATTAAAAAGAAAGTTTTTCATAACTGTAAACCTTCAAAGATACCAGGAATTAGCCCTAACCATCCCGTATTTCAGTCTCCAAATAAAGTATCACCACTGAAGAAGTACGAGACGCCAATTAGAGAAGTAAGACAGGGTGGCCAAAATAAACTCAAGCCACCACTTTTCTGTATGAAGAGAAACTCTTTGCTAAACGGGAATCATACCAGATCCAATGGATCTCCACCTACCCGAAAGATGAGCAATAATAGAGTTCCGTCTGATCCTAGATCCTCTATATCTTTATCTAGACTTTCTGGAGTTTCCCTAACAGAGATGGCTACACCTAATTTGGCATTTCATAATTCACCAGATCATAGAGGTAGACCATCAACTCCTCGTGGTGGAATCTTATCACCAAATGTATCTTTAAACTCACCGAGATCCGTAAAATCGACGTCACCAGAGAGGCCAACATCTTCCATGGGATCTAGATACGATGAGATCAATTTGGTGCAGCCAATAAAGTCTATTAAGACAAAGAAGGCATGGAGGTAGTATCATATTAGACGTATTGTACAATATATTTAACGACGTAAATTTCGTAGTATTCATTGATAGATTATTTTATCCTATGATGCAAAAAGACAAGGTAGTACCTAACAAAGGTGCCTATATGTATTACTCAGTTGTTAAGGTGGGAGTAATTAGTAGGAAACAGAGGAAATCCAATTGTTATCAGTTGGTAAGCCAGATCGATACGATCTGGCCCGAAATGGAAACAGATCGATCTCATCTACTCTTTCCTTGAGTTTTTGAAAACTGGAGTCTCAGCAAAGAGTGTATTTCAGCTATACAACCTTGAGTCAGATTACGCTTCTTGGTGTTGCTTCTAATGTTTTTTTTTTCGAGTCAATTTTACAAGATTAAGAATTAGTCGGTTTTTTGCAGCCATTGGGCGCAGCTAGTCGATCCACTATCTACAGGAAGAGATCTGTACAAATACAGGTTTGGCATACTCTTAAAATATGGTCATATATTATGGAACTTTCTCGTGCGTTTTAATGCGTTTTATTGCGTTTGTATTTGTGGACAAGAGGGTATATAATGCTTTTTTTTAAAATGAAAATATGCAATTCTTTACATATCGTTCTTCCTGTGAATTCATAGCAAGACAGATATTTTATAACTTAAGACTTTACAAATCACTGAAAAGACTTAAGTTATACCAGCCGATTTAACTAACAACTTTCCAGAAACTCAATCGATCATTTTTGAGCAATGGCTGCAGTTAGCAAAATGGCTTCTTGTGAGCAGTTTCCTGCTAACAAATTAGACAAAGAAGTATTACTCAAGAGATTTAGACCATCTCTGATGCGTTCTTCTATTTATAGACCCTCAAAATTGATTTTGTTAGAAGATTGCAACATTTCAAGCTACACTTTACCAAGAAGTTTAGCTTCAAAAATCGAGCTGTCTTCCACAAACTCACCGGTTGCAAATATTGAACTGAAGGATAAAACTTTCAGTAGAAATAACATCAACCGTATTTATAGAGCTTTTAAGCAACATTTAAAAAATTTTACCCTCTCAACATTATGGAAAAGAAGCTCTGAATTCAATTCAGAAAAATTTGGTTTAGAAAAGGTTGATTCAAACATTGAGTATTCTGAGGTTTCAATTAGAAAACAAAGACTCGATGATTATTCCCCAGTTTCTCCAAACTCCTTTACCGCTGAAAATCTTACTGTAGAATCTGGTCACGTTTTGACCTCTCCCCTTGCTTACAAACTTGATTTCTCCAAACGTTTACCCTCTCTTGAACTCAAACTGGCAGGTCGCAACACCGAAATTACTTTGGCTGCAAATTTGGAATCCGCTTTGACATCGGCTCCAAACCCAATCGCGCCTCCTCTGAGTCCAAGATCTGCTGGACTTCCTAGTGAAACTTGGGTTGCCCCTTTCTCTACTGTTGATGATCTCTTGACTTTGACCACTACTTCTTGCAAACCTCGCTGGGACATTCCTCTTTCTCTGGTAAAAAGTATCCCAGAAGTTTTTGGAATCAACACCCAAAAAGTTAGGTGGAATGTTCCTTTTGATTCTGCTGAAAGTATTTCAAAAGTTCTTGAAATCAACACTAAAGCTGCTAGATGGAATATCCCTTTCGCTGGAGCTGACAGCATTCCGACCACATTGGATGTCAGCTTTAAATGTGAGAGATGGGGTCCACCTTGTTGTGGAGCTACTGACATTGCCAATTTCTTTGGAGTCAAGCCATCGAAAAACACATACCAGTACAAGTTAGACAAAACGCTAAACAGATTCGGTAAATGCAAAGTCTCATACACTGGAATCCAAAGTAATAGCTTTGAAAACATGATGATTCTGGCAGTTAACGATAGTCCATTGTTAGCCTTAGTCCACGGAACATCGAGTGAAGAAACACTTGTTGCAACACCAACAGCTTCTATGAAAAATGAAGCAGCTGAACCTGTGGTAAGTGAATGCTTTACTCTTCCAAATCAAAGAGAAGACAACGGCTCCCCTGCTTTTTCAAACGACATGCATGATGTTCAACCCTTGGCAAAGTCTAAAAAGACTAAACAATCCAAGCTGAAGTACCAAAAGTCAAAGAAAGCCAAGCTGAAGAGCAAAAAGGCAAAGAAATGCAAGCAGCTGAGAAAGGCTACTTCCAAATCAAAGTAACTTTGATGGTCAGACACTCACAAGCTTTGCTACGAACTCTTTCAGAAAACCCCCAAAAAGGTATGTAGTATAATAAACGATAATCTTAATCGACATTCTCTCTTTTAGAACTCTTTGAGAAAGTCCCATATATATGGACTGCAGTATCATACTCGTACAATCCTACCTCTTCTGGAAGAAAGGGATTATCCAAAGATGAAAATGTTTTCTTCAAGATTTAACAAACTCAAACACTTTCTTTCATTCAATGACCCTGAAAAGTATAGAGCATCTTTGAGGTCAGGAATTAATTTTTGAGACAACATAGAGGAAGTACAGAAGCTGTAGCAATTTATTTAGTATATACAAGGTACTTAGGTTTAGTTATTTGGTTTCTTGGTTATCTATTTTCTTCGTCATTATTTGTCGGTTTACGCATGGTTCTACTTGTAAATCCATCCAAGAAGTAGTCCTGCCCAAATATTTTGTACATTATAGAGTTTCGTTCTCTGTAAAGCTTTTCTTCTTCACTGAATTTACGAATTTCTCCATTTGGTAAAATTTCACCCTCTTGCATCTTCTTGACGGATTTTCCTTCTAGTCTACTATATATTTCGTACGACAGAACCGCTAAGAGGGGTATAGATACAAGAATACGGAAAATCCCAGTATATCTGTTTCTTAATTCAGGAGGAGCTTTCTTCCAATTAGCTTTGCCTGATTCAACTAACTCTTTTATGAACTCAGATTGACCCTGTGATTTTGATGAATTAGGTTTGGGTAGTTGATGATTTAGAGACTCTCTATGAAAAGAAGACGAAGAAAACTTACTTGGTTTTTCTTCTTCAGTCATCGTGGCTAGTCTCAGTTCTGATTAATTGGCAATGAGTTTATGTAATTTTGTACGAAAATCGCAAAAAAGTTAAATCATGGTTGCATTCGCGTATTGTATTCAATTTGACCAAAACGGCAAGCTAAAATTAGATTGAAATTTTACATCAACACTCACTGACTGAATAAATAATTTGAGTTAGCATTCCATTGATTCAATTTGAAAATGTCATTTCCTCAATTACAATCAACATTAGTCAAACACCCAAAACCTAACGATCTCATATATACTTATGGAACTGCAGGATTTCGTATGAATGCTAGTAAGTTAGATTATGTTAATTTTACTGTTGGTATCTTAGCTGCATTGAGATCTAAATATCTCAAAGGTGAAGTCGTTGGAATTATGATTACTGCTTCTCACAATCCTCCTGAAGATAATGGTGTGAAAGTTGTTGACCCAATGGGAAGTATGCTTGAAGCTTCTTGGGAAGCTTATGCTACCGATCTAGCTAATGCTACTGATTTGCAAAAAGAAATTGACTCACTAGTTTCATCTTTGAAAATTGATTTGAGTCAGCCAGCTAATCTTGTCATTGCTAGAGACTCAAGAGAATCGAGTCCCAGATTATCTCAATCAACTATTGACGGTATAGATGCATGTCCTAATTCAAAAGTTACCGATTATGGGCTTTTCACTACTCCTCAGTTACATTATATTACCAGAACTTTGAATGATCCTAAATTCGGTGAATCTACCGAAAAAGGTTATTACTCTAAATTAGCTGATTCATTCAAAGAAATCTTCAGTAAATGTAATAAACAAACAAAAATTGATATCACCATTGATTCTGCTAATGGTGTAGGTGCTCCAAAGGTCGAAGACCTTCTTTCGAAAGAATTGTCCGAACAAATTAGCTTTACTCTCATAAACAATGCCCATATTAAGCCAGATTTGCTTAATTTTGACTGTGGTGCCGATTTTGTCAAGGTAAATCAAAAATTACCTAAAAATGTCAATGAGGCAACTCCAAATAAACTCTATGCTTCTTTCGATGGTGATGCTGATAGATTGATTCACTATTACATCAAGAGTGATGGTAAATTTGCTTTGCTAGATGGGGATAAGATCGCTACTTTAATTGCATTGTTTTTACAGCAATTGCTTAAAGACATTGGAGATTCTAAACTTGCATTGGATATCGCCGTCATTCAAACTGCTTATGCTAACGGTTCCTCAACGAAATATGTAGAGGATGTTTTGAAAATTCCAGTTAGATGTACTCCAACAGGTGTCAAGCATTTACATCACGAAGCCGAGAAGTACGATGTTGGTGTTTATTTCGAAGCTAATGGTCATGGAACTGTGATCTTTTCCAAAGAGGCAGAAGATCGTATTTGGCTGTACAAGGCAACAAATGATGCTGAAGCTATTGCCATAAATATTTTACAACAATTTACTAAATTGATTAATCAAACTGTCGGTGATGCTATATCTGATATGCTTACAGTTTTAATAATTCTTCAATATTTGGACCTCAGCCCCGAAGATTGGGATAAGGCTTACACAGATCTTCCTAACAGATTAACCAAAGTATTAGTCAAAGACCGCTCTATTTATAAGACTACAAATGCCGAACGTACTTTAGTACAACCAGAAGGCTTACAAGAACAAATCGATTCTCTTGTTGCCTTATATCCACATGGAAGATCTTTTGTAAGAGCTTCTGGAACTGAAGATGCAGTTAGAGTGTATGCTGAGGCGGAGACCAGAGAAGAAGCAGACGAATTAGCTGCTAGAGTCGGTGAGTTAGTTAAATAAGTTTTTTGAATATAGTTTAATGTTTAATTACGTTTTAACTAAATATATATATTGGCAATACACGATAGCTACCAATAATGAATCAAATTGAATGAAAATATGCTTGACAATGACAATAATGCAAATTACCTGCAACAGTTTATTCACCACGATAATGTATTCTTTTGAACTCACTAGGGGTAGTTAATTTTTTACCTAGTGACCATAGTCCACGACGGAGTAATTTTGCTCTAGATTCCAACGAGCGATACCATGACTCGTTTTCACCAAATTCAGCTCCAGTTTTACCTTCATAAACCACACCTAGCCCTTCTCGAAGCATCTCGGCACTAATGTCTTTTTTTCCAGTCCATTTCCACACCTGGGCCCTGGCTACTACTCGTTTGTATTGATCTATGGAATATGGGGTGACCACAACCGATCTACCCATGATATAGTCTCGAAGCCACATTAAAGCTTCTTCTGAAAAAGGTTGAGCAGGCTTTCCCCAATGTGCTCTCTCAGGAGCGTCGACTCCACATAGTCTGATCTGGAGGGTTTCATCTTTTAACTCAGTACGATTGGTTGGGACATGACGAAGCCAGCCCCATCCTGTGAAAACACCACCCGGGGTATGGTAGAAACGGAAGTTATCACCATCTCCCACTCTTGTTACCTTCCCGAATAAAGGTCTGTTAAATTCTATGATATCTGGAGTGAGATCCATGTATGTACGGATTCGACGGAGATACCGACGGTAGAACCGATATGAGAAGAATAATGATGTGGTGATCCCAGCAGAAAGTAGAAGCACTTTAGGGTGTAATATCCCGACTTCGTTGTCTGGCATTTATAGTTGTTGCGTTTTACTATAGAGTTGAAACTGCTGTAAGTAAATAGTGATGGATTCGGTAATTCTATGGTAGCGCCCACAGTATGTTGACGCGGCTAAAATAACAGGAAATGAAAAAAAAAGTTACAGATGAAGGAGAATAATGAAGTGAGCACCTACCTGAAACAGGATAGAATTATTGAGTTCAAGAGGTTGTAGAGAGCGGGTTTAAGTAGTGTATGTGATTTGTTCAAATAGTTCTCAAGGGAAGCTCAAGATTTTCATTTGCAGCTATGCTGTAAGTTACCGGTAGCTGCCCGCTGTTCATAGCTTTCTATAATCGAGCCTGCCTCAAAAGCTACGAATCTGTTGAAACCAGGATCAATTGGCTTATAAACTGAATTAAAAATGTTTCCTACTAAAAAACTTCTTAAAGTGCGGTTACAATGAGCTACTCAAAAATATTGTCATTTAGTATATGAGCTACATAGTCAATAATAGCTAATCTTTTACTGTAACGGTTGTAATTTGATAATTTCTCTGTTGCTGGCAGCCTCAAACCTTACTTGCAGCAATTTGGTTAGTAAGGGTTTATTTTTAGCTGGGTACACCCTTAAGCAGCAATAAAAAAAGAAAGGCGACTGGTAGCGCCCCGCACTAAATAGACCCATTAACCGTTTATGGCATAACCGAGTTTTGTAGTTAATTTATAATCTCTTTTTAATTTTCATACCAAATGTCTCTAGCTGACGGAGAGTACGAAATTGACGTATCTCTGCTATTGCAGAATGGAGAGAGTGACGCATTTGCTATTCGTTATGGATTCATTCCGGATTCAATGGATCAAACCAATAGCTTAAAACTTTATCAAACAGAAAAGGAAAGCATTCTTCAAGCAAAATCGAACCAAGGTAAGCCGATAATTTTCGAAGGTGCCCCTCAAAGACATAGAAAGTCTAATAATCCAGCATTAGAATCATACTACCTTTCATTTAACCCAGATCATCTGTCTAAAGTTCAGTTGAAACGTTTAAATAGTACCATTCGAGTAAGTAAGTCGAGAAATCCAGAAAAGTGGGAAAACCAACTCAATCAGTGGAATAATCAAGAAAAAGAGACCAAAGATGTAAAACCACCCCAAGTCGCTGAAGTAAATCAGCCTATACTGCATAATTCGGAAGAACAGACTAAGCAAGAACAGACTAAGCAAAAATCAAAGACGCCACCAAAGATCACCAAAAATCCACCCAAAGAGACGAAGATGACTAAACCTACAGAGTCTAAACCAGTACGACAACAACCAAAGACTAAAACAGTAAATAAAAAAGCAGCATCTAAACGACCAACATCAAAGCGGCCACCTGTGAAACGGGAGACTATCAAACCAGACGATATGGATGATGACTTTAAAGATTTAGAAGACCAATTAGAAGAACTTTTGGGTGAAGACGAGGCGGAAAATAATGACGGTGACAATGATCAGGGTGCTGATGAAGATGATGATGACGATGATTTTGGTGATAACGGATATCGATTTGCTAACCCTATTGTGGTTGATGATGATAATGATTCCGCTAAGAAAAATGCATACACTTTCCCACAAAAACAGCAACAGAAACCAATGAGTTTACGAGACTTTTACGGCGGTACCAATAATGATAGACCAGACGACATGAGTAGTAGCGAAGCTGAATAACCAGTAGAGTTTCCTTCAATTTACATATAAATACAAGTCTTAAGAGATATCTGTAGATGGATGCGAAGTATAAAAATTCACCACTAAAACTAAGTCTTTCCATGAGATCATATCATGACCCCAAGGCTGAAAGTAGATTATCCCCACAAAATGAGAGCCTATCAAGACCAAACTATAGCTCTTTAAAAACACTAAATCCAACTCTTAAAAGACGCAAGAAGGACTTACAGCCTGATAATATTCTTGAAGATATTCCCAATAGTGAGAACTTTACGATGACATTAGAACAAGAGTCTGCAGTTAGTGCCCTCCAAAAAACCCACAGAGATGATACTGTTATAGTTGGTCTACGAAATGGACTTATCAAAATCTATAAGAAGCAAGAAAGCAAACCTCCTTCAACTGAGCAAGATACGAATACTAATAACGATATTTTGCAATTGGTGAAGAAGTTTGCTGCCCATGATCAGCACTCAGTCCTGTCATTAATCGTTGATGAAGACGATAATTATATGGCCAGTATAGGTGTTGATGACAAAAAAGTCAATATCTTTGATCTCCAAAGCTTGGATATGATTCAGACGTTTACTCTCGAGTTCATACCGTCTACGATCACTAGCTCTTGTGCTTGCTGGTATAAAACAAAAGAAGGCAATTGCTTGATTGTGGCAGATAAAGATTCTCCGAAATTATTTGTATACAACATAGAGAATGATGAAGTGAAGGAGAAGAAAATACATAAATTTCCTGTAACTTCATTACTTTACAATTCAGTTTTTGGATGCGTCATTTCAACTGATTCTAAAGGAATAATAGAATATTGGAGGATGGATGGCACCTTACCCTCGAGTATTTCATTCAAGTATAAATCAGAGACCGACTTGTTTGACGTGGTGAAATCTCAATCAAAAATATCACAACTTCGACTCTCCCCGGATCAAAATAAGTTTCTCACGATATCAACCCCAGATAACTGCATTAGAGTCTATGATTTCAAAAAGGGAAAGTTGTTGATAAAAATGGATCAGTCGCTCTCCAAGTATGAAAACGATACACGAATCAACCCAAGCCTTTTCAGCATTGAACGATCTTTTGAGTCAAGCGAGTATAACACTCCAGCCAATAGGCCGAGTATTGAGATAACCAGAAATGGACATGCTATAATCGTCGCAACTATACGGGGAATAAGTGTATTCGAACTTCAGACGCTAAAAGAATTAAAAACGATAGGTATGAGTGATAAAGTTGAACAGAATATCAGCTTTAATAAAACGGTCTTATTAAGTCGTCCGGATATCACGAAATTAGACAGTAAAATACTTTCCTCTGATAACAGCCTGGTCAAGTCTAGCCTCTCAATAAAGCCAATTTTGGTTGCATCGGCTGTCAATTCAAGTCACCTTTTTGTGTACAGTGATGATGCCATTGTGAAAGTGAAAAATTCATTTGGAAAAGCTGTTGGTGCATTTTACTCTAAAGCAACCCTTCATACTAGCTTAGGCGACATCAAAATTAAGCTTTTCAAACTGTTAGCACCAAAAACGGTGGAAAACTTTGTTAAGCTATGTGAACGAAAATACTATAATAATATTATATTTCATCGCATAATCAAGAGCTTTATGATTCAAACTGGAGACCCTTTGAGGGATGGTACAGGTGGCGAATCTGCGTTTGGTGGCCACTTTAAAGACGAATTTAGCCCATTACTTACATTTTCGAAACCATACATGGTTGGTATGGCAAACTCAGGTCCAAACACGAATGGCTCACAATTCTTTATCACCACGGGCCCGGCATCTTGGCTAGATCAGAAACATACAATCTTTGGAGAGATAGTAGAAGGGATAGATACAGTAAAAAGTATAGAGAATGTCGAGACTGACAAAACCGATCTTCCTGTTAATCAGGTATCGATTCTTTCTACTTCATTGGAATGAGAAACAAAAGTGTCATTAAGCTATATACTTAAGTAGAGTCAATATCTTCAGCATCCTCAATGTAACCGGAGGCCTCAAAATCGTTTCTAGATGCTCCGATACCTTCGATGTGGTTGTGACTATTGTTGCTTCCAAGCATAAAATTTTCTGATTTGGGAACAGTAACTATGAGGCTATCACCTTCAACTTTAGATGTTATATTGGTAGGATCGACTTGCTTATCGAAGGAAACACTTTTCTGTGAACTACTAGTGCTCACAGACTTATCGGTTCCATTATTGAAAACAGTTTCTTTCACCATATTGACAGTCAATCGATTTACATCCTTTGTGAAATCAATTTTGAACTCTTTACCCTCTATGTCACCAATATCTTTCATTTGTACGATATACTTGTCAGCCATTTCATGGACTTGTAGCTCACCGTCTGCATTGGTCAATCCTGTACCAAATCCTTGGAAAGAAAAGGGATTTAAATCCAAATTTGAATCAAAGTCGTACATTAGTCCGGCATCAAATGGATGTGGCTGGAATATACTAAAGTCGAGAGGTTGTTCTTCCATTTGCCAAGCACGCCTCATACTGTGTGGGACGTGGTTTTCCAGAACATCTTCATGAGAATCAGTATGATACATTTTAATAAGATTTTGTACTGAATATATGATACATCTTATCAGCTTATATATGGTATATGTTAGAGAGCAACGGTTGCGAAAATTATGTTCATGACCCGATCAGGGCTCTAGGAATTTCTGTACGCCAACAAATCTCATCACATTCACGTGTTGCACTAAACCGTAAACTAATATAAATGAAGCTATACAACGTAGGGCGTTAAGGTGTCAAAGGAAAGGTATAGAACGTTTGATAAAGTTGTGATCATCTCATGAAATCAACGTAGTTTCCTAATTTTGTCTGTTCAAATCGAGGAATTTCGAAGAACGCTCAGACTTCACGGAATAGACTTCACGGAATAGACTTCACGGAATAGACTTCACGGAATAGACTTCACGGAATAGCTCATACAATTCAGCTATTGTTGAAAAAGTCATCTAGATAGAGATCATTTAATAAGTGTGTACTTACTAAGCTTATCGATCCTTACTAAACCCATCGCAGAATTTTAGTAATTTTATTACTAAACTCGGATTACTAAAACGGGAAAGCAGCCATTTTTGAGTATAAATACGCCATAAAATGTGTGGCTGACAGGAGCCCATGCTTTTGATTTGGTCCATACTTCTTATACCTATTCTTTATTTATTTAACATGAAGCTAGTTAATACTAAACCTTTACCAACACTCTTCTTTAGCCATGGTGGCCCCACATTCATGTATGAGAATGATCCTATGGGGAATAAAGGCGCATGGCAAACGGTTAGAAAATTGGGTAATTTAATTAAAAATGAATGGAAACCTGATTATATTTTAGTTGTTTCAGCTCATTGGCAAGCAGATAGCAGCAATTCTATTGAGATAGCCTCACCTGACTTTCAAGATGGTGTTGAAAACAAGTTATATTACGATTTTTCCAACTTCCCTCAGCACATGTATGAGGAGAAGCTCAGAACGTACTACAGCGCCAAGCTCGCAAACCAAGTCAAACAAGAACTTACAGACAACGGTTTCAAGACAAAAATTGTTAACCGAGGACTTGACCATGGTGTTTTTGTTCCGTTGAAAGTTGCATTTCAAGACGGACTCAGTAAAGATATGCCATTACTTCAAATTTCTCTTCCTAGAGGCGACGAAGATTTCGACACTCAATTTAAACTTGGTAAGGTTTTGGGTGCTTTTCGGGATAAGCTTTTAAAAGATGATGAAAAGAAGAATTTAAATGGTTTAATCATTTGCTCTGGAATGACTGTGCACAACTTGATTGATATCAGACGTAACATGGGAGCCTTCATGAGCAAGGACGAAGTATATCCTTACGTCAAACCATTCCATGAACTTCTCAGAAACACCTTAGTTAACAACGACAAGTTGTTGGATAATATCAAGAATATAGCTGTCGAACACAGAAGTTTATTATACAGTGCACATCCTACATTGGAGCATTTTGCTCCTATTGTGGTTGCCAGTGGACTTATCAGCAATTCACCTTCTGAGCCTATCAAAGAGATCTACGTCGATGAAAATCGTAGTTTAGGATGGGGTATTTATACCTTTGGACAACTTCCGTAATAAATATATTTTTGTATGGCTAAATATGAATAAAGCGATGTATTAATTCTATTTAATTTTTTAACAAAGCGGTCAAAGCTGATTCGATCCCCTTTTCATCTAAACCTTCTAGATTATTTTTGACTTCTTGTCCTTTTTCGAATCTGGCAGTTATACTGGGTGGAACACCGTAGGATTCTCTGATCAAAATAGGTAATTTGTAGTTCAGTTGTGTTTTTAAGGAAGCGTAGTTAGTGGCTAAGAACTTTCTGAGGGGTATTGAAGCTTCTCCTGTTTGTGACAAATGGAATCTTAATTCCTTTAATGCAGCTGGTAATACGTATTTTGACATGGTTGATGATTACTAAAGGTGTTTTACCTCTGACAATTATTTGAAGTTTAACTGGATGAGAAAGGTAGTGCACACACCAATAAACATTAGTAAATTTCTACAGGGAGATTTATAATTATAGGCCGCAAAAAACGTAGGGAGACAACAGTAAATAACGAAATCAAGAGAAATTCTTTGAAGACTACGATTTTGATAGACGAAGTAGTAATTGTGTCATTCTAGGTTATAGAGGCTTAAGAAGAATCATGCTTCCGAGATACTCCGTATGGGTGAAGGTAAATAGTACCATGATTCCCCTTACATAATAGACATTGAAACGCTACATCCTATTCAAGCAGAGACATCTCGCATAAAGCCATGATTGGAAAGACCCGTAATTGACCCCCGTGTAGACCCAAACGAGCACCTATTGAGCTAAATAGGAAAGATAATAGAGATTCAAAAAAGAAATCACATCTAAAATGATAAAGAATTTTTGGATGCAGGACCTGTACTATTCGGATGTCTCACGAGATGTAGTTTGGACATACGGACCCATAGTTCATTTCGGTGTAATAACAGGCATCGAAAGACCGGCACGACTCACAAGAGTACAAAGTAATACAATATGCGGCACCTCCATTAAAGCTGTGTGGTATGGGAAATACACTTTCTTCAGCATGTATCGCCCTAAATTGACATAAATGTCGCACTGTGGCAGAATTTTTCATTGCACCGAAAACAATAATAGAGAAAATTTTCACGCTGCTCCGATGATACCCCAAGATTCGCGAGTTCTACAGTGTGAGCAATAATTGAAATGTTCTGCACTTAAGAGCGGAGACGTAAAACCAACCTTATCTTTTCGAAGGCTGTAGACGTAGCGTAGTTCGAAAAGTCTTCGGAGCCCTTCGTTCTTGTTCTCGTGTAATCAAGGAAGCTGCAAATATAGCGGGCTGAAAGCGACAAACAAGAGGTTAACGAGGCGTTATTGTTTAAAAGGAACATTCAGTTACGACATTTCTATTTCGGCACATAAAAGCTTGGTAGTACGTATCAGAGGTATTAACGATGGCTACTACATATCGGTAAGCAATCAAAAAACCTTTTGTCAAAGCATGTAGAGAATTTAAGAAATGCGACACCCATGTTACGAGGGTGTAAAATTATGCAGAAATTACTGTACGATAAGTCAAAAAGGGTAATTTCATGTTATCTCAGAAAAGCAATAATTCGAGATAATCTATCAAAATTTATCGTCTTTTGATTGATAAATTATTCATTAATATTCATTAAACCCAGCGATATAATCATTCAATGCCTTAGTTAGCTAACTTATGACCATGTCAATGGAAAACCCTTTCTTTCCGGAGTTTAACATTCTGAGCACATGTTTTAATGCCGTGGAAATCGCCGAAAAAGTGTGTTTCGGGTTCCCGCGAAAACCATACATAAAGGTGAAAAAAAAAAGTTTTACTACAATCGGGGGACCGATTTTTTTTGCAATTATTAAATAATATATATAAGGGCGAAATTATTCAATATACATATTATTGTCTTCGCTTTTTACCCTGTATTTAAAGTTTTTATTTCATTATGTCCCGTTTTGAAGTTAATGATAAAGATTACTTGATCGCTAAAGATCTCGAGTCAGGCTCCAGACCTAAAAGAAGTCAAGTGAGAAAATTAGTAGCTAATATTTTCACTTTCCTTTGTGTCTTTTTAATTGGTTCATCCTTACTTAAATATTCCGGATTAACTGATGGTGTACAATTGAACACTTTCTTACAATCTGTCCGTGATATTTCCGCACCTGGTGTTTCTACTATTGAAGTATTTGAAGTCGTTCCTCCAGTCTCTTTAAGTGCCGATGCCGTAATCTCTCAAAGCCTCATTTTCAATGAATCTACTTTGGTAAATGGGTTATCTGCTTCATACACCCCTCCAAAACACTTTAACTTCACTGGTGGTTACTTCAATTTAAACTTCACCAATGAAGATACTACTGGTGCCTTTTCCGCTCCTGTTGTTGCTGAAATCTCAATTGGTGACATTCCAATCTGGAGAACTTCCACTCCAACTTCCAGACTCAATGCCATTACTCACACTTCAACTGCTAAGAATGTCACTGAGTTGTTGTCATTATTCAATACCAACCAAACTATTGAAGTCGCTTTATTAGAAGGTTCTGCTGACTTAATTTCTGTCTCATTAGAATTAGTCTTATTCAACGATGCCTCTTCAACTGTTGTCAAGGCCCCTTTTGCCGTAGAAAACGTCTTTACTGGTTCGGGACCTGCAACAAGCATTGTTCCTTTATCCAAGGCTGCCAAATATCCTGCTGAAAAATTTTCTGTTTCTGTTCCAAAAGTTACTTTCAACACCACGGCTGCAAAACTTTCCCTTTTCGCATCTGCCTCTGAAGAAGAAGTTGCATTCTACAAAAACGAAATTACTGCCTTCGATACCCCAAACAGTAAAAACGGTCCATTACGTCAATTACATGTCTTTGCTAATGATGTTTTCGTTGGGGCTGTTACTCCAAAACCAACTTTATTTCACCCAGAAGCTATTTCTTCTAATGATAATGCTACCAAGTTTTTCAACCCATTAGCTGATGCTGGAAGTTTCTCTGGCTTAACTTACGATGTTGACTTAGTATCCGTTTTACCTTTATTATGGAACGATGATGTTACCATTACTGTTGTTGTTACTTCTCCTGTTGACTCTGCCACTAGTGGTCCAGGTGCTCCAAGAGATTTACCACATCCAGTTACCTCTAACCCAATTTCTGGTGGATCTTGGTTTATTTCTGGTAACTTCTTATCTTGGGAATCATCATTGATCAAATCTAGTTTCGGTAAGATTATTTCCTCAGAAACCACTCAAATTGATTCAGGTGTTCTCATTGCTCCTCCTGTTTCTAGTCCTTGGCAACCAACTGTCAAGAATCAAATTGTCAAATCTAATATTGATTCTAGCATTTATTCCGCTGTCAAGTTTACTCTTAGTGATAATACTACTGCATCTTATTCTCTTGCATCTAATACTTCGAGTTTCTTTATTTCAACTTACGAATCTACCAAGTCAAAGTCTTTGGCTGGTCCACCAGGAAGTGGTTCTTTCGCCACTTTCGAAGACACTAAATTAACATTGGTTGACGGTCAAACCACTAAATTAGAAGTTGTCGATTTACACTCCAATACAACTGTTTTGACTTTAGATCAATCTACTGCCTTCCCATTCTCATTCAAAGAAGTTTCTCGTCACACTGATGCTTACCATTCGGTTCCAGTTTCCAGTGTTGAATTAAATGTTGCTATCTCCGGTGAGGCCATCACTACCGTCAACGATGTTCAAATCAGCTATTATAGAGTTGACGAGAATGCTTCTGACGACGAACACACCGGATTTGATACCAACGTCAAAGTTTCAGTCACCAAACCAGGTGAAATTCCATTTACTTCTGAAGCTGAAGCCATCAATGGTGACGTTGTTAGAAAAATTGACTCCAGCGATTTCACTAAACCTGCTGAAATTTCGAAATTAAAGTTTTTACAACAAAACTAAGTTGATACTTTGTGTACTTTACTAGACAATAAATAATTTGTGATATATCTAAAAGGCGTAGTTAGAGTTTAGCCAACGTAGAGTTTAACGTGACGATAGTTTGACGAACGGCTATAAACACGGAGAATTGAATCTCAGATAAGTACGAATCTGGCTCGATATAAATTCAGCTGATAAACCGAATAATTCGCAGCCTGAATATTAAATCAAGTAATTGCATTATGACAGACATCAAAAGTTTGATTGGAAATTTTAAATTAAGTGAAATTCTCAAAGTCGACCCACAAACCAAGTCTCTTGTATTATTGGGCTCGATAGAAGGTAGTGATGCAATTGTTTCTCTCGAGAAATCTCATTTCATTGTAGAAGATGGAAATTTTAATCTTCAACAAGCCATAAAAGAATTAGAGATCATCAACAGCAACGACGTCTACTACTGGTCTCTTGCCCTGATACAACAAAATGTCAATAAAGCCCCTGCTGCTAAGATCAATATTGTATATCCTGCTACAGAAACCCACATCAGAAAGTATCGTCAACAGAAACAACATTATGTAAGAGAAACTCCTGAAATGTATTCCAAATACGTCGTTCCTTATGTCGAATCAATGAAGGGCGATAGAATCAAATGGGTTTACAATATTTTGTTTGAAGGTAAAGAGTCAGAGACTTTTGTATACCACGACGAGGATAAAGTCAACGGATTTGTACTTCTTCCTGATATGAAGTGGGATAAACTAAACATGGATGCTCTTTATTTGTGTGCCATTGTTAAGAGAACGGACATTTCTAGTGTAAGAGATTTAGACGAATCTAATTTACAGTATTTGGTTGACATTAAAAAGAAAATCGTTGCTATAACCAGTGAAAAATTTCCAGTTAATAAAGATGAACTTCGTATTTTCGTTCATTACCAGCCGTCTTACTATCACTTTCACATTCATGTAGTCAATATCAAACACCCTGGATTGGGTGATGGTCTCAATGCTGGAAGAGCTATACTACTTGATGATGTAATTGAAAATATAAGTTTATGTCCTGACTATTATCAAAAACGTACTCTAACCTACACCATAGGTGAGAATCACGGACTTTGGCAAGATGAAGGTTATAGAAATGCTCATAATAACTCATTAAATTGATATATTATACTATACACGTAATCGTTCAAACTATAATGCAAAATTTAATAATTAAATTCATCAGAAGTAGATCTAACAGCCATCTTAGCCATTCTAAGCATCTTTTTTCTTGGATCTTCCTTAGATCTTTTACCTTTACCACCTTCTTCATTACCAATGTTTGTTCCAATGGTTTTACCCAACTTTTTGGGTGTTTCTCTTAAACCAAAACTTTTAGCTAAATGACCTAAATGTAATAATTTTACGTTGAAAAACAGCCGCTCACTTGAAAGATGTGTTGCATATGCTCTTATATGTGATGTAAATGCTTGGACTGCTTTACTGTGAATAGCTGAATCTTCTAAAAGCCATCTTTCCACTTCTAAATGCCAAGTAGTAGCATGAATATCCCACTTACCTTCTTTCAGTTTTGGATCGGGTTTTGTCAGCTTCTTCTTCTTTCTTAAATCTAATACCTCTTCCTTATCCTCAGCGAAACCATCCTTCAACAAGTTCTCATACTTAACCACTCTGATATTTCCCTCTCTTGGATGGACAGTTTTGATTTTTCCGTCAACATATCCTTCTTCTATACCAGGTAAAAGGAACAACGTTGCATGACCAATTTGACCAAGTCTAGCTGAACGTCCAATACGATGTAAATGATCTTCGACGCTAAAAGGTGGATCGAATTCGATGACATTAGAAATATTTGGCAAATCTAAACCACGAGAAGCAACATCTGTACAGAAAAGGATAGCATGCTTTCCTGAATTTATACCATCATTTCTGATAAAATTTTGAAGTGTGGAAGTACGTATTTGTTGTGAAAGAGAACCATGAAGTTTGTATGTTAATGTATTAGATCCAATTAGAGGTGAAGTGAGAACACTTAATCTTTCGTCGTTAGCATCATTATCACGGTCATCATCTTGAGCATTGATTTCAATTACTTCTGTTTTCCCTGTTTCAGTATCCTTAACTTTTTTGAATTTTGATCCTTCTCTAGTCATTGCATCAAAGTGAAATTCCACAGAGTCGGAACAAGAAAAGAAAACTATAGTTCTAGTAGTTTCTTCTTTCGACCTTGACTCCTTGGATATTTTTTTAAGCATTGCACTCAAAGTAACAAGTCTTAATTTAGGTGGAACAACAACGATCTTCTGGATCAATTGATCAGGAGCAGTTGCGGATGAAAATGTTTCAATATCGAAAGATGTAGTACCCAGTATATCTGAACTATCAACACTTATCATCTCTGGTTCATTAAGAACAGCGTCACCTAATTTTTTCACATCATCTTGTAAAGTAGCAGAGCATAACACGTTGACTCTCTTGGCGGGAAGACCTTGCCATTTGTTAACAGTTTCTCTGATTTTAGAATTACGATCGATATTATTAGTGATTTTGGTAATAGTTTCTTCGAATCCAAGCTCAACCAAACGATCACCTTCATCAAGAATTAACCATCGTAACTGACTAGTATCGAAAGAGGTAGTATTTTCCATATGATCAGCTAATCTACCTGGAGTGGCTACCAAGATATTAACACCTTTTCTTAATCTGGCCTTCTCGGATTTCTTCTTCTCACCTCCAATAACAATACCAGGAACTATTTGGTGATGACATCTCACGAGGGTTTCTAACACCCCATGAATTTGAGTTGCTAATTCTCTAGTTGGAGTTAAAATTATAGCAAATAACCCGGATTCTCTGGTTATCTTATGAGCTACTTCATTCATGAGTTTATGCATTATAGGAAGCAAGAAAGAAAGCGTTTTGCCTGAACCAGTTTGAGCCTTCACAAACAAATCATGTTGTGTTGAGAGAAGTGATGGTACCACTGATCTCTGCACTTTAGTAGGTGTTTTAAATCTGAGAGTTTCAGTCAAATGCTTTGAAAGTTTATCATTAAGTCCGAGACCATCGAAAGTGGTGGCATCTTTGAGGGGAGCATTGGAAGGAAGGTAAGTTTTTTTCTCTTCACTATTACTTTCCTCTAAAGTAGTAGATAAATTAGAAGTGAAAAGAGATGAGACATATGAATTATCTTTACCACCAAATTCACCATTTGACTCGGAAAATTTGATCCTTTTCGAAGAAGGTCCATGAATTGGAGTGGTAGCTGGTTTTTTAGGTCTATTTTGTCTTTCCTTAAACAAATCAGAATTAACTTCAATAGCATTTACACTAGTACCTTGACTTTCTTTTTCTCCTCTTAAGGCAAGTAAGTAACGCTTTCTGTCTCTACGAGTTCCTCCCTTGATGTTTGCAAGCTTCACGCGAGCTGGAGCAGCAGGCTCTGTAGAGAAGTTTAATAAGAGTCCTTCGTCGTCGTCCATGGTTAATTTAGAAGATGTAGATGAAAGATTGATTTGAAATTTTAGTGAGCGATGAGCTCACGTGAGTAATTTTGCAAGATAATTCAATCCATAAAACACAACTTGATAAAGATAAGCAAACCAATTCTATGAATATGTTCCAAAGGTATTCCTCGTAAGTATGTTAAGTTCCTGGTTCTAATTCTCAAGCTTATTGAAAATTCAATTAGTTTCATTTATTACTATTGTACAAATATGCTATATAAGATGGGACATCTAAGATGGGTAGTATTGGATCTTCTGTGAGTTAACTATCAGTCTTCTTGAGTCAATTGCATGATGTAGTCAAGAGAAGTAGTTTCGGTAGTGAGTTTTGTATCATTTGGTTTGTCCAAGAGGGATCTAACTTTTTGCGATTCCTCGTCGCTGGAGGTTTTCCATACTACAGGAGACCAATCTTCGTCGTCGAATCTCCTAATATGCCTCAAGGATTCTCCCAAAGAAGCGGTTGCAAGGCCGTCAACTTCGTTACTAGCACCTGGCTTGGTTGAGGATTGTAATATGTGTACACTTGCCTGTCTTTCAGATGACTGTTCTGGTTTCTTCATACCATAATGGGCTTGATCGAGGTCATCCAAATACTTGAATGATGGTCTCAATTGAGTTGTGCTGTCTACTGGAATCAAAACCATTTTCTTGTTACCATCTTCAAAAACTAATTTGGCTACATAAAGTCCACCAGTTGAGTTATTCAAAACACCTTGAAGTTGCTGTTTATCTGCATTGGCACCCCATTCTTCCTTTTTAGATTCATCGTAAAATTTTCCGGTGTCAAGAGGTACACTTACTTGCAAACACTTAGATTGGTATTTTGCTTGTACTCTTAATGGTTCTGAAGCAAAGGTTCTAGTTTTAGCCCTCCCCGGATATTGTAAAACATGAACAGATTGCTTTGAAGAGTCTGGAACTGAGTTTAAAACAAGTGGGATCGACTCAAGTATTGGATCATCATCAATTTTAGGTTGTAGCTCTTCTTCATTAGAATCAGCATCAGCAGATGGAGTTTCATCATAAGCCTCGTGAAATTCAGCAGACTCGGTATTGGACATGACTTCCATTTCCTCGTCATCGCCCACGAAAAGTTCGGACTTCTCCTGTTTAACCATAGCTTAGTTGAATAGTATTATCTCAGGTAAGTAGATTAATTGGAAATTTTCATCTCATCGTTTGTCTACAAAACCATGCACGTGACATGATTTTCCTATGAGAGAAATTTTAGTATTAGAAATACCGAGTTATACAATCATTTTACATAGATATGACTACTGAACTGTTTGATATTAAACAGACTTATCTTCGGTTCCTTGAAGATGATAAGGAAATGACGATGCCCATAGCGGCCATCGAATCATTAGTGACTATGCTTCGTATAAAACAGCCATCTACTTCATCTGAACTAATTAACTTAGTTAAATCAAATATAGATACTTTAAAGCTGTCAATTTCTAATGCCATTTCACTCTCAGCAGGTTGTGACTTGTTCATGAGATTTGTGATGAGAAATACCAACCTTTATTCCGATTGGGAATCTTGTAAAAAAAGCTTGGTGGAAAATGGTGAATTATTCGTTCAAAGGGCTAAAGAATCAAGAACAAAATCTGCTGAATTCGGTATACCATTTATCAAAGATGACGATACTATTTTAGTACATGCATATTCCCGTGTAGTTCATCAACTCTTGGTAAGAGCTAGATCTGAGAAATTAATTCGATTCAAAGTGATCGTTACTGAAGCAAGACCAACAGGTCAAGGTTACCTCATGGCTGAAGTATTACGAAATGCAGGTATACCTGTAGAACTCATAGTTGATAATGCTGTTGGTTATGTGATTCATAAAGTCGATAAAATCTTGGTGGGTGCTGAAGGTGTAGCAGAAAGTGGTGGTATTATAAATCATATTGGATCATATCAAATTGGGTGTTTAGCTAAAACCAATAATAAACCTTTCTACGTAGTTACAGAATCCCATAAATTCGTCAGATTGTTTCCATTGGCTCCAAACGATTTACCAGATGGAATTCATCAATTAATCGAACTGAGTAGTTCCAAGGACGAAGAAAATAAAGATCTTCTTCAAAATCAATTAATCGATTTCACATCTCACGAATATATTACAGCATTAATTACTGATCTTGGAGTACTAACTCCTTCTGCTGTTTCCGAGGAGTTAATTAAAATGTGGTACGATTAACCAGTGCATGATATGTATAGAACTATGTAAGGATTATATTTATAGATCTACTCAATTAACGATTTAATCTTTTTCAGAAGATCATCCAAGTCGTAGTGGTCTTTAAAGGGCTCTTTCTTAACAGATATGCATTTAATTCCCCTTTCGTTTTCTAAGTATTCTTTATCGACGGAAATACTAGGGTCTTCCATGTAAAACAAGTGAGTTACAAACTTGTTCCATTGAAAGTCGAGATTATCCGAAGAGTCCTTGGATCCTCTGAGGGAATAAGTAGCCAGATCAACAATGACTTTAATATAGCTTTTAGCATCCATACCGAATGTTTCTCTATCCGAACATCCATTCAATAAGAGAATCTTCTTCTTCTTATTTGTTTCTGAATTCTGAGTGTGCTCTTGAGCGATAGCCCTCCCAATACCTTTCAAAATTATGATGGGAACTATGCTTGTCATCAAAGACCCAATTGAATAAACTAAAATGTTCGAACTTGCAATGTTTGACACGGCTCTACTATTGGCAGTTGGACAAATTTCCTCTCCATATGGAGAAATGTAGAATATTCTTCTAATAGGCGATAAAAGTGGCTGAATATTTTCTGTCTTGTTGAAATGAAGTTGAGATTTCTTCAATTCTGGATGTGTATATTGCGGGACATTCCCCAATTCTTCATCAGAATCTGAAACAATCGAAGAAACGCTTAGCCTTCTTTGATTATTCACAGTGGCCACTTCATTAATAGGTACGTTAAGCATTAGATCGTTGGAAAAAGATGGGTCAAAATAAGACGTCGTTATAAAATCTTCAGTAGGGGTAGCAGGTCTTGTTCTGTTTATTGGAGGTGGATAAATATCAAGCAGGTCTTGCTGGGAGGGATGAGATATTTGAGATTGACCAGTGATGATTAGACCATTCTCTAAAAGGGCACTGATATGATATGTGAAATTGGTGTTAATGCATGGAAGAACTTCTATAACAGGCTCAATGCCAGTAAGTCTTGAAAATAATTCAATCGCTGAATCTAGAGATCCAATGAATATCCTAACTCCAGTGAGAAATAGATTTCCAACATTTGCAAGTTCATATCTAAATAGCTTCTTGTTGTTATTAATGTGGTGTTTGGATCGTTTCAAGAGCTCCATATGGACGTGAATGAAGAATGCTCTGAATATTTCCTTTGTTGAACTATCGATGTTTTTCCATAGAGGGTGATTACCATCCACGATTTCATTCCATTCAATTTTCGCCTTGGTTGGATCAGATGATAATCGATAACTCAAAAGGGTACGTAGTCCTTCTTTTGATTCAGGAATAAGTCGAGTAAGTCTAGATCTGATATCTCCTATAGCCGGTCCTCCAATGACTCTAATTAGCTCAGATGTAGATCCTCCATTATCCAGAATCGGTAAGACATAGGTCAAATTTGGTGATATTTCTCGAAAAAGTCCAACTAGGGCATTGGTGGCAGTCCCACCGCTGATGATGGAGATTTTTGGCAAATTACTCATGTAGAAATGTGGAGTGACTTGTGTAGAGGCTCGCTACGTGTGATGTTTCATATAAAGTATTGTGTATGCAGGAACTCCAGATTGTGCTAAATGTTGCAACTCGGGGAACAATAGTATGCAAAAGTCGTCAAATTCTTTAAGTCATCTGTGGAAACTTGGGTTTTTTGTTTGAAAAGGCTAATAGCACGTTACGACGACTGGTTAATGAGAGAACATTTTGATGTAAGTTGTGTGGTTATTGGAACATTTCTCATGCACGCAAAACAGTCAATATCCACATAAAATAACTGAATTATTCAATGCAATTGGTGAGATACTAATAACTTTAGATTTCTGGCACCCTTAAAAGTCAAAATATTGAATCAAACAATTTCAGTTTCAGAATCACCTTGCATTTCTCCTTCATCTTGTTGCAACACATTTCTAGTCTGCATTTTGCAGCCATTACTATCATTACCCAACACCACAGCCAGCTATTTATACCGTCACGCTTCAATCCGGGTGCTTCTAAAGCATCGGAGTCTTCCCATGTCAATCCCCTCATTCACAAATTACCACTGTTCGTAATGTGGCCAGCATCTATTTAGTGATCTCGAATAACTATATGTAGCGTCAAATCCGAGGGTATTCCACGTGCTTCACCCTCGAATCACTCGGCAAAAAAACAGTCACACCCAAACATGTGTAATTCCGAGCACGCTCGCGCAGTTAATATCAGAACGGCATGCTTCAAACTGACCGTGCACGTGATCAAACAATTTGCTGCATTGCACCTCGAACCTGAAAAATTTTAATTCAAACTAACTCATATATCAATTTCAATCAAATTAACAAAATGGCTAGCCAAGAAGTTTTAGTTTTAAGAGGTACTTTAGAAGGTCACAATGGATGGGTTACTTCCCTTGCCACCACTCCAACCAACCCAGATTTATTATTATCTGGTTCCAGAGACAAGACTTTGATCAAATGGAAATTAACTGGAGGTGAAGACAACCAATATGGTGTCCCACAAAAATCTTTCAAAGGTCACTCTCACATCGTTCAAGACGTTACTATCTCTGCTGATGGTGCTTACGCTTTATCCGGTTCTTGGGATCACACCTTAAGATTATGGGACTTAGAATCTGGTGAATCAACCAGAAGATTTGTCGGTCACACTGGTGATGTCTTATCTGTTTCTATTGCCTCTAACTTGAGACAAATTGTTTCCGCTTCCCGTGATAAAACCGTTAAGGTCTGGAACACCATTGGTGAATGTATGCAAACTTTAACCGGTCACTCCGACTGGGTTTCTGCTGTTAGATTCTCCCCATCTAAAGATCAATCAACTATTATCTCTGCCTCTTGGGATAAAACTGTTAAGGTATGTTTCAATCTTTTTCTTTCTTTTAAATTTTAACCACGTAGATGATGTTTACTATATTTGCTACTTCAGACGGAAGTTAACTTTCGAATGAGACACACTTATTATCACCAAGATCTCTGATACTCATATGTGGTTAAAATTATTCTTAATTGAAATTTATTTTTATTTCTAAAATACTAACTATATTTAGTCCTGGTCTTTAGCTGACTACTCTGTCAATGCTGACTTCATCGGTCACACCGGTTACGTCTCTTGTATCACTATCTCTCCAGATGGATCATTAAACGCTTCTGCTGGTAAAGACGGTGTTATCATCTTATGGGACTTAAACTCAAACAAGACTTTATACACCTTAAACGCTTCTGCTGAAGTTCACGCTTTATCTTTCTCTCCAAACAGATACTGGTTAGCTGCTGCTACCGCTTCTGGTATTAAGATTTTCAACTTACAAGAAAGAACCTTGTTAGATGAATTGAAACCAGAATTAGCTGTTGGTGCTAAAGCTAAAGACCCAGAAGCTGTCTCTTTAGCTTGGTCTGCTGATGGTCAAAACTTATTTGCTGGTTACACTGATAACGTTATCAGAGTCTGGCAAGTTATGACCTCTTCCGCTTAAGTTATCTTAAATTGAAGTAGGTATAAGTTTATATTACAAAATTTAATACATATGTAAATTATCCAAACAAGTAAACTTTTCCACTAGCACTTCCTCCTACTACCCAATTTTCAGTAGGATGCATAGCTGTAACAGCAGGAACTGCTCCTAATAATTCAGAATCACTTAAATGTGCTAATATTTGACCTTTTTGATCATAAATATCGATCCCACGATTCATATTGGCAATGCAAAATTTTTGAACTCCATCTAATGGATTCTTATGCCATTTAGACTTTAAAATTGATACCCATCTTCCAGTTTGACAATTGTGTTTAATCTTGGTGAAAGAATTAATGTTATCAGGAATTTCCTGTTCTTCTACTTTACTTTTAGTTTGTGGACGGTAATTCTTCTTCCAATCGGTAACAACTGGTTTCAATTCACCTCCTCCACTAAGGTCAAATAAATTTATATAGTCATCATATCCATTGCAAACCAATCTATTGTCTAGGTTCCAATCCACACATGACACTGAAAGTCTTGAACTGAATAGACCATAAGCGTGAGGAGAAGTTTGATTTATGTCGTACTCGGACCATGAAGCATTTGCTTTGGAGACATTTCTAAGATCCCAAATTCTTAAAGACCTATCCAAAGAAGCTGTGGCGATTTGGTGGGAAGAATTAGGATTGATAGCAAACGACCCAATTTTTTTATCATGTAATCTTAGGAATTGTTTTTCGTTCAACTTCTTGAACGGAGTTCTTAAGTCATGTTGATAAAAGTTACCTGATAATGTAGTGATGTATAGATTATTAGGATCTCCCTCAACACATACATTAGCGTCAGACACTCCTAAATCAGACCCAGAGTAGGGATCTGAAACGTGCAACACCTCAGAGGAATGTAATTTATTGAGATCAAGCAACCTGACTGAGCCATCATAAGAGGCTGTTAATATTTGAGAAGGTGTCTTGGTTATGATTTTTGCAATTGATTTACCGTGAGGTCTTAAAATGGCAATCGTTGGGTCTTCAGATTCAGTGTTTGAATCAACTGCCCAAATCCCCACATTCCCATTAGTATCTCCGGCCGTAATGACCCGATCTGTCTTGGAAGGGTGGAAATTTATTGATGTAATTCTTTGGTGAGTGATCTTGATGTCATTGGGGTCGAACTTCTCATAGAGTTTTAAATTGTCAAACTCTTTCCTTTTGGCTTCGAGGACCTTATTGTTGTATTCCACTGGCTGCTTTCTAATGATATCGTAGAAATCACCAGCTGAAAATTTCCCTCCAAGATCACGGAAGAGCTCAAGAACCTTGTTATCTTCATCGATTTCTGGATCTTCCTCCTTCACTGGGACTTCGTCTTCGTCTCCGTCAGCGACGTCAATTACTTCTGATTCCTCATCTTTCACTTTATCTATTTCTGGTCCCTCTTGTTTCACTTCGGGAACCTTGATAACTTTAGATTCTCTTTTCAATTGTCCCAGTCTATCTGTAAGTAAATCTATTAAGTTAAAGTCTCCATAAAGTCTTGTTCTTCTGAGAACTTCAAGTTCTTCTCTTTTACGTCTCGCTTCGTCTTCTTCCGCAAGTTGTTTCTTATACTCTTCCGTATCCTCCATTTGGACACCTGCCAACCTTCTTGACCTTCTTGAAGGTAAGGCATCCTCCTTTTTCACTGCAGGTTTCCTAGCCGTAGTTTTACGTTTCTTAGGAGCAGGAGAGCTGGACTTTGCATCTCGTCCAATTGACTCGCCAAGGGTATCTAATTCGAGCTTTCGAAGTAAGTCCTTGTTCCTCTGGATGTTTTCCTGGCGCTGTTTTTCGAATTCAGAAATAGGCATCTATAAGGTCTTAAAGCAAGGTTAGATAGTGATTTTTCACGCGTCGCAACTACAATTTTTCACTTACTATACCATTTCTATAAGTCTATGGACAGTTCTATGTAGCGCAAAATGTCAGAACACAAGTACAAGCTTCCACAAATGACAACTTGACGAGGGTCGTTTTGTTTGATGTTTTCGAGCAATTTCACGAGGTCTGAAATTCCAGTGTCAGATACCTTGATATCATCCAAGTGATTTTTCGCAGCCATTTCTATTTCTTCTACTGAGTAGCTCTTGACCCAGGACATGTTTTCAGGGGTGGTGAATGAGGTTGCAATAAGAGTATCGCTTTCTCTCTGCACGATGTGTTTGAGAAGAGAGTCGATATCTTTCCCTTTAGTGGCTGCAACCACAAATATGATTCCTCGTCCTTGTCGGTATTGGTCAAGGTACTTTCCAAGTTCAATGGCAGCGCTTTCATTATGAGCTCCATCTAGGAGTGCTGGAAATGATGCGTTTTGAAATTCAATTTGCTGTAGTCTTCCAGGCCATTTAGTCTTGGCGATACCAGTCCTGATACTCGAATCTGTAATTCTGTGGGGATATATACCTTTGAGTAAATCGATGATTTTCAAAGCCACACTCAAATTCTGTGCTTGATAGCCTCCCTTAAGCGGTGAAATACCAATAAGTTCCTTGGACTCAGTATCTGAAACATGGTAGATAGTACTTTCATTGGCTTCTGCTATTTCTTGTACTACCCGAAGAGCTTCTGGGTCGTTGGAAACATCTACAACCACTGGAATACCCTTTTTTATGATCCCTGCTTTCTCGTAAGCAATTTTGCCTAGCGTGTTACCCAAAAAGCCTTCGTGATCAATACCTATTTTTGTAATCCCACTAACTACTACTCCGTTCAACATGGATTGATCAGTCTCTTCTGATTCGCGGAACCCATCTGCTTGTAACACATTAGTGGCATCTAATCTGCCTCCTAGACCCACTTCGACCACCGCCACTTCAACCTTCTCCATTTCAAAGATCTTGAATGCCGTCACTGTGAGTATCTCGAATTCTGTACAGTTTAAATTCAACTGCTGATTCTGTGTCTGTACTAACTGCGTCACCCTATCAAACTTGGCTAGTGGGTAAGTGACGTTGTTGATTGAAATACAGTCATTGTAGTGAAGTAGGTGGGGTGAGGTGAATTTACCGTTCTTTATATTGCACTCGGTTAGTATAGAGGAGATATACGAAACCGTTGAACCTTTTCCATTTGTTCCTGCTATATGGACAGTTTTATAAACAGACCGATGAGGGTTCCCCACGTGATGTAGGAGCTTTGCGATTCGGGCTAGTCCAAGGTCTATGGGCATGTTGAATGAGTAGGATTGTAAGCGTAGCTGAGAAAAGAGTGAGAAAATTCATTTGATATTTGATACTAAACCTTCTTTTGATTAATTCTTCAATGGCTGAGGAAACCTTTATTAAACAGAGGCTTGATGCTCTATATGATATCGATTGTAAGATAGTTTCGCTACTTGATAGTTTTTCCCTGGTTTTCCAGACTTGTTCCACACCCCCACCAACAGATGTAACAGCATTGAAAGAAGTAAAGCAGCAATTCTCTGAACAGACAAAAAGCATATATGGATTACTAGGTGATATTGCTATCAATTTAAGGAAGGAGGTCAAGACTATGGATGACAATATAGGAGCTTACGATAAGAATAGAGATAATATCATGATATTACCCATCGCAGTTGACCAGAAGAATACAAGAATTGGACAACAAAAATTGAAAGAGGAATTGAAACTTTTAGACAAGCTAGTTTCAGATGATGAGATAAAATCCATCAAATCAGAATCTCCAGGTGAGATGGAAGTTTTACAGGAGGAGTCAGAAATTACAGAAAAGGTGAATCAATCAGAAACTATTGAACTGAGCGATGTGAAGCTGGAGGATATAAAAATGGAAGACGTGTAACGATTAATAAACGACTAATGCTAAATATATAGTGGTACAATGTAGGTTTTATAATTCTTCAAGATACCCTTGTTGAATCAACCTTTCGACGTCGGATTTTCTTACGTAGAATTGTGAGTCTTTGATGAGGTTAAAGACACCATATTCCGTTTGAACTTCTCCACCATCTTTCAAGACTCGTACGTCAATGAAGATATTTGTAGGAGGGTTTAAATGACCGGATAAGTCGATATCGGCAAATTTAGATTTATAATCGATTATTAGATCTTGATAATTTTTGAAATATTCTTGTTCGGCATGATTGAGATTATCTAGCGATAAAGATGAAATGTCATTCAATGTAGAGTCGGTGAAAGTAGTTGCTACTGGTGCTTTAGTCTCATTATCACCATCATTTATAATAGGATCTATATTTAACCAACAAAATTTATCAATTTTATCAGCTCTTAATCGTTGATATGCAAGTAAACAACGTTTATTCCTCCTCATACATAAATGAGTAACGAAAAGTTGGCATTGATTGACCTTTTGCTGTTCCTCATTACCTTCACCATCTGAATTGCTGTTTAATATCTGTTGTTCTTCAGATAAATATTCAGCGTCTGTATTTAAATCCGATATTTCTTTTATTATCTCTTTAATTAGATCATTTTGATATAAAGGAAGTTCAGAAAGATTGGACGTACGTTTTGCATCTAATATTAGCTTATTTGCTAAGTCTCCATACATAATGCTATATAAAGTATGTATATAGATTTGATAGATTTTTTTATAGTACGCGTTTTTTAGGCACAGATGTCAGATCGAACTTACACCATAAATTTATAAATAATTATTGTACATTCATCACTCATGATAATCTAAAATACAAAGTATACATAGGTTTACTTCCATTGACCCGATCTCAAAGAAAGTAAATTTTCAATACATTCAGTTTCATTTTTTTTACTTGATGGTTTTGCAACATTAGTATTAATTTCACCTAATGGTTTTCTCTTTTCGGACCCTTCATTAGATTCAGATTTAACATTGATAACTGTTAAATTTTCATTTGAAGGAACAGCAACTTTAGCAGGTGCTAATTTAAAAGTCATTGTACTTGAACTATTTGAATTTAAAAACATTGGTTGTTTTTTTCTAGTTTCATTAAGTACTAAACCTGTATTAATATTGCTTGTATCGATTGCATCATCAATATTTTGATCAGTATTAAGAATTGGTGCAGATTTAATTGTAGCTGGTGGAGTTGCAACTGAGGCAGAAAATACATTTGAAGATGCACTTTTAATAGTTGGTACAACTTTTGTATTAATTGGTGTTAAAACAGGTTTGAAATGAAAATCATGAATATTTGAAGTAGTACTTGATCTGTTCTTTATAGGTGAAGTTGGTGGTGGTGCTAATGATAAAGTTGGTGTTGATTGGTTTCCAGAAGGAGATTGAATGAATGGTTGAGATTGAAATCTACGAACAACGGGTTTTGTTGGTGTAGATGAAACCAATGGTTGAGGAGGTGCCAGATGCGATTGTGGTAAAATTAAATCATTTGAATGATTCATCATTAATGATGAATCAGGAGTTGGAGGTAATTCACAAACTTCTTTATCGTTACTACTTTGTTTTCTTAAAGATTGACGTTTGTTTTGAAACCAAATTTGAACTGCTTTTTCACTCATTGAAACTTTTTTACTAATTTCAATACGACGCATCTTATTTGGAGTTGAACCTAAATCAAACTCTTGATTTAAAATTGCTAATTCTACCGGACTTGTTCTTCTTCTTTTTCTTCTAGCTAATGGAGCATTATCTATAGAAGGTTCTTGAGAAGGGAAAGTAGCTGGTGAATGACTTATAAATGCAAAAGCCTTTGATTCATTTACAGTAACTGAATTAGTACTAGCAGATCTTTTTTTAGATGCTGGTTTAATCATTGAATCATTTATACTAATATCACTTTCAGAAGTATCCATTGAAGTATTAGATAAATCTTTTGTAGAAATTTTTGATTCAGATTCAATATTTGCACTAAATTTTGATAATTGTGGTGTAGACATATTGAATTTCTGAATTTTAGTAGAATTTGGAGTAACTAACGAATGTTTTGATGGAGTTGAAGTTTGACCCATACCTGGAAAAGATGACATTGAAGAAAATTTTGAAGGAGTATTAAAAGAATCTAAAGATGGAAGACGAGGTCTTTCGGCATTTGAAGAATCTTTATAAAGAATTGAAGAAATTGGAGGTAAAGCGGTTCTTGTAGAACATGAAGGAGTTGGAGGTAAATTTGGTCTTTTTGGAGTTTGTAAATACATGGTTGAATTAAAGAAAGAAGCAACCAATTATTAATAACTATATAAAAATAAAGAATTAGATAATTTAATTAAATTAACTAAATATAAAAATGTATAAACTCAAAAAGATCAGGACGCAAACTAAATATATATGTTAAAGGTGGAAGGCACGAAGCAGTCAATTAAACCTTAAACTGAAATATTGATACAAAATGTAAACAATTTAAAATGATTATATAAACTAAATTGGTAAAAAGGATGAATAAATCACCATTTCACAATTAAGGGATCATTTCAGCTTCAAAAAAAATACTAATTAAATATTTCACTCCAGACGTGATATATTGTTTACGTGAATTAGTAGTAAAGTTATTGTACCTGCAATTAAATGCAGTAATAAAGTTGTGCCCTGTTTATTTACGGTCGCGAAATTTCGTTCCTTCATCTCCAAATGCAGCAAATTGACTGCAGCCAACTATATCCTAAAATGGAACCGCGATTTGTGTTACTTTCTACTTTGGAAGAATCTTGCAGTCGTGATGGGCAGTTACGGTAATCAATTAATTGTTAAATTAATGACACTAAAAACAAGGTAGTTATAAAATTAAATGATAATGAAAAACTAATTACGTTAATCAATTGTTAAGTCAGCAATAATGCTGACGATTATTTCATTTATTGTAAGCTATAGAATGTACCTGATAGTGAATAATTACTGATAAGGTAGATTCCTCCTTTAAGAAACACGAATCTTTAAATTATAAAATAATTTTTAGTGAATTACCCAAATTCGAACTTGGCAAAGTAATAAGTGGTGTTTTGTTTTGGCTCACGATATTTTATATAATTTGTCACTAAAACCGACGTTAGTTAAATTGGATCGTGTATTTCCTCATTAGGTTGTAACCTACGAATTTCGCATCTATAGTCCAATTAGGGTCATATTATTACCGTGTTCGAAGGAGACTATTCAATCTATTTCACGGGTTCTGGTCTGTAAAGTAGCTTAAACCTTTGACGATCAGCTTGAAGGGGTAATTGTTAATTGCAACCACTAACTTAGCCATGCTTTTAGAATAAATCAGATGTTTAGTAGTGTGATGACAGGTTTTACTGAGCCTGTCAAATGGACTACATAAATTGCACAAAAAAGTGAAAACTTTGCACAATGCTTATTTTAGTAAAACTATAGTAAATTAAATTAAAAAAAAATTACAGCACAGGAATTTCTCGTACCGTCTCCGATTACAATACTCAGTCCCGCTCTTAGATGCTTATTTTCCTGCTGATCGGACGGGAAGCGAAGCTTTCATCTAGATATGGCCGTAACTGTCCACTTACTAAGGAAATTTCGTTGAATGTTTCAGAAAGTGGTGATTCATAGCCGAATCGGGCAGGTGCTGCAATCATGCGAAACTGATTAACTTCATTCTCGTTTTGATTTATATACCCCATAAACAATGATTATTTACACTGTTCCTCTATACTATCGCATTTCACTGCCTCTCCATTGTATTACCAGCTTATTCTCTGTATAGCCTACCTTTATATGCCGACATTACAACATTTTTTGCTGTCTTTTTTCAATCAAAACCAGCGAGAAAAAATATATCTTTTCCCCATCCCGAATTGGGCAATTGGTCGTCCTTTTCGAGCTTAGCGCACGTGCCCCGACCTAATGTCAGATTCTCTGCAACAGAAGCTTCTTTTAAACACTTCACAACGTCGAGTGCATGATGTCAGACAGATCTGTTTTGGCACATAAGACTACTTACACATGGAAATTTTGCCTTGGAGTGACTGCGTTGGTAAGCTTCATCTATTTATGGAACTGCCAATTAAAGCCTGTTCCAAACCAGATTTTTACAGCCACTTCCCATGAACTTACAACTGAAGAAATTGATTCCCTTCAAAATCTTGGATTGACTCCAAAGGATCCTGTGGCTGTCCAAAACGTTTACACTGGTGAAACCACAAGATATCATGGTAGATTCTTACACATTACCGATATTCATCCGGACCCTTTCTATAAACCTGGTTCAAAACAAAGTAGCATGTGTCACTCTGGTGAAGGTGATGCTGGTGCATATGGAGATGCTGTTTTGGGCTGTGACTCTCCGATGTTATTGATGAATGAAACATTGCAGTGGGTAAAAGATAATTTGGCAGATAAAATTGATTTCATTGTATGGACTGGTGATAATATTCGTCACGATAATGATAGAAGATACCCACGTACCGAACAAAATATTTTCAATATGAACGAGTTGGTAAGTGATCGTATGTTTGATCTTTTTGGTGATATTTCAGTTCCTTCTTTGGGTAATAATGATGTATATCCACACAATTTATTTGCACCTGGTCCAACTTTACAAACAAGAGAAATGTTTAAAATTTGGAAAAGATTTATTCCACAAGTTCAATTACATATTTTCAATAGAGGTGCTTACTTCTTCAAAGAAATAATACCAGGAAAATTGGCTGTTTTATCCATAAATACTCTCTACTTATTCAATTCGAATCCATTGGTAGATAATTGTGATAAAAAGAAACAGCCAGGTTATAGATTATTCGAATGGTTAGGGGTGGTACTCAAAGAGATGAGAAAGCGTGGAATAAAGGTTTGGCTTACAGGGCATGTACCTCCAAATGAGAAGAATTACGACCTGTCTTGCCTAAGAAAATATGTTATGTGGTCACATGAATATAGAGATGTGATAATTGGGGGATTATACGGGCATATGAATATTGACCACTTTATACCTCTTGACTCCAAAGCGGCATATGATTCCTTCAACACTAAATATGGTATCAGTGGTCACGATCAGGGTTATGATTCTGAAGATGATGAAGAACCTTTGCAATTTTACAATGACTACAATATGTCTTACGCAATTAACTTACCTCATGATACTGAATTTGAAACCCTTAGGATAAGGCCCGACTTTACAGTAACAGGTGGTATCCCTAATAACAAAGTAGCATATATGGACTCACTTAGAAAATCACTCTATGCTAAAGTCAAGAGAAAGAGAAAGTCTGGTGATTACGGAGAAAGATATAGTATCGCACACGTTACTGCTAGTGTTATTCCTACTTTCAACCCAGGTTTGAGAGTATGGGAATATAACACAAGTGGTTTGGCAGAATCTTTATCTGCAAGCATACACAAACCATGGACATCATTCTTTCAAGAAATTGACTATCTACTTCAAGAGCATGATTCGGATGATACAGCATTCGACTTCAGTTTTGATCTAGACAATGACGAATTGGTCGATATATCATCTGATAAGTCAATCCCACCAAAAATGCCTAATGACCTACCATTGGGGCCAGCATATATAAATCAAGACTTTACTCCTGAAAGATATGTTCAATATTATGCGGATTTGAAAAGTATCAACAAAGGAGATAAACCATTCCATTATGAATTAGAGTATAGCACTGACGATAAAGTCTACAACATGAAATCGTTAGTGGTTAAAGAATGGCTTAAACTAGCAAGAACATTAGGAAGACCGGTACAACCCGATTCCAAAACAAAAGACCTCGATATTGATGATGAGTTGGCGGAAATAAGTAAATCCAATGATGAAATTGTTTGGAAACACTTCCTCAAGCACAGCTTTGTCAGTTCTGATTACGAAAACATGGGTTACGGCTAGCATCTAATTATTTTTTAGTAATAAAGCCATAATCATTTGCAACCAAAATTATTTTGTAGCTAGCGCATTTACCTCACGTGCTTAGGGCTAGGGTTTTATATAGCCCTATTTATGAGGTCGTGCGCGCTATGATTTTCATTGCCGGTAGAGTCCCACCGTGAAAAAAATTTCAAATCTCAAAAGAACCTTTTACATCAATATACTTTGGGTCCATTAAAAATTCCTATCGTCAATAAAATATAAGTCGAAATGGGTGGTGCTCGTGATAAAAAAGTTCAATACTTCGCTAAATTAAGAGAATTATTAGAAGAATACTCTTCTATCTTCATCGTTGGTGTTGACAATGTTTCATCCCAACAAATGCATGAAATCAGAAAAGCTTTAAGAGGTGATGCTACCGTTTTAATGGGTAAAAACACCATGGTTAGAAGAGCTTTAAGAGGTTTCTTGTCTGAATTACCAGAATACGAAAAATTATTACCTTTCGTTAGAGGTAACGTTGGTTTCATTTTCACTAACAGAGATTTGAAAACCATCAGAGATGTTATTGTCTCTAATGTTGTTGCTGCTCCAGCTAAAGCCGGTGCTGTTGCTCCAAAAGATGTCTGGATTCCAGCTGGTAACACTGGTATGGAACCAGGTAAGACCTCTTTCTTCCAAGCTTTAGGTGTTCCAACCAAGATTGCTAGAGGTACTATTGAAATTGTTTCTGATGTTAAAGTTGTTGAAGAAAACAGTAAAGTTGGTCCTTCCGAAGCTACCTTATTGAACATGTTGAACATTTCTCCGTTCACTTACGGTATGACTGTTGTTCAAGTTTACGATAAAGGTCAAATTTTCCCATCTTCTATCTTGGATATTACCGATGATGAATTAGTTGGTCACTTCGTTTCTGCTATCAACACTATTGCTTCTATCTCCTTAGCTATTGGTTACCCAACCTTACCATCTGTTGGTCACTCTGTTGTTAACCACTACAAGAACGTCTTAGCTTTATCTATTGCTACTGACTACACTTTCGAAGGTTCTGAAGCCGTCAAGGACAGATTAGCTAACCCAGATGCTTACGCCGCTGCTGCTCCAGCTGCTGCTGCTGCTTCTGGTTCTGATGCTCCAGCTGAAGAAGCTGCTGCTGAAGATGAAGAAGAATCTGATGATGACATGGGATTCGGTTTATTCGATTAAACAGTTTCCTTGTAAATTTTGTAATTCACACTTTTAAAGTCAATACAAGTTCCTTCTAATAATTTATTGTAATATCGTAGACTGAACTGTTTCATTATCGTTTCATTAGTATTGTTTCAAATTGTTAGGGTGAATTAGCCTTACTTTGAATTGGTACGCACAAAACTGATTTTTTGCAACCTTGAAACACATCTGATACTGAACTACATTTATAATGCAACATGAGTCCGGCTCGTTTAGTGAGTCTGAAGCTGAATCCATGAGGTTTTCTGTTGTCACTGGTACGAACTTGGGGATTTTTCAAGGATCATATGACTCCAGGTTGAGTTTCGCTTTTAGCTCAAGCTGTAAGCTATCTGACATAACTTCAGATATTACAAAGTCAACTATTCAAGGTTCAATCCTGAATGCTAGAGATATTGAAAACTCAATATCTTTCAATATGGCAAAGCTTACTTTGCTTTTAGACGAATCAAGTACTGACTTATCGGCCTCATTTCCTCTATACTATTTCGAATCTCTACGTAAAGCAAATCAAATTATCACTGAAACACTCTACTTACTTTGCTCTTCACCTCGATCTGAATATCTTGCAAATTTCTATTATCAATTGGTATTTCAAAAAGCTGAAAGCATTATTTGTAATCTCGTACTTCCATCTATGAAGTGCTTGGGAAAGATCAAACTGGGAAATCAGTTAACTAAAGATAAAATAGAGGCCATCTCTGGTCTTGTAACTTTGATCTTTCCATTATTAGCTCCAAATTCTGGAGGGGTTCTGGAAGAATGTGCTGAAATTATTGATAGTATGTTGATGGTTGAACTCTTTGATACTGCAAAAGAGTTGATAGTCATGTTCGAAAAACAAAAGAATAGAATTTCAATATATGACAAGGTCAGTTCCGTATCCAGAACTCTTTTACTTCTTATTGATGAAAGCATTACTCAAATCTGGGATATGGTTGATGTTATATTGAAGAATTGTGCACCGACTACTCTGATATTCTGTTATTTCACAGACAATTTGCTGCAAACGGAGTTGGATTCCAATGATGTCACTTTATTTAATGAATTTTTGGATCATTTTCTTGATCTTGATACATTCTACAAGAACGCACCTTCTTCATCAGGTGCTCCTTTTTACTCTCATCAGAAGATGTTGATTCAAAGATATTTCCAGATTTTCATCAGTGACTATAACAGATCTCATGGGAGCCCCGAACTCTTTGATCCCATGAGTAACATTTTTGCAGCCTATGAAAGTTTATACGGTACCAAACAGCCATCCACGAGTGCTTTTTCTGGAAGTGTTGTCAGACACTCATGGCCTTTTGCTAATCCAACAATCAATAACTATAAATATCATTTGCAAGATTGGCTGGAAGAAAATGCTGAAAGCCATAGTATTGATACAAATATGAATCCATTGAGCGAAGATGATTCGAGACTTACAGAAACTATCCCAGATTATTCTGACCTGGATGTGCCTGTATCTACTCCATTGGCGGAAAGTGGTGTCTACGTGGTCAACAAGCTGGTACATAAATCAGATGTTGAAAGTACTCCTGTGAAAGTTCAAGTTAAGAGATTGATGAAAGCAAGTAAATCTGCTATTACCAGTTTCGGACAACGAATTCACCGAGAACCTCCTGTATACTTCGATAAGAATTGTAAGAGGTGTCGGTACCTTCCTGGGCATCGTCATCCAATTCCACCAGACTACGAGATGTGATTTAATTGTTTATCATTGTGTAATAAATCGATTCGATATTAAATATATACAAGGTTTGATGCTAATTTGATGTAAGTGATTTAGTCTCTGCGTCTGATCAACTCTGTTATTTCTTCTTCCATAGTAGCAGTTGGTTTTACAGTTGGTTTATTAATGTGTTGAGTTAATTTATGTGGTTTTGGCCATTGTTCTGGTAATAATCCTGCTCTCTTGAAAAGAAATGTCACTCTTTCCGAAACATCTGCTCCAACACCCAACCAATACTTAGATCTATCAAAGTCTAACTCTATGTGTTTATATGATTTAATTTTCAAAGCTTTTTCTGCTGGTGATAAAGGAACTGGGTTTGGATTATAAGTTCCCAAAACTTCAATAGGCAAGCTATCTCTAGCAGACCTCTTGTTGGCAACCACGATATTGTAAAGAGGCTGATGCTTTCTTCCAAAACGTGCCAATCTGATCTTAATAGGGCTTTTTAATGACATATTGATATTATATACTTCAAATATAGAGGTGCGATATTGAAAATTTTCATATCATAAAGTTCGGTCGTGTGTATATGGAAATTATTAAAGTATCAAACAGTTATAGACAGTTGATCCGCAAGCATTTTTCGGACATTGGTAGCTAAGTGTAAAAGCATACGGGATTATTGATACGAATCTGGATCCAAAAATGTATGACCTAGCCTCAACAGTAGTATAGACCTGGCTAATAATAATATCATCTTCACGTGGCTAACAACAATGCTTCATAATCTTGAAAATCTCACAGCGGTATTTAGGACTTATAAGGTATAAGCTTAGTTTTGTAAGTGTAGAATACTCCATTATACTAGTTGTCAATTTAAAATGATGGTAAGGTTTACCAAGACCACATAGGGTGTAGGATGCAACAGTGTTAGTGCTGCGCCAGTAGTTGCCATATATGTGATACAAGTATGAATTGTTACATTCGTTTGAGTCTTTCAACTCGGAGAGGTTGTATTTACTACAATATCTAAGAAGATGTTCTCACACTTTAGGTTTCATTGAATGTGAATTAAGGCATGAGCTATTTCGGACGACATGCCTATAATCTCTCGTAAATTTTAATACGTGCTTTATTCTCAGTCTACGACTTCAACTGCTTTTTATTTCAATTCCCAAGACCATCTTCTTTCAAGGTTTAATCAGTATGTAGAAATCCCGGCACTAGTCTTTTAAACCAAGGCTCTTTTAAAAACCTCTCGAATTTTAGCTAGATTCATTTTCATGTTTAAGCTCATTGCATTTCTACCAGCTTTTGCTTCGATGGACCTTCAAAGAATTGTTCAAAACATACTTAACATACCCTTTTCGGTTAAGTATCTAGCAAGCATGCTACTCATACATTTAATCCCCAGTATTGACGGTTTGAAGTCGGTTTTTTCTGGATAGTATAAGGACCATGAGATGCTATCACATAAGACACTCTCTGAAACGATTTTACTCAGACAAACATGCTTTCTAGGAACGTCTTCATTGAGGTTGGGATTTGCATAGCCGTGCTGCATGCACTATGTTAGAAGTTGTATTTGTGTACATGGGTATATAAAGCGATTTTTTTGCAAACTAAAGTATTTAACTTATACCATCTTTTCTTTCTTTGAAATCAACGAAGGACAAGTATTTATTAACTTCAGCCTATTTAGTAAACTAAAAAAGTTCAAGTTATTTCGGTAAACTCAACTAGTGACCCAGCTTCAACTCAATTGGTCTTGATCTATTTATGAAGCACCTCACTAAAATTATCCACCGGAAGCCTCACAAGGCTTCCAAGCGCAGAAAGCGGGATGTTTTCTCTGATGCTTGTCATTCCATCGTCAGAGATACCTTTTCTGCCTGCGATATCAAGCTTACTAGCGACAGGTTCAATTTTGGAACCTTTAGTGCCACCAAAGCTTTGGATTCTGAATCTCAGAAATCAAAACCACCAACCACAAACTCCTCCAACAAAGGAAAACGTACCTTCAAGCCACGCGTCTATTTAGAAGTAGTCCGCCCGTGGAAGGGAACGTGTAAATCAGCAGTTAAAGAACTTTTCCATCACTCTAAAAGAGCTGGAACTTTAGAAAACACTGATTTGGATTTTGCAATTTCCGACAACGATCTTAATGGTCAACTTGTCAAATATTGCCAGTCTCCAGAGACTTTAACTTTGACAACCGATACTTTTTTTGAAGTGGAAGTTGAAGACGTAGAAACTTGTATGGCTTTGGTCCCTTACAAGAAATTTGATGACCCTTTAAAAAAATTGGGCCTTCAATTAATTCAAAACCCTAAATTGGAAGGTCGCAGCATGTCAGATTTGGCTGCAAATGCGGTTTTCCAAAAAATTTACCAAACCTACTTCTCCGCGGTTCTCGCAGAAAAAACAATTTGCTCTAGCAGACAAATTGTTGAAGTTGAAAATCTTTCTGACTTAAACCCAGTCAGCAAAATTCCTCAATTATCAACTTCTAGGGCTTTATGCATTTATAAAAAGCCAATTGAACAACTAAGAAGCAAATCAGGATTGGAAGTTGTTCTTCAAAGACCTTTTTATTCTAAACTTGAAACTTTCGCATTTAACGCCGGTTATGATTCAGCTCCTAATAGCTGGTCTACCAACACCGAAACTGGTTCAGAGATTTTCACAGCTCTGAATATTCACGCTTCTTTTAGAAGAGAAGTTTGCACTGCAACTTACGCTATGGCTGAGACTTATCATGTCACTATTATCTGCTTAAAAAGCGAAAAGCTTCGCACTATGACTGATGTCAGTATTTGGGATTTAACAAAAAACATCATAGTCAAAGGATCTTATAGAAGAGAACTTAGAAATTCTCTTTTTTCTAGCGATAAGACTTGGTATTATTCCAAAGAGTGGTCGACATATGAAGACAACTGGCATTATTTTAATGCAAATTATGGCGATAATTTTGCATGCCCTCAAAATGAGCCTTCTTTTAGAAGAGAAGACTCACCTTTTTCACCTGACTTGTCTCAAAACAGCTTTTTTGACTTTCTTGATGAGCCAGACAAATTTGACCTTGACTCTCAAAGTTCCCAAGAGGAATTCATTCCTCAAACTACCGCCTTCGTAATCAAAGTGATCAACTATCTCAAACCATTTTCTTTCTTCAAGGGAATTGTTGAACATGATTATCAGGCTAAAACAAAGTCATATATTGATTTCGGAATCGAGATCTTTATAGACCATGATCTTCTGGCTGAGTTGCTCTCAGCAAAAGTCCAAACGTGTGCTATTGATTTTTTCATGAATCTAAATGCAGAAATTCACCCTGAAACTGTTACATTCGTTGAAAAGTTAACAAGTTTCTTTCAGGAGATTTGTACTTCTGAGGAACAAACTCATTCTCAGGAGCCTGTGAACCAAGATAAGTTTGATACCTTTGAAACCCGCGAAGAATCAGAACATCTTGACTTTGGTCCAGAGATCAAAGAATATGTAAGTCCTCAAACTCTTTCTTTCATCAAGAAAGTAATCACTGACCTCAAGCCATTTTCTGAAGACTTTGTTGAATTTCAAAATGACGACGTTTTAGCAAAGGATAAATTTGAAATGGCTAAAGACCTTGTTTTTAACCACGACCTTGAAGATGCACCACTTTTCGAAAAAGTTAAAAGTTGTGCAGTAGACTTTTTAAGCAACATCGATGGAAATATCGATCCTGAAACTACTGCATATATCAACGATTTGATAAGTCTTCTTTCCGACATGGCTCAAAAACGCCACGACGACTCAGCTAGCATTATTGACGAGAACATTTGCCCTGATACTACTGATTTTCCTCAAAATTATCCAGATGAAGGTAAATTTGCTGCATTTACTGATTCTGCTGATTTTGGTGTGAGACAATAGTTGACGAGTACCAAATTTCTCGTTCAGTGATATAAAAGTTGATGTTTCTTTGTCAATGGATTAGGTGAGATTGCTGCATCTTCCTTTCCTGTTGATTTTAGATTCATATCAACTTTATGCTACTTGATACTCAATTGATAATTGCAAAACTTCAGTGTTGACGGACAAAGGTGAATTTGCTGCATTCACCTTTTATGTTGATGTTGATGGTTGAACTCTTATTAATTACCCTGCTATCGCTTTCAAACTTAGTCTTGGCTCTCCAAAAGTTCAAATCAATTATACCGACTTCTTTGGAGAATCGAGAGGTCATCACAAGCCTAATTATTTTCTTCTCAATTTTAAGGGTCCTGAATAGTAATCTATTATACATCCGGATGTCTAAAAGATTATAGGCCCCAGAAATGTTTCAGGAAAAACAACTCCCTTGTTACTACTCAACAATGAAGACATAAATTCACTCTTCATCTGCCTATGAAATTCTTTCATCTGTTTCCATATCGGACCTCTACAGCTCTAGAAATAACAAGACGTATAGGTCGCTAATTTACTACCTCAATCGTCAAGAGCGCTTCAGAGGAGACTTGGTCACAAGTCTGACAGAGCTCTTTCGCCATCTATCAATTCCGATTAGCTACCGGTTTTGATACTTTGGAGCTGGGTACCGTCCATTCGAAAATAAATGGGTTTTAACGACGTCTAGCAGAATCGGAACATGTAGAACAAGTATGAATAGAACTAGTTGATTCACTTTTGTCTACACCTTTTCCACAATGGTCAGTCTTCTCGATTCTGACTAGAGCTAGTAGTGATGACACTTTTATATTATAAATTTATAGCTATTTTTAAAGGACTTGTAGAATTTGAATTATGCTATGAGAGGTAGCAGGAGAGTAATCAGATGAAAAGTAATTTACTTTTACGAAGTTTGGTACAAATAAAGTATATTGTGTTATCTAAATATACATACGAACCTAAAGCTTCTTTCTTGCTTTGAACTTAGGTTTACCTGGTTTGGAAACTCTGGATTTGTTAGTTTTACCTTTCAAAGCTTTTCCAGCTGGTGCTGGTTGATCATCTTCAGAATCTGACCAATCATCTTCATTATTCTTGGTTCTCTTATATTTCAATTTGTTTTTAAGAGACCTTTGTGGTGCTTGCTTAACGGCATCCAAATAAGCATCGATACCGGAACCTTTGCCCTCGAATGGATCCTCTTTACCTCCTTCGAAGTCTTTGAATACCAATTTACCGTTCTTAGTACGAACGTTGTCTTTGGCACCTCTCAAGTCATTCTTATTGAATTTCTTTGGTTTGGATGAAGATATACGTGCTAATGTTTGACGATCTAACAAGTTCAATGGTTCGTCACCAGATTCAAGAATGAACTGGTCACCTCCTTTCTTCTTGTTATTCTTTCTATTGGCATTGGATGAAAGTGTATCATCTTCAGAAACATCATCATCGGAAACATCTGAATCATATAAGGCTTCCTCGTAAGCAGACACAAATTTGGCACCAGATGGAGCGGCGGAATCTTTTCCTTCTTCAGTTATTTCTTCTGTTTCTTTTTGTTTCTTGGCTCTATTTCTGGTCTTTTTGATGTTTGCAACCAATTTTCTGTCTTCCTCTGGAATAGCTTGTTCAACTTCTTCAACTCCGAACTTCCTGATTAATCTTTCTACAATATGTTTCACCTTTGACTTGAAATGACCTTTATGTTCATGGGACCATTTCATTAACTTACTTAAAAGCTCGTTGAGATTAGCTCTGATTAATTCTTCTGGTAATGATAAAACTTCGACCTTGACAAACCCAATGGCGGATTTAGCGATCTCACGAGAACCATGAGTTAAGAAAAGTTCTACCGTAGAGGAAATTTCGAGTAATACATCTGTGGGTAAAGTATCTTTGAATTCGAATATCAAACAAGACACCGCGGTAATGGTTGCAGAGATCATGGAAGCCGATTGAGCTGCTAAACCTGCACTGACCATAGTGAAATATTCGGTCAAGGATGCTTGTGAGTCAGGGGTATCATCACCAAAACCAGGCACCTTGGAATTATGTACAACACCACCTTCTGCCATCTTGTAACCCATCTTAATAAGGATCTGATATGATAATTGACGTGTTCTCTCATTAACGTCTTTGGTAGACATAATGATTTCTTGTAAGATAGATGGAATGAAGTATAAGTCACTTGATGGTAAAATATCCAACAAGTAATTTATTGAAGTCATTCTAGAAGCTCTAGCTGAGTTATGAGTAATCTCGAGAGTTTGAATTATAACATTTTCAATTTCACCAATGAAACTGGAAACCGATTCTTTTCCTTTCTCTGATTCAAATAATTTGGCGATGATTCTGTATGATCTTTTTTGTAATAATCCGTCATTTGGAATTGCAATGGTCAAAGAGAAGATAGAGAAAAGTGCATTATATGATGAGTCTGGGACGTATTTGGCCATGGCAACGATAAGATCCATCATAGTAGCACTCAACTTAATATTTTCGTCTTTCTTCTTTCCTTTGGTAGGAGCTGGTTTTGCTGCTTCGGCAGCTTCTTGATCCATTGCATTCTTCAATAAAGCACAAACCTTATTAAATGTATTTTCCAAATCAGCAGGCGAGATAACTTGTAAATATGAGTCGATAGTTTCAAGAACAAACCCTCTGGATTCGGGAACAGTAGAAGAAAACACATTGAATAAAACAGATAACATATTTGAAGCCTTAGAGGATAAATATTCCAAATTTTTCTTAGAATCTGGGATGGAAATTTGTTCTTGTATTAATAAGTCATCAGCAACAGCACCTTCACTGTAAGCTACATTTGATTCAACGAGTAATCTTAAGGCGTGACAAATAGGAACTCTCAACTCAACTTTAGAATATAGCAAATCAGCCAATATTGAAGCGAAATCATCATCGAAACTCAATATGAGATCTTTTGGTAGGTCACAGAATGGTGGTAATAATGACCATACTTGATCGATGATTGTTTGGAAGATTTTGACGTGCATAGACTCTTTGTTAGAAGATTCGTTTATCTTACTCTCGAAGACATCCACAAGAGGAAGAACATTAGACTTGTAAAAGCCTAAATCTGCAACACGAACATTATCTCTCAATAAAGGTAACAACCAAGCTCTTCCTGTTTGATCACCTCCAGTAAGATTTAAAGGTAAAACCCCCAAGACAACGTCTGGACCCATAGTGGAAATTGAGGCAGCGATAACGTCTTCTGCTTCCTTGTTATATGGGAAATTATCAGTTTCCGATGTACGCCATTCACCAACAGTTTCCAAGATTCCCAAGAAATCTGGGTTACATCTAGATCTTAATTTTATAATTGTGGCTGAAATGAAAACTAGAATTTCTTTGGTAGCTTGTTGGTACTTGATGGTGAGTAATTCATTCTCGATATGTTCAGCAATCATTGTAATAATTTCATCGACTGTTTCATAAACTTCTTGAGTGACGGTAGTACCATTAGGTTGAATTAAATATTGATCTGGAATGGTCTGTACAAAAACAGCAATCAAACATTGTGAAGCAGAAGTATAGATGTCACTAGAGTTTGAGGAAAGATATTGAGAAATAATTGGCAAAAACACTGGAAGCTTTGATAAACAGGTGTCTGTTGATAAGTTTGAGAAACATTCTAATGATTTTGCAACAACTGCTAACCAAGATGCTGCTAAATGTGTATCATTGATGGAGGGTTTCAAGTCAAAAATTATATCTAATACTTTGGTAAATTTGTCAATATCAATAGAGTCTGACATAGAAGAGAATAATCCATCGAATGCAGAAAACGTAGCACCAACTACAAATTGATCTGAGTTTTTCGAAATCTCAAGTAAAGCATCACATAATGGCTCAATTTGACTTTGGGGCCAAGAGTTTGCAGAGGTAATTACACTGATAAGTTTCAAACAATGAATTAAGGATGGGTTCAACTCTTTCTTGGCGGACTTTTTATTTCCCTTTTCTTGAAGTAAAGATGACAACTTTTGTAATGCAATTTCTCCACAAATTGGAGAAGCAACATGTGTTGGCGACGGAGACGCAGGAGGATTTTTCAATATATTTGAAATGGCTTCTTGTGCTCTTTTTCTTACTTTAGGTCTTGGATCGAAAGATAATTCTAATAAACCAAGTAATGCTCTTTTAGGTGAAATATTTCCCGACGATGCCCATTGTTGATGATCTTGAGCCAAAAGAAGACTTTCTAATGCACCAATTGTTGATCTAACGAGAGGAGCTTCTGCTTCTGGATGAGTCAATGGAGGAGCTAATTTAGTTAAGATTTCAGAAAATTTACTTTTCAATAAAGGTTTTGGAGTATATGGAAAAATTAAATTAAGGAAATAAGCAGTGGTTGAAGCCAAACTTTTGTCCAATATAACATCATCTTTTATACATTGATCCAATAAGGAAAGAAATGAAACAAAATAAGCAACGGGTGTTTTCTCGTTGTTCTGCTCATCTATATTTTCTTCAACAGCTGATAAAATAATAGCCAAATTCTTCTGAGCGTCTATCTTTGAAGTAATTTGGGTTCTTATCTTGGCCAAACTATCTTCCATAGCGAATTCATCGACCGATAAGCCACCATCTGGGTTGGTGTCAGTCATTTTAGCTATAATAGTTGATTTTGATTTATATCAGCTTGATTTTTTTCAGCTCGATAGTTTTGCGATGAGGTCCAAAAAACATTAGTGTGCAGAAACCATTTGCAACCATTTCAATACAATGCTTCTCTTCTATCTTAAATCCTTATTACCTAACATATAGCTTCTGATATGTTCTCACCTACTTGGTGTAGCTAAGTTGTGTTTCAAGCCGAAGGCACCAAAAGAAAACTAAATATTCTGCGAGAGAATGAGGGAGCTGTATATGGTGAATAAAAGGGGAAAGAGACTATAGTAAAAAGATCAAGATCAATAGCAGCACATCTTTCTGTTCACAAAGCGATTGCAAATTAGTACGTATATGGCAAGTAATCATATCTTTTACACTAAGGTGTAAAAAGATCGAACAAAAAAATAATTCCGATACCGGGAGTCGAACCCGGGTCTGCTCGGTGAAAGCGAACCGTGCTAGCCGTTACACTATATCGGATTACTTGATACGGAATGTTTCCTTGAAAAATTCATATGATTTTCATTTTGCAAAAATACATCAATCTCCTACATGATCTTCATCATCTAAACGTTCCAACATATTTATGCAGTACATGGGCTGGATGATTTTATCAACAAGTTACAAATCTCACTTTTATTTCGATGTCTTTTATGAAAAGGTCATTTTGTCCAAAATTTGAAAAAACTGATCTTTATTGGAAATTGTGACTTAAAATTCGTGAATTTAATTAAAAATCTCTATTGAAAACAAAATTTTGAAATCTCACACTTCCGTGCTTTAGATGGGGAAAGGATGTTTCTTAACATGATTAGTAATACCAAGTTTCAACAGGTCAACGTTGAAATTGTGATCGTATAGTTCCAAATAAATATCAGTATTTGGCTCAAGCTTTAAAATGGTATTGATAATAGCTATTAAATTTTTTTCATCTTCGAGGCATAAAATGACGTAGGTGATGTTGAATTTGCAGCTTTCATTGGTCTCAGATACAAGTTCAGTGACAAGCTCAGTAATATGATTCTCTAACAAATTTGTAGATTCTGTAGTTGTAGGAAAATCTAAAATGACTGTATTATTCGTCGATTGGGTTTGAAAGAAGAACATTTTGTAGACACTTCTACACTTTTTGGAAAACAAGAAAACAGGATTACAATTAGTAACGCATAAAAATGGCTGATTGGATTTGATTTTGTATTTCGAAAGTTTAAGAGAGTCTGTCACGATATCTTCATTGGGGATTACCGAGCAAAATGTTAAGTAGAGCTGAGCAGTCATAATTATTTTTAATCAATGCTAAAGTATTCGAACGCACTGTAAGACTTCCTGAATGTATTCTACAGAATTATCATCCCTTAAAACTTGATTCAAGATCACGCATAGTTGTTTTGGGGAGCTGATACAAAAATCAAAGTAGAATGTAACTTTTTTTTGCAGCCGAAGTAGATCAATTTAAAACGCACAGAATAGTATAATTTGAACTACATGGAGCTAAGTTAAAAACATTATTAAAAAGTATATAAGTTCATATCTCATGCACCGGCGACAAAACGGTAAGCCAAAGTACCAACACCAGCGATTCCATGCCAAACTGACCAGAATGGGTTTGGACCGTTAAGTCTGACATTACCAAATCTTGGGAACCAAACAACATCATTATGCGGGATCATACTAGCAGTAACAATCAGGTCTTTCTTATCACCATATGGTGGATATCTGACTGCCAAAAGCTTTTCGTTCCATAAATCTTGTTCCATTGTAGTTCTTTCATGGGTAAAGTTACGGAACGAGAAAAATCCATGGTAACCACCACCCAAACCGGATTGACCTATACCACCAAATGGAGCATTATTCAAAGCTACATGCATGATAACGTCGTTGATCACAGTACCACCGGATCTAACAGCTTTCAAGATGGTATCAATTTGTGGGTTTTTCTTTCTTGAAGTAGATCCACTAGTGAAAATATATTGAGCTAAAGGAGTATCGTGACGTCTTACGACATTGGTGATGGCATCACCCAAAGAGTCATAAGTTAAGATTGGTAATACAGGACCGAAAAGTTCTTGTTGCATAGTAGAATCATCCCAGTCAACATTGTCCATGACAGTAGGAGCGATGAATCTTGTTCTAGAATCCCTTTGTCCACCAATGACAATCTCACCCTTTGAAGTATCAATAACTTTGATTAAATTATTGAAGGCTCTGTCATGAATAACGTGAGTGAAACCTGGAGTATCTTTTGTTAAAGAAGGGTAGAATTCTTCTTCCACAATCTTTTTAATTGCAGCCAAAAGTTTTGGTTTCAAAGCAGTTGGAACCAAAACATAATCTACAGCAACACAAGTTTGACCTGCATTAGTGAAACGACCCCAAGTAACTCTTCTAGCAATCGTTTCAACATCTTTATCTTTTACATCATTTAATATAAAAGCAGGTGATTTTCCACCAAGTTCTAATAAAGTTGGAGTTAAAGTTTCAGCAGCTTTCTTAGCGATAATCGTACCTACCATATTATTTCCCGTGTACATAATCTTATCGAATTTATTTTCTAAAACGGCAGTAGTTTCCGGAACTCCACCATTGACGACGAAAAAAATGTCAGGATCTAAAGCTTTAGTCAAGACATTAGAGAAAACTTTCGAAAAATGGGGGGTCATTTCTGAAGGCTTAAAAACCACAGAATTACCAGCAGCAAGAGCACCAACAATTGATCCCACAGATAAGAAGAAGGGGTAATTAAAAGGAGTTAAGATAAGTACAACACCCAAAGGAATTCTTTCAATATAGACGGGATTAACAGCGGCAGTTATTGGAAGATCCGTGACTTTTTCAGGTTTAACCCATTTATGTAAACTCTTCATAGTATGTAAAAGTTCACTCATTGCAGGAGAGATTTCAAGATTCTTAGTTTCAGAAGGAGCTCTATGGAAATCTTTTTCTAAAGCATCACAGAATACATCGATATTATCTTTAAGAGCAAAGTAAAGATTTCTCAATTGATTTAAACGATATTGAATTGCATGTGTCTTTTGTGAAGTATGGAAAGCTTTAGTTAATCTTTCAACTCCAATTGGAATTTGATCAATTGGTGTATAGTCTAATACTGAACTTGTAGAAATTGACGATTTTAACAGAACATCAACAACTTGAGATTTTTGAGAAGTACCCTTCTCAGATTGAGAACTAGTCGATGAAGGTGGTGCCATTATATAAGAACTAGTAAAAAAGAATTATTTGTAGATTTAATAGAAATTGCCTTCTTATATATCTAGATACACATGCTAAAATTTATGTCAAATTTTATGCAGGACGTCCCCACTTTACCAATTACATGAGATTTAACACTAGGTTTATGTCGATTATTTAGTGTCATGTGAATAAGAGACGATGGAATCTTGGCGCAAACAAAGTTAATCGTGGTAAACGACCGTTAGAATTTTTTTACTTGTACATGCGCTATAAATGAAATAATCAATTGTAATCACTTTAATGATTTCAATAATCGACGCATTAACGTTGATACCCAATTTGAATGTTTTGTAGTAACAGTTGCCATTTTTTTATCTTTATAAAGAGGGACATTACCCTTTTTACTAAAATTAAGTTTTAAATCAATTGGTACTGGCATTTTTTTAGCAAATGAATTAAAAGTTTGAGAATTATCTTCAGTTAATTCAGGGTATCTTTGAGAGAATGGTTGATCTGCTTCTTCAGTTAATGGCATAACTACACTTGTTCTTTCGTGAGTAAAACTTCTGAAGGAGAATTTACCTCTATAATTACCTGAACCTGAATTTCCAATCCCACCAAATGGACAATTTGGTGCACCAACAAATGTTACAACATCATTTACCATCATTGCCCCTGATCTTACTGATGATAATATTTGATTGATTTTTGGATTATCAGCTCTTGTAATAGGTCCACCTGTAAAAATATATTGTGCTAATGGTGCATCATGATGACTAACTATACCATTAATTGCTTCATCTAATGATTCATACGTAATAATAGGCAATACAGGACCAAAAATCTCATGTTGCATTGTAGAATCTGACCAATTAACATTATCAATTATAGTCGGATAAATGAATTTGGAACTTGGATCTCTTGTACCTCCAAGAACAATATCACCACTTGTAGTATCAATTATATTACATAAATTAGAATATGCAGTGTCATGAATCAAATGTGTAAAGCCTTGATGTTTAGAATCTAATCCAGGGAAAAACCTATCATGAATAATTTCAATTAATGATTTAATAAGTTGTTCTTTATGGTGTTTAGGACATAAAATATAATCTACTCCCATACATGATTGTCCACTATTAACAAATTTTCCAAATGCAATTTTTTTGGCTGCTAATTGAATTTCTGATTGTGAGACATCATCCAATATAATAGCTGGTGCTTTACCACCTAATTCTAAAAGTACTGGTGTTAAAGTTTCAGCAGCTTTAGCAGATATAAGTTTTGCTACTCTAGTACTACCAGTAAATACAATTTTATCAAATTTTTGTTCTAAAGCCACGGTAGTTTCAGTAACTCCACCATTTACTACAAAGAAAATTTCTGGATCTAAAGCTTCAGTTAATACTTTTGTAATTACTTGAGCAAAATGGGGAGTTAATTCAGATGGTTTAAATACCACAACATTCCCACCAGCAATACAACCAGCAATTGGCATAGCCGAAAGTACAAGAGGGTAATTGAAAGGAGAAATTACAAGTACCATACCTAATGGAACTTTTTCAATTGATACACCAGGAGCACATTCATCAGGTTGAACCCATTGAGTAAGGTTTGACATTAAATCATGAATTTCCAGAAGAGAAGCTGCAACATCGATAGCTTTAGTTTCTACAACTGATCTATGAAAATCTCTATATAATGCATCAGCAATTAAATCAGCATTATCACGTATAGCAAAGTATAAATTTCGAAGTTGATTTAGGCGGAATTGAACCGATTGAGTTTTCTGGGTACGATGGTAAGATTGACGAAGATTCTTTATTCCGTCAGTTATTGTTCCAAATGGTGTATACTCTAATTTTTCACTATACAGAAACAGACTAGGTACTGATTCATTAGTTGAGTATACTGAATAACGTTTAAGTGAAGCTAAAGACATGAGTTAATAAAGTATTACAGATCAATCAATAATAATTTTTTTGAAAGGAACTGGATATTCAATTTTAGATATGTTTCACAAAATTGATTTTTACGGAGGCCTTTTTAATCAATTGATTCGTCTATCATTCTCGGCTGAATCAGTCCGGTAGAAAAAACTATGGCTGGGAAAAGTACGGCTACAATTTAGTCCATGCCACGAAACCCTGAGATAAGCTTAATTTTGTAACACAATTAATTATAACACTAAATTAAAACTTTACTGTAATAATTTATTAACAAGACTGAACTTATTGACGTACATTTAGTTGAAATAGTTGGTTGTTTCAAATTAATCTCTCACAAGTCCAAATTGGGTTTCATCTTTTTATTTGAAACAATAGATTATTGCTATATGTGACAATGAATGAGTCTAGTAATCCTAATATCGCCACTCCAATTCCAAGAAAGCCAGCAATCATATCGGCAAAGCATATCTCATTCCAAGAAGTATCACATACACCTAAACCATCTTTGAATGAGAAGAAACAAATGCTAAAAAACGAAGAATCTCCTGCAAAGCAAAATCGTGATAAATTACATTCTCCGATAACTGATTTAGATAAGGATTCTCCATCACTTTCAATAAAGCCGGACCCTAGTCTCCGATCATGTTTATCTCCTCAAAGTGACGAATCACATCATGGTAATGAATCATCTATTCATCCTTCATTCATAATTCAACAAGATGCTATTAGCCCTAATAAACATGGCTTATTATCTGTAAATAAGGCAGATACTGTCACTGGAGTTTTAGATGAAGAATACGCTCATTCTCATATAACTTACACTCCTATTGTTGACAGTGAAACTCCTCGGAGTAAACCTCTCGAGTCCGTAACTAGTCTGCTTCGAGAACAAACCTATAGTCCTCCAGCATCGTCTACAGCTACTTCAATGCTAAGAAGCCCGATTGTTTCACCCCAATTGAGCGAAGCTGAATCATTACAAAATGATAAACTTCATTTATTGATTGGTATTACCGGGTGTATATCTATCAACAGTAATATTTTTCTTATCATTGATAAATTGTTTGAACTATACTCACGAGAGAAATTAGAAATTCAAGTGATTCTTTCTAAATCTGCTGAACTTATACTACTGGAAAAGCTTCCAAAGTTTGAATCCTTAGGTGTTAAAGTATGGTTTCATGATGATGGTACTAAGCATTATATGATGCGTAAGTTAAATGCTAATCCAAAAATGACAGTACTTTCACCAAGTATTATTTCCAAATATATGCTATCATATGATTTACAAAGATGGACAGATGTACTATTATTAGCACCACTTTCTGCAAATACCATGGCTAAATTAATAAATGGTCTTGCTGATAATCTTATAACTGACTTATTACATATTTGGCCACCACCTCTGGTTCCCACAGGAAGAATTCAAAATGATCCTTCTGTTTTAAATAATTTGAGAGCTTCTTCAAAACCTATAATCTCGGTTTTAGCATTAACTAGCTCTATGTACTCTCACCCAATTACAAAGAAGCAGTTGGTGTTACTACAAGAGACCTACCCAAATATGAGTATTCTTAAACCGGTTGAAAAATATGTTGGAGTTGATGGAAAGATTACAATGGGTGGTATGAGGTCATGGAGAGAAGTGGTTGAATTTGTGATGAAGAAATTGGGTCCACCAAATGATGGAAGTGATACCGATGATGAATATGAAGAAAGTGATGAAAATGATGAAGAATCAGAGGAAAGTGATGAACAAAATGATACAGTTGACGATACTGAAACTGACAACGATTCAAAAAATTTTTCAATTCTCTCACAAGTTCTAGATGAAAATGATCAAATTGCAAGTCATAATGCAATTTTAAATGTAAAACCGGCTGCCAAACACTGATTAAATTGATTATAATTGATAGTACGCCGGTCGTGTATCAGACCATAATCTTTTGTTCGATATACCTTTAATTATTTATTCTAATTATTTGATTCAATTCTTAATTAATATATGAAATGAAATTATACACCTGTGACCCTAGCCTCTACTCTAATAGAGTGATTGTAATTGGTGGTATAAAAACGTACATTTATAATGATTCTGCACTCACAAATTACATGGAAAAAGTTAATGAAAATTTAATCCTGTCAAATGTGGAGAAAGGAGGTGTCAGAGAGATTCCAGTTAATGTAGTTTATTTGATCCATGGCCGTGAAGATTCTTATAAATTCACAGAATCAGTAGCTTACAAGACATTGGAATTATATGATAAGAAAAAAAATACTGAAGTTCCATTAATTTGTATTACTTTTGATATTAGAAATCATGGAACAAGAGTTGAAGATCAACTGGCAAATAGTTCATGGAATCAAGGTAATACTACTCATGGGATGGATATGCTTAGTTCTATTCACGGAACAGTAGAAGATATCAAGTTGATACAAGATTACCTCTCTTCATACCTTGATTTAGAGGCGAAATTGAATCCAAAAATCAATGATAACGCAAAAATAGTGTACAATAATTTGATTAGTGGGTATTCTTTTGGTGGTCATACTGCGATAAGATTTGCACAGAAATATCCCAAGCAAACCAATTTAATTCATACGGTGGTCGGGTGTAGTTCACTTACTACATTACTTGTTAATAGACTATTACGTGGAGAAAAGCAAGATAAAAATTGGTTCTACTTTGACTATGCGGAATTACCATTGCTGGAAGATCAAAGGAAGTTATATCCTAAACTGTTTCATGAATTATTAAGTAAAGAAGATACTTCTATTTTTGAAAATTTCCCATTCAAAACAGTGAATTGTCTTGCCAGTTTTGGTGCTGAAGATCGTCTTGTTCCTCCTGCAATTTCCAGATCTTGGATACAAATGTACGAGAATTCCAACACCGAAACAAAACTGATTATCCACGAAGGTGTTGGTCACGAAGCTACTGAAGACATGATTGAAGAGTTTACTCTGTGGTTAGCTCGCCAATGGTAATGTGCATTATTGTGAATAAGACAATCATCTCTAGGTCAGTCTCAGCAGGTCAGTCTTAGTACCAGGATTACACAATTGTAGTCCAATTAGTTACTCAATTGCAATAAAAATTGGCCCACAAAGCCAAAATCACTTAACTGTAGACACACCGGAGCAACTCCACACCAACCCCAGCCATCTCCCCTTTCCCTACTGCCATAATTCAGGGTCTCTACACTTAGTTATATACTTTTATATCTTTGCGCGCACACGACCCTTACCATGTGCTACTCGTTACTCGTTCATAGATAATATAGATAGTGTACCTAACTATGCTTAAATCACAAGTAGGAGCAGCATCGCTTCAATCGGGAGTTGCATTTCAAATGAATGAAGGTAGAAAAAATAGTATTTCTAGTGGATCATCATCTCATCAACTTCGTCGTCTTAATAATAGTGATAATGTTAATTATGTTACATTTAATCAAGATGCTTCATGTGTTGCTGTTGGATTAAATAGTGGATATAAAATATTTAATTGCAAATCATCTTTCAAAAAATGTTTTCTGATTAAGAAAAGTGAAGCCATTGGTATAATTGAAATGTTATATTGTACATCACTTATAGCAGTAGTAGGATTAGGAGAAGAACCTGGTTCATCACCCCGTAAATTAAAAATTATTAATACAAAAAGACAAGCAACAATTTGTGATTTAATATTCCCATCTTCAATTCTTCAAATTAAACTTACAAGATCAAGAATGATTGTTTTATTAGAAGAACAAATTTATATTTATGATATAACAAATATGAGCCTTCTTCATACAATTGAAACAAGTCCAAATAATTATGGTTTAGGTGCAATTTCAAATGATGATTGTGATGATATTCATCAAAGTTATTTAGCTTATCCTTCACCTCCTAAAACAATTACTCACGATTCATTACTTGTATCAGGAATCAATACAAATGGTGGTTCAAATTCGGCTCAAAATAATATTCAGTCTGTAAGTAATAGTCCAAATAGAGTTGGTGATGTTATTATTTTTGATTTAGAGACTTTACAACCAATTTCTGTTATTGAAGCTCATAAATCAACTTTAGCAGCTTTAACTTTAAGTAAAGATGGTACTCTTCTTGCAACTGCTTCTGATAAAGGAACAATTGTTCGTATATTTTCAGTAGAATCAGGTGTAAAATTATATCAATTCAGAAGAGGTACATATCCAACTAAAATTTATTCCTTAAGTTTTAGTTCTGATAATCAATATGTTGTTGCTACAAGTTCAAGTGAAACAGTTCATATTTTCAGATTAGGAGAAGAAGAATCACTAGAGAATAAACATAAAAAGAAAAGAACTATGGGGAAGAAGAAACGGAAAAATCATAAAAAAGATCCTGAATATGAAACAATTACAGAAGAAACTGAAGAAGAAGTACCGTCAATCACTAGTAAACCTATTTCCAAAATGGAAGAAGATGAAAATGATGACGATGATAATGATAATGAAGACGATGAAGATGAAGAGGAAGATGAAGAAGATGAAGAGGAAGTTATTCGAGACGATGGTGACGACAGTGATGTTGACGATAGTGATGTTGGCGTAGAAGAAGGAGAAGATGACGATGACGACGATGATGAATCACTTGAAATAATTCCTAATAAAGTTCGCAAACGGTCTCGTGAATCATTTACTAGCATCAACTCGGAAGATCAAGAGCAAGCCAAAGATATTCGAACCGAACCAATGATAGATCATACCAGGCTTTCAGTAGCCAGATTAATTAGAAGATCATCACAAACCCTTGGAAGGAAAGCAGCACAAAAAATGGGAGATTTTCTTCCTTCAAGATTTTCATCTATTTTAGAACCTACCCGACATTTTGCATCTCTTAAAATTAACACTATCGGTAAAGATGTCAAGTCGATTGCAGTAATGAATAATGTAATTCAACACGATATGGTTCCTAGATCATATGTTAATAAAGATCCAGGTTCTTCTATAATGTCTAGTCCAAGTGCCAGTAAAGATTTATTATCTTTAAATTTGATACACATCAACGTTGTAACCTCTGAAGGACTCTTCTATACCTACGGATTAGACCCAGAAAGAGGTGGTGACTGTATTTTACTTCATCAATATTCATTGCTTGATGAGGCCGATTAATGTATAGTTTATAAATATTAGCATTCATATTCGTCTAAATTCAAACCATATACCGTAGTCACCGTAGTCCACAGCAACTCACCATAACTCACCATAACTCACAAATAGTCAGACTACACATTTCCAGAGGATTACCAAATTCAGTAGCTGTGAAATATCAATAGTTTAGTTGAGTTCTCAGATCGCTGCTTTTAGCGCAGAAAAAATCCGATGAGATAAAAACCCATCTTTTCTGTACTTCCAAATGCTTACCCAAAGGAAACGACTCTCTAGTGGACTCACTGCCACTTCCAAGGTATTTGTGAGATCCAGAAACGGAGGAGCTACCAAGATTGTTAGAGAACATTATTTGAGAACTGATATTCCTTGTTACTCTAAAGCATGTAATAAATGTCATGAAGTTTTAAAGCCTGATGTTCACGGAGACCTCCCACCATTTATTCTTTCTGAAACTCCATTGAAACTCGAGGGGAAACCACACTATCTTGTTATCGACACCAATATCATTCTTCATGCTATTGATTTACTTGAAAATAATGACTGTTTTTACGATGTAATTATTCCTCAAACCGTATTAGAAGAAGTGAAAAATAGATCTTATCCTATTTATCAAAGGATTAGATCACTTGTCAAAGCAGAGGAGAAGAGATTTGTCGTGTTCCATAATGAGTTTAGTGAATATACTTATGTTGCAAGAAATAAAGATGAAACTATAAATGATAGAAATGATAGAGCTATAAGAAAATGTGCTTCCTGGTATGACAGTCATATAAAAGATATTAAGGTTATATTTGTTTGTAATGATAAAGATAATAGACAGAACGCTATTAAGGAAGGATTAGAATCGAAATCTTTATATGAATACATTGATTTATTACCTAATGGTGAAGACCTAAGAGATTTAATACCTTCAGAAGGAGAATCATTTGGTAAATCATCAAGAATCGCTGAAACTTCATTTTCAGAATACTATTCCAATTCAAGAATTATGGCTGGTATCAAAAATGGTACCTTGTATCAAGGTGTGTTAAATATTTCATCATATAATTATTTGGAAGGTTCAGTACAAGTAGCTGCTTTTAAAAAACCATTACTTGTTATTGGTACAAAAAATTTAAATAGAGCTTTCAATAGCGATTCAGTTATTGTGGAATTGTTACCAAAAGATAAATGGAGAGAACCTTCTTCAACTATTATTGAAGAAAATAATGTTGATGGTGATAGTAATGCCGAAGATGACGAAGATGGTGAAACTAGTATAATTCCTGATAAAGAAAGAAGACTTCTTGCCCAAGGTGCAATGCGTATGATGTCTTCATCAGAAGAAGAAATCCAAAAAAGATTACAACCAACTGCAAAAGTTGTTGGAATTGTTAGAAGATCATGGAGATATTACGTGGGTCAAATTGCTCCATCTTCTGTATCGTTACAACACGATACCGGGAATTCTTCAAGTACTTGTTTCGTGATTTTAATGGATAAATTATTACCTAAAATTAGAATAAGAACTAGAAAGGCTAGATCTTTATTGGGACAAAGAATAGTGGTGGCTGTAGACTCTTGGAATTCTACATCTAAATACCCAGATGGGCATTTTGTTAGATGTTTAGGAGAAATTGAAAGTTCAGAAGCAGAAACCGAAGCCTTACTTTTGGAACACGATGTCGAATATAGACCTTTTGCTAAGAATGTATTGGATTGTTTACCGAAAGAAGGTGCCGACTGGAAAGTTCCTGAAAATTTGGATAATGGTGATCCTCAACTTGCTAAAAGGAAAGATTTAAGAGATAAACTCGTATGTTCTATTGATCCACCAGGATGTGTAGATATCGATGACGCATTACATGCTAAGCAATTACCGAATGGTAACTATGAAGTTGGTGTTCATATTGCTGATGTGACACATTTTGTTCAAGCTAATACTGCTTTAGATAATGAAGGTGCTTCAAGAGGAACATCGGTATATTTAGTGGATAAAAGAATCGATATGCTTCCAATGTTATTGGGAACTAATCTTTGTTCATTAAAGCCATACGTAGAAAGATTTGCATTTTCTGTCATATGGGAACTAGATGAAGACGCCAACATTGTTAATGTTGATTACATGAAATCTATCATCAAATCTAGAGAGGCATTTTCTTATGAACAAGCTCAAATGAGAATTGATGATACTACACAGAATGACGAATTAACTCAATCCATGAGAATCTTGCTAGCTTTATCTAAAAAATTAAAGCAAAAAAGACTTGATGCTGGTGCTCTTAATTTAGCATCTCCAGAAGTCAAAGTTCATATGGATAGTGAGACTTCTGATCCAGGTGAAGTTGAAATCAAGAAACTTTTGGAAACAAATTCTTTGGTTGAAGAATTCATGTTGTTTGCCAATATCTCTGTTGCTAGAAAAATTTATGATGCATATCCCCAAACTGCTATGTTAAGAAGACATGGAGCACCACCAGCTACAAATTTTGAAACTTTGAATGAAATGTTAAGAGTAAGAAAACCAGGAATGTCCATCTCTATTGAATCATCAAAAGCTTTAGCTGATTCTTTAGATAGGTGTATTGATTCTAAAGATGAATATTTTAATACCTTAATCCGTATTATGTCAACTAGATGTATGATGGCTGCTCAATATTTCCCTTCAGGCTCATATGGATATTCTGAATTCAGACATTATGGATTAGCTGTTGATATTTATACCCATTTCACATCACCAATCAGAAGATATTGTGATGTTGTTGCCCATAGACAGTTAGCAGGTGCTATTGGATATGAAATGTTGGATTTAAGTCATAGAGACAAGAGTAAGATGGAAATCATTGTCAAAAATATCAATAAGAAGCATAGAAATGCCCAATTTGCAGGAAGAGCAAGTATTGAATATTATGTGGGTCAAGTTATGAGAAATAGTGAATCAGAACAAGAAGGTTATATTATCAAATGTTTTAATAATGGTATTGTTGTATTAGTACCAAAATTTGGAGTTGAAGGACTCATTAAATTAGAAATGTTAGGAGATGTCAACTCAGCTAACTATGATGAAGATAGATTTGAATTAACATTCACTGATTTAAAAGGAAAGCAAAGAAAGGTAGGAGTTTTCGATAAAGTCAAGGTTGATGTTAAATCAATCAAAGATGAAGTTACGGGAAAGAGAAAAGCACAATTAATACTTAAGTAGATCTTAGAACAACTAGCAGATACTTTAAATGATGTAGAAGCGAGAGAGTATTTAACTTTCAAATATAATTATGAACCATTTTAACTCAGTACGGGTATACAAATAGTAAAATACTATTCATTCACAAAGTCTAATATTAAAAACATATAAATTCGTACGTAATCAAACTATTTACAAACTTAGTTAGAGATGTGATCAACTAATTGTTTGATATTAATAATTTTGATGCCATGAGTTTCAGAAAATCTGATACAGTCATCAAGTCTCATCATGAGTCCATCGTCATCTTTGACCAATTCACAGATAACAGCAGCAGGTTCTAAACCAGCCAACTCAGCTAATTGAACACCAGCTTCAGTGTGACCTCTTCTCTTTTTCAATAATCCAGGAACTGCTCTTAAGGGGAGCACGTGACCTGGTTTTATAAAATCAACTGATTTTGATTTGGAAGAAGCTAATTTATTAGCAGTTAAAGCTCGATCATGAGCAGAAATACCAGTAGTAGTACCATGAGCGTAATCACAAGTAATAGTGTAAGCAGTACCATGTCTATCAGTTTGATTTGCTAACATTGGTTTTAAATCTAATGAATCAGCTTTTTCAGTTGATAATGGAACACATACATAACCAGAAGAATAACGAACAAGGAAAGCCATTTGTTGTTGAGTAATTAATTCAGCAGAAATAATTAAATCACCTTCATTTTCACGATCTTCATCGTCCATAACTACAAGAAATTCACCATTCTTGAAAGCTTCAATAGCTTCTGGTATTGGGGTAAAAACTGAGGAAGGCATGATAAGGAATTTTAGCTAAGTTTTATTTTATGTTAACTTTGATAACAAAATAAGCGGGAGTTGTTATTGATAATAAAACAATAAAAAACTTTCAATAATTGATATCAAGGTGTATTTATAGTCAAAATGATCTTATTAACCTTAGTAATGTAAGTGCATCTGATGAGAATTTTTACCAACGCTTTTGTAAGCGAGCCCGCATTCGGATTTTGTTAATTACTACGAAGTTAAACTAATATTGTAAATAATTTATTCGGATACCGGAATCAGGACTCAAAACTATGCAACAGGGATTTATCAGAATCAAATCAATTAATTAAACTTTTAAAAAAAAAAGTCACAAAATCGATTATTTGACGTCCTTCTTAGAGAATGACGTGAAATTGACGTGGTGCATTTTGAAAAATAACCATTATGCAAGAAAAGTTCCTTAAATTTCTTTGTTAGTGCATAAGTTATTAGATTTTTTTGATTCCCGATTGGCAGTTGGGTTAGGTACACTTTATTGAATACGACATGGATAAGATAAACTTGCAGATAGGTGATTTAAATTAATCAAGATTGTAGAAATATATTAACATATTTATTGTAATTGTTCAGCGATAAACGACATGGCTCATAGTTTGAATGAATTTTTCAATTGATTAGCTTTATTTTCGTAAACCAAATCAATTGAACTATTCATTTAGCTTTTCTTTTGGTGGATTAACCATGTGGCACATTATTTGATTATATTGCCGAATTTTTAATAGTATGCTCTTGTGCGCTAGAAATATTCACTAACGTTATCGATTATTCTTTTCTTTTTATACACATTTTCATTATACTAAAACCTCTAATCAATAATGGTTGATTCTTCCTTTTCAACTCATGTAACCAAGAAGTACCAACAATCCGAAATCGTTCTTCAAAAAATCGATTTTCCTGATAAAGTTATATTAAATGTATTTACCAATGATGTTATAGATACTACATTTGATATTCCAGTTGGGGCAAAATCTTCTATTAATTTAGCTACGGGATCTGAATTAGACCTTGGAATTGAACCCGTGCTTCTTGTGGGCGATGCAGCCAATGTGAAATTACTGGTTGTTGCAAGTCAAATCGCCAAACTCGTATTTCTGAAAATTCAGAAAAATATCATTCTTTCCGTAGGTCTGAAATGGTTTGGTCGCCTGATGGAATCTGATGATTTCGGTAAATTAATGGTGGTATTAGAGGGTGTCAAAGAACTTTTTCCATGAATCTATCATCAATTCCCTTGAATTCCAAACCCTTCACCGTGTCTAATTGAAGCAAACTATATTAAAGCATACAGGTTCGAAGCACTCTACAGCCTATTAATTTATACACCTGCATTTCCATTGTATTATCACATCTTTAAGCATAGATCTAGAGAAAAACCTTGGCATTCACTAATCGCTAGGGCTATATGGATCCAACTACAACATACAAATGGATTACAAAAAATTCTATGTATTATATACGTTTAAAATCATAAACATTAATCACTATTACTTCTTCTTAGGTCTTTCCTTGGCTGGTACCAATCTCTCTTTAGTACCATATACAAGTTTGTGAGGTTTCATAAACTTATCGAGAGTGTCCTTATCTACTTTACTTCTTCTCTCTTGATATGCAGTAACGAATTCTTGAATTACACTGATACATTCTTTTTTCATTTCGCTTGATAAAAGTTCACCTTTCTTATAAGAGTCTGATAATTTTTTTAATTTTTCATCATCATAACTGAAAAATGATAAATATTGATAAGCAACGTCAACTTCAGGATTTCCTCCAAGTTCACGATGTTCTTCTAAAGTAGCTCTACCACCTGAAAAAGCATATTTATTAATCTTTTTCTGAATTTGTTTTGGAGTATCACCCATGAAAATTGAAGTAGTTGTATCAGAAGCAGACATTTTCGTAGATGCACCTTGTAAAGCAGGAAAAAATTTAGCATGAATTAATGAAGGTTTTGAATACTTTAATTTATCAGCAACATCTCTACAAACTCTGAAATAAGGATCTTGATCAATTGCACAAGGAATCAAACAAGGAGTCTTTGGAGGTAATCCTAAAACATCAGGAAATGAAGATGGGAATGCAGTTGCGATTTGAACACTAGCAAAATGAACTTTACCAATACAATCAGAATCTTGAAATCCAAAAACAGCTTTAGCAGTAGAGGTGGTAATTTGTCTGGAAGTTCTAACAACATTTTCGTAGAAAGGACCATTCATATACTCTAAATCAGAGAAAATGAAAGTATTTTCTGGATTAAATCCAACGGCGATTATATCAGCAGCATTAGTTTTAGCAAAACCTTTTACATCATCAATAGTTAATTTTGGCTTAAATAAAAACTTTTCATCATCAGTTAATTCAACCACTAATGGAACATCAAATACATCTTGTAACCATTTAGTGAAAATGAAAGGAACCATATGTCCCAAATGCATAGAATCAGATGATGGACCTCTTCCAGTATATAAAAAGAATGGTTCACCATGTTCATATAAATCAAGGATTTTACCAAGATCTCTTTCAGAGAAGAAAACTCCTCTTTTCAAAAATGGGTGAGGTTCATGACCAGTTACTTGAGTAAATCTATCTAAAGTTTCAGCGGTAATGGATTTAGTACCAAATTGAGCAGTTAATTTATTGTAATCAATTCCTTGAGCTTGTCCATCAACAACAGCTCCTTCAACTTCCCAAGGAGTAATCTTTTGTTCTGTTCCAGAAGTTTCCTTGACAGAAATATTAGCTACACCTTCTTGTACTTGTTCAGTCATTATTAATTAAATAAAGTATATATAGTGAGCGATAAAAAATTACTACAATTTTTTTTGGAAATACTATATCAAGATCTAGATATTGAAAGAGCACGTATTTACGATAATTTATTTCACTAGTCGTATATTAATACACTTTGCTGTATGACTACTACATGAATTTAGTTAATTATTTAATAAATCGTATTATTGTTTATTTAAACCCATGCAAGAAGAAAAAAGACTAATATAAACAAATTTGGACCCATTTTTGAACTTTTATACATCTTGTTTTCAACATACAATATGTTTAAAAATTTAATTTGGTGAAGAACCATTTGTTTTTACCAGATTTATGTTTTTCTTCTAAAGCTTGTTTAATAGCTTTCTTAGCTTCAGCTTTTTGAGATGGTTCTTCTAAAGCACCAGAAGTGACAGAAGCTTTGAAAGATTCAACATCTAAGGAGTATCTAGTTGGCATTAAATGGTTGTAGTTAACTAATTTAACAAATGGTTTGACAGCGGTCTTTCTGGCAATTTTCTTTTCGCTCATCTTAGCGTTAACTTTCAATGGGGCGGTTTCAACACCAACTACAAGAGCGTGAGCGAATGGGTGTTCTTTAGTACCTTCATCGAATGGAGTGACAATGACAACCTTTTTACCGGCGAAACGTCCACGGACGACAATAGCTATAAATGTTAGTGATTGAAATTTTTCGATATAAAAGTAAATGTCAAATTTGCTTCAATTAATTAATGATTTATTAGGATTGAATGAATCGAGTTTCTTATATGATTATCAAAATAATGAATTATGTGGTTATTAACATCTTTTTTATAAGTAGGTGATATATAATTGGTGAATTTTCAAATTTATCCTTTCATCTTGTGAGTTTTATAAATGATTTAATTCTTGGGAGTTTTAATGTAACTGATTAACCCACTTGACTTTACTTGATTCTAATGTGTTATAATACATACCAACTTTACCTTGTTTAATGAATTTAGCCATTTTTAACTGTGATGGATCTGCTATATTTCAAACGAAAAAAAAGACTTCTGAAAATTTTTACTAGTCGATACAGTAGGAGGAGTAACTGCAGGCAATCCGCACTATGAAAAATTTGATGGCTTTTCCTGCACATACTCAGGTTATGGTGCGGGTAATCGCATAATACGGTTGCTCCTGCATATACCGCCACGGTTGCATGTCGCACATATCACGTGCGCGTGTGACTGGCTTCTTCTTATCATTAGGTTATAGCATATATTACACTGTTAATATACTGATGTTATATACTTTTACATAATGTCATTTTACTTTTTGCGATGGCTTCGTGCTAAAAATTTTGAATTTAATGATGTAATTTTAGCAGTTCCTCCAGTGTTTGTAGGTCTTTTGTATGTTATACGAGGAGTTTCACTATTAGTTTCTTTACTGAAACTTGATCGTCTGTTATCAGTAGATGGTTGATGTGAACTATTTAAAACTGCTAATTGTGCAGCATGTAAAGTTCCATTACCATTACTGCTCTTTGAACCTCCTAATCCTGTAGACATATTTAATCCATTAGAACTTTTAATTGGTGGTGGTGGTTTGCGTTTCACAGATCCTCTAGATTTAAGTTTATCTGCTAAAAGATGATGGGCATTATTAGACTCAGAATTAGATTTTGAGCCTGAAGTCGAAGTTGAAATCTGTTCTTTAGGTGTGGTTGGCGTTTTGGGGGTTTGTGTTTTAGATGGAGCGGGGGTAGATGATGATTGTGTCTTTCGTTTTGGTGGAACCGATGGTGATTTACTAAAATATGGGGCATCAAGTAATTTTGGTGATGAAGACTTTTGATCATGATTTGATTTAGTATTTGGTGGGTTTGTAATCTCTCTTTCTCGTTCAAATTCATTAATTTTAGATTTGGCTAACGCTTCAGTCCATTGATTTATTTCGTAACTTTCAACTTCGAAAACATGAGTTGTTACAGATGATTCAATTGCAAATAAACCTGTTGTAGGTACTTGTTGTTTAGCACTCTTGACATTTGCTGTAGAAACTACTTCTTTTAACTCAATGAATGGGTAGTTCAAAAGTATTTCTGTAACCAACTTATATGAACCAGAAGAATCATCTCGGAAAAATATAAGTACTCTTCCATGTGTTGTCACAATTACCGTACATGAACGTGTTTTATCCAAAGGATTTTGACGAACAGGTTCAGCAGAGGGAGCAGACTGTTCTTTCTTGTCACTTGAATGAAGAAACTTTTTAAATAATGATTTCCCAAGTTTACTAGTATTTGAAGATGTATCTTCGTGAGATTCACTTGAATCTATTGATAAATTTTCTGGTACTTCTTCAATTGCAAGATAGTTTATCACGGCTGGTGATTCATCTTCTACTGTTGTCACAGATGACTTTCTTGTATCTGAAGGGTTTCTCAACCCTGATTTTGAACCGTTGACAACTTGAGTTAGCAAGCTAGTTCCTGAAACTTTAGAGCCATTGGCTTCCTGTAGTTTATTTATATAATTCAAAGGAGCATTGTGAATCAAACCACGATACTTTCTTTCGAAAAGTTCCGTAGGTTGTCTAAAAGCGAAAACAGGACCAATTTTCAATATTCTTTCGTCAGGATGCTGTAAGAAATCTTGCCAAGCTTGTTCTATTGCAGATAATGGAGTTATATCCAAAATTCTTGATTTCTGTTTAGTCAAGCTATTCTTAATAGAATGGTGCAGCAGAGAATTTTTTCGTGGGAATGCTTGTCTTGCAATAGTTGGTCGTAAAATATTAGTACCAGGAATATATTCAACATTTCTAGAACTCGATCCATTACCATTAGATCTTGAACTAGGTTGTGATACTTCGTTTGGCTCCGGGTCATCAGATTCTTCTTGTTTGTCTTCTTTTTTAAGTACGAAAGCAGCCACTGATGCAGGATTAACTAATTTACCATTTCCTTCACTAACTGTACGTTTAATATCGGTCTTTTTCGGTTTACGAACTTGAATTTGTGACGATGACGAAGATTTCGATAATTCTGGAATTTTCATCATTGATTTAGCACTCATTTTATAAGGACCTAATTCAGGAACATCAACTGCCCAAATTTGATCAGGATCTGTAAAGTCAATAGATTGAAAGAAATAATGAGATTGGATTTCAGGTATTGTAGCTCTTCTTGAAGGTTGTAAAACAAATAGCTGTTTGATTAAATCCCTAATAACAGTAGGAAATCCTGCACTGAATGCATACTGAAGTTTTGTAATTTTTTGAAATGTAAGATATTCATTTGGTGCTCTAAATGGAGGTTTCCCAGCAATCATTTGATAAATAATACAACCGAAAGCCCATACATCACCAGGCTTACCACAGTATTTATTTTCTAATAATTCTGGAGAAACATATTCAGCAGTCCCCACAAAGGATTTTGCACGAACATCAACGGGATATTCTTCACTAGTATTATTTTTTTCAAGAAGTTTTGCTGTACCAAAATCAGTTATTTGAATTCTTAATTTATCATCAAGTAAAATATTTTCAGGTTTAATATCTCTATGTATAACACCATTATCATGCATATATTTGATTGCGTCAAGAATTTGAGCACCGAAATGACGAGTACATTCTTCATTTAAAGTACCATACTTTTTAATCAAAGAGAGTAATTCACCATTTGAAGCATAATCAAGAACAAAATATAATGAAGCTTTATCTTGGAAAGTAAAATATAAAGAAATAATACCAACTCTATTACTTAATCTATTAAGAGCATGTTTTTCAATATTAACATACTTTACTTTTTTCTCTTTGATTATATGTCTTTTATCTAAAATTTTAACAGCATATTGTTGAGAAGTAACATTATCAGTAGCAAGAACAACCGTAGAATAAGAACCTTCACCTAAAGATTTACCAAATTTAAAATCTTTTACAGTTCTTTTAATAATTTTATAAGATTCTCCTGATTTAACTTCACGAATTGCAGCCCCTTTTTCTGACCAATCTTCATCTTTTGAATTTTTTATATTTTGATTCATTGGAGAATCAAGCATTGGAGGAGAAGAAATCAAATCTTTAAATTCAGATTCTGTTGTTGAAGTATCTAAAAGTACATTTAATGATGATAATGTTAAAGCATGCTGAGGATTTGGATTAAAATCAAATGATGATGAAGAAGTTGGAGTTTGTGGAGCACTATGTAGACCTTCATCTTCAATTGGAATTGAAGCTAATCTTGAAGAAATATGAGTTGGAGGGAATTTTTGAACATTATATATAATTTCAGGTTCATCAGGAGAATTATTCACTTCTATAGGCAGTTTATGATTATTATAATGATTTGAAGGATTAACTTGATTTTCAGCAGAATCAAGTGAGTCAACACTACTTTGTATAGTATACTGTTGATAAATAGAGTCTAAACTAGAAGTTAACCCTTCTAAACCCGAAGTATCTTGCGGGCTTGTCATGGTAATCTAAAAACTCAAATAATTAAACTTAATTTAAGTTTAAATTTAAATTTAAAAAAACTTCAAATTTCTTATATTACTACCTTTGTAATTACCAATAATTGGGGTTATTATAAATAATTATGTAAAGTTACAGCAATATAGTGATAAAGAAGTATTAACCAACTGAAATTCATTGGCAGAAAATGCGCCGCGATAGTGATACCAATCCACAAACTGACGGAGCATGGAACAGCGTTAGTGTTATGGGCAATTATATACTTAAAACACAGTGTTAATACCGAAAATATATTCCACATTCATATAAATTACTATCTATTCATAACAAACATATAAATTTTATCTATAGCAACTTGCATCTATACTACTAACCATCGTATCTTATACCTTAAATTTCACTATTGATTCATGGCGTTCCCGTTCGAGAAACCCCATCTCATCTCCCATCTCCGGGCATCATACCTTGCACTCACCGACGATGACTACTCGAGATCCATCATCAAACCATTGGAGATTCATGACAAACAACTACGAACTCATATTGCTACCCTATATTCTATCCCATCATTTCTGTCTTCTCCTCCTATAGGTTATGACGTTGCTACCGAGGTCAGAAGATCTTTCCAACAACCAAAGAAGGTTCCATTCTCAATTAAAGAAGAACAAGAACCTGAACCACCAGTTACTCCTTCTCCAACTCAGTCTATTCACTCCCTTCCACAACCTGCATTATCTCCTGTAGATTCCAAAATTCTGTCTGAATCATCAGGTTCATTTGTAGCAGCTCCGTCTCTTAATTACTCCAAAACAGTTAGGGGAAAGAAGAAGAAGAATGCTATCGCTAAATTATTTCATCCACAAAATAGAAAATCTCAATCATTATCTACTGATAGTGATTCTCGTCAATCTATTGAGACTCATGTTCTAGAAAATGATCCAGAAGTAATCGATGATGAAAAAGATGACGTTGTTACTCTAGATAGCGATTTTGGAGTTCCAGTTAATGAAACAGGGGCTGTGATTAGAAAACAAAGCATGGTGGCAGAATCTTCAGATTCAAACGCTTACGTTTACGAAGAAGAAGATACTCACTATACTGACGATGATGACGACGACGACGATGACGACGACGATGATGATGAAGATGAATTCTCATCTTCTGATTCGGCATTCACAGATATTGAAACTGACTCAATTCTTGATTCCTCTTCAATTCTTGACTCTTTCAATGACGATAATATCATGTATTCAAGTGGTAAAAAACTGAAACGGAAAAAATCAAAGGGTAATAGCTCTTATGGTACTCAATCATTATCCAAAACCAACTTATCTGCTAAATCGCTATTATCCACTTCAACATACGCTAGAAGCTCAAAAAATGACAAGGGTCTGTCGACAAATCTTACACCCAATCGATCGTTTATTGTAGGACATAAAAAGAGTCTTTTAACTTTTGAGAAACAAGACGTTAATCCTGGAAAAACTGTTGATAGTAATTTGAGTCTGATGATTCAGTCAAGATCAAAATCTGCTAATATCAATCCATTACAATTTTACCTTTTCGCTAATTCAGATATTGAGGCCGATACCGTTCGTAAAGCTAAAGTTAATATTTTCGTTCCTCCAAATACTACACCTTCTATTGTTGATTTGGAGTTTAATGATAACATTTCTGTATCTGATTGTATTGGATACATTCTTCTTTCATTATCAAAGTTGGAAAATTTTAAATATATAACTACTGGTACCTATTTCATGAATCCAAATCATTGGCGATTAGAATTGGTTGATGAAGATGGTGAAAGTTTTGGATCTTTCGGAATCCTTGAAAGGTCAAGATTATTATCTTCATATAATAATCCTCGGGATTTAGCAATCTGTAAAGTTGAAAGTTCATCAGAGATTGACAAAAATTATAAATCTAGTCCTCTACCTCAAGAATTTAAAGCAAGCTTAGATTCATTTGAACAGAAACAAAATAATATTGATGATATTGTTGAAGACAGTACTGCCGATGGAGATATCATCATTAAAATTAATGGTACACCATTTTCAGGGTCTGAAACTGTTACTTTCCTGGTGAATCCAAATTCTACTATTGAAGAAGTTTTAAACAATTTCTGCATGAAACACAACCTTGATTTTACCAAGTACAAGTTCAAGAATATTAATAGCGATGCAGGTCCATCTGCTGGAATATTACCACCCTCAACACTTTTATCACAACTCTCTAACCTAAACTTCGAGCTTATTCCAAGCGGCAATGCCTCAACTAGATTAGCTAATCATATTTCAGTGGGACAGGAATCATTCTTCAACACGGGTATAACTCCTACTGAAAATACATTCTCATTACCTGGTATTACACCACATAAGAAATCAGGAGATCAATCTGCTATCAGTCCTGAATCTACTGCTACGGTTAAGCAAGAAGGTTCAAAAGAACCCACCAGGCGGAGCTTCACAGCCGATGCAATTAGAAAACAACTTACTTCAAATAAATACCTTGAAGATATTATTAGTGGTAAAAGTAATCAATTACCTATCACATTAAATGAAATTTACTTGAAATGGAGAGTTTGGAGAAAGAAACCCACTATTCTTAATAAGATCGAGAAAACTCTTATTATTGATGGTGATTATATTCATTTAACGCCTGCTGAAGATACAGTATGGAAGAAAACACCATTAGAAGCACCTTTCTTATCATCTAACAATCATGCAATAACTAGTGGACAAGGAACTCATCAGCATCATCATCATAATTATTTACAACAGTATAACTACTCAAATTACTACAATAAGCTGATGATGAAGACTAGTTCGTTTCACATTACTCAGGTAATTAAGCTTAAACAATATAAGCATAGTAAAAATCCAAGTCATTTCAAGATTGTTATCCAAAAAGAAGTTGATACCAAAGAAGTTTCTGTAAAGAAAAAGTATGATTTAGAAGCAGTAAATCCTGGAGAATGTGAGGATATTATTAATAAGATCAAATACGTTCTTCAAGTCTATAACATGGGTAACATTAACATAACCTAAAATGTTGATAAGTATATAGCGAACTGTACAGTCGATTATGAGCCAAGTCATCTACTCTATAAAAGTTCCTGAAACAAGCTAACATGTAGGAACAAACACAATCGTGAACAGATCGACCCATGCGACTAAGGGAGGAAGAGATATTTTCTCACAAGCAGAACTCCTACAATCAAAGAAATTTACGTGATTAGTATAGACCATCTTCAAGTCGTAGACAACATTTCGTACTCAGATTTACACACGCTTTCGCTAACCCGAAAGGAAGCTTCTGTTTGGGAAAGGCGTCCCTTGCATTGTCTCGCATATGTCATACCGATACTTTGCTATGATTAGCGATTTGTATTTAGTTGATACAAATTGACTAGATTAATATAAGAGAGAGTTAAACATTAAGTGGGATAAAGAAACCTGAATAACTAAAAAGATTCTAGTACCATTAGTGAAACATTGGAGATTATACAGAGAAATAGCAAAGAAAGATAAGTAAGCTATCGTGAATGCCTAAAGCGGTATTAAAAGGAACTTTTTAAACATCAATGTGAGCGCAGAAATTAGTCTGGAACATTTAGCTACATTGGGTGCGATATTAAATAGGTGTGCTTTTTTTTGTATAAAACATTCCCCTGCGTCAACTTGCATAAACGATAACCCGATATGATCAGGGATATGCTTGCCGGAATACTTTACTTTTGATGCAATGAGTATTTGTGTTAATTCTATCGACATTGAAGTATAAATGTTTTATCTTTCAAGTGATATTGCAGTATGACTAATTCCACTATCGCCACAGAACAAGATTATCCGGGTCTAATTTGTTTCAAAAGTCTAACACGTGAAGAGTTGACGATTCTGTTCTACAACGATCTGACAAGACAGATATGTCCTCAGTTATACTCTAAACTTGAAGATGTCTTCTATGAGCAACCGCAAAATGATGTTACTGAAGAGGAATTTGCAGCTGCACTCAAAAAGGGGCAGCTTGGCGAGACTCTTATAAAGTCGGCCCTTAGTTTGTCTATGTCTCACAACTGTTCGGTAAGCTTGCACCAAAAAGAGTACATCAATATTGTCGATGACGCGGATGAATGTTACGAGTTGTTGAATTCGTATATTTTGAAATTGATTTGTTCTTTTGGACTCCAAACATTTAGAAGATTATCCTCTGTGTTAGCTCGACGTATTTAACTTTTGGTCTTCTTTCATGTAAATCTTGCTGGACTTGAAGATGCAAATGACGTGACTCCTCTGATTACATAGTCTCTATCCGATCCACCAAGAATACCAAGCAAGTCACAATACAACTATTTCTTAGGAGCACTATTTGAGTCTTCGGATCCGACAAATGATAACGGCTTAGCTCCAAAAGTCAATGAATGGGTCGATGAATTAAAGTCTACTCCTTACATACTCGAAATCCCTGATATTTCAGAAATGAATAAAGCAGACCCCAATTATTTTACCAGATGGTTCCCTCTGGGTCACTTGCAGGAATTATCATGGACTATACTTCGATATTCATTCTCTATCTCGATTTGGAGGAAACTTATCCAACATTGTGAAGACAGAAGGGAGTTCAAGCACTAGCCAAAACGGAAGCAATTATTAGAGTCAACAAGACTCTGACAGTCAGGAGCAATCCTAAAGTCAGGGAAATTGTGTATTGGGTTTGACAGGGTCTTTGATCCCACAAGCTAACATAGATTTCAACAGCATTGCCGACGACATTGTAGGTGATATTATGATCAAAGACAAAATGCCCATGTTAAAATGCAAAACTTTTATGCTAAAACACAGACCAGTGTCGGAAAATGGGTACACAGCCGAATACTCCAAAGCTATTGTGTGTTTCATTACAGTCATCAAAATATCTAAACTCAATGACAAATTCTTTTAAGCTATCAAATTGATTCTTCAAAAGGTTCGTACAAGTCTTCAGGAAAACTACGAGTCTAGGCTCCAACAGTTGATGAACATTTATGGTAGAATGAAGAATCAGGAAAAAGAAGCGATTGGCAAGAGATCTGACTATTGTACGTTGAATGCTTCGGACTCACGTAAGTTCAAAATATTACACGGAAATGAGGTATTCAGAACTTGAAGTATAGTATTTACTTCACTGCAAAGTATTTACAAATTATTTGATCCTGTTAGACAATATAAAGAAGCTAGAACTAAAGAATTATATGAGAACGACAAGGGGGAACCTGGATTAACTACTTATGAATGTTTGACACAATTAGAAACCGAAATTACTGGCTATTTTAGGCTTACGGATACCGGAATCTCGCCTGATTTGACAGTTTTATCGACAATAACAAATGATTTAAAGTCCATGAACTGGCTACTACCTCTTCCACTAGAGAAGAGGAATATTCCGACAGGGACGTATGGCTCCAGGGTGAATTGTCTGCGGTAGCTGAGAAGATAAATGATATACTAGGGGTTTTGAAGATAGCGAAAGTGTGAATGATGAAGGTAAGAAAGATGAAAATCTAATGTATTTATTCGGACCTTACATTAAGTTGCATTATATGAAGAGAGGACTCCAGAATGCTCTTTTAAGCTTGGTGATAAAATTGAATACCATGAGTGTGTACCATTGTGATATCAAGATAAGTAACATTGTCTACCATGGAAAGGATGTTTACTACATTGATTTCGGAGACAGCGTCGATTCTGAGTCTAATAGAGGGGGTTTTCATAAACTAAGGAAGATACTGAGATCTAAGAAAGTTCAGTTCGAAATATACATGAATGTATCTTGGTGGATAAACGAGACCTTTTCAATGCATTTCAAGAAAGAACTGCGGGTGTTTCATAAAAGGATCTCGTCAAGGAAACAGTAAAGTTTCCTCTAGTAATGATAAAGCATCTCAAACGAAAAAGGTTCAGTAACATCAGTGAAGCCATGGACTATGTCTATGAAATAACAACTTACAAAAACAATAAAGTAAAATTTCGAGGATCTCATGCTCCCAGGAATTTACTTAGCTAATTCAAAAGAGTTTGGCTTCTTCGAACTTTAAGCTTGGATGATAAAGGTAGGAGAGATGAAAATTGGGAGCGTACATTAAATAAAGTATATGTGGGAATCACTCGAGCCTGATCCAAACCAAAACTACCCAGCAGGTAACTAGAGCCATGGCTGATCATAATACTGTATTAGCATTGACATCACGATGGATACTGCTGATTAAATGCCTGTATTTGACAAATTTGGCATTCGATATCCAAACGCATGCACAATATATCAACACCCAGAAACTTGGAGAATTTGGAGAAACTATGCTGATATTATCACTCCTCAAATCACAGTCTGGATGCCGAACCCTAAATGACAGAAGTGAAGAATATTTCTGAAGATGTCGATTTCACTTCGCCCGAATTATCTACTGCCGCTACAATTGCCAGGGCTTTTCTAGCTAATCTACGATCATCACTTCTTATATTGAAACCAACGAAAGAACAGAGAGAAGGAGTGTTTCTTTTTGCCCAGATTCTCCCAAAACGATCAGGCTAATGCCGTAAAGAATCACTTCGTGCAAGCTAATCACACAAAAACCTCTCTTTCATCCCGATATTTGGAGTAGGTGTAAGCAAGCTCTTTATGTGAAGATATACGAGGAAAATGTAAGACTTTGATTCACTTGAATATAAGGCTATGACAATTTGACTTTACATGAAAGTTCATCGGTCATGCTTATCACACAAGCATCAAGCGAAGCGCTCAGCCAGTGAAATACTGCTGATAACAAGGAGGTCTTGTCAAGGTGTGACCGATGAAATCGTAACAAACCCGATTCCTTCTGCAACCCCTCAATACGTCGACAGTCTTGATCAACCTCGGGCATGGAAATGAAACCACAAGATCTTGAACCAGAAAGTGTTTGATGCGTTGGTGATTCCCTCGTAAATTCGTGGATTCGTCAGCCGTACAGGAATGACAAGCGAAAACCACAGGCAAAAATTAGGCTCAGGTCGATAATTACGAAACTTTATTGAGCTTATGCGTTACAACCTTCCCCGATTTACGCATGCCCCTATCTTCATACCAAGATTGGCAGACAACAATAAAGATTCACCAGGATGGACAATTTTGATTGGACGACCCCACAAGTTCAAGATACTCGAAATAGCCTAGAAGCATGCCAAGAAAGTCACCTGCAGCACTCTCAATTTGGCATAATTCGTAAGACTTTAGCAGCTGAATTCATGGACTAATACGAAATATAGTACAGGTCGTATGAAATTATTTTGAATGGAATCAGTTAGCATAAATAGTAGACGTATTTTGTCGAAAATTAGATTAGACTTAAAATTCAATTAAATATGAAGGTATTTACGGTTGCAATTTTATGTGGTGTTATTTCATCTGTTTCTGCCAATGACGGCGAGGACGGTGGTGGTATTTATGATCCGGAAGCAGACCCTGAAGGAACCATACAGCTGGCCATTCATTTCTATTCTACTGGTGCCGGTGGCTATGCCGGGATCACCACTGAATCATGGTATAACTCTTACTTGCTGTTGCAGGTGATAATACTCGTTTTCTTGCAGGTGATACTACCAAACTGCTTGCGAATTCCGTTTACAGTTCAGTAGTGGAGGAACACTCTTCTCCATTGAGTGGTGTTGATGATGAAATTTCAGATCACTCTAAAGAAACTAGTGGTGCAACTGCTGAGTCTGGGTCTGAGGAAATAGCTAAGAAAACCACCAAAAAGACCAGCACTTCAGATGATTCCGATGCTTCTTCAGACTCTGAGTCGTCTTCAAAAGCTAGTTCTGAGTCTTCATCTTCGGACTCTGGTTCTGGCTCTGAATCTTCGTCTCCCCATGGTGGTTCTGTAAACTACTTGGCTCCAGTTGGAGCTGTTTTGGGCGCAGTTGCAGTTGCTTTGCTTTGATTAGATATCTATCAATGTACTTGTTCCTTAATGTTTTACTGTAGATACTCAATGTCACTAAAATCGTTGTTTTTCTTGTAGTATCTGCTGCTTCTTTCATCAATTTAGCGAATTGTCTAGATTGCAAATAGAAAAGTTCGATAGACACCAAAAAGCTTCCTACAGCTTCTATCTCTTTCTAAATGGTCATGAACAAAATCTCACTTTCCCTTTCCTTTTCCAGTTTCATTTGTTGACTCTACATTTTTTGTATGTTTTCTTGAATTATCTTCTTTTCTGTAAATTCGCTCTTATTGCACCAATCTTACAAATCTATTACTTGATGTTTCGCCTGTCTTTAAGAGCCAAACGAGACCGATTTAAAGTCTTTTAAGAAGAAATAGCGGGTGCTTCATTGAAAGATCTCACCAATAAACAATTAAATTCCCTTTAGTTACCTGGGAATTGATAAAGCATCTTAAACGAAAAGGTTCATAAATTCTCAATGAAACGATTGAGTATGTCTATGATATAACAACTTACATATATATTAATGTGAAAGTTAGAGCTTTGAGGAATTTGCTTAGCTAATTCAAAGAAGTTACTTTTTCTAAACTTTATATGTGTATAAGCATGGTTTTCTTGTTGAATTACATTATGTTCTAGTCAGCATTGTAAATAGAGCCTGCTCATACTTCACTTATGAGGCGTATAATAGCATTTGATATGACTAGCGGTATTTATTGAGATAATACAAACTAATTAGATAATTATGTAAGAGAGTTTAAGCAATGAATAGGAAAAGAACCTTTTGTAATGATAGTCTTTTATATTGGGTTCGATTGAAATTAAGCCTTACATGGGATTAGTAAAGGGTGATTTGATATACAAAAAGAATTAAAAAAGTGGAGCGTATGCCAATAAGAGCTGGAGGCGTACCCAAGCTATTGTAAATGCAAAAAGTGGTTTGGAACATTTACCTAAACTTAGTGTGTATACACTATTTCCTTTTCACCTTATATGTAATAATAACGGTTGATTAACTAGCGATTTGTATTGAGTAAATACAAACTAATTAAATTATTATGTAAGAGAGAAGTTAAAACAATAAATAAGGCATGGAGAACCGTGAATCACTTTCCTGCCAGATATCTCCTAATGGCGATTCCTTACAATTCATGTTATTCCAAATAAGGAATTCACCTTTAGGTGAATCATAAGAGATAGAGAGAGATAGAGAGAGAAGTACCACTTCAAGCTATTGTGATCGCCTAAAGCGGTATTCAAAGGAACTTACTTGAAACAACCACACTAAGTGCGGTATAGTGATCTGGAACATTTTTCCTACATTGGCTAAACGAAGTGCGGATATACCATATCCTTACATTATAGTATATTTAGAAGGGCTATCTTTCACTAGATTTATCTTTTTTGTGCTTAATTCATATTATCCCTTTCAAGTGTTCCATGGTATGAACCACTTAATTGGCCAAATCAGCAAATAAGTCAAGCATTATGAAGCAACTGTCTCATTATAGTAATGCAACCAGTAAGCCCAACCCCGGTTCAATATTTTCTTTTAAATTTATTTTCAGTTCTATTGTAGGATCGTACTTCATTCATAAAACTTATTCAAACACCCATCAATCCGTGTGGCTCATCGGTTCTGGACTCATTGTATCGTTCGTGGTATGGCTCAACAGGAAGAGCGTTTTATCAAAAGTCGAGGCTGGGCCTTCTCGAGAATTTCCTTTGAAATTAATCTTCAGTAGTACTATAGGGTCGACGTTTCTTCATGATATTAATCCAAAAGTGTCTCTAGCCGATTGGCTCTTCAACGTGGGACACATTGTATGGTTCTTTGCATGTCTCAACAAGGAGGGACAAGATATCGAGATTGTGCCTCCTCGTGTAACGAACCCCAAACCTACTTTCAAAAGACGTCGCAAGCCCCGTTATTCCAAGTCGCCTAAGGATGGGAGACCATTATCGGGACTTGAGGCGACTCTTTGGGTAAATGAACATAATATTCCACTGGACTCAATTATCAAAGGTACAGTCTACGTTAAAGACACTCCGATGTTTAAAACTAGACCAGGTAAGTACATTGCAATTGATTGTGAATTTGTAGGTGGCGGACCTAGAGGAAGTAAAAATTTATTGGCTAGAGTATCAATCGTTAACTACTATGGAGTGGTTTTATATGACAAATATGTGTTACCTACTGAACCAGTGGTTAGTTATAGAACGTTTGTTTCAGGAATTACTGAAACTCACTTAAAAGAGCCTGATGCTATACCTTTTGAAGATGCACAATTAGAAGTGTGGAAACTACTTCAAAACCGTATAGTTGTTGGTCATGCGGTTCAAAATGACTTTAAAGTATTGGGAATATTTCATCCAGGTGATAAAATTATCGATACGTCAAAACATCAAGACTTCATTAAAGCTTGCGATAATAAACCACCAGGATTAAAGAGATTAACTGAATTAAAAACAGGTTTGAAAATTCAACGGGGGTCACATTGTTCAGTGCAAGATGCTAGAGCTACAATGCTTTTATATCGTATGCACTATCGAGATTTTCAACAGTCTAAGAAATCTTTGTATATCTAAAATTATCAAAAGTGTAAATTAAGTAACAATGTATATATTCTATTCACCTAATAATATACACTAGTTCATGAAATCATAAATTTTAAAACGATCAATGCAATTTTAATTAATCTTCTAAATGTTGACCTTCAACGTAAGAATTTGCTGATCTATAAACTAATTCTTTTAATAAAGCACCATTTTTAGCAAATTGATCATTATATTCATTGTTTAAAACGTTTTTATAGTTTTTAATGAGAGAACATCTATTAATTTGTAAAGTCTCTTCCTCCATTTGAGAACATTTAACAGGATTATAGTCAGGATTAGAAATAATTTTAGATTCAATATCACTAATTGTATTAACAACTTCAAGATTACTACTATGAGCAAATGTTAAATCTAATGTTGGTTTAATAATATGATAAATTGATAAACTTGTTTCAGTTTCTTTCTTAAATAAATAAGAGAAAAATTCTAAAAATTTACTCTTAAATAAATTATCAGTTCCATCATGACTATAAAAGTAAGCAGATTGAAGTAGGAAAAGTTTAGACATTTCAGTTTTAGATTGAATAAATTCGATAAATATTTTTGGAAACTTTGTCTTCTTGGTTGTAATAAATTTTTGATTTTGATTGTTGAATCCAAGTTCTGTTAAAAACTCTTCAAAAATTTGATCAGTTGTACTCAAATAATAGAAGAAAAGATAAGGTATAGCCAGATTTGTAGGATTAACTTCATTTTCTCCATTATATAATCTGAATCTAACAGTAACTATTTTTCTTAATGATTCAATACAAGTCTGTCTAATTTGAGCCAATTTTATACCTTGAGAAACAATAAAGAGAACATGACTTTCGAAATTTTCTTTTCTAATTGAAAGTCCATGCATTTTTTCAAAATCTGAAATAATTGGTTCTAATTTTTGACGGGCATCGAAAAGTCGATCATAATAATCAACGTCTTGTTCCAAAAGTTTACAGAAAACATTGGTTAAACATTGTACTGCAGGTTGATATAATGGAAGATAGTTAAGTAATGCATAACTTAATTGAACCCAAGTAAAAGAAGCTGGGAAAATTGAATCAGATGAAACACCTTCAAAAATTCTTGAACTAGCAACAGTGAAATTAAGAATTGACTCTAATGCAGGTGTTGGATGTTTTCCAATCATTCTCATAAGTCTTGAAGTTGTTGCATCATTCATACCTCTTTTAGATAACATACCAGCAATTAATACTGCTCTATTATGGAAAATTGAATCTACTCTAAAAGTTACATCAACTGCCCTTGCACACCATCTTGTTCTCCATCTAAATCTATCATCAGAAGTACCCATTACATCAATGAATGCATTTAAATAATCACAAAGAGTTTCAAAACTTGCAGCTCTATTAAAAATTTGACTAATATCATTTCCAAATGATCGATCTCTTGTCATACCAAATAACATTTTAGCTCTTGCACCACTAAAATATAAAATTGTACCTTCAATTGTATCCATTTGTTTTACTGAAAGATTTGGACTATGAACAAATGATTGAACCATATTAAGCATTAGTTTTTGAATATCAGCTCCAAAATCTAATAAGTTATTATCAATGAATAAAGTACAAATAAAGAAAATATCTGATAAAAACATATGAGCGAAAACATATGAATTAAAACATAATGAAGAACATGTTTTAACTAAAATCAGAATTTCTAAGAGTTTAGTTTGAGCTGCAACTGCAGAATCTGAATCACTTGCATTCATAACACAAGAAATTAATCTAGTGATAACTTCACCAAAAATTTCTACTGATGGATGAATAATTGAAATAACAGATTCCCAATCATCTTCCTTTTCATTATCAACAGCAAATGCAACAAGTTCATCAATTAAAATCGTTATAATTCTACTTTCTGAAAATAATTTTTTCCAAATAAAATCAATAAGACAACTTGATAATTGTTTATCGGAAGTTGTAATTCTTAAAAATTGTCTTACAAGTTCAGCAACTTTTTCACCTCCCGTTTCATCTGATTCTAAATAGATATGATCACAAACATTGTCTACCCATGGTGAAATATACATGATAGCACTAACTTTATCTTCGTGTCTTAATTTATCATAATTATTGAAGAAAGCCTTGAAGAATCGATATGAAACGAATCCAACATTTTGTGCTAAATAAGTCGAGATTCCCACAATATATTGAGATGTATTTGAAGGGAATGAAAGACTTTTAGCATGCTTAGCAGAAACTCCAAAGTTTATATCGTAATAGATTGATAATGAAGCAAATAATGAAGCTGCTGCTCTACGAACATCAACATCTTTTTGAAGTAATCCTTGAAATACAATATTGTAAAGACGTGCAAACCATTGAAGACTGGTTTCTGCTTCTTCTTGATCTCTTAATGGATTATCAACTTGCTGCTGCTTAGATAATCTAGAAGTGGTAAAATATAAGAATCTTAAGATTTCTCCCTTTTCATTAGACTTAAATGTTCTTATAGTCGACTTATGATTATAAGTTGAGATGTAAATACTGAATTCGTCATGATCACCAGTATTATTAGTAGATTCACATTTAAGAATATCGTTCAATTTAAGAACTTCAACAGGATAAAATCCTTTAGTTACAAATAATGGACTTTTATCAACTGAAACAAATTCATTGCAAATTTGAATCCAACGTCTACCAATTTTCAATGTAACAGTATACCATTTTCTTGTATTTTCATCATAGAATTTGACATTTTTAAATATCACACGAACATCTTTACTAATCGATAAAGTTTCCTCTTCTAGACATAAATTATTACTGATATCTGAAGGATCCTCAGAAGAATAAGTATAAACTTTAGCAGGACTTTCATTATTTTCGACCCGAACTTTTCTCATGGCTTTCAAAATCTGTACATATTCACCTCTAGGAATATTATAATAATAGGTACGAACACAGTTCTTAAAAAGAATTGAAGGTCCACACGTATGTAATAATTCAACGTATTTCATTGCTAAACCTTCAACATACGTAAACCCTGTGAAATCGAAAACCATATAGAATTTATTATCCCAGATTTGACTTGATAATTCTAACATTTTATAAACGAAAATTTCAACATCATAGCCAACATCTTTAACGTGACCGAAATTAACAACTACTACCGGGGTACCATCTCTAAAGATTGCACTATGAGCAGGAGGAGTATCAGGAGATATTTCGATATTTTTCATTGAAATTCTAGACATAAAATCATTGAATGGACCATGATTAACACTTCCATTTGGATCGAAATTTCTGAAAGAATTAGTAATATTTAAACTTATGAGAGCTTTTGGTTGTCCCATTTCTCTTAAAAGTCTATCCAATTTTCTAAAATCTTCAATTCTGTCATGTAAATTACTGAGATTGACTAATGGATCAGTTAAAATATACTGATGTTTAATATAGATAAAGTAAGTGTAGAAGAATTTGTGTAAATATCTTAATTCAGGAATTGGTTTAACGTCAATACTTTGGAATTGGTATTCTTTATTTATACCTGATCTTGTTGAAACTTTTTCCAAAAATACAAAAATCTTTTTATTTAATTCATTTAATTCATCAAATTTATGAATGACACCAGGCCATTTCAATAATCCTAATGAACCATTTGCCATATTTTGAAGAACTTTTACAAGTTGCATTAATGATCTTTTAACTTTTGAGTTAATATTTTGGATATTGAAAAATGTTGCCGGACTTATAATTGCAGGACAAAAGAATCGAAGGAAAATAAATGATCCAACTGCAATTAATGCAGCATCTTCAAATTTTAATTTAACAGATCTGTAAATTTCACTACAAATGAATTCAAATGAAGCTGGAAGAGCATCCATTGAATCAAAAATAGCATCAACTAATTTATTCAAATATTTCATGAATAAATCAGTACTTGAAACATCATTAGATTTTTCAACTTCGAATGCAACATCATTATTCACTAAATCTTCAATGAATCCTTTAAGTGTAAGTGATAAATAATCTAATCCATAATCTTTTGCAAAATTTGATAAAAGTCTTGTTAATGTACTGTTTCTACGGAAAATATCGGTTGATCTTGAAACCATACTTATTTCATCATTTAAAAGAACTCTGAATAATTTATCAAGTTTCTTGGAGTAACTGAATACTGAAAATAATGAAGATGCAAGTAAATTATGTTCAGTAGAAGAAGCAACTTCAGCAACAGATCCAAATATTTCATACAAGTCAGTAAGTCTTGTGATTGTTTCATCAGGAAATTCAGCTTTTTCTTTCTGTAATTTTCTAGTTGATAACATTGTTGCAAAAACATCTAAGAATAAAGCACGAATATTGTTATTTTCATGATATCCAAGTGGTAAAACAAATTGCATTCCAATATCGGTATCAAACTGTAAAATATTCGAAATACATTTCAAAACATTTTCAGTAATAAGTTGAATCTTAAACTTTGACCTGGCAAGTTTCGGTGGTAAATTATCGTTAGCATATTTTTGAAGAATCTTGTAGAAGATTGAAAAATAATTCCCAAATGCAATATCTTTATATTTACGAAGTTCTTTATCTTTTGTTCCATCAGGAATTTCAAGAACAATATCTTCAAGTTGTGACAGAATTGCTTTTGAACATTCATTTGCTAAATCAATGTTAAGGTAAGTAATTTCTGAAATTTTCAGTTTACCTGAAGCAAAAGATACATCATCTTTATCAGAAATATTATTCATTTCATCATAGAAGACTGCTTGTTCTAACCATTCAGCAGAAGCTTTTGCATAAAAATTTCTTAATTTAAAAGCTCCTGATAAACCAACTCTAAATCTATCAGTTTCAATTCCAGAACCTAATTTACAAAATCTTAATTTTAATCTTAATTTATCAAGTTCATCAGGTACCATATTTATAAATCTTATGAAAAATTCACAAACTCCTGGCATTAATGAAACAAGAACAAAAGCACCATCATTATCAATTGCCATCATTGCAGTAGTAATAACAATTGATTGTTCAACAAATAAAATACTTTCTTCATTAACTATTTTACTTTCAGCATATTCATGACCAACACTCATCAATTTTGTACAAATTAAATGATAAACAGCAGAATGTGATTCATTGGATAATGTATCTTTGATAACAACTCTTATAATTAATTCTGAAGAAGTTAAAAGAGAAATTGCTTTATCGAAAAATTCTGAAACAAATGCTTTGGCATGATATTTTTGATCAGGATCATTCTTTGAAAAATTTTCTTGAAGGAAACATCCCGATACAGAAACTAAAAATCCTGTAAAATGTCTGAAAACCAAACTTTCATCATTAATATTACTTCTATTTTCAAGCATCTCAATCCATCTATGATAAATTAATAACCACACATGATAAAGTGAAGTTGTAGGTTGAGCAACTCTTAAAAAATTTCTAACTCTTTTATGTAATGAAACAAATCCAGTAAATACTGTTTCATCTCTAACAATTGAAGAAAATGTTGCAGCTAAATTTTCATGGAAACAATGAGTTAAATGATTCCCATATTCAATCTCATATATATGCCATTTCATTGTAATTTTTGCCATACTATAAAATTGAATATCATGGGTACATAATGCCATAAGTAAAGTTTTTTCCATTGCTCTACAAACATCAAGACAATCACTATGACTAATATCAGATTCAAGGATTTTATTTGATGTGATTCTTCCTAAAAATGCAGCTCTTGCTTGTAAAAAATGAGTTAAAAAGAAGAAAATTGATTTAAATTTTGGATCAGTCAAATGAAATGTTAAAGCTGCATCACCAATTGCTTCAAGAATATGATTTGATTCCAAAAAATTTGCATAAACTGCAACATAATTATTATTATTTGAAGCTTCAATACTTTCACTACGTTCAATCAATGATAATGCTAATGTAGATGCTGAATCAAATAATGCATTATTATCATTGGTGTTTTTGGCTTGAAATGCATACTTAAGTGGAGTTGTAACTTCATTTGAAAATTGAGTGATTTTCTTGATTGTTCCATCTGGATCATTTTCATGAATTTCTTCTCTCATTAACGTTGAATCAGTAAAGTATAATTCGGGACAAGCAATAAAAATTGCAAATAAATCTGCTAAAATTTCTTCGGTATAAACAATAAGTCTTGTTCTACCTGACAGCAGTGATGAAGATGAGGTTATTGTATTTTGAGTAAGCGAAATATTACTTGGTAAATTACCATGCATTCCCGGATTAAATTGTGAATTTCCTTTCGTTATGGTCTTAGCTAATAAATCATCAGTTTGATGATTATCTTGATTTTTAAATGAAGGTGATGTAATTTCGTTAAGATAATGATCAAGACTTGTCTTTTTAGTTGCAAAATGTGAAGCATAACGATTTTTGGTATCAGAATCAATACTATATTTGTCTGAATGAATTGACTCAGATGACAGTCCAAACGCATTTGTTTCATATTGACTTAAAATTTTAAACGCACCAAAGATCATTAATTTTAAGTGTGTTGATAAAGTCTCCATCAATGTTTGGAAAGCAGTTGATGTTCTTTCCAGCTCTGATAATCCTTTAACAATTTTAACCAAGATTCTTACTTCTTTTATACCATCATGAGTTTCGTTAAATTTACTAGCAATAACATCCATGTATCTTTGAGGTTTGATCATAATTGCAGCAATATAAAAATCAACCACCAAACCATCATAAAGTGAAGATGCATCTGCTGAACTAAAACTTATGACTAATTTATTTAAATTATCATAAGTTTCATCAATGTGTAAAAGGGTAAATTTATAAATTGGATGACTATGCAAATCAAATGGTAATCTTGCTGCTAAATAATAAATGTAAATTAATGATTCAAAACATTCCAAATTTGCACAATTCCTAGCATCTCTCATGATTGTTGTAAGGAATTTTAACCTTTTATTGAAAGCAATTCTTAATTTATTAGGTTTTGAGTCTAACTCCATGAAATCACTGACACATAATACAAGTAAAGAACTCTGTACTGTTGAACTACAACCGGAAAATGGAGAATCTTCAAATATAGTTGAAACATAATCGAATAAATTTTTACAAGTAACCTCAAGTTTTGAATATGGTTTAATAATATTTTCATATTCTTCAGGTCTAGCAAACCATTGAGTTTTCATTCCTTGTGAAAAAAATACAAGAACTGCTTGTTTCCAACTATTTGATTTGATAAATGGTAATGCATTGTAGATATCGGAAATAAGTTCTTCAGTTATTACTTCATCATAATAAACATATTGAAATAATGGTGAATATCTTTGTAAGACTGGTAATGGAATTAATTCACCCATTTTTGCAAAACTAATTACTTTTGAATTTAAATAACTAGTATATTCAACTGGATTTGCAGTTGCAAGAAATCTGAATACAATTTCAAGATTTGCATCAATTTCATCCACATAATTCGATAAATCATCATCTTCTAAACTTGTTATGTCAGTATTTTGAAGTTGTGGAACTGATGAATTATCAATTGCAGATGCACCTAAAGTTGAAGCATTAGTTGAAGCATTAGTAGAGGCATTATCAGAACCTATGTTATATTTTGGTTCTGATGAACTTTTAACCATTGCCAAAACTTTTGAAGTTGATTGAGAAGATAATAAACCTACTAAAACATCAATTACTTCAGCAATTACATTATTTGTTAATTTTTGAGGTTTCCTGAATGAAGCAAAATTTAAATTATGAGGTGAAATTGCATAACCAATTGGATTAACACTTTCTTCATTTGATGATGAAGATGAAGCACCAGATGAATTTTGTGATTTTGTTGAAGCTGAATCACTTTGAGGTAAAAAAGTGAAATTTTTATTAACTGTTCTCTTTTTAGTCCAAATATGTCTAATAATATCAGCCATTAATTTTGAGATAAGAGAAATTGAACCAATTACTTTTTCATTTGAGTATTGAGGTTCTTGATCATCATGAGATTCAATTGATTCAATTAAGTGACATAAACCTAAGAAAAAATTTGAAATGAATTCTGAATTGATTTGTTCTTCATCTTCATCAGATTCATTACCAGCATCAATATCATCAGGAATTTCATCTGATTCACCAGGTTTAAGTAATTGAGGAGGAAGTTTCTGCTTATGAATAAATTTTTTTGAATTATGAAGTATCAATCTTTTTGTTACTAAATATTGAGGATCTAATTCAATTTCTGCAACTGTTTGTTCAGTTGATATTGGTAAAAGTGTATGTAATCTATTACATAAACTATGAACATATTCTGTAGCAAGCAGTGATCTTTTAAATGAATTTACCTCATGGGTATTATCATCATTGGCATATGAAGCCATAATTTAAATAATTTTTCACTTTAATTAAATATTTTTAAAAAACTAATACTTAAACCTATGAATTTTGGGGGTTGAAATATTTGTCGATGATATTAAGAATGAATTAATTTCAATGATATTATTACTAAAATATCAATAATTGTACAATCTAGAAAACCCTTGAAATTCTAATAATATTTCCACAATAATAAATCAAAGCTTTAAATGAAAGAACGTCTATACCTATTGATATATTAATTTTAATAGTTAATCCAAACCGTTAAACGTTAGTCGAGCTATGGTGCAATTTTTGATCTGAAAACACGACCCCTCACTCCCCTGATTCCTTTTTAAAATCTATCCACTCGTTTTCTCGTCTTATTGTGATTTCCTATTGTAATTTGTATCAGGGCAAAATTAATGTTCGTCTAAAAAGCCCAAAATGTATTAAATTATTAATTAATCTAGTTTTGATTAAGATTTTGCGCTGTAAAATTGATAATTTTTACTAACAATATTATTTTTTGTAAATTGATGTCAATTTTAACCGTAATTTTTTATGTGCAAATCACTTTTTATTTTAGCTAAAAATTAAACGATAAGACTAAAATGGGAATTGAAGCATAAAAACATTTTAAGATATTTTGTTCACAATTTAATTTTTTTTTTTTTAATCGGAATGTGAAAATAGTCTTATCTTACTACATTAAATGTAAGATCATTACCAATCTTATTGTCGGACTATAAAATTCATTTTGTATTTACCTCTGTTTTACTACACGATTTCTCGGTAAATTTCTTGCAAAAATATTTTTATTGTATTTTTTTTTTTCATATAAAACCGATCGCTTTCGGATATGTTATTAACTTATTTAAGCGAACGAGTTTATCTAAATACTAACTATAAAAATTTATTTTAAATTTTGAAAAATCTCAACTGGTCTTTTTCGGTTATCTAAAATTTGGGTAATTCGATGCTTTGTTCCTGCTTTATTTATCGATAATATCGTGTATCATTGTAAATTGTTCACTTTACGGAATACCATTGTTAAGACGTTGATTTCTATGGTATGTGCATATGAATCGAGACTATTTGTCAATTTCCATCGCCATTACAATTAGTCTTTGATCCCTGATGCTTTGTTACATTTACGTTGTCAAAAATTAATTTCTTTGGTCCATGTTTGAATTAATCGTCATGTAAATTGTCTTTTTAATCCAACTTTCTGGTTCATTGTCGCTTTCATTAATATTAAATCATTATTATGATCGTTTATTCACTAATTATATTTCTTTGTTTTACTTCTCTGATCTGTCGACTTACTTATCGACACTAATTTCTGACAAGTTACCGATTTCTTTGTGTTCGATTACGAAAATAATTTGTGTAATTGATTTTCGTATCTTGAATAAATCGGATCCACTTATCTCTCTTTTTACTCGCGTGGATTTTCTCCACTGTCTCATTTGCTTCTCTCAACTCTGCTCTGCTTAAATGTATTTCACTTAAATTTGTAGGTATCGGATACATTTAGTGATTTTTTTGCAGCCACAAAAGTTTCAATTTGAGTTGTGGTGTATCAGCCAATTAAATTTGCGTCGTGCGTGGCCGGTTGTTTCCGGGTTTGAAAAAACCTCAGTTGGTGTTGGAAAACCTCTAGTTTAACTCTATATTAATTAATAAATATCTAAAATAATGGGTTCTGCTTATCACATCTTAGGAAGATCCGTTCCTTCTCATCAATTAGCTTTGGCTACTTTGGGTGCCGTTGTTTTCGTTGCTGCTCCAAAACCATGGGGTCCTGCTGCTCCAAAAACTCCTGCTATTAATGCTGCCTCTGCTGAAGAAGAAAAATACGTTAAAGAATTTCTTGCTAAACATGCTGAAAAACACTAATTGAATCATATCATCTTTGATTAGATGTTAAGTAATACTTCAGTTCATGGAGGTATACAATTGTTTCATTCGCATCAACTTCATAAATTAACAATTTTTTCATGATTCAATGGTATTCATTCAATTGTGACCATTATTAATTCATCATGTCTTTTCACTTTAAGCATTGAACAGTGGTATATATTCAGTAAATTAGATTAAATAAAAAGTTATTCAATTTTTTAGTAGTATTATTTATTATTTCCTGTCACGTGACCCAGCCCGAAAAAAATTCTGGTATATGCTCATCTTGAAAAATTATCGATGAGATGAAGTAATTAACTATTCATTATGTCTGCTATTTTTAAAGCTTTACAAAGCAAGTCATCTAAAGAGTCATCTGAGAAGACCAAGCATATAAACAGACAGAGACTTCTTGTTATATCATCTCGTGGAGTTACTTACAGACATCGTCATCTTATCAATGATTTAACATCATTATTACCGCATGCTAGAAAAGAACCAAAATTTGATTCCAAAAAGAATTTATATCAACTTAATGAAGTTGCAGAATTATATAACTGTAATAATATCTTCTTTTTCGAAGCAAGAAAACATCAAGATTTATACCTTTGGATTTCCAAACCTCCAAATGGTCCAACTTTGAAATTTCACGTTCAAAATCTTCATACTTTAGATGAACTTAATTTTACAGGTAATTGTTTGAAAGGATCAAGACCCGTTTTAAGTTTTGATAAATCATTCAATGATAGTGAGCATCATCGTCTTTTAAAAGAATTATTTACTCATTGTTTTGGAGTTCCACCTAATGCCAGAAAATCTAAACCATTTGTAGATCATGTCATGACTTTCAGCATTGTTGATAATAAAATTTGGGTTCGTAATTATCAAATCAGTGAAACTGAAGAATTGAAAGAAAATGGAAAGAAAAGTAATGATGAAGATTTATCATTAGTTGAAATTGGTCCAAGATTTGTTTTAACCTTAATTACTATATTAGAAGGTTCTTTTGGAGGTCCAAAAATCTACGAAAATAAACAATATGTTTCCCCTAACTTTGTTAGAGCTCAAATGAAGCAACAACAAGCTGAACAAGCACAAGCTAGATCTCAAGCTGCTGTTGACAGAAAAGTTAAGAAGAGAAATCAAATTCTCAAGGTTGATCCATTGTCTAATGATGCCTTGTTTAAATAAGTGTACCATATCATAATAATATAAATGCCTTCGTTTAAATCATGTAGCCCTAAAGAATAATTATTAAAAGTCACAAAATCATCGGTCATAATGTAAATTTACATTAGTTTAAAATTGCAGTTTTGATATATTTATTTTTACTTTGCAACCACTAAGTGCCATTGAAAATTACGTCAGAAATAATAGCTAGCTAAATTTTTTTCAATTTTACTTATTTAACGGAATTTTATATTTAAAACTCTTATAGTCTTAATTCGTAAGTAAGCACGTTACCATAAACATAATATGTATTATATCGCCCCTTTTTGAGTTATTTTTCACGGTGTTTCCATTCGTTGTATTTCCATTCACTGCCCCGCGTGCCTCGATCAAAAATTACAACATCTGTTTTTGAATTGTACCTACAACCGGGGTTGAAAATCTATTGTTAGGTACATGGATGACCTTCAGATTAACCTTGACATTTCAATAAAAACAACAACTTTTAAAGTAATTTGCATTTTCATTCGCTACAATGTATTCTTACGATAATTATCATGGTTCATATAATCAAGGTAATTCAGAAGTGTCTTCAAATAATCATCTAAGAAATCAGTTTCTCTCTAATGTGCATGACGATGATGATGATTTCAATTTTTCCCTGCAAAATCAAGGTCGTAGTAACCCACTTCCAACTCCTCCAAAGCCAAGACTGAATAATTCACCTTCCAATTATGTAAATTCAAACTCGTATAATCCTCCTTATAGTCCTTATGGTAATGCTTCTTCAATGAGTGGGAATAGTAACTCCACTACTGGGTTATATAATAGTCCGAGAAATAACATTAATAATAAACCTTTACCTTATGGTGGATCACCATATACATCAAGTGGGAACCAGGGATATATTCCAACTTCAACAATTCCAGAACCCGAAAATGGTGTTGAACTTTCAAATCTTCGAAGAATTAGTGGATCTCCATTAATAAATCCTCGTGAAAAAGATGATTATGACATTCCTTTCGATAAAAGAGAACCTCAAAATCCATTCGAAACAAATGAGTCTCCATATTCTAATCCATTTAATGAACCATTGAATACTGTCGACACCGATGTCGATCCAGATTATGAAAAGATGAGAAAGAATCAAAGAGCTAGAAATAAACAATTAAAACGTCACCCCAGATTTCACTATACAAATCTTCCATATTTCACTATATTCGTTACATTGGTTCAGGTAATAGTTTTCATCGTAGAACTTATTAAAATGGCAGTTTTGACAGGTTCAGCATTTCAAACTCAACCGTACTTTAACCCAATGCTTGGTCCTTCAACTTACCTTCTTATCAATATGGGTGCTCGTTACGTTCCTTGCATGCATTCTGTAGAAAACATTACTGATGATACTACTATATTATTCCCTTGTCCTAATTCTACTACTACTGATACTAATGTTTGTTCATTAAATGAACTTTGTGGGTTGAGTGGAGTCTCAGTAGACAATGACGTATATGATCCAGGTCAATGGTATAGAATTTTCTTACCCATCTTTCTTCATGCTGGTTTTCTTCATATTATCTTCAACTTATTACTTCAAGTAACTATGGGTTCTACTATTGAAAAACATGTTGGTATTATCAAATACGCTCTTATTTATATTATAAGTGGTATTGGTGGATTCCTTTTGGGATCGAATTTTTCTCCTTTGGGTATAGCCTCTACTGGAGCTTCTGGGTCATTATTTGGAATTATGGCAACTAATATAGTGTTATTCGTTTATTGTGGTAAGAAAAATACAAACCTTTATGGTACTAAGAAATACGGTTTATTCATCTGTATAATGATTGGTGAGATTGTGATTTCTTTAGTACTTGGTTTACTTCCAGGGCTAGATAATTTCAGTCATATTGGTGGTTTTGCTGCTGGTGTACTTACTGCTATAATCTTATTACCAGATCCATTTTTCGTTTACGAAGATGGTATTATAACTTATAGCGCTGAAGACGGAACTTTGCAACAATTTAAGAATAATTGGAACCCAATGCATAATTGGCAAGATAAAGTACCTATTAGGTTCTTTATCTGGATAACGGTTAGAGTCATATCTTTGGTTCTCCTAATCGTATACTTTGTCTTACTTTCGAGAAATTTTTTCGGTAAAGTGCAAACTTCTACCGATAACGGATGCTCTTGGTGTAAATATATCAATTGTATTCCTGTTCATGGATGGTGCGATATTGGTGAAGTATCTGTTTCAACTGATGATTCAGATGATTCATCAACTTCTGCTGCTTCTTCTGAACCAACAACCACTTCACTGAGTTCAAAATCTTCATCACTTCCAACTAGTATCAATAACAATAAAAGATCACAAAGATCTTACGGAAGAGAATTAGAAAAGTCATATGAGGTATTTGAAATTTCTCAGCCACAGACAAACGGTTTAAAACAAATACTGACGGGTACTCAAAGTTACCTGGGTGAAATGGGATTTAGCATTTGCATTGTAGTTGTGATTTTATCGTTTAGGTTATTCAAAAATAAAATTTTTAAATAGGTATATATTTGCATTAATGAATCATGAAATGGTATTGTTTGTTTCAAGAAATTGTAGAAATTCAGAGCACAAAAGATCAGAAGAAAGGCCGATTGACGTAAAAAGAATTCAATTCGTTCTATAAAGAGTAGCTGATTTTACCAATTCCTTGATTTTCAATTATTTGATAATTTTGCAGTAAACGAATTTAAAGACTACGTAAAAAAAGCCAAATTTCTACAAAATTGGAAAAACTTCAAAAAATGTACTTTTTTCAAATAAGTCAATTTCAAGTCAATTCCCCCTTTAACCAACTTCTCCTCGCCTATAAACACCGTTTGAGTCAATTTGGGGCTAAAAATTCCACAGACTAGTTTGCCATACTTCAACTTCGACCTGGCTCATTCGCATTTAAAAAAAAGTATACTACTTTAACAATGAGTACCATGATTGAAGTAGAGGCTAATGACAGACTCGGGAAGAAAGTCAAGGTGAAATGTTTACCTAGCGATACTATTGGTGATTTAAAGAAAATCATCTCGTTACAAATTGGAACTTCATATGAGAAATTAGTGTTGAAGAAAGGCCACCAAGTTTATAAAGATCACATCTTATTAGAAGACTATGAAATTCATGATGGATTTAATTTTGAATTATATTACGGTTAAACTAAATTAATATTTTAACATTTACATCAAGGAAATTAATAAAATACAAATGCAGATATCGTGGCATCATTATAAGAAATAATCTATATGCTGTTTCTTAGTACCTTGATTGAAAAAATCCAGGAATAAATCATGCTTTAAGAGGGAATCTGAATTAATACCATTCATACTTTTACCATTGAATGTATCTTCATCATTTTCCGGAGATGCTTCGAAAACATTAAAATATTGACCTGGAAGTACACCTTGATCTTTATCAACAAGTTTATTAGGAGATTGTTTAGAATCATAATTTGTAGATAAAATTTCTAATACACTTGCTTTATTACCACAACGATAACAATAATTTGGAGCTGACCATACTGTTAAACATCTTCCTTGCCAATAACTAACATAACCTTCATTACATAATTGATGGGCTCTTATTAATTGAACGAGATCATTATCATGACAAAATTTCCCCATAACTTCATATCCGAAAAGGTATCCAGCACCTCTTGGAGATAATTTAAAATCCATTATTTCTGGATCAGGATCAGACCAAACTAAATCAGCCATAATACCATCATGAGGAACTTCTTTAAATCTATCAATAGCTCTTATTTGATCAAGTTGTTGACAACTTGGTGAAAGTCCTCCATGAGTAGCAAAAATTTTACCATCAATTGTAGCTCCTAATGGTAAATAATCGAATAAATCTGTTATATATGACCATACATTAATTGATCCATTATACTTATTAAGTACTTCGGAGTAGAATCCATAATTAGTAGTTATAGTTCTTGATTCATGATTTCCTCGAATAAGAAATATTCTCGAAGGATATCTTAATTTTAATACTATTAATAGTGATATAGTCTCTACTGAATAGTAACCTCTATCTACATAATCTCCAAGAAAAAGATAATTGGTTGAAGGAGGTGATCCACCGATTTGAAATATCTCTAAAAGATCATGATATTGTCCATGAATATCTCCAACCACTGTCATAGGTGACTGTAATGGCATTATATTTGGTACTGTAAGTAATTGTGTTTTCAATGTGTGACATAATTGTTGTATGGTATCGGGTGGTAATAATTTGGGAGGTTTATGATGCAAAAGTTGCTCAAGGCAGTAGTCGAGGTCCGTGGTGGGGATTTGAAAAGGACCCGTCATCGATTGTGTCAATGGGAATTTTTATGTGGATCAAAGTATTCAGCCAATATCAAGAAAACGAAAATTGGCGAGAAGTGACAAAAAAAAAAACTTAGTTCGCAGCCATTATCTGATTTCTTATATTACTGGTATCTGTAGAGTATCTGTAGAGAAATCACTAGGTATGTTCATGAGTGGAAACTACATGGTGAACATCAGGAAATGCTTGGACAGAGTTGATGGACTTTCGCTGGACTTTAAGATATAATTTTTGTTGTTTTTGTGCTGATATATAAAGTAAGTAGCTCAATTGAACGGGTACATTCAAATACGCTTTTCGGTGCTTTACAATAATTTTTCAAATTATGGTTTTTGCTATTTATACTTGTTAATATTTATATTGTTATAGAATTAAATATATCCAATACTTCAAAAGAAGCAAATGCTCAGTTATTTTTTAAGTTCAAGATCAACACATTTACTTAAGATATCTAAACCAGATTCAATAGCTTCATCAGGAATATTCAAGGCTGGTACAAGTCTGATAACATTCATACCGGCAGTAATAACCAAAAGTCCATGAGATCTACAATTTTCAACTATTTTATTGATATCAACATGTGCTTTAAATTGAATTCCAAGAAGTAATCCTTTTCCTTTAACTTGTTCAACATCATTTTCATATTTCAGAGCGATCTTATTTAATCCTTTAAGGAATTTTTCTGACTTCTTTGTGACATTTTCAAGGAATTGTTCATTACTTATTTGATCAACAACGTAGCTTCCTATTTTTGATCCAAGAGGATTCCCACCGTAAGTTGTTCCGTGATCACCAACTTTAAGAGCCAGCTCAATCTTTTCACTGATCATGGTAGCCCCAATTGGGAATCCATTACCTAATGCTTTTGCCATAGTGACGATATCTGGATGTGCTTCTTCTGGGAAGTAACTATGGGCCCATAATTTTCCTGTACGTCCTAAACCACATTGAATTTCATCGTAGATGAGAACAACATCATTTTCATCACATAATTGACGCAAAGATACCATAAAGTCAACATCCATAGGAGTTATACCTCCTTCACCTTGGATTGGCTCGATTATAATAGCACATGTCTTATCTTTATTAATGATTGACTTAACGCTATCAATATTATTAGTTTCAGCAACCTTAACACCTGGAATTAAAGGCTTGAAAGGGGCTTGGTACTTTTCATTTGGTGTGACAGAAAGAGCACCCATGGAACGACCATGGAAAGAGTTAGAGAAGGTAATGATTTCAATTTTTTCATCATTAATACTTTTACCATATTTTCTAGCGAATTTTAAGGCAGCTTCATTTGCTTCAGTTCCAGAGTTACAAAGAAATACTCGTTGAGCATCTTTCATACCTCCTGAGTTGAGTGTTTTAGCTACAATCTTAGAGGCTAATTCACCAGCTGGAAGATTATAATAAAGATTCGAACAATGCATCAAGGTTTTAGCTTGTTCACTAATTATTTCAGTAACTTTTTCATTAGAATGTCCAAGACAAGTAACAGCAATACCAGCGGTGAAATCAACATATTCACGATTTTCTAAATCATATAAGTACAGTCCTTTTCCATGAGTAATAACAAGATTTGGTCTAGCATAAGTAGTGACAGTATATGGTTTAGTTATAGTATTAATATATTGGCCAGTGTGAGAGTCTTCACTTGCATCAGGTACGGCATTGAATAATAAATTTGACGATGATAAGAATTTTTTACTTATTCTAGGCAAAAAAGCCTTTGGAACTTGTCTTTTAGCAATTGAAAGCATGATTTATAAATAAGCAATAGCTAAAAGTACCATCTTTATATTGAAAAATTTTGCACCGCGGTAGTTAGTCATTTTCCCGATTGGGACAACATCAGCGGGATTAATTCAGCCAAGTATATTGACAGCTAAATACCAATTGTTGGTAAAAATATTAGGCCTTGTATAAGAAAGGCAAGGCTCCATTGTAGTATATGTTATTTATAGGAGAGGCTTTCTTCTTTAAAAATTAGGTACACTAATCTAATCTACAATTATATTAAATTCTATCATGATCGTTTATTAGTTTACAAGTCTATCAACGTCTGGTTATATCCAACGTTGTTTCAATGAGGCATTTTCGGTCTGTGGAATCGGCACCAGAAATGCATGCTCTTACAAGTCTATCAACTTCGAATTTTAAAATCAGTTCGTCGTCAACACTTGCATTTTGCATGGTAATTTTGATACCTGCAATAAATAATTCGTAATTAAATTTTGTAACATAGAGATTTTCAATAGTATAAGAAGGTTTATAACACTCTAAAGTAAGTATTTTATCCATGATTGATGCACGAAGTATTTCATAATTGTAATCAGATTGAGGATATGAAAGTAATAATATTCCTCCTAATGTCTTTACCAATCTCCAGCCTATATAACAAAGTAATAAAGCTACTACCGCAGTTGTAGCTTCATCAATATCAATACCTGTTTGCTCTGAAAATGTATCAGGAACTAAAGGAAGAACAACCAAAAATGCAGTATAAAGAAGAGTTAAAACTCTTGTAGGGTTATTGGCAAGGTACCCCCAAACTTTCTTTAAGCTCAGCCCTAATGAGTTGTCATTATTTGGCAGCTCCAAGATTCCATACCTATGATGACTAGGTTCTTTTTGACGGGTACTTGGAGTTATTTGTTCTTCACTTGCAGATATCATATCATTAATTCTATCTGAAGCTAACACGACTTGAGAAGTAAGTACAGTGACACCAACTACTATGAATAACATGAATTCATAAACAAGCCAGTTTGTTTGATGTCCTCCATCGTGATCAGCATGAATATGATGAGATTGATGTTGTTCATCATCTGAATCATGAACTACCATAGTAAAAACAGCTTCTTCTAAAAGATGACTTACTAAATCCAACCCTACCATAACTAAAGATGCACTAAGTGCAAACCCCACCAACACTTCTAATCTTCCTAAACCGAAAGGATATGCCATAGAAGAATTATTCCAAACTTCAAAATTTGACATTATATCAACGAAAACCATTACTAAAGAGCCTAATGAATCATAGAATACCAAATGTGCTAGCGTTGAAAAAGCTGGAAGTTTAAAGTGGAATCCCACAAGGAACACTACAATGCATAGAGCAGAATGACCTAGAGAGCATGCAAGTTTAAATTTTTGGTTTGATTTTAAGGAAGAAAATAATTCATAGAAGTTTGGAATAGGAAACAGATCTGGAATAGCTTGCTGTTGAATAACTGCAGGTGAAGGTTCTTGAAATAAATTCATTGATACCGATGAATGTTTGTATTTGTGACCTTTTCTTTGAGCCGGTTTCAAAGAGAGTGATTGATTTGAACCATTTGAATGCATCATTACTTCTTGAGAATTAAAGTTAAAAGGTTGATATTTTGATGGAGATGAAGATCTTCTTACAGGAGATTTTGATCGGTAATGACGATTTATGCGTGAAGGAGATGAAGATCTTGTTGGAGAAGGGTTTCTTGACAGTATATTTGAATTTAAAGCATTAGGACCAGTTGGAGGAGCATTATTTGGAGTATGATTATAATTTGAAGTATAAGTAGTACTATTTGGAGTATAATTATTACTATTTCGACCTGCGAAAGCTATTCTTGTAGTTCTTGGAGTAGTTTGTTGAACAGGAGATGGTAAACCATCACCAAATGAAGAATTTGAATCCATAAGAAATATAGCCGATTTTGGTCTTGGTCTACCAGAATTTCTTGTAGTTGAAGGAGAATTCATTAAAGAAGAATTTGAATATCTACGATGATGACCTAATCCAGGGCTAAATGAAGTAGCATTAAAATTTGAACCATTATAATTCATTTGATTTGAAATTTGAACAGGAGATGGAATTTTTTCTGATTGATCAACAGATTCAGAAGAGAAATTAGCAGATGCAAGGAATTTTAAATCAGGAGGCAGTTTAAATGGATTTCCATTTGCATCAGTTTGTTTATTATTTCTATTTCTTGAAAGAGTTGGAGATTCTAATAATTGAGAGTCAAGTGAAACATCACCATCTTCTTCTTCAATTTCGTCAATTAAAAATGATGGGTTACCACTTTGTGATTCATAAGGATAATTCGCCTGATAACTATCGGAATTTAATGCCATATTTGTCACCGTCAATTTTTAGACGAAAGGTTATCTAGCGCGTACTAAAGTATAAATAATCGGGATGAGGGGGATTGATACTTTAAAATTTATATAATAGAGTGATAAACAAATAACTCGAGTTGTATTTATAAAAATAACTTAAATGTTTTATTGTACCTTAGTAGTTATTATTGTGTAGTAGGTTGAGAAATCCAAGGCTTTAACACGTATTGCGGTGAGTAGTTTTTTTTTGCCAAGAGGGTTCAAATGGTGCATTTGGTGACGCAAAAAAACGTCAAATTGGCTGCAACTTCATGTGAAAGCACATTAGGGGCAGAGCAGAAGCAGGTACAATTTCACATCTAAAAACAGATAAATGTAAATAAAACTAATAGGGGTACTAGGTCCAGGAGAAGTACTAAGACTACAAACTACCAGATCTACCAGATCTATTCTATTATATACTTATTTACTCTATTTTATTCACCCACTTCTATGGAGGATTCTCTCTAGTAGTATAAGCGTCAAACATCAGAAGATTTATACATCCATCATTAATATTATTACTTGTATCTTCAAGTAATTGAAAGCTTTTCAAACTGAAATCTCTTTCTAGAATATTGGCACCTGGCTGCAGTTGTGTATTACCTCCGAGCATTCCAAATTCATTTTGAAATGAATCCAGGCTACTCCTAGTTGATTTTAACACAAAATTACTAGAATTAACAAAATTAATATCGCTATCATGATCTAATTCTTCTTCATCTAACATTATGGCACTATCAATAATTACCAGGCCAAATTTCTCACTTAAATTATCTGATGTATTAATTTCAGGAAGATTGAATATCGTCGATATTATTTGTAATTTTGAAACTCCCATACTTTCATTCTCACCTCCATTTCCAGGACTTGGCCCATTCATCACTGGTGATGTGATTAAATCGGTGGTGGTGACTTCCCTTGTTTCTTCTTGTGATGTAGTTAGTTCGGTAGTAATTGAACTTTTCATCAAAAGTAAAAGATCATATAAAAGTATTTTAAGCTTATCATTACACAGTAAATACCTAGAATCAAGCAAAAAGATAAGATTTTTGATAAGTGTAAACTGTTCTCCATCGTGAGTTATAATCATTGAAGTTAATGTCATTTTATGTATTATGAGAATTCGAAGAAATATTGAAATCGTATCGTAAAGATTTTGATTATTAGCTGTTTCAATTGCAATATCACTGTTGACGGCATGAACTAATTTTATAATGAATTTGGTCATATCTTGGAAAAACTTAAATGACGAAGCTATATTCTCAATTGAAGATACTGAAAACTTCTTAAAATAGTCCTTGAGGACAGGAAGTAAGTTAATAGAAGATTTTGATGTTTTCAAAACCACAATCTCATTAGCATCATAGTTCTTACCACTACTATTTTCTGCAAAAAAACTAAACTGTGTTTCTTCCAAGAAAAAGTTTTCTAATATGTGGAAAACTTGTGCTTTGGTATTCCAGTCAAGGAAATTGAACAATTCTCCAAAGTACGAATTAGAAGATGAAAATTGAAACTTCACATTATCCAAAAAAGATCGAACTAACATATTGATATCTTCTTCAGACAGATTCTCATTAATAAATGCCTTGAGGAATAGCTGAACAATAGGTAAATTAAACTCGGTGGCGATTTTCGCCATTTTTATCAAATCATTATGAGTTTGAAGGGGTTCCTTTAACTGAAGAAGATTGTTACAAATTTCGATTATACTTTGTCTAGGAAAAGTTTTGAAAAGTTCATCTATGGCAAATTTAGGGTGATTTATCAACGACCATCGAATAGCAGCAAATATTCCATCTGTAAAATCCAGGATACAAGGTGGTGCAGTAGCTAAAGTCTTGACGGCAAAACGGAGAACTACCACAGAATTTCCTCTGATATACTCTGCTCTTATAGTATCGAATAATAGGTACTGATAGTGTTGAAGATAAGACAGAGATCCAGCATAAATGATATCTCCTATGACTAACTCCCATTTACTATTCTTTTGTAGGAGTTGAATGACGGTATCGAACTTCACCACCTCGTGAATAATTAATCGTTTGAAAAAGCATGAAGCTTCTTCATCCAGATACTGCACCACATGGGAATTGGTGAACTGTTCAACTAAGGAGAAGAAAGTACTGGTGTCGTTAAGTTGTCGTTCAATAGCAACAAGAACCTTTACAACACCAACTTCAGTATCAGGGTTCAAGTCTAACTTGGAAAGTTTTTGAAAGAAAGTAGAAGTATTTGAGGATAAATTCTTGACATCGATATTCGCCAAATCCGGTATCTGTTCCAAACAGTCTTGAATTTCTTGATCCAGTAATGGTTTTTGTGGAGATTCAAGTAGTGATCCCAAATCAGTCTTGAAGTCACCCGAAGAGTAGTTTTCTCCCTTTGGATTTTCAAAAGTATTGATGTGCATTGGAGAATCTGCTTGGACTTTATTAAAAAGTGTTTTACTAAAGTTAAAAGAAGATTCTGGCTCTTCTGTGAATGACGGAGATTTCTCTACCACTTTATCAATAAAAGACCAAATATCTGTAAATTTAAAGTAGTCAACATCTCTTTTTTTGAGATCCTTGTAGTTTGTAATGATCAATCTGAATAAATCAAATCCAGTTGTAGCTGAGTCGTAATTATTACCAGCCATGAATTTGACTAGCTGAAAGTGTTTCACTATTAGCTTTGCTAAAAGATGAAGAGAGTCAAGATAGAAGATAATTATTTTACCTTCATTTTTAAGAACAAACTTAACGAATACTTTGAAAAAAACTGTGAGATTGTCATATTTTGCATAGATATCGTAAACTCTTGCAATTAACGCTGGTGTCATATGAACTAATTTAGGAGAGTTCGAAATGGTGCTTTTTATAGTGGTTGTCACCCAATTAATTAAAAGGAATCGAAGACCAATATTTTGTGGAGCCACAGAATCTATATGAGATGAAAAGTCTGAAGAGAAATTATTATTAATGATTGAATCAACAAGATGTTGTTGCAAAACTATTTTACCAGCTTCAAAAACACTTTTAAGGTCAGATTTCCCAGATTCTGCCCATTTATGAAGAATAGTATCGCATTGACGATTGTTTAGTACAGGAAGATTTTGAAGGATACGAATATGGAAATTTATCAATCGAGTACGTTCCTCCGAGGCTTCGGATCCATAAAAAATCCCCAGAGCAATTAGCTTTCGAAGATATGATGAAATGGTGATGACTTTCAATTGGTAAAGTTCATTTATCAAAACGTAAAGACCATGCAAGTAATAAGAGGAACTATCAGCGTTGGCAACGTCAAAGATAATTTCTAAAAGTTCGTTTTCAAATTCGGCCTTCATGTTGGTAGAAGCGCGAGATGGAGGTAGTGATTGTAATACTTTCCTTTTCAAAAAGTTACATACAATTAATATAGACTCACTTGACGTTTGAGGAGTTCTTGAACTCGTGAAACACCACATAATAACGAGTTTAAGTTTGGTTTTCCAAGTTGTCGATGCAAAGGATGACGAAGATTTAGGTTTCAAGAGATTAGCCAAATCCTTATGAAGTTGAAGGCGATCTAGTTGTGCAACGATCAAAAGAGCATCATCAGGTCGGCGATTCAAAGACGTCATATCAGCAAGTTCTTTAGTCTGAGAATCTGTAGACAGAGAAGTTCTCATGTTTAACATTAAGCTCTCATTACGGTAGTTTATAACTTGAAGTTGATAATTTAATTCTTCACTTTCAACTCTTGACATATCCTGACCAGTTGCCACGATTTTATAAAGTACCTTATTAGTGAGAATCCAGTAATTCGGAATAATGAATATATTCCTGTTATGAGAAAAGAGTGAAGTTACAGCGTTAGCTATTATCAGTAGAGTTTCCTGTTTAAGATGACCAGGAATCGATGATGACGAGTTTATAGTTGATTTGGAATGTTTTGATTTAGTTTGATAAACTGGGAGTTTATCGATGAAATAGTAATTTAAAAGAAGAAGTTCGCTAAGTTCTTTACAAAGATAATCGAAGCGAATAATATCTTTCCAGAATACTATCATTATTGTAAGAGCCACAAGAGTTTGACCATAATTAATGGTTAAATTATGAGTGTATAAAGAAGAATCAACGTCTTCATTCTCACTTGCAAGTTGAGCGATATGATGGTGATCAAGAGGAAGTCCTTCACCAAGAAATTTTATAATTGCCTGTAAGAAGAAGTGTTTATCAAGTAAAGATTCAAGATATAACAGTTTAATATAAGTTATTAAATAATTTAACTTTGATGAATATGCCAATTGTCGTTCAGGAGAAGAAATATTAATCATTTCTCTTGCAAATTTATGAATATAATCCACCACTTGTTGAGTCCATTCTTGAAGCCATTGAGATTCAAGAGAAGATCTTAATTGTTCATGTTGCTGTTTACGATGAATAACAAGTAATTCACCGTATAAAGTACATTTTGTAAACCATATAGCTCTAGTTAAAGGAATTGATTTTGAACAAACGGTATCTACAAGAACTTTATTCCTAATCCCATGAGGGATCTTGTTACTTAATTTATGAAGAGGAATTGAAGGATTACTTAAATCTTTGAGCCAAGCTTCTTTCTTCAGAGCTGTTAAAGTTACTCGATGAGGAGGACGAAACAGATTCAGATCACAATGAATCTTGTTAATAACTTCATTTCTAGTATTATAAGCATTGGTAAGATGTTGAGATAATTCATTTAATACCGTATTACATACTTGCAGAGAAGCAAACATTGTAGATTGAAGTAAAGGTCTCAGAGAGTAATATTCATTAGCAACATAAGGAGCTTCAAAATAACCTTTATTTAAATAAATTGAGTTAGCTAATTTATCCTTTTCAATAGACTGTTCATAGGCATTAACATGAGTATGATCTTTCCATGGATCAAAATCTGGAAATGTAGTTTGCTTATGAGATTCTTGTGATCCAATAGGTTCATTTGCATTAAGAGGATAAATTGGAATTTCGGGTCTATCCATATGATATTTCATAGCCATAAGTTCATCTTTAGTAGACGTCGAATACGACGTACGGTTATGCGAGGCAAGAAGTGAGTTTCTATTCCTCGAACGGGACATGGCCAGATCAATTGAAGTAGGAAGTTTTCGAGAACAGAGTGAAAATTACCGATAACGAAAATGGCATGCGAATACATTGCCAAGTAAGCTACTCAATTGTAATGACACGCTCAACTCCGCCGTTTGGTAACTACAGTCGTATGCTTAGTGTCTATGCTGCTATAACTACGAAAGGCTACGAAAGGCTACAACAGGCTACAACAGGCTACAAAAAAAAAGTCTAGATTAGCCAGATATATTAGCCAGATATTACCAATATCTAGTCTATATAAGCTTAAACAAGTCCGTTCATATCCTCACCAATCGTCGTCATCTGCATCTTCATCATCGCTGTCGTCACGGGTGGCACCCTGTCTTTTCTTCAAAGCATCTGCCAATGATCCTGCTAATGTAGTTTCTTCGGCTTTCTTTGCTTTCAACGCATCTGCAAGTCCATTGCCAAGATTCCCATTGGAACCTCCGTTAGAAACCAGACTGGCTCCATTGGATCCATTGCCTATAGGACCCGAACTTATTGAGGCTTTCGCCACGGGTCCTCCATTGGTTGGAGCACCATTGGAAATTGATCCAAAGAGATGCGCAGGTGCTTCACATGGACTCATATAATCTAAAGGTGACCATCCTTCAACTGTTTCTTTCAAATCTTTAACGAGCCCCCACTTACCGTTAGTACTTGTAACATACACAATATCATCTTTGACAAGAGGTACTGATCCTGCAACTGATCCATCATAATCATAAAGTACTTTATAAGTTGGATATTTTGGTTTGACTGGTGCTGCTAAGGCTGGAGGAGGAGGTGGTGGTGGTGGTGGGTTTGTTTTCTTGGCTGGTGGTGCTGGTGCTGCTTTTTTAACAGGACGACTAGGTGCAACCGGTTTTTGTGCAATTGGTGCTGGTGGTGGAACTTTCCGTTGTGGTTGACTCACAGCAGGTATTGCTGAATGTGCTGGTTGTGCTGGTTGAAGTCTTTGAACTGGAGCATGCACGGTAGCTGGAGGTTGAGGTTGTTGAAACGACTGAACTGGTTGAACTTGTGCAGGTACATGACTTGTACGCCTAACTCCACGATTGTAATATTTTGAATAATCAACTTTACTACCAACACCTCTTGGACGTTTTGGATTTCTACTATTTTCAGGTAATCCTTGTTTGACTGTTACCGTTCCACTCTTATAAATATCACTATAAGTAGGAGCTTCACCAATTTGAAATTTAATTGTATGAAATTTACCGGGTTTCTTTTGATACTCAATTGTAGGTCCAATTTTAATTGTAAGACCAGGGTTGAGTCTTTTCAATGTAGCAACCAATTCAGTCTTGAAATCAAGATTAATCAATACATCTGGACATGTGGGTGTTGGTGAATGTAATGAGAGTGCTAACCAATTATCTTGATATTGTGAAAGTGCAACATAATTAAGTCCGCCAACTGGAATACTAAATTCCTTTTGAAGTTGCAATCTTTTATCAACAAGAGTTTCAGCAATGATGTAAAGAGTATTTTTAGAGAGAATAAATATCCTATTCAATCTTTTGGAAGATCTACCAAATTTAGATAAAAGAATTTCACCTTTGGCTGAGAAAATTGTTTGTTCACTAATACCAGTTTGATTAATAACAAATTTACCATATCCAGTACTATCATTACAACCTAAATAATCTCCCATATAAGATCTTGAACCCAAAATCGATAATCTTCTTCTTTGCTTTCTTCCATTCAATAATTTAGTTCCTTCATCTCTGAATTGTTCAAACTTATTACCGTGATTTTTAATTCTCCAAGCTCTTTGAATTGTCTTTGCAGCATCGTCTTTTCTTTTAATGTATCTTCTCCAAGCTCTTTGAATTCTAGCTGCCATATTGTGCCAATATTTATCTCTCATATCTTCTAAAGCAAAAAGGGTTTCTGGAGTTTTAATGAATACTTTTGTTGTTCCTAATTGATATTCAGAGTCGGGAATATGACAAGATCTCAAGATTTCTTTAACAGCAGTGATATCATCACCTCTCCAAATATAATCACCAGCATATCCGGTAGCAGGAGATAGAAGGTAAAATCTTTGAACGAATTTTTCAAACGTTGTTCTATAAGCAAAACCTGCTCTTCTAATACGAACATTTTCTTTTAAACCTAAATATTTAACTTGATGAAGAACTTGTTGATTGTCATAATCTTTTGGTCTTTTAGTTTGATTAGGTTTGATGGTACGAATATAAGATGGTTGACATTGCGATAATGTATCAACTAAAAGATTAGCACTTCTTTTAATTTTATCAGAAGCAGTTTCGGGTCTTTTCTTTGAATCAGTTAATGATTGTAAGAGATCGGGAGGGAATAAAAGTCCAATAAAAGGATTTGAAGATGTTGATAATGCTTCAAGTAAATCTCTTAACATATTATCTTTATTTTTATCAGTCATACCTGCAACATCATAAGTAACATCTCCAGCATAATGTTTAATAATAAATTTACCTTTACGATCTTCAAAATGACGATTACTTGCACCCACCATACTTAATCTTTGAGCAAAAACTTGATCTGCAGCATCGGAATCGGCATGTGCAGTTTTAATTGAATCATTTAAAGCAGCAAAAAGACCAGGTTGAGGTCTTACGGCTTCAATTAAATCACAAACAACTTTATTATTAAAATAATCAATTGGAGTCCATTTAATTTGTTCTTGAACATATTCATCTTGTTCTGCCTTTAGAGTTAATTGAATAAAAATTTGTTGAAGTTTTTCATTAACATAATTAATACAAACTTGTTCAAATGAATTTTGCTCAAAAATTTCAAATCCATAAATATCTAAAATACCAATAGATTTCTTTTCCACGGTATGAGAAGAACTTTTCATTGATTTGTTTACTCTTTCAACAATCCATTCAAAAAGATTATTATAAATACCTTTTGCTAATGCATCTCTTACAGCTGTAGCTTGAACAATATTAAGAGGAACATGATAAGTTGAACCACGTCTCATACCATGAGATGTTTGCATCACACGTTCAGTAAGGCTTTTCTTTAAAATTTGACCATCAATATCAAGAAGATAAGCTACAAAATTTGTAACACTTTCATCTCTTATAGCAGCATTCCCATTTTCATCTTCAACAAAACTTACATTACCAATCCATAAGATTGATGCTAACATTCTAAAAATATTATCTTGTTCATTTTGATCAAGACCAATAACTTTCATAGCATTAATAGTATCATTTAAATCTTGTTGATCATTAACACCATCTACATCTATACATTTTGAAGCACTTGTATAAATGTAAGTTTGGGGACCTTGAATTCCAAATTGTTGTTGATATTGAGGTGGACAATGTTTAGTAAATTGATAAAAAATATGGAAATTACGTTCATTTGTAATTTGTGAAACTACTCTTTGCTTTTCTAATAAATAATTTGTTATATGAGCAGCAACTGGTTGATAAGTACCAGGATCGAATTCAATTTCAAGATATTTCCCATGACGTGATGAATTGTTATTACGTAATGTCTTAGCACATCCAAATGATTCTAAAAGTGGATTAGTTGCAAGAACCATATCTTTAATTTTTGAAATTTCACTATTATTTGAAGTTACAACATCATCAACTGAAACATTTGCTATATATTGCATAATTTGTTTAGCAGCTTCGGTTTTACCGGCTCCAGATTCTCCACTAATGATAACACATTGATTTTCTCCATAAGATTTCAAATGATAATACATACTTTCAGCTATAGCGAAAACATGAGGAGGAACTTCTAATCTATTTTTACCTTTATATTTATTTAGATGTTCTGCTGTATAAATACCTAAATCTTGGAATGGATTTACGGAAATCAACACATGTCCAATATAAGTATAAATAGTATTATTCATAAATCTTTTATTAAGATTTTCATTAATTGCATCATCTGATATTTTTGAAAGTAATGTTAAATCAGATACTCCAACTTCTTTTTTATTGGTGATATCGAATTCGGCTTTTTTGATTCCAGCTTTAGCTGGTGCAGTGGTCTTGGCTTTATTCCTACCTCCACGTTTTACGATAGCCATGGTGCAATTGATTAAATCAGATCAGTGCCTAAAAAGCTTAGTTGTCTCAACGGATACAGGGATTTGGTGAGAATATCTCTTGATGTTTGTATGCAGGCAATCACATTTTTTTAATCGAGGCAAAGTTGCAACCAAAGTACTACAAACAATTAAATACACGTTGAAAAGGGCTTTTTAAGTCTAGATTGGCTTGGATGGGTTTCATAGTACTACGTGTATTATAAAGTCTTTTTTATATCAAAATTCCCTTTCTTAATGGTGTAATATCAGCTCACTTATAAATTGAGGCTGATGCAAAAGTAGTCACTAAATGATGCAAAATCGCTTAGCGACCGAAATTTCTTGCAGCCAACAAATTACTTGCAGCTGCCGAATTATTTTATTACCTCTAAGTCTTAGTTTTCAGTCTATCAATAGGTTTGCCTCAAAAGAACAAATAGTACCTTGAAATTGTAACTAACTATATTTGGCTGCAAAAATAGACGGTATATTAAGTATACGATGAATCTAACTAGAATATTGTATTTTGTATCGGGCGTCTATTATAACTATATTAATATACATTAGTGTGACCACAATCTAATCATTTTATCTTTTCCACCACTAGCTACTCTTTTTCCATCAACACTCCAGTCAACGGCATATACTTCATCTGAATGTCCAGGTAAATCTACTTTTAACTTTCTTGTTCTGATATCCCAAACTTTAAGAGTAGTATCCTTTGAACAACTCACCAAGAGTCTATTATCAGAAGACCAAGCAGTTTGGTAAACAGGTGCAACATGCCCTCTAAGAGTACCTACAAAAGTACCTTTAATACCATCCCAGAGCTTTATTGAATTATCAAAAGAACTTGAAACAACATAACGTCCGTCGGGCGAAAACAGCACATGATTTACTAACTTTTGATGACCAGTCATTCTGCATACTGGTTTAGATGCCTTTAATGGTTCCCATAAATACATGGTAAAATCATCACTGGCAGAAATAAGTCTTTCACTCGTTTTACCACCAAGTTTTGCAACTTTTTCATATTCTTGCTTGGCATTTGCAATCAATTCATCCATAGACACAGTTTTAACTGTTCTTGAAGTAGAACTATGGTCAAACCCTCCTTTTCTAAGGACATGATCAGTAGATATAGCTAAATGATTTACCCAATGAGCATGAGATTTTAATGTTTGAATACACTTACCAGCACCAGGTCCAGATGTAGCATCCCATGCTCTAATAGTTTTGTCATGAGATCCAGAATATATGATATTGGACCCCGACCATTTAACACAAGATACTGCACCAGTATGTCCATTCATACTTAACAAGCATACTCTTCTAGTAGTATCCCATATTTTAACAGATCCATCTTTAGATCCAGATGCTAAACGAGGTTTTTCTCCTGATTTTACAAGATGTAATGGTTCCCATGTCAAACTTGAAACCCATTTAGTATGTCCTGTTAATGCTGACCCTATTGGTTTACCCAGAATAGCATCCCACAATCGCACGGTATTATCCATAGATCCAGTAGCTATCATTGTACCACAAGGTGAATATGCTACACATAAGACCCAGTTTGTATGACCCAGTAAAGTAGCTAATGGAGTTTGAGTATTACAATCCCAAATTCTTGCTGTACTATCACCAGCACCAGAACACATTCTTCCGGAGTCGTTAGGTGCAAATGAGCAGCATAAAATGGTTGATCCATGACCTGCAATTGCAGCATTTGATCTTGCAATTGGTTTGACTTTGAAAACAGCTCGTGGGGTATAAACCAAAGTCATAAAATCTTCACTAGTTTTCAAACCAGGTTTTAATACTGATGAATATAAATTATCTTTAATATCAATTAATTTAGCATCTTCTTTTTTATCGGAATCATCTAAAAGAGAAAAACTATAAGGAACTGGTTCTTCTTCTCCTGTAAGTTGATTTAAAAGCTCTTCAAGCTGTTGTTCGGTAATTCCTCCAGGGACTCTTATTGAACCACCAACTGATTCACCAGTGTCTGATGCTTGAAATTTAATGAGAACATTAGGAAGATCTTGAGGGATTATGTCAACATCTCTCACTTGTTGAGACTCTTTCTTTTGTTTTTTAGAAGGTGGCGGTATTACAGTAGCCATTATATGATATGTAGTAAATATTCAAAAGTGAAAAATTAAAGATGCAGTTATGCGATGATGTTTGTATGCAGGATGAAAAATCTATAGAACCGTTAAATCTTGTAGTCACGTGATCTGGCATGTCTAATTCATAACTTATTCAGGAACTGGAAGTAAAGCGTCCTGTAGGTCATCATCAGAATCTTCAATGATCAGGTCTGTGAAGGGTTCAGGAAGAAATCGTTTGACTTGACTTTCTGTCATATTTGGCGATGACGGAAGTTCAAATGGAGTTCGTATAGCTTCAGGTTGGGCAGGTTGGGCAGGTTGTGCATCAGATTGTGCATCAGATTTTGCTGCCTCTTCAAATACGTTCGCCTCTTCCCCTTCAAATGAATAGTCTGTGAAATTAAACTGGTTGTTGCAGTCGAAGTAAACCGGCGTATAGATTCCTATTGACTGTAGGTTATAAACTTGAACTACAGAAACCATTTTTAATTGTGAAGAATTGGATATTTCTGGGCCCGTATAGTTAGTACAGTTATGATACCAGTCTCTGTAGAATACCAATCGAGCGGTTATGAAAGAGTCAATAGATCTTTTTTGAAGTGTAGAATTAGAATTGGTTAGAGATGGTACAAATGCCATTCTTCCATTTGAGAAGAATTCAGAACCCAGAGTTGAGCTAGGAGTAGACGCCTGACCATTATTTGATCTGTTTAGCTGGGTCTCTGTCATGGAAGTATTGGCACTGGGACTATTGTACTTTTTGAATTTTATATCTAGTTGACCTACTAAAAATACTAAAGAATCAGTTGCGATGGAAAATTTAGATATTAAGTCGAATAAATGATAAATATGCTTTTCTGTCTTGATTGAAGGACTTTCAGTGAGAAGTAGTGATTTTGCAGGTATTTCAGGTACTTTAAAATCAGGATCATGTAATAGTCTTTCATGATTTGCTAACGCGATCTCATTTCTTTCAATATTGGATCTAAGTATGGTTTGTCTATGAGTTGACCAGATTTGAAGTTTATAAAGGTCAAGAAAGTCATGTAAGTCATTTATTATAACCAAGCTTGAATCTTTAGTTATTTTCGAGTGGTTGTTAACACGAAAGAAATGTAGTAGTTTAATGAACGAATCGATATTATAATGATGAATATTGTCGGACCATGACAGTTTATACCTCGGATGTTTGTGTAATAGCATGAATGGGAATGGCAGAATAAGATCAACAACCACCACGGTATTAGCTGGATGTTCCTCAAGATGTGACACGATTAATGAACATAGTATCAGATAAGATGCGTTAAAACTAGGTACAGATTGTAAGTCAAAAATAGCCAGAGAAAATGTGAAAGATAACATATTATCAAGCAGTGGTAGCGAGGTGGTGAGATGAGAGTACGCTGCTCTCTGCAGCATCATCTGAAAGAGTGACATGGAAGTTGGTTGATTTCGAAAGGTGTACCGAATGGAGAATTATTGCAGCACAATCGCAGCAGTCAAGTAGTGAGGTTTGGCTCAACCATACATTAACTGGAGATACTTGTAATTGCTAATGGGTTTAAACTACCTACCGACTTGCATACATTACGTACAGTGGTCCGCATACAGCTGCAGTATGCCATGCATGAATGCATGGCTATCGTAGTTGCATACTTCTACGTTTGTAAGATGCTACTGTCCTACTCTTCTACTGTGCAACTCTTCTACACTGCAACTTTGAACTGTGCAATTCTGCAATATACTGTGCTATTTCTCTCCTTCACCTCCTGGTCCCAACTCTTCTATGGTCTGCCCCTTGGCCTCTCCTCCCCTCTCCTTATTCTCACTACTTCTTTCCCATCTCTAATCCTTCTTGTGGGCAGCTTCATTGTTTGCGAAGACTGCGACGATCGCCAGAAAAAAGCTCCCAACTCTAACATTTTCCATTAGTCGACCCCCCATTCTTATTATCGACAATTGTATAATTATCTTTTAGCAATTCAATCGTTAAGGTTATAGTGCTAAATTCATATTTAAATTATAGAAATAATTGCTATTAATCATTATAAGTTTAAATAATTATCGTAATGCCTAATCAACCGGTAACGCCTGATGGACCTCCGTCAGGTCATAATTCATCTCAGGATGGTAATAATTCTCGAACAAATTTAAGTCATCATCATCATAATCATCATCTATCAGCTACCAACCGTCGTCCTTCTTTACTTCGAAACAAGAGTAGCTCAAATGCCGTTCATTCCCTTCATTTAATGAATTCTTCGTCAAATCCTTCTTCAACTCCGGTATCTGGAAATAATTCTCCAACCGTTTTAACACCTACAGGTCCAACAAATGGACCATTAACAAATTCAAATAATAATACATCAAGTGGTAATGTAACTCCAACAGGAACCGGTCAAACATCAACTCCTCAATCTTCAACAAATTCATCAGCTAATAGATCAAGATCAAGATCAAGGTCAATTACTCAATCACTGTCTTCAAGTCAAAATAATAGTCAATATTTAGCTCAAGAAAAGGCATATCTTCGTAAAATCAAAAATCAGTACGTTGATGATTATTATACTAAAGGAATTACTGGTGCTGATGAAGATTTTAAAGAAGGTGATTCAAATACTAATGATGAAGATGAAGATGATGAAGATGTTGTAGGTAATAGTGAATTACTTGCTGATATCGATGATGATAAATATCAAATTGGTTTCAATTTAGCTTTTTCAATTATGAAAAATAGTAATAATATTAATGTTAATGAAAAAGGTATAGCTCAAGTGGGTAGAGAAACTTCAGATGATCCTGCGGTTATCGAAAGACTTGAATGGCAGGCCATGTTATCGTCTGTATTAACCGGGGATGTTGTAAGATCAGAAAAAACCAAAATTATTAATAATCATAATCTTGAAGATGGACAAGAATCATTCATTTATTCCCACCTGAAAAAAAATATTTGGTTTGGTGTAAGAGCAAAATTATTTAATAGAACTGAAGATGATCAAAGGAAAATCGTTAGTTATCGTCGTACTTTAGTTGATCAATTTATTGATGATGTTTTAAAATATGAAATAGATTATAATGATCCTCTTGATAATCCTCCTCGTCAACAAGTGGTAAATATACTTGATAGATATGAAAGATCGTGTGATTTATGGATGACAATGAAAGAAATGAAAGCCGATAAACCAGCTTGTGGAAGTGCAGAATTTGAAGATCGTATTGATGCTTTAAATGCTTGGTTATCAATTACAGATGCAATTGCAAGAGAAACAAAATCTTTAAGAATTTGGATAGGTAATGATGAATTAGATATTACTAAAAGTCCAGTAGGTACTGATGACGATTCTGAAGGAGATTTAACCAATAGCAAAATGGTTAAAAAAATCTTTTCTGAAGATAATAAATCATTAGCTGAAAGATTAATGAAAGAGAAAGATGTACTTACAATTTTCAAAAGTAGAATCTTCAATCCTTTAGCTCCATGGATGGTAAAATCAAAAGATACTTATATAAGACTCGGACACATGTTTGAAATAATGAAATTACCAGACTATATTCATGATTTGATTCAATTATGTTATATTCCTATGAGACTTATAAAAGAAATTATTAACGTTAGGCTTTCTTATGCTAGAAAATTACATAATCCTACATTAATGATGATTGATCAAATGATTGATGACTTCAAATCTTATATTACGATTGCATTGGAAGTGAAGCTAGGAGTTATGGAATATTGTAAGCCAGATCCTAGTAAGACTTGGGTGTTATCGGATCCTTTTGATAGTGAGACAGTAGATTTTAATAATGTCTTATTACTGTCGGTCAGATATTTCTTATTCATTTTAAATAGAAAATTGATTGATAGTTCAAGATCTCCAACTACTTTCCGAACATTTAAAGAACCCGATGAATTAGAAGATACTTGGAATTATTTACGTCCTTTGGGTGGATTTGTTGAAGGTGCAAGTATGGTAATTGCTGAAAATATTATACTTTTAACTTCAAGATTAGTTCAAAGATTATTTTCTTACTTCAACAATCAAATAAGGACAACACCTCCTCAATCACAAGGAACTTCAGATTTAGTTCGTTGGTATACCACAACAACCGAGAATTTTGCTCAAATAAGAAGAAAATTAGCTAGATTTACAGGTCAATTATCTCGAGATTTTTCAAATTCTCTTGTTTTTGAAATTCCTGCTTCTCCCAGTAATAGAACGAAACATCTACTTGAACATTTAAATGCAAGTAATCATTTTCTTGTATATACGGGAACAGTTGAGTCTCAGGGTACTTATTTTTTTGCAAGTCCCGAACTTATGGGAGATGAAAGTGAAATTCTTAAAATTTTATATGGTCAATACGTTGGTATTGATCCAAGTCTTCCTTCTTTGGAATTCACTAATTTATTAAGATTAATTCCTGATGATGAACTGGATGAATTGAGTCGAAATGAGTCACTTCCATACGCACAAACTCGTCAATCATTTCCTTCAAGTCCTGGTGAATTAGCGTATATTGTTGCATTATGTCCTGCTAAGCCGATTGTTTGGGAAGGAGAGATTGTTAATATTCCAATGGAACAAAATCCTATAACAGATGTAAAAGTTGGACAAATGCTTGTTGTTGGTAAAGTAGCTCATTATAACTTACATTTTGTTCGAGAGAAATTTTTAGACGCTGTTGGTGAAGCTATGCTTGTTAACGGAGGTTTAAATAAACCAATTGGACAAAGATGTTCATTGGATAAAGTTCATCACGAATTGACTAAAGTAAATCGAGCATTTTTCAGAATGTCTTTGGCGGTTTTAGACTCAGTTAAAACCGTTCATGAAAAATGTAAAGAAAATGCACCAGATGGTGGATATCAAGAACTTATTAATAATTATTTTGTTTATGCAAGAGATTATGGTAAGAATACTGTTAAAAATCTTGATTCTACTAGAAAATCAACAGTTATAATGAAATTAATACAACTATCTATTGAATGGGTAAGTTTTATTTGTGATGACTGTATTCCTACTGATCGTAAAACTTTCAGATACTGTGTTTTAGCATTAGAATTTGCTATGGATATGACAAGAGGTTTCAATGTATTAGTTTTAACAAAAGAACAATATTATCGATTGAAACTTAAAGTTGCAAGATGTATGTCTTTACTTATATCACATTTTGATATTATGGGTGCAAGATCAAGTGAAGCTGAAAAACGTACATTACTTAAATGGACTTCACAAAGACATCGTATTGAAAATCTGACAGATGATGAATTCATTATTAAAGCATATCAAGAAGATGTTATGAAAGCATTGGAAGAGGTTGAAAATTCAAGAAAAGAATTAGAAGAACAATTGAATTCAACTGGAAGAGTTCTTGATGTTAGTGATCTGGAATATCATTTTGTTACATTATTGGCATCTTCATTTTCAAGTGTTTCTATTAGATGGCAGAAAAAATCCTTTATTGGTAGTGGATCATTTGGTCAAGTATTTCTTGCTGTTAATTTGGATACTGGTGGACTTATGGCAGTGAAGGAGATAAGATTTAATGATAGTCAATCTTTGAAGATTGTTCCTTCTATCAGAGATGAAATGACCATTCTTGAAATGTTAAATCATCCAAATGTTGTTCAATATTACGGAGTCGAAGTACATCGTGATAAGGTGTATATATTCATGGAATTTTGTGAAGGAGGATCACTTTCAGGACTTCTTGCTCATGGACGTATTGAAGATGAGATGGTTATACAAATCTATACTCTTCAAATGTTAGAAGGTTTAGCTTTCTTACATCATCAAGGAGTTGTTCATAGAGATATCAAACCTGAAAATATTTTATTAGATCGTAATGGAGTTGTTAAATTTGTTGATTTTGGAGCTGCTAAAGTAATAGCTACTACCGGTAAAACAAGGGGTACTGCATCAATTGGGGCTAAAACAACCACCGTTGGAAATCACAGTAATGTAAGTTCAATGACAGGAACTCCAATGTATATGTCACCAGAAGTTATAACAGGTCAACATTCGGACCGAAGTGGAGTATTAGATATTTGGTCACTTGGATGCTGTGTTTTAGAAATGGCAACAGGCCGTAGACCTTGGGCTAATTTGGATAATGAATGGGCTATTATGTATCATATTGCTGCTGGTCATCAACCTGAATTACCATCGAAAGATCAATTAAGTGAATCAGGAATTAAATTTTTATCAAGATGCCTTGAACATGATCCCAAGAAGAGACCTAGTGCTGCTGAATTATTAAATGATCCATGGATAGTAGCTATAAGACGAGTTGCATTTGAATCCTCTGAAGGAGGAAGCACACCATCTTCAGAAGCCAGCTCGGAGCAGGGAAGTGCATTATAAACATTTGAAAGAATATCATGAATTTATGAGACGTGATATTAGTAAACTTTACCATATTACTGTATGTTAGTGTTAGCAAATTAATTATATTGTATAATAAATTTTTGTAATTTTGGACGCTTCAAAGTATGCTGATATGTTCAGCTGTAATAAAAAATAGGTTAGCTTTATGGTAATAAGTTCTTATTAGTGTAAATCATGCTCAACAGTTTTAAGTGTAAATAAATTTCGTTATATCTCATGGCACTAAGTTGGTATCGGCTTACATAAGTATATTCTATTGAAGTAGTTTGCTATCAGTTTCTTTCAAGCGTTACTGGCATCACCTTGTTTCAAGCGTAGTTATACCACTAGGTCGTCATCAGCTTACAATGGATATATTCTATTACAATATATTAGTATACATTCAATAATTCTATTTACAATGAGGGAAGATTTAAGTACAGAGATTTCGATATGCTTTTTAAATTCTTATGTGGAGTCAGCAGGCAATGGGTGATACATCTTTTCTTTGATTTCGAGGAGTTTAGTTAATCTTCTTGTCAAAGACTTGTTTAACCCGATCAACGACGTCTCCTTTAATTTCAAGGTGTCCTGCAGTTTGATTTATCACCACATTTTTAGCTTGAATGAAGGGAATTTCTTTGAGTAAATCTGCTTTGAAAGCCTTGACGTCACCTTGAATTTTCTTAATTTCTGTGGTTACTTTAGTATTTGAAACTTTCTTAAATACTGGCCAATGTCCATATCTAGTCTTCTCAATATAATAATTATCTATACCGAATCCATTATTTGGTAAATCTTTCACGGAAATCGTCGATAATTCCGGGAACTGGTATCCCTTCAATTGGCTCGATGCTAGAGACACTCTCACGGACTTAAGAAGTGGAAGTGTTCCTCTCATGGTGTGAAGATTTAAAATAGGTATTGAAAAAAGTTAAGAAAAAGATATATTGAAAAATCTTTTGAGCAGGAAATATCGTACAATGTCGTACAATGTCGCCCCGCTGGCTGCAAAAATTACTATTTTTTAACGATCAAAAGTTTACATATTTATTGACCTCCTTTACGTTCATTGACTTTATATACATGTAAGCTAAATACTTTCACTTCAAATGAATTTTCATGTGTTTAGTTAAATTAGAGCTTTCACTAAATTTTTTTCCACAACCCGGCCATTTACACTGTAATGGACGTTCACCTGTGTGAACCCTCTTGTGAATTGAAAGACTTGAACTTGTTGCAAATTTTTTATCACAAATATTACAAGAAAATGGTTTTTCTCCTGAATGAATTCTCATATGTTGTTGCAACATCAGATCAACTGCAAAACATGCTCCACATTCTTTACATTTACAAGGTTTGTAATTTGTATGTTTATGAATATGACGTAAAAGTTTTTGTCGTTGTGGAAAGCATTTACCGTGATTCCTATCACAATCAACCCAGTTACAATGATAGATTGACTTTCCTTGTCCAATATGATCATCTTTCAAATGTTTTTGTAAATCACCAGCTGATTCGAAAATTGTTCCGCAAACTGCAGGTTTTCCCGAATCATCACTTCCAACCTGCCATTTACAAATATGTTGTTTGGGTGTACAGCAAGAACTTTTTGTTTGTGGAGAAATCTTCATAGAAGTTATTTGCAATGGATGATCTTTTTGAATTACTCCATCTGGTGATGACGTATTAGGGCTTTGTATAAAGCTCGGACTGGGAAGCGTTTGTTTACTAGGAACTCTTATTTCCTCAAACTTATTGTCGCTATTATGAGAGTTCAAGTGCTGTAAAAGAGAATCCCAATCATCATGCATAAAGTTACATTCATTCCATTCACATTGATAAGATTGTTGACCCTGAAGTTTCTTATCATATTCTTGGTCAATATGATCCCTTACTAAATGGTCGACTAGGCCATCGTTAGGAACTTTCCTGAAGCAATTATCCCATTGACAAGCTAATTTATCATTTGAGGTAAAATCAGTTTGTTTGGGAACTGTTTCACTTATCTTAGGCTCATTAAGCATCTTATTGAAATTGTTGAATTGAATGTAAAAATCAAAATCCGACATTAAATCTGCAGATTCGGTGTTTGGAATCTTGGTATGAAAACAAGACTGATGAAGATGATGATCAGAAGTATTTGGGGTGTTGGAAGTTAATTGTTGAGCCTGATTTTGATGGTCGGCATGACATGGATGTGGATAATGCAATTGAAAACTTTTGTCGGAAACGTCCACCACTTTCCGTTTTTTTTCAACGGGTTCTGTTGATTGCATGTTTCGATGAACATTTTCTATGAGATCTTCAAAAATCAGTTTTTTATTAGATTGGACGTCACAAAGGTTATTCTCATGTATTAAAGAGGTGGATTGCCCTTCATGCAGATCAAGACAATTAGGATCATTACAAATCCATTTATTCTCAACAGGTAGTTGAAGACAATCGGGGTCATCACATTCATGTATGTGGTCTGATCCTGAGTCAATAGCAGATGGGCTTATACATTCTTCACAGCAAGAAGAGCATGAATTTTCATCATCACATTCATGGCACTTGGAATGATCATTAGTCTCCAATATATCATCACATTGGTTACAATTATCTAAACCAGTTTTCTTCTTATCGTCACAGTCATAAAAGTAACAATCGTCTAATTCCTCACAGAATATACCTTTACAAAAATCATCAACCTCACCGCATGAGTCTAGGTTTAATTGGTTAATATTAGACGGCGACGAGTCAATCTCATTATGATCATGATTATGAATATGTCCATGTATATGAGTATGATCTTTATGTTTATGTATATGACCATGTACATAACCATGAGTCAATACGAGCTGTTGATAGTATGAATCCATAAGTTCATTACTATCCCCTATCCGTTTATCACTCTCTAGCTCCGTAGGGTTCATTCTATGGAGTTATATGATGAGTGAAGTAATAAAAAAAATTAGAAAGAAAATCAAATTTGTTTTGATATATGCTAACAATAGTGGTAAAGAGAACTTTGTCTGATCTGGCACTTAATTGCTGGCTTGAAAATTCTTCACTATCCTGAGTCCAATTAACATTTGCAACGACCCTGGTAGTTATTCCGCTACATATGGTGATGTGGCATGGCACGACCAGCCAACACACTGGTGTACAGAACGGTGCACGGATGTTTGTCGGGGATAAAAAAATCCCCTTAATATTTTTTAGACCGAGAATCACAGAAATATAAGTTGAACAGCATAATATGAAGACAACAAATTTTAGTATTTTTTATTAGATTTACCCTGATTGACATGCCCGGATGATACTGTAAATTCTCTCTCTATACGATTATATAATTGTATATATGGGATGAGGCTTTTAATTTAGCCGCCTTCCATAAACTTTAGGGTGAACTTCATTGACACTGCAAAACAAGTAATGTACAAGAGGCTGTTTATATAAACAAACTCTGAATGAAAAGAACTAGATGCGTGAAAGGATATTGGTCTTCCCGTAAACAAATACCTAAAGATTTTAGTTTGATTTAACTATGACTTTAAACTACAAATAATGGGCGTGTTTAAAGTTTATAATAAAACCGTGCTGACGTGGATGAACGTCCCAAACGTACGATATCACCGATGATGAGCGTTGAGCGAGGTGGCGATGTCAAGCATAATCTATTAATTGTTTACAATCATATTTCGGTCCTGAGAGGTTAAAGTAGCCGATGACAAAGGTAGGATCATAAATCATTCTATGTGTAAACCATATCTCTTGTAGTTATAAATGCAGTTCAAATCTACTGAATCACCGATGACTTTCATTCCGAATCTTGCAGAATCCTCTAAACTTTACTCCATAAGTCGACTTGGTAACTCAAATAGACAGTTTTCGCCTATGTATTACTGCGCTACATCTCTACACTTGGGGCCATCTAGCACGTCATCTTTATATTGCAGAATCAACTAATCATTTGTACGGTATGTTGAGGTCCTTGACGACGCGTAGAACATGCATCATAACCAAAAAATGCATGACGACCCTTTCTGTGGAATTATAATTAATTTCGGGGTTAAATTTTATAGTCATTTGTAGTCCCTTAATGCAAATTTTGATAGAGCTCATGACCTAGGCTATCAAGAAGAATTCATTGTATTGTTTTCTCGGTCACTATTTTAGAATAAAAGCGCACTAATTAAGGTCACTATGCAAAATTGCCGAGTTGTATTCATAATTCCTAATTAGGCATGCACTTCGAACAATCATCAACCCCGATTTAGTAACTTTTATTTAACTTGTCAACTTAATCTCCTCTTGTGTAATTGGGTTCTGCAACATATAATTATTTAAGCACTTAATCACGTTTTACTGTATGTTTCCAATTTCACTGCCATCCATGTCGCGAATTAAAAGTCAATATCAACAATAACGTTTTATTAATTCGATCAAAAAGTATTGATCCGCCATCAGCCACGAATTCTTAATGTCTCATTAGGTGAAGAATCGCCCCAAACCTAAATGGTAAACCGGTACGCAAATGGAGAATAAACCTCGTTTCACGCACGATGCATCTTAGATTCCACCGAACTAATCCGGCATAACGTAAATAAAGTTTTGCATCAATCCTGCATGAGCTTGCGTAAACCCCTGTCTCTTTAACTTACCTCCACCTACCATACATCATAAGGTTTTCAATTTTATACAAAGAAATGAATATTTTTTATGCCTACGATAATTTACACACTTTTACGATATTACTTTTTAGGCTACTTTTTAGGCTATAATTTGATTCTTCTATAAGTAAGACAGATTTTTCGATTTTGTGTCACTGAAGTTTTCTCTTATTCAATTGTGCAGCATTTATGCATCGAGCATTGTCTTATGTACGTCTCTTTGTTTCTCTGTACTTGAATGAACTGGCTTTGGTAATCGTACTTAAGCTAAATTCCCAATTTATCAACAAGCTCCCTCTTCTCTATTTATTATTTGCAAGACCCCATTTATCAAAAGTCAAACTTCATTTTTTCTTCTGAAACATAAATAATTAAGTTACTTACTCGATGGCCAAAATAGGGTTTCTATCAAAGAAACCTAGTAAGAAACCGGAAAAGAAGACGATACGCAAATCGGTCAGTCTTCTGAACTTATGGTCAAATTTACACTCAAGATCGAAATCCGAATCTAAACCTATAACATTGGTTGCTAAACATACGCCAAGTTCTAAATCAGTTCAAATATTTAAGACTGAGTCTTCAAGTTTTGCTGAAGTTTTGCAACATACTACATCTGATAGTAAACCACAAATAATTGCAGAAAGTTGTGAAGCCTCCTTTTGTCCAACTAACAAAGAGCAAAGTTCTATTAGAGACCAACCACCATCGTCTAATCAAACACTCATTAACGACTCAAACACTAAAACTAATAACGAGTTCTCAATGGGAAATTTCTTAGCTCAATATCAAAATCTGTCAACTCAACCAACTATTCATGATGAATTACCTTTAAAGAAGGATTCTTCGTTTTCGAAACCGCTTGACGTTGAACGAGTAAATGAACTTTTATCTAAACAAATTCTTGAATCGGACTCTGGGGTATCGGAACCTGAAATATTACCACAAGCTATTCTGACTCCAGTATGTGGAACAACTCCTCCAGAAACTCCAAAATTGTCTGAAGTTATAATTCCAGAGGACATTGATAATTTATCGTTCGAGGAAGCATTCTCCCATAGTACGAGTCGTAGATCATCATTCCTTTCTAGTCGTCAAAATTCAAAGTCTGTACAAAATCCTTATGCAGTTTCTATTCCTGCTAGTTCAATGTCAAAATTTAACTTAAGAGAATCCTACCTAAATGATCATTTTACAGAAGATGGTTCGATTATTAATGCAAGTATCCAAATATTTAAGGCATATTCCATCAACCAACCACATTTGAAATTCATTGCTGCTAATCCACAAAGTCCCCCAAATATTCAGCCTGATGTAGAAAATGAACTGACGATATCTCCTAAATCTACTTCACCTTCACCTGCACCAAAAATCAGAAACATCAATAATGGTTCATGTTCAGTACACCAGTATAATTCGTGTAATTCAGTCTCTGAGTCAGCAATGGCTATACAAGATATAACAGACCTTCAAAGTGATGCGGATACATTGAGTGCAGAGGAAACTTCAGAGAAAGAAGTTAAGGTTGAAATAGCAGAGAAAGATATATTGTCAGAAGATCTTATAACAGACGTGAGTTTAAATAATGACGTTAATGGGTTGGAAAATAATCTAGAGGATGAACTTGTTTTTGACGATCATAAGGATATGTTCCGTTCTGAACTAGTCTACTTAGTTGAAAAGCATAAAGCAATGATTCGTAAACAACAATACGAGATCAAACATCTTCGAGACTTATTACAGCAGGAGAAAAAATTCACATCAATGCTTTCTATATCTCCTCAACCAAAACCATGCAAATCTTTTGACAGCCCAGACTCTACAACTTTCAATTCTTCTTCAAATGATCCAAAACCCAGAAGAAGAAAACAGTTTATTCCTATGAATATTGTTTACACTCAAGATGAAGCTTCTACCAGAGAAGATAAGTCAATTTTACCACCTAAGTTCCCATCAAGCGACTTACTCCCTCCATTTAACCTCCGTCCGTCGTCTCATAAACTTAACCAAGAAACTCCAACTGCTCCATTAAAGAAAAAATTGGATGATTTGGAGTCAAATTCTTTAAGTGTACAGAAAACCCGCAACGTCTCTGTTTCCTCGAATGTGTCTTCCATTATGAGTGTATCTCATCATAAAGTTAATAGAGTTAATGTCGGAAGTACAGCAATATTAAACATAGAAAAAGAAAGAAAATCATCTGACGACAATTCAGGTGATTCACTTATTGATTCAAATCTCACTACTCCGGATTCGGTAAACTTCCCATCTGGAATTTTTGGAAAATCAGGTGTAACAGAAATAATTGATATATATCTGGCCTGATTTCCATTTTGTATTATTACTAAGAACACTCTATTTCAATTCTATATTTACAATTTATAATCTTTTATATACCCATACTACAGTCTTATGTATTTAATGATAGTCAATTTGAAATTAAACGTAATCTCGTGATTTGTCATGGAGAGAAGGCAGCTAAAATGAGGTCCTGATAGTTTTTGCAATTTTGAGAAATTTCTACTTTTTGCAACATTTTTCCGAATTAATTGCGGTTTTGTAAATATATTTGCTGTCAAATTTCTTAGTTATGAAAACTTGACTTTTTAAAAAAACTAACCTGACAACTAAATTCACGTCATTTAGCGTTATCAAGTGTTTCAAAAGACTTGATTTTCGAATTAGTTATGGGGTTTAATGTGTACTTTACAATATTATTTAGATCTGATGTATTTCATTGTATTTAAAGATATGGGAAGGAAAGTTTATGGCAATAGTCCTTTTAAGATTATATTGATGACAATTCCTCAACTTATTGTAATTCTTTAATCTCATTTTCGTCAGCCACTAATCCCATAACTACCAAATACATATTCAAGTTGTTTAACAAATTCTGTTTCTTATACAAATTAGCCAAATCTGTATTATCAATTGCCTTAGCTCTGTTCATTACTCCGAAGATTTCATCTCTTACTTCGTCGACAATAATTCTTTGGTGACTTAATTTACCTCCTAATGATAATGTAGCCAAAAATTGCCACACATAATTTTCTCTAGAAGAACCATCATCTACATCTTCAGGATGTGGAGGGAAAATGGCTGCAATTCTTGACTCTAATGAAGTAAACAATTCATCATAACATGAAGTCCATTCAGATAAATCTGTAGCAGAAATAGTACCTTCACCTTTAATCAATTCAGCTCTTGATAAAAATGTAGTTAAAATGGATAAACCAATCTTAGTAGTAGAAACGAAGGGAACATTATTATGCTCAATCAAAATTACCAAAAGTCCAATGATTTCGTTGAATTTGAAATCTTGTACAGCATTCATCAATACCTTGGAGAAACTTAATGAGTATGCTTCAGCTAACTTTAATATAGAACTTGAAACTTTTTTATCTGGATAGGTTGTATAAGATCCTAATTTAATGACAGATAAATTTTCCAAATTAGACATAATTAAAGTAACAATTGTTAAAATTTGTTCTCTTGATAAAAATTTGAAAAGACGAGATAAGATCTTTAATGCTTTTTCATGATTCAAACATTGAATGAATGGATTGACAGATGATTCATCATCTCCAGAAGAAGAAGGTTGATCTAAAATATGTAATGATTCCCATAAAGCTTGAGTATCAACATCAGCTGCTAATCTTGATTCACTTTCTACAGTCATTAAGTTTGAGATAATACTTTCAAGGATTCTCATAATATCTTTTTTAGAATAAGTCTTAGATGGTTTAGATGGTGCTGACATAGATGGTGATCTATCTTTAGCAACAAATTTTGGTTCAGCAGAGTCTGTAGCCAGTTCTGCTTCTTGTTTTTCAATTTCCTTTTGAGCAGCTTTACTGAAAATTTCTAATTGTTGTCTTGGTTTTTTACCATTACCGAAAGAGATTTTACCCAATGCACCTTCTCTGGCAAATTGAGTAAGCTTAGGTCTTTCTTTTGCAACAGTAACAGCTCTTTGAACTTGTTGTTGCATTCTTTGTAAAGCAACATCAGCTCTTCTATGACGTCCACCTAATCTGTGCCCACTTTGATCTAAATAAGCTTGAGCAATTGAATTTTGTTGATCAACAGGTAAACCACTAGTATTTGCCTTTGGATGAATAACTTTATATACTTGAGCATAAAAATCTTCATTATAAGGATCTTCTGTAACAATTTGAGATAATTGAAATCTAGTGACGAAATCTTTATCTTTAGGATTCATAACACCAGAATATCTCATGATACGAGCTACTTTCTCTTGTCTTCTAGCTAATTTAGCATGTTGTTCAGGAGTAAGATCTTGAGGAGGAGGTAATTCTTGATGACGAGGTCTGTCATGTTGAATTGAAGGAGGTGAAGGTTGAGATACTTGTTGAATAGCTTCAGGAGTTTGAAGCTGTTCAGCAGCAGGTCTTTGAGGAGATTGAGCAACAATTTGACCTTTAGCACCTAAAACTGGGAATTGAGAAAAGTCTACAGGAGCCTGTTTTACAGCTTGATGAGGAACTTGAAGAGAAGCTTGAAGAGGTTGCTGAATGGATTGAACAGGTTGAATTGGCTGTTGAGGAATTTGTTGTTGAGGTTGTTGAGGTTGTTGAGGAATTTGTTGTTGAGGTTGTTGAGGTTGTTGAGGTTGTTGAAGATTTTGAGCTTGTGGGGGTTGCTGGGGAATCTGTTGTTGTTGCTGAGGAGGTTGAGGAAATTGTTGTTGAGGTTGTTGGTGTTGAGGTTGAATTTGTTGAGGAAATTGTTGCTGAGGGGCAATTGGATATTGCATTTGAGGCATTTGAGGAGGAAATTGACCAGGAATTGGCATTCCAAATTGTCCATATTGACCAGGAGGTAAATAACCTTGCATTGGAGGCATATAACCACCGAATTGAGGAGGAAATTGACCAGGATAACCAAAAGGTTGAGGAGGTAATTGCTGACGAGGAAGTGAAGGATCAATTGAAGTAAGCAGCGCTTCAATTTCTGCAAGAGATAAAACTTTTTTATCAGCTGAAGGACCAGGAGGACCAGAAGGAGCAGAAGGAGCAGAAGAAGGAGCAGTTCCATTTGAAGAAGTTTGAGGATTTGAAACAGCTGAAGAACCCCAAAGATCTTGCATGAAATCATCATCAGTAGCACGAGAAGCAACTTGTGCATAACTTGTTGTTTGAGTTGGAGCAGGAGCAGGAGCAAGTTGAGGTTTTGATTGACCAGAAGAAGATCCAAAATTGAAATTATTTCCAACTGAAGAAACTCCAAAAGTTTCATCATTAAAATCATCACCTGCTTCAATCAATTCATCACCTAATCCATCATAAGTTTCTTGAAAGTCATAAGCTTCACCCAGAGTTTGATTCTGCTGGTGATGAGGCGGGACCGTTGGGTCAAAACCGAAAAATGACATTGACAAGTAAGGGTTTTATGAGGTTTAAAATTGAAAAAAACTACTAAATGTCGACGTAAATGAGTTTTGCACGGATTGGGTCGCGCACTCCGGCTGCAAAAATTATGCTGAAGAATACCATAAATGAGACATTTGAAACATAGTAAAAAACTGTTTTTTTGGTAAGTGAAGTCAGAAAGGGTGTTGAATGTTGGAATTGAATAGGTTGAAATCTTACTGTAAAATTATTGGGTAAAAATTAAATATTTATATTTTATATACATGTATGCTATTGAAATGCCTGTAAAGCGCTTGTTAATTTAACAATCATTTCTTCCCATTCTGATTCTTCTTCACTAAGTACAGTGATGGCACCACCAGCACCTATTCTCCATACGTTGTGAGTATTGGTGTTTTCTTTATCATTGGTATAATTATAAACTGATCTTATAATTACAGACCAATCTGCTTCATCTGTTATTGACCAATACCCTACTACACCAGAATAAATACCTCTACGACCAGTGGACATGGATTGAAGCGATTCAATTTGCTGAAGTAGTTCAACAGATCGTTTTTTGGGTGCTCCTGTCATAGATCCAGGAGGAAGTGAATTACTTAATATATCAAGTCCAGTATATTTATCATTTGTTAATTCTCCTCCAATCACACTTACTAATTGAAATACAGTCTTGTATTCTTCAACAGTCATTAGCTGAGAAACTTTAACGTTTTCAATGAACTGGTGTAAGTCGTGACGAATTAAATCAACGATCATTAAATTTTCTCCCATCTCTTTTGGAGTTTTCAAAATTGTTTCTGCAATATCTCTCGTCATATCAGATGTATTTTTAACTGTTCCTTTGATAGGACGTAATTCAACATATTTACCATTATCACTATCCTTATACGATAAGAATCGTTCAGGAGAGGAAGAAATAAGTGTAATGTCATCAAATGTCATAAAACATGAGTATGGTGAAGGATTCTTATGAAGAGTAAGTACTTTATAAATATCCCATGCTTCAACTGAATTCAGAACCGTGATTTTCAGTGGCACTGTAAGACAAAGTTCATAGGAATCACCGGAATGAAGGTACTCCTGACATTTTTCAAATTGAGAACGGTAAACAGTACGATCAGGGAGCTCAAACTTAGCTATATCTCCCAAAGAACTCACCAGCATTGGAACACTATTAATATCTACAGCAAGATTTAATTCCCTGACTGCAGATTCTAATTGTTGCTTGAGTTCGTCAACCCAGTGGCTATCATCCAAGGCAGTCGATATGATGAAAAAATCTTTTGTAGAATGGTCATATAACACGAATCGATCTACAAAGACAACTTTTGCATCCGGGGTAGGACCATTGCAAAACGATGAGTCTTGAGGGACTACTATGTGCTGACCCTCCTCATAAGAGAATACACCAAGGAACCCACCCCAAAATGGTATCGGTCTGGAGTGATGGATGTGGGTATCGAGAACCTTTCTTTCGACATGTCGAAGTTGCATTTCTTTTGCCAAATACGTCCACATAGACTCACCTTGGCCAAACTCCACGATGGATTTCTCAGTCAGTCCATGAACACCCACTGTCAATTTGTGAGCGGTATCCATTGAATGTGTTAAGACAGTTGATTTGCCAGATGTGGGAATTCCGATAATGGACCAGTCACCGGGTCCGGCAGCCAGGTTAAGGAAAATAGCACTATCTCCACGTTTTAAAATAAAGTCACAAACGTCAAGAGGCAATGCATCAGTCCGCCAGCGACGAACAGTGGGGTTGATATGAGGTGAATGACTCTTTTGAGACTTTAAAAGTGGTTTTACTTCAGCACCATGAGAACGAACCCATCTGGACATATGAGTAGATTTATCTAGAGTTAGAGGTCTATGAGCTTCATTGTAATCCTTGGCAATATTGTCAAAGTTGGCAACAAGAACATCACCTCCAACAGAGCATATAGATTCAGGATGATACTGGACTCCGTAAAATGGGAAGGTTTGGTGTTTTGAAGCCATAAGTATCTTCGTACCATTTTCTTCTTGGCAAACGGCCAAAGGTTCAATATCGCTGGATAAGTTGTCCATATCGACATACAAAGAATGGTACCGCACACTGTCAGTTGAAGTTTTAAGTCTTTTGTCGAAAAGTGGGTTTTCCTTGGTAGGAGTAACACTGTAAGTCTGACCATGTTTTATGGTAGACAATCTTTTAACTTCATTGCCAAAGGCTAGACACATGCTTTGAAAGCCAAGACAGATCCCTAATATAGGAACAGGGGTACCTTGGATCATATTTTGAAATAGGAATGGAATAATACCCACGTCAGAGGCAATTGAAGGATGTCCTGGACCGGGTCCTATAATGATGTATTCAACATGGGGAAGAACAGTTTTAAAGAACTCATCGTACTCATCGCGACATACAGAATCGTTATGTATAGTAATAACCTCCTTACCTGTCGTGGACTTGATAAGACGAACGAGGTTATTGGTGAACGAGTCATACGAATCGATAAGAAGAATCATACCCCAAACGCTTGATGCAGTAAGAGCTGAAATTTTTCACCTTCATGCGCAGAAAACGGTTATGCACATTTACGACATGCGTGGGCTTAAAACTATCAAAAGTACATCAATTGTCAACGAGAAGAGAAGTTTTGACAAATTAAATTCAAATGACTATACAGATCCAGGTCTTAAATCGCTACAAGGTTTATTGTAAGTTTATATATTTCGCAAACTTCTATGCATTTTTACCCCTTCTACTCCATATTATTCTTCTCATCGTCTACTCTGATCTCGTCTCATGATTTTATCTAGTCTTCATCATCATCATCTTCATCATCATCGTCATCGTCATCGTCGTCGTCTTCATCAGAGACGTCCTCACCAAGTGCCCGCAACTGCTTTCTATATTTCTTGTTTTTGTCGTCCATATCACTCATTAGAAGCATTAGATCTTCTAATTCATTTTTGGCATCGTCTTGTGCTGCTAATTGTTTCTTCAATTTAAATACTTCTTCCTCAAGTTTGGCTGTATTATCCGCATCCTTGAGCTTTTGAAGTTGCTCTTGGTATGTATCAGCTTCTTTCTGAAGCTTTTCAGCTTCTTTCTTGACATTGATAAGTTCGTTTTGTGATTTTTCAGTTTCCTTCTTAGAAAATTCGAGTTCTTTTTGAGATGTGGCTGCTTCTTTCTTGAAAGTTTCGGCGTCTTTAGCTTCTTCTTTGACTTTTTCAAGTTCTTTTTGTGCTTTTTCAGCCTCTTTCTTGATATTTGCTTGCTCAGTATTCGCCTTCAATTTTAATTCTTCTAGCTGCTTTGTAAGGTCAGTTATCTGCACCTTAAAATCTTCAGCTTGCTTTTTCAATTGCTCGTTCTCTTCCTGTAATGTCTTTGACTGTTTGTCAAGTTGAACATGTACTTCTTTTTGCTCGTTAAATTCTTTTTGAATGCTTTCCACTTCTTGTTTGTGAATTACAATCTCAGCTCTCAATCTTTGTTCAACATCAGAGTTCTCTGAATTGAAAGCTTTATGGCTGTCTACTTCTTTCTTCAAACTTTCGATTTCCTTTTGATAACTACTTGCCTTTTGCTTGTACTCGTTCAATTCTTTCTCCATATCAACCAATTTTGAACTTCCCTTTTGTAGCTCGCCATTTGTTTCACGCTCTTTGTTGAGAGAGGCAGTCAAATTCAGTATTTTCTCTTCAAATGTTTTAACCTTAGCAGATAACGAATCGTTTTGAATACCAAGTTCATTCAATTTCTTTTCAGTATCTTTAGATCCCTCTATTTCCTTCAGTTGAGTTTCGTGTTCGAGTTGAAGCTCCTTGAGTTGCTTTGCAAACGCAGAAGACTTTTTAGAATGCTCGTGGATCTCTTTCTGCATGTTGGTTTTCACCTTGTCGTGGTCATGTATTAACTTTTCATTTTCCTGTTTGTGAGTTTCCTGGAGTTCTTTCTTTTCAGCTTTTTCTTTCTCCAAGTCTTTGGTGACTTGCGATAATTTCTCTTGAATACTAGTGTGATCTAACTTGAGTTTACTTAACTCTTCTTCTAACGCTTTCGTACCAGCTGATTGCTCAGAAGCTGACTGTTGCAATTTCTCTTTCAAGCTCTTAATTTCCTCCTTGCTGCTGTTAAGTGCACTCTCAATCTTTTCAATCTCAGACTCCTTGTCTTTCAAGGTTTTACTTTGATCTTTCAACTGCTTCTTAATTGATTCAGACTCAGTCTCTGACGAATTGAGATCTTTAACATACTTCTCTTTTTCTTGGCTAAGACCGTCAATACTCTTGTTGAATAAATCAACTTTATCTTGATGGTCTTTTTTAGCTTTGACAAGATCCGAAGTAGCTTTAGATAACTGTTCTGAAAGAGTGTTCTTCTCTTTTTCAAGTGTCAGCTTCCCTTCTTCTAATTTGTTCTTGGTAGACTTAAGTTCTTCAATTACAACAAGCTGTGTTGTTAAATCGTCGATCTGTACCGAAAGACCGGCCAGCTTCTTCTGATGATCGTCAATTTCCTTGTCGTGGCTTTGTTTGGTGTTACTGAGTTCCTCTTCTAACATTTTAATCTTATCGCTGTATTCTTGAATTACGGTCTCAGAATTTGCAGAAAGCATTGCTCTTTCTTTTTCAACCTCTTTCACTTTGGACTCTAAGTCACTCTTGAGGGTTTTGATTTTCTTTTCACGATCAGCCAAATCTTGTTGGACTTTCTTCAATTCCTTTTCTAACTGTTGCTTGGCTTTTAAGACTTCAACGGCGACTTTAGAAGCCTCCTCAGCTTTACGCAAGGCAGCTTCTTTAGCTTCTAAAGCCTTTTCAAGCTCACTGATTCTTCCTTTTTGGGAAGAAAGCTGATCATTTATCTCAGACTTCTCTTGTGCTACCTTGTTGAGTTGTGCTTCATATGTAGCTGCATCTGAACCCATTTTACTCTTATGATGTTCCTTAAGTTGCTTCAATTTTGTTTCATTATCTGAAATCGTGGAGTCAAGCTTTTCTTGGTGCTCTTGAATGAGGGAATCCACCTTTGTTTTATAATTTGAAGTAAGTGAATCTACTTCCGTTTGATGGTCCGAAGAGAGTTCCGAAGTGATTGACTCTATTTTTCCTTCATGTTCAGTGACAAGTTCCTTCACTTTGATCTCATGATCAGAATTGATTGATTTGATCTTCTTCTCCAAGTCACCTACTTGCGATTCTAATTTCGAGATTTCGGCTTCACTTGCAGCTAAATTTTTAGTGATTTTCTCGTGCAAGGACAGACGTTCCTTCTGAAGAGACTTAACCTGTGATTTTTGTTCATTAAAAGACTTTTGAACCGACTCCAATTCAGAGGATTTGCTCTCCAAAGATTTGGTCAATTCAGCGTGTTTGTCGTTTAATTGTGAATGTTGAGTTTTCAACTCCTCTTTGGCTTTCTTCAAATCCTTCAACTCTTTTGTAACTGAATTGTGTTCATTTGAGGTTTCATTATGTTTTTCAGTTACTTGAGTAAGAGTTTGTTGAACCTTGTTCAACTTGTCTTCAATCTGGCTTTTTTCATCTTTAAGCGACAGTAATGACCTTTCGTGCTCTTCGTGCAAATCTGCTTTTTCTTTCTCTAAAGAGTGGACCTGTTCTTTTAGGTTTTCTGTTTCTTTTTGACTCTTATCAACAACAACACACACATCTTTATACTTTTCTTCCAATTTTTCCAATTCTGAGATTCTGGAGATGTGTATTTCTTTCGTGTTGTTGAGTTCAGTGTGCTTGTCTTTCAAGGTGATTAACTCAGCCAACAATTCCTTGTGTTTACTCTCGGCCAAAGCAATATCTTTCACCTTTTGTTCCAAGGATGCATTTAGATCACTATGGTTAGTTTTGAGCTCGTCATGGTTGGTCTTGAGCTCGTCATGGTTGGTCTTGAGCTCGCCGTGGCTGCTTTGAAGCTGGTCGTGGTCACTTTTGAGGCCATCATGGTTGTTCTTGAGTTCCTTATGATTGACATTAAGTTCATCGTGATCTTTTTTAAGAGAGTCATAGAGGTTTTTGGAGGAAGCAATTTCTGAATCTTTCTCCTTCATCATTGATTCGTGGTCTGCTTTCAATTGCTTGTAATTTTCAAGAGCTACAGCCAATTGAGTTTTCAAGGTTGAAACCTCTTCATTAAGGCCCAAATGTTCAGTTGCTAGCTTATCACCGGACGACTTAATCTCTTCAAGTTTACTATTGAGTCCATTGATTTCAATTGTAGTGCTCTCTTTCAAAGATGCAAGCTCCTGATCGACTTCGGCCTTTTCCTTCTTGATAGTCTCGAGTTCGCTTGACAATGTGTTGAAATCTTCAAGTTTCTTACTGTGTTCGGATTCTAGTGTCGCTAACTTCTCATCGCTGGAGCTTTGAGTAGCTCTCATTTCTTGAATGGTCGATGCAACAGCACGCAACTTATTCATGAGATGTTCATTGTTGGCCTCTGATTCCTCGTATGATTCTTGTAATTCTTTGACTTTTTTATCGGAAAATGTGGAAGTTTCACTCAATTGTTTGTTGAGTTGTCCGATCTTTGATTCATACAGCTCGTTTGCCTTTTGAAGTTTTTGAATTCTACCTTCGTACGTTGTTGATAAATTTTTTATTTCAACTTTTAAAGTTGCAATTTCTTTATGCAATTTACCAATAGAACCATCAGCTTCTTTCTTTTGTTTTGTCAACTGAAATAACTCTCGACTCATTTTATTGATACCATCTTCTGCTTTATTCTTGGCCTTGGTCTCTTCCAGTAATTTTTCCTCTAACTGTTTCAAACTCTCTGACACAGAACCATGTTTCTTCAAAGTTTCCTGCAATTCTTTGAAGTATTTTTTTGAAGAGCTTTCAAAATCGTTTTTAGTACTTTCGAGTTCCTTGAGTTGCTTGACTGTACTCTCTTGTTTTGTAGAAAGTGATCTGTGATTTTCTGTCAAAGACGCCAAATCTTTCTCAACAGCGTCAAGCTTTTGTTGAAGATTATCCCGTTCAGTCTGAATTAGCGCAAGCTCTTCCCTAAGGGTTTCTTTAGCGGCGGAGCTATTATTTTTTTCCAGTTCTAATTGTTCCTTTAAAGTAGCATAATTACCTTCCAATTCTTCGTAAACTTCAAATGAAAGCTTCTTCTGCGGATCTGCAAATGGATCATGAAATAAGGCTCTACCGATTCTATAGAAATTATCCTTCACAAGTGTGATATAAAGGGCATCAAAGTAGACGGTTGGTAAACCAGTATCATCTTTGGTTAAAGGTAAATCTTCATCGAAATAACGTATAGTTTCGTTTTCTTTGAATTGCTTGATCTTGAGAGAGTAATTATCCTTTCCCAAAGCTTTACTTAACAAAGCGTTTAGTTCAGGTCTAGGAATTGGGGAACTTTTAGACGAAAATTCGTATACAATACCTACCAAAACAGTAGCCATTCCATGAACTAACACTGCTGCTTCAGATGAGTTATTAGTGAGGAAAGCTAGAATAGATTTTATGACTGAAGAATCACTTAAAAAGTCATTAACAGCATCTAAGTCTTCGTATAACCATACTGTAAGAAGCATCAAGTAACCAATGGGGATACGGGGGTCAACATTGTCGAGAGCAGTAACCAACAATCCTGAAATTGCTTGAACAGATCCCATGACCTCCTCACCTGCTTCAGCATCACCTGTTTGTACGCTTCTAGCTAAGTTCTTATTTTCTTCGCTATCTTCAAATAAATAGACCAAAATTATACCTGCAAACCATAAACGGTAAGGATTCAATTTCAAGTCAGAGTCGTAATCCATCAAAGTTGAAAAAATATTGGCAAATGGAGTTTCTTTATTCTCATCGGACTTTTGACCATTGACGGATCCATTTTTAACTACTTCACCATTAGACTCAGACTCTTTAAAGTACTCGGGATTTTGATAAGCTTTTATTTGTTCGTTCAAGAAGGCTGACTTAGATTCGTCATTATCCTTGAAATAACAATGCAAACAGTAAGCTGCACCCAATCTTATATCGAAAGTGTGCACAGAATTTATAAATAATGCCCAATTTAACAAAGCAATTGTGACGGGTGCTGGCTTATCGAAAAGCTGTAATTGAGGTGGTAGTGAAGGATCTATATATGGCACATCGATTTGAGATAGTTGAAGTTGAATTTCTGAATTAGAAGCGATAAGATCTCCTGTAGTGTATAAGGCAATAGATCTAACTTCATTAGCAGTGATTGTAGAGAATACTAGTTTCAACACCGTGAAAAGTACACCACTTTGAAAAAGTTTCTCTTGATTTGCTTGACGATTTTCATTATCTTCAGAGACGAAAGTCTTACAAATTTCCATTGCAATAATCATATTTTGAAGTCTTTGTTCTGTCCATACAATTGGAGGTGAAATCATTGGAAATCCTTTTTCATCAAGCATATCTTCCTCAAAAGTTTCTTCAACCGGTTCACCCAATAATTTAGCCAAACGAGGAACACATTGGGTCTCCAAAAAGAATTTTTGATTCGAAGCATTATATTGAAGTAAATTAGTTATAAGTGTAAGACTGTCTTGTACTAAGATTGAACCTCTAACACCCCCTTCTTCATCTATGATATCGAAAAGACGATCAAAAGTATTTTCAAAAGCCACAAGTTTTTGAATATTAAAGTTATTGTTGGCAATTGCCATTAGTAATAAGATTGCTTCATTTCGTACAGGATCATTTGCATCATCAAGAAGTGATACTAAAGTAGATATGGCTGTAGGTATATTTAATAAACAATCTTTAGTTCTTATTGGACGAGTACTTACCAAAGATTCAAGTAATTGAAGAGCATAAAGTCTGACATGGAAAGTTTCATTATCGTTAATGATGTTAATTAATAGCTGTACTGAATCTTCATTATTAGTGAGTTCATCGGAAATCCATAATGAGAATTGATCAATGGTAACGTCTTCAACAAGTAATGGTGAAGGATATTTCCCATTTTGAACTCTAGATTGTTGAGATATCCAACCTCTTGTCATATCATCATCACCTTCACCTCTAAGGAATAAAATGAGAAGAGTTTCTAGTACGGCTTTTACAATAATTGGATTATCTGAATCCTTTTTCAATGTTGAAACAAGTGTTCGTAAACCATATTCTACCACCGACTCTCTATATTGTCTACTAAAACTTTTAAGTCCAAGTACGGCAGACCTTCTATCTGATGATAAAGTAGCATGTTGAAGACGATTACAAAGTGTGGGTATAGCTTCTTCAACCAGCTGAACCTTTTGATTCTGCTGAGATAAAATGCTGTTAAGGTAGTCCATTGAATCAAATAGACAATGTTAAGGGTTTAAATATTCAACTTTTTTGTGAAAAATCTTGTTAAAAATTAAATCAGGACCCTTTTCGTAAGTTCAAGCTAATTCAATGAATTTCAAAGTATCTTCTTCACTGGAAATTCCAACGAGTTTCAAAATGGACACTTACTGGTTTCACTCGAGTTATGTCTCGAAAAGTAGGCGGTTGGAATTGAACCAGAGATCACTATTTGTCTAGACTGATATTGCCAGGTAAGGTTTTTCGTCGCGTATTAAGCTGCGAAAAGTCACAAAAAGTACTGTCTACTTTAGCTTGTATCAAACTACTAGGTGATACCAAATCTGATCCCATAAAGGAAACAGCTTATATTCTGTGGTAAAAGACCGGGGGTCTAGACCGGAGAACTGAGTCGATTGGAAATTGTAGAAACATGACGGAATTCTTCCCTGATATTTCCCAGTTCGAGACCTTACAATCAGACCTGATTCCGCCCATATCAAGGTGGTCAGAGAAAAGGATAGGTACTCTACAGTCGAGAATAGAGCTGCTTACGTCCAACAACTATTACCAGTCAAATAGTAACAAAGTACCGGCTCACTTGGTGATCAATTTAGCCAATGAAGTATTTGGATTTAACGGTTGGAGTTCGGAAGTAATTGAATGTAACCTCGTTAGTGAAACTAATGGTGGCTCTGAAGCAGAACCTAAATACTGTGCTAGTTATAGAGCAAAAATAAGAGTGTCACTTCAAGATGGCACATATTGTGATGCTATAAGCATTGGTGATGCAAAAAATCTTCCCTATAAATATATGTGTTGTAACAAGGCTAAAAAGCATGCAATTTCGTCGGGAGTGAAATCAGCTATACTTGACCTTCCACAGCTACTTGTTGAAAGAGAAGGACAAAAATAGCGATGAAGATATAGGGTAAAGTTTTACAGTATCTGTCTGTGAGCTACAGGTAATTAAATACCGTTTCGATTCTAAAATGTATTAATAAATATATAGGTTGACCTAAAAGTCCAAAGTAGCTACTCTAGGGAACTCATTAACAGTTGGAATAGGAATTTCAGGTATAAGATAAACTTGTCCATTATCATCAATTCTTTCCCGATCTCTTTCAGACATGGTATGGATCTCCACAATGTTTTCTTTTATAAAGTCGATTAAATCAATCCAATTCTTTTGAACTTGATATGCTTGAGCTCTCATTCTTCTTCTGATTAATGCTTCAATCAACCTTATTGCATCAGGTTGAGTTTGTTCTAATCTTTCTAATAATCTACCAACTGAGCGAATAAGATATTCTTCCTCATAAATAGTACCTTTACGACCTTTTGCCTTCTTTCTTTCTTCTCTTTTCCTATTTTTAGCTGTTCTTCTTGAAGCTCCAGTTTTAGCAGTACCAGAAGTTTTACCGGTGTATCTGGTGAAGAAAGATGGAGTAGCTGAAGATTCAGATGCTGCAACTGAAACATTATCTGGAGTATCCATATCATCATTTGGAACTCCATAAAATCCATAAGGATCTTCTTGCTTTTTGGTTCTTAACTCTCTTAATCTTCTTAATTGTGATTGCATTTGTCCTTTACAATCCGCTAAGAGTTCTGCAATAGTTCCAAAACCTTCTCCGAGTTGAGGATCAACTACTGTTTCAACAAGTTCTGGTCTATTTTCACGACAAGCTAATAAAATAGCATCTTCATAATAATAATTTTTACAGTAAAGTTTAACAGCTTCTTCGATATTATCTAAAAAGTAAAATTCAATCTCAGCAGCTGCAACATACTTATGTTCTTCACTAAGCAAAACAACCAATCTTTCTGCTGTTGATACTAATTCTTGTTTCAAATCAGATTTTTGAACTAAAGTCATGGACTCTTTCCATTTCTTACCAAGAATATAATTTTCGAGGGCTTCCTGGTCCTTTCCAAGATATTCATAAGTCAAACCAGCTTCTGCATAAATTCTTTGTTCCAGTAAATAATTAGCATGAAGTAAAAGAATATCACTGGTTCTATCGTTATCATACCTATAGATAGATAATGCATATTTGAATAACTGGTGATTGACAACGTAATCATCAAACTCATCAAAAGCTTCTTGACCAAGTTCATGTAGCCAATCTAAAGCTTTATTATAACGTTTTAAATGATCATCAATAAGAAATTGTTTTCTTAATTGAGGTTGAATATGCAAATTTTGTAAGAAAGGAAGGTATTCCTTTGGATCTTTCTGCGACTGTTGGGCAATGTTAAGTGATAATTTCACATCGTATAATCCCAAAGCGGTATCGAAAAGTTTATTAACATCTTGTAAGAAACAAAGATGAATAACGGCTTGTTCAACTTCTTCACTGGTAGATAATGAACTAATGAGGTTTAAAGCCTCAATTAAGTTAGGGGGATTTTGACATGCAAAAGCCGTGACAATTGTTTGTAAGTATTTAGAAGAATATTCTGGTTTTCTAAGCACCGAAAGAATAGCTTCACAAATTCTGCTTACTTTAGAATTTTCATTTCTTATTGAATCTTTTTCAAAAGTAATTTTTCTAGGAGCATTCATGTGTTGAACTTCAGATAATTCCGATTCTTCTAATTTCATATTGGCTACTTCTTCTTCAATTGTTGCAGATTCCTTAATGGTATCTCTATATTTGGTTTCTGTAACATCTTCTTCATGTAAACAAGAAACGAATAAGTCAAGATATTCAACTTTCTTGATTTGATCGATAAATAAACTGACATTAGAAAGGAAAAGGGAAGGATCATAATCATGCAAAATATCAAGATCTATTCTGTGAGTTCGACATGCTAAGAATGCTTCTTTATAATTTTTACTCTTAATAAATTTACGAACTCCAGAAAGAACCATAATACGAGGACAAATGGTTTCCAAATTACCACGAGGTGCTTGTAAAACCACCGAGTATTTTGAAGGCATGGTAGTAACTAAGATTGACCCTCTTTCAACCTGTCTTATTCTTTCGTCAACCAGATTATTATTTGATTGGTTATTTTGAAAGATATTATATTCAAAGTTACCTCCAGCAGAAGTTAAATGTATAAAACACAATTGAGCGTGTGCATTCGTGAAAAGTAAATGTGATTCTGTAATTTTTAAAGAAGTTACAGCCAGTGCTACTTGATTTCCGTTGGCAAAAAGCTTACCATTATTTGATATACCAAAAGCAGTCACAGTTTCATCGATTGCCGAACAACTAACTTCAAAATCTCTGCATAATTGAGGAAATTTGGTTATTTCTTTGATATCATAAGTATCATCAAGAGAGTAAACCGTACCATCGATTGCTTCGAAAACAACAGTGACAAAATCGGCCCTTGGCTTAGCAACAACTATTTTAGGACTTGCTTCGATTGAATCAAGGTATCCTGGATTTGAAGCATCGCTGATATCAAAAAGTACAAGTCTAGAATAAGATGATCCATCAACAATGACTACCAAAGTATTGTTACCAATGATAGCAATCTGCTTGGCAAATTCATTTGCTTCAACTATTTGAGAAGCTTCAATTCGAGCAACGATTTTTGGAATTGTTGTCTTGGTTTTATTCAAGTTCAATTGTATTATCGAGACAGTATTTTCACTTGATAAAGCGGCAAAGACTTCATTGGATTTACTTATACCCAAATCAGTTATATTGGCATCAATATCAACTTCTCTGAATGCCATTGGAGGTGGAACGTTTGCCAAGGAGAATGGTGTAATTTTCACAGTGGTACCATCAGAAACTAAGACAGTACCTACATCACTTCCTGCTTCTGTTGGACCGGTTACAACCTTAGAGGCCAAATCTACCACATAAACTGTTCCACATGATGAACCAATCATTAAGTTTAAAGGTTTTTCTGGATGGAATTTGACAAAAGTTACTTCATTTATTGGATTTTCATCTGTAATAAAGATTTCTTGTTTGAGGTACCAATGGTAGTTCTTTGACGACCATAATTGGACTCTATCACTCAATTGAAATGCAATAATTTCACTATTTGCTGACCAATGAATACTAATGATATTTTCATGTTCAGGATTTAAACGGGAATTGAATTCTCCATGACGTAAACCGTTTCTTTCATAGAAAACTACATCCAAAACAAGCTCATCATCTTCATCCAAATGTCTTTGGGTCGATGCAATTAAGGAACCTTGAGGTTTCCACAGAAGAGTATGTTCTAATCCATCTACAGGTTCAGAAACACTGTCTAATTCACCATCTCTGGTGAAGACTCTGATTACTCTTCTCACATACATTTCTTGGGTGTCTTTCACAAGAACTGGTTCTATTGTAGATACAGAAAAAAATTCAGCATCACCTCTCCAGCTTATGCTTGTAGATTCATTATCAAAACTTGAAGTTGTTCCTTTTTCAACTAAACCAACAGTTGGATCTGAGACAATTTCTTCAGGTCCTTTTTTTTGTTTTTCTCTTTCCACGGCTTTATAACCTTTCCCTTTGAATTGAGTTTCTTTTTTACCCCATCCTACAGATACATGTTTCGAATCTGAAATATTAATATCTTCTGGATCTAATTGTTTTTCACAAATTGGTTCGAAAAGTCGAGATAAAAGTATAAGATTCCCTTCTTCTGATAACATGGATAAAGTTTCTTCATCTGGAGACCATTGTGCACATTTTAATCCATTATCAATAGATCCAACTATTTCAACAGTAGTTGAATCTGGATCATTATCTTCTGGATAGTAAGAAGCAGAGATAATATCACCAGAATTTAACACAAATATTAATTGACAAATGTCAACGAAATGAGCAAACGAAATCACCTTAGACTCAGGATTTGATATTGGAAATGAAGCTAAGACGTTTAATTCACCATTTTTCATATACTGTTGAACTTCAATTAACAGTGATTCTACTGAAGACAATACAAAGGTTATAGAGTCAGAAACAGGGTCAAAAACGCTATCTACAACCTCTAAGTCAGGATAGGTCCTAGACTCCGGTTTAATAGCGCCTCTATTTAGCACAACCAAATTCCTCATGGATTATTGAATAATTTTCAGTATCAAGATGACTTTTTTATCAGCGCTGAGATGAGGTTGCAATTGGTGCACGGATGTATCATGACATTTTATTAAACTACAAGTCAGTAGAGACCAAAGATGTGGAAGAGACCGATAGAAAGCAAAAGACTATGGCATGTTGGTACATTAGAAGAAATGTAACAAAGAAGGAGAATTTTAATGATTATGAGGCGTCATTGAAATTTCATTATTCTACGGTAGATTACACGATTTTAAAAATTGAACCAAAGAATTTTTGTATTTATGATTGAAGTTATAGTTTCAAGTCTAAAACAATATATGCAATTCTAATAATGCGAGAAGTAGCGTTTATGCGTTGTTAGGTGAAGAACTAGTTGCTTGCAACAGACTTGCTCTTTTGAGATTTTATGTACTCCATTACTGCGTCCTTAACAACCAAGTTAGGATATAATTGTGTTTCCCTCAATGGAGTTCTAGTAAGGGGGTCGAATTTACCCTTTTCGTGCATGTAGTTGAGAAGAACGCTTTTTTCATAGGTGATACCAGAAGGAGTTATCACTGGTTCATTGAAAAGCGTGAATGAAATAGGATCTACTAAATGATCAGGTGCGTTAGTGTCGACATCATCAGCCCACTCAGTGACACAGTTGGACAGTTCAGGTGCTTCCTCATCGGATGACATAGACTCTGGAGCTGAAGAAAGACTCATAGAACTGGATGCTATTGACACATCAGAGCTATTACGAGCTTCGTAGTTATGTCTTGATACCATATTGTTCTGGTAAATTCCATAGCTGTGATTATATTGAAGGGAGTCAAGTAAATTTTGCCAATCTAGAAGTTGTTTCTTATAAGTTGCAACCAACTGGCGCTGAAACTGAATGGATGATGTATTATAATTAAAGCTGCGCTTAAGATTATTTACTTCCTGATTATGATTAGTATCTAGAAGTTGAAAAATTTTTGTGTGGAAAGTGTTGTGAGATACTCCGGTGACTTGATGATATTGCTTGATTTCACCTTTCACCTTAATAATATCTCGATAAATATATCTTGAGATCTCTTGAGGTGAACCAGAAATAGTATTTGTAGATGGGTCAATACTTGGACCATGATTACTACTAAATATCCGAGTAAATAAATCCGTCATTATTACTTTGGGAAAAATCTCTTGAATTATTAAAACAAGTACTAAAATATACGTTATATATCTGAGGTCATGGTCGCCTAGATTGTCGGGTCTTTTGTAATGCAAATGGGTCTGATGTAATAAGTATGCGACCCCGTCCGCATTCGGAAATTTTTTGGTTAAGATACCTGAGATGGGCCAGTTGCTGCATTCGAGACCTAACTAAATTTGTCATAAACTTTGATGATGACAAAACTCTTACAAAATTATATACGCAGGTCGGTTGAATCGGGAAATAGTTCCGATGGATTAAAAATCTATGGTTAGTTGAAGTAAGCGGATAAAACGTCATTTCCCAGATCCGAGTGAAATATTTTTTAATAAAGTCACTCATAGTGCATATTGCTACTATAAGCTATGACCCCACCATCAATGAGTTTACCTCGAGAGTGTCAATAATATTTTAAGGTTTGCTAGCAATTGTACTTTGACGAAAATTTAAACACGATCAGGGTTTCACAAAGCAAAATTCCGCCCTTGCTCCTTCTACTTAAGACACTTGTCGTCAACGCAAGCTTTTACCGTTTTGAGCCATTTTTGGTTTTAGGTTACTAAATTACAACATTACAATAATCGATGTAAATCGCATTACAAGAATGATGTAAAGCGACAGGAAGCTATAAATAAGTCTACAATAAGTCAACTCACAGCCATGGCTGAGACAAAGTTTGAAACATATAGTGTAGCTGCAAAATTAAATAAAGTAATATGTATGGTTAAATCAGCAATATGATATCATAACTGCAAATCAGTAAAAGCCATGAATGTAAACCCTGCCACTACGTGCAACTCAAAACATTACGATTACATACAGTAAATCCCACATAAATGTCGCACCCCCCAAAACGGGATTTCGCTGTTGGAAATCCATTTGACGCCTTTACGGTTTGAATATTTCGTACATCCACTTGTTTAAATTCTTGAAACGAGGCCGCAATTATCGTGCCTTGTAAAAGACATATCGCTACTAGAATTGAAAAAAATCGTTGTATATTAAATATATATCATATATAAGCTATATTAATTTCGGCTCATGATCATAAATTTATCTCGAAAAAAGTAAAATAATTTCGCTCGACCGAGCAAAAGTTGTCGCAGAATTCAAAAAAAAGGTGGCCCACAACATAATGCGTTCGCACCATCCATAGTATATTTGTCGTATCAGACCTATTATAATTTCGCTCCTATGTCTAAGTAATGACGTCTCTAGTTGTCGTACTTGTCGCATATGGATCATAAAGGTGATTTCTCCAAACAAGTAGAGAATTTGTTCTTTGAGTGTTGAATACTGTGCATAATATGTTTCAAAGGAACAGAATTTGCAGCCTCCGTGATTCTAGAGGTTAAAGTTTCCTTATCTAAAAGCTTCTCTCTCTTGAGCTTACTTTTAAGAAGATACCAAAACTGCTCTATCGGGTTAAGCTCGGGAGAAAAGGGTGGTAAATACAACAACCTATATCCTCCAGCTGCTACAATTCTTTTTATAGTAGGATGTTTATGAATTGGTGCATTATCCATAACTAAATAAGAGTTCTTCATAACGGGGTGAAGATCAAGAGAATTCATGACATCAAGCAAGAACTGCTTGTAATGACCGGTTACAGCTCCTCGCTGTATTGGCTCAGCTCTACCTTCGACAACCTTTCTTTTCTTTGATTGAGTTGGAGCCATGGGTTTTCTTAAGCTCAATTGAACTACCCCATGATAGCATATCGCACCTAGAATAGTACGATTCTCTGCTCTAGTCGAAGGTGTTTGGACAATAGGAGTTTTTCCTTTTGGTGCCCAGCCACCCGAGCGCTTCATGTTGATGTTAAAGCCTTCTTCGCCGATAAAGACACAATTTGATAGATAGTCTACATCTGATTCCAAAACACCAGACACAAATTCGAATCTTTGTTGAACCTTTGCAACAGAATTTCGTTCTACAGAATCTTTTCTAGCTAACTTAAAACTGTATACACATTCGTCTTTCAAAAATCTGTGAAGTGTGGATTTACTGACTTTAAGGTCCATGAAGGAGTCAGATAAAGAGTCCATCATATCTTTTAAACGAGAAGATGGATTATTGTCTATATACTCCTGTAAGTGCTGCTTGTGAGAATCACCAAGGATGCTTTTATGTCTACCTTTAGCTTTTGGGAGAGGAAGGGTTTCCTCACCTTGTTCTTTATACTCTTTAACCCATCTTTGAGCAGTTCTAACTTCAACATTCAAGCTCCTAGCTATAGAAGAAACTGAAACACCTGGCTTGTCAATCCAAGCGGAGAAGAAAACCTCTCGATCCAGGGTTTTATAACTTCGGTACCTTCTAATAAATTTATCTTCTTTCAAGTCCTCGTCACTCAGCAGGGACTCCCCGTGTTCATCTGATATTACTGGTCTAGAATTCTGCTTCGAACGGCTACGCTCTAACAGACGATAGTATGCTAAGTCGGTTAAAGATTCGAGAGGTAAACAATCATCTGTGTCAAGTTCGTCGATAACTGGTTCTCCAAATTCGTCGACCAAATCATTATCGCCATCATCATATATAAATTTTAAGGCCATATTTACGAAACTAAAAGTGCAATTGAGGTCTAGACAGTGAAGTTAGAGTTCAGAATTAGAGTATGAATTTGTTGAAAAAGGGATATAGGGAAAATAGTTTCGTCCATGATTTGTCGTTCTCAAAATTTATCCCGCGCAGTGGCACGAAATGAATTTCTTGAGTGGGCGACTTTGGTTTTCCTCTGGGACGACAAAGCCATTCACATGGAGCGACAAGAATTCTATATTGGAGCGATTTAATTATGTGGCTCGTGCGAAATATTTCCATTTGCTGCACGGCTAATATAATCACCGGCTACGCCATATATATGTGTGCTATAGCGATATTCTACATTCAAGTATAAGAAATTGTTACATGTTGATAAAAGTCGACTGATGTCACTAATTATTTATTTCACGAAATATGTATTTAGGCCAGTGACAAGTTATCTCTGATTTGAAGATAAAATTACCTTTATCCAGCGACATCCTGAAATTAAGGGTGCGACATCTATGTGGGAAATACTGTACATAGTCCGAAGGATGTTTCATAATTGGCAATCAAAGTTCTGTTAACATCCTTCAACGAATTGAATGATCTAGTCACATTCTGTGAGTATTGTGCAGTTGTATAATTAAAAAATTAAAAGGTATACGTGTACAAGTACCCTTTGAGCATAGTGATCTTGGTAATACGAGTAGGATACTCTTGAAGATCACTGGGTAATCATTAGTTCCGGTTTCAGCCCCACTAGTAAGGGTTCAGCGAAGCGAAATGTCTGGTAACTTCAGAAGTGAAAACACCATCACAAAACTTAAAAACATCGATTTACGAGGTGATTTTCTTATAACTTGATAAACAAATTCAAAATCACATACGTGTTTGTTCTCTACTTCAATATGAGTAGAATAAAGCATTGGTCAAGTTCCTTGAAAAGTATTTTCAAAAACTTCTCTTATGGAAAAAATTAGTTTACACTAAAAAAACTCTCTAGCTCCGATTTCTTGACTCTACGCAAGCTCTTAGCTAGAGTAGAGCGACAACAGTAGTCTGTACATATAAGATGCAGTACCACTTACACTGCCGAAGCGACACCGAAATTTCAACGTACCCTAAAGTAGTTGTATTTTAATCAAAACTTGAATTTCTTGCACATAGTTGATCATGAATTTGTAGCTCTGTATTGCCTATTTGAGGAGTCAAACTGTAAACTCAAAGCAGAAAGACCGCTCGAATATGATACCACTCGAATATTCCACCTTAAGCTTTTGCTAAAAGAGTATAAATACTCTTTTACAGAATTTAAGGGAACAGAAAGACCTTCTCCGATCACCTCTCAGCCTTGCCGGTCTGTTTGCGATGAAATGTCTTACTGAGATGCTTCTAATTTCCAAATCTCTAGACTATGTAGGCTAATGCTATGATATTATAGCTAATACCTGACTATTTTGGTCCTATCTTAAGCATCTGACCCAATTATGATTTGATATGAGCTATTAAATACTATTTCAAATTAATTATCGTAAAAAATAGAAGACTCAAGAAAAAACAGGCCAGCAACATGTATATCTGCCAAAAGCGGAAACTAGGGATGAAGTATTTAGTTCAAAACTTTGTTTGGTGTCACCTAGACAGTATTGGCTATTGGCTGCAAAAAGTGTAGATTGAGCACATACCCAAGCATAACCCATATGCCCTCACATAACCAACACACCCATACAACTTAAGCACCAAACCAAGTCAGACGACCACCCCCCACACCACCACCACACACCTTTCACCACCATATACATAATCCCAACCTTCCTTCTCCCATTTGTTAAGATGCCATAACATGATGCTTCTTATTGTTATCCGCCGGTATACACACGAGTCGGTTGACCCCGAGTGAATTGGGCGTGCACGCCTCTCATCCAGCGTAATTCCCTGATAAATAATTGGGCTAATTCAATTAGACTAACTATTATCTACCATGACCGAAAAGGAAGAGGCAGTTTTCCGTATGTAATCATATGATCATAGTATAGATTAAGGTTTACTAACAAGATAGGTTCTGCGGAAATGTCTTTGGTTCAATTGTTTGTTCCAACCGAAGTTTCAAGAGATATTATCTATGAACTTGGACAATTGAACCTCGTTCAATTTAGAGATTTGAATTCCAAAGTAAGTGAATTTCAACGTTCATTTGTTCAAGAACTTAGGAAACTTGATAATATTGAAAGACAATATACATTTTTTAAAAATGAATTAGATTCTAGAGGAATTGAGGTTAAGCAAAATCCCTATAGTCAAGATGTTCAATCAATTGTTCCACAATCTGAAATTGATGTTCATGCTGATAATGCATCATTATTAGAAGGTAGAGTATCACAATTAATTGAATCTACTGAAAATTTATATGATAAAGTTAAAAATTTGAAACAATTAAAATTTACAATCCAAGGTGTTGAAAATTTTTTCAAAGTAAATTCAGGACCATCAGATATTTCATCAAATGAAACAGATGCTTTATTATCACAATTGGAATCTGGTGGTCATCCAGTTGTCGAACATGAAGGTTCACAATTTATTTCTGGTGTAATCAATAGAGAAAAAGTTTCAACTCTTCAACAAATTTTATGGAGAGTTTTAAGAGGTAATTTATATTATTATACTGAAGAATTACCAGAAAAAATTTATGATTTAAAATCAAAAGAATACGTTCATAAAAATGCTTTCATAATTTTCTCTCATGGTTCAGGTATTTATCAACGTATAAAAAAAATTGCCGAATCTTTGGATGCTGATTTATATAAAGTTGACTCAACAACTAATTTAAGAAATGAACAACTTGATGAAGTAAATGTTAAATTAAATGATATTTCTATTGTTTTAGATCAAACAGAAAATGCTCTTAATTCTGAACTTATTGCAATTTCAAGAGATTTAGCTATTTGGTGGGAAATTATTGCTAGAGAAAAAGCAGTTTATAAATCCATGAATTTATGTGATTATGATAATTCAAGAAAAACTTTAGTTGTTGAAGGTTGGGTACCAACTGATGAAATTCCAAATTTGAATTCAACTTTAAAAGCTTCTGCTGCCTCAGAATCTGTTCCAACGATTCTTCATATTTTAGATACAAAGAAAACTCCTCCAACTTTCCATCGTACTAATAAATTTACTGCAGCATTTCAAAGTATTTGTGATGCTTACGGAATTGCTACATATAGAGAAATCAATCCAGGTTTACCTACTATCATTACTTTCCCATTCATGTTTGCAATTATGTTTGGTGATTTAGGTCATGGTATTATTTTAACATTAGCTGCTTTAACATTGGTCATTAATGAAAAGAAAATCGGTGCTTTGAAAAGAGATGAAATCTTTGATATGGCATACACTGGTCGTTATATTCTTTTATTAATGGGAATTTTCTCAATGTATACTGGATTTATTTATAATGATCTTTTTTCAAAATCAATGAGTTTATTTAAATCAGGTTGGGAATGGCCAGAATCTTGGGAAATTGGTGAAAATATTCGTGGCCATCAAGTTGGAGTTTATTCAATTGGTTTAGATCCTGCTTGGCACGGAACTGATAATGCACTTTTATTTTCGAATTCATATAAGATGAAATTATCAATTTTAATGGGTTATATTCATATGACTTATTCATATTTCTTTTCATTAGTAAATTATCGTCATTTTAAAAGTGGTATTGATATTGTTGGTAACTTTATTCCTGGTTTATTATTTATGCAAGGGATTTTTGGTTATTTATCACTTTGTATCGTTTATAAATGGAGTGTTGATTGGTTTGCAATTGGAAAGCAACCACCAGGGTTATTAAATATGTTGATTTCAATGTTTTTATCACCTGGTACAGTTGCAGAACCATTATATTCTGGACAATCAGGAATTCAAGTTTTCTTATTATTACTTGCTTTGATTTGTATTCCATGGTTATTATTAGTTAAACCACTTTATTTAAAACGTCAATTTGATCGTGAAGCACAAGAACATCAATATCAATCATTATCTAATGATGAAGAAACTTCTTCTGGTGGTGATGATGAAGAAACTCATGGCGAAGACGATGATGAAGATCATGAAGAGCATTCATTTGGTGATGTTGTAATTCATCAAGTTATTCACACTATTGAATTTTGTTTGAATTGTGTTTCTCACACAGCTTCTTACTTAAGATTATGGGCTTTATCTTTAGCTCATGCTCAATTATCAACTGTTTTATGGTCAATGACTATTGGTGGAGCATTTGGTAAAACTGGTGTTGCAGGTGTATTCATGACTGTTGTTCTTTTTGCAATGTGGTTTGTGTTAACCGTGGTTATCTTGGTTATTATGGAAGGTACTTCTGCCATGTTACATTCTTTGAGATTACATTGGGTTGAATCAATGTCTAAGTTCTTCGAAGGTGAAGGTACATTATATGAACCATTTGGATTTGAAAATCTTCTCAATGATATTTTTTAGACAATGATTAAATTTACTAGTCAAATTTATCAATTAATTGAAAAATCAAACTATTTAAATCAGTATAGTTATAAATATTGTAAATTTTAACTTTTTGTAATTGGTATATTTTATCGTCATTACACTTTTCACTCGTAAAATAGGTGAGAATTTTGAGATGAGCATCTGAAAAATTCCATACTTTAAACCTACATCATGTCAGTTCCATTCCACGTGATTCTCAAGGAACTAGAGGATCCTAAAGGATCTATAATCCCTATATTGCTGACATTATATCATGAGAGAGATATGGTGAACGAATTATCGGCGCCCAAATTGAAACACTTGAGTTCTAGAACTCTTAACCTTGCAAAATCTCATAAACCTTACAATAGATGGTGTGGAGTTAATATCATTAAAATCTTAGGGAGTTACTATAGTATCTTGAGTAGCGATGGGGTTAATTTTGTTAATCAACTTCTTGCTATCCTTGAAACTCATAATGAAAAAACCGATCCAAAAATCTTAGTCAGTACTGTTGAATGCTTGAACACCTTATGTCTGCAAATTAGAGGTAAACCAACTTTGACCAGAGAAGTCTTGACACCAAAATTACCTTCGATTATCGGATTGTACTTGGATAAAGTACAATTTGCTCCTGTGCTCATGTTAAAATCTTTAAAGAACATCGTTAAGCACCATACCACTACTTTCAGACCTTTTGCAAATAAGTTCAAGGCCAAACTCTTGAACTTCGCTAATAGTGACCATTACTCGAGCTTTCCAGAATCTTTGAAGCATGTCATCTATAGTGGATTTGCTGGATTGGTTGCCATTGAAAAAACTGAACCTGAAACTAAATGGTTAGATTTAGTCAATCGTATCATGAAAGAATTGAGTCAAGTACTTAGAATTTATGAAGAGTTCTTGAATGTGTCCGAGGATGAAGATTTATCCAATTTATTGAGAAGCTTACCACAACAAGGTGAAGACGATGAGTCTATATTCCCAACTTTACGTGTTGATGTTAACGATTATAGTACTTTATTTTCTGTTTCAAATCGTGTTGAAGTATTATTAGATTTATTGAGAGGTTTGATTATCACTGAAACTCAATACTCAGTTAAAGTTCCACTCGGGAATATACTTTTGTTGAATGAAGCTATTTGCTCGATCAATACTAGATTTGTTCCATTTAAAAGAGAAATCAGAGATGATAAACTTAAACATTTGATTGAGGCTACTATTTTGAAGAACTATCAAAATAGCATTAAGTTACTTACTGAATTACCATCCAAATATGCTGGGAACTTAGTTCCACATGTATCTAATGTGATTTCATTTTTGGAAACTCTCATTCCTTTTAAAAATAAGAAAATTCATTACAGAGGTATCATTGAACAAGAATCATTTATTGTTCTGTTGCTTGAATGTACGGAAAAGTACCTTACAATTTTACAACAATACAATGATACTCAGCAATTACTCAGATTTGTAGAGATGAGTCTTCTTTTAGTTGAACCAAGAGTGGGTAATGACTCAACAACTACTAAAAAGAATCCACCTAAAGCCGCTAATGGTCATAAGAAGAAAAAGAAGGCATCAAGTATACCTTTAGCAGATATTTTATCACACCAACATCTTTTCGTTGGTACCGTTCCAGCCGCATCTGTTCAGGCCATGAGAAAGTTCATTAGTTGTGTTATTAAGACAGTTGTACTTCCACCTACACAATACTATAAGATTATGAGATTTTTACTTATTGATGCCGTCAGACACAGAAACAATATTCCACAAGACTTAAGAGATGTTCTTATAAATTCAGTGTTATATCCCGCCAATGAGAAGGTATCTTTGCTTCCAATTGTGAGTAACATATTAGGTGACGATCCATTATTAAGTGTATTTAATAATCCCAGATTTCCTCCATTACCTATTTATGTAAGAGGAGAAGTCGAGCAAGAAGAAGATGACGAAGAAGAAGAAGAAGAAGAGGAAGAAGAAATCGAGATCTTACAAGAAACCAACGATTCAGTTGTTGAACCATCTTCAGAATCCGTTGGAGGCGAAGCCTCTGATTCAACCGGAGAACCTGCTCAAAAGCGTAGAAGAGTATCTGTGGAGACCACGACAATGGAAGTTATAGTTCCAGAAGCGGACCAGATAGTTCATTTTGCACCGGATTCAGAGGTAGCGCAACCCCAAAACGTTGAGGAGGTAGAAACACACGTCGAAGAAGTAGAGACCAAGGTTGAAGAAATAGAGACTAAGGTTGAAGCGGTTACAAAAGCACCTCAGCCAGCTGGTGAAGATAGCGAAATCGAATCTGATTTTGAAGTGCCTGAAATCAACATGGACTCCGACGAAGACAACTGAATGGCCCACTACGTTTCAGCATCACCAAAGCCTTAAGTATCGTAAGTATAGAATTAACAGTAAATACATCTATCAATTTAGACAATAATCTGCGCAGTAAATTTGAACGCGATATTGATAACACTCATTGAAGCAATACATTTCACATACCTACAAGTGCATAACCCCCCGGCATGTCGGAACGAATAAAACTCCTTCTTACCGAGGACCTATCGCCACATAAGATTGGACTTTTGTTTCTAGTGGTTCTTTACGCCAGTGAAATCATACCTGATTATCATATACAGCTGGTGCTAGTAACGCTAGTAACGCTACTAGAAAATGAACCATTGGTTGACGAAAATGGTGATTTTATCATTGTACCACGACTAATTGACCTTTGCCAGGCATTAAGACGGTCATTGATGAGTGGATCACTGAATTCTCAAGAAACTGAAGTAGATGCTAATAAACTTGTAGTTAGTCTACTTCAGGCAATATGGAGAATAAATTCAGTGGAAAGTATGAATACTTATATAATAAATACGTTTTCACTTCTTCTGACGCCGTTGGCGGTTACAATTGATAAGTCTTATCAGAAAGATTCGATCCAAAAACTAATTTCACCTCGTTCTTTCATTGGTGATTTTATCCAGAAAACTGTGACAACTTTCAGACTTTTGCATTTCGATGAAGAATTCTTACTTTATGAATCGTTGGTGGAATATAGAGAATCTTCAAGAGAATTGTTTTTATCGCTTGGTGGTGTCATTATAAGCTCAGAAGCATCTACTAATCAATCTGCAAATGATGATACGTTATTTGCAGCTTTGAATAATCAACTTAAAACTAATCTAGATATAACTATCCCCACGCCTTCACAATCAGAATCTCACTCAAATGTTAAACTTATCCCCGTACCTAAACATGATATGCAAGCTCTTCTAGATAAACAAGTTCATCTTCTTGAAACTTATGGTACTGAAACTCCTCGATTTCTTCGTAAAATTATGATCCTCATGGCGTCCCCCGATGCAAATACTTGTCTGATTCAAAATGCTAATTTTAATAATTTACCGTCATATTACTACTTGAGATATTTGGAAAATTTACATGAATCAGATTATCATGGTGCTTTTCAGTGCCTACATCAATATTTTGACTATATGGTGTCTAAAAGTTCCAAATACTTTTATCATTTTGCTCTTATTTCAAGAGCTTCCCTACATCAATACTTTGGCGAAGACGAAAAAGCTCTTGACGCTATGGAAGAAGCTATTTCTGTTGCTCGTGAAAATAAGGATAATTCAACTTTAACATATATTTTATCATGGCTTTTTAACTTTATAAGGTGCAAACCAGAACTATGGCAAAGTCAAAATTTTTATCAAAATAACAATGAGCTGCATCTACTTGATTTTCTAATCAAGAAATCACAAACAGTTTCTCTTCTGTTGCAAGCTATGAGTTATCATTTTGAAACCGTACATAATATGAATACTGGTGGGCCTATGAGTAAGTATTTAGAAAGCTTATTAAAATCGATGTACATTTCATTGAATGACGAAGTATCCAGTTTCATAAAATCTACAGAATTAGCAGCTACAGTTTGGACAAGAATTGGTATTCCAAGCTTGAGTGAAGTATACTCTGAAATTTCTTTAGAGTACTCTCAGGAGATAGGTAAATTAGGAGATGAAGTAGCTATAGAAATCAGAAGAAACTATCAGCTCTATTTACGAGGTGAGACAGAGCTTGCTTATAAAAATATCCAAATTTTGAAAGAGAAGACAAAGTCGAATGGTGCACTATTAAAACACCTCCAACTAAGAGGTCTTATGATGTTAGTCAAGAATAATCTACAGAAAGGTCGATTTAAGTATGCTGAAAAGATTGTGGAAACTCTAATGTGTATAGATGTTCAGGACTTTGATATCAAATCAGAGCTTGCGTATATCAATGCTGAAGTACAAGCGGCTATTTGTAATTACTCCAAAGCTTTGAATCTTGTCACTAATAGTTTATCACAAATAGTTTCAGATCAAATCAAAATCCAGTCAAATGTTCATACTATTATTCGTCTAAACTTACTTAAATGTTTTATTTTCAATAAATCGGGTGCTTACTCCCGAGCAATATCGTTAGTAATTCAACAAATTCAAAGGGCCAAACAATTAGGGTTTAATACATTAATTGGCGAAGGAATAGTACTTTTCATGTCAATATTAAACAAAATGGATGCATACGAATATGTTTACGAAATTTTAGGTTCATTTATGCCAACGCTCTTAAGCTTAGAATCACAAGAATTAGTATCTTTTGCATATTATGAATTTGCAATGAGTTGTTATAAGATGGCACAAAAAGATGAAAATAAATTAGATCTTTCCAAGAAGAAATTGTTAAATATTTTCTTAAATTATTTATTGCTTAGTATAACAGGAGCTAAAAAGACTCTTAATCTTATACTTTTAAAGCAATGTTTTGAATTAGAAGCGAAGATGGGACAAGAATGTTTTAATTTTGCAGAAGAAATGAAACAAACTGAACCACTTGAAGATTTAGAAAAGCATAGTAGAGAAGGTCTTGATATACTTAACAAAAGAGCAGTTGAAGAAGCAGATTATGGATTTATAGTAAATTTTAATTAAAGTAGTCATAATATGATTATCAGGTAATAAACCTGGTGAATATACAAAAGAGATTAAATATAATGAGTGAAGTTTCTATATATACATTTGTACGTTAAATTCAAAATTCTTAAGCATTATCAATTATTTTAAGGATACTCTTTAGCAAAAAGATTAATGATTGTTGATTTAAGAAATTACTGTTGTTTTTCAGATTTTTCTTTAGCATCTATAGTTGCTAATAATATAGCAGCACTTTTTAGTTGAATTGCATTTGCAATTTGTTTAAATAACCAAATTGGAGCACTTAAATATGCTAAAGCAGTACCAATCCAAAATTCATAATAATGCAAATATAAAGCCACATAAAATAATTCATTAACAAGGCATACAATGAACAAAACTGTTCTATTTGTATAATATAAAGATAATAATTTTGATTGAGATTCATCAACATTTTTATGAGATGTTGAACCAGCTGATAACATTGCATTCATATGCATATAATGAGAGGCTAAATCAAGAGAAACTAATAATTGCCAAACAAAGCAATAACTTGGATAAATTACACATAAATAACAAATAAGTGATGATGTTGCACATCTATCAGTAACCATGTCTAGTACTGAACCATATTTTGTTCCTTGATTAAATTTTCTAGCAGCATATCCATCAAAAGCATCTAGAAATCCTGAAATTCCATAAAATACAAGGGTATATATAGGATGATTTTTCATTAGCCAAAATGATAAAATTGCAGTGAAAACTCGGAAATATCCAATAAGATTAGGAATGAAGAAAAATACTTGCTTCACAGTTACTTGTGACATGCTGATTGATTTTTTATGAGTTACTGAAATTTTATTGAATGATTTACAATAAATTAAATTTAATGATTGATGAGTTGATTTAATGAATTCTTAAATCAGTTTTTTTTGGAAACAATTGAATTTTTTTCTAGCAATTGTATATGTAACAATCTTTAAACGTATATGAGTAATAAATATAACAATTTAAAAGCTATTAATTAAATTTCAGTAGGTAAATTTGTTAGTTAATAATAGCAAGTTATCCATACTAATGAGACTATTTATTACCGGCGATTCGGGTTGTCTCGGCGAGAATAGTGTGTGTAGACAAATTCGTCCTAGTTAAACTAGCTTTACTAAAATAGTAACTCAGACGAGTCGCATTACTATATAAGTATAAGGTAGGGAGTTGACAGGGAAGGTATTGGGTTGACAAGTAGAGATTGCTGCATCAAGGCGCAACTGCAGCAATTGGGCAACTGTTTCATTCCACCTTGGAGGTGCAGCCGTTGAGATGCATTAGTTCGCAGCAGATCAAATGCAACCATTGCAGACATTGCAACCATCAACACGCGATTGCCATTGATTCTTCACCAGTCAAGATCCAGTAACATCAACCGGGACTGATTGGATGCTACCTTCCTGGCATTAATTATACGAATCTTCCTGTAGTACGTAGTGCAATGGTGATTCGAACACTTACTTGCAAGTAGTCTTTTTTGCCGAGTTCCGGGGTAATTAATTTCAACACATTTCATACATTCATGCTGTAAATTCTCTAATTTTACCTCGTACTGTCGTGATTCCATAACTATTTCACTCACTAGAGAAACTTCATTCTTCAAACAATCACTACAAATATACTTGAAAGATCCGTAACCAGTTATTTTCTTACCACATTTCATACATGAATTATAATGAATGAAATTAGATACCTGCAAAATATCTCCTTCACCCAACTGGGTTTTACCAGGTCGTGTTAATTCTCGATACCACAGCTTTATGTCTGCTCCAATTAAATTGAATATACGCTCTAATGGTGGTATAAGTACTCTTGTGATATAGTACTCGTAGTCTAAACTGTATGGACTATTACTACTAAAAGATTCAACAAATTCTTCAGGCGAAACACATCGATCTCTAACTCTAATTTTGGAATTATCTTGTATAACCACATACGGAATTCTTTCTCTATATTGAGGTTCACTCCGTGGATCATTAGCCACTCTTTTATTAGCTAGAACTGCTCCAGGAGGTAAGTGTTTCTCATTATTGTAGGTACCATATCTTACTTCCTTAGCAAAACAAAAATCTTTAATAACAACTTTATTCGTTAAGATCTTTTGGAACTGATTCAACACATACTTTTTGACTTGAGAAAGATCTTGTGTGTCAAAGAGTATACGTAAACATTTTTCTACCATTTTCAGCTGGGCAGGAATTCCATCCCTTCGAATGGTTTCAATTCCTTTAGCATCAAATTTAGGTTCTTTTTGTAATTCATCCTCATAAGAGTACCCGACGTATCTCTTTTTGGCTAAAAGCACACAAGGATGATAAACTTTTTCGAATTTTAACGTTATTGGATCAGGAAATAAGTCAGTTATATGCTTTGCAATCTCTCTTCCAAGTTTAAAGGCATCAGCCTTTGATTTTCCGGGGAAATATACAAACAAAGAATCTGTATCGCCATATACAACTTTTGCACCGTAATTTCCATTGTCAATGATATCGGTTGATTTAGTAAGTATTTCTCGGCCAGTGGATACGATGGCATCTGCAATATCTGAATTTGGCATTCTTCCACTAAATGTAGCTGAAGTGTATCCATAAGTAACGTTGGCTATAAGTTTTAAAGCCAATTGTCTTGAATTATACAATTTCACGAGCTCTGGATCATCTTTGAAATATTTGATAATATTCTTGACATTAACTCTAGTGGTTAAAATTTCTTCCAACATCTTTGCAAGCAATGATTTCTTCACGTTACTCTTTGCAAACATATATCCATTAGGAGAAATGTTGATCCCATCTTTCGATTTAAGTAAGTCAATTATTCCAGAGTAAAGTTTGAGGTTTTTTAAATAACCAGTAGTATTTTTATTGGGTTTGAACCCGCTAAGTCCACCTAAAAGAGTAGTATAGCAATAATTATAGGCGATCATTATAGATGGATATAAAGACTGGAAATCAAGAACCACTAAAGGTGATTTATAAAAATTAGAATCAGGTTCCATGATAAGCGGGATACATTCTATAGGCCTCATATCATGAACATCTTGTTTGGATGGTGAATTGAGTAGAAGATTCTCCAGTTTTGCAATTCTAACCAAAATAGATTCAACTTTAAACTGTGAACCTCTGTAGAAATTGGAATTAAAGTCTATTCCTATCAATCTAGAATGCTCAACATTTCTCAATATGACTTCTCTATTATACATAATTTTTAGAGCCAAAGCGATCTTTTTCTGATAGTAGTTGAGTACTGAAAGCATTGATGCAAAATCATTCAGCTGGAACCATTGTGAAAGCTGTAAATTCAGATAATTTGGTAACGTTTGGTGAAGTAAATGGTATGTTACATTCCCCAAAGAGTAGCTAGTAAGATTAATTTCTGACCTTAATACTCTCCATAAATTAATTAGATGACGTCCATTTATATCTATAGCTGATGTATGAGTATAACCCCATCTATCACCAAATTTCCCGTTACTTTTGAAAGTACATCTACCCAAATCATAAAGTAAATTAACATCGTAAATGACTTTGAACCTTTCAATCATATAGCCCCAACTAGATGCATTGATTTCGTACCCGGACAATATGTCGGGGTCAAAATGATTTATAATGTCAATTAATCTTTCAACCATAGTTTGTTCAGTAAAGAATACCTCGAGTTTGGTAGTTTCAGTATTATTCAAGAAAAGACTAGCTTTTTCGAACTTCTCTTGTAATTCTATGTCTTCCTCGTCCACATATACTAGTATACCTAATGTAGGCGTACTAGAATCACTTTGCAGGATGGGATTGTCGAATTTATAAAAAATACAGCTGATTGGATCGACTTCAGGATTGGCAACCAAATCTTCATTAATATTCACATGAAGTTCCATATAGAAATTGGTTAGGGGTATGAATGCTTCAGGATCTCTTTCTACTTTATCGGACCCGTATGAAAACTTGTATTGGTTAGTCAAGGAAAGCCCTGGTTCAATTTGGGAATTGAATTTTCGTTTCTTCCTCCTGAATTGTTCTTCTTCCATAAGCCATTTGTCAATAAAATCTTTCAGTGGTGGTGGGACACTATACTGCCACAAACTAAAGCCATCCACAGTTGGAAGTTTCCGAGACACTGGCGTCCTCACCTCATCAGATATAGCTTGAGATATAGAAGAAGCTGAAAATTTCCCAGAACAAAGCTGCTTGATGTAAGGGACCTCTATTTTCTTATTGGAAAATATCAATGCATTTTTCGGTACATCCAGCTTAAGACCATAAAATGGGTCTTTGTAATTGATTTTGAGTATGTTCGAACGGTGAAATTCAGTTAGCACTTCATCCCTAGTTAAAGAAGGAGGAATGGTTACTTCGTAAACGTTTTTTGGTTGTTCTATAAGACATTGCGTGGGATCAGAATAAATTGGTGATAAGGAACCATTCAACGAACTAGGAATATCAACTTTGGGAGCTGTGAAAGTTTCATTATGTGATTTCCTTTTCCTTTGAGTCATTTGAAGCATAATTCGTGAGTCAAGATGCGAATCTATAGAATCGGGATCTGGCTGACTGCCATTAGATTTTATTTCATGTTGGCTGGTATTAGAGTTAGTGTCATTTTTACTGGGACTTGAATTTAGACTAGGATTGATATAGATTTCATCTTCTTGAGGTGTAGGAAGAGTATCATGTTCGCTTTCGTCTTCTCCATTAGACTCACTATCGCTTACATCATCTATTATTTGTGAAGTAGTTGATACTTTTTGTTGACTCACAAAAGTGGGACTTACAGTCTTGTTAGCTTGAGTGAGTTCCACTTCAATATCCTCCGAACACAAAACCTCAAACTTTTCCCAGACCAAAAGGTCTTGGTGGAATCGGGGTTTTGGTATGAAACCACGTAGCTCAATATTGACAAGGTCGTAGCATGTAGGGAAAGAATCTAGAGCTGTTCCGTGCTTCGCTAATTTAAGATCGTAAAATTTACTGACATCCAATGAAACCAGTGGTTTATTGAGCGAAATTACATAGTCCAACAAACTCCGTAACTCTTCATCATTCGGCCACGGTGTATCTCCCAATCCAAAAGATGCATTATGAATACTTTGCAGACTTATAAGGGAAGGAGATGCATTTCTTAATGAGACCTGGTATTTCAAGTCTCTATACACGTTAGCCAATGAAGATAAATAAATTTCATCTGGTAAAGACGCTGAAGGTGATGACAAGAGTTCGAAAAAATTATGATGTATGTCTCTTGTTGCAACTGAGTTCCTGTTAGATATTTGAGAAGTAGAAATATCTATTTCCAAGACAGATTTCCCAATACGAGGAAAAGAAAGTGGATTAAGTACATTGTCAGAATGTATTAATGTTCTAAGATGCAGCTTTAATCCAGGCAATACTGCCTTCCCCACATCATTTGCGATCAAAGGAGTACGAAAGTAACACGATGGTAGCTCGATCCATGAGCATCCATGCAAATTGAAGTCAGCTAAGAATTGAAGCACAAAAGGTATATGAGCTTCGTATACGAGACGGAAGGTTTTTTTCGTATTTTCAAGACTTGTCAAGTCGATTCGACGCTCATGGAAAAGCCGAGTTAGTCTTGTTTTATATAATGGTGAAAGCAAGGCAATCTTATAGATTAGACTACGACCAACATGATACCCATAAGCAGGTGTTCCTTTACAAAGGGCCACAGAAGCAATATACTTACGATTGGCCGCAGATGACGTACTGGGATCTGAGATACCTGCAAGTAAATCATCCTCATCCTCTCCATCTGGAGGTCGTCGTAGAAATGATTGCGATAATGAGTCCTCTAAGCAATCAGTTACATCCTTTAGAAACGTGGCCAGAAGAAGTTTTGGATCACGACAGTTACAATCAACATATAGATAAGGGAATGCGTTATGGACATGCACGAGAACATTGTGAATATCTGAACCAAGCGAAATAGAGCCATATATACGAATCACAGGAACATGTACAACATTTGAGATATCGAGTCCCAGAGGCGGTGATTGGTAGGTGTCGAAGTCATTGATCTGGACCTTGATAAGTCCATTTTGCATAGGAGAAATAGGGAAGGTATGTAGTGGGGAGATTTGGAGATGTGAATGGGAATATTAAGCTTTAGTCAGCGATGAGAATGCGATAAGGTTTGAATAGCTCAAACTACAATCGAACAATCAAAGATGAGGAAACTACCAAGAGCAAATCACAGAGACAAGTGACTGAAATATGGGAATTGGTATGTCTAATGTAATTTGATGAGTATGATGTCTAAAATAGTACTCTTTTGAAAATTGCGATTTGAGAGCAACATATTGAACATTCGCAGCCCATTGCCAAATTTGGCTACACCCATTTGCAGCCATATAAGTGAAAGTATAGACGTTTCCATATTGGATTCTCAACGACGAATAGCCGATTACTGGTCCAAGTCAGATATGTTGGTTCACACTAGAATCAACAGCCTATGGGTCGAATATTGGATCTGGCACAATGTGCAATTTACTCAATCTGTATCGAGAGTCTAAAAACCCATGTTCCCTACAAATACTCTTCAGTCTATTCTAGAGTCTTGTTGTAGACTCACACTATTAAGAGTTTGAAATTGTAGATGCTTCTTTTGAGTTCTATCGAAGCCATATTATCAACCTTTCGTGAATGAGATTGCGCAAGCGGGATTATTGCTCTAGGCCCTCAACTAAAATGGCACAACTGACAATGTCTACAAATTCCAGAGCAGTTATATACACATGGACTAAAAGAGCTTTAATCCGTAAGTTATACCCGGAACCACTTATAAATGGGAATTCTTTAAATTCTTTTCCGGAAAAAACCTAATTGGGCAAATCCGAAAAATTTGCCCGGTGTTACCGCTTTGGGAAAGGCTCGTATGGTTGCAAATAATTGATATAAATATGATCTTGATTTCGGTGTATTTAGTTATTCTATCAGTATAATCCTTATTAATTATACACTCAATTAAAGAATGTCTACTACTATTTTCGTTTCTGGTGCCTCGGGCTTTATCGCTTTACACATTATCGATCTTGCCCTCAAAAAGGGCTACAACGTTGTAGGTTCAGTAAGAACCGCGGCAAAAGGTGAAAAGATCACGAAACAATTCAATTCTGACAAATTCACTTATGAAATTGTTGAAGACATTGCCGCTGAAGGTGCTTTTGACGAAGCATTGAAGATACATCCAGAAGTTACCGTATTTTACCATACTGCTTCTCCTCTCACTTTCAATGTCACTGATATTCAAACTCAACTTATTGATCCTGCTATTAACGGTACTTTCAATGCTTTGAAGGCCATCAAAAAATATGGACCTCAAATCAAGAAGGTTGCTATTACCTCTTCTTTAGCTACTCGTTGTACCTGGGCTACAATTGGCGATACCGACGATATTATCAATGAACAAACATGGAGTGACGTTTCTAAAGAAAAAGCTTTATCAAATCCATTTGACGGTTACCTTGGATCAAAAGAATATGCTGAAAAAGCTGCTTTGAAATTCCTTGAGGATGAAAAGCCTAAATTTTCTCTTTCTATTTTTTGCCCAGCATTAGTGTTTGGACCACAATTATTTGCAGAAGATGCTAAAGGAACTTTGAATACATCTGCCGAAGTCATTCATTCTTTCATTAAATTGAAGGAAGGAGATGCAATTCCTGAATGGACAGGATTATGGATTGATGTTCGTGATGTTGCTAAAGCACATATTGCAGTTATTGAAAATGAAAAGGCTGCTGGTGAAACCTTGATTGTCAGTGAAGGACCATATGATTCTCAATTGCTTCTTGATGTCTTACACAAAGTAGCTCCAAAAGTTTGCTCTGAAGTCCCAATCGGAAAGCCTGGAACTTTCAATAAGGAAAAATTTGCCGATCTTGATGATTCCAAGAGTAGAAAAATTTTAGGATTCGACTACATCACTTTAGAAAAATCATTATCAGATGCTATTGAACAAATTGTTGCTCAAATTTACTGAATAATATGATATTTTTACAACATGTAGAACAGTATGAAATATGTAGAGCATTATGAATCACATGTAGCACATTAATTAACCAAGTAAATTTAAAGCAAATATCTCAAGTTGCCGTTGTTGCAAAAAAAAAGAAAGTTGCGCCCAGCCACATTGGGCAATTGAGTCTAAAAGCAAATAAGTCTAATACAGCTATAACTACATTAATGTGCAGGGCAATTGGTTTCAAATAAAACATCGGCTACTATTACTTGAGATGGTTGAAAATGTCACAAAGCGATACAAATAGTAAGTTTCACATGGTCAAATAATTGAACTAACTGAATTCAAGTGCAGCCCACGAGGACTAGTTCAAACTTACCAAGAGTTAAATCTTGCCTAACTTTTGGCTAAAGAGATTTTTATGAGAAAGGAAAAAAATTGACAAAACAGGAAGGTTTAAATTCCATGAAAAGCGGTTGTACAGAGTTTCGTACCTGAATGCAGCCCAGATATCGTACGATTCATCAAAAATCCCAAGGTTTAGTTTAAAATGTAGTACAAATATTCACTTACTTGTTTTGCATGTAGTAATAAATTCGCAAGTGAAAAGAATTTATAAGTGAAAAATGTGAAAAAAGTGCAAAAATTAAATCAAATACAACATTAGCACTAATGCAAAGTTAAAATTCTAATTATTTAAATTTAAAAGTTACGTTTTAATAAATAATTAACAAATCAAAGTTAATTATGTACATTATGTAGCTCATGTAAATTATGTAAATTATGTAATTAGTAAAATTTATTGTTCCTGTAATTAAAAACGAATCATTTCAAGGGGAATCAAGACCCTGTCACCATTGTTAATTGTATTGTTTTAAATTTTATAGAAAAGTTCCTGCCTAAATAAGCCTTGTTTCAAGTTCCCGATTAGATTCTCAATTGTTAGCGCGGGCACAAAATGAAAATTATCATCGCCCATCCAGGGGTACGGATTTTAATTATGGACCCAAAATTAGTGCGCCTAATATACAATTAGTTCCCGGTTTTGTTTGCTTGAGAATAAATAATCCTTCTTTTTAGTTAACATTATTTATAATTAATTTTCAAGAAAATTATTTTAAAACTACTAGTCAGTCATTCCTTGCTCTCCAGCTTTTAGTTACAATAAATATTGTATTTAATTAATTAATTTTAAAAAAAAAAATTTTAATTACCTCTTGTCTTGTTAAAATTTATTACTTAACAACGCTAGTTTCAAATTGACAATTTAATTTTTATTACATAATTTTAATTAGTGATTATTATTCATCAAATTTCCTTCTGTTATAATCAAATTTTATTGTATAATGACAGAAGAAGATTTAAATTTCCCATCAAGACAAATAAAGTCTCCAAATGCTGATCCTCCTCAATCTCCTCTAAATAATCATTCATCAATAACAAGTTCTCATGGTCCATTATCAAGTGATATTCAAGCTAGAATAATGGCATTTCAACAAAAACGTGCAAATAAACCTTCAAATTCAAATTCTTCTTCAATACCAAATATAGGTGAACATCCTACTGCTTTATCAACTTCAAATGTACCTACAAATTCAAAAGAAAAAGCGTTACCTCCATTACCAAATCCTCGCTCTTTATCTTATAATGATGCTGGGGATGCAGATTTAATCCCTTCTCCTCTTGTTGAAACTCCAAATAATCAAGGTTATACTTCTCCAATGACTCCAACTTCTGTATCTAATATAAAAGGTTCTTTTGCAAGACTTCAACTATCACCCGATAATCAAAAATTTGAATTATCTAAGAAACCTTCATTATCTCAAAGAAGAGGTATGAAACTTAATATTAATGATTTAAATGCAACATCCCCAAATTCTTCTAATACACCTCCTGATAATCGCTCAAATGATAATACGCTTAATTCTCCGGTTAATCTTGGTGATGATCAATATGATTTATTACGTAGACCTTCAGGAAAGAAAAAACCAAATTTTAAACTAAATTTAAATGAAATTAATGATTCAGGTAATAATAGTTCAGCTTTATCTTCACTTTCATCAGCTTCTAATTCATCTCATTCAAATAATGATGGCAATATAGATCAAAAAAATGATTCTCGTAAACCTCAACTTCAAGGGTTATTTGCTAATTATTCAAAATATGTCGATATCAAATCAGGTTCACTTAATTTTTCTGGTAAAGCATCATTACATTCAAAAGGTGTTGATTTTTCATCAGGAAGTTCTTTCAGAATTTCTTTAGATGAATTAGAATTTTTAGAAGAAATTGGTCATGGTAATTATGGTACTGTTTCTAAAGTAATTCATAAACCAACAGGTGTACTTATGGCCATGAAAGAAGTTCGATTAGAATTAGATGAAACTAAATTTACTCAAATTTTAATGGAACTTGAAATTTTGCATAAATGTGACTCTCCATATATTGTTGATTTTTATGGTGCATTCTTTGTCGAAGGTGCTGTATACATGTGTATTGAGTATATGGATGGAAGTTCTCTTGATAAAGTATATGGAAAAGGTGAAGGATTACAAGATGAAGCATGTTTAGCTTATATTACTGAATGTGTAATCAGAGGATTAAAAGAATTGAAAGATGTCCATAACATTATTCATAGAGATATTAAACCTACTAATATATTAATCAATACATTAGGTAAAGTTAAATTATGTGATTTTGGTGTTAGTGGGAATTTAGTTGCTTCATTAGCTAAAACAAATATTGGTTGTCAATCATATATGGCACCAGAAAGAATTAAATCTGTTAATCCTGATGATACAACATATTCAATTCAATCAGATATTTGGTCTTTAGGATTAACTATATTAGAAATTGCAGTAGGAAATTATCCATACCCTTCAGATACTTATAATAATATCTTTTCTCAATTAAGTGCAATTGTTGATGGGGAACCACCAAGATTGGATTCTAAAAAATTTTCTAAAGAAGCTCAATTATTTGTGAAATCTTGTTTAAATAAAAATCCAGAAAAGAGACCATCATATGCAAGTTTATTAAATCATCCATGGCTTATAAAATATCGTGATGTTGATCCTCACATGGGAGATATTGTAAAAGCTAAAGTTGAAGAAAGAAGTAGACATGCATTAAGCAGAACAAATAGTACCAAGAAAACTTCGACACCTGCATCAAATAAAATATCAGGATCACTTTCGGGTGTTACACCTGTTATTGGAAATCCATCTTCGAGAGAAAATGTTCAATCTTTATTGAAAAATAAAGTCAGTGCTCCACCACTTCATAGAGGTGGACTCCCTGGACCTAACAGAAGAATACGTTAACTTTTCTTTATTTATATATAACTTAACGCCTTTTTATTTACGCCTTATTGATAGATTATGTATGTAGACAATGCATATATTTCATTATATGAATTATAAACTAAAAGTCGATTATACAATGAAATCAGGATGAATCTCAATATCCTGGAACGTTAAAAAATGAATGTCGCCCCAGGTGGAACGAATTTTTCTACGAGGAACAGAAAATTCGTAGCATTTTGCACCGTTCGCATATGCAAAAAATGAAAAGTTAGCCTTATCTCTGTATGGACTTTAGGATTTCGGGTAAAATTGTTCAGACTTCTTCTCCTTTAAGCTGGCTCTGATAAAAGAGGAGATCATACTATAACCCACACAATGTTTCATTTACATATATACTTGCATCAGAAACTTCCTTTCATTAATATCACAGTTTTAGAAGACGAAGAAAAAGCCAAATACAAAGGAAATATTGTACATTACAAGGGTGCTGATATGTATGAATTCCCAGAATGTAAAGTATGTAAAGAACCTGCCAATCACAAGATTGATTGGTTTAAGCGGTGAGTTTTGCGAACGATAATATATGATAAGAATAAGATGTCGATGAACTTGCTGCCTCTGCCACACGCTAGGATTATAGGTGAATCCCATCCTTTCAAAAAAGAGCTTGATATGTCATGGGATGACTTATAAGAGATAGCATAATAACGTTGAATGTCAAGCTCAGAACCAGCTTAGAACCTTTTACATGAGCCGGGGCCGACCAATTGGATCCTTTTGTGTTCAAGCTAGAAACCTGCTTCAAGACCCCTATTTGAAGATTGGTTCAAAGGCATAAAGCCCTAATACTTGAATCGGTTATTGCTATCATTTTCGAGTAGAGTTGCTGGCTCTATGGTCATATGCAAATGCCAAAGGGTTGTATGATCACTGTCTCAAGTCATTGACTATAAAGTACTCCCAAGTGTCTACTGACAATAGTCAAGACTTTACCCTATGTATTAAAAACTTTATAGTTATGTATCTTTTTGATTTAAACCTTATTATTCTTGTTTCTTATTTGACCATATCGAAGGTATGATCATTTTGCCAATTGATGTGAATCTCGTGTAATTTAGAAAAAAAAATACCTGAAAGGTTAAATTTTCTTTCACCAGCATAAGTGAACACCTCCTTCACACTCACTGCTCCACCCTCCACCCCAAGCTTTAAGCCTGTTCACTTATACCTTTTTGCAGCCTAATAGCGTACTGTATCTTAACTGGCCCAGGTCACGTGCGCTTCAGCTCAATCTTGAGAATACTGTGGCCGAAAATCAACCAAGGGTTAAACATATATATACTAGTGGATGGATCAATTGCAAGATGTTACAAATAGAACAGAATAACTTGCTTATTGAAAAAACCTTAACTGAAAGACTTTTCCCAAGTGGAGATGGATTAAAGTCACTAGATAGAATAGTTACAGATTTTGATTTTACAACTTATCATATTTCTACTTTACCAGATAATAAAGAACTATTACTTATTTCAATTTATTTAAAATGTTGGGATGATTTAGTAAAATATGGAGTTGTTGACTATTTAAACTCTAAATATTCTAAATATGATACTACTTTTTTAAGTATATTGACTGGAAATGATATTGAACAAGGTTATAATTATTCAATTATTTTAAATACAGAAGCAATTGAACAACAATCTGAAGAATTGAAATTAGAGTTAATTGAAAATTTATCTTTTTTAAAAAGACACTCAATTGCATCAGCATTTGAACTTGCTTTTAAAAGATACGATGAATTAGCTCAACAATACGCAGATAGTAATACTTATTCTGAAGAAATTCAAGCAGAATTACAAAAAGAATCTATTTTAGTTATTAATTATCGTGGTGCTGATGAAAGTATCTATATTAAACCTTCATTCGATAGAGTTACAGTAATTTTTTCTACTATTTTCCAAGATGAAACTGATAAGATTTTTGGTAAAGTTTTCTTACAAGAATTTGTTGATGCCAGAAAAAGAGCAGTTCAAACAGCTCCTCAAGTTTTATATTCACATAAAGAACCTCCATTAGATATTCAACATGTGGTGAAGTCTTCTCATAATAATGATAATAAAGGTTATGTAACATTTGTTTTTTTCCCAAGACATTTAGTTAAAGGTGATAGAAGAGATAACTGTATTTCTCATATTCAATTTTTCAGGAATTATTTCCATTATCATATTAAATGCTCAAAAGCCTACATGCATTCTAGAATGAGATTTAGAGTGAAAGAATTCTTAAAAATTTTAAACCGTGCAAAACCTGAAAATGTTGATGATGACGGGAAAGCTATTGAAAATAGAAAAACCGCTAGTGGTAGAAGGTTTGAATTAAGATGAGTATGACAATTTATATAAGAAAATAAAAGTTACAATAATTAAATTAATAAACGAAGTTAAATTATCTATATACATGCTCTACTGTTTTGGTTTCTTAACTCCATATTTAGATCTTGAGGTAGCTCTGTTGGCAACACCTTGTAAATCATAAATTCCTCTGACAACTTTATATTTAACACCTGGTAAATCTTGAACTCTTCCACCTCTCACCAATACCATATGATGATCTTGTAAATTATGACCTTCACCAGGAACAAGACATGAAACAACTTTCCCATTACTTAGTCTTACACGACAACACTTTCTTTGAGCTGAATTAGGTTTCTTAGGTTTAATGATCATGACTCTTAAAACAACTCCTTTCTTAAAAGGATTTTGTTCTAAATCTGGTGCTTTTGAAACGTATGGTTTAATAGGTTTTCCTTGTCTTCCTGATTTGATTTGATTTAGAGTAGCGTATCTTTTTTGAAGCATAGTATTAAATTGAGTAGGTGTTGAAATATTAGACCGTATAGATGCCATATAATTTGTTATAGGAGCAGTAGGTTTTATCCACTGCATTCTTATGGGCCTAACAGCTTTTATGAAGTTACCGAACATGACTGAGAAATGCTTTAGTTGGAGATTCAACTGAGAAGATTTTCTACTTAGTTTAAACTTGATTTTTCAGTTAGTTTTCCATTGAGAAAAATTAGTTGATTGACAACGTGTCTGAACCATTATCTCAAAATACTAATGAGTAAATCCACCACTCAAAATACATTAAATACTAATTATTAACAGTTTATAATTGACAATTTTTATAAGCATGTTTAGATCTACTATATTGAGAAGCTCATTAAGAGCACCAAGACTTCAAGTTAACTTTGCCAAATCTAATCTCATTCAACCATCATTATTAAGATGTTACTCTGCCATGCCTTCATTAACTAGAGATATCGCTAAAGAAAGAGTTCTTGAATTATTAGAAGGTTATGATAAAGTCGACTCATCAAAAGAATTAACTGAAGAAGCATCCTTTGTTAATGACTTAGGCTTAGACTCTTTGGATGTTGTTGAAGTCATCATGGAAGTTGAGCATGAATTTAATATTCAAATTCCTGATCATGAAGCCGATTCATTAAAAACAATTGGTCAAACCGTCGACTTCATTGTCTCCCAACCTGATGCTTGTTAAACTTATTTACAACTTTTGAAGCAGTCAAGGTCAGTAGAAGAAGTTACTGACTTAGTCTTGTGTACTCACCGACTATGTACATACTATTTATATTTGTAATACAATTCGTTCACAATTAAACCTCAATCAAACATTAATCACTTCGTACTTTGCATTACTTCTATTCTCGGTTTACATCCTTATTGTTAGTATCCTTATACTTTGTCTATATCTATTCTGTCTTACAATTTTTCATAACCGGCACGTGACACGCATTCCAGCCAATGACGATTTGGCAAAACATAAAAGTGAGTGAAAAACCTATATCTAATTATCAACTACTACACCATGGTTTCTGTATGTATTTACAGCTGATAAAATGAGTTCAAACTTCGGAAAATATACTAACTTTTAGTACGTCAGAGGTCCTGCCTACAAGTCCGCTAAATCTGTTGCCGGTTTCACCCTCCCAGTCCTCAAAAGTTACATTCCTAACTTAGTCTTGTGGGGAGGTGCTGTTGGTGCCGGTATTGCAACTTTCACCGAAGGTATTCCATTATTTAAAAACACTTTCTACACCAAAATCCCATACTTCGGTTCTTACTGGGTTTACAACCCTGATCCAGAAGACGTCCCAGTCTAATCTAGCATCTTGTGTTAATATTTATTATAATATACATATAATCGACCTTAGTGTAGAAAAATCAAGCAGATTGTATATTTACAGAGGAATGGCCAAATTCTATTACAATCAAATCGCCAATATTATATCATCAAAGTAAATCATTTTCATCATTCATTATGGTACATAAACTAATGTTTGTCCATCAGCTTGTCTCTCTATATATTCATTGTTAATAAGAAACTCTATGGTCTTTTTAACATCATTGATCGTACAATTACCTCTTTGTTTCAAATCGGTAATGACTTTAGCAAGGAGATTGGAGTAAACAATTTGCCGGTCTGCTTTCATGGTTCTTACTACAGCTGCCCTAATAAACTCTTGATCATCCCACGAATCATTACCATTTGTACGACTTGTATTTTTCACACTAGGATCTTTTTCTTTAGCAAATGGAATTCTAAGTTTGTTTGATTTATCTTTAAACTCATTATTGTAAGTGTAGGCATCATCTTGCTTTTTAAGAATATCATACTTTTCACAAAAACTACCTATAACGGTTTTAAGTAGTCTTTCTTCCATATTAGTCAGTTGAATCAACTCTTTGATGCTAATGACATTTGTTTTTTGAAATTGAAGTAATACTGTTGCTTGTAGAAGATTCATAGATAATTCTTTGGTTCCTGAATCAAAACTTGCATCAATTACAACTTGATGAAGACTATAGGCAGTCCAATCAATAATTTGCCTGGCTTTACGGTTTGATGCATCTTCAGTAGCAGAATGATAACTTCCCGCAAACTTACTGAGAACATCATTAAGTTCTGATGGTATAGTAATAGAGTACCTTGGAACGTCTGGCCAATTTTTTTGATTCAAAAGTAAAGCACTAAAGTCTCCAACACCTTCATAATTATCCCAATTCGAGTAATTTAACTTGGAAATACTAAAGTCTCTAAACATCCCTTCAATTTGTTGTACTTGGTCAACCTTTACATCTGCAAATAGTAATCGAGCTAAATCCTCATCTGCTGACTTATGAACACTTTTACCCAAAAGCAATCTTCTGGAAACATCTCTTCTGTACGATGTTATAAATTTTTCTGGAGACGAAATTCGTTCAAAGGCTTCTTTAGCTATTTCCTTAGACTCAACATTAGTTTGGTTGGATTTGATAACAGAATCACAATATTTACAAAGATTGCTGATATAAAAATTACTCCATGCTGGATCCATACACACCTCTCTGATGGCTTTTTGAGTTTCTTTTTCGAAACTGAATGATTTTGTTATCTTATTATCATAAATCGGAGATAAAACCGAATACTTATTTGACTCGGATCTAATTTGTAGTATCAAATCAACCAGAGGTCTCTTTGAGGCTTCAAACATGGCGATAATTACTTTCTTAATGTAAGAACGCCAGCAAAATGAAAACATTTTAACAGTTTCTAGACTATACTCATTTTTAGTCTGTTTACATAGAATCAAAAGGTCTCTTAAAATCACACCATTTGTTGGGAGATCTTTCAACAACCAGGGTACAAATGCAGGTAGTATACCAGCGATTAAAAGCTGGAAGTCTTCAAATATCAAAGTCCATTTCAAACCAAGAAGAAGTTCCTTATTGAATTCAAATGGGAAATCACAAGACTTGAAAAGTTCAATCTCTTTCTTAATCATTGATATGACATTACTGAGATAAGTCTCAGGGTACTTGTCCCATTCAGTCCTTAAAACTTTAGCATTCTTCACAAGAGTACTTATGATTTGCTTATTAAAAGCAGCAGGAGATGACTGATGTTGTAATACCAGGTACATTTTTCGAAGAAAATCATCGTATGACAGGTCTTTGAAATGTAATTTATGTATATCATTTATTCTTTTAAGCACTGGAACTTTAGATTCCAACATGGAGCTACAAAAAAGAAGCCTTGAATGCTTGATTATGGTAGGCCTATGAGGATGTGATGCAAGATAACTCCTATCGAGGTATATGAATAAGGCTTTAAGCGACAGAACCCTCATTTCCCAATCATGGTATAGATTAAGGAGCTGGTTGCAAAATTCGTGTGGCAGTAACAGTAAATCTTGCAAAACATCTAGAATAGACGACCGAAACCTGGCTTGAAATGTTTGCTCCATATGGGAGTTTATATAGTCAGTCAACTTTGTTTGTTCAATGTGTTTAGCCTTACAAAGTGTTTCAATCTTGGTATAATACCACTGATAAGTCTGATCTAGAGGGCTGGTTGGGTCATCCAAGATTCTATCCACCAAATTGTAGGCAAGGGTTCGATATTCGGTGATGGAAGTTGTATTTTTATCTGATAGTTGGTTGCTAGACTTGAAACGTTTGACTCCAACAGCTTGAGACTCAGATCGGGCATGGGATGGCGAAAGATGAGACGGAGACACCACCGTTGCACCAGTAGTTCCAAAGTCTAATACCTCACTGTCCGACATGTGTGGAGAAGTGAATTGAGTAAGTGAAGTAGAGAAATGTAGGATTTATAAAAGTTGTAATTCACTAGAAATTGACAATTTGGGGAATCTTTACCATCGCGATGAACAAAAAATCATCAATTTATTTAGTACTACAAAGACATAAATTGCCAGACACCAAATCCCCAAAACTTTTCTGGCAAACAACATAATTTACCCAAAAAATCAATAGCCAGACACCACATCTACATAAACATGAGCTCAGATAAAAAAGAGGTGGCAGACCACAAACAGTTGACCAACGTGTATAAGAAAAATGGATCTTTTGATAAGCAAAGAAAATTGCTACTTGAGAATTTCAAAGGGTCAGAAACTCACACAAACTTACTTTTGAAGTTACGGTTGATGGTAGAAAATAAGATCAAAAATGATCCATCAGTACTCATGAAAAATAAGGGTAAAATGGCGGCTCTTATACAGGGAGAAATCGTTAACCAACATTTAAATAACGATAGAGATTCTCGTGATAGCAAAGTTAATGTTGCTGGGAAATCACTATTAAGTATAGTTGATAAAGATATTCAGGAGAAAATCATTGATTCACCTAAATTTCACGATAGTTTAAAGTCGGAAGTAAAAGATATAAATAGACAAATTCTTGGAATTTCCGATGAAGAGTATGCCCAGCAACAAGAAGCAGAACGGTTGGAAAAAGAACAAGAATTACAGCGCTTGGAACAAAAGAAACAAGAAGAGAAAGAATTAGCTTATAAGAATAATTATGCTAAGCACTTGAATATACCTCATAAAATCACCAAACCTCCTAGATTCAATTTCGGTTCAACTTCAAAGAGTATTCGAGACGGTAATGCTGGTGCCGAGAAAAAGAAAATTCAACATCTCATGTATTAACTTGTTTAAGTCAACCTACCTATAAAATTCTGTTAATTTACTGGTGATTTACTGGTGATTATTCAAGCTTAAATTAATCGCGGATCCTCCACATTACTCCAGATTACTGAATTTACTCCATCTTTTCCATGTATTTCACCTCCCCTCTTCGTCAATCTTCCAAGGTAATCGTTCAAACCTTAAGGAGATATACACCATGTGATGTTTCCGATGCATTAGTCAAATATGGAATTGCCAATGGCGGATATTTCCTAATTTAGTCCAAAGACTGGCTCCGAGTTCGGACTCTGTGGTTGGTAAAGCATACACGGTTTTATATGCTCCAAACAATGATCCAAGACCTGGAATCAAGGAGTTATACATTGATTCTATACCCGAAGGATCAGTGCTTGTAATGGCACTACCATTAACCCAACAAACAGTTTCTGCTCCTTATGTCACAGTTAATAATGCTTTATACGGTGGATTAATGTCAACTAGAGCACAGTATAGAAAAGCTGCTGGATCAGTGATTCTTGGTAGAATAAGAGATTTAGATGAACATATAGCTTTGGATTATCCTGTTTGGTCTTATGGATTAGGATCAACTGCTGGGGGTCCGAAAGTAAAAGTTGTTGGAATCAATGTTCCTCTTGACATTAAAGTGAGTGGAATCGATTCACAGGATGAAATAATTAAAATACTTCCTGATGATTATATTGTAGCAGATAAAAATGGAATCGTTAGGTTGCCAATTGATCATCCGTCCGAATCCAAAGAAGGTCAAATTGATTTAGAAAAAATTCTTAACTTTATTCCTCAACAAGTTAATGCTGATGAAAATGTCAGTAAAGACATTAAAAGTGGTAGAGGAGCACAAGAATCTCAAAAACATTGGCGAAGTAAAGTAAAGCCATTGTAAATTACATTAATAATTACATAAGTTAATAAATTTATTTAGTTAAATGTTATCGTCACATATACTCTAGTTATTCTTCAGTATCAAATATTTCATTGGCAATAAGCATTAATTCTTCTACAACTTTACTTTTGTAACTTAAATCTTGTGGACTTAAAGAATTGTCATTAAGAATAGCTGGACCCCAAATAATTGCTAATGATTTAGGATTCATTCTATTTGAACCTTCATAAGATGCAACTTTATTTAAATGGAAGATTAATGCTCTTAATGTAAAGTATGCTCCATCGGGTAAATTAAATACCAAATGATGTAATTTCTTTGCAATATATGTTTCATCCATTGATTTAACAGTTTCAATAAATGATTGACAATATTCATTTGTTAATAATGGTTCAGGTAAACTTGCAAAATAAATTTTTAGTAAAGAAGCAACACAATAAATATCAGCATCTAAAATATTATTTGGATCAATATTATTACCAATTAATAAATAATTTGTAAATTTTTGATCAATTGCTTCTTTTAATTGCTGTACAGTTGCTTTATTACCACTTGTTCTATAAATCCCTTCAATTTCTAAACCATAAGTTTCTATTACTTCAATACATTTTTTAACAATTAATGGAACGTTATCAATTCCAGCAAATTGAATTATATCTTCGATAGAAACTCCGAATGATGGTTGAGAAACTTGATTCATTTGTGAAGTTAATGATCTTGGTCCATTAAGATCAGGAGTATTTGGATTACTTGCAGGATCTAAAGAACTATAAGTATAAGTACTTTGGGTATCATTAATATTTGGCAGACCAATTTTGATTTCTGGTTGAGAACCTCTTTGATTTGGAAGTGATAAATTATTTGAAGCAGTAAATGTATCATCCGAATTTGATGAAGTAGGCTGTGATGCAAAACTGGTTGTTGGTTTTGGTGTTGTGGAAGGTGTATTATTAAAGAAAGGTTTTACAGATTTTGGAGCATTTCTAGCTAATGAAGGATGAACAACATAATCAACTGGAATCAAAGATTTATTTGTTGGAGATTTTTCATGTTTAATAAGGTATTGATATAAATCTTTTTCATTATCAATTGCACTTGCTAAAGATTTCATTGAAGATTTATTTGATTGTAATGGACTTATTAGAACACCAGAATTCATTATTAAAGTTTCATTCCAAGTTGCAAATTTTTGTAATTGAACATTAAGAGCTATATCAGTTTCTAAAATTAAATTTTTTAATTTCTTTGAATTAGTTGGTCTATGAATTACCATCATTTCATCTTTAAGTTTTTTACAAGTATTAACTTTTTGTTTATAATCTTGATCAGCTAAATCAACTTTCCTTTGTAAATCATCTTCTTGTTGTTCAGCAGATTTATTTTTTAAACTAAAAGATTTTTTATTTGGATCAGAAGTTCTTAATTTTTCTAAATCATCACATAAATGAAAGTATTTTTGTTTTGCCTTTTCAGCAGCACTAATTGCTTCAATACATTCTTTTTCTTTTCTTTTACCTTCATCTTTAATAAATTTTCTTGATCTTGTAATTGTTTGACTCAATGCAATAATTTCATCATACATAACATTTAAAGCTTTTACATAAGAAGATCCAACATTAAATAATTTTTCATCAAATTCAATAATTTGATCTAAATTATGACTAAATGAATCATTTTTTAATTTACCTGAACTTTTCAATGCTCCACGAGTATGAGCAGCAAATTTTTTCAATTGATTATAATGATCATCTTCAATTAATGCTCTTTTCTTAATATATTTTGCAATTTCTTCTCCAGTTGTAATACTTTGTTTTAATCTATTTAATAGTAAATCAAGTGATGAATCACTATTAAGAACAGTTTGAATTCTATCTTCTTCTAATTTTTTAGCTGATGATGAATCAGTAAGTACGGTTGATGTTGTACTTACTCCTGACATAACTACTTAGATATTTAAATATTTAATTTAGATATATAAAGAAGAAAGTTGGGGTTATTCTTTTCTCGATTTTTTATGTGTCGCATAAACAACACGAATATAACGAATGCGCAGTTTCACTTAAAATTGTGCCTTGTTTTGTTAACAAAATATAGTCACCATTTAAAGGTTGAAGTTTTCGGCTATTTAAAAATTTGTTTGAGAAAGTAGGGGTTTAAATGATGTTTACGAGTTTTTAGAATAGTGATTGTTCTATTTTTAGACGATGATATATAGATTGCCCAAATAGGCAGTTAAATGAGAAGTTAATTAAAGAATGTACTAGCACGCTTTTCTTCTTCAGCATTAAAAGTATGTACACCATGTTCAACATTTGCAACAGAAAATTCTAAATCATCAGTTGTAATCATATCCCAAAATTTATAAACCATCATAACTGTACATAAATTACAAGCAGTACCACAAATTAATCCATCAATATAATGTTTTGCACCATTACAAATTTGTTCACTAAAAGCATAAACAATAACTTGACCTGCAGCAAAGAAGAAAACACCTAAAATAATTGCACCAAATGCCCAAATTGATCTTATAGCGAAAACTGCTAAAATTATTTGAGATACAACATAAGTAGCAGCAATAATTGCATTTATAATATAAGTAACAATAAACATTGTTTCAGTTTTACGATCATCTAATGAAGTATTCCACAGTTTAAAAGTAATTAAACTTATAATAAAATTTATAAATCCCCAAACTAAACAAATTAATCTCATACTCCAAATTGATTTCTTAGATCCATCTTCCCAAAATTGGAAACAAATTAATCCATTATAAAGAAGTCCAATACATGTAGCTGATGCAACTCCAATTTGAACTGAAACAAAATATGCATAACTCCCACTACTTGGTGGTGAAACTCCACAATCAACAACTAATGATATTATAGTTAATCCAATAAATATATAATAAAATGTTAACATTTCTAATCTACCAATAGCTGTATATTTGGCACGAATATTAAATATAATTACTAAAACAATAATTAAACTAAGAAAATGAACAAATGCATTCCCAATTTGAAAAATCATCGTATTAGCTAATTCAACTGACCGGGCATAACATTCAGGTACTATTCCTCGAGAAAAATATGATGTTTGATTAGCCGCTCCTAATACCGAACATAATGGAAGTGGTGTCTTGGTACAAATATCATCAAAACTACCAAATGTCATTTTAAATTAACAGAGAATGAAGGAGAATGATAGTGATAATTTAAATCATTTCACTCAATAAAAAATACTCTATAAAAAAATTAATATCCATGCCTGCATATTGACACGAGAAAAATATAAACAATAATTCCTAAAATAGACGTTACTTCATTAAAACTATATAGAATAAAAACTATGAATATTTACAAAAATTAGCCCCATAAAATGATTACATCATAAATTATGTAGAGCTGAAAGTTATATGATAACCACCATTATTTTATAATAAAGTATTCGGGGTTAAGATTTTCCCCTCTACAAAGTTTGATACTGATAAGGAGGAGGAGGTGCTTCAAATTCGGAGTTTGGTTGAAATGACCAATTAATTTTATCCAGATTAAAATTAAGATGCTTAAGTTTTTCATTGATTTTACCAATATCTGTTGTATTAAGTGATTGTAATGCTTCTTTTCTTTTCCGCTCAGCAGTTTGAATTGGTGGCATTCGAACACTTACAAATGACGTTCTTGGCAGTTGTGCCTTTATTGGTGATGTAGATATTGGATAACTTCCATTACCACCATTAACTCTGTTAAAATAATTATGTCCTAATCCTAATCCAATCACCATAGATGATGAATTAGTTGTAGACTGTGTTGGTGATGGTGATGATGTAGGTATAAATTTTTGAACGTTTTTGGTAGCTGGTGATGCCTTTATTGGTTTTGGATGTCTCATTTCCATTGAAGGACTTGTATTCATATTTGGTGAAGTAATTTGTGATTTAACAAATTGTCCTTCAATTGGAGTTGTTGGTGTTTCAATTAATGTTGAAGTATCAGAACCTATTTCTATTGATTCTTCTAAATTCTTAGACTTCTTCATCTTACCACCTAATTTAATTCTTCTTCTCTTTGGTTTAATGGTACTAACATTTTTCTTCTTATCTTTATAACTTGATTTGTAATTATTAGATTGTATTATACTAATTTCTTCAAGAATATCATTAACTTTCTTGAAATCCAGTCCAAGTAATAAATCAATAGGTATACCATTAGTATTAGAAAATCCTCCATTTAGACTTGATTCATCAGAAAGATTAAGGTTAACATATAATGAATTAACTAAATTTGGAACCAAAAGATTCCTATTAAATTTTTCTAAATGAGTTCTTTGAATAATTTTCTTAAATTTTGGAATATTTAATGTAAGTGATTCTCTTGATTTAAATAATTTTGAAATTTTATTTAAATTTTTATCAGATATTGATGATTGAAATTCAAATAAATCATTTTCTTCATCACTTTCACATTCATCATTTTTATTTGCTTCAGTTTGTTGTTGATGTTGTTTACGTAATTCATTAAATGTATTATCATTAACAAGAGTATATTTTAAAGATAATTTATGAATTAAAGTTGGAAGTGTTTCTCTGAAAAGATCTCTTATTTGAGTTTCAATTTGTTTTTGTAAATAATTTGCTAATACTTGAACTGTATCAAAAGTAGAACTTACTTTAATACTATCTAATGGATCATTTCTGAAAACTAATGTTAAACCTTTAGTTTTTGAGAAAACAATTATACCAATCCCGGAGATTTTAATATCACTTAATTTTAAATCTAATGGAATATTAAATGCATCATTTGAAAGGACAAATTCAGGAGTTATAAAGCTAGATGATTCACTATAGTCACCAACTTCTTTTTCAAGTGAACTATCACTATGAATTTTAAGAGGATTGGCTTGAACTTTTGTATGTAAAGTAAGATGAAAATTACCATCATAATTAATTTTAAATATCCCCCGGAATCGATCCTGACCCAATTCACCGATCTCTAAGATTTCAAACGTTGGTGCAATTTTTCCAAAATTTAAATCCTTGATGGTGATTTCTGATGCTAAAATACTTGGTCTTTTACCAGAATTTAAAGCATCGGTTAAAAGGTCCCGAGTCCAGTTCCTTAGAGAATCAGTTTCTAGACTATTCCAATTTACTTTGAAAGACATTTCATTAAAGTAGTAAATTAATAAATTTCAAATTTTATGGAATTACAACTGACTAAATAGTGTAATTTAACTGATAAAGAAAACTAATAAAAAAAATTATCGGAAAGGTACAAAAATTATATGGGGATGGCGTTACTTTTTTTTTTTCCCGGAGTTAATTTTTGCCTACATTGTTTTTGTTCGCATTTGCTGTTTTCGTTGTAAATCCAAATACAGCCGGCGCACGACTCGCCAATCACCGTCATGTGCAGTGGGGCACGGTCGTGTGGTGGTCAAGGGTGGGTACATCCGTACATCTTGAACCCCAAACGGTCACGTGCGTGTCGATGAATTACAGATTCTTTTTATCTAACAAATCTTTTACTAACTACATCTAAATTAATGTCCGACGGTAGTCAATTCTACTCGTTTGTGGTACCAGATTCTTCTGGTAAGGATATTCGATTTGATTCATTCCGTAATAAAGTTGTTCTTATAGTTAATGTAGCAAGTTTATGTGGATTCACTCCTCAGTATAAACAGTTACAGTATCTTCATAATAAGTATAAAGATCGGGGTTTAGTAATATTAGGATTCCCATGTAATCAATTCGCAAATCAAGAACCTGGTAATGAGGAGAATATCGCAAGTTATTGTAATCGAACTTTCGGAGTTACGTTCACTATAATGAAAAAAGTTTTAGTAAATGGACCAAGGGCAAATCCCCTCTATAAATGGTTAAAAGCTCAAAAGCCCGGACTTTTAGGTTTTAAAGGGGTAAGGTGGAATTTTGAAAAATTTTTAGTTGATAGAAATGGTCATGTTTCAAATAGATTTTTATCTGAATTTACTCCTGTTCAATTTGAAAATTTAATTGTTGAATTACTTGATAGAAAAGCATTGTAAATAGTAAACGAGAAATGATCCTATGTAATAATATAATTGTTAATAAATGATAGAATGTAAAGAGATAATCGACAACTAATCAATAGAAAACCTACCAACACCTTAGTGATGGTTCTTGCTCATAGAATTCTTACTAAAACTTCTCATAGAAAGCCTACTGATGGATCTTTCTAGATCTTCCTCATATAAACTTACTGATTTCTTACATCTAACTATGACTACACACATGTTAGAAGCTATTATACATTTGGCTAAATAATGATACATCTATATTTTACACTACTGCCTTTGCTAATTTACTTCTTCACTTTCTTCACCTTCTTTGCCTCGACTGGTGTACCTTCTCTCTTTTTAGCATCAGGAACTTGAAATTCTTTTAAAACACATGCTAATAATGTCGTACATCTTCTTGAAATTTCTGAACTATTTCTTGATTGTAAGAAAAAGTCAAATTGAAATAATGCACTATCTTTAATACAATCTCTGATTCTATCATAAACATCAAATCTATCTAATCCAAATCGATATAATTGTACTAATAGATAACGATCTTCTTCTTCACTAAATGTTCTCTTATTAGTAGTTGCTGGTGGATGTTTTAAAACCAATTCTTGTAATGGATATTTATATTGACTTAATTTACGTCTTAAACATTCTTTTTGTAATTTTATTTTAATAATTTTTTCTTCACCTGCTTCAATTTGACTTATAAATCTTTCATGACCATCAATTTCTTGATATTTTGTCCAAAATGCTTTAGCATATTCTCTTACTTCATCTTCAGTTTTATCTTCAAATTCAGATGCAATAAATGGAATTGAATTTCTTCCATATTTACAACAAACCAGAATAAAATGTTGAAAATCTCTTCTATTCCAATTTCCAAATCCTTGAGTTAAAAGTTCTTCTTTTAATAATTTTTCTTCATCAGTCAATGGCCTTGAATTATCAATTTCTTCTTGTTCAACTTTTTGATCTAATTGTCTTTGCTTTAATGTTGATTCAGTTCCTGATTTTAATGGAACAATATATTTTGTTTGCTTTTTATAATAACTCTTTTCAAGTTCATATAATTCAAAAAGTTTCATTGGATAAAACTGATGATCATATAAATTTAATTGTTTTGGTGGTCTTGGTCCACTTTTAGCAGCTGGACCTCCTGATCTTCCACCAGTATTTAAAACATCTTTATAATACATATCAATTGAATAATTTTCTTTACGTTCTCTTTTACCAGGATTTATCCAAGCATGTCCAATATCAGCAATTTTGGCAGAGAATTCTTTCTTTTTAAAATTTTCACCATTCCATTCATAAACTGATTCATCATTATTAAAATTTTGTAAAGCATTTAAATTTAAATTTTCATACTTTTTACTTAACTCTTTTGTTTTATTTTCAGATTCTGCTAATAAACTTTCAATATCAACATCATTATCAGCAATATTTTCAGATTTAAACATATCAGCAGCACCATGTTGAATCATATTTAATAATTCATCTTTTGAAGCGGCTTTATTTGATTGATCACCAGTTGAAATTCCACCGGAATTTCTACCTTGTTGAATAACTAATTGATCTAATCTTAATTTTTGAGTTGCTCTTTCTAAAACTTTTTCTTCAATTGCATTTTCGGTAATAAATCTGAAAACTTTAACTTGTTTTGTTTGACCAATTCTATGAGCTCTATCCATTGCTTGTAAATCAGCTTGTGGATTCCAATCACTATCAAATAAAATAACAATATCTGCTGTTGTTAAATTAATACCTAATCCACCAGCTCTTGTAGTTAATAAAAATACAAATTTTGATGATCCAGGTTTATTATATTCATCAATTGCATTAACACGATCAGCATGATCAGTTTGTCCATCAATTCTACAATATTCATATTCTCTAAAATAACAATAATCTTCTAAAATATCCAACATTCTACTCATTTGTGAAAAAATAAGTACTCTTGAACCTTCTTTTTGAAATTTTTTCAATAATTTATCTAAAATAACCATTTTTTGAGCATTAAATACTAAATGTTCATCAGTTGTAAATGGAGGTCCAGGTTCTGCTCCTTCAAATAAATAAGGATGATTACAACATTTTCTTAATTGCATAACAATATTTAATAATCTTGTTTTCAGTTCTTTTTTATTTGCTCCATTAACTGCATCAATATCTTTTTCAAGAATTTTTTGATACCATTTTCTTTGCATATCTGACATTTTAACGTATAAATTAACTTCCTTTTTAGGTAATAAAGATTTTTCAACATCAGCTTTAATACGTCGTAATAAGAAAGGTTTTAAAACTTTATGTAATTGTGCAATTACTGCATCTTCTTTATTTGAAGATTCTTGACCTTCTTCATTACTAAACCACAGATCAAAAGTATCACTATCACCGAAAACATCCGGTAAAATAAAATTAAGTAATGCCCATAATTCATGTAAATTATTTTGTAATGGAGTACCAGTAATTAAAAGACGATTTCTTGAATGAAACATTCTAATAATTTGTGATAATAAACTTTCTTCATTTTTAATTCTATGAGCTTCATCAATAATAATATATTCCCAATTAAATTTTTTAAAAGTTGCCTTTTCCCTAATAATAATTTCATATGAAGAGATTACTACATCAAAATCACAAGACATTATTCTTGAAGATATTAAAGAATTTCTTTCATCTTTATCACCTTGTAAAACCACAACTCTTACTTCTGGAGTCCATCTAGCAAATTCTCTAGCCCAATTATCAAGAGTAGATTTTGGAACAATAACAATATGAGGACCATTAATTCCTTTATAATGTCTAAGAAATCCTAAGAAAGATATAGTTTGAAGAGTTTTACCTAAACCCATTTCATCAGCAAGAATCCCTGATAAATTATTTTCATATAATGATACCAACCAATTAAGACCTTGAATTTGATAAGGTCTTAATTGTCCTTGAACATAAGCAGGACTTTCAGTAAATTCAGTAATTGATGCAGTACTTTCTTCATCATTTAATAATTCTGCGTCTTCTTCACGTTCTGTTTTACGTCTTTTCTTTGATGATGCTTCTTCATCGGCCAATTTGTCCATGACACGTTGTAATGTTGGATCTTTAGCTGCTTTAGAATCAATGAAATGTTTAAATAATCCTGTAAGTCCTAATAAATATCTAAATCTTCTAGCAGTATCGTCGACATCAAGAACTGGCTTTTCAGTTTTAGCAAAATACTTCTTTTTATTGGCAAAAATATCTGTAGTGGGTTCTGCGGGAGCCACCGCAACCACTTGATCTCCAGTATTTTCCATAGTAGATTTTGAAGTACGAGATAGAAAAACAACTGGTTGAAATATTTCACTTTTCCAACTATTTTCGTGCGTGAACAGCAACACACAATGTAATGCTGAAGTTCTATACTACGGTACTGCCAAGCACTCAATTGTAGCGGCCAATAGCTTAAAGGTGGCGAATAGAGAATACATCAGATACTACAGGCTGATACCACCAGATTTACTGGTTCTTGAGGTCTATAACTGACAGAGTATCTATACTGAAACGGCCCGACGCGTTACGCGACGTATAGAGGTATAAAAGTCCTTGCCTGGCCGATGGTAGTCAGCGATCACAGAGCGAAGGGATTGAACTGGGAAACTACAGAAGAACCCCGTGTTCAACTAGACAAAAGAGTGGTTGTAAGTGTAGATTCTAACTGTGGATTACTTAAAGCTGCGACCTGCTGATTCGGCTGCAAAAAACGTACTACCAAGTATCGACGAACTCACAATAAATGCAAAAAACCGACATAATTAGCAAAATTCACAAAATAACGGGAACCTAAATGACTGCATATGATTTGAAAATCGGTCATGGCTACGGCTACGGCTACGGATAAATTACAATCTTCAACTATTTAGACATTAGTGTAATTTCCGCTCACACGGTATTGTACATTACCATCTGTTACTTGAGCTTCGGGCGAGTGCACGGCAGTGGATACGGTGATGACTACCAAATAGGTCGAATCCGCAATCATTCGCCGCCCCAGATTATGCCCGACAGATAGACTAATGCTGCGTCCGGTGGAGTTAGCGGACTGAAAGACATGAACGACTAAGAACCAGAGCTTAGAACTAGATTTATAGAAGTACAGAAGTACAGAATTTCAAGATAACAGCAATCTCTCTGGACTTCTCTGATCAACTAAAAGCTCTTCATATTGATCCAAATCACATGTCTACTCATCCCAAATATATCTATTCTCCTGACTTTTTCAAGTCCGTCAATTGCTTGATCTAGACCATATAAAGGCGTAGGTTTTAATATCTAAACGTGCATAGACGCACTAGATTCAGACAATAAAGTTGTAAAGTCAATTTGACGAATACGACTTTTTTATTGACAAACGATACAAGATTTAATTCTAAATTGACACTCGACCAATATCTTGACAGTATATAAAAAGAAGTTAGTTGAATTTATTATTGCAATATATTTTATTAATTAGACGAGTATCTAATCTGGATTTTAAAGGTGCGAAATATATGCAAATACCAGACTCAAAACTTTACGATTTTAATTGTTTGTCGTAACCCAAATTTCAATTAGTTACTGAGGCGAATAAGTAAAATTCATTATGGCGCTACTGTCAGGCCCTGACATTGATAGTATGTCTGATATTGAAACAACAATCGATTCTTATATTGAAAAATCACCAATAACAACTAAATTTCGAATTGATAATCCAAATCTTCAACCAGTTCCTACAATGCCTCCTAATAGAATCCCTCCTCCTCCTATAGATCCATCCGAAATCCCCGGTGCATCCCATGCACAGACTCAACCTCTAGAGGAAGCTGAACTTCTGTCATTGAATTCAAGAGCTTCAATTTCTACAAATAATTTAGAGAGATATTCAACTTTATCAAGTATAACTTCAACTTCAACTAACCAATTACGTAATAAGATGAAGAGATTATCATTAACAAGGCTCAATTCAAGAACTGATGATGGTAAAAGGCGTCTTTCTCTTCATAGATTATCATCAAATTCATCCCTTAATAAAAATGTACCTTCTTCAGTTTATAGAGCTCCTGAAAATTTATCTTCATCAACAGTTTCTTCAATTCCTGAAGATGCTATAACTCCTTTTTGGAAATATCATATCTTAAAATTTGGTAAAAATCTTTATCTAACCACTAATCCAAGTTTAAAACATATTTATTGTCGTAATGGTCCTGGTTATTATGTCGAAGTTAAATTTGTTAAAGAAAATAAATCAAAAGATGGTTTTACACTCACTTTTAGAGATATAGATAGTGTTCCAACAAATGGTGTAAATACTAACTTCTCTTCTGATAATAATCCTATTATGGTTATTCAACGTAAAAGTGATGCAGAAGGTGGTTACCTAACGGTATCAATTACTAGACAAAGTAAATTACACCATAATGTTATCAAATACGTACACAAGAATGATTTAAGTCAAGCACCAGCATTTAATGGACTTTCAATTCCAAAAAAGCTAGATTCAAAATATATTCCAATGGATCAAATAATGGGTAGTAAAAGATTTGATGAATTATCACGATTTCGAAACTACGAATTTAAAGATTTTAATAATATGAAATGGAATATTGGATCAATTCCTCGAGTTAGAGCTAGTAAAATGAATCGATTGAAAAGTAAATTAAGAAATAGTCGTTATGAAGCTAATAATTTCCAAAATCAAACTCAAGAACAACAAGAAAATTTATTAAAACTTGTAGGTAAGAAGAACATTTACTTTCATCAAAATTACATTGAAGATATGTCACAATTAAAATATCGTGTTCCATCTAATGATCCAAAACAAGTATATTTACAGGAATCTAATGATCCATCAAATTTCCCACCAGTTTTAGCGGTATTCCGACCATACGAGACTAAGACTAGGAAAAAAATTATAAACTCTTTTAATAGACATTTAAGCATTTATGGTCAACCAACAACAGAACAACAACAAACACCGCCATCTTCATCATCTTCTGCATCTTCAATTACATCAACAGGATCTTTAAGAATTAATCATAAATCCTTGGATAATGATATTGCAGCAGGTGCTGATATTAAAAATTATTTCAAAGTTGGAGATGGACTTTATTATCAAACTAGTCCTCTAGATGATACACCAGATGAGAATAAATTAGGATGGATTTCTGTTTATGAAGACAGTAAAATATTTAGTAGTAGAGGAATGTTTGATATAGTTGTTGGACTTACATTAGCAATTGGATTTGAGAGTAGCTTAGAATAAATAATTATATAGATTTAGATCATTATTATCACGGAATCGATCTAACGAATACATGATATTTTGTACTATATGCAATATGCACTATATAGTCACAAAATAGTATGATACCCAATTAAGTAACACCGTCAGGTATAAGGGAAGAGGGGGGGAATTTATTAACGAAAGGGTTGCCAAATAAGAAGATCGACTTAATTTTGGTACACAATCTGTGACTCGACAATCCAAATACCGTTTACTTGGTTACAAGTATCAACAATTTTTGAAAAGCTGATATGACAAGAATTTAACTATTTTAGGCATAAATTTTCATCACTTACCTTAATCATAAGCATCAATGATTTGCAAATTATTACAATAGATTTAAGTTAAACTACACACATCATTAACCCTGCATTTATAATTATACTCAATTAGTATAATTAAACCATTAACCTACAAAGGATCTAGACCCGGATGACTGTAAGTCATCGTAAATAAGTAGAAGATGCAGGTTAGTAGCTGACGTGGACAACTTTATTGCCAAATACGATAAATTGGACGCGTTGACTTGAAATTTTAGGAGGGTATTTTTTAGCACAAAGTTTAACGTTGAATTTTAACTATTTCCTGCGGGACTAGCCTCACGTAGAATATTTGATAGTTTTATTAATGTTGTAATGAAGAATATGTTTGGAAACGCCCGGATCTTTCATCCGTCTCTTCACATGCGTATATCACAGGAATGCTACTGTTTCAGGTGATTTTATGACGCGTTCCCCTGTGAGTGAAACCCCTGCCATTGTTTAAAGGGACCTCTTGGATGCAGCATCGCATCACAGAATTACCGTTTTGGGACTAGTTCAAGATTGCGGCAGGATTAGACGTACTAAATCTGAACTAATTATGTTGATGATTGGAACTTCATCTTCAAGAAAAAGTCATAAAATCGACCACAACGACATTAGGTTCATGTAGAATCATCTTAAAATCACTATAAAATGATTTTAAATCAAGAAATCTACTCAACTTCACGGGTATCTAAAAATACTTAATGATGAAAAAAAATCGCTATTGTTGCAGCTATTGTTAATCCGACCTGACTACTTTCGGGTTAATTACATACGTGGGCAAATTCCTCAAATGTTTTATGTAGCATATAAAGAAAGCGTCTGCCCTGTTGATTGTTTTAATAATTTCCCACTCTTCTAATATTAGTTTACAAAATGATAGCTAAAGTTAAGGATTCTTTGAACTCTTTGATGTCGAAGTTTAACCACTTCTACTTTATACCATTATTTGGATTCTTAGCTTGGTATACCCTTCTTTTTGGACTTATGGGAATTTGGGTTTCTCATGGTTCAAAAAGTTATCCAGAGTATGATGAAAATGAAACTCCTTTACCTTTAGAAAGAGTTGGTATGATTTTAGCTCCAGGTTTTTTCATAGCTTTTGTCATTATTCACTCAATAGTATTTTGTACTTCAATGTACCTTGAATACTATCATCGTAAAATTGGTAAGTTAATTAAATTTATTAAACCAACTATTCAAAAAAGATTAGCTTATGCTTCTTTAATCGTTGGTGCTGTCGCTCAATCATTCTTTATTGCTTTGGCTATTTCAGGTACTGTTTTAATTAGGAAACATGCTAGAGCAAATTCTCATTATGCTGTTTTATTAGCTACTTTTGCCATATTGGTAATGGTTTCTCTTGGTCTTAATTTCACAAATTACTATATTATGGGTCAATATTATAAAAAATATGTTAATGGAGAAAGATGGAATAAATTTACAATTTCTTTCCTTCTTAAAATTATTTGGCTTGTGGTTACTATTGCAGTTGCAGTTGTTTGTTGTGCTTTTTATGTTAAAGGTAAAAAAGATGTTGCTTCTATTCTTGAATGGATCTTCCATTTCTGGTATGGATTATTAATGGCTTTCTGGACTTATGATCTTTATCCATTAACTGAATTAAGAGCTTTAAGAAAGAATGGACCATCAGGTGCTAATAAAAAGGGATTAAAGAGAAGATTACTGTTCTGGGCTACAAAAAGATTTAGTGGCCATAGAGTTGAAGATGAAAAGAATAAAGATGAACATACAGTTACTTCAATAACTGCAGAAGATTCTCTGGCCCTTGATGATGCTAGTGAAGAAGAATCAGTTGGAGGATTAGATTCTCCAGTTGGGTTTAATTATACTTCTCGTTATGAAGGAGTATAAATTTAACAAAATATTTCAATGAAATTTTAATTACAAGTTAATAATCATTACGATCTAATGCACCAATTTGTATAAATCTAAATAGCAGAGCTGGTCTCTTAATATACCCTATAATTTATTTAAATGTACCTAAATGAGATTCGAGATATTCGCTGCAAGTCAGGGGCTCGTGTTCGTCGTCAAGACACCAATAGAATTAAAATCTTCAATCGAAGGGTGTCAATACCATAGAGCGTGATCTTGACACAAAATAGTTTAAAGGAGCCAAATCTTGGCAATTTAAGAGTTTATTGCCTTGATAATGCCTCGAAACACAAGAATTAAACTTCAATAACGCCGTTGTCGCTTTTGATGATTTAATTCAAATTCCGTAGACCCTATGTAAATACTTTCATGTTTAGCCTCATAAGTTGATTCACGCCCTTTAAAATGGCTATGGTGAGCATACCGATATGTTAATATTAGAGGAGATTTAATTGACTTAAAGCACCAACACAACTCTAAGAACTCAGATCAAAATAACTAGTTAATAACCTTCATTTGTAAGATTAAATTGTAGATTTCATAGATCGTTAAAGGTGTGAAATTATCTGGTATTCTGCGGTGTCTGCAACCAATATTTTTAACAATTGCACATTGCCGAAGAATGAAATTTCATCTTTGCTCGACAAGGGAATAATTTTCAGGGATATAAAAGTCAATTATATTCAAATATAAGATTAAACATTCAATTTGTTTTACTTTTGATTGAAAATGTCAGATCTTGAAACAAGCATCGCCGACGTTTATGAATTTAATGATAAATTTTGTCCAAATTCAAGACAGACATTACGCATCGCTCTCAATTTAAAGAAGCTTATCGATAAGGTAATTCCAATATGTTTTGCAAATTCAGAAGTTACAAGTTCATTATCACCAATTTTAAATGAAAATGTCTTGAAATTAGTTTATAAAGCAGCTGGTGGTAAAGGAAATGGAGAAAAAGGTACTTCATCATATAAATATAGAGCAGTTTTAGTTTTTGCTCTTTTAAAAGTAACTGGATGGTATTGGCAACAAGCAGAAACTGAATTATCTGATAATGAATTATTTTCTTTAAGAGCAGTTGCTGCTCAAACTTTAGCTGCAAGTATTATTGAAGATATTAAAGATGATGAATATTTATTCTTAGGAGTTTTATGTCATCGTTATGTAATGAATTTAAATGAAGTTGATGCATCTCCTGTTAGTGCTTTAGAATTAGCTGTTGATATGCATTCAACTATTGTTCTTGGATCTTCTGGTTATCAACGTTGTATCAAATGGTTATGGAGAGGTTGGATTGTTCAATCATCTTCTGATCCTCATTCTTATGTCATGTATAAAGGTGCTGCTTCCCATTCTGTAAGAACTCATTTTGATCCTGCAAGAGTTAAAACTCCTTATTATCAATCAATTCTTGAAATTTTCTTTAGTTTTGCTTATTTGGTTCTTTATACTATAATTATTAATAGTCATCAAGCTGAAACTACTAATCTTGATATATTTGAAATAGCTTTCTATTTATTCACTATTGGTTCTGTTTTAGATGAATGTATTAAATTATATCACGTTGGAATGAATTATATTGGTTTTTGGAATACTTTCAATGATTGTATGTATACACTTATTGCTGTCTCAATTGGTTTTAGATTTTACAGCTTGAATAGTAATGGTTTAGTTAAAGAAAAATATGATGAAATTTCTTTCAGATTATTATCTTGTGCTGCTCCTTTTATGTGGTCAAGATTACTTTTATTCTTAGATGCTCAACAATTCGTTGGTGCTATGATTGTTGTTATCAAAACCATGATGAAAGAATCAATTTTATTCTTTGTTCTTTTATTCGTTGTTATTGTTGGTTTCTTACAAGGATTCTTAGGTTTAGATGCTTCAGATGGTAAAAATGAAGCTACAAAAAGAATCTTCCTTTCTTTAATTAAAGGTGTCATTGGTGGATCTGATTTTGGTGATGTTGCTACTTTAGTTCCTCCTTATGCTTCAATTTTATACTACACTTATACTTTTGTTCTTAGTGTTATTTTGATGAATATTCTTATTGCTTTATACTCTACTGCATATGCAGCTATTGTGGAAAATGCAACTGATGAATATTTTGCTCTTGTTGCTCAAAAGACTCTCAGATATATTAGAGCTCCAGATCAAGATTTATATGTTCCTCCATTAAATTTGGTTGAATTAATTATTTTACCTCTTTCATGGGTATTGGATAAAAGAAGTTTCAAAGCTCTTAATTATTATTTAATGTTAATTTTTTACTCACCTTTATTAACATATATTACCATTGATGAATTATCTAATGCTAGAAGAATTCAATATAATAGATTTAAAGGATTACCTGATGATGCTAATGAAATTGATACCGAATGGGACTTAACTGATGGTTATGACGTTGATACATCTTCTGTATGGGATGGAATTCAAGAACGTAATTCGGAAGTAAATACTGCATTATTAGCTCAAAGAGAAGGTGAATTAGAAGATCCAGAATTCAAAATTAATTTGGCTGGATTTGATAAAGAAATTGATCAAGTAGTCAAACCTGTACAAAAAGCTAATAGCTTAGGTATCAAATGGGAATTTTACGAGTTGTACGAGAAGATTGATAAACTTACAGTTCTTGTTGAATCAGTGGTTGCTGAAAACAAGGAACTTAAAGAGAAATTAAATGCTTAAGAGTGATGATATCACAGAAATTCGAAATAATTCAAGTTTCGAAGAAATCTTTACAATAAAGTACTTTGAGCTACTGTTGGTGTACTTATACTTGTTAGTGATAGATGTTTTTTGAATAAAATCTTTCAATAAAGAATACTTGTAGGTTTATATTGACTGTAGTGGTTATCAAATGGCTGCAAATTGGTTGCAAATTGTCTTCGAAAAAATCGACCAATCAATTCATCCACCTAAACTTATCATCCCACCAACCCCAAATACCTCTTATTACAATCACTACCTTCAATACCAACGTCAAAACTGATATGTAGTCCCCCAGTGATTTAATAGTCAGTTCAATGTCGCAAGCGACATTGCTAGGCGAGTGAGGTACAGGTGTTCTTCAAAAATTTTTTTGACCTACGAGCACAAAAGAGATCTACGACAGGGAAGACTTTCAAGTAGTTTAGTTTATCCGAATTTAACGACAAATAAATAGTGAAATATTAATATCATTGGAAATTGGAAGTGAATCTCGTAAAGAATTGACTTGAAATCCGGTAAATAATTCATTGATTACTTGTCATTTTAATCATTAATTAAAGTCATTGAAAAAGTCATTGAAAAAGTAATGACTGAAGCACCAAAGATGTTTGGGAATTCCCTCTTTACATCTGGTACTGATGTACATTTTGATTATAATGGGAAGAAATTACCTGATCACTCCAATAAAAATAAAAGGAATAAGAATAAAAGGAATAAAAAGAAGTCCAAATCTAATTCTAATTCAAAATATAATATTGATCATAATAATGTACAAGCAACTATAAATGATCCTGATATAGATTATCCAACATCAAGAGTAATTAAACAAGGTCCTAATGGTGATGTAATTGTAGAAAGTCTTGATGAACAAACTAATGATGGACCACCACCAGCAAATATTTGGGATAATTCAAGTTTAGAAGAACAAGAAAATTTAAAAGCATATTGGGAATCACTTGATGAAAAATCTAAAATGAAACTTGTTAAAATTGATAAAAAATCAGTTATGGAATTATTTAAAAAAGAAGCAAAAGCTTTAAATTTATTGGATCATCATTCAACAAATAATTATGATCATCACCATTGTGCTTGTTATTACTGCGGTCGTAGAAGTAATATAATTGAAGATGAATTAGAATATATTTATGATAATCATTTTGAAGATATAATTGATTTCATTCATGAAGTTAGAGATATAAATGATTTAAATGCTTTACCTGGTCTTCTTTTTGGAGGATTCCATATGCTTGAAGCAGAACATAAATTAATGAAACGACAGCAAAATCAAAATGACTTCCAACATTCTCATGATCACCATCACGACCACGACCACAATCACAATCATCATCACGTTCAAGAACTGGACCATGATCAAGAATACGATAATTACGACGAAGAAAACAATGAGCATATATGTGATCATCATGATCATTCTCACAGTCAAACCCTCGATAATAACCAAGAATTATATCAAAATCCTAGATTGGATCCTGCTTCCGTGAAAGATATTGCAAAATCGCTAGAAGATCTAAATCTTAAATCAAATTCTTCACCAGATATACCAAATGACTCAAATTCTATACTAGACCCTCAAATGTTACAAATGTTGAAAGCATTGGATTTTGCCAGACAAACAGAATCCTTTTATGACCTTGAACCTGGATTATTCGAGAAAACAAGGTATCAATTGCTGAACTTATCAGAATATGAAAAGTCAAAGGTGAAAGGATTTATAAATGTTCTTCGTAATGCTCCAAAGTTAGGTTTAGGGAACGAAGAGTCAAGCGTATTGAATAATATTGATGGATTAGTTGGACTAGACGGAGCTGCAAACTTCATCGAAGAATTTGTGAAAACTAATGGTAAATCGTTTATAGATATGATGGAATCATTATCAGATTCTAGAAGTACTCGAGAAGATATGCTAAAATCAAGTAATGTCTCAAATAACATTAACTTATTACCAGAAGACGAAGCAGATATCAAACAAGAAGAAAAAATCAAGTCTAATTCGCCGAAAGAAGTGCCCGCTTTAGAAGAACAAAACAAGCTTAAATCAGAGTTGGAGTTAGAATTGGAAGAAGAGGAAGAAAGAGAAGAACAAGAGGAAGAAGAAGACGAGGAAGATGCAGAAGATGAGATTAGTGAGAATGAGTCTGAAATATCCGAGGAAGAGAAGATGCAAGAAATTCGTCGTTTATTTTTAATTCAAGTTATAAAGTTGTTCCAAGAACGATTGAAAAATTCTTACAAAGAGAAGTTATCGCAGGATCGTACGCAAATGCTTCTTGATGAATTAGAGGCAGAAGAGAAAGCCCAAAAAGAACTCGAGAAAAAAATGTTACAGGAGAAAGAAAAGGAAAAGGAACGAAAGAGGCTTGAAGAATTGGCAAAAGAGGAAGAGAGAAAGAGAAAAGAGGCAGAAGAAAAAGTCAAGCAAGATGAAATTAAAAGAAAACAAGAAGAATTAAGAGCTGAACAAAGAAGAAGACGAGAAGAAATTCGACTTAAAAAAGAAGAAGCTAAACGTCTAAGGATAGAGGAACTCAAGCAGATAAAGGCTGAGGAAAATGAAAAACTTCGTCAAGAGGCGGAAGAGAAGGATAGGTCTGCCAAGAGAGAAGCTGAATTGAGGAGACAGCAGGAATTAAACAAGAAAGAAACCTTTAAGAAAGCCCAGGAACTTAGAAAGAAAGAAGACGAGGAACGAGAAAGAGAAGCAGCTAAACAAAAGGAGCTGTCGAAACAAGAAGCATTGAGACAAGAAGCGTTAAAACACGAATTGAAGCAACAAGAATCAAAGCAAGAAGAGTTGAAAAGAGTTCAAGAGGAGCAAAATTCAAGACCCAGAAGTATTATTGAACAACAAAGTAAAGTTCAGGCTCCTACGGTTGATGCAAGTGATCCTAGCAAAGCTAAGAACCCAATTCTTGATCAATTGTATCAAGCAAGACCCAAATCAGTTTCTTCTGGGCCTGAACCTTCAACTTTACCAAATCAAACGCCGCTTTCTACAAATAGTTCATTTACTAATCTTCTTTCACCTCCATCGAATGATTCAATACTTGCAGGATTGTCACTTAATCCTCAACCTTTCTACAATAATTCTCCATCGATAGGAACTGGATTTGGTTCCGCTCCAGGCACCGTTCCTAATAATGTTTCACCATGGGGAAATAAATCAAGCTTACTTCAACCATCTCAAGGAAACGGGTTCAGTCCATTCAATCCTGGATTCTCCAATACGTTTGAAGGTGTTGCTCCGGGAATCTTGAGTTCTAATACGCAATCAGTATGGGGACAACCATCTAATTCAAGGAACAATTCAATTTGGGGTTCAAGCTCTGTTCTGTCATCTAGTGCGGTTCCTCCCAATGTAGGGGCTCCACCAGGTATGGGAATGGGGTCAGGAATTGGATCTGGAATGCCACCAATACCACCTGCTGGAACTGCATCGAATGTGGGTATGAATCCTGGGATGGGAACCACTCCATTATGGAATTCAGGCCCCAACATGAGTATGGGAAATGAAAACGATCTTGGACCTGAAATCAATAAAATCAGAAAAGCAGCATTTGAAGCTTTCATTTACTTGGAACAATCCAATCAACTTGAATTTGGACTTGCACCTAATTTAAGATTATTTCAACAGACCAAGAATCTTCTTTCCAACCAAGGATTATCACTTCAGCAATTTTTAAACTCTTGTCGTCACACCAATCCTCCTTACGCTTTTGATTTCATTTACGACGAAATGGGTACTATCACTCATATAAAGGCCACTAACAACACAGGATTTACCAAGAGATCACCACCACCGGGATTATTCAATGAACCAGCAGGTAACATTGAGCAACCTCAGCCTTTCAAAGGATTATGGAATTAGTCACCGTAATCTTTGAAGGTTTAAATAGCGATATGGTGTATGTATTATACGATTAAATCAATGAGCGTAGATTGTAGTATATCAGTCCAATTACGTAATTAGACTGAATTAATCATTTCTAGCAAACTACATAAACTACATTTACATTTGTTAGGTTTCATAAGGTTATAATTAAAAAATTGCTAATCGGCCGGTTTCTATTGTATAGAAAGTCTAGGTCATGAAAGTAGGCTTAGTGAAAAAATATAATGACTGAATTTTCTCAGTCAGTCTTGAGTCAATGATAATTCCATTTTTTTGATTTAATTTTTCTAGTTTTTCTACTGTTAACTACACCTGATAGTGCAATCGGGAACTGGTATGGCTAAAAAGCCAGGGAAATCGTGTATATAAGAAAGTCATAGCTCATAGCAGATTGTTAAAAATTGCCTGAAAAATTGCAACAAACATTCCGATAAGGTTTTGAATCGAAGAAACTGAATAGTTTGAACAGATAATTATAGGAAGTTACACCAAGCTAGAAATACCCATAACCAGTAATCAATATATTATGGCAGAAGTTCCGGTTAGAAGAAAATTGGTGATTGTTGGTGATGGAGCTTGTGGAAAGACATCGTTACTTTATGTATTTACATTAGGAGAATTTCCTACCGAGTATCATCCAACCGTATTTGAAAATTATGTCACTGATTGTCGAATTGATGGTAAAGCAGTTCAATTAACTCTTTGGGATACTGCAGGACAAGAAGAATACGAAAGGTTAAGACCCTTAAGTTATCATAATTCACACGTAATTTTAATAGGGTTCGCTCTTGATGTTCCTGACTCATTATATAATGCCCGTCATAAATGGGTAGATGAAGTTCGGCAGTATTGTCCCGGTACTCCATTCTTATTAATCGGTCTAAAAAGAGATTTACGAATAGATCAACTGGATAGAAGAAATTTTGTACAGTACGATCAAGGAGAATTGGCTGCCAAAGAGATTGGTGCCAAAACATATTTGGAAAGTTCTTCATTAACAGGAGAAGGTGTTGATGATATCTTTGAATATGCAACTAGAACAAGTTTACTTGTTACTGAAAAGGCAAAGAATTCATGCTGCACTATATTATAGATTAACACAAAAAATAGATAGTATGAGATCTGGAGATCTTTGACATAGTCAATTTAATGCACGATAATTAAAGTATATGTACGTAAGGTTAACACAAGTGGAAGTAGGAAAAGTGTTGAATATGTATAGCAGTAAGAAAAAGATATACTACAAGGCAACACGAAGAGGAGATACGAAGAGTATGAAACATACAATTTAGGAACAAGTTTTAACAGATCGGTTAAATTAGCTTAATGAGAATGAGTCAGTAAGTGAGTGCCGAGTAAGTGCTGCCTAAATACAAGTAATGAGTGCTAACTGAGTAAGTTTAAATGAAGATACTTGAAGAGATTACGTAAACAGAACCGGAACAGTGGCCAAAACAACGGTCAGCGCAGAACCCAGCAATAGGTTAAAATATAATTAATTGGTATTACAAAAAATTGTTTGACTCTAGCTCAAATTTATACACTAAGCGACGGTGTATAAGCAGTAACTTAAAGCAGGTATAAGCGTGACGGAGTATGTCAAGAATATATGACTAAAACCGGGAAGGAGTGCAAAATGATGCAAAACCAGTGGAAGTTTTATACAACAAAGAAAATTAAATGGTCCGGGCTACGTACATTTACTGAAAAAAATGAAAATTATTGTCGTGATTGTCAAAAAATGAAAGTCATCGGAAATGTGAAATGTGAAATGTCCAAGACTTTTAGTTCCCGTTTAATTAATAATAACGGTGTTAGTTAACTATAAATTGGCAAATGTGAGACGCGTATCTACATACCCGATAATTAACTATTATAATTAGATCATTTAGTAGATTTTACATTAATAAATTAACAATAGAAAAGACGAATGGCAACCACGAATTCCAGGTTCCTAATAAGGTAATATGCGCCTTGTTGATCTATAGCAAGTGCGAAAATCTAGCAATAAATAAATTAAATTGAATGACAATATATAACTATTAATTATAGCTAATCATTTTAAAATAATTGCTTAATTTGTCATTGCTATTAAGTAATTTACAACTTATTGTCAGTTATATCCTAGGGGAATCACGTGCCGCACCTCGCTTCTCAAAACGGCTGACGCGCGCATCGAAGTACGTCCTGCATGAAAAAAATAATGCACAGAGGCACAAAAACGGCATTCTTCTGATTAGAATTTTCTTCTATTGATCCTTGAAAAGTATATAATTTTTAATCATTTGCATAGTTTTTTGTTCTCTTAATCATGGTGAAACATAATACAGGTGATGCAAAATCTGCTGGTGTATCAACATCATCAGTTCTTTCAACCTTAGTTGCCAATTTAGTATTATGTGGAATATTTTTAAGTTGTTTCTTAGTTTTCAGACTTAAATTTAAAAGAATTTATAGTCCAAAATCTTCATTTGAATTAGTTGAAGAAGAAAAACGTCCTGAACCTCTTCCAAAAGATCCTTTTAGATGGGTTTATATTTTATTAAGAAAACCTCATTCTTTTATAATTCAACAAGCTGGTATTGATGGTTACTTCTTTTTAAGATACCTTCTTGTAATGGCTACATTCTTTTTATTTGGATTACTTTCTTGGTTAATTTTAATTCCAGTAAATGCCGCTCGTGGGAAAGGTAGTAATGGTTTTGATCAACTTTCTATTTCAAACGTTGAATATTCAAGTCGTTATTATGGACATGCAGTTTCAAGTCTTCTCTTTTATGGGGTTTTACAATTTGTAATTTATAGAGAATTATTTTTTTTCAATTCTTTTAGATCTGCTGTTTTAGCTTCTCCAAGATATGCTAAAAAATTATCTTCAAGAACTGTCCTTTTCCAATCAGTTCCTGATGTATTTTTAGATGAGAAACAATTTCATAAATTATTTAATGGAGTTAAAAGAATTTACGTTTCAAGAAGTCTGCGTGAATTGGATAAAAAGGCAAATAAAAGAGAACTGATGGTTCATAAACTTGAAAATGTTCAAACTCAATTATTGAAAAAAGCTTATAAAATTAAAACAAAAGCTGATAAAAAGGGTGAAACTATTGAAAACCCTGAAGATATAAATTCTTATATTAAGAAAAGACCAACATTTAAACCAGGTGGAATGTTTAAACGTGAAAAAGTTGATACTATTGATTACTTACGTGAAGAAATTCCAAAGATCGATAAAGAAGTTAAGAGTCTTCAAAAAAAATATAGATTTTGTAAAACCAGAAATTCGTTATTTGTTGAATTTGAGAATCAGTATATGGCTCAATTAGCTTATCAATCAGTAAACCATCATAATCCAATGAGAATGGGTCCTGCCTATATTGGTATTGAACCAACAGATGTTCAATGGCCTAACTTACGTATGTTTTGGTGGGAAAGAATTACTAGAAGATTTATTGCTGGTGCAGTTATTACCGTTTTGATTATTTTCTGGGCTGTTCCTGTAGCATTCGTTGGTATTATTTCTAATATCAATTCATTAACCAATATGCTTCCTTTCTTATCTTTTATCCTTGATATTCCTCCTGTCATTTTAGGTGTGGTAACTGGTTTATTACCTTCTGTTATGTTAGCTATTTTAATGGCTATCTTACCAGTTTTCATTAGAGGTATGGCCAGAGTTGCTGGTTGTGCATCTTCACAAGCTGTTGAACTTTATACTCAAACTTCTTATTTTGCTTTCTTGATGATTAATGGATTCTTAATTACAACCATTTCTTCGTCTGCTGCTTCTACGGTCACTCAAATTGCTGAGAACCCTCAAGATGCAATGTCTTTGTTATCTTCGAACTTGCCTAAATCATCCAATTTCTATATCTCATATCTTATTTTACAAGGTTTATCTGTGGCAGGTGGTTCTCTTTTCCAAATTGTTAGTTTGAGTATTTATTATCTTTTAGGTGCTATTCTTGATCATACTTTAAGAAAGAAATGGGACAGATTCAAGAATTTAGCTACCATGAATTGGGGTACTACATTCCCAATTTTCACTAACTTGGTTTGTATTACCTTAGCTTACTCTATCATTTCACCAATGATCATTTTGTTTGCATGTGTTGCTTTCTATTTGATCTATATCACCTATGTTCATAATTTGACTTATGTTTTCGCTGAAGGTGCTGATGCTAGAGGTGCTCATTATCCTAGAGCTTTATTTCAAACATTTGTTGGTATCTACTTGGGTCAAGTTTGTTTGTTAGGTCTTTTCATTGTTGGTAAAGGTTGGGGTCCAATTGTTATACAAATTGCAGGTTTATTAACTACTGTTTTCTGTCACTTACACTTGAATGAAGCTTTCGATCATTTGTTGAAAGTGGTTCCAATTGATTGTATGAAACCATTAGATGGTGTTTCACATACTTCTTCTTTCAATGGTACTACTGATTATGAAGATAAAGTTTTGAATAGAAAACATCATCGCCACCATCATCATCATAGCAGTACTGTTAGCAATGAAAAATCTCCTTTCGAACAAGACGAAAAGGAAAATTCTCATGCCTCTCAAGATTTCTTAAGTCCAGATATGGAATACGCTTCTCTGGAATCAGAAAATACATTGGTTCCATTATTAGCAGATCGTGATTTCAAGAGTACTAAGTATACCAACTTCATTGTAAGATTCCTTAGACCTGACGTTTACTTAAATTATAGACATGCTAAGGAATTATTACCAGCTACTTATAATATCGAACCAGAAGTTGTTGACGATAAACATGCTTACGATCAACCTGTTGTCTCACTTCAAAAACCTATTGTATGGATTCCCCGTGATCCTATGGGGATTTCCCAGGTTTTCATAGAGGAAAATACTTCGGCAATCGAATCCACTGATGTAAATGGTGTTATCAGTGAGAAAGGTAAGGTTGTTTTCCTCGATAAACCACCATTTTAATTGTGTATTGTGATATAATAGACTTTCAATATATTGTAATGATTAATCAGTGTATTTTACTGTAACAAAAACTTTATTTGGTATATACGAAGTAGAAGATATCGGAAGAAAGAAAAAGCTTTTAAATGTCAAAAACTTAGTAAATTGGAACTTTAAAAGCATCAAATGTATATGTCCAACTATCGTAAGATGCTTGATCGTAATTACAGGTGAAATCTGAACTGTTTCCATTCCATACAGGACGTAATGGCCATTTACAAAGGAGTTGTTCTTCACCAGCAAAAGCACCACTGGAAACAGTAGTATTAAGACCTGTAGGTTTGACACCACTTTCAACCCAGTCAATAATGATTTGCATATTAGTTTCAGGGTATGGACCAGGTTGAAGACTGTTGACACCACAATGGGCAGCACCAGGAATAAGGTAGAATTGATACCAGTCATCTAAAGCTTCAAGAGCTTCTTCATCAGTATAGTTACCATACATGATAGAACGAACAGACTGCCAGTAGTGAACAGAAGAAGCAGCTGGGATTGAAGGATCAGATTCACCATGGTAATGAATCAATTTACCTCCAGATGACAAGAAAGTAGTTAAATCAGGAACGGTAGTTTGTAAAGAATCCAAATATCTCCAGTAACCTGTGTTCATCCAGTCAATAACAGTGTCATAGGTGACATTGTCAAGAGTTGGAAGGTTATCAATGTCGAGTAATTCTACAAACTTGGCAATATATTCTCCACCCATGGAGAGGATACTGAGTTGATATTCTTCGGTAGTTGAATTGTATTCAGTAGCAGCATCACTCAATTCAGATCCAATTTGCCATGAAAGGTAACCTCTTTCACCTTTTGAGTTGTGAACACCATCGTAGATAGCCTGAGCTACTGCTACACCTTCAGCAGAAACGGTACCATTTTGAGCTGGTGTAGTACTGGTTGTAGATCCATCATCTCTTTTACTGTATCCAAATCCAAGTGAGGTGGAAGTTTCAGCAGCACAATAGTATGGCTCACCAATGACTGAAGATAAGTTGAAGTTGAGCATACAGAGATCAGTTCTGCCAATAACACCATCTTCACGACCGTCAAGTACGTCACAAGCAGCAATAGTAGCATTGACAATCTTGGCCAATTCACATGGAGGTGGGTAATAGTCTAAAGTAGTTTCAACCACATTAGGGTAGATATGATTAACTTGTTGTTGAGCATATCTAAAGGCAGGAGCACCAGCAACAACACCATCGTATTGGTCACCCCAACGTTGAACTTGGGACATGGCTTCACGGCCACCATCAGAACAACCTTCAAAGTAAGTGTAAATCTTTTCATCTTCGATACCATAATAGTTTTGAGTTAATGGCTTACCTACGAGGGTCAATTCACCTAAAGCTTGGTACCCAAACATGTAGGTAGCATCCCAGTTGATTGATCCATTACCATACAAGGCAACTGCATCATAATCTTGATTGAAAGCGTCATAACCACCATCAGTACATCCAGAAACTGCACCATACTCAAGACCACCTGTTGAACTTGATGAAAGAGCATAACCACCACCACCAGCAACATAGAAACGTTTAGCGAAGTCAGATGATTCAGGGAAGGCATAGTTGAGAGTTACAGTATCATCTTTGCCGGTATGGGTATAAGAAACAGTAACATTACAGTAGTTGTAAGTCTCGGATGAATCAGTTGAAGTGGCACCAGCAGTTGCGTTATAAACTGGTGAAGCTTCAACAGTATCAGGAAGTAAGTCAATACCAAGAATAGTACCATTAGAAGGTAAAATGCTCTGTACATAGTCAACGCTACAGATATCATCAAGGCTCGTGCCCGAGGAGGCAGATGCCGAAGATGATGAAGTTGCAGTAGCAGATAATGAAGATGATGCAGGAGCAGCAGATGTAGCTACAAGAAATGCAGCTATACTGATTAATATTCTTTGCAACATTATTGATAACTACAAGTGAACCTATGGTGGAAAATTACCCATTATGTATAGATGATGATTTTCGGCATTTCAAGTGAAATACTAACAAGGCTCGGGAAATGATTACTTCCGTCATAGGCTAGACATAGCCAACGGCGAAATTTATATTGTCTATTAACAAGCCCGGCATACAATTAGGCGGTCTTGGCACAAAAGTTCCTGTCTTGGCGAATGGCTGCCCAATGCGTCGGTGATTTTTGTTCCCCATTTGGAAATACCATTAAATTGACGTGATTGACGCATGCACTAGTTCCATCAGAATATTCTCACCAATGGAGATTGCGATGGTCATTGGCTAGCAATAGAGGCGCAGTCTACGGGGAGACGCACAAGATGGCCGAATGGCCGTAGTACGGCAAGTCAGATTTGCAACTATGCATCAATAATGAATAAAGAAGTATATGCCAAACATTTGGGAGGTATATTCAAGGGGACAGACATGAGGACCCAACTTGATTGACTCTTTTTCCCCCATCAAAGTAAGATTAGGAAATATCTAAGCCAATACGCCTATACCAGCAGGTCGTAGCGACCGACAAGAGCCAATATGAAATTTGTCGCAGTCAAAAAAGTAATATCTTAAAAGAGACAACTGTCGCAAATGATACAATCTACCACTTTCGTGGCTTGGGGTAATTCCTACGGTGAACATGCCCTTTTGAAAGCTTCTTGATGTATTTGAGTTATTTGGAAGTTTAGTTGGAGATTGCAATAGGAAAGGTAGTTTACCCAGACTCTCAGAACGCTAATAAAAGCACATGGCGTAAACTATTTGTTTGCTGCACCAGCAGCCTTGTAAAATTGGGTGCATGTTGAAATTCTATGTAGATCGAACCAAAAATAGTACTTCCGTCACCTTTATGACGCTGTGTCTATCTCTACTTTCACTTGATCTGCTTTGCAGCATCTGGTATAATCTAAGTTCTTGTCACCGCACCCGTGCACCACATCCTCGGCATAATCATGAAGCAGGTGAAACTACTGATTACCCCAACTTTTCTTCATCATGGCTAATCGCTTCTTCTGTGCCGTTATGAAATCTTCTTCAGTAAAACCCGTGCATGGGCGTCTTCAAATGACGGCTCAGCATCTCTTCCCCAATCGTCTAATGTCAACTGTGAAAAATTCTTCTGATCATATTGCCAATGTTGACCAAGGAACTAAATATACCAAAGACTTCAAAAATTATGCCGTAAACAAAGATACAGGTAAAGTATTGTCATATTTCCATGATGTGGCACTTGATTTGAATACGAGCGATAAAACTGCCAATATGATTGTGGAAATTCCACGATGGTCAAATGGAAAATTTGAAATCAGTAGATCTCTTCCTGGGAATCCTATAGTGCAAGATGAAAAGAAGGGAGATGTTAGATTTGTGAAAAATTTATTTCCCCATCACGGTTATATCCATAATTATGGAGCATTTCCGCAAACATGGGAAGATCCAACCCATGAACATGATAATTTAGCTCTTTTCGGTGATAATGATCCGTTAGATGTATGTGAAATCGGTAGTACCATCAGAAAGACGGGAGACATTGTAAAAGTCAAGATCTTGGGATCCATTGCACTAATTGATGATGGTGAATTAGACTGGAAAGTTATAGCCATCGACATAAACGATCCATTATCACAAGACTTATTTGATATTCACGATGTATTTGTACATTGTCCTGGACTCCTTGAAACCACCCGTCAATGGTTCAGAGATTACAAGAAACCTGACGGGAAGCCTGAGAACCAATTTGCATTTAATGGTGCCTACAAGAATCAGCATGAAACCATGGAAATTATCACTGGGTGTATTGACTCGTGGAAACGATTAGTCAACTGTGAAGTAAAAGGTGATGAGCTACCACTAATCGACAACGTTTCGTTGAAGCATCTGGCCGGGTATCTTCCCGAAGGATTTGGTGAATTGTTGACTAACCCTCCCAAACCAGACGCTGAAATACCGCAGGAAGTCCATAAGATCCATTTTTGCACCTTGGACTAAGACCTGAAACAGTGACGAGGTGAAGCCGTGGCTCTAAATGCAAAAACATGTTCTAAAGTGCTTAGAGTTGGCTTAACGTGCACTCTCTTGCTCTCAGCCGGAGAAACTGGCGAAACTGGCTAGATAGTGTCTACAACGCAGAAATGTGTAAAGTCAAGTACAAAGCCAACTATATGAGTTGAACTTCTCAAAGAAAAGGGTCTAAACCCTAATTCTTCGACTGTTCCACCCAAGATTCCACTCGAATCCAAACATGGTGCTAATCAACCTACTACTTCAGACTCTCCCTTACCCACTCTGTATAATTACGTCTAAGTTTGTACATAGTAATAAATCATCGCACTACCGAGTATTTAGTAGTGAGCGAAAAAAAACATCAACAGCATAAAATTTCACTAACTATGGCACCAGGTACAATCCAGACAACCCAGTCTGTAAGGAGTGTGCGGCCACGTGCAGACACCGTACGGTCCAATGGACAATTGGTGAACTTGAAACCTATTCAGCCAACTCAAAGGTGGACTTTTGATAATGCATTATCTCTTTTAAAATCATGTCTGGATCCATACATTCTTGATGCCCTAGATGAATTTCTCTTACTTAATAGTGACGTATTATTAAACCCCAATCCGTTTTCTGGATCGTCTGAAAAATTTACAGGTCAAGATTTATCATTAAGAAACGTATTGTACACCAATATATCCGATAGTAATTCTAAAGATGGTGAAAAATTGAGTAAACTGTTAAACTTACACCATAAAGAATTGGTTCGGGTTATTTCTCAAACATGTAATAAGGTTTCTGAACGTCGGGTTTCTAATCTGGATAAACTCAAGTCCAAATTACCTGATGATCGTGAAAAATCATTAGAAGATTCTCGTTTATTACTATACACCAGCAGAATATTAAAAGAAAAGAGATGCATACAGAAAATCGTTATTGAACTTTTAAGTAATAAACTCAACCCTGCAGTTTCGGTGGTGATTCAAAATTTGGGTAAAAAAATTTATCTTTCACAAACATACATCGATTATTTGATATCCTGTCTACAAGAATCTGTACTGGCGTTAATTAGTGGCAGTTATAAAACAGGAATCTCAGATGAATTGAATAATATGGTGTATACCGAGCTCATCCTCTTCATAATTGGGTCGTTGAAAATACTAGTAGAGTTATTGTATCCTTATGCTCTGATAAATAAGGAAGTCACAGCTAAATGGTTCAACTTTATGAAGGAAACTAATTTCATTACTGTATGTGGACCTTCGATTCCTTACACCGAGTCATTTTCTTTGATGAAGGGTCTTGTGACTGTAATTACACTCTTGTTTCTTGATTTCGATAACGACCTTAGCTCAGCTGATGACTCTCACTACACAAATGACCCTGATGCCTTCAAACTTATGAATTCTATAATTATATCTGGGAATAACGATAATGCAGTTATTGTATATTCGTGGGCATTAATTTTATTCAAGAAATCTATAGTTATGGAAGATTTGATCCAAAATAGTGCCGATGTGTCTAATTTCACCAATAAATTCAGTATTCAGCAATTAATGGGGGCTATTGATAATATCAACAGTAGATTAACACCACAACAAGCATTTTACGAGTTAAGGAAACTCAATGATCTCATGAAGTTTGATGATATCTATGCGTCGATATTGTCTTCGTTAATACTTGCCGTGATGCCGTTGCTTGATATAACTCCAGAAATAGCTTTAACCATCTCTAAAGTATTGCAATTGGCTCCAAACAGTATGGTTCAAAAATTCTTTGATAGCGAATCCACAATTAATGCCATCATTTTATCAAGAGCCAAATTCCCCATTTCAATAAGTCCATACTTACGACTCTGTACTACTAACGGGAACTTTGCACTTCATGAGTTTAATCAGCTCAAGTCATACATTTCTGTATTCAAAAAGGCCGAATTCAATAGACTTTACGATATTGATGACGAAAATACTGAACTTATAAGAACCACCGAGCTTATTGATCTTTATCCACCATATGAAATCAATAAGGAGCTCTCGTTGCTCTTGAGTCATAATACAAAGGGAAGAATTTTTCCTACCGGGAATGATGACGAAGTTTTAGTCACATTTTTGTACAATTATAATGGATGGGCATTTCTTGGACGTGTTCTTCAGAACGTCTCCAAGCTCTTTGACAATTCTGATCCTGAAAAGGTAGATTTCATTATTGATATCGCAGTGTTGGTCACAAGAGTCGTCAAAGATAACTCAGAAGACGAATCAAAATTGGTTTTTGAAGCCATGTCTGCATATACGGATGATTCTGATATTATTGAAGTATTCTTGCGATTATTCGAACAAGGATTGCATGCACGAAATACAGATATTGTCGAGCCATTGGTATTACTTTTAAGTCAACTTGTTCCGTTATTATCATACAGAATATGGCCATACCTTTCTAAATCATCGCTCTTACCAAATAGCGGTAAAGAAGGATTTGCCCTGATTATCTATGGTGCTATCGAGATGGTCAAGGGCGATTTCAAATTCACTTTAGCGTTGGCGATGCTCGTAGACTCGTTAGTTCAAAACTGCATTTCTTCCGGTGACGATTACCCAGCCAAATCCAAGGGACTGATCCTACTCAAATTAGTCACTCACTTAATCTCGGTGTTTGAAAGTCTCAGTCATTGTTCCTTTAGTGAAGGATATCAAAAGCTTGAAGTTGGAGTTATAATTCTTGATATTTTTGGTAGTATCTTAAAAGCAGCCTATGGTGTAGACTCCGAGTCTAAACCTCATGATAAGGTAACTAGTTTCTTTGCCGATGCTTCAGTAAAGATTCTTGAATCCTTTTTGATAACAGGCGATGACTACTCTCGTTCTTCGTTCCCAATATTATCAATGATCGATACACTTTCAAGTGACATCAATGAATATGAATTAAGGGATATTTCAGGGTTTTGGTTCGATAATTGGGTTCGTTGTGGATTAGATTTCGCTCAGCTCATCATTACTATCCGTCTGAATCTCAAGATGAAACCATCAACTTTTGAAAAGAATGTATTTGAGAAACTTCAACCTCTTGCTAATGCCTATGCTCAACATGAACCACTCAGAAAGAATATTTTAGACCTCATAACTGCACTCACCAATGGATCGTGGAATGATGAACCAACACCTTCGTTACTTTCCCACTTGGGTCGGTATCATGCCCAGATGCTTTTGAATTCTGCTTCAGCCGACCTTGATAATGCATTTGACGATTATGCGGTGAAGATTTCGCTCTATGACTTCATCTGTGCGGTTATGGACGGTAGCCAAGAAGGTTTGGCAGTGCTTTTCATCAGTGGAAGAGATGTTTTCGGCGAATTCACTAAGGCTAATGATAACCCTAACAATTCCAGTAAGATAATCTCGTTGTTACACACTCTCAAAAAGAACGTTGATGAAATGAAGTATTATCCTAATGATGTGAGTTTACATCTTGTAGATGCTATAGCCTTAGCATTTAACTCGTGGACAACAGCACGAGAAGGCGAAAACGACGCTAATTTCGTTAATGAACTCATTACTAGAGCTCAAAATCCGCTTACTACGTCACCATCGCTGCCAGGAGAATTTATATCACTTTGCTATGAACTCAAACTCATTTCAAAGATCATTGAAATTCTTGCTTTGGTGTTGTACACCACCAAAAATGAAAATTGTAAGAAGAGTATCTTGGATTTTATGTCCACCGATAGCTTCAACACATCGTTGTCACTCCATTTTGCTATCAAGAATTACCAGTCTAGTTTACATTCGAGAGCTGAGACTTCATTTATCAACGCATTTCCAACTATGAAATTAAGTCAATTTACTACTGCCATTCTGAAAAGAAATAGATTTGGAATGTCAGTTATCTACAATTTCTCGCTAATGGATAGACTTATTGGTAAATCTGAACATTGGGTTGGTGTTAGAGAATTGTTATTTTCATCAAGTATCAATTTACAGTACGTTGATGCTCAAATTGCTTCTGCTAAAGCATTTGGTGCTTTAGTGACGGCATTTTGTCGGAAATATCCAAAAAATCTTGGTTCAAATCACATCAGACTTGTCAGAGAATTACTTAAATTGAATATTACTGATGGTATTCCTGCAGGTTTCTTTGAGCAAACATTTCAAGAACGTATTGAATTGGGTTTCTTTGTATTGTACTCCATATATAATTCCGACAGTAAAAAAGATCCTCGGGAGATAATGGAAATAATCAAAGTGAGTTCTGAATTGCTTTCTTCTTCTAGTATGAGTTTCCTTCAGAAACTTACTAAAGAATCTGTTTATTATCGTTCTTTATTGAGGATTATCTATATGAGTTTAAGTTTAGTTAAAAATGAGTTCACACTTATTCTTGAAAATACTAGTGTTTTCAGAGATTTATTTTCACTTATTATCACCAAGGGAACTAGAAACATTCTAACAGATCTTCAAAATGATGTTTATCTTGCTCGAAACAATAAACATCAAGTATCCAGTCGATTAATGAACCAAGTTGATGATTTACAGCTTATATTATCGATATTAAAGGTATTTGTCGGGTTAAAGACATCTTCTAATTTGCATCAAGAAATGGCATCTTTAGTGTTACAAGATGGAATGGTCAAGGCATTATTAAATCTTTACTCGTACTCTGATATATTTGAAGTTAATGATGAGCACCTTTTCGCTCAATTAAGTTTAATGTTTATTCAGCAACTACTTCAAATTGAAGTGATAGCTCAAAGTTTCTTTTCTAGTGGTCTTCTTGTTGTACTTGTACAGAGTTCTATATCTCAACCTATTAGAAATGGTGGGATAAGTATTGATGAAACACCACAGTATCATCGAATTTGGACTAATGGATTATTACCAATTTTTATAACTATTCTTTCCAAACTTGGGCCTTCAATAATACCTGAATTTTGTTCGGCGCTTCACTTCTTTGGTAAGCAGGTTGAGTTTTGTATTGAAGGTTGGGCAAAAGATTCATCATCAATTAAAATTAGCTCTGCACATATTCTTGAAACCAATCAAATCTTGCTATTATTTCAAATGCTTAAATCTCATAATGTAAGTGAGTATCTTGAAGGTATTCATGGATCAAAAGCTGGTGAAGATATGCATATTTTACCTGGATTAGAATCGGCTGATAAAAGAGATGATTTTGTTGATTGTATTAATAATTTATTAAAACATCCAAAATTCATGTCTTCACGAATCATTGCAAGTTCTGTTGAGGAACAGAGAGTGATTGAAGGTGCTGATGCTTCTGGGTTTGTTAAGAAGATTATTGAAGAAATGGAAGAGTTGAAGGAATTTAGAGTCGATGAAGAATAGATTCCATTGTATGTAATTTACTATATATAAAGTAAGTACAAAATACATATAATAAGTATAAAAATGTAGGAAAATCAAAAACTGTAAAGGTAAATAATCAAAACTTTCAATCGTGTGAAATTGACATCATCGATTGTGTTTTCAGATCAATATTTTCAGTGTGAATTTGACTCAACTCTTTAGGGCCCCGATTTCGTGGATGTTTTCGCAGCCATTTGTACGACAGCGGACGATACGCGAGAATCTGACAAAATTGAAAAATTACTGTAAGTTGTTAGCATCTTCATACTTTCGTTAATGTCCAAACCATTTTTCACTAGTTCGCCCGGGAAGGTGATTATATTTGGAGAACACTCGGCGGTGTACCATAGACCAGCCATAGCTGCATCTCTTGATCTTAGAGCATACCTTTTAGCTCAGCCAAATGATGATGAAAATATCATCACTCTTGAATTCCCAGATATTCAAGTATCTCATTCGTGGAACCGTAACGAAATCGATTGGGATTCCGTGAGGAAGTACGTTGTGTTCAGCGATGGTAAACCGGTGGCGCCAAAGGAACTTCAACCGGAAATTGTAGATATCTTATCTTGTCATTTAGATGATCTCAATTCAACTTTCCAATATATAGCCTGTCATTGTTTCCTCTATTTATACACTAGTATGTGTACCAAGGAGACTCCAGGCCATACATACTGTATCCGATCGACATTGCCGATCGGAGCTGGGCTTGGGTCATCGGCAGCCACTGCGGTGTGTCTTCTGAGTGCCCTCAGTATATTAGGAGGGCATGTATCTTCAGCAAGTGTTGGACTTGAGGAGAAATCGGGTCATGATCATCACGATAGTGATTTCATTGACTCATGGTCATTTGTAGGTGAAATGTGTTTTCATGGTAATCCTTCAGGTATCGATAATGCAGTTGCAACTCATGGTGGTGCTGTAATGTATCAACGGAAATCTGACCCTTCAACACCTTCAGTTCGTACAAACATGAGAAATTTCCCGGCTCTTAACTTGCTTTTAACCAACTCGTCCATTCCTCGGTCTACAACCGAATTGGTGGCGGGAGTAGCTCGTATTAATACTACATATCCTAAAACTTGTGGCTCAATCTTAGATGCTATGGAACATTTAGCTAAAGATGCCTATCAAATCATGATTAGACCAGTTTTTGGCGATAAAGAACGCCAGCTGTTAAGAGAACTCGTCAAACTTAATCATGGTCTTTTAGTGGCATTGGGTGTATCACATCCTGCATTAGAACAAATTAAAAGAATTAGTGATGTTCATCAACTAGGTGCAACTAAATTAACCGGTGCTGGAGGTGGTGGATGTGCTTTCACTCTTCTTAATGACGACGTTGACCCAGAAACCATTGATAAAGCCATGGCTGAATTTGATAAAAATGGATTTGAATCGTTTAACACTAGTTTGGGTGGGAAAGGTGTAGGAGCTTTGTACTACGATAATGTTGATCCGAACATTAGAGACGTGGTTTTCTCCATGGAAAAATTTGATGCCTTCGAACATCGTGATGATATCATCAAAGCCTTGGGAGTTCACAGTGTAGATGGTTGGAAGTTCTGGTAAAAGCATAATTTTACCAAAAGTGTATAAATAAACATACGAATTACTAAACAACGGTATGAACGTATAAGTCAGTATAATAAACATACTAATTACTATAAACATGATCATGTAAGTTCGTACAATCTTGAAGTCATCTCGGTAGTTCGTTTAATACCGTATACCTCATTGGACTGTAATTGATAAACTCTCTAGATACCTCTATTGAATTCTAATGATTGGATTGGGTTTCCACTCTTGTCCTTCAAATTTCTGAACTTTTCTTCAAGTGAAGTAACTGGAAGCTCTCTTCTTTGTGGGAAAACTGCTAAAGCAAATGGTAAAGCTACAAGAGAAGTGGCGAAAATTAAACCAATATTAGCTAAAGTTTCAACAAATTTAGATTTACCCTTTAACAATCTGGTTTTTTGTAATTTTACCAAAATTAAAGGAGGAACAACCATCACAGGGGTGGCATTAATAACTCGACTAGCAGCAGTTTCTCCAACAGCATAAAGAGCGGCAGTTTTTGAAGTACCAACATCATTTCCATCTTTATCAAATACAGTTATACCTTTTTTGAGCTCTTCACTTCTCATCAAAAATACATTGGCAATACCTGCAGATACAACAGCAGCAAATGGAACCAAACGACCTAGAATAAGTTTTGTACTTGGAGCAAGAGATTTCAATCTTGGAACTATAGAATTTAAACCAAGAGCTACAGAACACGAAGCCGTAACTGCCATGGTATAATTGGTAGCAATTTGTTGAGTAGTCAAAGGATGTGACTTATTAGCATTGGAAATATTAATAGCTACATTAAGTGACTGGTTAGCTACTTGCCAGAATACGGTTCCAACTGTACCCAAATTTGGAGTTAACATACCTGAGGTTACCACAAGATTGGAGAGTACACAAGAACTCATTCTGAATGGTAAGATCACAGTTTCTCCAGTGTCAGGGTGTAATGTTGAATCAAGAATTTTTTTAGCTCTCCATAATTCAGGTGTCATTTGACCAGTTACTCCATTTTTATAGTCCCAAACCATACGTTTAGCATGTTCTATATCGGAGGAAGTATTGAGTAACATTGTAGGGTCAGAAATCTCAGCACAATGCTTGACACGTCCCCAGTAAGTGGAGAGGTCGTGCTTGGAGCTCGGAAGAGGCACGGGCCCAGAAATTGCAGATGCCATAGCCAAAGATGGAGTAGTGAAAATTATAGATTTTTTCAATGCGATCTGACTCACTAAAATATCAGCCTTTTGACAACCTAGTGTTTTCACAGCCTTTCTTGATAAACTCAATATGGCGGTGTTGGGGAACGGAGTTGATATTTTGAAGATATCACGAGTCCGGAACCTTGTGAGTGTTAAAAATACCCTTGATTCTCCTTTCGTACTGAGATTTGCTGCCAGAATTCTTCACTCCAACTATGAGTTACCCGAGTTCATGAAGTACCAACAACTACGAAACATCGACTCGTGTGTTCGAATACTTCTGGGGAGCTGGTGTTGCAAGGAAGCGCTCTACAAGTCTTTGGGCCCACAACACCAGAAGGGGTTTCAATTCAATCAATGGTATAGAAGTTATAACGACAGAGGTAAACCATTTATAGGCAATGACGAATATTTTAAACGTCAAAAGGAACAATTTTTACTAAGCGTCAGCCATGACGACGATACAATGGTGGCATTTGTAATACGACAGAAATTATTGCAAATACTGTGAAATCTAATTTATGAAAAATGACTAATAATATACATTAAATGTATTCCTGATAGATAATTATATTAACAATGTTTATTCCCATTCTACAGTAGCTGGTGGTTTGGAAGTAATGTCGTAAGTAACACGAGCAACACCATCAACTTCGTTAACGATTCTAGAAGCAACTCTTTTCAAGAAAGAAGCTTCAAAGATAAACCAGTCAGCAGTCATGAAATCAAGAGTTTCAATGGCTCTTAAAGCAATAACTTGTTCATAAGTTCTTTGATCTCCCATAACACCAACAGATTTAACTGGCAATAAAGCAGCAAAAGCTTGAGAAATATCTTTATATAAACCAGCTGCTTTAATTTCTTCAATGAAGATAGCATCAGCTTCACGAGCAATTTTAACTTGTTCTTTAGTAACTTCTCCTAAAACTCTGATAGCTAAACCTGGACCTGGGAATGGATGTCTCCAAACCAAATCATGTGGTACACCTAATAATTCACCTAAATGACGAACTTCATCTTTAAATAATTCTCTTAATGGTTCAATTAATTTTAATTTCATATCATCTAATAAACCTCCAACATTATGATGGGTTTTAATAGTTTGAGATGGTCCTTTGAAAGAAATAGATTCAATAACATCTGGGTATAAAGTACCTTGTAATAAATATTCAATTTCTTGACCGGAAGCTGGTTTAATTTTAGCAGCTTCTTCTTCGAAAACATTAATGAAAGTGTTTCCGATAATTTTTCTCTTCTTTTCTGGATCAGTGATACCTTTTAATCTACCTAAAAATAATTCACTAGCATCAACAACGGTTAAATTGATACCTAAACCTTCAGTTAAAGTCTTGTAAACATTTTCAGTTTCATTTTTTCTCATGACACCATTATCAACGTAAATAGCATGGAAACGATCACCAATAGCTTCTTTCATGATTTTGGCACCAACAGTTGAATCAACACCACCACTGACAGCACCAATAACTTCAGCAGTTGGACCAACTAATTTTTGAATTCTTGCAATTTCAGTATCAACAAAATTTTCCATACTCCAGTTAGCATTAGCTTGACAAATATTAAGAGCGAAATTTTTCAATATAATTTTACCTTGAGCAGAGTGAGTAACTTCTGGATGGAATTGAATACCAAAAATATTATCAGTTTCATGTGCAATAGCACAGAAAGGAGAATTATCAGAAGTAGCTACAATTTTGTAACCAGTTGGTAAAGCATGTAATTTATCACCATGAGACATCCAAACTTGAGAATCATCAACACCTTTAAATAAAGAACAAGATTTATCTTGAACATTTAAAGTAGCAGGACCATATTCTCTTCTGTCACCTCTAGCAACACCTTTACCATTGATCCAAGCAAGTTCTTGCATACCATAACAAATTCCTAAGATTGGAACATCTAATTTGAAAATATCATGGTCAACATGAGGAGCATCTTCTGCATAAACAGAATATGGTCCACCAGAAAGAATAATACCTTTTGGTTTCCAAGATAAATCTGAAATTTTTTGAGTACATGGTAACATTTCAGCATAGATATTAAATTCTCTTAATCTACGAGTAATTAAATGAGAGTATTGAGAACCAAAATCTAATACCAAAATGGTATCAAAAACACTGGAAACTTCAACTGGAACATCAATAGGATTAGTCATTTTACTAGATATTATATTTTACTCGTTCGGGTATACTCCCAAGAACCAGCAAAAAAAAAGTAGTTGCAGGCACACCACTCATTTATATAGTTTTTTTTCCGATGAGATGCCAATTTTTTCGCCCATTGCTATGGAACTTGAGAATAAGAGTCACGGTAAAGGGTAGGTAAAAATAAACTTGACACGGTTGCAAAATGTCGCTATCGGGCGAAACTTGTGATAAAAATCGGATCTACCGCCGGAAACTAAACTTGAATCAACGGCGTGAACCGGCTCACACTTGACGTATCGGCGGAATGCGTTATGGCAAATAATTTTCATACCTTGGTCGGATCCTCCGCGGGTTCCCCGTGATTTCAACTAATATAAGCGGAACAAAGTATAACTATGTAAATTTCAAAATGGTGTTCGCTGGATCGACACTAAGTGGTCAATCTTCTTACAAATGGTCTTTTGGGTGGTTAATGTATGGTCAGGTGAATCGGTGTAGTCACTTGACTGTTTGTGGATCAATATTCATTTGTGGTTGATCTCGTAAGTGCATATATCTCGGACAATCTCAATGATGACTGGCTACTTATTTGCTACTCAAGAATAGCCCAGTCCATCATGCGATCACTCCCACCGCCCCGAATTACTCGAAAACGACGTTGGCGTCGGTTGAAAAGAGCTTTGAAAAGTTTCTTTACAAAAGGCTATGTTTCTGATTCTGGTGCCTTTTTAGGTTCTCATCCCAATAATGTCTCTAAAATTAAAAAATCCCGACTCGGTGCAAGAGTAAGAAGAGGTAAGTTAAAAGAAGGTGCTGCTGCTCTTAGAACTGCCACCTACGTTGGAAGAGTTGTACATGGTGCTTCTAGGCACAGAAGACGTCGGATGTTATTCAAAATTAAAATTTGACAATGAAAACCCCATCATACCCTAACTTCTTTCCATCAACTCAAAACATAACCAATATACCTTTATATAATTAATGAATATACCTATTATCGAATATAAGCTAAGCTGGTACAACTTGTAAATGGCTGCAAAAACTCTCGTAGTGTACGGGTGCGCTTTTGCGATGAGCAGGTTTTTTTCAGCCCATCTGAAAAATTAAACTAGTAAATCAACTAAATGTCTGAACTGGATAAATCACAGGTGAAGATTAAATTCTTCACCAAAGAAGAAGACGAGTCATTGCATGTTTCGGAGACCCCGCTCTTTGTGCCGATTTCTTTGAAAAGATACGGTCTTTCTGAAATTGTTAATCATTTATTAGGAAACGATGGAGAAGAAGATAAAACGCCAATCCCATTCGACTTCCTTGTTGATGGAGTTTTACTCAGAACTTCTATCGAGGAATATTTGGTCAAGAATGGGTTATCCCATGAAGCATTCGTTTCTTTGGAATATACTCGTGCTGTTTTACCGCCTTCATTCTTAGCATCTTTCAATAATGACGACTGGATATCATCTTTAGCTACTATAAATCCTACCTCTAAAATTGTAGGAGAAAGTGGCCTTCTTCAACCAAAGATCTTGTCTGGATCTTATGACGGAATTGTAAGAACATATAACATGTCAGGAGAAGTTGAGGCACTGTATTCTGGACATACAGGACCAGTTCGTGCAGTGGAATGGATTTCTTCAGATAGAATAGTTTCAGCATCTAATGATAAGGAATTAAGATTATGGAAAACTCCATATGGAAATGAAATAGGAGAACATCAAGAAGGAGAAACAACAGCTATTTTAGAAGGTCATAAAGGGCCAGTTGTATCTCTTGCAGTCGAACATTCAACTAACAGAATTCTTTCAGCTGGTTACGATAACTGTGTTGGATTCTGGTCAACTCTGCACAAGGAAATGACAGCTGTTGAAGCGTTCCAGTTCGATAAAGCTACTGGATTATCATCATCTACTAAAAAGAGACGGAAAAGAGCTATCAAGGACGCTAGTATCAGAAGAAGATCACCATTGGCAGTCTTAGAAAGTCATAGTCAACCTGTTGAAGGTGTTATATTCGATGGTCATGATTCTACTGTGGGTTACTCTGTTTCTCAAGATCATACCATCAAAACATGGGATTTAGTCACTGCTAGAAATGTCGATACTAGATCAACAGGATATTCTTTACTTTCCATTCTTCAACTTCCACAAGTCAATCTTTTGGCCACCGGTTCTTCAGCCCGTCACATCAACTTGCATGATCCTCGAGTGGGAGATCTGTCAAAAGATCAAATGTTACACAAGCTCGTCGGCCATACAAATTTCGTAGTAAACTTAACTGCTTGTCTAACTAATGGAAATATGTTTGCTTCTGCTTCTCACGATGGAACTGTCAAGGTATGGGATGTGAGATCAGAAAAATCTTTATACACCATCACCAGAGACGAAAAAACCGCCAAAGTGTTTGACGTGGCATGGGATTCAAGCATCGGTATTGTTAGTGGAGGACTGGATAAAAAGATTCAAATTAACAAAGGTAGCGACATCACCAAGTAACTACAACCTTGTATTGTATAGACATAATATTACTTCATACGAATAATTGTAGGCTCTAAATAAATACATGATATTTAATTTCTATAAATAATCTTACTGTTCTAAATAATATTCCTGATGTTACACCTCTTTGGAATATAACACACCCAGTGTTTATATTCACATTTTTACTCTTGGCTTTTTCTTTTACTCTTTCCTACCTGATCTCCTTGGTCTTTCATCTTTTCTACCTATTCTCCTTTCTCTTAGCGGCCCATTTCACAAGCCCATAGTATCCTTGCCATAAACTCTTATCGTCAGTTATGTAGCCAGCCAACGGAACTTCCTCGTTTAAACTGATGGTGTAATCAACATCTTTCCAACCCAAATTCGCTCTTATTCTGGCAATTTCATCAGCACTCAATTCAGCTTGAGCTGCTGTTCCATACTTCAACGGTCCTACGTTTATCCAATATCCGTTCTTGATGGGGTTTTTCTTTACTGAAGGTGTAGTGAGAGTGTTTATAGTGTCAAAGTAATCAATAATGTTTTCCGCCGTGTCGATAAAGAAAGCAGAAACAACAACCACGTTCTCAATCCCTGGTATATCGACGTTGAAGTTACGGAAATCGTGGTGATGCAAAAAAAGGTTGGATGGCTTATCAACCCCAGTTGGTAGCACAGAAGTTCGGAACTGGGCCTTGCTATCGGCAAAGTTAGAGCATGAATGAATATATGGGTACAATTCCATACTGGAACTGGAGTCTGAGGGTGAGTAAATAAACTGGTTGCAAATATGCATCAATCCACTATATTCTACAGCATGAACACTGTTCCATGGCCCGTTAATGGCGATTTCGTGGGCTATACGGCCCAAACCAGACCCAGGAATCACCACGGCAGTTTTTTTCTGGTCTTCTACATCAGGAATGAGTTGTTTTAATTGAGTATTGATGTAGTCAAGCAAAGGGCGAAGTTCAGACTCACCAGATGGAGTCCAGTCACGAACAAAATGCCCTAGAGCTTCAACAACTCGATAGTTAGTAGTGGAGACATTGTGAGTCCCGTGGATATTGGCTTTGAGAAGGTCGAAATCTTCGAAGGAGATTTGGTAGTTGTTTATAGAACTTGAGGCAATAGAATTGAGTACTTTTTGATTGGAATTGATACACTGGTCAATTCTATTCAAGCGATTGGTGTATCCAACGTCTTCACAAAGTTTCTGTTGACGCCATGACATCATTTTGAACAATTTCCTTCTACGTTCACTTGACTTTTTAGAATTTGCAGTATATGATTCAAGAGACTTTATTGCATTGAGTAATTCAATTTTTGACGGATTGGAAAGGGAATCGTATTGACGACTAGCTACAGGCGCCACTGGTTCATGGAGGGATGTTGATTTAGGAGGAATCACGGAATTTTGGATATTAATTGATGGAATTACTAGACTGGTTTTATTTATAAATCCAGACCATATTTTGAGTCGGGAAAGCATGTTAGACACAAGAAAAACCGACACAAGTAGTGGCACCAGTGAGGACTTTGCACACACTAACGAAAGAAGGTGATAAACTAAATATGATGTGGCAATTGCCGCTAGAAACAAACGGGTATCAGACACGGTGGGGTCCATAAATAACAGGGTTTAAAATTTGGTCGGCGAAGGGATAATCACATGGGCGGTCCAAAGATGCACCGGATCCCGGGTCGGTGTGGGCGAATACTTGGGCCACCGCAGGGCAGATGGAAGTAAAACTTTGAGAACAAGCGGGTTGTGCCGGGCCCACTACTGGGCCCATCCGGTCCACACTTAAACACATTGTCGCGCCCTAAATGGGAAATCTTCTGATACACATTAAGCCTATAAAGTCATCTCCATCTGTCGATTCGCTGAAAAACTTAAGAGGCCACCAGCAAGTCTTTAACCAAATTCAGACAATATACTATAGTGAAGACAAGCTTCCTTGAACACAGTTAATATCCGGGCTATATCAATCAAATAATTAGGCTACACTAGAGTTTTTCACTTTATCCTACATATTTTTAAACCACTGATTTACCCAATTACGAATCTCATGACGGATACCGACCCATACAGCTTCAGTGATGTCACGCCTGTAGATCTCAACACAGAAACTCCACAAGTTTGCCAGATCTTGTATAGCGATGAGTACAAGATCACCATGGGGACACTTCTAGCATTAATGGAAAACCAGGAGTATTCCGAGAGGGCACTATGGCTCACTCAGCAGGGAATTGAACTTTTGGCATCTCATTACACCATATGGAGCTATCGCTTCGATATCATAAAGAAGATTGGTAAAGATTTATTTGAAGAGCTTGACTGGTGCGAGGAAATAGCGTTAGAGAATGAAAAAAACTACCAGATCTGGAACTATCGTCAGCTTATAATAGGCGAGATAATGGCCAATGAATCTACAAAGTCCATATTTGATCCCCACCGAGAATTTCCCATCATGAATGCCATGCTAGAACAAGATTTGAAAAATCATCATGTGTGGACCTATAGGAAGTGGCTTGTGGAAACATTTAGTCTTTTCGACGATCCAAAAGAACTCGAATTCATAGATAAATGCTTAGCTGCAGATATTCGGAATAACAGTGCCTGGACTCATAGATATTATGTCTACCATCAGATTATTACCAGAAATTCATCTACTAAAGCAGATTCATTACTAAATGGCGAAATTGACTACGTTAAACAGGCAATTGAATTATCTCCACAAAATCCATCACTGTGGAATTACATTTTGGGACTTTACAAAGATTTTGAGCGAGATTTAGCTGAACTTGAAGATTTTTGCACCCAGTTTGTACCAGATGAATCAAATATATCAAGTTCGTTCGCGGTAGAAACACTTGCACAAATATGCACCCCCACTAACCCGAAGCGTGCCCGCCACTGGTACGATGTACTCTCGACTATCGACCCGATTCGTTCCAAATACTGGGCATACCGTCGTGTACAAGTATAAGGGGGGTCGTGCCATCGCCCGGTAGGAGTGGTCTGAGCGGAAATCCAGACCATTTATGTGCGTGCTTTTACCAAGAACAAAATGGATATCTACTGAGAATAAGTTATTCACAGGAGACAGTCGTGCGCTGGTGCAAGAGACGTGCGCGGGCCACGTCTCGGGTTTACTTTTGCATAAGTCGTGCATAGGTCCGCAGAAATTTTTGAAATAAAGTAGTGGAAATCTGTAGTTTTTTAACTAGCGAGTATACTTCAAATAAAATTGATATTAATAGCACCTTGTAAACTTTGTATTTTCGAAGATACAAACTGTTTCGTACGATTAATAAATGTCTGGGACAATTTTTGGTATAAGCATTTGGTGATAGTGGCGAGGGATTTTTTTCGGAATTAGGCCCCCGGATGTCCGTTGTTAAGCACGGCTGCAGTATATAGGGGATTACTTTTGGTTCTTCCGCATTGGTCGTAGCGCTCCAGTCCAAAAAATATGTGTTTGGGCGCTGTGCCGCAGAAATCGGGGCGCCGTTAAAGTTGACGGATGCTTTACGCTAGTGACAACTAATGAGCCGATAGTACATCGTTGTCGATCGTATTACTTTCTGATCGTAGCAATGGAACCGATGTAGAAGTGCAAATCTTTTTTTGCCCAGAGTTTATTTCTGTCACAATAGAGCCAATGACAGAACTGGAAATAAAGATGGAACTTTTCGTGGCTTTTACTGGCTTATTAGCCCAAGCCTGGATCTGGTGCGCATATTTTAGTCCGGAATAGCCACTGCTTAGAGTATATTTTTAGTGGCACACAGCTGGACCGAGATAAATTTTATTTGGCCCACCATACCGGCAGACCAAGAGCGTAGTCAGCGAGAGAGTCTTTTAGTCAGCTTCGAAGCCACTGGTGCACGGATCAAGAGATTGGGTTAGCAGAACTCAATTGGAACCAAGTTGTAGAACGGCGTTTATGTGCTGTAAACAGGGATAACGAAAGTCAAAACCGTTGTCGATTCGGGCCCCTCCGTGTAAACCACGTCTATGTACCATGACGGTATTATGAGGAGGTTCCATCCATGAATCGTTGTAGTATTTGGCGTTCAACGGCGTTTTTCAGATCAGAACGTTATTCTGGCGAGCGTGTAGAAAGAATGACGATAATGTCTAGACAACCAACTTCAAACGGTCATGGCGTATTTTTGCCTAATCTAGTATTTAACTCAAAGTATACGAAGTTGCAACAATTTATGCTCGATAATGTGATACAGGGGGTTATCGGCGATTTTATATCGTGGGGTCGATGAAGTTAGATTCCATACCGGGGCCAAACCAAACGAAGTGATATATCGACGATCATTGCTCAATCCTACCTAATTAGTAAACATGCCCAAGTGTAGCACAGATCTTATGGTACGGATGTTGGACCAAGACGAAGAAATACCAGTGATCTGATCTAGGCATGCGCAAGTCAGATAGGAGTTCATTCTTTACGATATTTTGCAGCTATTGTTTTATACCGGAAGGTGTCCGGGAAAGATAATGCTGCTATGTTATTGATTGTTAAAATGTTATTCTCCGAACGCAATAGACGACCATAGAATTTGGTTTTGCGAGGTTATGGACGTTTCGTCAACTCGAGTCATCTGTCAAACTATTTGCGACAATCAACACTCGTGATAATGCTTAGCGGGATTTCAAGAATAAAATGACGAATTCATCTTAAGACTTGAAATTGTAGATAAGAAATTAGTAAATGTTGTGCAGTATAATGAAATTAATTTTACTAAAGGCGATAAAATAGTTTGAATAACCGTTTGGCGTATTAACTTCCCCTATTACAATTGAATCAAAAGGAGCTTTTTTGTAACCAGTTTTTTATAGATTTCGTGTTCTGGCCAGTCGGAGTGGTATATGTTAAACTCACGGAAAAATGCCCTTTCACTCATCAATGCCATATTGCAATTATAAATCCGTATTCAACCATATCCACTGCTCATGCAAGCATATGCACACTAACAGTTTTGCAACGGGTTTGTGTAAGATCATGCCGTCCGTGCGTTCAAAACCCAAAATATACTATTTTGGTACGGGTGTACGGGTGGAAACACCTATTTGTCTGAATAAAGAATCGCAAAGTTTGTATGTGAATCGAGTAATTCCGACTAAAAGGCCTAGACTGACATGCGAGGTGTAGCCGCTATGCATAATACAATGTTCAGGTCTTTTTTTTTTTTCTTATTTTTCACCTTTTTATTTTTTTTTTTTATTTGCTAGATGTGTGAAAAATTATTCCTGCCTCTATCGCCTGGTATATATACGTGAATAAAACGAAATATTTTCAGCTATAATTTATATTTAACTCCTGTGTTACTGTATATTCAAAAGTTAACTGTTAGTGTTTTGTTATTTTCCATAATGTCGGATTATTCTGGTTTGGGCATAGTGCTTGAAGAGAAAGAGACTTCTGCTAGTCCTTCTCTATCTCGACCTACTAGTCTTGCACCAGTGGCGGAAGAGGAAAGTGAAAATCGTAATATTATCCCTGTTCAATCTCCAAAGTCTCCGAAAGATGTCTCAGGTATATCAAAGGATGAAATCCTTTTACCTCCTTTACCTGATGATAATACCACTCTGTCTTTGATGGGGTCTATTACAGATATGAGATCTATCAATATAATTCAAAATTCCGATGAAATAGTGGCTCCTCGCCCTGTAAGAGATGAAGAAAGTCTAAGTGTTGATTTTTTTCAAAATCAACTGTATTCAACCTATGAACTTGATTCTCCTTCCCTTAAGTTAGATTCTGCTAACTTACTAAGTTTCCCAAATTTATCGGACTCTTATGCCAACACATCATCTTTTTCTCATAATATATCTACCATAGCATCTGCTACATCTATCAATAGTCTGTCGGCGGTTTCCACTCCTCCTCCATCTACTTCAAATACTTCACCTTTGAAAAGTTTGAAAAATATTAAAAATGGTATAAGAAAACTTTCTCTCAGTAAACATACCACCATTCCTCCAAGACCTGTATTGAGTCCATTACAAACAAACGATCAACATAGTAAGTCTGGATCTAATTCTCTGTCTGCTTCAACCATCGATAGTATGAAGAGTAATCTGCCTCCATCAAATGGAATTAGTAGTTTAGGTCGCTCAAAATCTTCCAGACTGAGAACACTTTCTAATTCTACTCTTTCTACTCCTCCATTGGCATCTCCAGTTATTACATTATCGGACAACTTGACTCGTTCAAAGCAAAATCTCAATCAAATTGAACAAAATTTCTTTGATAATTTAGCTAGTTCTAAGTCCAATAACGATACTGCTTCTTCTACATCGGAAAGTGATTCTATAAGTTCAAATCCTGGTTACAATCGGGAAAAAGTTGATTCTATCAGTGAGTTAACGAGTCCAGCCGATTTAATCGATTATTCCCATTATCTTACAGAGCAGAAGAAATCTACAGTTGATGCTTTTGAAGCTACAAGAAGTAGATTGGTCAAAAGTGGTTGGTGTTCAGAACATGATTTGAATAATCTTCAACTTCAGCAAGACAGCTCTGTTTGTCAGCTCGACTCCAAAATTTTACAAATTGAAGAGAAACTTAATAACTCTTTTAATTTATCAGTTTTAAGTAATGGGATTGTTACTAGAAAAAGATCACTTCCTACAAGTTCTACTCCTACCTCAAACCCTATTTCAAGGATTCTGAGTAGTAGTGCCATTCATGGTAGTATCAGTCCTAGCTTAAAGATGCTTGAATCCAGATATGTATCACTATCTGAGTTCTAATATTCTCAATCCTATTCAATTTGGAGAAATAGTTAAAAGCTTTACAATAAAGTAAGCTTAATCTCCAATTCAAAGTTTCAAAATTAACTCCACATTTTTGGAGAAATTGTTAACGAAAAGAGTCTTACGATTTACGTCCTTCCTTTTATTTCTTAGTCATTCCTTTAATCCCCCTTTTACGTAACGAATTTTCATGTGCTTAGATTTTATAGAGTTTTATTTATCAGTTCATATTTTAGGCATTACAAGGTTTTTAGAATAGTGTAGATTTACGTAAATTCACTCAAAGATCAAGGGGTAATTTCCATCAATTAATGGAATTTGCCTCAGTGTATCCGAATAAACTTACCACAAGTATAGTAGTTTAGAGTTAAAGTAATATACTTTAATGGCATTCAATTACAATTAACAATAAACTCCTATTGAATCATTTACCAATACAGACAAACTAGTTCCGCATCAACTAACCATGGATTGAATCAATTGAGAGCAATATATCCAATAAAGACATCAACTTGTCAAATTGGGTAATGTCGTGAAATTATCAAACTATAGTGTAAGTTGAAGCGGTTACCAGAAGGTTGAAGTTTTTTATTACAATAGTAAACCTAAGTAAAAATAACTCAACAGCAAAATTCCACACAATAAGGAATTAACTATAAAACTTACTTTAGCTAGCAATAATTCAATTGAAAGTTTTTTTTTGCATATTTTTGTCTATTGTTCATTGAGCGCAGGTTTCCGAAATAAGAATCGTGATTTTTCACTTTTCCCTGGCCGACTACGTAATTTAATTCACATGAACTGAAAAACAGTTTTAGGCAAGGGTTATCGGTGATCTTCTGTACAATGGGTAGCTTGAAGTTGCCAAGTCGAAAAAAAGCTAAAAAATTTTGCCGTTTGTGGAAAAAGCTCCACAAAAAATCACATCGGAATCTGACTAAATCGGCGTACCGAGGTGCAATTTAACTATGGGGTAAACTTACAGGCTATATGAATTTGGCGTAGTGTCTGCTTTTACGATGTAGCACCAATTGTAGCTTGATTGATACATGAACTATCGTAGACTTATCTGTGCAGTGGAGTTCTAAACCCGCCTGAACAAGATTTAAATCAAACTTACGAACTGCTTTGAGTCAGCGTCATAAACTGGCTCATAATCATACCTAGTCACTCCCACACAGGCAGCTTACAATCAAATATAAACAGTTAAGGACAGCAATTAACAGGGTATCAACGTTGCTTTGACACTCCTGACCACTTAACGGCGTGTCATCATTACAAAAGGAGTTATTGTTCAAAGAGCGAAGAATTTGTCGGATATTCAACTCGACGTGTAAATCTAATAGAGTATTTGAGGTGTATTTTTGGGACAATAGTAAACAGCTCTAGTACACTGGCGGGTTACGCCGATGAATAAACTGAGTTGTACTCTAATGCTCCACGAATCCGTCTTACTCATTTGTAGACAGGCTGTGGCGATAAATTCCAGTTTTCAAGCTGGCTACGGTATTTACACATGTCTCGAAAACATAAGATCCAAGATGTGCTACTATTTAGCAGACTCAGTATGAGGTGTGTTCTCGTTATTGCTCTTGCTTCCCTTTCCCCTCCAGTCATTCATGGCATTGAATGGTGCAGTGAATGGAAAGCTCAGTTTTAGTTTTATGAAGAAGAAAATTATTTTGAAAAATTATTTCTGCTTAAATAGATGAGGTGTGTGCTAACCAGATAAGACATCCGTACACCGTTGGATGCAAGTTGAATTCAACTACAAGTTATTTTACGTTGTGATTGTCAATATGCAAATTTTCATTAGTCTATAGATTTCTAAGTATGCTGGTTGTGTTCAATTGGTGACTTCGTCATTTTCGTCTTGTTTGACTCTCTTTTTAAGTTTCTGATACTCATCGTGCTTCCGTTTTTTGTCTCCGTAGTTCAATTGCTTCTTATGTCTCCGACTACTTACGTGAATTTGCCAACTCTCTTCTCCTACTGCAATGACTGGCTTTCCTGCTTTGTCTGTACAAATGGGGCATTCAAAGTGTTTCCAATTTTGGGCAGAATCAAGGGTTTTATTACTTTTGAATTTGCTGAAAAACTGTTCATCTGGGAGAACTTCCTGTAAATGTTCTGGAGCATGTGGCTGGTCTACACTTAAGGGACCATTGACCAAAAACTGCTTAGCAATGTCGATACCCCTGGATCCAACATTAGCACTCCAGTTGTCAAGATTCGTAGCATCAAGAAGGTACAATTTTCCTCCGTACTTGTAGTTAAAACGAGCTTCCTTTCTAAGTTCTACAGAAAGAAGCTTTTTGATCCATTTCACTTGATATTTAGCGTACTGACGAGTACGTATATTCATCTTCTCCTTCCCTTCTGCAAAAAGTTTGTTATCCCTACACCCATCTAAGAGCCATGGTACGAACTCCTTGTAACCTATTACTTGCCATATCCCGTTTGTGAAGTCAGGTTTTGGGTCCGGCAACAGTTCGTAAAACAGATAAAGCTGTTTGATTTCCTCTATAGCTCCCTGATCTATCATGTTATCTACCCTTTTTTCAAGTCTATTTTTTAATACTTCCGGATCAGAGTAGACCCAGAATAGTAGGGTATTAAATTTAAGTGATGAATCTTCAAGTTCGTCGAGCTTCTGCTCGTGATAGAGATCACTTGGTTTAGCGCCTGTTGTGTAGAATATCTCAAGTGCCCTTCGAAGCTTCCGCTTATCCTGAGGATGAAATTTTTCACTGATAACAGGATCAATTTGGCTCAAAGTAGAGAAAATAGTTTCAACTGGTCCGTTGAGGATTTCGAGCTGATGTTGAGTCAATTTTTCTGATTCTTGCAACTCATCATTTTTCTCGACAGTCTTGTTTTTGAATAGAAGCTGCTGGAGATAGTAGTGAGTTCCTCCAATGACTATAGGCACTTTACCTCTTTGTAAGACATTGGATATAGCTGAATTTGCCTCTTCATTGAATCGATGAATAAAATACTCCTCGTTCCATCCAACGTGGTTCATAACATGGTGAGGTATACCATTTCGTTCCTGTATCGGGTGTTTATTGGTTATTATATCGAGATCTTTGTAGACTTGCATAGAGTCAGCATTTATGATTTCTCCATTAACGGCGGCCGCCAAATCAATACTGAATTGAGACTTCCCCACCCCAGTTGTTCCAACTATAGCAATCACGTTATGCTTGGGCTGTGTGGTCATGATGTTTTTGAAGTACTTGAAATATCGTAGATACCGAAGCATGGCGATGAGAAAATTCAACTAGTTTTTTGCAACAGTGCGAGTTGCAAATTAAAATGAAGCTTAGGGGAATGGGTATTTGGCTAGCTCTGAGACCAAAGATTATGTCTGAAGTCATGGTCGGATGTAGCTAGTGGTTTTGGGAACTCATAAAAGATTATACCTTTTTTTGTGTCTACGGTTACTCCTGATTTTCGAAACTTTCAGCAGCCTGGAAGTATCTGTGCAAATGTATATTGATGATTATTAAAATGTTAGCAGTAGGATCTAATTCTCATAGTCTATGTGTCTATCAGACTGTCTATCGGACTGCCTATCAGACTACCTATTAGCTGAGATAGTTGGTGTTTCTTGCTTTGGCTTAGTGGTTGGATCACCGGCCACTGTTCAAGGCCATCTCGAGTTCTCTACCCTCAATCCGACGATGGCCAAGGAAGTCCTCACACTCCAGTAACACATCATTACCATTGCTGATGAGCTGGTGGTAGAATGAAATACCGTCGTTTATATTGGATAATAATTGGAGGTAGACCGAGTAGGCGTTTTCCAACTGCTGAAGAGCGGTCTCTCGATCTTTTTGTGACACACTTTTGATTGAGTCGAAGTGCAAGTGAAATTCAGCGTTAGCCTGCTCTATCTCTCGTTCCAATTCGATTTGGGACTGCTTTTGTTCCTGAAGATAGTCTAAGTCTTCACCAAATACGCCGTTGATGTGATCATTATATATGCTTTCGAAGCTAGTCGCATCCACGAGTCCATCTTCGCCATGAAATTTACTCTGATCGTTCCTGTATTGTTCAAGAAGTATGGGAAGAATGTTATTATCCCGTTGGCGTAATTCTAGTGATGCAATAAATTTAGAACGATCATCAACTACCGCCGTAGCACGAGTAACCAAGTCACGGACCCGCAAGACAGCAGCACTGGCGTCTGGTGGAACTGTTTGATGGGCCGCGCGCGGCACAAATCGGTCGATGGCCTGAGGGCCATCGTAGTAAACTTGGAGCGTGGGCCGAATGCCCGTGTAGTCGCGTGCAATCGTATCGTCACCGGCAGAAGCCTGCTGCAAATACAGCAGCATTTTATCAATTCGGCTTTGAACTCTGGCAGCTGCTTGTGCTGAAGGCTGGAGAGTCCATGCGGGTCCGTACCGACTTCGAAGAATATTATCTTCTTCGGCTTCTTTCGTTAGCCGGGCCTGACACCCTTCCAAGAGCTGGTGACTCGACCGCGCAAGTCGGCGAAGATCTTCCAATGGGGCCTCGAGGGCAGCCCGACCGGCGGAAGTAATTTCTTTGGCGTGTTGTACCACCGATGGAGGTACAGACTCTGGTTGTTGTACCGCATTGATGGATGCCGGGAGGTTCCTTTGGGCAAGAAATGCAGTAAGCATTCGCGTTAATGCCTGGACCGGTTGCACGAGCGATTGGTCCACGTATAGAGACTGGCGGTGACGAAGTGCCACTGCTGCTTCGATTATAGCGGCAGGCACTAAATCATGGAACGCCAAGTCGGTGGTTTGACTGGTTATTGAATCTGGTACTAGAGGTTTAACCATATTTACAGCCGGAAGTGGTGGAAGCAGTGATACCTCCGGGACTTGCTGTAAATATATCAAATCATTATCCCTACGAGCAGTACGAAGAGAATCATCTATAGCATTTGTGAGTCCCTTAAGGTCGTCCAAAACATACGGGGCGACGTACCGGTGATGGCGCGCGGCGCCCGCTGCTATTTGGGCTGCACGCTCGAGGTGTGCTACCTGGGCTCCGTAGCGAAATTGGTCGAGTGCGAGTTGGGCGTGGCGCGCGTGGGCCGCTGCTTGGAAATGACCGCTTCTAACTTCACAATGATTTATCCAGTCTTGTTTTACAGATGGTACTATTTTACCTGCAGCGGCTGCTTCAGTGTAATAAATTGACGCCTGCGCCGCGAGTTTGGCCACCACCGAATGGTTAGACCCACTATCGGGACTCATGGCCTTGTGCCATAACATTTCTTGGGCCTGAGCGAGCATGAGCGACGATAAGAAATTTAGTGTCGCGGGCGCGAGATCTGGGTCCAAGTTTTGGTCAGCGGTAGATGCCTGGCTTAAGTATTTAAAACAACCAGCAGAAAGTTGAAAATGACGACAGGCAAGTTTCACTCCATCTGAACTATGAACCGGTTGCTTATATGCTAACTGCGAGTGAAAACTACCTAGTTGAAATATACAATTAGCACGTTCAAAAATCACCAGACGTTTAGTATATGGCCCCAGCCTACGGTGACCAAGCGTCGAATACCACGAGAAGGAAATGCAGTCGGACTGAAATCTGCGTGTAATACTGGAGAGAACACTCAAATATGATTCGATCTCTTTGTCCTCCGTCGACGAACATTTTTCATCGGTAAGACTGACGATAAAGTTGCGAAGATGAGTACAGCGGGATAGATCAGACTGAAACTGAGACAGAGGCTGGAACCCATGGGTTTCAATGGCCAGCTTGAGCTCCAGTCCAAGATCTAGTGACTCTGTGCCTCTAAATGGTACGTAAAGTAAATTGGAGGACATGTAGACCAGAAAGAAGTACTGTAGATTGGCTAACAAGGCCAAGAAATAAATTCGCGGATGTAGCAAAAATGACAAGCTGCAAATTGACGTAAAACGAACATCTTGCAAAGAAGTGAAAGAGAGACTGAATGTTACACTAGGCCGATGCATTCTTAGAATAAGCAGACTGTTTAGAAGTCAACAATGGGTAACTTCTTCTTTTACTTATATTTTACATGAAAAGACTCATTTGTTATAAATGCTGCAAAAATGCTGCAAAATGGTAAGTAAATTCTAACTAAGATCCCAAACTCTGGTGTGTTTAGACTTTAAACCACCACCCCCTACATACTTCTAACTCCAAAATACTTGAATGATATTTCTGTTATATTATACACTGATATTTGTCCAAAGACAGTATCTCTATAAATTCGCTCTATGATCAAATCTCTTGTTAGTTTATACTCAATTTACTGGTCCGAACCACGTCTTGGATGCGGTGCTCTGCCTGTACTAAGTCATCTACTAAATTATGAAGACCTTCTTTGCGGCGCTCTATCTCTGCCTGCTCTGCTTGTAAGACTCTCTCGTAGGTTTTCGCAGTGATATCAGTACTTGCAATACCATTGACGACATCACCAATCTGCTGCTGGATCTGTTCGACCTGCCGTTCAAACTCACTATCTTCTGCAAACCCACGTACCTGCTCGTGGCGGCGGTGAAATTTGTGGAGTAGTTGAATGGCAAGTTCTGCTGCCTCGAGTGTATGTGGTAATTCGAAGTTCTGCAGGACGCTGGCACTTGACTCAGATTTCGACAAATATTTAGTTTCCGCCTCGATCGCTGCCGTTACTGCATTGTAGGAGTCTTCGTCCAAGTCATCTATGACTGTAGCCTTGAAGGTAGAGTCTTCGTACTTGAAGTAATCAGACTTAATAAGTGAATCAACTTCCTTCGCTATCAACCGATCAATTTCGCTCATCTCGCTTAGTTGCTGTTCCAGTAATGCCAAAGTTCCAGGTGGAGGTACAGAAAGCCCTTTCTGAATTGCCAGAGAACGGCGCAACTTGGCCTTTTCTTCTTCTACTTGACGAAGAAGCTCCAAGTTACGAAGGCGTTCCCCCTCATCCACGATTCCGTCAGCCACCGTCTCGGGCGCTTCTTCGAAAATGACGACGTCTTCGTTGCTGTCGAAACTTGGAACAACCACTTTTTTTCTGTTTGATGGTGGGGGAAGTTTCGAGAGCCGGTCTTTAATCAACGAAAGAATCGGTTTGCGTTTTTGCGAAGGAACTATAGATGCTTTACCAGTCTTTTCCACATTATCTACCACCTCTGATTCTATCGTTGTGGTCTCTGGTTTGAGTAACGACTTCTTTGTTTGCAGCACTAATATTTCTTGAGTCTTACTTAAAATCCTTTCGTCTATATGCTCAATTTCTGATGGTTGGTCAGGTAGCGGTAAGTCTAATTTTCGTTTCTTAAGACGGGCATCATTTTCACTGACAAGTTCAGCAGCTACCTGTAGTTCATTGTGGTTCCTCTTCTCGGTGGGTTTCTTTGGTTTTTTCTTTTTATCATTCAAGTTGATTCCATGAGACGAAACCGACGAATCAAATTTGATTCTGTCAGTAAAATTGATTTGTGTTTCTTCTGTAGTATCGTATAGTCCCTGAGCAGGCTGGTGTTCATGAGGAATATCAGCATTATAGTCAAAATGCTGTCTTTTACGTTGATTTCTTGACTGAAGACTAACTTTGACGCCGGCGTCTTTAAGTTCTCTACGTTTTTGAAGTAGAGCAATTCTCTTACTTTCTTCGAGCATTCTATCACGAGCTTTACGTTTCGCTTTCTTACCCTGGGTATTGGCTAATCTTGCCTTTGCTTCAGAAAGCATTTCACGATCTTCATCGTCCATATCTTCTTCATCAGGTTTTGACGGTTTGGATTCTGGATTTATATTAAGATCACCTACCGAGTTTGAAGGTAGCGATTCAATACCAGGACCTGAAAGTTTCAAATCAGCCACATCAGCACTATAGCCAGCAGCATCTTCAATTAATTTTTGATATCTTTCAACGCAGTGAGTAGCAGTTCTTCCTACAAGAGGAGCAATTGACCTCCATTGATTTGGTAAAAGTTTTGCTAAATTAAGAAGTTTTTCATCATCTTCTCTTGACCACTCTGATTTGTTAATTGAAGGATTTAGCCATTCATTCCAACGTGCCTTGGATTGTTTTGCAGATTTTTTTGTGAGAAGAGAAGCAACTCTATCCCATTGATTAAGACCATATTTGGAAACGGCTGCTTTAAGAATCTCGTCCTCTACGTTTGACCAAACACCACCCTTGACGTAAATAGGGGCCATTTTATGAAAAAAGCTGAAGATTGAAGTTGGAGTTGAAGTTGATGGTCAAGTTCTGAGTTCTTAGTCTGAAAGTTTTGGAAACTTTGGGTTCTGACAGCTAGTGGTTTATACAGTTCGATCGCTGGTATCCCTGTGCCCAACGGATTGCTTTCCTGTCTCTTTGCTCTTGACTTACCTCGCTCTGGTTTGAAGTCTCGGTCTGTCGGTCTGGGGAAGCAGATTGATAGGATTTGATTCAGGTATCTCGTTTAGCTTGAACTACCGCTTAAGATACTCACCCTATACTCTCTAATATAAGTGCCTTATATAGCTCTATTAGAAACCTCTTTTAGGCTTTATTCTATAGGTCTATCTATCAATAGCTCTTTCCGTAGCTATCTTTTCTGTAGGCTGAATTTTTCAGTTGCTCCTTCACATGCGATGCGAGTCGTGCCGTTCTCCTCAGTCTCGAGTTGATCAGGTTTTTTCAATTACTAACGACAAATTGACCAATTTTTTACAGCCATTGAACGTTGATAAGAGTGTCAAATAGTCAATATCATCATCATTTGCAATAAGAAATTTATTATTGCTTTTCTATCATGAGAATTTTCCACTCAAAACATCAAAAACTTATTCTTCAATGCTATCCTGCCGGTAAAGACGTCGACAAGAAACCAAATCCCTCAGAACTTTCATACCTTCTTTATTATGCTTCAACCCGTAGAATTAAACTTGAAAAAGTTTGTGTTTTCCTTGTGAGAAAAACTTCCCTGGATGTTTCAAGATCTCGTTTCGGTAACCTTCATGTTACTCTCAGTATAATTCTGGCGCTTATTGAAAAATGTGGTGATAATTTAAATGTATTTGCTTCTCATGTTTGTTCAATATTATCGTCAATTGTAACAACTGCAGATTTGCCTTTAACTCGTCATCTTGTTGCTGTGTATGGACTGTTTTGTTCACGTCTTGATGGTGCTCTTTTCTCGGGTGATAAACCATTTGTAGATAGTTTTACTTCAACTTCTGCTTCCATTATTAATAATACAAAGGCTACCAAGAAAACTCCGGCTACTGATCTTCATCGTCATGAATGGAAGTTGTTGGCTCTAATGGCTTCTCGTCATGTTTTCTCTTGCTTACAACATTCTCTGAAACTTGCAAAAAATTTCATTAATTTAGGACTTCCCTTACTTGTTGATACAATTCATGCAAATAATACCCAAAATGACATTATGGCCCGTGTAAATAATGCTGTTAATGTGGAAAATGCTTCTCAACACGTTTTACAGCGAGTTATTCTGTCTAAATCAGCCTCTCAAATTGCAAATAGAATTGACGAAGATTTAGAGTCAGAAAATGTATCAGTGGATGATCTTAATGATGAAGCCCTCACTGGACTAAAAGCATTGTTCAATACATCGCTTACTAGTCAGATTTCAGAATCTACAAGAGCCGTAGTATCGGTTTGTGATTCATCTAACTATAAGCAATTATGGGGATCTTCACTCCTTCAATTGTGCACAACATGGATCCCAGTTCAATTAAGATTCGTGGTACTCACAACATTACTTCAAAAACTGGCATCTTTATCTCGTGGTTCTGATCTTAGTCCTCAGCTCCTATATGCTAATTATATTTTAGGTCTTGTATCTTCCAATGTCAATATGATTGGATTGTCTATTTCTGATATCATTCAGCAGCTTCTTCATCTTCAACTGAGCTTATATTTACCAAAAACCGATATCAATGAAGATGTTGATACGCTATCTCATACTTATTCCAATTCAATTTGTAGTTTATCGAGTCATATTTACTATTTCGATCAAGTACCTGATTCAATTCAAGAAATTTTCATAAAGATCGATTCAGTGCTTTCGTCTCAATTTAGTCCTGAGGATAGTGATAATGTTGTTCTTCTTATTATTACTTTACTTGATGACATATCTAGAATCTTACTACTTTTAGGTGAAAAACCTGCTTCGATTACCAGAAATCACGCTACTTTAGAAAATTGGGATCTCAGTTTACCATTATTATCACCAAAAACTGAATTCGCTCATTCAGATAGGCCATTTGGATTGAATGATTCACAAATTGCCAAAATTCAATCAAAATATTTCACACTTTTCAGGAACTTCATTTTGACAGAATTGATTTCTACTGATGATAAACTGAATTCCCGTGAATTGATTCTGACTGAAGAATTGAGTCTCAGTTTAGATACGTTCTTAAAACCTGATTACAATGAGTACATCACATCGGAAGAAAATTTCATTTCTCACTTTCTTCATTTTGTTAATAAATTTTTATCAACACCATCTGTTGACTTGGGGTTGGTTAAATCACTTCTTAGTCTTGTAAAAGATATTGGAAATATTTTAGGTATCAATTTCTTGGGAAACTTTATTCCTTATTTTTACTGTTGGCAACTTCCAGCTGCCAAACAAGATATTGATGATAGTCTAAAGTTGAAAAGTACATTTGCTTACATTGTTTTATTTCAAAGTTTAAGTAAGCTAGATATTCAATATCCTGAACAGCTTAAATCTTACACTCAAGAATCTGAATTTCTTGCAAGTGTTACAACCGATATTCTGTATCGTAAAGCCAATGGGTTATGGATTTCAGAGATTGAAGATATTGAAACTAGTAAAATTGAACCATTAGCTAGTTCTGATGATCAAGTTCCTTTTGCTAGTAATAAAAAAACGTTACTGACATTTGTCAGTGGTTTAGCATTTACAGCTAGATGGATTAATCCACAAAGATCTCTCAATATTAATATGGCAAGATCCGTTCCTGAAAGATCTAATCACTATGATTTCAATATAGCAGAAGCATCTGAAGTTTCTTCTGAATTAGGTGATTTAACCGATACTGATATTTCTACTCGTTTACCTAATCAAATTAGTGGTCTTGGTTTGGGTAATGCAAACGATATCATATCAATTCATTCTGGATTACTTCACACACAACATTCAGCAACTAAACTTCAGCATACAAACGGTAATGTTACTATGAGTAGTGATATTACAGGATCTTCATTATTCACACTTGATCATTCAAGATCTTATCATTCACCTAAAGTATCTGAGCTAAAGGATATAATGATTGAACACAAAGATATCTTAACTAAGCCAACTGCTACGTATATGAATGGTAATGGACATTCGAATGGACATGTTAATGGTAATGGGCATGTTAATGGTAATGGACATTTAAATGGAGATATTGGATCAAATGGAGCAGCCAATGGTAATGGACATGTTGTTAATGTTCGCCGTGATGTTTCTGTATCCACCACACCAGGATCAGTTCTCTCTAAGCAAATGGCATCTACCGATGTTGATCTGATTCTAGGTGGGTTAGACAGCGAGGATGAGTCTGAATTTGTTGTATAGGCATAAAATGATAATATGATAAAACTTAGTAGATAGTAGTGATAGAGAATAGATCAATGATGAAGAAATTAAATCATTAAGCAAAGAAAGAAATGCACTTTAAACCTCAGGTTGCAGAAACCCTAGATTGTTCAACTTTTATTTGGCTCTTGTGTTCAATATTTTCCTTCTCTTCTCTTCTGATACCTTTCGTGTTAACCTTCTTCTGTTATCTTCTCACGATTCAGCACTCACTAATTATTCACCGATTTTTTTAATAACCTCGATGTCTTGAATGTATTATCTTCTACGTTTTATTACAGTATGTACATTAGTGATACTAAATCTAGATTAATTGTCATCATCATCAGCTCCTAAAGCTTCAAAAGCATTAAAAGTAATTTTTTGCTTTTCGGCAATTGCATCTCTTGGATCAGCAGCTTTTGAGGAACCCAAATTTTTATTATTTGGCTTAATTTTAATTGCAGTAGCATTTTCTTCTCTGAATTGATCTCTTTCAGATTTACCTTCTTCAGCTCCAAACGATTTTTTTGCTTTAGTTAAAGTTGCCCATCCATCTTCATCCACGGTAGTTTCTACAGTCTTCTTTCTTAAATTTGGTTTGGTTCCAGTACGAGAACCTCTTCTTCTATTCATGAAAGTATAAGGTCTTTCATTACCATTTTCGTCAATATAAGTATCACCATTATGTTTTTTATTTCTAGCTTCATTATGTTCTTTAACAGCATCAACTAATTTATTGAAAGCTTCTAAAACCTCTGGTTTTGGATTGTAAGCTTGTTCTTTAACCTCTAACAATTCTTCTTCTGTATATTTAACCATTTTGATAAGATTTAACGCTCTAGTCGATTGTTCTTTGAGGTGAAGAAAATTTTGAGGAGTTGGCGGTCGTGTGCACCGCCAATATGTGTTGTCTCGTGACTTGAGCTAACAATATTTACACAATAAATTGATTAAATTATGTCAATAACCCAATATCATGTAGTTATTGACATTATATTAAAACAAGTTTAATTCAACAATTTAAGTAAACTTTTATTCTTTTTTTTTTAATTTGAAATTTTTTTTTGTGTGCAGGTTTCATTTGGGCCCATCGATAATAATTTTTCAGATTTTGCGATGAACTAATCATCAGTATGCCTATTGTACACAGTTTAAATAAAGTTAATAAGAACTTATCGAAGTCCAAGGGACAAATGCACATCAAGGGACGGAAGTTCAAGCAGTTGAACCGAGCCACCCTTCGAGAGCAAAAACTTACGGCCAAAAAAGCTAGACATTTAGAACAAAGAAATCATGAATTAACAATTATTCAGTATTTTAAAGAAATGATTGAACAAGAACCTAAAAGTGAAATTTTTACATTACAGAGCATGAAGGAAGTTATTGAAGATTATGTTGGAAGATTTGATGATGAAATTGAAGAATTTCAAACTCTGAGAAGACAAGGTAGACCTTTGGCTGCAAAACATCAAATTTTACTAGAGAAGAAAAAATATGATGAACAAATATATAAATCAGGATTTAAAGTTCCAGATATAACTGATAAAGAGACCGTTAATAGATTAAGAGCATGGAATGGAACTAGTGGTGGTGTTAATGTGTTCAAATATGTGTATGTCTCAAAAGATATGGAGTCACTTCCTGTCAAGGAAGCTGTGATGGAAGTAGTGTAAATTAGATAGCATTCAGTCAATATATAAACCGTATAGAAAGCTTAGTATCATATAGAAGTGTATTATCGTAGTTAGACTGTGAAATTCAGTCCTATACGAATCACTTGATCACGATATCGTCTCAATCATGGTTAGATTAATCTACATTTTACGCTTTTGATGAACTCTACTGTTTTTCATACTAGTCGATTAACCTAAAACAATAATAAATATTCATGCCCTTGCGTTACCATATTGGCCTTCAGAAGAATCAACTTTCGTCTTATTTCTGAATCATATTAACCCCTATAAAATTCACTTCCATTTACTAACTAAATCACAATCATCTCCAGAAAAATCCACTTGACTTTTCCTGCTTGTTCTCAACTAAAGCCTCTTCCTTAACTGGTGTTTCTTTCTTTGCTGGCACTGGCTCAATCTTTCCGGGTATTTCAACTTTAGGAGCTTCGATAAGAGGAGTTTCCTCAAGCCAGAAATTAAATCCAACTAAAGCAAGGAAAACTGCTCCAGCTGTTGCTAGAATCGTTTTCAATTTGGTCAAAAATACTCTCTTCTTGATCGGTTTCACTCTCTTGAAAATAAGCATCTTCTCTTTTCCCCCTCCACCAATGAGTTTCCAGTGTTTCCTTTGCAATTTCTTGACATTCTTGATAAATTTGTGGAGATCATCTTTAGAAAATCTATTCAATATAGTGAACATGTCTTCATGTATTTGTTTGCCCAATGGATTGTCATCTGATTTTATCATTTGTCCATCAATAGTCAATAAAAGATACTGTACTTCTCCATTACCCAAGTCTTGTGGAAAGAATAATTCATCTGACTTTTTAGAGTTCATAAAAGGAAGCGGGTTAAAGAAATTGTGTGCCTCTAATGAACGGTGTGAGTTGTACATACTCTTACTCCATTCGTATGCCTTATCTTGTCTAAACTTCTTTTCTTTGGCAATTTCCTTTTCCATCTTAGCAGTTTTCAAGAAATTCTTTAATGATTTCTTATCTACCTTTACATCAGTTTCTTCTGCTTTTGCTTCACCTTCTGGTTTATACTTATTCCTGATCTTTTCAGCCGTCAACTCGACAAGATCTTTGAATTCATCAGGGTCTTCTTCATATAGTTCCTTCTCTTGTTTGCTGTGGAATGCGTCAGAGACTACTTTTTTTAAGTCAATCTCTGATTTTAGAAGTCCATCTTCGTTGAAACTACCATTTAATCCATTTTTAGTAAGTAGCGATAATACGTGCTCTGAATCGTTATACTTTTGATTAAAAGTCTTTTCTGGAAGAACTTCCTGTTCCTGTTCTGTAAGTTCTTCTTTCTTTCCTACAGATACTTCCTGCTCCTTCTCTGCAGATCCTGTCTTCTCCTTCCGTTTCGCTTCAAAGTCTGAAAATGCCTGAGAGTTTATCAAGACGTTATCCAAAACATGTGATTGTTTCCCATTGTGTTTGAACAACATGGATAAATTGCGGTACAATTTCGAGAAAACGATTCTTTTATCTAAATTAAACCTTTTTTCATTATCAATCATTGACTTTAACGCCTTCATGATCTCTTCCGTGGTCAAATTCTTAAATTTCTTATTATTTAACTCACTCTTCAACTCAATAAGTTCCATGAAGTATTCTTGAATCAAAAAATCATCTGGTAACTGTCTATATGGAGTAAACTCTTTAGGTTTAGACACCAGTCTTGATTTCAGTATTATTTTAGCTTCTATATCGTCGAAAACAGTCTGACTTTGGATAAGAGTGTCCAAAATTGCCGTATGGCCGCCATTTACCTCAAATAATCTCGTCAAACGTTTACTCAATCTCATAAATTCGAAGATGTTTGTTTTATTCATACGTGACGTTGGATTGGAACTTGGTAAATCATTGTGAACTTCATTGATTCTCTTATCCAAAAGTTTGTTGATTTTTTCAGGGGTAAAGTTACAATATTTAGCCTTAAGCTCATCGGTTTTGAAAATCTCTAGCTCCTTGCTGAACTTATGAAGTTCAAGATCATCTGGTATTTGAACGTATCTCTTAGAGTCGGTTGATGGTTTCTCTTCATCCTTTGATCTTGCTAAAGAAGTGCTCATATCAACTGCCTCTGCCTTGGCCTTCTTTTTGGCTGCAATTTTCTTTTCAACTTCATTAAGCACCAGCTGACTTTGAATGAGAATATCAAGAATTTCTGTATTCCCATTATTAGCCTCAAATAATCGGGTCAATCTCTTGCTTAGCCTGACGAAATTATACATGTTTCCAGCATTGATTGGACGGTTTTTACCGCCTTTGAAAGCTTCGTGGATTTTCAAGTCAATAAGCAGATTGACCTTGGCTGCAGAGATAAACTTGAATGAATGACCAAGAATGTCGTTCTTAATAATTTTTAGCTGGTCCACAAATTTCTCCAATTCAAGATCGTCAGGAAGCTGGTTATACTTAAGGGGTTTGGCAATTACTAATTCAAGGATATCGTACTCTTGAGGATTGTTTAAAAGGTAATTTTTTAATTCAATAAACTTATCAATATTAGCCTTGTTAATCATCGACAATGGAGTTGTTGAAGGCATCTCGTCAATCACCTCTGTCACTCTCAGGTCAAGAATCTTCATTACTAATGGATATTCAAAACTTTGGTAGGAAAACCCGTCAAGTTCACTATCTTTAAAAACATTTAATTCAAACTTGAACTTATGAACATTGCTTTGGGAAAGATCGACTGTTTCCTGAGGTTTGAACAGTTTGATTTCTTCTGTAAGCTCAATTGCAATGTAATTATCGTTAACATCAATATAAGGGTACGTTTCAGTCATGAATTCCTGTACTAGACTATTCAAAGCCTTGTTATCAACAAAATCATCTAAACCACGGTGGCTCCAGGAAATGTTGTTGAAATAGACACGAAGACCCAGTTGTAACTTCTTGAGTTCATCGCGGGCCAACTGTGATCCACGGAAGTACTTAATCGTGTGTTCTAATGTAGCGAAGATATCGTCTTTGGTAAAATCACGGAGCTGATGCTTGACTGGATTATTTTCATGTAGTTTGGATCTAATGAACCTCAATATTCCTACATGGTTATACACATGACCGCTACTAAGCAAGTTATATTCATAATTTGCTCGAGGATTATTTGAAGCATGAAAAACGATTGGGAATTTTTCAATCACCTCGGTATCACGGTTCAATAAAATCGCTTTGCAAACAAGTGGTAAAAACTTAGTAATTACCTTACCAGCAGCAGCACCAACAACCTTATCGTTCGAGTCTATGTGGGGGTATAATTTAGCGAAAAATTCTGGAAACGAAGTGAACAGAATAAACGATGAGACAAGATTTAATTCAGGGCGTAATTCAGCAACTATATTTTGCACCAACATATCATTTCCCGAGTTTAACCTGATTCTATTACTAATCTTTTGACTATCACCATCGCTGATAACAAGTAACAAGTGGTTAGATGCTAACTCAGGAACTTCATTAACAATTCTCCATAGGTTCTGATACCGATGAATTTGGATGAATACTTCAAAGAAATTTTGATCATAGTTTCCCACACTCTTCATATCCTTAAGGTAATGGTTGAACTGATTGATAATTTCATTAATCTTTATAGAAATTGATCCAATACTAGTTCTGTTAAAATCAAATTCCTGGTGTAATGACTTCAATTCGTTAAGATAGTTGATGATTCCGTTACAGTACAATTTGAGCATTATACTCTTATTGTGCACAAAAGGTAACAATTGGTTTTGAAGAGTTGCACCAAACGTTCCGTCGTGTTGAACGTACTTGGCAAATCTAGAAACCATATTCTTATATGATTGAACGTTATACTTATTGACAGAACCTACATTCCCAGCGGCAATTGCTGAATTGAAACCATTTAATGCCGTTAAAAGCAGTTCCAGATCAAAATCTCCTACTGGTTTGCCGGCAAACTTAAGGAATTCAGATATTTCTACCGCATAGTTCTCCACAAATTCAAGGTATCCTAAATTTTTGTAAGCTTTATAGTCCAATGGATCTTGCTTGATTTGGTTGATAGACTTTGAAATAATCTGAGGATCAACTCTGGGAGCACTTGGCTCAATGTTGAAAAAACTTGGGTGCTTCTTATAGGTCTTCTTTAATGAGATCAAATCAATCTCATAATCATTATCTTCAGAGGCAGAAGTTGCAAAAGATCTGGCAAAAGCCGGAATAGTCTTATGCAACGGAGGACGGAATCCTCTTGCAATAACTTTCAGAAGCATATTATGTATGAAAATTCAAAGAAACAATACTAATAGCAAAAATGGTAGTAGCAGGGGATGTACACCGAATTCGGATTTGACGTGATTATTGTCACGTGATTGGTTCACGTGATGATAAGTAATTGCAGCCGATCCGAAAGAGGAAAGAACTTAAATGAAAGACGCTAGGAACCAGTTGTAATGAAAAATAAATGGTCTGCCAGTTGGAGAATGTTAAATTGGTTTTTGAGTATTGCCTTAGCTATCAATCAGTTAGGTGAATTTACGGTGTAAGAACACCACATAATTTACAAATTAAGACCTCAAATTAGTGGATCGGCCCATTTGAGATGTATTCAACACCTTTCTATGTCATGTCTTCCCAAGTAGCTGTACTAATACAGTCTTAGTCGGTGGATTATAGCTCCCATTAAGGTCTTACTGATGTAAATGTTCCGAACGATTGCATTTCAGGTGTTTCATTATCTTTCCCTTTCATCTTGATGTAGCTACCTATTCTCATCCTATATCCATCTCAACAGCTTCCTCTCCTTTACAGCAATAAGCTTGACTCGACCCCCATTCTTTACCATCTTCTCCATCTTTTTTAAATGTTGTACATCTACGCGAAACACGTAAGCGGAAGATCAAGAAGGACATGTTCCCGAACCTTTTCAATTGTAAACCTCGAATCCCACCTATTGTTCTGCGGCCACATATCAATCTGTCATTGCAGGTCCAGCCGTTAAATTTGGAAATTCGGCTTCCGATCAATACGGGTACCGGAACTCACTCCCCAATCAGGACGATTCAGCCTCACGCTTATCGTCGATATCTCAAAGCGGTAATTAGCGGCACTGCATAGTAAGACGATTATTGTCCTATCTTATTGAACATTCCCGAGGAAGGTCCAGCCCATAAATACTGGAGATAACAGTCGTGGCTTTGGATTTGAGTCAAATTTCGCGTATTGGTAAAAACAGAAATCGGATAATTAGTAATATATATATATATACGATGATGGCGTAGATAACATTCTACAAACCAATGTCTGGTCAGGAACTTGATAAGAAACAAGCAGGAATTTCAGTTGTTCTGATTGATTCAGATCATGAAGACCATGAACATGTTGTGGTGAAAAATGATAAAGGTAAAACAATCGTGAGGGCAAATGTATTAGATCAGCCACTGACTTCAAAATGGGAATTATTTGGTTACGCCTTGTATTACTTTGCAAATAACTCGTCTGGTCCTTACGCTTATACTCCTACCGCCTTTCAAAATATATTAAACCAGGGTGGTTGGGATGCTAAGAAGGGTAAAGGTCATCCTTGTGGTGATAATACTGCCCTTTGTCTTGTTAATTTTGGAAGTGCAGAAAAATCCATCGACTCGGTAGTCTTAATTAATCAAGGTATCGGTTTTGCCTTACAAACGGTAATCTTCTTATTTCTTGGTGGGTTCTCCGATTATGGAAATCTGGGTACATATGTATTATTAGGTTTGAGTATTATGACATGGGGAGTTCAATTCGCTTGGTTAGGTGTTCATGATGGGTCCAAATACAAAGCTGCTTTTGCTCTTTCTATCATAGCTTCACTCGGATATCAAGGTTGTCAATCTTTCTGGACCGCTATCTTTCCTACTTTGGCTAGAAATCTCCCAAAAGAAAGGGAATTAGAACAAAAAATGAATGAAGGTGAAATCACTGAAACTGAATATTACCGGGTTGATGAGTATTACAGAAATAAAATTACGAATTACTGTTGGGCATTCTCCAATCTTGGTATGATGATTGTTTATTCTGTATCTATTGGAATTTTATTCTCTTTACATTCAAGAGATTCAGATGCTAAAAATAATTGGGGGATCTCCGTTGCTATTACCTGGGCTACCATCTTTTGGATAGTTTTTGGAATTCCTTGGTTCTTCTTAACTAAGAAAAGAGCCAATCAAAAACTCCCACCCGGTGTAAATTACTTCTCTCTTCCTTTCAAGCAGTTGGCTTACTGTTTTGCTAGTTTCAAAACCCTCAAGCAAACAGCTTTATACCTTTTCTCTTATTGGCTTCTTGGAGATGCGTTGAATACATCTATTAATCTTCAGGGTATTATGCAAAATGGTGTTGTATCCTACGATATGATTAGTGTGCTGTACTTGAATCTACTCAATGCCGGAACATCTATTATCGGAATGGCTATGTTCTGGTTTTTTCAAAAGAAATTCTCCTTATCTACTAAAACCATGTTTTTGATTAATGCTGGATTTATCACTTTTTTCCCACTTTATGGTTTGATAGGTACTTGGACAAATAAGATTGGATTCCATCATTTATGGGAAGTGTATGCTTACAACGCCTATTTTGGTCTTTTCATTTCTCCATACTACGCTTATTCGAGTACCATGATGAGTTGTGTGACTCCAAGAGGAAAAGAATATGTATTTTTTGCTATTTTTAGTACCATTAATAAGACTTCGAGTTTTATTGGTCCATTTGTTACTTCCGGTATCATTGATGATACCAATAACACCAATTCAGGTTTTTCGTTTACTTTAGCCATTTGTGTTATTGCCACTTTTATGGCATTTTTTATCGATGAGGGAAAGTCCAGAGTCGAGTGTGAAGCCTTTTTATTGGACGAAGAGGAAAAACTTAAAACTAAGGCCGGTGATGCTAACCCTGTCTTTTAAATGCCATGTTGATTGAACCAAATATGTGGAGCTGAATTATGTTTCATTAGCTTGAGACCCCATTTATTTAGTAATATACAAATCGTTGTTAAAAATAGCTTTACCAAATTCGCAGCCATTTTCCGTTCATCGCCAGAACTTTAAGCGAGAAAAGCTCGAAATGTCAACTTTCGCTAAGACCTCGGACTTACTGAAGTAACGGAGTTATTTCACGGTGTATGAATTCGCCCTGTTTGAAAGTGTATTCCCGTTGCAGACAATGATGCAAATATGTGAATTGCCAAATTTCGGCTAGTCCCGTGATGCACGGCGAGTCGACACCCGAAACTTCGCTGACGTTAGTTAGCTGTGAGTGATACTAGCCGAAAGTAAATCTAATAAAATACGGTATAAAACTTAATTAACCATGGTGCAACGAAACGCCAAAAACTAGTTAAACGATCTAATTGCATGTAAGGCGGTAACCTGTATTAGGTCGAGCCCTTTTTTCATAAGACATTCTACGTACGGTGGACTAAAAGTTAATCATCGTGCGTATATTGTTGAGGAAAATGACGGCGGGTTTTGAAAAATATGTCCGATTTTTTATCGTATTAGCAAGTTCATCCGACTTTATTATGTAGGTACATGTATTACAATAATTTTATATTTATACATATTTACTAACTCCATGTTGAATTTTTAACCGGATATAATAAATAAAAAATCTTGGTTTCATATCCACTTTAATCCCAAAAAGGAAAAAATGTCAAAAGCAGGGAAAGCAGCAGAAAAAAAGCAATTCACATTTTTGCTCATCAGTAAATTTTGAAGGAAAAACGACTACCGTTAGCACACTCAAATTCTAAATTTTGCTACTGTTTAAATACCCTATATTTAATTATTTACTTTTGAATCTCGACTTACAGACGACACTTGTGGTCATTCCTTTTAACATACACATCAATGTCATTCCAGTCTGATTCTCGGTTCGAGGCCCCGATACCGCAGAAGGCAGCAACTAGTCTAAATAGTCACTATAGTATATCTCCTTCAGTATCACCGGTTAACGAAACAGTTCCACCTCTTGAAGAACTATTAGACGATTGCTTCAAACATGCAATCAAACAGCCGCTTGTTTCCTATGTTCGTGTAGATATCGTATCGAAGTTCGAGAAATTCTTACACGATTTGCATACCCTGGAGAATTTACTGTTTTTAATCGAAATTTTTAAATATGAATATTACTACGATAAAATTTTTCCTAATACAATTGAAAACTTAAGGATACAAAGTCCATCTCCTATTCATTATTCAAATAGCTTTTTGAATCGCTCATTAGATAAGAGCATTAATCATTTACCTTATCCTACAACCAGAAAAAATTCCGCAAGATCTACAAGAGCATTAAGTAAAGTTGATTCAGTTCACTCAGAAGATCTTGAGCCAACTTCAGTATTTGTATCAACAATTGACGATTTGGGAACAAGAGAGGAAGAAGAGGGTGAAAACTTTGGAAATCATCAAATTAAATCTGAAACAAACCAGGTTTGGAATCATTTAAGAGAACAAAATGTATCCGATATATCTGATGATGATGATGGCGATTCTATTGATGAAACCCATTGTGATATAGATGTTGATCTTAGTCCTGAAGATCATGACCTTTTGGTAAATCAATGGGATCTAATTGTAAAGTCATATATTGTGAATGATGCTCCTGAACAAATCAATATCTCTCAAAAGTCAAGTAGGGAAATTTTGGAAGAAGATTGTAGCTTCAACGATAAAATTCATAATCCTATCATTCTCGTTAGAGCCAAAAATGAAATTGTTCAGTTACTTAGAGAAAATGCCTACAGTTCATTTATCAAGAATTACAAAAAGGAAAGTAATCTTGAATCATCTAGTGAGAGATCTCCTAATATTCTCATCAGGAAGCCATCAACTACACCTGTTAGTTCGGCAAATTTACAAGTACCTGAAGGATCACCTAGTTCATTAACTTTCAATGCGTCACCATCATCATTAGTACAAACTTTCCCAGACGATGGTACACTTAATGTACCTAAATTAACTAATTCCAAAACTATCGCAATACCAACTAATTCAAAGGATAAATCGTTTACAAAGAAATCAAGATTTTTACATTTATCAAGTAGTAGTGAAACAACTGGAGATTTAAGTTTAGATAGATCAATAAGTCCTCCACCATTTCCAAATAACAAAAACTACAATAATGCACAATCATCATCAATATCCAATCTTTTAGGTCATTTAAAAATTTATCACCATACTCCATCACCAAATTCCGGGAATGTTTCACATCCACCAATATCGCATGCAAAGACCACTCAGTCTTTGTCAAACAGTCCTGTTCATACTCGAAAATCGAGTCAGCATAATGAAAATCATATAGTCACACCACCTAGATCAGCATCTGCCGCTATTCCTAGCGCTGCAGCAAATTCATCTGATGATGCCGTTTCTCCTCCTAATTCAGGTCTGAGATTTGGTAAAATCTGGAAGAAAAAGAAATAATTTATCCAAGCATAATTTTGTATAGTAGAAATCAATATATTTTAAAAGAACGGTATTTATTTTGTTTCAGTAGTCGTTTCAAATTAAACATTGAAACTCTTAAAATTCCATATATATCCGTCAGTTGACTTTACAAATTACTGCGGAATTCCCACTTGCGATGGCTGGTCACAAAAGCAGCCACATTTGTTCGGTCCTTAATTTCGCATCTTATCTGCCCCATACTTTTTATGTTTAAATCTACATATTGATAGATTTTGCTAAATTATCGCTAATTTTATTATGGAATTGTGACATGTCTCTGGAAAATCAAGACCATGCTAGTGGTCAACAAGAATCAAATTCTTCTGGTGCTTCAAAATCTGAAGTTACTCAATTTGAAATCCCTTATCGCATCCTTAAAAATATGACTCCATTAAAGAAATCAACTACTAATTCTGCTTACTCAAACATTCACCAACTTCGTAAACAGCAGCAGCTAGAATTTAAGCAGCTCAAGCTTAGGCGTAAACAACAAGAAATTCAAGATCGAATTAATGAAGTTAAACACAAAAATCTGTTGGCTGCAACCGCAAGCTCAAGACGACTCTCTGAAAATTTGGAGAATGCTAGCAAAAGAAGGCAAACTCTATTAAATGAAATCAAAGAAAGAGCAAGACTTCTGATAGTCAAACTTGACCGCTTGAATGATACTTTTCTGTCTATCCCTCATCCCCTCGAAGACCCTGAGCATCAAGATGAGCACGATAAGGAGTTTGTGTCTTTTGATATCGAAAAGGTAAGAATTATCCAGTACTATTTTTTGAAATACTCTTTTATCAAAAACGTATTCAAGATCCGTCGTGGCCGAGTACTTACATTCTTATCGTCTCAGCTGTATGAAAAAAGTGTCACTTGGTCTAAAGACAGTTCCTCGCTATCACGGTTGCTCACTAGTACATTGAGCTTTCTTAAATTTCCAGACCTTAGCGAAGATGGTTTGTATCGAAGTTTTCGCTACTCTTTCGTTCTCATTGCTGATTTGAAAAATTCAGTGGACTCAAATGATCATGCTGGAATTAATTCAAATGTCTTAGACTCTAATAATTTTTTGGCTAATACTCTTCCTGTCATGACTTATAAAATAGCAATTGATTTGATCCAGCTGATTGATTTTCTATTTCACTGCAATTTCGATATAATTTTGAATCCGTTTAGTATTATACGACTCAAAATCGCTAAACTTTGGAAACATTATCATTTCCTTTTTACTTGCTTGAAATCGATACACCTAAAGAATTGCGTTTCGATAGCTAATGATGTGCTTAAAGTTATACACAAGCAACTTGATATTCTCCATGAAATAGGCGATTCCAGTGATGGCACTATGGAATCTATCAAGAGTACAGAAAAGTTTTTAAATGATAACGAAACCTTTTTGAGTAAAGAACTTTCTTCTTTTTCGTGTCGTGATTGGATAGACATAGGTATTGATATACCTGATTTCTTACAAAAAATCGAGACAAAACTCCTATTAAAACTTATACCAGTCCAGCCCGTTATAAAGGCAGGATTGGAAATTTTCGACTCTAATGATGGTAATATCAAACAGTTGCGTAAAATTCAATATAACAATACGGTATATTTCATTCCGCCGAATGTGTCAGCTTTGTCATGGAGAAAACATCACTTTCAAAGAATAATTGAAGCCAATAAATCACTAGCCAAGGATCCAAAGGCTTTCCCTGATCTGATTAGAAGTGGGTTTTCTTTGATGGCTGTAACGGCTGAGAAAAAAGTAGCTCTTAATGAACAAGCTCTTCTCGATTTAGGGCTTGACAGCATTAAGAAAAAGTACGAAAAAGCTTTGATTCTATATGGTAACCAATTTTTGAGAAATCTTGACATAATTGTTTGCGATATCTTCTTGAACTTATTTGACTATATTATTCAAACAGAAAGTATTAAGTACGAGGATATTGAAGAGGATGAAGAGTACCTTTTGGGGATCATGAAAGATTTTCAGTCATTGAGAAAATATTCACGATCATTCGCTGATTACGACCAGGGTGATACCGTTCTTAGGTACTTCACACTTCATCTTATGCTCTTGAAAGGTCTACTCAACGTGAGCTCTATAAAAGACATTGATATATTAAACCAATGTGACGAGTTGATTGGTATGATTGATTCGACTGCAGAACCTGAGACCAATATCCTTGATGGAGTATTGGAAGTATATCAAACATTGGACATATTGCTATTTAAAAATTGGATCCTGTTTTGCTGGTTGTCAAGTGACAAACAATTTAATAACTTCGAAAACATCTATAAGTTTATATCTTATAAGAACTTTAAGATTGAAATGGGTACCAATTCTCCTCAATTTAGATATCCTCATTTCTACAAATTCGTCTCAGACAACCAGCTTAAAAGCCATTTCTCGGTTGACTTCCTTTCTATAGCTTCTGCCTGCTATGATATACCTAATTTGAATGGGTATGTACCTAGTCTTGTAAAGGATAGACAGACATTTGACTTTTTCAGACAAATTTTATTTACTTTTATTATTGACGAAGCAACGTCTTTACAAAAATCAGAATTGGTCAAACAAATTGAACTTTTTGATCTTTTTGGTGATCGTTTGATGATTCTTATTTCTAAGTTCCAAACCTTACTTTGGGTGAATGTTATTACTCACGTCGTAGCTGGCACACGTGAAAGTCACAAAATTTCGAGAAGTACAGTTGGTAAGCTCATAAAAGCAGTCGACTCAAACTACTCAATTGAAGAAATACTCGACATCATGGGTGTGACTTCAACATTTTTGTTGGACTATCTCAATAGCGAAAAGAGGAAGTTTTACACGGGGAAATCAACTTTGAAACGACTCATGATTAAGAAATTGACATTATCGTTTTTCGAAAAAAACGAAAACCAATTATTGCAAAATTTTAGGTTTGTATTAGCTGAAGTATTGTCAGCTGAACAAGACTTCGAACATTTTGCAGCTTTCTTTTACGAAACTTATAATCCGCTTTTAAATTGGATTTACAGAGACTTAGGACTGCCAAGATTTACATTGTTGGCATTTGACCAGTAACATTATTATGTTTATGAATTACGTGTTACTTTGAGGCATTTTATGATTAGATTATAACTATATAGCATGAGGTATTTAAATAAATTTTTTTTATAAAAGGTTTTTCTTTTTCTCCATACTTACTGATTGCAGACCGCGCCTAAGAAAAAATTACTCTAATTGGACGACATTTTGATAGAAAATATACTGACTCAGAAAAGGTGAAAATTTTTAACTACTTCTTTTTTCAAAAAAATCATTTTCTTTTATTTAGGTATAAGTTTCTCATTTGTTGATTATATAAGTGTGTTATTCAGTTGTGTCTGATAAATAAATCATTTCTTCTGAAATCTACTTCTTCTACAATAATGTTGAGAACAGTTACTTCCAAGTCTGCCAGAGGTCTTTTACCTCGAAGTATAAAGGCTAATGTTGCTGTGCTTTCACAAGCATCAGCACTAGTTAAGTCGAACAGATATCTTTCAAGTTCGGCCCCAGTATTCTCTACTAGATCTACCGTTGTTCAACTTTTGAATAACATCGGATCGAAAAGGGAAGTTGAGCAATATTTAAAATATTTCACTTCTGTTTCACAACAACAATTCGCCGTCATCAAAGTCGGTGGTGCCATTATTACACAACAGCTTCCTGAACTTGCGTCTTGTTTAGCATTTCTTTACCATGTTGGTTTATATCCAATTGTTCTTCATGGAACTGGTCCTCAAATTAATGAGTTATTAGAACATGAAGGTGTCGAACCTGAATATATTGACGGGATCAGAGTTACAGACGAAAAAACAATGGAAGTTGTTAGAAAATGTTTCTTAGAACAAAATTTACGTCTTGTTACTGCTTTAGAAAAGATGGGTGTTCACGCAAGACCAATCACTACAGGTGTCTTTGGTGCTGATTATTTGGAAAAAGATAAGTACCAATTAGTTGGTAAAATCAATTCCGTTAATAAATCCGCCGTTGAAGCTTCTATTGATGCTGGTTATTTGCCAATCTTAACTTCCTTAGCTGAAACTCCCTCGGGTCAACTCTTAAATGTTAATGCTGATGTAGCAGCCGGTGAATTAGCAAGAGAATTCGAACCATTGAAAATCGTTTACTTGAATGAAAAAGGTGGTATTATCAATGGTAACACCGGTGAAAAGGTTAGTGCCATCAATTTAGATGAAGAATATGATGATTTGATGAAAGAAAGTTGGGTAAAATATGGAACCAAACTTAAAATTAAGGAAATTCATGACTTATTGCAATACCTTCCAAGATCTTCTTCTGTTGCCATTATCGACGTTAACGACTTACAAAAAGAACTTTTCACTGATTCCGGTGCAGGAACATTAATCAGAAGAGGTTATAAGTTACTTAATCGTAATTCACTTAGAGAATTTAGTAATCCAGACTTATTAAGGGCTGCTTTACTCAGAGATCCTGAAATTAAATCTGGTAAATTATCAGTTGCTTCCTACTTGAAATTTCTCGAAACTGTTGAATTTAAATCTTATGGTGATGCTCCTTTAGAAGTTTTAGCTATTGTGCTTAATGAAGCAGGAAAAATTCCAAAATTAGATAAATTCTTGAGTTCTCAAACTGGTTGGTTGAATAATGTCACTGATAATATTTTCAATTCATTAAAGAAAGACTTTTCTTCTTTGTGTTGGATCGTTAACGAAAACGACTCCAACTTACCATGGTACTTTTCAAAGGCCGATGGTTCTTTTGCTAAGAATGGTGAAATCTTATTTTGGTACGGCCTTAATACTGAGCAAGTTTCTCAATTAATTAAAGATTTTGATACCTCCAATATTGGTTCTTCTTTATCCTCTTATAATGAATCCGGTGTCTTCAGTTCACCTGTACAAAAAAGAGGTATTCATACTTCCAGACGTTTGAGAGCTGAGAATCCAAACCCTCCAATTCGTGAAGCTACCAATACTAAAAAATCTAAGGTTGCTCTTATTGGTGCTAGGGGTTATACTGGACAAAACTTGATCAGTCTTATTGATAGCCATCCAAACTTGGAATTATCGCATGTTTCTTCTCGTGAACTTAATGGACAAAAATTGAAAGGTTACAACAAAGATAATATCGTCTATTCAAACTTACAAGTTGAAGATATCAAAGAATTAGAAAAAAACAATGAAGTTGATATGTGGGTTATGGCTTTACCTAACGGAGTTTGTAAACCATTTGTTGAAGCAATTGACTCAATTGAAGGATCCAAATCAAAAATCATTGATTTGTCTGCCGATTATAGATTCGATACAACCGGTCAATGGGTTTATGGATTACCTGAATTAAATGATCGTAAAGCAATTGCTAATGCCACTAGAATCTCCAACCCGGGTTGTTATGCGACTGCTGCTCAATGTGCTATTGCGCCATTAGTAGAGTACATTGATGGAACTCCTTCAATTTTTGGTATTTCCGGATATTCGGGAGCTGGAACTAAACCATCACCAAAGAATGATACTAAATTTTTACAAAACAATTTAATTCCATATTCCTTAACTGACCATATACATGAAAAAGAAATTAGCAGTCAATTAGGTTTGGACGTTGCATTTACTCCTCATGTTGCACAATGGTTTCAAGGTATCACCCATACTATTTCTATTCCAATCAAGTCAAAGTCATTAACTTCTCGTGAAATTAGAAATATTTATCAAGACAGATATCAAGGTGAACAATTGATTACAATTAGTGGAGAAGCTCCTCTTGTAAGAGACATTAGTGGAAAGCATGGTGTTGTTGTTGGAGCATTTGCTGTTAACTCTAAAGAAAACAGGGTGGTAATTGTTGCCACCATTGACAACCTTTTGAAAGGTGCAGCTACTCAATGCTTACAAAATATCAACTTGACGTTGGGATATGGTGAGTACGAAGGAATTCCTGACGATTTAATCATTAGAGGTTAGTATTTATATACGTGATAAAGTAGATATTGTAGAAATTTCCAAAGGCTTTCAAATTCTAGTTCAAATTCTAGTTCACATTCCAAATTACTCTAATTTTTGGTTATTTGCCTATTTCACCCTAGGCTTCATTTTGTTGAATTTTTGCAACTTTTTCAAATTGTTGCAATCTCCTGCTATGGTGCGGAAATTATTATATTAGTTTTACTCCAAATTGATCATAGTTAAATTCTCACTCAATTTTACTTCATTAACGTTCATGCTTGTTCCACCTGATAACTTCGGACTAGTTGAGCCAGGGATCTACCGGTGTTCCAAGCTTGAAGTTGATCATTTTCCATTCCTAGAGACACTTCAATTGAAATCACTTCTTGTACTTGACGCTGAAAAACCTCCAAGAACTCTTCGAAACTTCTTGGAAGATAACAACGTTGAGCTCTACAATCTTGGTGGTCTCAAAATAACTAATCATCACCATACTGGTGAAAGTAGTAGCTCTGGTAAGACCAACTATGAGGATAATGACAATGATGAAAATAATAGTGAAACATCACACGGGAAATCTAGTGTAGAATCGATTACTCCTGCATCCACCACCAGTGAACAGGTTGGCGGTATTGATTTGATAAAACTAGATACTTCTTCAAGAAATCCAAATGATCAATGGATGTTAATTGAGAAAAACATTATTCAAGAAGCATTCGAGATCCTCTTCAACCAAACTAAGCACAATTTGCTTCTTGTAGATCTGACACTGACACTTGTGGGGATCTTACGTAAAATTCAGAAATGGAATCTTAATTCCATCGTTAATGAATACAGAATTTATACAGGAAATTCTGCAAAAAGTAATTACTATGCTCAGACTTTCCTTGAATTGGTGCAAGCTGAATTAATTCCTTATGAAATCGATCAGCTAAATCAACATGTACGTAAGAAACAACAGAAGCAACAACAAGACCAACAACAGCAACAACAGAATCAACAAGCTCAGGTACAGCAAAGACAACCTCAAGATATATATCTCCAGCGAAGTCCTGAACTACATAGATCGTTCTCTAGAAAAAAGTCTATGGATAGCGAAACATTCTACTCTGAAGAAGACAAGGAAGATACTCGTAGCTTTGATGATGATGACACAGATGACGACATGCTCCTGGCTTCACCTCAGATTCCGGCAAATTTATTAAAGTTAGTTGAAATGAAGAAGCAAGAGCAAAATATGGAAGACGAAAAGCGAACTGTTACTCCTGGAACTTCACCAGGGTATGGACGACCCAGCAGCCGTAATAATAGTTTTACAAACGAGCTGCTTCTTACCAGGTCATTCGATCGTCGGAGATCATCAGTAGATGCCAAAGTTATACGTTTACACAATAAGAGTTTCCGAAATAATTCTCCTTCAACTTCAGTATTTCCCAGTAAATTATCGTTTGATCAAAAGAAAAACTACATGAATGAAAAAAGAAGCAAATTCGATGCAATGACCGAAGAGGACATTCAAAATTACAAAAGTAGGTATGATTTTAAATTTTACAAGAATTTACACAAGTTTCCAACTACATATAATAAAGTTGGAACAATAAAGCTCAAGTTACCACCGGAAAATACTCTTCCGGAGTGGTTTGTACGTGGTAGGGAGCATTGGGAAGAGAATTTTGAGTTATTGAATATCGTAGATTAGTGTGTACATAAAGGATTTGAGGTTTATTTGGAATATGTAATATTAGATTATTTGAATTAGATGAAGAAGAAGCACTTGCGACCAAAAACGCTAAGCTACTTTTTCCCCCATGTAGCTCTAGAGTTGGTTCCAGAAGCAGTTTGATTGAGTCCATTCATGCTAGGGCTACTATTCATCATTCTTTCTCGAAGTCTGGAAGAGGGTACACTGCCAGCAGTATTACTTCCAGATGGTGCAGACTGAGTGTTGTATCCCGCACCAGGAACAGCTTGTTGTCTCGAACGATTGTAAAGATCCAGTAAACGACTTGAAGATCTTGGTTGGTAAGATTGCTTTTGAGGTTGAGAATCGAAATCAGAAGGAGCTTGTTGCTGTTGTTGCTGCTGATGGCTCTGCTGAGGCTGGTACTGCTGTTGATTTCGCTGGTACTGCTGCGGTTGATATTGTTGCTGATTTGCTCTTGCTGGTTGATAAGGACTAGAATATTGTCTAACTTCTTGCTTCTTAACGCCTAGCCATTGGGGATAAGGTTCTTGTTTGGTGTCATAATATTTTGTGAAAGCATTATGAATGAGTGTGTCCTCAGGAGTATCACCGTCCTTGTCGGAATGGATGCTTTGTATGGTATTAGAAAGGGAAAGACTCGAGAATTTCGAGTTAATCTTTGAGATAAACGATTTAGCAGGCGCTACATTAGGTTGGAATTGACTCATTATGAAATAATATCAAATATATCGCCGTAAGTAATACAATTAATTTGGAATAATCAATTTGAAGATTCACTATAATAGCTGTAGTTTTTGGTAAGCGAATGATATTTCAACTGCTGAATCCGGAAATTTTAGAGAATACCCTACGCACGACTTTGCAGTCATAAAATGATTCTCAAAATTGGCAGATTTGTTCGATTTTTGCTCGAAAAAAGGCCTAAAAAGTTGCAAAAAATGGGATTTTCGTCACTTTGCCGTTTTAAGAGCGACCATAACTTGCACACAATACAGGATATAGAGCTGCTACTCTCCCTATACATAGCCTTACATGTCTACTACAGATATCAGTCTCTTGCACCGCCTTAAACCACCTCAAACAAAGTCGGGTCAACGCCAGTCCTGTGCTCCGTATCTAAGTGAGTCGTGTATGTCTAATGATTTATCTATGTGTTAATCTTAGCGTAAAGGAGAGGTGTCTAGTTTTTGTATCTTATTTACGGTTGTTGGCATTGGTTTGTTGTTGCTTCTGCTGGTGTGAAAGTAATAATACAATTCGTGGGTTTTGCTTATGTCATAAATGGGTTGTATATTACTAGTATATATTTCATTTTTGTTGCCTTTCGCTAATTATAGAAATAGTCAGGTAAAAAACGATCATGTGACAACTTCGGTTTTGGGAAAGCTCCGTACATCTTATCATTTTACTGATCGTAGGAAATCCTATCGCTGCGAAAAATCTGCTCATCGCTATATTTGACAACTATCTGCAATATGTATCGCTTTTTACCAAGACTTAATATTGCAACGAGAGTTCATAATGTCAGGCTTTTTAACCAGGCTAGACCTCTCTTGAACTCATTGCCTGCGATAGAAAAGACGATTCCTTCTCTTGATACGCTTAGTCAGAGTGCTCAAACTGATTCAACTGAAGAATCAAATTCTAATTTTGCCCCATTAGAGTTCAAAGACCTCTCAAAAACAGGTCGATTCAATGAAAAGCTTATAAAGACTTTAGACCAACGTGGATTTAAACAACTCACGCCTGTTCAACAGCAGCTGATTATACCCATTATGGATGAACCAAACGGTATCGTTTGTAGAGCTAAAACAGGTACAGGTAAAACACTTGCATTCGTATTACCAACAGTTCAAGTTGGACTTGAATGTAAGGATTTCGAAACACACGGTAAGGTTCAAACTTTAGTTATTGCTCCTACCAGAGATTTAGCTAATCAAATTATTGATGAATACTCAAAAATTTCAAAAGATAAAAACTTTTCTCGTACTAAACAGCTTGAATCAGTTCTTTTGATTGGTGGTTCCAGAAACGACTCTCGTGAATTAAGAAAGAATGGTATCGTGGTTGCTACTCCAGGTAAATTACTTGATTTGCTTCTGTCGGACTCCAGATTTCTTGCAAGATTTAGTGACTTGAAGTTCAAGGTATATGATGAAGCTGATCGTCTTTTGGAACAGGGTTTCGAAGACACATTAAACAGAATAGATGATCTTCTCCACGAAAGTAATAAACGTGCCTTGAATCCAAAAGAAAAGTTCAAAACACTTCTTTTCAGTGCCACTGTTGACGATAGAGTCGATAGTTTCGCTCGCGATGTTATCAGTAATGACTATACTTATATTGATTGTGTGAACTCTTCCGAAGAAGCACATGAGAATATTCATCAAACTCTTTCTCGTGCCAATAGCTTTCATGAGGCACAGACCGCTGCTATTGCCAAATCATTGAAATTATTACAACAACCAAAGTCTAAAGGTATGTTATTTGCTCCTACTGTTGCTGCAGTAGACTTCTTGTATCCATACCTTATGAATGCCAGTAAAATAAATCTTTTCAAGGAAGAAAGCGGTTCTCGTCCTGGTAGAGTTTTCAGAGTTCACGGTAAGTTATCACAATCAGCCAGACGGAGAAGCATCAACGACTTTAAGAAAGCTAAGAATGGTATTTTAATTTGTACTGATGTAGCAGCTAGAGGATTAGATATCCCTGATGTAACTGATGTTATTCTCTTTTCCTCTGGCCAACTAGTTGCAGATTATGTCCATAAAATTGGTAGAACTGCTAGAGCTGGTAAATCCGGAAATGCTACGTACTTTGTTTCTCCACAAGAACTCTCTTACGTTAAAAGATTAGAAAAAGAAAGAGGGGTCAAGTTTTCCACGGAGGAACACTATTCTACTTTTGAAGAAGATCAAGCAGAATTATCAAAACAAGGTTTTGAATTAGAAGAAGAAACAGAGGCTTATATTGCCTCATTATTAGGATTTTTCAAATCTGTTTCTGCCGTTCACAGAATGAATTTCCATGTTTTGGTCAAGGAAACTATGGATATTTATAGATCATTACTTGATGATCCACAAGCCATGTTGAAAGTATCCAGAAACTTCTGTAATGTGGTACTCAACCTTCCTCCTCATGTAGCACAAAACTATTTTGATGTTCCAGGAGGATTCAATGTCAGTAACCGTTCAAACAATAAATCATCCAAGAGAACTTTCATGGATAGTGACAGAAGCTCTAGATCGAATTATTCTAACGACAGAAGATCTGGCTACTCCAATGATAAAAGATCAAATTACTCTAACGATAGACGTTCAAGCTACTCTAATGATAGAAAACCTAATTATTCTAATGATAGAAATTCATTCCACAAAAGATCAGATTACTCTAATGACAGAAAATCAAATTATTCTAATGACAAAAGCTACTCTAATGATAAAAGACAAACCGGAAACTTTAGCAAAAACAGAGATGACTTTGACTAAAGTTCAAAATCCAATATGTAATTAATCCTTCAAAGGTCATAAATCGTGTACATAGATAAAAATAAAGAAAATTATATTATGGTAGGTATGTATTAGTATTTGCGTTTCGAATTCATGACCTTATCGTGTTTTTTCAAATTATGGTTATTGAACCTTTTAACTTTGGAGCTGAAACCAACTGGGTACCTTAAGCTTTTCAAGCGCTTAGCCGACCGACCAACATTAACCGTATTTTCCTCGATAGAATCTTCGTCAACATCAGAATCTCCATCGTCATATGCTTGGCGAAAGAATGTCAGGTCCTCAAGATAGGCGTCCCGACTGATAACAACGTAAACCAACAAACATACTGTAATAATGGAATTGAATATAGCTAACTTTCTCTGAAAATTTAATTCGTTTGTAAGTAAAGTAAGCTTCTTGTTGGAATTACTCAATAAGTTATCGTGTTTTCTTTGTTGCATAGTAAACAAGTTAATGGCTTCTTTTTGTATGGAATAGTAAGAGGTTTTGAAAACAGTTAATTGATTCACCATGGTCTTATTAAAGTTATCAACTAATCTATTGAACTTGTTAGACTGTCTCTTTTCTGAATTGGAGAATGCCGTCGATAGAAGCTTACTTTGTTCTTCAACATATAACAATGAGAGAGTGGCATTTGATTCGAGTAACGAAAGCCTCTTCATTATATTCTTGTAAATTGACTCTTGTGTAGTAGTTTTAGCAGTAGGTGATGTTATAGCAGTAGCAACCAGCAGATTGGTTTCAGCAATTGGAGCATCACACCATTCAGTGGAGTTGATATCGCTCAAAAATTCATTAAGTCTTAAATGTGGAAGAAATGCTTTGCAGTCGTCGTCATAGTCGTTATCGTACTTCTCAATATCAACAGACATTATTGAAAAGTTTAAATCTGCAGTAGGAGAAATACTTTCAATAGCTTTTGAAGATTGTGCCATGTCGTTTTCCACTTCAGATTCTTCGTTTGTCATCTTGAAGTCATCCATCATGGTTTTACCATGAACTCTAATCAAGGAAATGGGACAATAAAATTCATCACCATAATGGCTTATTATTTCGAGTTTCAAATACCTTGCCCAGATGAGGGGATTCTCAATGGAGAAAGTTTGTACATCCCTCATATTCAAAGCTTCAAATTCGCCTAAAACCTTCCAACCCTGAGCTGAAGATACTGGGAATCTGTCACTAACAGATATTTTGATCTTTCTGAACATGGAGCTAAAAAATTCAAAATTGCCAATGACAACATTCTCCACAAGAATATCCTGACAAAGCTCAATGACCACAAATTTATTTGGCGTAGAGCATTCATTGAGCAAATAAGAGTCTTTATTCTCCATTAGAATAGCTGAAGCACCTTTAGCATCCAGGTTGGTCTTGACTACAGTTGCAGCACAATCAACAGAAGCATAATTAAATTTGTCCTTGTATACTTTACCCTGATCATGATCCACGTCATCTGGAGATGAATCGGGGTTTTCGCTCGTTGAAGAAGAGTTGGTATTTGAATTGATCACTACAATATCGGTAGAATTTGGTGTCGAACCAGCGACTTCTTCGACCAGCGAATTATCTATACCGGTAGAGTTCACAAGATTACTTTGAGCATCAACCTGTTTCTGTTTCTTCCACTCTTCAAAAGACATGAAGTGACATTCGTCAAACGACTCCAGATCATTTTCATCTGTTGAATTGAAGTCTGTAGTGTTGGTATCAATGTTGACTGAGGAATTGATGTGAGACGCCAGGAGTTCGAAGGAGTAGTTTTCATTCACAAGCGTTATATTCCCCAAGTAAGTAGCGTTCACATCTGAGATATCAATGGTCAAATCGACATTATCAACAGCCAAAGTCTCGTCCAGATCAGTAGCTGTTTCAGTAATGACATCATCATCGGTAGTGGTGGTTTCGGGTTCCGCCCAATGAATTTCCAGTTCCGCCGGTGGGACAGTAGATTTGGTAGACGACTCGGTAGTGCCAATTAGGCGGCTTGTTTGGGTCGATATATCGACTAAAGCCAGAGACAGCTCGAATTTGATGGTTGAAAAAAGCAGTTGAAGAAGAAAATTCCTTTCTCGATCAGCTCGACAATGCTGGGGTAGAACTCCAGGTGCCAATGGGTATTGTGATTCGGCAAATACCGAAGATATCGCTAGCAATACCGTAAATGCAATCAGCTGCAATATATACATTGAGTAAGGAGCAGTAAGTTGATGCGAAGTTGAAAAACTTAAAAGTACTCGAAAGTGAAAAATATATATCTATATAAAGTTCGTCAGTCTTCATAGACATATTATCTATAGTCACCAGAGACTATTTAAGAAGTGTTTCAGACCTTTAAAGAAACAGTTGAAGTCAAAATAAGAAGCTCAAGTAAACATTTCATTAAGCTTAATTATCGTCCATCTCATCTCTATATAGACCTTTTTCGAGCATTCTAGAACACTTTATTCACAAGCTATCTCAGGTTAACGCAAGATGATCAAAACATTCCCATTACTGTCGAGGGTTCAAACTACAGCTCTCAAGCAACCCAAAGAATTATTCTCTATTGCGAGAGATAGCGAAGGTTCATGGATAGTAGATGATCAAGATGCCAGAAACCACATGTCGTACTACTACCTTCCAGATGCTGCTATCGGGGCAGGTATTGACCTTGTAGCAGGCTATCAAAAGTTCAGAAAGATTCCAGACACTGACAATTTACCAAATTTCACTTCTTTATTGAAAGGTGTTCAGAATCACGAACAAGAGTACGGTAAAATAAAGACAGATATCATTACATTCAGAGGAATCATGACCAAATTACTTGCTTTGCCTTACAATTTAAACGAAGACTTTGTTTTTGATGTAATTGCTTTTGATGGTCAAATATTCATGGGCTCCAACACAGAATTTGAACTACAGAGACAACAGCAACAAAACCAACGGAGTAATGATTATGCAAAACGTTGTGAATTCTCTGGTTATAAGTTTGAGGCAATTGCTACGTTGCCCAGACCATGGGCTGACTGCTCAAGACCAGAGGTTGACAACAGACATAAGAAAATCGTGAACAACTATGAACAGTATATCTCAGTAGTGAAAACTGGAATTGGAAAAGTAAGACTCTTATTAGCAGGGGAGGTTGACTGTGTTTACGATTATGTACCGGATGACAATAAGAACATCCTTTCTCACTACATGGAATTAAAAACTAGTACCGCATTGGAAGCTCCAGGTCAGGTTGTTACTTTTGAAAAGAAATTATTCAAAACTTGGGCTCAGTGTTTCTTATTGGGTATCAGAACCATAGCGTACGGTTTCAGGGACAAAAACCTTCAATTAAAGAGTGTCGAACTTTACAAGACTGATGAAATTCCCGTTATGATAAAGGATGATCCATTGACGGAAAAGCAGCCAAATAAGTTAAATTGCATGAATGCAATCAAATGGTACGGTGCAGTTCTAGAGTGGTTGAATGAAATTGTAGATAAGAACAATGAGTCTATTGCCTACAAGCTTCAATATGACTCCGGAAGCAGATCGTTGTCGTTGATCGAATTATCATCAGAGGAGAACAGATCTTTGAGAAATGGTAAGATCCTCAACGAAGACTTCGTAAAGTGGAGACGGGCATTGTAATAGGTAACGTATACTAATCAGCATTATATAATAATTGTACAAATAAAGGTTCCATAAATACACAAGAAGATAAAAGTAGCGAATCGATAGAGCAAGACGTAACCGAAAGTGAGGCTAATTGTACAAAAAAAAGATCTTACAAAATGTTTTAAAGGGCCAAACACCTCAAATGTACCGATTAGCCGGTTGAGCGATTAAACCAAACAGATAAAAAGTATTATTAATAACAATAGCTGACAAATGATGTGGGTTTAGTGGCTAGAATGGTAGATGAGTTAGTAATGAAACAGTTAGTAATGAACAGTTGGTAATAAGACAGTTAGTAATAAAGCCGTTAGTAATTGAAGCGCATCTAGAGCAACCGTCGCACAAGACTTGTAAACTGGAGAGGTGAACGTTTTGATTCTCCAAAATAGCGTAAGATAGACAAGCGCAGACCATATCCTTAGGCCGCTCAACATAGTAGTTTGACTGCAAATCTTATCAACATAAAGGTGCGAATGCTAAGAATTCTATGCAGTGAACGGTTGCAGCCGTGCAGCATCTTGAGGCTGCATGCTGAGGAATATGCGCGGTTTTCTGATGTACGGAAGTGTCTGAGCCTTTTTACAAATGAGGTAGTCCGTTCCCCTCTACCCGCACCAGGCATGTGCGGACCCAAATTGATACTTTCACCGCCGTTACCAAGATAGACACGGGGTCAATTAACTTAGCACCTGAGTAATCAGTTTGTCCAGGCCTCAAGGATTGTGTTGCAAGTTTCCCCAAAGAATTTGAGCCATTTTTCCTTTCTCGGATAGCAATTATACTTGGAGGAGAACCCCGTTATCTACCTCGGTACTGCGAGAAATAGCCAATAGGAGACTTGCAATACCTAAGCATTACCCATCTGGCCACAATAGACATGGCGTGTCTCATCTAGAACCGGGGTAATTACTAAGGTTATAAGTGATAAAAATGACAGTCTCGCCCCGCTTATTTTATTATATATATTCAGCGACGAGCCATATATTGAAAAATAATATCTAGAATTAAATAACTTAAATTACAATGGCACCAGAATTTACTAACTCCAACGGATGCCCAATCCCTGAACCTTTTGCAACTCAAAGAGTTGGACAACATGGTCCTCTTTTATTACAAGATTTCAATTTAATTGACTCTTTAGCTCATTTTGACAGAGAAAGAATTCCTGAAAGAGTTGTTCACGCTAAAGGTTCCGGAGCCTATGGTGTTTTCGAAGTCACCGATGACATTACTGATGTTTGTGGTTCCGCCTTCTTAGATACTATTGGAAAAAAGACTAAAGTTTTCACCAGATTCTCTACTGTTGGTGGTGAAGCAGGTTCTGCTGATACCGCTAGAGATCCAAGAGGATTTTCTACCAAATTTTATACCGAAGAAGGTAATTTAGACTTGGTTTATAATAACACTCCAGTTTTCTTCATCAGAGATCCATCTAAGTTTCCACATTTCATTCACACTCAAAAGAGAAATCCAGAAACTCATCTTAAAGATGCTAATATGTTTTGGGATTATTTAACTTCAAATCAAGAAGCTATCCATCAAGTTATGGTTTTATTTTCTGATCGTGGTACTCCTGCTTCTTATCGTGAAATGAATGGTTACTCAGGTCACACCTATAAATGGTCCAACAAAAAAGGTGAATGGTTCTACGTCCAAGTTCATTTCATTTGTGATCAAGGTGTTAAAACTTTTAATAACGAAGAAGCCGGTCATCTTTCAGGTGCTAACCCGGATCAAGCTCAAGAAGATTTATTCAAAAATATTGCTGCTGGTAACCATCCTTCATGGACTTGTTACATTCAAACCATGACTCAAGAACAAGCCAAGAAAGCACCATTCTCAGTATTTGACTTGACTAAAGTTTGGCCACATAAGGATTACCCATTGAGAAGATTTGGTAAATTTACTCTCAATGAAAATCCAAAAAACTACTTTGCTGAAGTTGAACAAGCCGCCTTTTCTCCTGCACATACCGTTCCTTACATGGAGCCATCAGCTGATCCAGTCTTACAATCAAGATTATTCTCATACGCTGATACTCACAGACACAGATTGGGTGTTAACTATACTCAAATTCCTGTCAATTGTCCTGTTACTGGTCGTGTTTTCAATCCTCACATGAGAGATGGTGCTATGAATGTTAATGGTAACTTGGAAAATAAACCAAATTACTTGGCTACTTCTCATCCTGTTGAGTTCAAAAACTTTTCTTTACAAGAAGAACAAGAAGTTTGGACCGGTGCTGCTTGTCCATTCCACTGGAAAGTTACTGATGAAGATTTCATCCAACCTCGTGAATTATACAAGGTTTTGGCAAGATACCCTAAGGGTCAAGAACATTTAGCTCACAACGTTGCCGTACATGTTTGTGCTGCTGATGCTCATATTCAAGACCGTGTGTTTGAAATGTTCTCAAAGGTTCATCCAAACTTAGGTGCTGCTATTAAGAAAGAAGCTTTGGAATTATCCCCAAGAAAATAGTTTGAAAATTAAGTAGTTACATATGTTATTTATTTTATTGTTGAATATTTATTGTTGAAAATCGTAGCTTACACAAGTTAAAATGTTCATATATTCCTATTTCAAATCTATATTACAGATAATTTATGGACCCGTACATCCTGGGATCGAAATTTCACCTATAATTTGGTGGTGTTACAAGAAGCACACTGACATGAAGATCCACATTTACACGAGGCCCCACAACAGGACTTGGACCCAGACGAAGAAGAAGTGGTGGAAGTAGTAGTAGAGTTTGGACCGCACATTATTGCTGAATCATTAGTGGCGGCAGCCAATATATATATACTGGCGATGCCGGGGAAGATAAGCCCAATCGGGTATGTGGGTGCGCTGAAGGTCGGAAAGTAACGCCATCCCTGGCGCAAAAGATGGTGTACGGGTTCATCCAAGAAACCCGTACATATAAAAAGATCACGTTCTGGAGTTACACAATTTGACATTCACATGGCGTACACCACTTGTTGGTACCGAATTGGGTAAATGGAGTAGCAATGGATCAGCGTACAATTAGCCGATGTTGTAAAACGACTCTTTACATCTCAACTTGACCAGGGTACCTTACCGAGAGATACTCAACTTGCTAAGAAATTTCTCTGTCAACGTAAAATTACAAAATGCCTACCTTGGCATACTCCGGTGACTCGGTGACTCGCTATAATCTTTATTTGTGCCCAGAAATGTTTTGGGGTTGACATATTTTATTTTTAACATCACCGGAGTCCAAAAGTTTAACTGAGACAGTAATTATCGCCATTTCCGGTATAATTTTTTCACTTTAATGACCAGCATTGCCAATAGTCACAAGACCGAAGTGGTTGGGAGCTCAGCCTTATGATGACTATTAATGATTCTGATTTCAGGCACAGCCAATTGCTGGTGGTTCACGTGACCGGGTATTTATCTTACTACCTAAATCAGTAACCTTTGCGGTTGAACAATAGAACAACCACATTCTAGATCAAAATCTGGTACACTAACAATACCCCTTCAAAAAAAGAAATCAGGGGCTTGACACAATAATGATTCATTTCATTACTATATTAAGATATTGGAGAAATACGTGGCTGGCATAATTAATTTTTCATAGTTAAAGTTTGAATTTGATCTGGAACCCTGATCTTTTTTCGAGGAACCCGTTGCAGCCTAAAATTTCACCATTATTGCTGTGGATTTACCAGCCAAATGTTTTTCATAATATGGGGCTGTACGGGATACATGAAAAACTATATAAAGAGCCCTAGTCTGCAAAGGTTACTGACCTAGAATTATAGAATTTTAATTATCAAGTATACACTAAATTTCTTACTTTGCCATATTCATAACTAATAATAATAATAATATAAAATAATCATGGGTTTAAACGCTATCAATTTTGCTGTTTCCGCTGCTTCTGATGCAGCAGGTGTTGTAGCTGCTGCTACTTCTGCTGTCGGTGGTGGTGCCAATGCAGTTGAATCTGCTGCCGGTGCTGCTACTTCTGCTGTCGGTGGTGTTGCCTCTGGTAAATATTACGGTTCTGCTACTGCTGCCGTTGCAGGCGGATTCGGTTCTGCTACTTCTGCTGCTGGTGGTCTCGGTAGTTTGACTTCTGGCGCCGCTGCTTCTGCTCAAACTGCTATGAAATCTGCTACTTCTGGTGCATTAGTCAATGTTTCTTCTGAGCTCGCAAAAGCCTCTGCTGAGGAATCCGGTTCATCTGAAACTGGTTCTTCATCTGAAGAATCTGGTTCTGCCTCTGAAGAATCTGGTTCTTCTGCTGCTTCTGGTTCATCATCCGATTCATCATCTTCTTCATCTTCTTCCTCCGGTGCTATGTCTATTCAAACCGGTTCTTGGAAGAAAGCTATGGCTGTCGCCGGTATTGTTGGTGTTTCTTTTGTTTTCAACATCATGTAAGTGGGCTACATTGATTAATGACTAATGATTTAAAATTATATAGCGAATAAATGGTAAAAAAAATATCGCGTAGACATATTACAGCCCCATTTTGCAGCCTTGGTCAAGCGCGTCACGGCACCTCGAACGTTCAAAGCCTCGTGGAATCACCCAGGTTTGAACCACAATCGTTTAATTCGGGAATGGGGCTCCCACCAGATAACTCGAGCCACGTCATTAACACAGGGCCACCTGCTTTGCTTGGTTGAAATATTGCCTGTACTGCTAAATTTAAATCGATGCATGATATCATGCACTCGTATGCAAAATAACCGTTGTTTGTAACAAAACATCTCAAAGCTGTGCAAGTTGATTTGATTGCCTAATTACTGGTCAGCCTAGCCCTTATATTCGGTAAAGATGATACATCACTCAATAATGGGACCAGCATCAAAATGTTGACCCAGAATTCCCCAGATTTCGCACTGTAGGCTGTCTTCCATAACTTCAGTTTTTCCTCATCTCTTCACATCTGTACATCTTATGAAATCTGATAAAAGATCACAGGCTACCAAAATGCCCACAGCCAAACCTAAGGCGCTAGTGCAGGTATCAGATAAGCCTGCAAGGCTCCAGGTGGATCCGGATTCGATTCCTGACGACGATAAACCACCTCAAACAGGTACTGCTTTCAATATATGGTACCTCCGATGGTCAGGTGGAGACTCTTCCAAGCGGAACTATACTAAGCTGCAGTTTCGAGTAAACATTAAAAAGGACGCAGGATCTACCCGTGGAACTGAGAGAGGAACTCCTATTTGTCTCTTTTTCGCCAGAGGATGTTGTTATCATGGAAAGAAATGTTCATTCTTGCATAGGCTTCCGAAAGACGAGGATATTTTTCCCCCAACACAAGACTGTTTTGGAAGAGATAAGTCCAGTCATTATAATGATGATATGAGTGGGGTTGGATCATTCAATCACCCTAATCGTTCACTTTTCGTGGGTGGACTTCATATGAGCGATAATATTGAGTCTGTTTTGAACCGTCATTTTCTGGAATTTGGCAAGATCGAAAAAATAAGAGTCCTTTACGGTAAAAGCTGTGCTTTCATAACGTATCGTCTTGAGTGGGAAGCCCAGTTTGCCAAAGAAGCCATGCTGTGCCAGAGTCTTGAAGGTAATGAAGTGCTTAGTGTTAACTGGGCAAATGAAGATCCAAATCCGACAGCTCAAAAACAGGAAAAACGCAGAATGGAGGAGTTGGCAATGGAAACAGTCAAAAAATTACTTAATGAGCCTGCTGAAAAGAAACAAAAAGTTACTGTTGAAGAGCCAGAAGAGCATGAGGAAATAAAGGAAACACATAAGCCAATGGCTATAGAGGAAAAGCCAGAACTGAAGACTGGTTCGTTCTTTGGCAGCTCTAAACTAGCTGTGCTAAAGAAAATTCAGGAGAGAAGGACAAAGGATAAAATACAGTCAGTAGCTTCCATTGGCGACTATTCATCCAGCGACGAAGAATAACTGTACTATAGCTTATAAAATTTAGTAATATTAATACACTGAATATTTCGGTTACAAAAATGTATTGTGCTGTACATTATTGATACTCTACAGTCACTAGCATCATTATCATTATTATACTCTATTAGAAAAACCTACATTATTCTGTAATGCTGTGCGCTACACTCTTATAGAGCCAATCGGGACATCTCTTACCACTCTGAGTCAAGAATTTCTTCAACAGCACGAATATTTCTTTGTCAGCTTCATCAACAAACGAGTAACTTTCACCACTATTACCGGCACGACCAGTTCTACCAATACGGTGAATATAGTCTTCGAACTTGTTGGGCATCTGGTAGTTGACTACTAGGGAAACATTAGGAACATCAATACCACGAGCAGCAACATCAGTAGCCACCAAGATCCGGGATTTATGAGATCTAAAACTAAAGATGGCAGATTCTCTGAGCTCTTGACTTTTCAGACCGTGAATAACGGCAATGTCATGAAATCCTGAATTTTCAAGCTGTTCAGCAATGAGCTCGCAAGTTCTTTTGAAGTTGGCAAAGATGATAACCGAATATTGACAATTCCTAGATTGTCTCCTAATCTCCTGAACCAATTTGCCGAATCTGGCTTGGTCAAGGCCATCAGACTCGGTCGCTTTGCCAAGATAGTCAAATCTTTGCGTGATATTTTCAAGAAGTTCATTGGGATTTCCAACCGTAATTCTAGCTGGATCCTGGAGGTACTGATTTGTAATTTTTTCTATTTCCCGAGTTATAGTCGCCGTAAACATAAGTGTTGTCCTTCTATGAACATTAAGCTTGATGGTGTCTGGACCTACATCTACATCTGCTGGTGGTAATTGCGAAAGAATGCTTTGAACCAGTTTTTCGAATCCCATATCAATCATTTTATCTGCTTCGTCCATAGCGACATAGTAGCATTTATCGAGTTTTAATATCCCCCGTTCAACAGAGTCAACGAGTCTACCCGGAGTTGCAACCACAATGTGTACACCATCGCCGATGCTCTGTACTGTTTCTTCGTATTGATGACCCCCAATAATAGCCACGGCATTTAGACCTAACAAAGTAGTGAATTTGGTCATTTCCCTGTTGATTTGAAGGGCCAATTCTCTGGTAGGAGCCAAAACCAAAGCCAATGGTCGATTATAATTAACTTGGCGTTTATGCTCTACCTTCAAGTATGTTGCGTCTACACTTAAAATATAGTGGAGCATTGGAACCAAGAAAGCAAGTGTCTTTCCCAGCCCTGTTTCAGCGACACCCACCACATCCTTTTGGGAAACCGCTACTGGGATGGCAGCCCGCTGAACCGGAGTGGGATCCGAATAGTGAAGTTTTGTTGTGATGATGGAGGTAATTTTATCGTTAATTTGGGCTTCAACCCAGTTCCTGATGGGGTTTATGGAAGTGTTTTTAGCAAGAATATTAAATTCATTACGAAGAAGTCGCCAGTCCCTGTCGGTCATAGAATTAAGCGATTTTTCACTCCAATGGGTATCCTGCTCAATGTCATTTACTCGTTTCTGAGGTTGATAATTCACAAGAGGTTCGTAATCGGTAGAAGTATCGTCGTTTTCGTCCCAGTCAAAACTGAATTTGCCCTTGTGGCGCTTGAACAGAGCCAATGTCTTGGCCGGCTCGCTATTCTCAAAGTTAGTTTGGGCTGATGGGCGTTTAAATCTATTGAACTGGATAGGTTTATTCACTGGTTTTTCTACGGTAACCAAATTCTGTCGCTGTTGCTTCAGCAAGAATCGGGGCCGTGAACCTGATTCCAGCGCCTGGTCTAGAAGCGCTTCGATGGAAATTGGCCTTTTGGACATGGGAAGGTTAAAATAAGTAAGATAAAAAGTTGAGATGCTGCAGAATCAATGGGTGCGAAATAAAAATGGAAAAAGTTGTGAATCTCGAAATGAAACATGGAAAAAGTTGTGAATACAGAGACAAATTGAAAAGTTTTCAAAAAGTCTACAAAATTCAAGAATTCATCAAAAAGAAAGAAATATAAAGAGAATTGTACAAATATTGTATTTTATGATTTTTGAAGTTTATTTGTCTATATAAGTGTAAGTACTTCTATAAATTACGTCTATCTAACCGTAAGTCTTTCTCTAGTGATATCTATATATCCAGTACCTTTTCTACACCCAGTATATTCCACCTACTCAATACCCAAAAGCATAATACGCTACCATTTGCAACTCAAACAATACCAATACTTGCAGGCTTTCTGTTCACATTCTTATTCGTGTAAATGTACCCACCTATCAATCCTAGGGCAACCACACACGCTACAGCATTGAAGTCAAATGCCTGGGAATAACATGAACTACCCCGGTCACAAATCAAGTCTCCGTGAGCATCTCGGACTATGCTATTCTTGTCATAGACAAACCCAAAGAGTCTGGTCATAATCGTGACTCCAATTATGGTGCTGGTATACATGACACCCCAAATAACGCTGTAGTTTTGCATATTGAAAATGTCAGAGATAATGCCTGGGTAGCACGTGAAGCTGAACCCATAAGAGTAGCCAATAAGCAAAGAAGCTATCAGAACTACCCTATTAGCACCATAAATATCATTAGCATAAGTATCGGTGTCCAACTGGTTTATAAAGTATCCCAGAAACATAACAGTGAGTCCAAGTACAAGAATCCAATGGCGTTGACATCCGAACTTGTGAACAAGAAAATCCGCCAGCGGACCTGAAGATAGACGACCTAAAAATGACGAGATGGCAATGAGAGAAACATGAAGCGCTTGAAGTTCATTAAGCGTCGGGAATGACGAATCCGTTCCATCAGAAATATAATGATGATGAAGTGCCTTCACCACGAATCCAACACTGTAAATATACATCTGTCCCAATCCCTGAACTATGGCAAGAACCAAGAAATGGATACGAAAGACAGGATGGGTCAATGAAGGTAAAAGCCCTAAAGTCTTTATGGATGATTTACGATCCACGTCTCCTTCTCCCAGATCCGGAAGAGACAGATCTACTTGGCTTTGAACTGACGACAGCGAAGACATCTCGGCAGTAGAGTAAGCTATTGGGCTCTTTTTGATATCGCTCGATAAAAGGGGAGCTGTTTCTGGTCCTGGAACATTGGCTATTTCAACCACTTCAGCAACTTTGTCGTCACTATCGATTCTAACAAAGACAAACCCTACGGCAAGCATTACAGCACATGATCCATGAAGAAAATACAAAAATCGTCCCACATCTCCTTGGAAAACCTTTGAAGAAACCACCAGAAAGAGTAGACTGGATATAGCAAAAGACGCTATGGTAATACTCTGAGCACTCCCCTTATACTGTGGAAACAGTACTGTTACAGCCTTGATACACGTGAAATATCCCGAGACTGAACCGATACCAATAAGGAACATTGCGCTTAAAAGCTGAATGTGGCTATTATGGCCCATAATGAAAAGATGATAGAGCCATCTGTATCCGATTCCAAGACCAAATAAACTAATCAAAATAGGTAATTGCGTTCCATAAATATCAGCTAATGCACCGGAGATTACACCACCAACAGCAGTACCTATGGTTGCGCTTATATTTAAGTTTGCAGCTTCAGTAGAATCCAATCCACACCTATCAGCGAGCTGAGTTCCGTAAACGGAGTATACGAAGAGAGTTCCGCAGCTTAGAGCCACTGGAATCAGGCAAAAAAGAACAGCCCATTTACTGGTATTTGGAAGAACCAGATTGAGTCTCTCGAACATAGAAAGTGCAAGTTTAAATGGAAAAGACGGTGGGTGTAACGATTATAAAACTGGCAAAATCGTTATCTAGGTAATTTTTATCCGTTTCACGTGACATTCACGCGACCCACACTAAAGATTTTGATCGCGGTCGTGTACGGTAAATCCACCGTCGACGAGGGTTTGAAAAAAATGTAAAATTTTCACTGACAGCTACACTATATTTAATCAAAGATGCCAATTGATCCAGAAAAATTAGCTAAATTACAAAAAGGTGGACCAAAGAAAGTTGGTGGAGCCCGTGTTAAGGCCAAGAAGGTTGTCAGAACCGAAGTTGATGACACCAAATTAATGGAATCTTTAGTTAAATTAAAGGCTGTCAAAGTTGAAGGAGTTGAAGAAGCTAACTTTTTCAGAGAAGATGGTAAAGTTTTGCATTTCAACAGAGTTGGTGTTCAAGCTGCTCACCAACACAACACTTTCTCTTTCACTGGTTACCCACAAGAAAAAGACGTTACTCAATTAATCCCACAAATTTTACCACAATTAGGTGCTGAAAATTTAGAAATTTTAAGAAAATTAGCTGAACAATTACAAGCCGGCAAAACTCCTGCTGAATTAAGCGCTGAAGCCGGTGAAGAAGAAGACATTCCAGATTTAATTGAAGGTCAAAAATTCGACGATGTTGAGTAAACAATTTAACTGTTAGGAGAAGTAGTCAGAGGATTAGTCCCTTGTATATACTCACAAAGTTAATGAAAGCTACGTGAAGAGATTGTAGACATGTAAAAAAATGCTTAAATTTTAAGTATAGGAAAAGACCTTGACAGAATATGTGGGGTATCATCAAAGCAGCATGTAGTTCAAATGTTCAGGTAATGACTGTAGTAATCTACAATAAAGTGTTTTCGACACAACCTGTAAATGAAAAATACAATGGTGCATGTTTCATATGGTAGATGCTATAGGCATAAAATACAAATTTCACCAATTTTGAACGGTTCTATTTTTGCTAGATCTCGACCCAGAAATTCGGTCCATCTGGCACCAGCTGTACGAGGGCAAGGGGAAGGAAGCCCTGGCAGTAAGTCGGTGCACTGGCCAGCGCAATTTGGTCCAAATATTGGCAGCTAGTTGCAATTGTAGTATCAAGCAATAATTGTGTTACTTGTTGCTAGAAGGTTTAACTTGTGACAACGGAAAGTCTACGGAATATTCACTGCCAATTATTCGTCGGCGACGATGTTGTATGAGTTTGCCGATTGGTTTGTGTCGCTACCATGGACTCACTTTTGTTTCTGTGTCTTTTTCAGTACATGCCCGCCAAGTTTTCTGGGCACTAACAATACGAATTTGCAGCCAATTTGCAACCATTTGTACTATATATACTCAAGAACATTTACATTCAAACTCAACATCAAATTTATCTATTATAATGAAGTGCACCCATTGAATGGACCCCACGATCTAACTGTGGAATTTCGGTGCTAAGCCGAAGTTCAGGTTGCTATCGGTTAGTTTTTTGCCGAGCTATAAATAGGGCTTTTATTTTTCACTTTGAAATTTTCACACCATCTTTCTAGCAAGTCACAAAAATTGACAGAATAGGAACATTTTGCAATTCAATTGAGTAGTATCGACCCAATTGATATCCAAAAATCTATCCTTTGCTTCCGATTGATATTTCAGAATCAATTGACTATTTCAATTGACCCTTAATTGAATTTAACTATGACACTTTCGAAACACGTGAACACCCACGATTTGGAGAAGAAAATTCTCCTGACTTCCGAAAAGACCAAATTGGACAATAATGAAAAGTATATTTTCCGTTATGATGCTAATCAAGACGTTCCTAAGTATAAGGTTCCTCAAACGAGTGCCGATAATGAGTTGGTGTACCAATACTTGAGAGAGGAATTGAGCTTGGACGGATCTCCAACACTTAATCTTGCTTCTTTTGTCAATACCCACGTCACAGAAACTCCATTAAAGCTCATCACTGAGAATATCGTCAAGAACTTGGCAGATAATGACGAGTATCCCTCTCTTCTTGAGTACCAACAGCGTTGTATTTCCATGTTGAGTAACTTATGGCATGCTCCGGTAAATGGCGAAGATACCACTGCTATTGGGACTGCCACTACCGGATCAAGTGAAGCCATCATGCTTGGTGGTTTAGCAATGAAGAAAAGATGGCAGGAAATTCGTAAAAAAGAAGGGAAGGCCACCGATAACCCTAACATCTTGATGGCAACCTGTGTCCAAGTTGCTTTGGAAAAATTCGCTAGGTACTTCGACGTTGAAAACAGATCAATTAGAATCACAGCAGAGTCTGATCATCTTATTGATACGTCCCAGATCAAGGAAAATATTGATGAAAACACTATTGGAATCTTTGTAATTTTGGGATCAACCTTTACGGGAGCTTTCGAGCCAGTTGAACAAATCTCCAAGATTTTAGATGAAGTTGAAAAGGAAAGTGGAATTGACGTTAAGATCCATGTCGATGGTGCTTCTGGTGGATTTGTTGCTCCTTTTGTTTACCCCCATTTAAGATGGGATTTTGAAATCCCCAGAGTTGTTTCCATTAACACCTCAGGTCACAAATTTGGACTCACTACCGCTGGCTTAGGTTGGATTATTTGGAGAGACGTAGAATACTTGCCTCAATCGCTTCGTTTTAAATTAGACTACTTGGGAGGTGTAGAAGAGACTTTTACTCTTAATTTCTCAAGACCAGGATTCCCTGTTCTTCACCAATACTACAATTTCTTGACTTTGGGATCAGAGGGTTACAGTAAGATTTTCAACTCATGTTTGCAAAATTCCAGATTCTTATCGAAGTTTTTAGAACAGACTGGTTACTTTGATGTTGTTTCTATTATTCACAAAAAGATCCCTTCCAAGTCCGAAGCTGAAAAGATCTATAACAGACACCACGACAACACTCATAACCATGGGGAAGCTGCTGTTGTCAATGAGGAATTCTACCCTGGTCTTCCTGTAGTTGCTTTCAAGCTTTCAGATGATTTCAAAACCAAGTTCCCAGAGATTCCTCAGTCTATTATCTCATTACTTTTGAGAAACAAAGGATTTATCGTACCAAACTATCATTTAACTCCAATTGAACAAGACCAAGAAATCTTAAGAGTAGTTGTCAGAGACTCAATGGGATTGAACTTGTTAGAAAAATTGATGGACGATATTGTCGAGTCAGTTGAGTTGTTGGTCAGATCTTGTGATACCGTTAGGGAAACCATCAAGAACAAACACACTTCTGTGCAAAGCGATAACGAGATCATCTATGGGTTACTTTCCTCGATCGTTTCTAATGGTACTGCCGACGTGAAAGCTGTGCAAACTCTGCAACATGATATTGAAGGAGTTGGCCATGGCAAACACAAGAAATCTTACCGTGGACCATGCTAGGAAATTATACAAAAGGTTTGAATAATATGTTTTAAGAGATGCAAAATGTAGATTTATAAGAGTAGAGAAAGTATACCTATATAAAGTTTACTGGCGACATTTGTTATTACTCCAATTAAAGTCTGAGGCCTCTGTCCATGGGGCCAATTAGTCTGTCGCCTTTCCATTGGAGGTACAGATATCCATGCATGGAAGTACCCCCTCAAGTTTCCATCAGTATCTACAGCCGTACCATGGCCATTTGATCCCGAAGCTGAGTCGTGGGAATGGTCTGTCTGAGGTTCGGGTTTGGCCGTAACATCTGGACTCGTCAAAATGCCACCACTTGTTGGATTTCAAGGAACAACTATGAACTATATTTACACTCCACAGTAGATATAACCACATGTATCGACACGCGTCGGCCACTGCAGGATTTCTTATTCGCCACCTCGACCATGTAGCTGCTCACCCGCTACTCGCTACTCACTACATTTATCCATTTATGGCGTTAAGGGTTTTTCGCAGCAATTCTGCGACAGCAACCCAAAAACGGCATATAAATAGACATGACCCTGAAAATTTCAGTAAAGTTTAGGTAATAGTTACATTATTTAGTTTACACTCAATTGCAATTAACAAGTTGACAGAATGGCTGAAGATTTATCTGCACACAAAGTTACTACTATTATTTCGCTTGCGCTTTCCATTTATGCCAACGTTAGATATTTCGTAGGCAGATCTCCATACGACAAGCATAATCCATACAATGTTTCAGACACTCCATTCTCTGCCAACATTTTAGTTATTTTAACATTTTGGGCAATCTTATACGCTTTGCAACTTCTCTTTGTTTTCCAAGTATTTGTTCCTTCAGTTGAAGGAAATGCTGTTAGCAGATTATCAGTTACTAAACTTGTTGGCGGTCACTTTACGGCTTTCAATTTAGGTGCTTTTTTCTGGACAATTTTATTTGTTAAAAAACACTTTTTCTGGAGTGAAGTTGTATTGGTATTGAATTTCTTCAATATTTTACTGTTGTATTTCAACCACAGGACTTACTCTATTCGCCCATTGAGTAGTTGGGCTTTAATTCATTTGTCTACTGCCGCCTTCCCATTTTCATGGTTATTGTATGCCATTTTCTGGAATGGTGCTGTTCTTTTACACGTTCACAAGTTTGTTGGACGGGTCGTTTCAAATGTATTAATTTGGGATTTCCTTTTGGTTCCGTTCTTCCTCTTGGCAGTTTACAACGATTATGGTGTGGGTATTAGTTCTTCCATTTTAATGTTTGGTTTAGGTTTAGGTCAACTCTTAACCAAGGTATTTGCTTTACAATGGATCTTCGCGTTTGTCATTGCTGGTTTATTGTTAGTTGCTAGTGTAATTGCCGCTGTTACCGGATCCGTTGGAACCAAGACATTTATCGAGGACCAAGAACAGGCTCCATTGTTAGAGCAGCTGTAAATTGACAGCGTGAAAAGTCCATAGTTAGACACAGACTCAATGAATATGCTTTAAGTAATCAACACGTGTAGATCCGTAGGAGTAAAAGTAGTAGTGTAAGATCAAGATCACGAGCTTTTCTTTGCCATTTTCTTCACCATATCAATACGAACTAATTCCTCCGGCTGGTTAAGTGCAACTGAATTATAGAGGAGTACATTATTATGCTGAGCTAACGAGGCATAAGTATCCTTCCTTATTGTTGATAAGAATTCCTCCCTGGAGGTGTCCGGGTTTCCCAACGATGCGTACTTTGATTTTAGTTGCACATACTGGTTGTGGTCTCTTTGCTTGTCTGCCATGGCTAGAAGAAGGTGAAGAAGAAATTTGAGATGTGAATCCGTGCACCACAAAAAAACATTAAAATTCGACTTCCAGATGTACGGGTGTTTATTTATGACTCTAAACGGTTCCGATCGGCAGTATTTTTCAAAACGCCGATAGCGGAATAAAAACGAAGAATACCCCAACTTTCAATTTTTAGAATAAAGTTAGTGACGTAGTACCCCACCAAAAAGTTAAGCGGCATTAGCGGAATAAAATTTGTTACAAGTAAAACAGGGATGATTCACGGCAATTAATAGTGGGGGTTAATTATTGCTATAATGAAAAATCAAATCGCATACGAAAATGAACTGCATAGTGATAGTAAAATAATTGTTAAACTGCATATTAGTTACCGATAAACGTAATGAAAATCCCCGAAATTAATAATATTCGGTCAATATAAAGCTAATCCGAATCATTCCGAATTTTAACAGTGATTTCCGATATAAAAACCTGTATATAATTCACCAAATTCATTGGGGCGTACCGCCTTGATTACACAAAAGTTAACTTAAAATCTGAATTTTGGTTTACATGCACACCTTTTAATTTCCCCCTGCCGAATCTCCCCCCAATTATCATTAATCTATTACTTATTAATACTCTCTTTCTACTTATTTATATAGTATTATCAAATCTAACTAGTAAATTTATTCAAATTTATACTAGAACATCATTCTTCAACTATAGTACATCTAGAAGTACTTTATAATTTAATTATTGAAAAGTTTGAAAACTAAATCTTATCACATCTTGATTAATTTAAGCGCCAAAATCTTTGTTTAATGGCTCCATCAAGAAAAGGAACCTTCTCGAAATCTTCAAAAGCTCCATGGGCAACTTCAAAAATAACTTATAAATCCAATGATGAAAAATCAAATTCTTCAGGTTTTAACGTTTCGGACTTAATTCGTGATTTGGACAATTCGTCACTTGAAGTATTCAAAATGTATCAACATAAAAATTATTTACCACATAATCAAAGAATTTGTAATATTGCCTGGAGAATTCAAAATAAGAAGATGTTATCAAAGTCAGTTCAACAAAAACCCAAACAAATTTCAAATTCAATAAATTCTAATCCTAATATTATTGGGAATTCAAATGTTAATTTAAATGATCCAAATCTTGATGAATTTGATTATGTAGCTCATATTCGTCGTATAAGTCAAGAAGAATATGGTCAACCAGCAAGTGCTATTGATATGGCCAATGCACAATTTAATACACCAGATTCCAATTCCAATTCTAATTCTAATTCTGTTTCATCTTCAGGTTTCCAACATTTTAATAATATTTCAAATGCTAAAATTGGTGCAAATGGGAATAATTCCAATTTTCTTTCATCTTATATTTCATCTTTAGAATCAACTCTTAAACTGGATTATAAACTTGGTGAAAATCCTCCAGCATTATCACCACCAAAATCTATAAAATCATCAAAATCTCTGCCTCATGATTCAACATCAAAGAAAATTTTACAATGTACTAATTGTCAAACTCGTACAACTCCTCTTTGGAGAAAATCTAATAATGGTGATTTATTATGTAATGCATGTGGATTATTTTATAAATTACATGGAATTTTAAGACCATTAAATAATTCATCATCTATTGAAAAAAAACTGGTTGATAAAGTTATTCTGAATAATAATGTTAGTTTATTTAATGGTATGAGTGAAGAAAATGGAACTAAATTAATGGCTGAAGATCAAAAAATTAATCCAAATATTGTTTCACATCATCATCATTATTCAAATGGTAAAAGTGAATATAATTCAAACTTAGATTCATTTTTGGATTTCCAACATGAAAATTCATCAATGGCATCAACTTCACCAGTATTAGCTGAAAAAAATGATGATATTGATAAATTATTAAATATGAATTTATTTCAATCAGAATCTTTTGTTATTGGAGGTGATAAAGAAGATAAAAAAAATATGTATAATTTCCAATCAATAGGTCAAGTTGGAGCAAATGATGAAATTTTACTTGATGAACTGACAGCATTACCATCACATTCTGATTATAATCAAAATAATTGGAATTGGCTCGATTTTGGTCCAACAACAGCTAGTGGAAATTGAATGGAAATTAGATTTGATGATTTATGTATAGTGGCATTTTAATTCTTTAGACTATCGTTTTAATTTATATTTGGAGTATGGGAAAAATATTTATGTGTAAAGTATTATGTAGAGTTTAGAAGTAGGAGGACGAGAAGAAGGAGGAGTTTGTCTCAGGTTAAGATAGTGGTGTTTCAAAACTCTCTTGAAACTTTTAAATTGTTTCACATCTCACTCTCAAAATCACCACCAGAACCACCAGAACCACCAGAACCACCAGAACCACCAGAACCACCAGAACCATCAGTTCCCTACTACTCTGTAGGCAATGAACATCTATGTTTATTTCTGGAATAGTCTTTCGGCAATAGGCGGTGCAGTTGTCAGCCCGTTTCTCTACGTCTTCATTTCATTGTGCACTTTCGTGATTGCAGTATATTTGGCAGCTCTACTTCTTGTTCTTCAACCCATCATGAGCAGCTAGATAACTTGACGTATGTTGCTCATCTACATTTCCATGCACCGCCATGCACCGCCATGCACCTTCCTGCTGGCTGGTTCGCTTAGCATAACGTATATTTCTTTACAATAATAAAAAAATTGTATAAACATCCATTTCCTCCTTTTACTACTCTCCGTCTTTAAATGTAACGAAGCAATGTCTTTCCAGACGAGGCAATGGCTTTGAGCACTACTTCTTTCAAGTCACCTTCAGCTCCAACTTCGTCTACTGGAACGGCCTTGATTTTTTGCTGTTTGTAGAGTGCAACCACCTTGGCTACTGTATCAACCTTTGACTGAGGATTCTTCTTGGTATTTCTTGTAAGCCAATACGATCTGGTACGTATATCTTTGAACAACTGAGTTCCGGCACCATAGGAAATTGTAGCACCTCCAGAAGCTCCGTAAGTGACGAGAATTCCTTCTTCACTAAGAAGATCAACCATCTGGCCTACGGTTTCGTCACCCACACTATTGAGAGCTAATCTCACTGGCCCGTCCACGATTTTAGATACGTCCTTCAATTCAGTCGATGTCACTACCGCAGAGGCTCCGAGCTGTAAAAGCTCTTCACGAACTTGCTGCTCGTCCAGTTTTCCAGGTCGAATAATTAATAGCGTCTTTATACCTTGTAATTTAGCCATCTGAGCAAGGAACTTGTTTACTAGCGAGTTCCCGGCATTACTTACAATCCAGTCGCCAGCGTGCCAGTCATGTACAAATTGTTCAAGGATCTGGTTTGCAGTGCATGGGTTAATGGAAATCGTAGCACCTTCAATCACCGAAAGCGATGGATCAATGGTAATAAATGGATCGTTGCTGGCATCGACCACAGCATGAGTTCGCCAAGTACCGAAACTTGGCATTTTGGGGATCACAATATCGCCTTTAGCGTACAGAGTCACCTTGGAACCGGTAGCTACCACCTTGAATAGTCCTTCATTTCCTCCAACTGCAAGCTTGCTGTCGTCTTCTCCCGAATTGGAGAGTTGCTGCAAATTTGGAGGTGATGGGTACACTCCCAGGACTTGTGCAACATCAGAAGGGTTAACTGGGGTTGCAAGTGTCTGCACCACAACTTCAGTAGCACCAATGATGTCAGTGTCAATGGTGATAGCAGTGCTGCTTAATGTCTCATTGAGATTTTTACTGGCTGTTGTATAGGTAACAGCCTGGCCCTTGAAAATCATTTGTTCTGTTTTATACCGTTTGAATTGGATTTAAGTAACTTATATACCGTCACGAATGGTGTAGTTAAGGTTTCAAGAGGCAATTGGAGGTTGGGTGATCGGTTGCGTCGGCTGATTAATGATTTACGTGATGGTGCACGGATGCCGTTATATGCGGTGTACGGATATAATCTGCAAATATATGCGGATCATACGGTTGCATGCGATGTGTCAAAATTCATTGAATATCTTCAACCCCTGACTGTAAGCAAACTACCTGATGGCGGTCAAGAACATCTGGCGACTACAACTAGTTGCTATTCTATTGTCTATTTCTACTTTTGGAGGCGATGAGGCAATGCAGAGTAAACGTGCGACAACTAACTGTTTTGATAATTGCCAAATGCGGAATTTCATGATTACATCAATTAAAAATAGCTTAAAATTTAATTTTCAAAAATAACCTTACAATTCGGCATAAACACCAAAGTTTACAAAGTTAATTAAAATTTATTTTTAACCGGTACTTTTGGTTCTTCTGAATTGTTAAAAATTGCTATATTTTAATCCTTATCATTTCCTGTGGTGTTAATGGGATTATCTACAAAACCGGAATATAATCATCCATACGTTAATCGCCTATTAGGCAAACCTGGAGTACATCACAAAAGATTATCAACCGGATCCGGAGGTGAATTTCTGCTGATTGGTTCCAACTCTTCAAACTCATCAGCTGGCTCTTATAATAATATGTCATACCCCGTTACTAATTCAAAGATACCTTCCGTGTTAAGACCAAGGTCCGAAAATGTCAATTTTACTTTAAATCAACAACCAAAGGCTCCCTTATATCAACAAAATAAGAATTCCTCAACAGATCTTTCCAATTACTTAACTGCATCTTCTACTTCACCAGGAAGAGGAGTTTCTCCGGTAAGAAGTCCAGGAAAACGACTAAGTAGAGTACCACCTCCTGACCTTACTCCTACGTCATCTCCCAATGCTAAGGTATCATTTCAAAAACCATTATCACCATCTAGATCTCCCCCAATTCAAAATGCTTCCAGGTCACCTTCTCCGATGAAGAATGCCCCAAGAGCTTCATACCTTGATCCTTCTTCCCCTCCATATAAAACCCCAAAGCAACACCCCGTTGAGGAGCTAAATAGTGACGATGAAGATGTAAGCTCGTCAGATGCTGAATCAGACTCCGATTCTGACAGCTCAAGCTCTACTGTCAGCGTCCAGCGCCAGTCCAATAGACCTAGTCATCCATATGAGTCGCAGTGGAGGCAATACTATGCCTCTGTGGCTGCTCAACAGCAATATCAAAGTCAAATGAACCCCTGGAACTACGGCCAAGTGATGCCATTTATGCCAATGGGATCCTCTAACATTATGCATACCCCTGGTGCTGAACTTGACAGTGAAACTCAGGCTTCCCAAGATGGAATTCCCGCCAGTCCTGCCAAACCAAACCATATGAATCCTACGAATCCAACGAGTATGAATGGAATGAACGGAATGGGCGGAATGAACGGAATGAGTCCAATGGGAATGAATGGCATGAATCCAATGGCTATGGGAAACATGGGCATGAATGGCATGATGGGTGCTCCCAATATGGGCATGATGATGCAATGGATGCAATGGCAACAATTTCAAATGCAACAAATGATGATGATGATGCAACAGAACATGGGCGGCAATAAGGATATGCAACCGAATATGAATGGCGCTAATGACCTGCAACAAAATATGCAAGTGATGCAGCAAAACTCGTCGATGACAACTCCATCAAAACAAACTGTCGACAGAGCTATATCTACAGATAAATCAAATACATTCCTCAATTCCTACAAAGAAGAAAGCAATACTTCTAGCACAGATAACCAATTGGTTTTGAACTCAAGAAAATCTTTAGTCAAATCAAACAGATACCCATCAGTGCCTCTGTCAGTATTGCAAAGTGAAAATGAAGACTCACAATTGAAGGCCAAGATGAAATCAGTTCGTTCCAATTCGCTTTCGTCTAGTTTCAAACCGGGAGAAGACTCGCTTCCACCAAGCAAGACACCTGCTGAAGTCGTGGACCAAGTCGACAGTCCAGAACGTACCGAAAGCCCGGGACATACTGACAGTCAAGAAGATTTGAATGCCAATGGATCAGAACCAGCGACTCCAAGCCCTCCTTCCATGCCTAAAGCCGATCCTTCGATTGCATTTGGGCTCCTGCAACTCGCTTTGGAAGACGAACCTACGAGGCACATTTCCGACTACAACAAGTTTTTCTACGATGACCAGGCCGACATTTCAGCTCATGAACAACAGGGAGACCAGTCGACAGTCGACCAGGGTCTTTTGACGCTTCAGTCTCCGTTGAATGAAGCTCAGCTGCCGGAGCCACGCAAGCTTTTCCAGTCGCCTTTGGACGAGAGACAACCTTCAACAATCAACGGGCCAATGAGCGAACCTTCTCCATTCAAGGAAGTATCGATGAACGGATCTTCAAAAGACGAGCGATCATTGAGGGCTTCTCCATTGAGACAACTTGCAGAACAGTCACCTTCTCCCGTACACCCATCACATTCTAAACATCGTTCGATGGTTGATGCCGTATTGCTTGAGAATGCAGCTCAGCAGACTCAAAAAGAACTTCCACAGACTCCACCAAAAGCACATCCTCTGCCTTTTTACAGCCAACCAGCGCCATTAACAGAAGGATTGGAACGTCATGGATCCACCGGCTCGGTAGCTTCCTACAATTCGTTCCAAAGCGATTCTTCAAGTAAGTTTAAGGTGGGTCTGAAAAGAAGCGACCATGGCGTTTTCGTCAACGAGCCAGCGTCACCACCGCTGCCTATCAAGCCGTCAAGATCTAGTCGATTCAAAGACAGGATGCGGTCCAAGAAGGAGAAGGAAAAAGAAAAGAAGAAGCTGAAGAAGGAAAAGAGACAGAGCCAACCACCAGCCTCAAATCAAGGCCATCAAATGCCTCCAGCTCAGCAGATGCCTCCAAACCAGCCGATACCGCCAATGGCAAATCAACAAATGGGCCAGATGCCTCCAATTGCTCAGAGCCCAATGTTGTACCCAATCAATAACATGCCCATGAACATGAGCATGAACTCCGAGTATCAACCCAATCCAGCTCAAAATCGCCAGAGTATCGCTACCGTCGACGAGAAAAGAAGGTCTATGCTCAATCCAGGTACTCCTATGAACATTCCAGGGAACAGAATGTCAATGCCAGCGTACCCAACGCAGTCCGTGGCTCGAACAACCGACTCCACTATCTCCAAGAAGATTGAAGAGTTTATTCGACTTCGGGGAATTATAGCAAGTGGAAACAAGTCGTTGGAGTACCGTCTCAAGTGGATAAAAATGCTTATTACTGCTACCAATTATAAACTCTATGCTTATGTTAATATCAAAGGAGAACCTATAACTACAGACCAGGTCCTGCTGAATAAAGCACTTTTCCTCAAATCTTCAGTGACCCACTTGCTCAAGATCATTAAGGAACTTGAAACCAAGAGTGGAAACCCAGATATATACTCTGAAGTGTGTTTCGTCTACGGCTGTCTCTTGAAGCATGACTATCTTGGATCTTACAATCAGGACTTTGATATTGTTAAGGACGTAGACCAAGCAGTTCAATTTTTGGAAAAGAGTATTTCGTTGAACCCAAGTAACAGTAAGGCTTATTATCGTTTGGGAGAAGTCTTTGAGTATGAAAAGGGTGATTTTTCAAAGGGTGTAGACCTTTACAAACAGTCTGCTAAATTGGGTTATAATAGAGCCATTTATAAAGTAGCAATGCTTTGCTCATATGAACCATCTATGAGAAGCACCAAATTTTTTGGTTATTTGACAGGTCTCTCTAATATTGATTTGGATTCAAAAGATATCCAACTTGATGAGAATGACAGAGACGAATTGGAGGAAGTTGTTGGTTTAGCCACCTACGAATTAGGAAAAGTCTATGAAGGTATATACCCAGGAGATTTGTCTCCAGATAGCGAATTTGTATCTAAGGCTCTTGCAGTTGCTCCAGTGAATTATGCCAAAAGTCTTACATACTACAATAAGGCAGCTAAATTGAACTGCTTATTAGCACAAGTCAAATTAGGAACCATCTACGAATACGGAGAGCTCAATAGACAAAGCAATCCTAATAAATCAATTCAATGGTACATCAAGGCATCAACGTCTCCGCTTCCATTTAAAAGACATCCGGATGCTATGCTAGGATTATGTAGATGGTGCTTACAAGGAAGTCAAGGGTTGAGTAAGCATATTCCTCAGCCCAATCCAGAAAAGGCTGTAATGTGGTGTGAACGGGCCATGAGTGAGTTTGAAACTGCAGAAGCATATTTTGCTATGGGAGAGCTTGCAGAGCAAGGTTTGGGTAAAGGAAACCCAAAGACATATTATACCAAGGCACATAAATTAGGACATCCAGATGCTGGAGGAAAGATAGGACAAGTATAGATATGAATAGGATAGAATTAAGGTAACTAAAAAACGTAGCATGCAGGGGGAAGTTAAGAACAGGTAAACTTACAAGGTACGTGGTCATACCTTAGCGATAAGCCATGTAGCACAGCTCTTAGATTTGTAACGGCCATACATACATCTACTGGTGCATACATTGACATATACTTGACATACAGCATAATATACATGATGCATCACATACTATAATTTTGCAAGGTAATGCAAATCTTATACATACTTATTACATACTTATTACATACTTATTGCATGGTTTGAAATGCAGGGTAGCTGCAAATATGACGCTCGCACGATCCGATAAGATGGTGCCGCACTGCAACTGATAACTATAAATACACCTTTCCGCTTTTATCTATTGACATTCAGACCTGCTACTCTTTTCACCACTATCGTAACTCCATACCTTTTGCGTCGTGTCTTTAAACCCTTCATGGACCTTACTTAACCTCGTCGTTTCTCTGTCATTATGTCATCTCCTCAAGCTATTGGTAGTCGTCGTAAGTCTATTGCCAAGCTAACCATGTCACCCATGGCGTCGCCGATGTCACAGTCGCCCAATCGATTTGGAAGTCATTCCAATCTGTTTTCAGCAAATGCTCCGTTTCGTAAACTTCTCCGGGACGAAGACCCCGGTTCGAACTCATCGTCCGCCGAAAATGTATTCCATAATACCGACGATGAAAATGAAGAAAATGAAGAAAATGATCTGGAAAAACCTGATTTTGCTCTTGGTATCGATAATCCCAAGTTGATTGAGCAGGTCACTCGTCATTTGAATAGTCGTCCTTCTTTAGATCAAGAAGGTGCTGATATTACTAGAGATATCTACAGATTAGGTGATACTATCCCCAGATTCACAAGATCTCGGTCATTTTCTTCGTCCGAATTAGACCGTCACAGTCGTACCGGTTCATTTGCAAGCTCTTTGAATGTTCCAGGGGGATTTCGTAGAGAGTTCATTATTCAAAAAAGCACCAAAAGAACCCCAAATTTTGTCACACGGAATTTCGTTGAGTTTCTCAGCATCTACGGCCATTTCGCCGGTGAATCGTTGGAATCTGAAGATGACATTGCTTGCCACTACCGCAGCTTGGCACCGGGAGAAGTGGGCGCCTTGGACGAGGAATCGCCGTTGCTTCAAAGGCCCTCGCAAGGAACTGCCTCCGATACTAAGACTTACTTCTTGCTAGTCAAAGCATTCGTAGGAACCGGAGTGTTATTTCTCCCTAAAGCGTTTTCCAATGGTGGTCTCATTTTTTCCGTTTTAACTCTTCTTTTCTTTGGTGTTTTGAGTTTCTGGTGTTATCTTCTTTTAATCCTTGCCAAAACTGCCGTCAACGTATCGGGATTTGGAGAAATTGGACTCAAATTATACGGACGGTCATTCCAAGAGATTATTCTCTTCTCAATTGTCCTTTCCCAAGTGGGATTTGTAGCTGCTTATATTGTTTTTACGGCTGAAAACTTACGAGCTTTCGGTGCAAATATCTCTGGAGTTTCTTCTCTGGATATGCCTGTTTGGTGGTTTATTGCTGCTCAAACTGTTGTTCTTGTACCTTTGTCGCTTATCAGAGACATCACCAAGCTTTCAATGCTGGCATTGCTTGCCAATGTATTTATTTTGGTAGGCTTGGTTACCATTGTCTACTACACCACCATTGAGTTTATTTTCAACAACAACTTCAGTGTTGGACCTGGAATCGATGTTGTTTTCAACCAAGCTGAATTTTCCTTGTTTATTGGGGTGGCTATATTTGCATTTGAAGGTATTGGTCTTATTATCCCCATTCAAGAGTCTATGATTCACCCTGAACATTTCCCAAAAGTTTTATTTCAAGTTATTGCAACCATTTCCGCCATCTTTATCTTTATTGGAAGTCTTGGCTACGTCACATATGGTGATACCATTCAGACGGTTATTATACTCAACTTACCACAAGATTCTCCTTTGGTAATTCTTGTTCAGTTATTATATGGATTTGCTATTTTATTATCCACGCCAATTCAGCTATTCCCAGCCATTAGACTTGTTGAACAAAAACTAATTCCTTCTCATAAGAGTGGGAAACACTCTCCATTGGTTAAGTGGATTAAGAATTTGTTGCGTTGTGGATTTGTTATATTCACTGCATTTATAGCATTATATGGAGGTAAAAATTTGAATAGATTTGTCTCCTTTGTTGGTTGTTTTGCTTGTATACCATTGGTTTACATGTATCCTCCCATTTTACATTTGAAGAGTTGCTGTGATTACTCTGGTGATACTGATGTCAGTGTTATAAGGAAGAAATGGTGGTTGGGAATGCTTGACTACTTCTTAGTGGCTATTGGTACGGTTGCTGTTGTTTATACCACCTACGACATTGTGGCACATTAGCTGTTATGAAGTCGAATTCCAACTACATCAATTTCATCTTGAATCACCTTGTTCTCAGCACTTATAGTATTTATTAATACATAGATTTTATACATAAAACAATCACTTTTAATCACATCATCACGGAACTATAAGTGTGGAACAATAAAAGTTAGCAACAATACCACGACAAGAACATCACCAGGAACGCTTCTTGTTGCTGCCAGACTAAGCTGCCAATCCAGAGATGTCCATGCCAGATTGGACTTGTTGTACCCACGAACGTAATAGTTGTTGGTTCCTACTACCAATCCACTATCACAGTAATATCTTATAGTCAAATATCCACAAGTATAGGTATCAAGAGGTCCGGTCCAAACCTTACCTTTCCTAGCTAAATCTTTATTATTTTGGTAGTTTCCAGAGCCAGTGCTGTAACCTGACAGACCTTTTGTCGTAGAGCTGGTACCGTCTGAATCTGAATCTGAATCTGTTGAGTCTTCAGTAGAACCTTTGGTTGAACCACTTGAACCATTTGACTCTGATTCTGAATCTGTTGAACCCTTGGTAGAAGAGCCACCTGATGAGGAGCCAAACCCGCCACTACTTGAGGACCCTGAAGAACCTGAAGAGTGATATGAGCCCGACAGGTGAAACCATCGCCTCCTTAATTCTTTGGATCTGACGACTTCACTATTGGAAGCTGAAATAATGGCCGTCCCACATAGAAGTAGAATTAGTCTTAATTGCATATACTGAACTTGTTAATGTAATATGTGGAAATTCAATTATACAAGAAGTTGGGTGCTTTAAGTAGTTCGCCATCCCTCGTGGACCGTAATGCATGCTTTTTTCGCTATACCGCTGTATCATGCAAACTTCCTGTAGTGCAATGCTATGTCATTGAAAAGTAAATGCGGCTGGTCAGCTTATACTTAAAATTGACATATGATGGCTTAGCGATCAGCGACTCAGCTAACAAATGAGTCTTCGTAGCTCACACCCCTTTCAGCATTACTAAATGTCTTTACTACATAGCCTTCTTAATATAAACTTCTCTGTCACTCAAATTTTGGAACTGCTCCTTCCTTCTGCAACAGGCTAGATCACAGGATTATTTTCAGACATTTCGCAGGTCTTGCATATCTTGGTTATGTGCCCAAGCTTGTAAAGCCTCCACTTTGACAGTTACTTGATAAGCCTTCGTCATGGGTCTCGTATTTTGCTGCATGTTACTGCGGTATTAACCCACGGCTGACTCCTGCTCTGGGGTAATGACTAGCAGTCAAGCCGGTGCTAAAATTGTGGGCGAGAATGTATGAGATGTCGTGATAATTTGATAGCGCAAGTTTTAGTGTCTCAAAATCAGAAAACATGACTATAGTAAATGTTTAGATTACAACAATTCAGGTATATTCATTATATCGTTTACTCAAATCTATTTAACCGTGAATGTAATTATGTAGAGGGAAAAGCTTAGTGCATCCCAATTTGTCGCTAATGTACCCCAAATCACCAGTCTGCATTGAAAGCGCAGTCTTGGCACCGTTAATTATACCTATAAAAACCTCAGTAATTGTCTACAAGTACGGCGCAATAAAGGTAATCAATATGGCCCCTATAACAAGTTGTCCAGCTACAGTTCTTGAACCCATACTGGCCTCCTTATCCTGCAGTGTCCATGTCAGATTCGACTTATTATAACCACGGACATAGTAGTGATTTGTTCCTACTACCAAACCATTAGAACAGTAGTACCTTATACTTATATATCCACAAGTATAATGAGGAAGAGTTCCTGTATATTTAGTGCCTGATTCTGCCAAGTCTTTATTATTTGCATAATTTGCTTTCCCACTGCTGTATTTAGAGTCTGAATCCTTTGACGATGACGATGAAGAATGGCCGGAAGAATGACTCGAAGAATGACCCGAATGTCCTCGACGTTTTTCTAATCCAAGAGGATTAAGACTCATGATATTTAATGCCATGACTGAGGCCATCACCCATACAAGAATCCATTTAGTATGCATTTTAAGATGCGTTAATCGCGATGAAAATACCAAGAAATTACCCGATCGATTTGACGTACTTTTTATACGAATTGGCTTGGTGACCAAAAACCCGGCTTAAAAAATTTGATAGCCTCGTAAATCATACCGCCATTCCATCACACAAAAATCAATTGCATCTTATTGTTTAAATTGGTTAGTACGTAACTTTAACTTGATCACTTTGGCTGACCTACATACCTTAGCTGCAAGCCTCAATTAAGTTTATTAGCGTAGAATTGACTAGCTGTCATGCAATCGGTCTCTTGTTGCAGGTTTAATTACCTTTTTGGAAACTAGTGCCATGCATGACGTGAGTGAAAATTAAATTAACATTGTTACCTGATGGGTATTAATGCAAACAATCCTGCTCAGCCCTCATCGTGAACTTCAGCTACTATTCATACTCAAAAAGCTGAATGACCGAAAGGCTGAGACGCTGATCATTAAAAATAATTCGGAAAAATCCAACATAATTCCGGCCTCGTGAAAACTTTGAACTTCATCGAAGCTTAGACATTCCTAATGGAGTTACCGCTTATTCATGCTGTACAATGCTGATGATTCATGATATAATCATCTCGCAGAAGAGTCTACTTTGAAGCCTATGACTCGCAATGGCTTGTGGATTGAATGTGTAGAAGATATCTGTAGCTTAGTGTAGTTTCTGTACTTAATCACCTTAGAGAATATCCGAAGAGCCAAATATCCAATCAGGCTTCCATATCAAGTAGAATTGGTCTGGTCGGTCTGGTCCAAAAATCTTGGTCAATAACCGATAGTAACAGACCAAAACCGTCAAACAATCAAACCACCAACTTAGGAAGAAGTCAGTGTCTGGTTGTAATCCTGCAAGCACCAGGCATTTACCCGTCTTCGCTTAAACCTTTTCTTGTTAGTCTGTCTGTGAAACGGTATAGTTGAATCTTCACTTACCTCGTCTACATGTTGCCTACGTTATTTGACGTTGCTTTGACGTTCCGTGCATAATATATCTAATCATCTGCTAATAATTCAACTATGTAATTCTTTGCTGAATGCACAGATTGTTGAAGCAGAAGTTCAGCATCTACGCATGTTTGAGCAGCAGTTTTATTTAACTCCAATACTTTACCTGTCAATTCTTCTTGTTGTTTGTGTAATTCAGGAAAGTTACGTTTTTCAAATTCACAAATTCTTGATTTGGTATTGTAGTAAGATGCTGGCATTGTATACTTGAAGGCCACACCTCCAAACACCAATGGTGATAAGAATCTAAATGGAAATGTTCTTCTACTAACCAAAATTGATCCTGTTAATGCAGCGGTTAAGATATAGATTGAACTTGGTAAAACAGGTTCGGTAACAACCGAATTAAATTCACTCTTAACCCAATTTACCTCATTTCTTAAAGCAGTCTTTTGAGTGTTTAACTCAGCGTCAGCTACCAGAAGCTTGTCATGAAGCCAAAATCTGAATTGATTAGAGTATTTTTCAAGAGCTGGAACCGTTCTTATACCCATTCCTTGAATGAAAGATATGTTTCCATGAGATGATTCTTTTTCTTTTAATTCAGCGCTAATAGGTTTATTGAGTCCCGGAGTAGTCACTGTGATCTCGTCGTCGGCGTAGAATTGTCTTTTTCCTGTCATTGAATTAGGGCTAGAAAGAGTGATTTGATTGGAGAAACGCTGAACTGAAAATAAAAAGTGAGAATAAGAAAACATCCGTTCACAAATAACCTCTAGACGTTTTTCACCAAGTAGTTTTTGTAGAAGTAAGAATGGGACCACAATGGAGCCAGAGGTGGTGGGGGATAGAAGAAGTGAAGGGATGTTCGAGTGGGTCATTCAAGGCGGAAGTACGATTCATTGGGGTGCAAATTGGTCTGGCGCTTATAAGAGCCAACTTGGGATTAACACAGGAATTAAAGTAGCCCGAGACCAAAGAAGGCCGAGATCAAGAAGATATAACAAAATCACAGTAGAAAGGCAGTCGTCTGTAGTTACCAGGGCTGGAAATGAAAGTTGGTAGCTTCAAAGTCGTAAGAATGGTAATGTGTTTCGGTTTACAGTGTGAAGTAAGTATACAGAAGTTCACAAAAGTATGGGGATATAGGAAGCTATAGAGTCACAATAGTGGTTTACAGGGTGGCTCTGTCTTTTATGTCGAGCTTTGATTCAAAGAAAGGTAAAATTTATAGAAATCTATAGACGTCAGATTCGAAGTTACTCCGTCACACGAATCTGATCTAGAAACTTGTATAGTCTATCAAGTGTTTGGTTATATCAAAACTGATGAGTTGATGCCCTTCAATTGAAGGCTGGAGCTTGTGTGGGCCATTCAGCTTACTCATTCGATTCTCAAGGTCTCCTTAAGTCTACACGATTCAATTATGTATCATACATTAAGCCATACAAACTACTTGTAGAGTGATTGTAATTTACTTCTTTCCGAAAAATCCCTTCTTTTTCTTCTTTTCAACACCTTTACCATCACTGATGGCTCCAAGAGGTTTGGCATTTTCTACAACCGGTACATCAATTCTGATACCTTCAAGAGGAATTTCAGGAGAAGTTGCAGTTTTAGGAGTTTCACCGGCTGAATTAGAAGAGTTAGTTGATGCATTCAGGCCAATGTTTTGACTCAGGTTGGTGTGTGGAGGTTGAAGAAGCTCTGATGAGTTAGCGCCTCCACGATTGTTCTGATTAACAGCAGCAACATTAAGTAAACTCATACCATTCATTGACTTTCTTTGAGCGGCATTGGGCATAGCATTAGGATTCATAGGCATCGTCAGACGGTGCTTGGCCTTATTACTACTGGCTCCATTCATAGACGATACCGGCATTCCTCCTCTTCCTCCGTAGTCTATACGTAAGGAAGATTCGTCCATTTGAGGGAATCCAGATCTTCTATTAGGTTTCTTATTCTGTGGAGGCATCAGGAATTGCTGCTGTTGTTGCAGTCCGTGATGTTGTCCATGAGGCTGCTGTTGCTGAAATTGCTGTTGTTGAAACTGCTGTTGAGGCCCAAACTGTTGTGGTACCTGCTGTTGTTCATGATGCAACGATGGATTCGATCCTACCCTCTGTTGACGTGGAGGTCCGTATCCTGGGCCAGCATACTGACCTTGAACTCCTTGATTTGCGTACTGACCCTGGTTTCCTTGGTTCATGTACTGACCTTGGTTCCCTTGGATTCCTTGACTTCCTTGGGGTCCGTACTGACCTTGTTGATACTGGCCTTGATATTGACCCTGTTTCTTAAGGTTAGCAGGTAATGCACCTGAAGGCATTCCGTCCGTGGGCAATCCATGAGGAGGTACCTGGTCATAGTAGCCATTTTTACCGTAGTTCATTTGATTCATGTTCATTTGACTCATTTGTTGATTCATTTGGTTCATGTTCATCATATTCATGTTCATGTTTGGATTCATATTCATCTGGTTCATGTTCATATTCATGTTCATATTAGGCATGTTTGCATCAAAGTACCCATTGCTGTAAGTGGAATACCCGTCGCTGCCCTGAGATACTTGACGATTCGACACGTATCCGTTTGGACCTTGCATTTGCATGGAAGGGCCAGCTACAGGGCCAGCTACAGGGCCAGCTATAGGTCCAGATACCAGTCCGTTGGGCCCAGCGGGTCCATTAGGTTTGTAAGATCCATTAGCCACACCATTAGGCACGGCTCCATTGGAATCTGCTACGTTTGGTACACTGCCATTGGGCATGGCTCCATTGGGCACGGCTCCATTGGATACACCTCCATTCAAAAGTTGCATCTCTTTCTCGAGGAGAGCTTTTTCTCTTCTTTGTAATTCCAATTCTCTTGCTTGAAGTTGACGATTTTCAGTAGCTTGCTGGACGGGCTCTCCGTTGAGGTGGGCTCCATACAACGCAATGTCGGTCAAATCCTCCAATCCTTCGCCCATTACAGAGTCTCTTACTGGTTTTTTAGGAGACTTGGTCTGGGTCTGAGTAGGTTCTGGGATAGATCGAGATGATGATGCTGCTGCTTGAGTAGGTGCAGGTATAGATGGTTGAATTTCCTTCATCTTAGCTTCATGTTCAAGTTGCAAAGACTTGAATTTCTCAGTCTGTGACTCGTAGTTGATGTTCAAGGCTCTCAAGTTTTGCTCTTGTTGAGACAAATCATAGTCCAATTGATTTTTGAGAATAATTTTCTCTTGAATTACATTTTCCAATTGTGACTTTTCCATATGTTGCTTAGAGATATCGTGAGATAAGATGTTGAGTTGATCAAGTTTCATGTCGTGTTCTTGCTTGAGCTTTTCAAATTCCAGTTGTTTGGATAAGAATTCTCCATTATCAGACACGCTTCTAGTGAAGAAAATGGATGAAGAGTCCTTTTGATTGATCTTAAGAAGTTGACAAAGCATAGAGTATAAATTCTCCAAATGTGGAGTTCTTACACCATGATCATCAGCTAGAAGAATAGGTTGAAGCAATAATAAATCTATTTCAACGTCGTAACGATGGTAAAAATTATAGAAAAGAGAATTGGAGTTGATGTAATTAACATTTTCACCATTTTTAAGAATTGGGAAATTATTAGACCAATGCTTCAAGAGATTGGCCTCATTTTCAGTTCCTTTGACTAATTTACAGTCCATTTTCTTGATGATCTTGAAGATCTCGTTGATGATACCAGATATTAAAGGTTTACACAAGATTTGATTTGTAAGATTAGCAGGATATTCTTCTTCAAAAATAACCGATAATGGATTGAATACAATTCTGGGTAAAGCCAATTTCCATTGATAAGTCATAAATTCTTTTGGAGATGTTGATTTTAATAAACTTATTGAACCGGAAGAATCTTCTTGTACCAATTGAAGTAATTTATAAAGTCTTTGAAAGCTTGAAGAAGATGAAGTATTTGAGGAAGATGAAGTACCAAAGTAAATTCTATTATCATGACCTCTTACACAATGAAAAAACAGAGCAGGACCAGTTTGTTTAATATCACTTTCATTCATGATGGAACAAATAGATAAATTTTTAAATTTTGGGAAACTAAGTTGAACAAACGGTTCTAAATTGATATAACCAGTACTTTCAATTACAATGACTGAATCATCATTAATCAAAGGAAGTAACATATTACAAGAATTTTGAAAATCTTGAAGAGATGATACATTGAGTAAAACCATATCAAATTTCACATCACCTAATTGAGATACTGAAGGGACTACAGCAGTTGGTTGAAAAAGGGAAGTTCCAAGGCTATTTGATTGCCATTCAATGATATTATTTGGAGAATTTACTGACGGGCTAACCACGGTAACAGCACATGATTTTGTTTCTTGAAGACGCCAGGCATAAAACATAAGGTTGGGGTTCGAACCCACGGTTAAGATTTGCACCGACGACATGGACGAGGGCATAAAGTGGCGATACGACGAGTTTTGATGCGCTGAAAAATTTAAAGCTTGAGGAAATAGTTTATGGGAATTGAGCAGATCACTAAATTTCAATGATAATTTAAACTTTCTTAAAAGTTGTTTCAGTATATTTTTCAATGGAAAAATGAAACTTCAAACTAATTTGGAGTAAACGATTTTAATGACAATAATATTTTACTATCTATGAGCGAGTGAATAAAGTAAAGTATAATCAATTACAATAATTAAAGTAGTAAATTTCAGGTAAAAATCCGCTGGACAGGATCAAAATTATAAAAAAAAAAAGATAGTGATAAAAATGAGCAGCAGTTTTCGATTGAGGCTATACTTTGCGCGGGATCGCGGTTGTGCCTTTATTGTTGGACGTGTAGTGAAAGACAACGGGCAAATTCAGGCGGCAACTGAGCAGATATTCGGCGAGCACGGTAGCAATTATGACAGTAGGACCTATTTTTTTTAGGTTGAAAACTGGGGGGGATTTGGCAAGTTAAGGGTTTTATTGTTTCCCAAATAGGCAATTTCGTCGTGGTTGCGACCGGGAAATAAGTTTATTCCCGGAATGGCGACCCGTACACCAGCCATAGTAATATCAAGTCATTCGGCGCCGCCCGACATCGCTGATTACCATGGCGGACGCCGCTCATATGGGTTCAGCTTAAGATCGAAATCCACTAATGAACTCAGCCTTGCGCCTATGGATGCGTTCGCCTGTGGTTTTTCCGGGCTGGGGAGGAATTTTCCGTACCCGCAGCCAATACCTGATCTCGGTGCAAATTTCCGGACCTGGACTTACCGTTACTCCGACAGTCAAACAAGGGTTTCCAGCCGCTTCAACCACTTCAGATCGATTAAATATTTATAGAACAACTCGGTGTTAGTAGCGATAATCGGGTTTAACCTGTTAAGACTCGGTGATTCTGACCACAGTCGGTGTTAATTAGGTCCTATTATTGGCCCGGTCGTGCGCCCCCGGCAGTATAAAAAACTCTGCTTCGCATCGGTGAAAAATATCAACCAATTCTGTTGGCGTCGTCTGGATTCACAATATTCTGACTTGATAGCCTTCGGTCACTGATTTGTCGGGTGTTATCACCCGATGGAGATGTGGTTAATTGGATTGAAGATTGAGTGTAGGGTGTATCTCCGACCTATGAAAAGATAATGTGTTTGCCGGTCATAAACCCTTCGATATTGTAAACTGTTGTAAATTAAGCATTGTCGTTCTGATCCGTTTGACTTGAGATCCCAACAAGGCTTTCTTATCAGATCACTCGAAGGTGTAGTCAGGCTTGCCGGATCAACTCGTTTGGTCTGGCTTGATCAGTCCCTTCTGATTTGCTCGATTAGGGCACCTTCTGTGATCACCTGCTAAGCGCTAGACGTTTCAGGCGTTCAATCACCATGGCTTGTCGAGTTTGATCGGCTTGCCAATAAACTCCCCTTTCAGTCGCTCCTGGCACTTCTAGTAGCCTTCTTTTGGGCTCTGTCAGCTGCCTTGTTCCTCTGCTTACTCGCTTCATCGCTCTTCTCTTGACCTACGTCTACTTGTAAAAAACTGCAAAATTTGAATAATTTTGATATTTTGACTCTCTTCTCTTCTGTCATCTGTCCCTGCCATCAAACCAACGCTGTTTACGGATCCTGTTCTGCTCCTCTGTCTGTCTTGTTCGTCTTCTACACATCCTCTTGTGGCCAAACGCGTTTTCTGCCTGGCTATTTTCCACCTCTACTTCCTTACCTACACCGCCATAAACACCATCATTTCTATATTGTCATGGCCCGTGGAAACCTTATCCTCATCGAGGGTCTCGACCGGTCCGGAAAGTCTACTCAGGCAGAGACTCTTCACAAGAAATTCCCGGATTCACTCTTAATAAAGTTTCCTGACAGATCTACTCAGATTGGATCTATCATCAATTCCTACTTAACAAATCCAGACTTCCACCTCCCCGACGAGTCTGCTCACCTCCTCTTTAGTGCCAACCGATGGGAGTTGGTGGATAAGATCTTAGATAGTCTCAACACCGGTCGCCATGTCATTATGGATCGATACATTTACTCTGGAATTGCCTATTCACTTGCTAAAAGTCACAATACTCTGTCCAGTGCACAAATGGCCAGTGTCAATTGGCTCAAGGCTCCCGATATTGGGCTCCCGAAACCTGACCTTACTCTTTTCCTTACTTTAAGTCTTGATGAACTAGCCCGAAGAAAAGGCTGGGGTGACGAACGTTACGAAAAGGAAGAGTTTCAAAAACTTGTAAAATCGTGTTTCTTATCGATTTTCGACTCTCAAGATGATACTATCGTCAAGGTAGATGTCGATGGATTGGACATGGCAGCCGTGGAGCTGAAAATTTGGCAGGTGGTGCAGGCCAAAGGTGTAGATAATCTTACAGATCAAGATATTCAGGTTTTCACTTAAAGGTTGAGTATATACGAGCTTCAAATGAAAAGCGCTACGAGCTAGGCGTATTGAGTGTAGTGTATCTAGATTGGATCAATTGAATACTACCACATCACGTCTGCCTTAACTACGGTTAACTACGTTTTCACCAAACTGATCTCACCAACAAATCAATAACGTATAAATCATGTATTCTTATGTATTGTTATATGCTTAGCTAAACTGGTTCAGCTGAAATCATATTGGCTGATGGTCGACGCGTGTCTACGTCGGCCTGCTCTGGCGTCTTCTGCGTGGACTGACGCCTTCATCACCATCTAGGTGTTGATGTGAACATCACCAGTGAATCTCCCACCTCATCAACTTCCTTCTCGTGATTCTTGTCGTGATTCTTGTCGTCACCACTACCATCTCCTTCTAATCGAGTCTCTCGAGATACTGCAATCGGTCAATGATCTTACGCTTCAGGATCTCCTGAATCTCCCCTCCCAAATAGATCTCGTCGAGAATTATATACAATTTATAGAAATTAAACACCAAATCAAGTTCACAAACGTTATTGAAATACGTGTCAAGAATCTCCACCAAAAAATGTAACGATTCCAAGTAACTCAATTCACTATCCATCATCTCTATAGACAGGATGAAGTATAATCCAGCATAACGTCTATACACTAGTTTATTCAGTTGATATTCGACAAAATTCGATTGGTACTTCAGATCTCTTGATGAAATAAGCCGGTGAATCTCATGAGTAAATCGTTGCTTGTCGCTGGCGGTATATAAACTATTAAACCACTTGGCAAGACGAACTTTGCCCTGTCTATTGAGCACAAGAATGAACTGAATAGACATTGGTGATCGCGGTTAAATTAAACCATCATTATTTTACAGACAGCGCAAATCCGACTCACTCACGCAAACGTCTTCTGCACCTTGACGCATCTTCTGCTGCACGCTTCTGACATTGTCAAAACTGGTTTATAACATAAACGTATAGACATAGTGCTGCATACAACTACAACAATCCCATATTATACTTGTGGTTTTCAGTGGATCAATATCGATTTCCATTACTCCAGCACTAATTTTCACTTTATTAAACCGCCATTCTGACCATGTCTGACTCTGAAGACGAGTCGTATCGCCAATACGAAATCAAGGAAGGAATTGCGTTTCTAATTGACCTTTCGCCGGACCTTTTCCAGCCAATTCCTCAGCTTCTGGGAAGGTCTCAGATTATGGAAATTCTATCGAGTATCAACTCTCTTATGGCAGAAATGATAATCACCTCGTCCCACAATGGTGTTGGAATCTACTTCTACAACTGTAAACACACCAGTAGAAAATTCAAGAAGGATTCGTCTCTCAATCGAGTTTTCCGCCTTAATGACCTCAATTCATCGTCTATGAAAACGCTTGCTAACCTCATAGAAGATGGCACCCACTCGTTGAAGAAGAAGTTTCCTCCAGCAAAACCTCGGGAAGAGGTTCTTCCAACTGTTTTGAGTACTTTGATCTCGGAATTTCAGTCAAATAAATACACATCAAAGAAACTTATCTGGATAACGTCTAATGACAAACCATATCTGGCCAACGATACAAAACTATCACTTCGGTCATTTGTTAATGATTTTGATCGATTTTTCATTCGGATAACACCCTTGTTTCTTGCCAAAACGTCTGAGGATGGCGAACTGTTACCTTTCGACTTAACGTTGTACCAAGATATCTTCATTAATACGAACTACCTCAATAATTCAGAAAAGGATCATAACGACTACACCGGGACCATATTCAATGGAGTTTCTCGTGATACTCCAGCTTTCAGTAAAACAACAGTATCTACCAAGATCAAGTCATCTATTTTGAGAGTGAAAGAAGTCAAAAGAATACAATTCACTTGTAATTTAATTCTTAGTGACGGTAAAGACGTGGGAGGTAACTTTGGATGTGCTGTTAAGGGCTACACATTATACAATCACGAAAAGATCAAGTCTACAAAACACTTGTATAATCAGGGAGAGAGTCTAAAAGTAGTTCATTCGAAAGCCAAATTAATCAATTCTGAAACTCAGGAGGAAATTGTTTTTGACAAAGAAAAACCGGTTCTGGAAAGAGAAGCAGCTGCCAATATCAGAAGAGGATACTCAGTCAAAAAAGATACAGAAGAAGAAGCTGTCTTTCACTTTGACCATAAGCAAAGACAATTCATGCGGAACTTTGCCTTTGACCACGGTACAAATGATTTAGCTGATAGTGAAGATGACGAGAAAGAAGTGGCAGATTCTTTTGAAGAGGAAAAGCCAGTTCACGCGTATTCCAAACCACCATACCTAAAACTTGTAGGATTCCGGTCGATCTCAACGTTTCAGCCGTACTATAATGAAAACTCTCCTGTGTTCATGACTCCGGACCTCAATAATGGAGTAACAACCAGCTCCGACGGAAGTTTTTCCTCGAGTTTTGCAACCTTTTCATCGCTATATCAATCATGCATCAAGCTCCAAAAATACGCTGTGGTTGTAGGATGTGTGAAGAAGAATGGGAAACCCAACTTGTTTGCCATGTATCCCACCAACACCGCCAACTCACAGGTCAAACATCTATGGTTTCCCGAGGGATTCTTGCTCATACGAATTCCTTGGCTTGATTCAATGAGAAGTTTACCTGACTATATGCTTGGGCAGTCACACCAAGATGGTGAAGATAAGCTTCTTGACTCTGTTGTGAGCAAATACAAAACTATCATATCCAAATACACTATGGAGCACTACAATCCTCGAGACTTTGCCAATCCTACATTGAACTACTTCTATAAAGTGATTCGCCATGAGCTTCTACAGCAAGAGCTCAAGAGTGAAGAAACTGCTGTCGAAGCTAATGATTCCGGACTTAAGCGAATCATCGAGCTACGCCAACGGCTTGAAGAAGATTTCAAAGATATTGCACCAATCCAAGAGTTACTCAATAAGGTTTCCAATGCTGAAGTCACTAAACGAAGTAACGAAGGTGGTGAAACACCAACTGCTAAAAAGCCCCGGTTATCGGAAGAAGCGGTACTTACGGCGTGGAAACAGAACGATTGGGGGATGTTTACGGTGGCACAACTCAAGGAGTTTATGACCAAGTATCCTACGATTAAAAGAGGGACCAGGAGGCAGGAAATCATCGATAATATCACCGAGTTTCTTGATAAGAGAACTGTGTAAAAACAAGGGTTAGAGATGGAACTTTTGAGAGGAAACCTTTGAGAGTACAGATATTTTGGTTGCAAATCTGCCTGTCACAGATACTAAAACGTAATGTCTTCATAGAGATGTGGCCGCAAATTCCGTCTTGACCAGTCACAGGTGTTTGGCGTCAGCGTCGGCGGAAGCAAGATTCCTCGAGAATAAGCAAGATAAAGCACTGTACATTTCCTCTATATCCTGATTTGGTTACAAGTCTTTATATCCACCAGTCACAGAAGACGGACGTAAGCAGCGGCGTCCCGGCAATTAATAAAATTTAATAAGTCAGACGCCGCAGCGTAATGCATGCCCAGACAACCAAATTAACGCAGCGCAGCGGAACCGCCGCGCCATTTCCGTCGGGAGTATCGCCGATTTTTGTTTGCTTCGCGCCAAATCTCGTAAGCGATGCCCGTTCAAGATCTGCCCAGCAGTGAGCCCCGACCACGACCATCGAGCAACCACCAGTCATGAACTGACAGCAGCAAAATTGGTGGTAATGGCAAGTTGATTAGATGTTATGACGTAATCGATATAGTGTAATGAATATATTTAGCCATAATTCCGGCGTATACCTGAAATCTCTACGGAATCGAAGTCGCTGATATCGGCATTTCTCACGATTATTTTCTTGTCGTTTCGCCAATATTTTCTTGTCATATTCCTTCTTCGTACGTATTGCGCATACAATAAACTGCAACAAGTTGTGCATACCAACACCCATACTATCTATAGTATCGATAGACCGTATCATATCGTGGGTTATTGGCTGGTTTATCACTTGGCATTGATTTTCTACTAAACTTTTATTTAACCCCTCCCGGCATTCCGGTGTTTTCTTGGTCATTGACTTCCATGCATCTTGGCATGCACGGCGTGCTGCACCCAATTGGAATCTGGGGTAGTACTTGCGTGTCGCATATATAAGCAGTAAAATCCTGTAAACAAGTGTACTAACATTGTTTTTAGAACATTATTATTACTTCCTATCGTATTAGAGTGGTTACCATTTCGTGATCTTTCATTTAATGGATATTTGCGCTGTTTTCTATACAAGTTATTTATAGCGCACTTTCCCCTCCCGCAAAACCTACTTTCTATAAATTCCAGTCATTCCTATACTTTTCCATCCTATAATATCTACCATATGCTTCCTGATTACTCGGCTCCGGATGATGATCTTCCTGTATACCAGTCGTCTCTTCAATACTATGGCTTGTGTTTGGTGAAAACTGAATTTACTACACCTTACCATATAAATTCAGGTAATCGTAAATGGACCCCTATATTGTTAGAACTCAATTCTACTCAGTTGAAAATGCACCGTCTTACGTTGGACTCTGCCGTAGAAGCGGCTGTGGTGGCGGTTTTCTTTCATAATAATCGTCTTGTTGACCTTGTGGCTCGAGCCACGTCTCTGGTTAATTCCAAGACTCGAAAACTGTCGGAATCCACGGACTTAGCAGCTTTAGACGACGTGTTTGCTGCTGATGCCTATCCTGGCAATGATCCCCAGCGTACACTTCAGGATTTATTGAAATCATCAACGTCTTCAAGAATGAAAAATGTGCTTAACGATAAGAAACTCAGTAAAAGTTTGAAAAATATCGCTAGTTACTCGTCAGTGATCGAAAATAACAGAATTCTTTTCGAATCTACATCTAATCAAGATGCGTTCCGTAAGGTGTTGCAAGATTATGATGCTCAACTCTTACATTGTTATACTCTTGATAATGTTAAGGTGGGCGAAGCGCCTGCCATAGATCGACTCGCTAGTGCACTTCATAAAGAAGATTTCAGTTTCTCATCATCCACACTTTCTTCACTCATAAAGTATAAAAATACCCTTCGTGTCCGTATTGAGTGTAAGCAAATGCTTTTTCAATTCTGGTCCTTTCATGGAATGACTTCTTGGTATAGAAACCTTGTCATTGCTAGAGATTTATGTAAACCATTAGAATCTCGAACTCTCACCAAATTGAAAAGTATTCCTAATAGGTACACTTCACGTAATAATGCTTTGATATTAGCCACAGAAGCTGCTGCTACTCTGGTGTTTCGATTACCATTAATAGCTGAAGAAACTAAACCTGTTTCAGATGCTGAAGATTCAGGTTCGGAATCGGTAGTTTCCTCAAGAAGAAACTCATTATTTTCAGAAAATACATCTTCAGCGTCTGAAGCATCCTTGGTGGACGATACCATCACCATCAATGATTGTAAAATCCTTAGTTATGACAATTGTTATACGGGGGTTGAAAAACATTACATTTCAAACTGCTTACCTGATCTTAACTCATACGATAAGTGGTGTGGATTTGATGTTACCTTACTGAGTGCCTATATATCGCAACCCGATGTTTCTAAAGATGTTTGTGTATCACACGGAGAATTATATGATCTTGTGACAGCATACGATAAAAAGAAGAAGAGTTCTCTGAGTTTTGGGTGTAGAAGATTTTTAATCCATGAAAATGGATTGGTAGGCATTGCTAATGACTTATGATATTATTTATTTATAACTATAGATATAGTTAATGCATTCATGTTCACGTAATTTGGTAGAGTTTTGTAAGCCTAATCTACAGAAGTAAGTAAAAATATGGTAGAGTTCTGTAAAATTTTGATTATGGTACTTGTAAACCTTCTACAGAAATATAGTACTTTATACAATTCATAATATTTTACTAACTTTTAATACACTAATATACATGACAAAAATCTGTTTTACAGTCCTGATACCAACTAAATTGGTACATTTATTCAACATTCAATTCAACATTTAATTCGACATTTCATGGCATTTCTCATTTCAATTCATTTCAGAATCCATTTCTTCTTGATCCTGCATTCCAAAGTAGTTTTCTTGTTCTTGAGCAAATTGATCTGTTCGATGTTCAAAATGACTTTGATATCCATCCATTACATAATATTCAGCTTCATCACTTGGAGTTAATTTTATACCATCACTATTTGGACATGGAGAAACTGAATTATTTGAATTATTCCCATTACTATGATACAATGATTGTGGAGTTGCAGGCATTGTCATATCTTCATTATTACTTGATTCAAATGAATAATCTTGGAAACTTATATCTTCAAATTTTGTAATCATTTCTCCATTGGTACTATTTGGAAATTGTCTTAATGACCCCCATGGTGTCATTTTAACGATTCCTCCATCAGGATGATTATAAACTGGCCATTCATTTGATGTTGAATAATTCTCTCTTTCTTGTTCATTTATAAAATTTTTGGTTTTTTTACCATCTTGTTCAACCTCATCTCTCTTTCTTTTACTAGTAAAACTCATTTCTGAGACTGACAATTGCAACACAATTTTTTGAAAAATTATTGAATTTTTTTGAAATTTAAATGTTGTAAATATCAACCCACGAGATTATACTAATTAAAGTTTCCAATAAAGAAAGAATTTCAATTTAATTAAAAATTCAATTTGGTTACTTTGTTATAGTTAATTTTTCAATTTTGGAATTTTAGCAAATTCTCTCTATTATATACCTCCATATAAAACTCGCATACTTAAAGACAAATAATTTACCTTAGCGTGAGCTTCTGGCCGAAGTCTTTTCTCGTTACTTTTTTTCTAATGTAAGGTTGTATGCAGGCTAAATGGGATTCACACGCTTTGTTCTACTGAGGCGCACACACCAAGCCAGCCATCTCCAATTGCTCTTGGTTAGGAACCCGAAATTCCTCGACGCGTTAGGTTTCGCGTTCGTGTCGTCGTGTGCATGACATGCGTGCGACATCGTCTGCATTGCACGACATGAAACGACATCATACCTCCTACCCCCACCGCTACAATGATTTAGAGCATACACCCGTACATTTTTCATCCTTCTACCCCACCTACAGGTCTAAACCCGTACATTTATCCTTGTAATGTCTTAATAAATTTACCAGGAACTCCAACAACCACACTATTTGGAGGTATCAGCTTATTCACTACTGCTCCTGCTCCAATAACACTGTTCTTTCCTATGGTTACTCCATTTAAAATTGTAGCATTGGCACCAATCCATACATTATCTTCTACAGTAATTGCTTCAGCATATTCAACTCCATTAGCTCTTAAATCAGGTTCAACCGGATGTGTAGCACATGAAAATGTAACTCCTGGTCCAACTTGAACTTTATTTCCGATTGTTATTATCGAACAATCAAGTAAAACTATATTGAAATTAAAGAAACAATCATCTCCAATGCTAATATTACATCCATAGTCAACGAAAAATGGAGCTTCTATATTAGTATTTTCTCCGAGTTTTCCTAAAAATGATCTTAAGCATTTGGTTCTGGCATCGTTGAAACTCGGTATATCGTAGTTATGATCCTTTAATTTGATCTGTCCGTATTCCTGTGCCAATTCATTTGAAATAATTCGGACTTGTTGGAGTTCTTTGTTCCAACAATCATATGGCATCCCCAGTATGAGCTTTTCATATTCTTCTCCTTTAGGGAGGTGAGAAAGGTTTCCGTAGGCGTAATTCACTAATTTCTGATTAATTGAAGTGCTGGTCATGTTGTAGCCACGATTCAAAAGTGGGGTGGTCAAAAATTTCTTGTAAATTGCAAAAAATGCAAAGGACAATTTCGGTAAAAAAAAATTTAAAAAAGAAAATGACTCGGCCCAGGATCGAACTGGGGACCTTCTGCGTGTAAAGCAGACATCATAACCACTAGACTACAGAGTCGTTCTCGTTATAGTCTCAAACATCTTTCTGGACCATAACAAGGCTATAATGACCTCTTTAACTATTTTATCTGTCAAGCAATCTCCCAACCTCTCCCTATATCTTTGGATAAACCACAAGCGTTGCTTTTCTCTTTTTTCACACACTAACAATTTTTTTTTTTCATAGTTCAGGTCTTTTATCCTGCACACAAGCCCGGTTTTTTCTCACTGAGCGGTAGATTTCGTCCAATGAACAATTTGGAATTTTCAATCAATATTTTGTAAATTTTTGTGGGATAACTAAACTTCTTCTAAAAGTACAATCAGTACAATACAATTTTTAATACAATTAAATAGTATTGAGATAGTCCAAATCGATCAAATAGAATAGGTGGTTCAAATTGCATTCTTTTTAATCGTTTTATTATCCATTCTTTATTGTCAAATTTATCGTGGTAGTTCAAAATAATTTACCAATATGTTAAGACAAAGTATAGGAAATAGTATTCGTTACTCAAAAGTAAGAACTTCTTTCCCAACAGTTTCAAGATTTTTATCAACATCTTTACCAAAATATGCTGCACATCAAGAAGAACCTGTTAAAGCTTTCCAAACTCCATTAGGTCGTGATCCTCAAAGATATTCTTCAGAAAATGAAACTTTAGGAAAAACTACATTTACAGAAGTAATGGATGAAGTTGATATGGTTTGGGGTAGAGACGATGATCCAAAACTTACTGAAAAACAAAATACAAAAATTAGACATTTTACTATTAATTTTGGTCCTCAACATCCAGCTGCTCACGGAGTTTTAAGATTAATCTTAGAATTACATGGAGAAGAAATTGTTAGAGCTGATCCACATGTTGGTTTATTGCATAGAGGAACTGAAAAATTAATTGAATCAAAAAATTACATGCAAGCATTACCATATTTTGATAGATTGGATTATGTTTCAATGATGACCAATGAATTAGTTTTCTCTTTAGCTGTTGAAAAATTACTTAATGTTGATGTTCCTCTTAGAGGTAAATATGTAAGAACTTTATTTGGTGAAATAACTAGAATTTTAAATCATTTGATGTCAGTCTTAACTCATATTATGGATGTTGGTGGTTTAACTCCTTTCCTTTGGGGTTTTGAAGAACGTGAAAAATTAATGGAATTTTATGAACGTGTATCAGGTGCTAGATTGCATAGTGCTTATTTCAGACCAGGTGGTGTAGCTCAAGATTTACCTCCAGGATTATTAGATGATATTTATATGTGGGCAACTCAATTCGGTGATAGAATTGATGAAGTTGAAGAATTATGTACTGATAATCGTATTTGGAAAGCAAGAACTCAAGATGTTGGTGTTGTATCTGCTGAAGATGCTTTAAATTATTCTTTATCAGGAGTCATGTTAAGAGGTAGTGGTATACCATTTGATATTAGAAAATCTCAACCTTATGATGCTTATGAATTAGTTGATTTTGATATAGCTGTTGGATTAAATGGTGATTGTTATGATCGTTATTTAATTAGAATGGCTGAATTTAGACAATCGTTAAGAATTGTTGAACAATGTATCAATGATATGCCAGAAGGACCTGTTAAAGTTGAAGATTATAAAATCAATCCACCTCCAAGATCTCTTATGAAAGAAGATATGGAAGCTTTAATTCATCATTTCTTATTATTCACTAAAGGTTATTGTGTACCACAAGGTGAAACTTATACCGCAATTGAAGCACCAAAAGGTGAAATGGCAGTTTATGTTGTCTCTGATGGTACTGAAAGACCATATAGATGTAAAATCAGAGCTCCTGGTTTCGCCCATTTAGGTGCATTCGATCATATTTCTAGAGGTACTTTATTAGCAGATGCTGTTGCTATTGTTGGTACCATGGATTTAGTGTTCGGTGAAGTTGATCGTTAGAATTCAAAGGAGCTTTTTAAAGTAATTAAACCTCTGCATCTTGCATTTCAAGTTTTTGTAATTGTATAAAACTAGAAATTCATTTGATATATCTGATTTCTTTGTTATATTGGAATTAATCAATCAATTATTCGTAATCATTTAAGTGTAGATAACCGTAGAAATATTAGTGCTACTGTAAGAATCAGCAAGATTCTCGACACTGTATAGCCAGAAATTTCATACTCTCTAAATTTAACCCTGCTGTGGACATCTTGTCTAACCAAGGGATTAGCACTACAAAATTGACGAATTTTATATGGTGAATTAGTCAATTTTTAGTTATCATTGCAAATTCTAAACTTGTGCTACCCAAGTTGATGGTATTGGCTATATTTGATATCCATGCTCGGGTTTTAGAATGCAACGGTTTTCAAAGTATCTTAACCGTTTGTATGCACATCTTATCGGCTGGAGTTAAGAAATAATCCGGTCTGCACTGGTCCATCCAATGACTGCAAAATTCATTGTTGAGGTTTACAATAATTAAGATTATTCTATCTACATTTTTTCACCTACATGAAGTGATTCCACCTTATTGTATTGATTGTACTGAACTGATCAGAGGATTCCTTGATTCCGTCTACAACTCACTTGAGTTACTTGAAAGTTCATTATTCGTTCACAATAAAACATTATATAATAGATATATAGACCCAATTCCCCCCAAGAACATAGCTGACCGTAGAACCATGCTATCATCTTCTTCTGTATTATGTGGTCCCTGGTACATATACGGACTTCTTGCACTAGCTCCAGAGTTAGTTGTTTGTGATGCAAAAGATGTTTGATTATTTGAACGATTATAACTATGATGAATTTGTCTCATTAAGTGTTTAGTGACTAATTCTTCATTTAATTTTGAGATGTCACCAGATCGATTGAGTTGTCTCAATATCGCCTCACGATCTTCGTCACTTAATTTCTTACTTATAATTCTTTGTTCGAATTTTAGATGTTTTGCAAGATGTTCATTATAATTGAAATGTGGAACATCAAATCTATCACCATAATTCTTATGTCTTCCTGAAAATGCCGAATTGTTTTCTTGATTATTGAAGTGATGAACGCGATGACGCGTAGTATTAAGTCCACTAGCTGTATAATTAGATCCTGACTTAGAATAATATTTAGCTTCTCCGTAATATTTGTTCTGCCATTCATTGCTTCTGCGGGTATCTCCTGCAGCGGCTGAACCTTTAAATTGTTGATCATAGCCTTTCTTCTTCTTGATATCTTTTAAAGTGTCATACGCCGAAACTATTGTAACGAATTTTGAGTTATTAGCCTCCTTTTCTTCTTCACTTAAGTGACTATTAAGATCAGGATGGTATTTCTTCAGAAGCTTCTTAAATTGCATTTTAATGTCTTTAATTGAAGCCGAACGTGGTAGTTCTAAAACCTCGTAAAAATTGGGCTGGTTTTTAATCACATTACTACAACTAAAACACCGTACTATAGGTATATGACATGGTGGTACCCTTAACAAACGAAGGGTAGGCCTGAATAAGTTTGGCATCATTGATGGAATAGATAATAAAATGATAATTGGTAAACTTTAAGTACTCGGTAAAAGGGAATCCTGCCCTTTATAACACAATATATTTTACGAACCAAGAATTTGTTCTAGTTCATCAGAATTCGATATCGGTATCTTCAGATGGTACGCATCTGATATAGAGGATGATTTGTGAGCAATGCATACTACGCCCGTACCGCGCCGTTTCCGGTGTTCCAGCTATTACCTCATTGGGAAGGTGCTAGGCCGATATAGGTCCGATAATAAGTGTATCAGCCTTGACGGACTCTTATCACCGACTGGAACAGCGGATGGTAGGTACCCATGTTCGGGAGAATGGAATTGATTAGGGGTTGAAATTTTAACAAGACTAAATTATTCCGAAACTTTCTTATTTTGTACGAAAAACGGAAAATTGTGCCAATAAAGCAAATTCTTGGTAAATTAATGTAAAATATAAAATATAATGGCATAAAGTGGTGACTTCAACTTATTTGAGCTTTCTTAAATTCAGTTAACAATATTTGAAATACAAACATACTTTCTTTTTTATTTAGTTAGAATTACAACCCATACGTCAGATTGAATCTTCAATGGTGTAATTGAAGTAGTAAGACCTCAACATTAGCCTTAAGAGACTCAGGGTGAGAGAGACAGGGTGAGACATTGACTTGCAAACGATTTTCGAAAGTCTGAAAGTAGAGATTTTCAACAGACAAGAGATTTGTCAAAAAGTAACTTTAGTGCAATCATAGAATTCATACGAATAGTCCAGCTAATTGTGCTTTCAGTAGTGACTTCAGAGTAGAAAGTTACATCATCACCAAATGTACTTTAAATTTCACCCAATTATTCAATTCAATACAAGTAATGTTCCCACCAAGATCCTATCCAGATTCCACCGCCAACACTGCAGCATTAGTCACAAGTCATTTTAATTCCTACCCTGGTCATGGCTGCAAATGACTCCGGGTGGGTGTACGGGTGTATGGAACTTCTTACACCTTCGTTCGCCACCAATAAAAAAGTATATAAGTGCGACAGGAAATTTTCTCTTCTTTCACTAATTTAACATGGCTAGACAAAGAAGATCTGCTCCTGCAAGAGCCCCAGCTAGAACTCAAACTAGATCAGCACATACTGCTGCTGCACCAACCACTGGTTATCCACCACAAGCTGCATCTCGTCCCCAAACTCAATCAAGTCAGGGACCGGGATTATTCGGACAAATGGCTTCAACCGCCGCTGGTGTAGCTGTTGGTTCAACTATTGGTCATACTCTTGGTGCTGGTATAACTAGTATGTTTGGAGGTAGTTCTGCATCTGCTGAACAAGCTCAACAACAAGCTTATCAGCAACCAGCTCAATCATGTGATGTTGATGCTAAAAATTTCACTAGATGTTTAAGTGAAAACGATGGTAATATGCAAATTTGTGATTACTACTTGCAACAATTAAAGGCTTGTCAAGATGCTGCTCGTCCTTACTAACTGTAAATATGTCTATTTATTAAAATATTTATTAAGCTGATACAACTTCGTGTAGAAACGTGGGACATTTGGAACTTTTGAAAGAAGTATAAAACCCAGGTAGTCTCCAGGTAGTCTCCAGGTAGTCTATTATTTTTTACTTTAATACTATGCTCTTCACTTTCGTCTTTCAATACTCTTACCTTGGCTTTCATACTGCCTTCTCTTTACTCCTATCTATACTACTAAATTTATGATTTCTCAGTATATTTCTATAAATATAACGCTAACTATTAGTTCTTCTCAGACTTGCTAGTGCCAAATAAGTAGTAACCTCCGGCAGCACCACCCAATCCGAATAAAGCTAATAAAACAGGATTAGGACCGTTCAGAGTTTCAGTCTTAGGTTGAGCATCAGCAATTCTATCATGTTCGATGTCGTCGAGAACTTGTGCTTGTCCCTCAATTGTAGACACTTTATGATCAACTTCTCTGTCACCCAAGCTAACAACATCGGCTTTGTTAATTTCTGGATTGATTGAAGATTGAACGTATTTGTCTCTATTAGCTGGCTTACTGGATTTATATGAACTTGCACCAGTTGGATTACTTACATCAATTGGATGGGATCCACGATCATGCAAATATTCTGGTTCGTCATGAACTTTTTCACCCCCATGAACAACATGGGCATCATTTGCTTCAATTTTAACAGAAACAGTACCTTCTTTGTCGAACATTTCCTTTTCAACTTTAATCTTCTTTTCATGAGCGATATCTTGCTTGACAGCTTCCGGGGTAATTGGTGGGATTTTTGGTTCACTAACTTTTGGAATAAAATCGTATTTGAACTCCCATTCGTTAATAGAAGTTTGGGATGGTAATCTATAGGAATCGATAGTTGACTCGTCATTCTTTGCTAATTGAACAATACTAGTTTGAAAGCATCTAACCATTGGTCTAGCTATCATAGTAGCTCTGGTAGACTTGGAAATGATTGTTGCTCTTGAAATCATGATGTATGTTGAATGGTTCGTTTATAAAAAGAAGGAGTTTTGCGTGATGAAAAAGATACTCACCGATAAATATGAAAAGTCCGGGCTAAAGGGGTTGAATGCTATTGCGGGGCGTGGAGACCTTTTCTGGATTACGTCAGCGTTGAGTCGCAAAATGTATTGACACATTTGGTTGCAACCGAGCATGCATGGAATGTCAAATAAAACATACATTAACACTAGTTAAAAGCTACAAACTCATATACTAATAAGCTAAAGGAATCTCATAAACTTCATATCTCTTTTTCTCTTTCATAAGATTTTATACAATCTCTTTAGATAAAGCCTCGTTATGCTCAATAACGACGTTTTTAACTTGTTCTTCTCCGAGCTCTTGAATCATTTCACCAGCATTGAATAATTCGAGTTCTGTAGATTTAAATTTTCTAGCAGGTACATTTCTATGGAACAAGGCATTGATTTGAGCAAATGTTCTTCCCTTTGTTTCAGGAACTTCAAACCAAGCATACACTGCGCTAAAGAATGCAAAACCTGCCCAAAAAAAGCCCGTTTTAGCCTTCCAGTTCCAAGCTGTAGGGTTCAACATATACGGTGTGATAACAGCATTAACAACTCCTCCAACATTTTGTAGATTACGAGCAATAATGATTGTCTTAGTTCTCAACATAGTCGACGGAATCTCGGCAACCAACGTGTAGGTGATTGGACCAATTGTCAAATCATACACAAACGTAAATATGAGAAGTAAAGTACCAATTCCCCAAGAAGCATTGGAATTACTTGAGCACCCTAAACCACCAACTATAACTAAAATAGTACACATGGTGCAGAGCCCACCGAAATAAATTGTAAATCTACCGACTTTTAATGACACAAACCACGAGCCAATAGTTCCAATAAGTCCCAAAACATACTGGATTATTGAGAATGTAAAAGACATATCTGTGGATAACCCCGCTTGGATATAAAAATACGTTGAATATGCCATCAAAGAAGATCCCGTGATATTTTGAATAAGATAAGCCAATGAAGACACTCTGGTTCTTCTCCAGTCTTCGCCCTTGAAACAATCAAGGTACGAAGTACCAGTGGTAATTTTCTCTTCTTGTTTCATGGTCAATTGCATTTTATTAATCATAGCTTCAACCACCATATCTTTTCCAGGAACATCCGACAATAGGCGGTAAAGTGAGTGTTTAGCTTCTACTAGTCTGTTTTTCTTTACTAACCACCAAGGAGATTCTGGTGCAAGGTATGTTCCAATGATAATTGGTACAGGCCAAATCCATTGTATTGCGAAAGGAATACGATAAGCTTCCTTGCTAGTTGAATCAACAAAACCTCTTAATACACCTGAGCTGATTAATTGTCCAATTACCCAGCAAGCATTAACATATGTGGTTAGGTAAACCCTCAATACCTGAGGGCATACCTCAGATGCATAACTAAGCGTCAAAGTTTGAAATGCACCCCAAGGCAATCCAAGTAGTAACTCACCAACAAGCAACATTTGAATGTTCACGGCAAAAAAAACTATAAAAATCAACCCAATTATTAAGACCAAAGCACCAATCAATGTTTTACGATAGCCAATTTTATCGGATATTGTACCTGCAATAAACAAACCTAAGATCTCACCAACATTAGCAGCCATACTTAAAGACGTCTGCCACTTTGTTGGGACCTCATAAGCACCCGACTCCTCATAATATTCGCCATACCGTCTACTAAAAGCAGGAAATCCGTAGAATGAACCAAGTAAATTTGTATCGTATCCTTCCATGACAAGTGCGGTAGATAAAATAATAGACCATGCAGCAGCTTTTGGAAAGGTTTTGAGACCTTCCTTCAAAGACATAACTGTCTCGTTTTGGTCTTCATCTTTGGCTTCGTTTGAGAGGTCAAGAAATTTTGCAATAAAGTCGTCTAATTCTGGTTCCAAATTGTCTCCGCTGAGTTTCTTATGGAAGGACTCAACATCATGAACCTCCTCAGGGTTTTCTACATCTTCTAAATGTTGTGGCATTTTTGATTTTACTTCTACAATCTAGGCAGTCGTATGACTTATATAGCATCACAATTACGAGGAGTAAATAATTGTACTCTCCATAGTAAAAAATTACTCCAACCTGTACCCAAAGGGTAAAAAGAATCAAACAATTGAAGTATAAATTGACCAGTAATGATACTATTTTAGTAGATCTGCGGCTTTTACCCCATATTTAGGTATTATAATGCCACAGCCCCGCAAATCGGTAGATGTGAACCTAATCAATTGCAGGAGATGGTCTTAAAATCGACGCAAAATCTACTCGCAAAAGCGCAAAGATTTGTCGCAAAACTTGCATTAAATTTTCTGAAAACTGGGGCAATTGGCCAAAAATGGAAGTTTAATAAGTTAACGACGGGAAATTTTGTTGAGAGTATTGTTTCATTTTTGTAGTGATCCTTTATAAGTTAGATTATAATCACTCATAATCCATTAGGAATTGAACACCCCTAAAGGTATAAATACATCGAGTTTTTCCTTTATTTTCCCATAACAAAATTAATCATGACTATTCAAACTACTCCCTGGTGGAAAAACGCTTCAGTATACCAAATCTGGCCTGCTTCTTATAAAGATTCTAACGGTGATGGATTTGGTGACATTCAAGGCATCATTGATACTTTAGACTACATTAAGTCCATTGGAGTTGATGTTATTTGGCTCTCTCCTCACTACGATTCTCCACAAGATGATATGGGCTATGATATTTCTGACTACAACAAAATTTACCCTAAGTACGGTGACATGAAAGATATGGACAAACTTATCAAGGGTGTGCATGAAAGAGGTATGAAGCTTATTTGTGATTTGGTGATCAATCACTCTTCAACTGAACATGCTTGGTTTCAAGAATCACGTTCTTCTTTAGACAATCCAAAAAGAGACTGGTACGTTTGGAAAAAGCCAAAGTATGATGCCAATGGAAATAAGAAACCTCCAAACAACTGGGGCTCTTACTTTTCTGGAAGTGCCTGGGAATATGATGACTTAACCGGTGAATATTATCTTCGTTTATTTGCTAGCACCCAAGCTGATTTGAATTGGGAAAGTGAAGCTTGCAGAAACGAAATATATAAAGTAGCTATTGAATACTGGTTAGACAAAGGTGTCGACGGTTTTAGAATTGATACAGCTGGATTATACTCGAAAAACCAATCGTTCCCAGATACACCAATTGTTATTCCAGGTGAGGAATTTCAACTTCCTGGCAATGGAATTACAACTAATGGTCCAAGGATTCATGAATTTCACAAGGAAATGTACAAAAAGGTCATCAGTCATTATGATGCAATGACCGTGGGTGAAGTTGGACACTGTTCCAGGGAAGAAGCTTTGAAGTATGTAAGTGCTAAAGAGAACGAAATGAACATGATGTTCTTATTCGACGTTGTTGAATGTGGAGTTAATCTGAGTGATAGATTCCGCTTTTCTGGATTCAACTTGACTGAGTTTAAGAGTACTGTCTTATCACAAAGTGCTTTTATCAAAGGGACTGATGCTTGGTCCACTACTTTCATTGAAAATCACGATCAACCAAGATGCGTTAACAGATTTGGTAATCCTAGTCCTAAGTACTGGGATAAGCTGGCTAAGTTATTGGCACTCTTACAAACCACATTGTCTGGTACTTTGTTTATTTATCAAGGTCAAGAGATCGGTATGACTAACTTACCAGATGATTGGGATATCTCTGAATATTTAGATATTCAATCAATTAATTATTGGGATGCTTTCTTACAAAAAAATCCAACGGAACAAGAGAAGAAAGACTTAATGAAAGTACTTAACTTAATGGCTCGTGATAATGCTAGATCTCCAGTTCAATGGAACTCATCAAAGAATGCTGGATTCTCGACAGGAAAACCATGGATGAGAGTCAATGACAATTATAAAGATATTAATGTTGCAAAACAAGTTGATGACCCTAACTCCATATTAAGCTTTTGGAGAAAGTCACTCAAGATAAGAAAAGAACATATTGAACTTTTCGGCCACGGAGATTTAGATATTCTTGACTTTGAGAACCAAAAGACATTCACTTTTGTTAAGACCCTGACTACAAGTAAAGAGAAGGCATACATCACTTTAAACTTTTCCACTGAAAGTATACCTTTTGATAAGCTTATTAGTGGAGACTTCAAGTTAGTTTTGAGTAACAACGACGACCTCGACGAGAAGATTTTGGCTCCATACGAAGGTAGAGCGTACGTAGTTTCCTGAGTATATGTTAAATAAATATTATGCAACATGAATGTCATGATGACAAGTAAATTTTGCAACAAAACGAATTTGATGCTGCAGTCAATTAAGATTTTACAAGCTTTACATGCTGGCAATGACAAGACACTTGAGCTAGTCTAGAATATAATAAGAATATAATAAGAGAGTAGTATTATTCACACAATGCAAAAGCAGATTTGAGCATCGTTGCATATCAATTCAGTTCTCAGAATATCGGAGTGTAGCTCTTTAACAAGCTGAAGCGGGCCTACCAATTTTAGGGAAGTTATAATCTATATGTATTCGGGGTTTGTTTAGGGTATATAAATTATGATTTAAATGACGAGTTAGTAATCTATAATCGTGCCTGCACGAGGTCTATAAGTTTATTTACAGATCAAAGTCACTGCTGTTGATCAAGTCTTCGAGATATTGACTAGGAGGTCTTGATTTTTTGTTAGCCAGATTTTCTTTGTCGAGGATAGGTGTAGATGCTGAATGGTTATAAATTGAGTACAGACTGACATCATCGAGTCCAAGAATACTTCTATTACTATTGTAGAGAGGGAGTTCAAGGTTTGATTGGGATTTTTGCATCATTTCCATCATTGGACTGATGAACATGGATCCTCTGTTTCCGGAAGTGTTCATGGCATTTCTGTAAGAGCGTCCTTGATGTTGACTTTCTGTGAAATGCTTGCTGAGCATATCATTACTCAGGTTAGAGTTCTTCTCTAAGAAAGACGAAGAGCTACTGTTGAATTGATTGTAGTTTGAACCAGCTAGGAATAAACTGTTACTGCTAATAGAGCTACTATCTGGGCTGCTATTACCCAACAAGATATTGCTGTAGTATACTTCTTTTTCGTTTTTAGCAGTAATATTTGATATAAAGTAAGTAGTTATACGATATAACGTTAATATTATTAGCATAAGGCCGATGATAGCACCCACCACGATGAATACCAAGCCATTTGGTAGATTAGATGTTTGAATAAAAGGGTTAGCAACGTCAGGAACAGCTGCACTATAAGTATAAGAAGTAGTAGAACTCAAAGATGGAAGAGCATCATCTCTTTTCACCGGAGCCGCCGTAGGCACTAGATTGTGATGGTGATGATGAAGATGATGAAGAGATGAAGAGTAGTGAACCGTAGAGAACGCTGACATTGTGAATACTTGAAAGTCTTCGATGTAAAGCCTTTAATTAGATATCAAAATGTTGCAAATCTCTTAGAACGAAGGACTTATTGAAATCGTAAAATTCCAAAAGAATTTAAGAAGACAATTAATATTTTAAGGTTGGTATGGCAACAAATTAATAAATAAAGAGGATATGGGAGTTTAAATAAGAATTTACAGAGATGGCACTGAATCTGATAGAATTTGCAAGCGTGTTTGAACCTTATGCAGTATTTACATTCTATGCATAATGTTGCATCAAGTGAAATTTGTCGCCTTTAATTACACCATTAAATATTAATATTAAAATACCGTGAAATTACCACCATTTGTTTACAGCCATAAGGCGGTCTAGATGCCAGTAATATCATATTAAAAATTGGTCATTGTGTGCATGGTACTGCAATAGAAGGTTATTAACAATAGTTTCCAATACACCTTTCTATTGAGACTGCATACGTGACCGCGTCTTATAATAACAACTCGCGTCTTACATAACCTCCTACAATAACAAATTGGAACCATACGAAATTGTACAGGATTCTATTGAAACCTGCTTTTATCCGGCTTTGTGAAAAATATCTTGTTTAATTGTGTAGTTTAACTTTATACATACATTACATGAGTTCAATAGTTTAATCGTCTAATCATAGATTATTGTGTTTGATAACAAATTAAAATCTCCAGTCGGCATCCGCCGACTCAATCGCCCAATTAAACTTATCCCTTAAAGTCTTAGCAAAGAGCTTCTCGATTGGAACATTGAATTTTTTGGAGAAGGCAACTGTTAATCGAGGATCGATATAGTTTAATTTAGAAGTTCCAAGCGATACTTCAGAATTATCTTCTCTATCTTGTAATTGAAATGTAGTATTAGTAATTCTATTTTCAACTGTTTCAAGTTGTTTCATTAATCTTTCTACACTAGCATTATTTGGAACTTCTGGAGTTCCTGTTTCTAATTCTTTAGCGTACTCATTTTTCAATTGCTCAATTTGCTCGAGTTTCTTATCTAAATCTTCCTGGGTGAAAGCTGAAGTACCAGAAAGTGCTTCTTTTTCCTGTTCTCTGGCAAATCTTTTATTTGCTTGTTCTATCATCCTTTCAATAATGAATTTATGTACTCTTTTGGTTTCTGTCTTATTAACTTCATCTAGATGTTTAAATAATTTCTTATTCTTATCCTTTTCACTAGGATCAACTTGTAGTATCATTTTTTTTAATCGACAACGAGTCCATTTGAGTTCTAATAACTTATCATTGATTTTTTCAACTGCATTGGCATGATTCTTACTAACTGTACGCTGATGATTACACAATATAGCAACTGTTCTGTTTGCAGCATTAAATTTAACTACTTTCTCTGCAACAGTACCTTCATTTTTGATCAAGTCAAGTTGTTCTTGCATGGTCTTTGATGCGTTATACGTACGGAACACTTTGGCTGTTAATCCCTTCATGTAAGTTTGAAACTTTTTATTTAATGTAGGTGGTGATATTCTGTCAAATAATGCATCACCAGGTTGTTTAGGTGCCTTCTTGAAAATCCTCAAATTTTTAAATACTTGTTTATCAACTTGCACTTGCTGATAAAATCTGATAGAATCTTTACCTAAAAAGTCAAAAATTACAGTATTAGGTGGCTGTAATGTAATATGTTCATATCTCAATGAACAACAACCAACGGTATCAGCTTCATCTTCACCTTTTTCACCACCGGCTCTTAAAGCGAAGATATCAATCAAGTATGTAGCCGTTGCCATCTGCCTATTTTGCATAAGAGGATCTTTTAAAAGTGTGGTATAGTCTCTTCTAATTGAGTCAATATGATATTGTAAATTTCTAGCAGTTTCGAATTTTTTGAAATCTGATAATCCCTTAACTGAAGATGTAGCAGCAAATTTAACGTATTTAAATGAATCAGCAATATTTTCTCTCCACATTGCTAACCATGCCACGCTATTATCGTGTTTGATTTCACCCCATTGGTGACCTGCTGGAGGTTCAGGAATTTTTGCACCTTCACTTAAATTAAGCGTAATATCCTCCGGCATTACTCTTCTTTTCAATTTCCCGGTTTTTGGATGTGCACCTCTTCCTCTGAATAATCCTGGAGGTTCAACTCTAAAGTTACCAACTTGTTCTTTACGACCATTCAATAAACATGTTTTATAAGGTTCTTCTAGTTGTTCTTTCTCTTCTTTTAATCTTTTCTTTTCATCTCGAGACAAGGATTTTTTAGCTTCTCTTTCCTGAACGTAATACTGATGAATTTTTGTAAAATCCATCTTATTAAAATCAGTTATTTCAACACTGGTGCCTCCACATTCTTTCAATACTGCTACAAAGTCGTTGAAGAAATTCTTTTGAAACACTGGATTCTGACAATGGTCACTATCCAACATAGCACCAAAGAATCCAGCCACTTCTTCTGCTTCTAATGGTAAGTCTACTGGTTTACCTTCATAGTACAATTTAACGTACGAAGGTAATGGTTCATATGGAGGAGGGAATATAACACCATTGTGTTCCAAAGAGTCCCATTTTTTTTCTATTTCCCCAGTGGCTCCATTGAATGTGTCATCTTCCCACCATTTAAACTTATCATCATCTTCATCGTCTTCAGGTTTTGGAGTTACTTCAGTTTCTGTCTCTGTTTTAACTTCAGTTTTGGTTTGAGCAATGGTTTTTTCTTCCTTTACGCCATTTGACTCCTTGGTTTTTTTGCTGGTTTTCTTTTCCTTTTTGATCTTTTTATCCTTCTTATCTTTCTTTTCTTTCTTTACTTTATGCTTTTTAGACGTGTCATTTGTCAATTGAGACAGGGTCTTTCTCTTTTTTGGAGTCAAATTTTCACTATTTAGACTAGCTAAAGGGGTGTCGTCATCATCCAGAGGTTCATCGTACAGAACTGGCAATCTTTTACGTTTTGAAAGAACTATTTCGTCTTCAGAAGAACTCATAGTAATTGAAGTATTTCACCTTTTGAGGTTTTTTTAATTTCAACGTTGTCGGTCAAAGCTCCGTGCACCAGAGCACCGAGAGAAAAAAAGCCAGGGTGCAATACATCCGTACCCCAGACCGTCTCACAATTTTTTTTTGATATATTTACACCCGTGCCCCACATTTGGTACCTGCTCTAAGATAATTATCAATTGTAACTGGGGAAGGAAAACAATAATGTTCGACAGTTGACAATCGCCAAATACTAAGGAAAGGCAGAACATCACATCTAATTACATGCACCGAATACGGCACAATTACCTAATACGGATTGTTAATGAGTAAATACAATCACATAATATTCAAATATACCAAATGCGGCGTGCTCACGTGACCCGAATAATGTTGATGACTTACCGCATTAAGCTGTTATGTTTATCTAGGTTTAACCCAATTTCGGTAATGGCTACGGATATCAGATCCAAAAATTTCTAAGTTTGACGGTATTGTAAATACAATTCGTTTCAAGTACTCAACCGACGTAAATTTTACCTTATTATTTCTATTTTGAGCGATAATTCACTATGGGTACTAGTTAATTTTTACCTGCAGATTATCTCTAAAATGTTTTAGCCCTCACTAGGTTTTCTTTTGTGCAACCAATGTCTCCTAATTAGGAAAAGATGTAAATATCAAATGTAGTAACTTATAAATATTTCGCTAGTCTACGTAGAAACCACAAATCGACTATATATCTATTGAAAAGCCATAAATCTATTAACTACACCTCTTCTTAAGGTATTTGATTTTAAAACATTTTTATAAATTGAAGTTATTAATAAACTTTTAATAAATTGATATTTGTGGTTATAATTTAATCTACTACTTTTATCTATAAGTTTACATTAACTTTACCGTCAGAAAAATCTCTTTGTAATGTCGGTTCGTTCCCATCCTTTACAACCTTTAAATAATGGTCAACTTAATATTAGATCTAATAATGTCACTCCAATTAAGTCAGTAAGAAGATCAAAAGAAAATTTTATAGATGAAAAGGAAGATCAGCAACAGCAAAGAGTAAAGAAAAAGAAGGAAAAATTATCTGCTTTATGTAAAACTCCACCTTCAATTGTTCGTACAAGAAATGGAAGAGATTATCGTCGTGGAACTTTCTTAGGTGAAGGTGGTTTCGCTCGTTGTTTCCAAATGAAAGATGCCTCTGGTCAAATTTTTGCTGCAAAAACTGTAGCAAAAGCTTCAATTAAAAATGAAAAAACAAAAACTAAACTATTATCAGAAATTAAAATTCATAAATCTTTAAAGCATGCTAATATTGTAAACTTTATTGATTGTTTTGAAGATGATGTTAATGTTTATATATTATTAGAAATTTGTCCAAATCAATCATTGATGGAATTATTGAAAACAAGAAAAAGAGTTACCGAACCTGAAGTAAGATTCTTTATGGTACAAATAATTGGTGCAATTAAGTACTTACATTCAAGAAGAGTAATTCATAGAGATTTAAAACTAGGTAATATTTTCTTTGATCCAGAAATGAATTTAAAAATTGGTGATTTTGGTTTAGCTTCTGTTTTACCTTCAGTTGAATCAAGAAAATACACTATTTGTGGTACACCTAATTATATCGCTCCTGAAGTTTTGGGAGGTAAAACTGTTGGTCATAGTTTCGAAGTTGATATTTGGGCTATTGGTATCATGATGTATGCATTATTAGTTGGAAAACCTCCTTTCCAAGCTAAAGATGTTCAAGTTATTTATGAGCGTATCAAGAAAACGGAATATAGTTTCCCTGCTGATAAACCAATTTCAGAAGAAGCTAAAGTTCTTATCAAAGATTTATTAAGTTTAAATCCTTTGAATAGACCTACAATTAATGAAATTTTAAATTACGAATGGTTTAAAGGTCCTTTCCCAGAGAAGACTCAAGAGGTTAGTTTAACTAATGCTCCAGAACACATTCATAGTATCACCAAGGCACAATCTACTCTTAATTTCACCAATACCAAGGCAAGTGCTGGTATTTATACCCCAAGAAATAAGAATCCAGTTGAAATTTTAAGATCAGATTTACATTCTGAACAACCTACAAGTATGTTACCACAAAGCTTATCACCTGGTGATACAAGACATAAATATCAAGAAGTTGATCCTGTTACTCTTGCTAGAGGATCAAGAAAAGTTAACTTTAACGGTAGTTATTCTACTACTATCAAGAAATTAAATCAAATCTGCTATGAAACATATCATAATATGAGAAGATTAGAACATACTAAAGATAGTAAACTTGATACCAGTGAGTTACCAAGTTGTGAAAATCCTACATTAATTAGTAAATGGGTTGATTATTCTAATAAGTATGGATTTTCATATCAATTAAATAATGATGATATTGGAGTTTTATTCAATGATGAAAATACAATTTTAAAGCTTCATAATTCTGATAAATTTTTAGAATTAATTTATCATGAAAGTGAAGGTTGGGTTTGTCTTGAAAATTCAGCCAGTCACCCACCAAGTCAAGCTAGAAGACAATTAGAAATTGTTGATTTCTTTGCCAAGTACATGAATAGTAATTTATCAAAAGTTAGTGATAATGAAGAGCGTAAAGAAACTGTTTTCTTAAGACGTTATACTAGAACTGCTGATTATATTATGTTTGAAATGACCAATGGTAATTTTCAATTCAATTTTAAAGATCATCATAAGATTTGTGTTTCTAAAAATGGTTTGGCAATAACTCATGTTTCTCCAAACAGAATTACACAAACACATCCTCTTATTTTTATTTTAAAACAAGGAAATTTCCCAACAGTGGAAGTTCCTGAATGCATGGAAAAAGTTTCAATTATCAAAGAAGCAATTAAAAGAAAAGCTTTCGAGTAAATAAAAATTTTAAAATCCATGATAAAAAGATAGCATAAACTCCAAATGTATCATTATCTTAACGAATATTTATATCAACGACCAAATACCCGATATAATTTGCATGATAATCCAGATTAGCATATAAGTCATATTCTTTACTATTCTCAACTAAATGTTTCATACTTTTAAATACACATATATAAATATAATACGTATCATTTATTTCTATGAAACACTAATATACAAGATTTGGGATAGCTCAAGGACTGAGACATATATTGCCATAGTTGAAAAGCTTGTTCAACAGCTTCTTTCACCAGCACATTCCGCCACCTTTTTAAGTTAATATTCAGCTTCTTTCAGCTTCTTTCTGGCCTTTTTCACCGCCTTTTCACCAGCTACTTTTAGTTTCTTCTCTTCTTTTCACCTTCACTTATCGTCTTATATTTCATCATCGTTAGCGTTTAATAAAGACTTAAGAGCCCATTCATCTTTAAATTTTGTTTTAATTGCATCTAATTCACTAATTACTGAAGAACAAGCATTTCTTAAAGCTTCTCTTGGTGAATAATCGTCTTCTGTTTGAATTCTCAACACGAAATTAGCAAAGAGAGGATGTTCGATTTTATAAGCTGCAAACAATACTCTTTCATCTTTTAATAATTGAGCTCTTAATAAGTTTGCAAGGGTATGGTCTTCTCTTTCAATTCTTATTAAAGCAGCATTTGGAACTTTTGTATCAGGGGTAATTTTTATTCTAGAAAGTTAGTAACATTCAAAATGGTGTGAGCAATTTACATACTTATCTACGCCATCAGGCAAGATGAATAACTCGAATCTATCTGGAGCATTCATAATTGATAATTAGTAAGTTGTAATAGAGTTGTTTTTTCAGTTAGTCGAAGAAGAAGTGCGAAATACAATCCCGCACGTGATCTAAAGATCACGTGAACCTTTGATCACGTGACTCTACTGACCGGTGGGTAATCGCAGATTACCGAGGGTATGTTCTTATACAGGATTTATGGCAAGGTTCTCGGTTTATCATTATGAAATTTGTATGCAGGGAATACAACCGTGTTGAGAATGAGGTTACCCGCCGAGTAATTGCATAACTAGAAATTTTACCCTCTTCAATCGTCCTACTTAATCAACATCAATATACTACAAGTGAATAACTAATTATTAAATTGATTTAAATCACTGTATATTGTTGATAATCTGTGAGGAGAAATTTCACCAAGTTAAATTAGTTCATTTAAATTAACTTTAAATTAAATTTCATAAACTCCAGTTTTACAGCATTAAACTAAGTCATTTAATAGCTTTAAATTCTGAAGTTTTAAAAATTTAATCATGACAAATCAACAGGATATTTGGAATAACCAACTGCGTCCTCTTGGTCAACCATTTAAGTATGTATTAATTTTTAAAAAAATTAAATCACCAATTAAAAATCATTAAAACTAACAATTAGCCGCCAAAATCCTCCTGTTCTTCCTCCTCCTGCAACTTTAGAAGCAGGTATGTAAAAACATCAACAAATCAACAACCCAAGGGTTTTTACTAACATCTAGGCGGTCAACCGTTTTATCCATTGCCAAGTCTTCCAAGTCTCGGGAATAATTCTCATCAACCAGGTCATAGTTTTACTATTCCATCAATCAATGAATCGATTCATGTACGTATAATTTATTTGGATAATTTTCAATCAATACTAACTTTTAGTCGCATTCTGATCAATCAAGACATCCTCAACCATTAAGAAGACCTTCAAATGTAAGTATTCCTAATCAATCATCACAATTACCGCCTCCTTCATCTTTAGGACCAACTCCTAATTCAGGTAATTCATCGGTTAATACAGGAAATGTTCATAAAAATAGTCAATCAGGACCTGATCTGCAACAACAACAACAAGTGGCAGCGGTTGTTGCAGCTGCTAATCCACAATCATTACCAGCCGGAATTTTAAATCGATCAGCAACTACAAATAATGTTTATCGTCCTCTTAATGTTAAAGATGCATTATCTTATTTAGATCAAGTTAAAGTTCAATTTTATAATCAAGCTGATGTTTATAATAATTTTTTGGATATAATGAAAGATTTTAAATCTCAAAGGTATGTTTTTCAAATTTTTAATGATAATTATTTACTAACTTTATAGTATTGATACACCTGGTGTTATAGATCGGGTTTCAACATTATTTAGAGGTCATCCAAATTTAATTCAAGGTTTTAATACTTTTTTACCTCCAGGTTATAGAATTGAATGTTCTTTAGATCCATCTGATCCAAATCCAATTAGAGTTACAACTCCAACAGGTACAACAACAAGACCAAATGCTGTGGCTTCTTATAATCAAAGATGGGGGAATGGTAATGAACCAGCTGAAGTACTTCAATCAGTTCAAGAACCTCAACAAAATGGTGGACAAATTGAATTTAATCATGCTATTTCTTATGTTAATAAAATTAAAACTAGATTTGCAAATCAACCAGATATTTATAAGCAATTTTTAGAAATTTTACAAACTTATCAACGTGAACAGAAACCAATTGGTGAAGTTTATGATCAAGTTACTATTTTATTTTCAAATTCTCCTGATCTTTTGGATGATTTTAAACAATTTTTACCTGATACAAGTAATCAAAATTTTGTTCAACAACAACAACAGCAACAACAACAACAGCAGCAGCAGCAACAACAGCAACAACAACAACAGCAGCAGCAGCAACAACAGCAACAACAAGCTTTCCAACAAAATAATCCAATTCCTGATTATTATAATAATGGACAAGCTCAATTACCACCTGTTGGTAATTTTCAACCTCCTTCAGGTAATTTAGATGGTCAGGCTTACTATCAAATACCACAAGATGTTGATGATATTTCAAATAGGAAAAAAGAATCAGTTTCTGAAGAATTTAATTATGAAAACAACTACAATCAAGAAGCTCAATATTCAAGTATTCGTGGATCAAATAAATCAGGTAAATTATCAACACCATCAAATCTTGTTAAAAATGGTATGGTTGCACCAATAACTAATCCAACATTAGTTCCTGGAATTCCTGAACCAGTTCCACCATCTATTGCAGTCAAATCATCTTCACTTTCTGAAGAAATTGGATTTTTTGATAAAGTTAAAAAAGCTATTGGGAATAAACAAACATATAATGAATTTCTCAAGATTTTAAATTTATTTTCATTAGATGTTATTGATAAATCAACATTAATTGAAAGAGTTGAATCATTCTTAGGTGATGCCCAACCTGAATTAATTAATTGGTTTAAAATGTTTGTGGGATTTGAAGATAAACCAAAAAGTATTGAAAATATTACTTTCAGAAAACATCAATTAGAATTATCTTTATGTAAAGCATATGGTCCTTCTTATAGACAGTTACCAAAAGCAGAAACTTTCATGCCATGTTCAGGAAGAGATGAAATGTGTTGGGAAGTCTTGAATGATGAATGGGTTGGACATCCAACTTGGGCATCAGAAGATTCAGGATTTGTTGCACATCGTAAGAATCAATACGAAGAAATCTTATTTAAAATTGAAGAAGAAAGATTGGATTTTGATTATCATATGGAAGCAAATTTAAGAACAATTCAAACATTGGAAACAATTGCAAATAGAATTGCAAATATGACACCTGAACAAAAAGCTAATTTTAAATTACCTCAAGGTCTTGGTCATACTTCAAGTACAATTTACAAGAAAGTTATTAGAAAAATTTATGATAAAGATAGAGGATTTGAAGTTATTGATGCTTTACATGAAAATCCTGCAGTTGCAGTTCCTGTTGTTTTGAAAAGATTAAAACAAAAAGATGAAGAATGGAAAAGATCTCAAAGAGAATGGAATAAAGTTTGGAGAGAAATGGAACAAAAAGTTTTCTATAAATCTTTAGATCATCTTGGTTTAACATTTAAACAAGCCGATAAAAAATTATTAACTGTTAAACAACTAATTAGTGAAATAAGTACAGTTAAAGTTGAACAACAAAATAAAAGACTACATCCATTAACTCCAAAACCTCAAGATCAACTTAATTATGAATTTAAAGATTATGAAATCTTATATGATATTTTAAGATTATCAGATGTATTCATTTTCAGATCTTCAAATTACTCTGCTAATGATCGTGATAAATTAAGTGCTTTTTTTAAATATTTCCTTTGTCTCTTCTTCAATACTACTAATGAAGATGTTGAAAAAGCTCTTAGCTTTAGAAATCAAAGAGATTCAGATGTAACACCAACCAGTCATGATGAATCTGTTGAACAAAATAGTAAGAAACGTCAACGTGATACTGATTTATTAAAAGATGTTTTAAAGAAACAATCTAAATCTAAAACCAATGATCGTGCTGAATCTCCGCAAGCATCAAGTGAATCTGAAGATCAAGATTTAGTTGAAGAAGTTGAAAAATCAAGTGAATTATGGGTTAAAACAACAAATACTCAATTTTCATTAAAAGATAATTCAGAAAAACTTGAAAGACGTGGAAGATATAATTTCTTCTGTAATACAACTATTTATGTATTTTTCCGTCATTTAAGAACATTATATGAAAGATTAGAAGAAGTTAAAGCAATGAATGAAAAAGTTCGAGCAGAAATTAAACTGCGTACAACTCCTCAATTTGCTAAAGATTTAAATTTACTTTCTCATCAAATGGAAGAAATTGGAGTTGAAATGGTTGGTGATAAAGATTGTTATCAACAAGTTTTAGAACTCTCTGAAAGATTAATGGAAGGAGAAATTGAACATCAATGGTTTGAAGAATCTTTACGACAAGGATACAGAAATAAAGCTTATAAGATTTATACTATTGATAAAGTAGTTCAAGCCATGGTTAAACATATGCATAGTATGATTACTGATTCCAAGACTTCAGAAATGGTTGTTTTATATGAAAATGAAAGAGTTAATCCAACATCAACTGCCAAAGATCAAATCCTATACAGAATGCAAGTTAGAACATTAATGGGTAGTGATGAAAATATGTTTAAAATTGGATTTAATGAAACTGATTCTTCAGTTAATATTCAATTTGTAAGTCTTGATGATTTAACTATTAATGATCATGAAAACTCTGAACAAAAATATAATTATTATGTTACAAGTTATATAATGTCTTTACCTACTGAAGGAGTTCCAGCTTCTAAAATTAATATGCCATTTGCTAAATCATTTATTGAAAATGTTGATGAAGATTCTTGTGAAGGGCATGTTTCTTCAGGGTTAAAAGTTTCAATTTGTGAAAATTCTTATAGACTATTTTTTGAAAAAGGTAGTCATGATGAATTCACTTCAAATTCAACTTATAAGAAACAAAAAGATGATTCAAAAACAAAACAAGAAAAACTTGAACATTTAAATGGATTAATTAATAATGAAGAATTTGGTTGGAAACTGGGAATTGAAGAAGGTAAAAGTGCTGAATTACTTGATGAAAGAATTAAATTATTATTTTCACAAGGTTCTGAAGCATATAAAGGATTTTCAGTTAATGAAGATGTGGAAATGAAACCAGTAGAAGAATCTCCTGAATCAAATGGAGTTAAAAAGCTAGATGTAAGTGTTGATGCTGATTCAACTGTTGTACAAGAACATAATGATACTACCATTCAAAATAATGATACTACCATTCAACAGGACGGTAATGATACCACTGCTGATGATACAACTGTTAATCAGGATGATGTAACGATGGGAGAAGCAGACTCTGAAATAACCACCGCTAAAGATAGTTGAGTCTATGTATTTTAAGCTAAGTAGCTATATATTGAAAATGTTATTATTAAGATAGAAGGGGTGAGAGTCCCGGCGATTTAGCACCAATTGGATTGAGGTAGAGATGGAGGTGCCACGGAAATGTGTCGGGGACCGGAAATGTGATTTGCCCATCAAACCCATCAAACGTTCACTGATGCGTGCTGCAGTAGGTTAGTGCGTTCTTTGCAGGTTCTTGCGTTCTTCTTTGCAGGTGCCTTGCATCAGACATGCTCGAAAATAACCAGTGCAGTATCTTACGTAAATACTTATATCAACACATTACCCCATGCGGGTCTATGCTGCAAACCACTGTATTACATGTATTTACTAAATACTCAGGCAGGAACGACTTTCCTGTTCCTTCTCTTCTCTCAGCTTGCAAGTCGCCCTTCGGCTGCTGCTCTGGCAAGTCTTTCGGTTGCAATGCTATGGGCCAATCTCTCTCTTTGCTCTAATCTTCTGGCAACATATGATTTTTCATCTTTAATTAACAAAAGTCTAAGAATTATATCTTCTGCTAATGTTTGAGCTGCTGTTGGATCAGAACGAGCTTGTTGAACTTCTAAATCTGCTTGTGCTCTTGCCTTGGCAGTAGCGTTGGCCATAATGGTTTTATTTCGAGCTATAGATCCTGCTCTACTTCTTATTTTGGGAAGCTTAGATGGTTGACTTATAGAATTCCCATCAAAATTATTACGATCACGTAAAGTTTTAATGAAAGCTGGTGATAATCTTTCAACTTCTAATTCCAAGAATTCAACGTCTCGATCATAGTAAACCGGTACTAGAAGTAAAGCTTGGTACTGTTCGTTTTTCAAATCTTTAATTGGAGGACCATTTCCATCGTTATGGAAAAAGTCAAAGCACAAGAAGTTCAACCACGAAAACACCGTCTCGATCTCATTGATAGTTAATGAATTTCCAAATCCACTAATCCCAATAGAGCTAGTGACATTTGCCATGGCGGAACTCACTGCTGACTGCCATCCGCTAGAATTCCCAGGTTTCATCTTAGATCCAAGATTAGATAAATGAAACGTTTTAGCACTTGCTAATCTTGGAAGTAAAAGTTCGTCGGCACTGGCAACTACAACATTCCAGGCTGCAATCATGACTTTCAATAGCAAATCTTTGGTAAGAAACTCTGCTAAAACTTGAAGGTTCATATTTAAGTAATTGTACAATGGCATCATTGCATCATCCATCTGAGTCTGATCAGGTTTAACGTTCCCGTTATTCCCACAAACCGACCGAAGGTTGGTTCGAGAGAAACAGTAGTGGATGGTGGTAGAAAACTTCTCTACAATAAGTTTAATTATACGTTCTTGACACCTTCTTAAACTTCTATGAGCTCTTCCCAATACGAAAATAGCATCTACTCTTTCACTTTCCACGGCGATTTCCACGAGAACTCGACCCTGTGAATCCAAGTCAAGAAACGTCTCCTGAGGAATCCCATCGTGTTTGAATCGATGGGGGTCAAGCTGAAGCAATGCTCTACCGCAAATTGAATGAGTTCCTACTCTTTCATCCCAAACCGTTACAGAAACTGTAAGCGTACTATTGGCAGGAAGCGTAACTTCAAATTCTTCATCCCAATCGGGATGATTGCTGTTGTTGACGGTTCGAGTCTTCCCAATAGTTTTCCGAACTCTGGTGTCAATCAAGGTGACGTATGGGTGTAAATTATTAGCATTGGTTCCAGAATGGGCCAGTTTTAAGTTTTCAGCTCTAACTAATCTTAATGAAAAGATGTGACTGGTATACTTCTTCTGGAGACTAGGGTCAAATTGAGCTACTGTATTTGAAATGGCTTCTGGATCTAAATTATCTTCTAATTTAGAGAGCTGTTGCATCATAGCAGCTATATTATTGAGCGCAGTACAAGTTTCTGGTTTGAAATTATACGGTTCTTCCATTTCTAGCCTGATTGAACTTTGCATGTTGTTAACGACATTCTTTACTTCATCAAACCACGTCCCGCTTTTCCGCTTATCGATTTCGGCTTTTGACATTGATGCAAGTTTCCGTTGCTCTTCTTCATCTAATTCTCGGAGAACCTTTTCGTTAATCCGAGCACAATACGTTAAAACCCCATCTGAAATACTCTTGAGAAGCGAAGTGTAGCTTTTGGCAAGTTGAAACTCGTTCCCCCAATTAAGATTATTTAAAATCTTGAAAAACTCTTTCACCAATGTGAAAATATCAAGTACTGATGAACTATACTTTTTACTATCGTCGTCTATATCCATAGGCTCAAAATTATCCTTATCCATGGCCTCCTGAATGATATTATACACTTTTTCTCCACTCTCTTCAACCCAAGCTTCTAAGAATGGGTAGAAAAAATTCTCCAAGTCAAATTTAAATGTGGATCCAGGTGAAGATACCTGGTTGTGAATAAATCGTATTTCAGAAAGTGATTTATACGCTTCTATAGCATCAGCGTACGGTAGGAAAAGACCCTTTTGTTTGGCGTAAGCATCAATGTGTTTGAAAATGTTCTTAGAGTCTAAAGCAAACATCCCAGTGATTACTGCTGCTACAGTTCTACTGACATTTAAGAATCCAAGCAATGGCTGCTTATACCTTTTCTGTAGCAGTCTGATATCGTTGACAATACTATCGGAAATATCAAGAATATGAATGGTATTCAATGTATCGTCACGAGGCAAATTAGCTAATAATTCAGCGTATCTTAGTTCGGAAATCTTAAGTAATGCTTTTGATAATTTCTTCTCCCATTTTTTGGTGATTCCCGTTTCTTCAACCTTCCCGAAAAGAGAGTCGGATTCAAGGTACTCGCCCAAGAACGCAAGATACGGTCCAAACTTTGGCTTGACTGACTTGTTGAAAATCATCTTAAGGCAATCTTTAATGGAGAAGAATACTTCATTATAAGTATACCCCAAATTCTTAATCCATTCTTCTTGATCCTGAATTGACCACTGATTCTTGTCGTCCCAATCCATTTTACCTTGTTCTTCTAATGTTTTCTGACACATGTGAAACATATCGATTGTTTTTTCAAGATCTATAGGACCAAGCTCTGTTGGATCAGATCCACGAGTTAAAGGATCTTTCAACATTCCTGAAAGATGTGATGCCGTGTATAATGCTACAACTCGTGTAGGATGATCGATTCTCCATACTCTTGCACACTGTGTAATCAAATCATGTGCTTGTTTGGTATAAAATGGCTTGCTATCTAAATTTCCAACAGATTCAAGTTCACAAGTTAAACAGAGCTTGATAAGGGTAGTAAAATATTTCTTAGATAGTTGTTTAGGAGGAAATATATAAAAAGAGTCTCCTGATGGAAGAGGTGGAGTTTCCAAAAGCTTTTCCGAAGCTAAAAGTTGATATTTCAAAGTCAATTGATCACAAGCATTTGTTTCTCGAGACTTCCAGTTATTATAAGCAACTTTATCAGTAAAATTTCGAGGCGTAAATTGTCCCAAATCTTTCAGAAGATAAAACATTACTTGCTTTATATCTTTGTGAAAAGTTTTAGCCTGAGCAAGATCTTTCACTTTGAATACATCCTGTTGTAGTTTTAATTCGTCGATATTAAAAAGTTTTTGAACTAATGCAATTATAGCCGTGTCCATATCAGACACACGGTATGTCGGTTTCAAGTAAGATGCAGAAGAGTCGTTTGAAGGTGATGCAATGGTTTTCTTGGTAGGTTTTAAAGATTCTTTGTGTTCTCTTAGCTTAGCAATAATTGCTTCACTATTCTTATCTTTATGAACTAAAGAGATTAAAATTTGTACAAATGATTCTGCTTGTTTAAACACCGTATCACTGACATCATCCTGAGCAATGGTTCCAATCTTTACGAGTTCTTTATTGGCACAAGATACGAATTTCATTACCAAATACTCTGGTTTATTTGCACGCGTAATCTCGGCCTTTACATTGGGGTCAAGTAACTCGGTATAAAGTCGAAGAAGTGATCTTCTTGTGAGGTCATCATACTCTTTGCCCAGTTTTTTCATGGCGATAAGATTGAGTCTTGTTTCTAAGTTGGGTACTAAACTTGAGGGAAGTTTCACATCTGAATCCATGTGTCTTGAACTTCTCTTATATTTAGTTGATCCTGAACCCGAACTGGATCCGGTATTAGAAGGCTTGAGGATTGGAGTATGAAATCTGGCCTCATTAGTATATTCTAGTAAAACTACTTTTAAAACTGCTTCATATAACTTGTTTACATCAATTTGTTCATCTAAAGTATCGTCACCTAAAACCATGGCGGAAGCTAGACTTTGATTTCGACTAGACGCCTCATTTTTTGACACCAATGAGCCGGTGGACTTGTTTACGGCCCTGGTACTCATGTGTTATGTAATTGAGGTGAAAAATGTACTTATTGAATTGAATGATTAATAATGTGTAGTACAGTCAAGTGTAGTGTTTTCATTATAATTGAGAAAACCGGTGGTGCACGATATACTTGACAGATGACGTAAATAGACTATAGGGTGCAAAATATCGTAAATTATTAACGAAATTCAAATTTGAGTTAAAATCTTACAGCCAAAGTTCCGTGCATATACATACATGTGGTTTACAGTTATCATGTATTAATTGCTTTTAACGTTTAAAATAACGCATAGAATATGCGTAACGTAATTATTAACGCATTATTTTGCTTCTATTGCAGACATAAACCTTTCTCAATATATCGTACTTGTGATTAACCTATTTACACTAAGATCAGTAATTGTAGATACACGAATGATCCAAGTGTTAATTTACATGTTGTTATGTGCTGAAGTTACACTTTTAATTATATTCCCGATAGTTTTACACTATATACGTACCCAGCAATAAGCGGCCATTCACAAAATACAATATTACACTATATACGATGATCCCTGCAATTTGAATTGCTATTAAACCCAAAGAAAATTACTCCTCACTGGAGACGTCCGATTCGTCTAGTGCAGTTTCAGGTGTAGATTCTGCCTTGACGGGCTCTCCAATTTCCTCTGGTTTATAAATATGAGAACTCAATAGTTTATTCATCTCAAATATACCCACATTTTCTGCTAGTTAGTAATTTGGAAATTTCATAAATGGTACTAGTAATCTAGACGAGTATACGTACTTTTTTTGAAAAGTTTTTGCAATTTGTCATCACAAATAATTTGTCTCCCATCATTAGGGTTTTGAAGGCTGTTTTCCTTGATATATGCCCATATTTGCTTCACTATTTGAGGACGTGGTAGCATGTTGGTATTTAGAAGTTCTTGAAGTTCATTGGATAAAGCCCACGACTGATTGAATGGGTTATTTGCTGAAGGTTTCCTCTTTGGTTTATCTATCTTTTTCTTTGTTCGGGATGCTTTAGTAGTACCACCATTCCCACTATGTCCACCTCTTGTCACGGGGCCTCTAAGATTTGATTTCAGGAGTTGCGCAGCCATTAGGGCATCCAGTCTCTCAATTTCTTCATTTGACAATCTTGGAGGTTCTTCCTTATTCTGTCGCTTTTCCACAAGATCATAGTATCTTTCCAATATGATTGAATTGATATCTTGCTAAAATTTAAGTTAGTCAATTGGTCAAACCAATAAGCTTTAAACTACTCACCTTATGAGGGGTTAAGTTTATACCGAATAGCTCTTGTAAAGCATTCCGTATTTTTTTCACAGTTATTTTTTCTAGATCGGCAACGCTTAGTATAGCCTTTAAGTTAGTATAAAATTCACAATTATTCCATTACTTTGTCATACGTCTATTGTAGGGAGATACTGTTTAGGTTCGTATTCCTCTGACATTGTGGCTATAAATAAAGAAAAGCTTTAACCTCGAGCTAAATTCAGGGTAGCGAACCAGCCTTATGATGGATTTGAACCCGTGCACCGCGACATACAATTTTTAACTAACTTCATTCCTATTAATGTACAAAGATGCTATAAAGTGGTTGAGTCGTAGCAGACTGCTGAAGCTGAGTAAACGATAAGAAAGTGCCTTGAAATTTTCAATTTACTCAAATGTACTTTCGTCTCTACTTCTTCGCTTCTGGTTCTGCATCTGCCTACTCTGTAGATCATGATTAAGTGAGCAGGTTCTTTAAGTTACGTTTATGTTGTAACTCATTCTTCTTGACCAATTTCTTTCTTTCAACTCTACTCAAAGTTCTAGGGTCAATCAATTCTTTATCGGTACCGGTATGTTTTTCTTCAACTTCAACAATCCATTGATTATCAATAGATTTATTCTTTCCTTTATAACCCCATTTTGGAACCCATTCACCAGCTTCTTCATCATAAACCATTTTCCCTTCCTTAGGTTTAGCTTTAATACCTTTAATGGCAGCAAATTTCTCCCATTTAGTTTGTGGTTTATCTTTGGGTATAGATTTTTCTCTTGGAAGATTAGTAGTTGGATCAGGTAATTGAATAAGAGTCGAAGTAGAGTTTTGTCCGGTAGTAGCATTATTGCTATCAGTAGTAGACTTCACAGGTAATGAAAGAATTTGATTTATCAATAATTGAACATTATCTCTAGTTACAGAAGCTAAATATTCTTCCTTTTGAGCTGGATCATTTAATTTAGTATTATCTAAAGGATTTGGATCAAAAGTAGCTAAATTACCAAGATCAAACGTATTTGGAATAGGTTTATTAACTGTTACAGGTTTAAATTCTTGTTCTGACATGGTTACTTATTATACTGAATCAGTAGTAATTTAAGAAGGAGATGAGATGAAAAAAAATTTAGGTGAGTAAAACTGCGCACGTGACCCGATGAGGCTGCAATTAATGGCTTGAACTCTGAGCTGAACTACGCCAAATCCATCCGAAAACAACTGACATAAGAGCGATAGCTCCACCAGCCATGAAAAGATGTTTTATGTTTTCCTGGTCGGTTGTTTCAGGTTCAGTTTCTAATCCGGGTGTGGCCGAACTCGGAACTTTGGCCGCATCAACTAATTGAATAAATAATTCATGTAATGATGTAGTCCAAGCTGAAGATATGTGTAATGGCGAATTTAAGAATAAATCTCTGGTATATATCTCTGGCTGAATATCGCATCGTTGCTGTTGTTTGTCAAGATCTGCTTTTAACGCAACGAAAACTGATGGAATCTCGTCAAGCATGTGAGCATACTTTTCTCTTAAATCAACTAAATGCTGGAACGACTCAGGATCCGATGAATCGTAAGTATAGCAAATAACATCACATTGATCTAATCTTTTCTGATTCTCAAGAATTGCAGGTTCCTGTTCACCCAACTCTTCAAGAATTAAATAGCACTGTTTACCTCCTCTTAATTCGATATCTTTTGCACATATTCTTGGCCTTATAGTAGGTGAGTATATTTCACTATAAGTTCCTCTTAGAAACAGTTCTAACAAAGATGTTTTACCTGATTTGGGTGCTCCTAGAAGAAAACAGTTAAATACATTTCTATCATTCACATTTTGACGATAGAAAGTACCTTGCTTCTGTCTTCTTCTTCTAGGTTTAGTTACCTTTAATGCTTTCACTGAACTAGACTCGTCAAACCCTAGGTAAGCTAAATACTCAAGAGTTGTCTTGTGGTCTAAGAAAGTTGTTAAATTCCACTGTGCTAACCAACCTTGAAGAGAAACATAGCCTTCTTCGTTACACACAATAGAAGAAGGAAATTGAGATTCCTGCCATAATCTTGGAATACCGGGGGTTGGAATGAAAAGGTTATTAAGTTCTTCTTCATTAAGACCTCCATCATTATCCTTATCGAATTTCAAGAACAAATCAACAAAGAATCGGTAGCCAGTAGGACTTAATTCAACACTTGAGTTTGGATTGACATCAAATTTTGGATACAAGAATTTATCATTCAATGAGAGTGAATTGGTGTAGTTGAAAGTTCTTAGGATCCCCCATATTGTTTCATGTCGTCCCTTTTCAGCATACATCTTATTGAGTATTATGAATGCATCTTCTGATAGACCTTTACTTTCACCGTCATTATTAACATCAGGATAAACTACTCCATTTACTACCGACTCGATATCCTGGTACTCTTTTAGTGTTGCCGGGTCACCAAAACACTTTTGATGAAGACTGGAGAATTCATTAAAGTCAAGATACCCGTCTTGATCTTTATCACATAAAAAGAATACTCTTATCAAAGCTGTCACTGCCGCAGGTTTCAAATTACCTTCTTTTGAATCGTAAAGAGGTGATACGGGATGTGTAACAGCTCTTTGGCATAAATAGAAAGCTTCAACTACATTATCACCACTTTGAGCGCTGCATCTTACACATGCTTCAATTTCTTTAAATTCATTAATAAGAGGAAGAAATTCATCAGTATTTCTATTCTTGATTGAATTCGATGCCTCTTTTGTTATCAAGTCGGCTTTGTTGGCACATAATATAATTGGTAAATTAACCCCCATTGACCTAAAGTAAACCATCCAATGTAATGATATACGTTCATAAGTATAATGATCTGAGTAAACTAGCATGAGGACATCAGCACGTTTCAATTCTTTTTGAAGAGTGGTTTCATCCGATGCCAGAGTATCCACTATCACTGTAGTTTCTGGAATATTCTGCAGAATCCTGGTTTCATCAGAAGCTGATTTTTCAGATGAATTAGAGTATTCATTAACGCTATTAGCATAATCTTGCTTAGATATTGTAATTGTTGGTAATATACTCTGTAAATTGGGAATAAACTTCTCCTTGATTAAATTGGCTATAAGAGATGATTTCCCAACAGAATCATCTCCACAAACCACAATTCGAATAGAGTCTTTAGACATGGTATAGTCGTGTAGATTTAAATATGGAGAAAAACCTAAATATTTTTCGAGAACTTGACTTACTCATCAATACTTCAAACAATACACCTCATGATAAGATCACTCCTATCCCGCAATCTTACTCGCAGGATATCCAGTAATGGGCTCTCTGCCGTGAGTGTATTACATAGACCGCTTTCAACGGGATCAGATCCTAATATGGACGACTATGAGCAAAAAATTTATGATATGTTAAACCTGAGTTTTAACCCCAAGTCATTACAAGTAAAAGACGTCAGTGGGGGATGCGGATCGATGTTTGCCATACTTGTGGAAAGTGAGAAGTTCAAGGGGGTCCCCATGATCAAACAACACCGTTTAGTCAACGAAGTATTGAAGGATGAAATCTCTAAATGGCATGGCATTCAGTTGAAGACTAAATCAGTATGATCTTGTATATAAATGAATATTTATTAATTGTACCTTAAGTGTAGCACAGCTTGAAACTATATGGAACTATCCAGCGGAACGGAACCATATGGGACCAAAAATTGTCACTGAACTTTATTGGTGGAATTGGCAGTTACAGGACTACTGAATCTGTCCAAACTCTCTTACTTCACCTATTCTCACCGAGCTCGACATCTTAATTACTCTACAGAATCTTTACTTCTATTTGTATATTGATCTACTCAACAACTTCTTCTTTTTCTTCAATAATCTCTTCTTTGATTTCTTCAATGATTTGAGATTCATCAGTTTCGGTTTCTTCCTTGGTTTCAGTCTTATAATCAGATCTGTAAGCTCTCCATTCTTCTAATAATCTACGACGAGCTAAGATAGCTTCTCTAGTAGCAGCATCAGCTTCCATAGCATCAGCTTCATCGAATTGAGCACTGTATTCAGGTAATTTCTTAAGAACATTTTCTTTATCTTGTTCACTAAGTAAAGAAGCAGGCCTAGGTCTCCAAAGAAATTCTCTGAAGTGATCAACAGTTTCATCTCTCAAGACTTGACCAGTAAAGTCATAAACTTTGTATCCATTTTCAACGGCATGAATCCAAGAAGAAGACCATGCAGCTAAAAATCTTCCTGATGGATCCCATAACATATTTGTCATACCACCGTATTTTTCAGTCTTTAATAATTTGAACTTATTAGCATTTTCAGTCTTGTTATCTTTTTTACCTTTAGTAGCTTTAGCTTTAGCATTAGGATCTTCAAATAATGTATCATAAAATTCAATTTCACCACTAGTTTTTGAAACAGTTGCAGCAACTAAAAATCTACCTTGAGGTGACCAAATAACAGTATTAGTATGTTTATCAGTGGCAGAACCAAATGGTTTATATTTGGTTCCAGCACTTTTACTTTGAGGTGAAGTATCTGGAGCATAGAAAGTGATGGTATTTCTTGGAATAGCAGGATTATTTTCACCATTGTCTAATCTAGAAATAGTAACAAATCTTTCGGTATTAGGTTCCCAAGAGAAGTTTATAACAATGTCTTTCAATTCTAACTTTTCAACTGGGATATCTCTTTCAGTAAGTCTGAAGAATTCTAAATTAGAGAAGAAAGTCTTACGAGATTTAGTATGACGATCAACTTTAACACACAAGAATTCACCTTTATCTTGCCAATGCATTTTACAATCACTAACTTGGAATAAATTAATAGTTCTAATAACTTCTCTTGAAGGAATTTGCATTAAAGAAACTCTGGCAGTTTTATTAGTACTTTCTGGAGTCCAATAACTTAAAACATGTTCACCTTCTGGTTTTTTGGAAGCGAAAAGTTTAACACTAGTTGGAGCCCATTCAAAATCAACAATATCATCAACTTTAATTAATTTTTTATCTAATAATTGGAAAGATGGAGTTTCATAAACAGCTAAAGCACCAGGACCTTGACGAGCACAATATTTATCATCATGAGACCATTTAACTAAAGGCCAAGGCATTTCTTTTTGACCTTCTAAATGAGGAGGTAAAGCAAAAGTTCTAGCAACTTCACCATTTTCTAAATTCCAAATAACTAATTTATGACCTTCACTTTCAGGACCAAATGGGAAAAATTCTAATTCAGCAGGATTTTCAGGTAAAGTAATTGGTAATGGAGAAAGAGTAATTAAATATTTCTCATTTGGAGAAAAATCCACAAGACGAACTTGATTATGGATAAACCTGTTAATACTATGGAAATCTTCACCACCCCAAGCTTGAACACCTTGAGGGTGAATTGAAAACAAATAAGTACCTTTTGGAGAAAACTTAGCATATTTGGAGGTGAAACCTTTTCTTTGTTCGATACAAGGTTCTGGATCACTTTTTTTCTTATTCCAATAAATACCAACAGTTTCAGAGAAATGTAATGCAATTTGGTCTCTACCTTGTTCATCTTGTAACCAAGATTTTAAATAACCATGATCTTTTAATGGTTCAATTTGAGGTTCTTGAAATTCTTCTTCAATTTCAGAATTCATACCATATTTTTCAATATCTGATAATCTATTAACTAGTAAACGATGTTTCTGATCTAACATTCTACCATTTAATTGTTTAACGGCAGTTTCTGCTTCTTCATGAGTTTTAAATTGAACAAATAAAAATCCTTTGGTTTTACCATCTTCTACTGGCATATAAATACCTTCTTCTCCTTCGACAACATTTCCAACGGTTTTGAATAATTTACGAAGAACGAGGGTTAATTTTTCAGCTTTAGATTCTGGGGCAATTGGAGCTCCATCAACAACAACGTAGTTATCTAATCCAAAATTAGAATCAACTGAGTACTTGTTCTCCAAATCTGAGAAGTCAATGTCTTCTAAGTGAAGTTCAGCTTCAAGGTCTTGATATTCTGACATGTTGGTTTTGGAAGTTAGTTACTAGTGCTTCTCGCGGTGAAAAGTTTTCATCAAAGTCGTGCGCTGGTGGCTGCAAATTGGAGCTACAACAGATGGTAGATCGGTTGAGATGAAGTGAGTGGAGTGGAGGCGGAGTGGAGGTGGAGTGGAGGTGGAGCGGAGAGTAGAAGGTTGGATTCAAAGTTGGGTGGTGTACTGAAGGGAACTTAATTTCAGGGTGTAAAATTTTCAGATATTCATACATTTGTACCGAATCAAGTAACTGTCAAATACACCTTCCTGTTCGCTCTTTCTTCGTCTCAAGTTCGCTCTTTCTTCCTCTCTTCTCTCTTCTCTCTTCTCCCTTCTCCCTTCTCCCTTGTCTCTCTCCTCCTTCTCTACAACTCTTATCAATACATTTATCTATATTACACACCTAGCTCCTGGCGAAGTCGGTCATTCTCCTCTTCAAGTTCCCGAAGCCTACGCTGGGCCTCCTTATTTTCATACATTCTTGTTTCTCGTTCTCGCTTCCAACGGTCTTTAAGCTCGTTTATTACCATCTGAGTCTCCTGGCTAATAGCACCTGATGATTCCTCATAAGATTCTCTGGTACTTTCGTTTACTAGGCTTAATTCATCTATACGTTCTCGTAGACGATTAACTACTTTTTTATGACTTTTCGTCACTTCATTCTCTTTGAGAAGAAGTTTTACATGGTCATTAACAATTATGTCAACGGCTCGAGTAAAATAGTCAAATACTGATTTATGAAGATCTCGAAAGTTTTCAAAGTTATCACCTCCCCAGCCATCCTTTTCTGATAATATTTCAATTTTCCGCTTGGGTTCATTGAGTGAAACATCGTCTGCTATCTTATTAAATGATTTCAATAATTTATCAAATTTTTGTAAATCGTACAGCACAAGATTATTGTATTGATACTCAAGAACATTATGAGTTTTCAACAAATCCTCAATCTGTCTTTTATGGTCTTCACTTTCTAACGTAATAGAGGTGATTTTCTCTGAAAGGTTTCGATTGGTGGTTTGAAGTGCTACTTTATCTTTATTTAAAGCCTCAACTTCATGATATAATCTAGTTTTTTCTGCCTTTAAACTTCTTTCTTTCTGTGCTGCCAATTCAAGACTATTCCTTGAACCATCCATACTTCTATCTCCTTTTATGGCTAAAACTTCATTCTGTTTCGATTTTAACTGGTCTGTCAATGACGATATTGTCTTGCTGGTATCTTCTTGTAACTTACTGTACTTCTCAGTAAGATTATTTAAATCACTTTGAATGGCATTAAACTCCTTGTAAACTCTAAAAAGCTCATCGTTATCAGGAGACTTGCCGTGAACATTTTCCTTATCGCTTATCTCCCGTTGAAGGTTATCGATGATCCTTTGATGTTCTACAAACTTTTGAGTGGCTGCTTCATTAGTTTTCAGCAATCTCTGATTCTCGAACTTCAACTTTTCAATCTCTTGCTTCCGTCCACTAGACTCTTCTTCCTCTAAGAGTCTGCATAATTGGTTAAACTTAGTGTGCATGACCTGATAGTTTTTCCTTACTGCATCTGAATCCTCAATCTCTTTCTTTAATTTGGTTTCAATGCGATACACATCTCTTTCATTTTCATCATACTGCTCTTGTAGTCTATTAAGTAATTTAATAAGGTCATTCACCATAACGCTGTCAAGACTTGAATTTTGTTGAGCGTTCGAAGACAATTCAGAACTTTTCGACATCTCTAGTCTTATAACATGCAATTTAACGTCAAGAGGCTGCTGTTCATTCCCAGGTAGAAATTTTGTATCCAAGAGTTTGGCCAATTCCAACTTCGACGTTTCATCTGTTCGAGGATTGTTTATTAAAGAGTGAAGTATATCATCCACGATCGAGAGACAACTTTCGTGATCTTTGCTGATACTTTGTAGTACATACTCTTTATTTTTCAATTGTTTTTCAAAATCTTCTAAATTAGCATAAAGATCTTCATTTAATTTATAAATCTCATCGTAGTTTGACGATAGATTTTTATATTCGATTTCAAGTTTGGAATGTAGTGGAGATTTAACTATTCTTTGTGGTTTTGATGGTGAAAGTAGATCCAAATTATCTTGTAAATGAGTTAATTGATTAACGTCAAATTTATTATCATTACCACATTTATCAATTAGATCCTGAAGAAATTGTTTTAAAAACCTTATTTGGACCTTATAACCAGTTATTCGTTTGTTAAGTTCTTCTATTGTTGAAAGATTTGAAGTTGATAAATTTTTACTATCAGGTCTTAAATCTGGAATTTTACTCATACTAGAAGGTGCTCTTAATCTTTTCCAAGGTGTTGATAATTGTTGCTTAAGTCTAGCCATATTTTCATGTTCCTTATCACTATTATCAATATCTATATCGCGATCTAGTTGAGCTTGAGTATCGTTTTCTATAGATTCCACTGTAGATCCATGAAAACTATCATTAATATCTAAAGATCTAGTTTTCAGTATTAAGCTTTGTCTTGAAGTAGTTGTAGTTGATTTTATTGGCAGATCTTGTAATTCGGTAGAAACTATACTAGAAACGCTAGGAGGTACAGAAGATGGTGGTATATTTCTTTCATCAAAGACATTATTACCATCATCACTATAAAATGCAAGATTATGAGTTGAAATTCCTTGATTAATTCGAGGTCCTATATTAGCTAATGATTGTTCAAGACTAGCAAGACTAGCATCATTACTATGATGAATCGACTCAGTATTGAATGTATAACTAGACTTATGAGATTCACCTAATGAGTTATCGAAATTACCAGAATTATCTATACTTCTAGAAGGTATAAAAGAACTATTAACATTTTGAGTTGAAGATACAAATTGACTAATTGAAGGTTTAAATGAGTCGTTCGAAACCAAAAGAGAATTTTGTTGTGAATCTTGTATATTTTCGGACATTTGATCTCTAAAACTATCAATTGGTTCAGGATTACTTATAAATGTACTTGAATAATCAGTTTCATCCATTGAAGAATCAAGAGATGGATTTTTTTCTTCGTCTGAAAATTCTTCACTATCATTATGTGAGGATAGTGTCATTATCCACCTATTTTTTATAGGTATTTACCTAATAATTTAAACTATGTTTTAAGTATGTAGCAGATGGTAACGATATTTTTGTTTATAAACGCGGCCGAAATAGGAAAATTACGAGCAGAGGACACAATGTCGCGCGGCCGGTCACCGCGACATTTTCTGATAATTACTGAAAGGATTTATTGATATATATTTAGAACTTATGCTAATTCATTTCATCGTCTTCATCTTCTTCTTCTTCATCATCTTCATCATCTTCTTGAGCAAATTTTATGGCTTCTTCTAATAAATTTTTTGGAATTTCTTCATGACGACCTTCAGTAAATTCTTTTGAACACCAAGTAATTTCTAGTTCGTAATCTTTATCTTTATTATCTTCATGGGCAAGATTAATAATTTTAGCTGCTTGTTTAATTGCATCTTTAACTGATAATTCTTCAAAATTTAATTTTTCTAATTCAGATTTTGCTGTTTGCCTTCCTTTACCTGTTGCAGCTCCAGTATAACCCCAACAACTTCCACTTGGTTCAATCATATATAAATGTGGACCATTTTCATCAACACCTCCAACAATTGATACAATTCCAAATGGTCTAACAGAATTATAACAAGTATAATTTTGAACATAAATTCCCAATCTATCCATTAAATGAGGCACTGGAATTGTTGATTTATACATTGATTTATAAGTTTGTGCTTCATCACGTCCTCTATTAACAAAATGACGTCCATCTGGTAAAAGTCCTGAATATGCAACTCCAATATGTCTATCTACTGTTTGAATTCTTTTATTTTTACCAGGAACTAGAAGTTTGGAATTTATAATTTTTTCAACTGCAAGAACAATTCCATCTTTAGCTTTAATCCCAATTGATGTACCTCCATTTTCAACTGCTTTCATGGCATATTCAACTTGAAAATTTCTCCCATCTGGTGAAAATACACTATTTGATAAATCGTATCCAGTACCAATTGATGTCATTATAAACTACTTATTATTTAGTGAATATATTCTCTTTATATTGAGACTTGTCGCCACCGGTATGTATTGAGGTTTGTGTTACACACGCTGGGGTTCTTATATAGATTTAGTTCAGACGTGAATTTTTCACCTCTGTCAAACCATGTCTGTTACATCAAAATGGCCATGGTTAGGGGTTTTCGTAAGTAGATGAAGACTTTGTCATTGAACACTTACTAACTTTCTAGATTCCGTGTGTTTTGATTAGCATCTTGGGGTACGGATCTCATCTCTTTGTATTGAGACACCATATGTCAGTACAAGAACAATTATATTTCCAAGCAGGTTTAACTTTGCTTTGGATAACATACTTGTTGGCCATTGTCAAGGACACAGGATCACCACCACCAAATTTCACTCCCAAACAAGGAGAATGGAAAAGATGGTGTAAGAAATGTGAAAATTATAAACCTGAAAGAACACATCACTGCAAACAATGTCAAAAATGTGTTTTGAAAATGGACCATCACTGTCCATGGACTAATAACTGTGTTGGTCATGGAAATATTGCTCATTTCATGCGGTTCCTTGTAATGGTCATTATTATGACAACTTTCGCTCTCATTGAACTCAGTAAACGCATATTGCAATACTACGAAGACAGAAATTTACCATCTTATTTGGTAAGTAAAAAGGAAATGTCTGCTGTTATATTTCTTCTTCCAATTGACTTGTTTGTTTTAATTTCAATCATAATTTTACTCTTCCGTTGTATGATAAATTTCTTCTTTAAAGGAATGACTCAAATTGAAACATGGGAATTAGAACGTATTGAAGGTCAATTCTACAGCGAGAGATTATGGGCCAGAATCAGAAGAAATTATTTCCAGATGTACGGAAAGGAAATGCCAGAACTTAGCTCTTGGAATAAAACTTCTAGATATTACGAAGATATGATGCAGCGTGAAGACGAATTAGAAGAAATCGCAGATACTGTACCTTCAACTGATGACCAACGAGAGGAAATCGAACAAATGCTAGTACATAATGACGATACATTAGTCCCTAAAGATTTCTGTATTGATGACATTGTTTTCCCGTATGATCTTGGAATCTGGTCAAATATTGTAAGTTTCTGCGGTTACCCTTGGTCATGGGTTCTCCCATGGGGAGGACCTAGAGAAAGCGGGTATCATTTCCGTAAGAACGCCGATATCGAAGAAGATCAGCTCGGGTTACCTTGGCCACCAGATGGAGGACATCAAGAATCAACTGAAGAGTTGGGTGTTGATGAGTTTGTAGACGAAAATAATAACGTTAGACTTCAGGATGTTACAGTGATCAGACGTCGTCTCGACCCTCGTCTCAATTTAGCTCGTAAAGAGTGGATGAACGACTACGGTGAAACGTTGAATGACTTTGGAGTAGACACAGAGGCTGAAGATCCAGAAAATGAGGTCCTCATTTGATAAGCATTGTATATGAAACATATGGTTTTTGAACTTTATACATTAGTTGTAATTTATAAGTCAATAAACGTCAGTAAAGTTTATATTTTCTCGTAAAATGAACTGATCCGTCGATCTTGGGTGCAAGCTCGTATTTATAGCTTACTTTGAAAAAGTCCAATTTTTGAAACTTATAGTGTGGTGTTCATATAAAATTTATATTTACTGCAACTTTTGCCATTTTCCGCAGCAATTGTACAAAACGGTCAATTTTCTCGTTTTGATAATTTGTTCAATCTGGAAATTTGCAAAGGACAAAATTACCAAAAATTCACATAAATTAACAAAAATTGACAAAAAATAAGAAATGAAGATTTTCGACGTTTTCATCGGTACTTAATTCAATGACGTTATTTCACCTTCAACATGGCCTTATGGGGTTTCAAACAGTTCTCCCTGCCAATCAACCCATTATCTTCCTCAACACTCATAATCTCTCATTCGCTGATAATCTCCACTACATATAACCAATTGACCTAATTATTAACAAATATTCCTCATATTTTCTGCTTGACTACAGGGGCAGGCAAATCTATTGTACCCGAATCAGTTACCTAAATCGGCCTAGACATATTACTAGATTCTTCGGTTGCACGTGAGATGAGGCGAAAATTGCGAATTGCCCCAGACGAATTAACCACCAGGTATATAAGGAAATATAAAAGGCAAGTTACAATAAATAATTTATTACTTGAATAAACTCAATTGACAAATATGGCTTCTGCTCCAACTTTACGTTTAGGTTCTACCGCCCCAGATTTCACTGCTGAAACTTCTAATGGTCCAATTTCATTCCATGAATACCTTGGTGATTCATGGGCTGTTTTATTCTCTCACCCAGATGATTTCACTCCAGTTTGTACTACTGAATTAGGTGCTTTCGCTAAATTGGAACCAGAATTTTCTAAAAGAGGTGTTAAGTTAATTGGTCTTTCTGCTAATAATACTGATTCTCACAAAGCTTGGATTAAAGATATTGATGAAGTTACTGGATCAAAATTAACTTTCCCAATTATCGCCGATGCTGACAGAAAAATTGCTCATCAATTCGATATGATTGATTATCAAGATGCTACCAATGTTGATAACAAAGGTGTTCAAATGACTATTAGATCAGTTTTCGTTATTGACCCAAAGAAAAAGATCAGATTAACTTTAGCTTACCCAGCTTCTACTGGTAGAAACACTGCTGAAGTTTTAAGAGTTGTTGACTCTTTACAAACTGGTGACAAATACAGAGTTACTACTCCAATCAATTGGGTTCCAGGTGATGATGTTATTGTTCACCCAACTGTTTCTAATGAAGAAGCTAAGACTTTATTCCCTAAATTCAGAATTATTAAACCTTACTTACGTTTAACTCCTTTGGATATCGAAAAGAAAGATTAAATTGTGTATATTTTATAAAATAAAATAACTGTGAATGCTTTAAAGTAGAAAACTTATTGTAGTTGAGTCGTAAAGATGTTGCAATTTAGTTAGCTTTTTTGCAATCGTGCATGACAAATTGAAGGAAAAAAATCGCTACTCCATATTTAACTGTTTAATACCATAAATATGAATATTGGTAAAATACGCCCTGCAAGTAGATTTATACTCAATGCAGTTGGTAAGCAACATAATGTTAGCATACCTAGTCCGACGATAAAACATTGCTATCAAATAAAGCAATCTTATTTACTTAGTAATAGCGTTTGGTTCTCATCGAATGATCAAGAAGATCCACAAATATCGAAGGCAGATCAGGAGAAAAAGGCTAATCTTGGCTTAATGATTGAACAAATCAAGCAAACGGTACCAAATATCTTTACAAAATCTATTCCTAAAGATATCGTGAGCTCTGAGGTTTTACTAAGAATTTGTCCAACTCATTTCGCTGAATTTAATGCTTACCTTCCCAATATAAAAGGTCATGTATCTTACTATACAACATTTAAAACACTTCAACTAATTGTGACATCCGTTGTTTTAAATCCAAAAGTTAAACTACATATTCAATCAATTAGAACTAGTGAATCAAATCCAACTGATCCAAGTTTTCAATATCATTGTGTATTTCCAGATACTACTAAAATTTATGTTAGATGGTCTACTTGCCCAGAAGAATGTTTCCATTTATCAACTCGTGAAAATAGTGAAAACCAAATATCAAAAAATGATTCTTTTCACTCAACATCAGATGCAAAATTAGGGTCTCATAGCTGGTCTAGATTTGACACTTCTAAAATAATTAATAACAATACCCCAGAATCTTCTACTGAAAATAAAACAATACCTTCAATGAAATCATTAGCTCAGCTAACAACTGGATTAATTGGATTAACAAAAGAGGAAAATAAATTAGAACGAAGAATTTCCGGATTATTTATTTTTGAGTTAAATCATGATAATACTCAAATCATTGTACATACAATTGAAGATGTCGACGTAATCGAAAAAACCGAAGTCGAAGATGTCGATGGCAAATTAAGAGTTTGCTGATTCTGTAAATAAAATTTCATTTATGATGTACGACAAAATATAAATATGATACTATGTAAATTATACTATACCTTCGATAGCATTACGTATACCTTCCATATTCAAAAGATCATGAGCTTTGAATTGTCCCACTTGATTTTTAATTTCTTCAAACGTCTGCTCGAGACTTGTCTTACTATCTGATTTATCATCATAATTATATAGTCTGTTCATTTGGTATGCCAAATATTCGGCTTTATCAGTGTCACTAAGTTTTTTATTATATTTTTCACTTACCCACTTCCATAATTGGTCATTGTCTTTTTCACTAGCCTGTAAACTTTTACCATTCAAGGTATAAAGTATATGTGAGGTTAAAATTATTTGGTTTTTGGCTAAAGCATTAGTTTCATTTATGCTTTGAAGTAATTTCACCTGCATGAAGATAATCACTAAAACAACACAGATGAACAATTGTGTAAGCAACAAGCCATGCAGTTGTGCAAAGTTGATGAGAGAGAAGCCTTTGTCTTTGACCTTTGTCTTTTCCAGTCTACTTCTTGTTCTGGTTGGCTTGATCTTATTACTTGCTTCAGCTTCAGAAACTGAAGGTTTCACTACAGTTGGACCGTCAGCAAAACAAGTTTCCTGTTCAATTTCTTTCTTCAATGCCTCCAAATAATCCTTTATGTTAGCTGCCTGCCCAGAAGCTGTCAGTTTTTCGATCACACTCTTTACCCATGATCTACCTGTCCATTTTATATAATAAGACACCATTAAACTAGTGGTGTTATTTGGACCCCAGGTTAAAAGATATCGAGTTTTGACAGAAAATGAGTTTCCCAGAGGCACATCAGGTGTGCTGGTGGTTGTTAGAAGAAGAATATAATCAGCAAAATTTAAATGCTCAATCACTTCACTAACCTCACATTTAGTAGACTTGGGACCTATAGAATATCCCAATGCTCTCCTATAAGTATACTTTCTTTCTAACTTAGTCGGATCATCTTCCATTGGATGAAATTCAGAATAAGGTGATATCTCACTAGCATCATGCTCTTCGAGAAATTTTTGGTGAAAGGCGGTATTTTTACTTCCAAAAAGTATATCATAAACGATACCCATAGGGGCGTCGATAGTTTCGTTACACAACTCTACTTCATTTGATTCTCGTTCAATTTCTTTGGAAGTAGGCTGGTGGACCTCGGGCGCCATATTTATATATTGAGATTCGGGTTTGAACTTTCTGATCTTAGTACCAACCTCAACGAGATCTGATTTTTGTTCGGCACCCAAAACGGGAGAAGACAGAGGGATCAGAGAGCTTGAGTCTGAAAGTTCATCATCATCGTCATCTTCGTCGTCGTCGTCATTATCATCATCATCATCATCATCCATATCGTCTGTATTGCCATCAAGTTCATCCTCGTTTACGTCGTTGATATCATCATTATTTGCTTCATCATCGATAGAAAGCATATAAGAGCTGTAGTTGGGTATCGGATCAGATTCTCGGCTCACACTGGTTTCTACGGGAATAGGTGAGGGCTTCCTTAGTTTCTTACCGGTAGTTTCTTGCCAAATTGTAGTCATAAAGTCAAAAGTTATGTCTCTAGATAAGAAACTAGCGAATATATGTTTAGCATCATCAGTTTCTATCGCAATAGCATTTGGGAATAGACCGGCAGTTGATCTTTTTTCGAACCCAACAAGTTGTTCCATTGGAATAACGAGGTTTGTTACCCAGCCCAATAGATTTGAATTGAAGCAAATATTATGTTCACTAACATAAATTCTTCCTTGCAATAATATATCTCTACTCAAAGCACAGGCAAAATCATCGATTAAACGATCTGTAAGATCTAGAGAACGAAATAGCTGATGAAATTCTGTATTTCTCTTCATAGTAGCGTATCTATAAGAGGTATTTTTAAATTTTTCTTTCACATATAGTTTTGCATCGTATTTCTCCTCCTTCTGTAAAATATCTTCAATACTTCCAGTACTTGTAGATCTGGTCTTTGTAGATTTTCTATACGAGATGATTTTGGGAGATGTAACGCTTGTGTTTTCATCATAAGAGGTATTTTCGAGAGAGGTTCGTTTTGGAGCTTTTGATTCATTGAGTGTGGCATCAGAATTATACAGTTGAATACTTCTCATATTTTCAATTGCAGACCAATGAGAAGGCGAAGCTAACGAACTGTTCCGGGTATGATTTTCTTTATCTGCCAAAGCATTGGTCTTACTTTCTTTGGATATGATAGAATTAGCATCTTCCCTTGTAGTTAAAGGATTTGCCGGAACTGCTTTAACTAAGAAAGGTGATTGTAACGACATAGAAGAGAGCGAAGAGTTAGTGGAACTAGCAGCTAAAGCGGCGATAGCGTCATTCTTCTTCTTGATATCTATGCCACGAGCAGAAGATGATGAAGATGAAGAAGACGATTCGTCTTTGGGTAATGTTAATGGTTTATCATCGTTTTTCAAAGGCTCTTCTTGTGAAACATTAGATTCTATATTATCTTTAGAATTTCCATTTCTTAACGGGAGTGATTCGACTGAAGGAGGGAAAGAATACGACCAGGCATCATCATCGTCCATATCGCCATTCATAACAAGCCAATTGAGTTAATTTGTGATTGGAAAATGGGATTTTTGGAATTGGGTTTCTGTACGAGTGACTACTATTTTATACGAAGCGCACTTTGGTTGCTAATATGAAGTACAATAGTTAAACTGTTGGAAATACAATAAATCACTAAACCTACAATTTTTTTAAAACTAAAGTTATTTGTAACGACGTATCATTAATTTGCAATATACAAGTAGATTGGCTTCTATGACATAAAAGAGAAAATCCACACCCAGGGATTTTGAGAAACTATAAAATTAAGTAATAAAATACAGTTTTTTTTTCATTCTTAAAAGAATTAGACAGATTCTAAAACGACATCTTTGTAGTCGCCAGAAACTTTCTTACCTTTTTCTTCAGATGAACCTTCACCGTGTAAAGCTAATAAAGAACCTAAATCGAATTTTGGTTGTTTTAATAATTTAACTTTTCTGATGTGAATGTTTTGCAATGGTAAAATAGATTGGGTAGATTTTTCAATTTCACGTCCAATAACTTCTGGAATTAATTTAGAAGTTAATTGAGCTAAGGTAACATTAGAAACTTCTTTTTGCATAATTTCAATCATTTTCTTTCTGATTTCTCTTAATTTAGAAGATTTAGCGTAAGTAGTTTTCTTAACTTGGTTTGGTTGTCTTTTAGTGAAAGCAATAGCGAAAACTCTTAAAACGTAATCATCAGAAGTTTTAACAGTAACATTAGCTTCAACTAATGATTGCCATTTTCTAACTAATGATCTTAATTTATCGGAAGTAAAGTCTAAACCGTGGAAGTTAGTTAATAAGTTTTTACCTTGAACTTCATCAACTCTTAATTTAACTTTTCTGTAGGAATGATCTTCAGAACCTTGTAAGTCAGCTAAACAAACTTCAACAACTCTACCTTTAAGACCGTCAGCGGCGTTCTTTAAACCAGTAGATTTGTTGATTAAAGTCTTACCAACATTTCTGTTTTCGAAAGTAGTTGGAGCTTTGATATCGAACCATTCTTTTCTGGTGAATGGATCAACAACTCTCTTCTTGATACCTTTCTTACCTTTGGAAAGTCTCTTATTTTTACCAACAGCCATTTTATGTTATGTAGTACAGTAGGAAAAAAGCACGTATAGTTTTGAGCTGTAAAAATCGTGAAAAATTTGAGCTTCAGAAAAAATTTTAATGTCCGGTAGAACCCTCGGAAATCGATAGTACATATAGTGCTACGCACGTGAAAGACCACCGATGCATGGGGCGCACATATGGTATCGGCAAGGGCTTATCACGTGCAAAAAACTAGGGCTAACATATGATATATATAAAGGGAAGCTTCCTATTCATCAAGGTTACTACAATGAACGAAAAATCGACTACATTAAACGATTAATTGATAGACTTGTTTATTCAACAAACTGAGTCCTATATGCTAATTAACTAGATTTTGTAAACCAAACCCATTTAAATAAATAATGTCAAAAGTGGGATATATAAAAAAAAAAGAATTGAAAAAAGTTAGTTATCATTTAAGTCTTTCATGACCATACAATGAACTAACGAACCTTCCATAATATTAAGAACTTTAGTGGTTTTCTGGACGTAATTTTCTGACTTCTTTACCGACTTTCCAGATTTCCATGTTTCTGATAGTTTCTAATTCTTCTTCTAATCTTTCACGGTAATCTGGGGCAGAGTTGAAATCTAAAGATCTTTGAGTTTCAGTACCGTTCTTAACAGATTCGTATAAATCGTTGAAGACTGGTTTCAAGGCATCTTTGAATCTTGGGTACCAATCTAAAGCACCTCTTCTAGCGGTAGTAGAACAAGCATCGTACATGTAATCCATACCGTATTTACCAATTAATGGGTATAAAGATTGAGTAGCTTCTTCAACGGTTTCATTGAAAGCTTCAGATGGAGTGTGTCCGTTTTCTCTTAAGACTTCGTATTGAGCTAAGAACATACCGTGGATACCACCCATTAAACAACCTCTTTCACCATATAAATCAGAGTTAACTTCTCTTTCGAAAGTGGTTTGGTAAACGTAACCAGAACCAATGGCAACAGCTAAAGCAATAGCTCTTTCTTCAGCTTTACCGGTAACATCATTCCAGACAGCGTAAGAAGAGTTAATACCTCTACCTTCTTTGAATAAAGATCTGACAGTTCTACCAGAACCTTTTGGAGCAGCTAAGATAACATCAACATTAGTTGGTGGTTCAACTTTAGTTAATTCCTTGAAAACTGGAGAGAAACCATGAGAGAAGTATAAAGTTTTACCTTCAGTGATTAATGGTTTAATAGTAGACCAAGTTTCAGATTGAGCAGCATCAGATAATAAGTTCATGACGATGGTACCCTTTTGGATAGCTTCAGTAACATCGAATAAGTTTTCACCTGGAACCCAACCATCTTCAATAGCAGCTTTCCAAGAAGCACCATTCTTTCTAACACCAATGATAACATTAAGACCATTATCTCTCAAGTTTAAACCTTGACCGTAACCTTGAGAACCGTAACCAATTAAAGCTAAAGTATCGTTTTTGAAATATTCTAATAATTTTTCTCTTGGCCAGTCAGCACGTTCGTGAACAATTTCTTCAGTACCACCAAAGTTAATTGATTTAATACCACGAACAGCAGTTGGAGCCATAGATTGTTTAGAAACAATTGGACGAGCAGCATTAGCTAAAGCAGATAAAGCTCTTTTGGAAGAAACTTGTCTGGCAGCACCTTGAGTGGCGGCACGAGACATACGAATAGAAGCAGATCTTAAAGACATCTTAATTAATTATTTTTTTGTTATACTTGAAAATGTATATAAAAAAGTTGTTAGTAGCAAGAATGAAAATTTTCCAGGAGCGATCCTATATAAATACCTGGGGGAAAAGTGAAAAATTTCACCGTCGGCGCAGAACCCAATGAGTAATAGTGCGAATAATTTTAGTTTTAGTGGGACAAAAAAACTCCGGTCGCGGCCCTTTAGCGGCTCTTCTTGAATCGGACCTACGGCATTATAATTTATGCTATTTATTTAAATGGGTATAAACTGATGAAATTATTTAAATATCTAGCTGAAATTAAAAGTCAATCCAACTGAATGATTCAGGAATTTCCTTTTCGATGATTGATATTTTTTCAATTTTTTTATCATTTTTTTGAAGTGACATTCTATCAAGAACTAATGCAACTTCTTCTGTAGTGAGATCATCATCGATATCTGACCATGAAACTTTAGATTGAAATGATGAACCTACTAAAGATGGTACTTGATTTGAGTTATCTTTTTTGGTTGTAGATTTAATATTACCATTCACATGATAAGTTGGTTTAGTTTCGGTGGTATCAATTTCTTCAATTGAGCCAGATGTTGGTATATGTTCAATATCAAATAAACTTTCACTACCATCATCAATGTTTGAAATTTCCCATTCGTAATCTTCATCAACAGTGAGTCCAAATTTCCATTTATCCTCAAATTCTTTAACGAATTTATGTAAATCTCTTGATTTAATTCGTTTTTCGTAGTCTTCAATATCATCTTCAGCGTCACCTATTTTAAATAGGTTCATGAAAATATTGAAACAATTTTGATTCATACTAGAGTAAATATCATATAAGATATCATGATTACCATAGAATACAAAATTTTTAAAATTAAAATCAGATTCTATTGATCCTTTACCATCTTTTGTAATTGGTTTGAATGGTGAAGTACCAAATAATGCTGTAATTAAAGTCATACCGAAAGACCAGTAATCGGCATATAAACAATCATATTGTTTTAAAGGACTTGAATTTTTGAAACATTCAGGAGCCATATACTTTTCAGTACCGACATCGAATTCATTATTGTATCTTATTGTAGTTGATAAACCCCAATCACAAATTTTAACTCTTCCTCTGCTATCAAATAACACATTTTCAGGTTTAATATCACGATGATAAATACCAAGAGAATGAGCATAAGTAATACCATCGCAAAGTTCTTTTGCAATATTACAAACATCAAAGGAAGAAAGATAAGATTTATCACGATGAATTAATTCGAATAAATCACCATTTGCACAATATTCAAGAACCAAAAAGATAATATCATCAGTTTCGAAATGATCAACTAATTGACAAATATGATCATTTGATTTACCTAATTTTTGTAACATTTCAATTTCGTGATAAGCCATAGCAGAACTATAAGTTCTTGATTTATAAATTGCTTTCATTGCAACTTTTTCATTATTTGAAATATTTTTAGCTAAAGTAACTTCACCAAATGAACCTTGTTCAATAGGAGATAAATATTTATAAGTATTTTTCAATAAATACTGATTTGATTGATAAGCTTTATATTCATTAAATGCGGGATAATCATTAGAGGCGTTAAACGTAAGGCAAGACATTATAAACGTTAAAAATAAAAGGCAATAGTTAAGATAAGACGAGTATACTTAAGATTGTAAGATTAAGTGATTAAAAAATGTTAAAAAAATTGATAGTATAAAAAGGAGTTTAAATGATCCAATCTAACTAATTAAATGATATAAGTGATCAATTATACAAAGGATAGTCAAAGGAAAGTCAAAGACTTAGAACAATTATGAACTAGAGTACCAGATGACACCAACCTATGTAAATGAAAAACAAGAATTAAATTAAAGTGTAAAATAAGGAAAGTAAAAAAATTGAAAAAAGGAGAAGTTAAATGACAGACGGTTAACCAGCCAGTTTTAAGTAAGGAAATCTGGAGAAATTCATAGAAGCCGGTAGATAGGAGAAATTTTGGGTGATGTGGCTCCACCATTTCGCAAACAGTGGCTTGCCGTTATGGGCACAAAAAAAGTCATAATCACACGATTCGCCTGCCTATTTGAGATACAATTATGAGCTACTCAAGGGGCGATAAGAATGCCTTATCGTAATTGTCAATAGTGTAAGCTAAGACAAAATAGTGGTGGCTACGAAGGTGAAGGATAATGATGTAATATTCTGGTAATTGTAAAACAATAGCAATGCGTGTGTAAGTACCCATTGTAACTAAGGTATTTAACCGTTGTAAACTACGTTAAAGTCTATGGACGATTCTTTGTTTGAAGCATTGGCGTAGTCTAGACAATTAAACTACCCATTTGTTGCTACTAACTAATTGTCGTTAAATTCCTGGTATTTCTGAAATATCAGCCTGTAACTTAAGTTTCAGCCACGTCATTGGGTGGCTTATCTGGGCATTATACGGAAAAGTGATTTGGTAGTTGGATCAGAAGGAGGAATAATGGCTTGGGTGGAAGGGGGAACTAACTTTGCACCCAATTACACAAGCACTGCTAAAACACTCTGATACTCTCTCTGATCCAACACTCTGATCCAACACTCTGATCCAACACTCTGATACAACTCTCACTGATACTACTCTTTTACACTCTTCCATGGTCTTCTGCAATATTCTACACTTCTCTCTCTTGCACTACTCATTACGGATTTACTACCGATTCACTACTCATTACCGATTCAATACCGTTCATACTTCATACTACACATACTCGGATCATATACTATTATTAACTATTAATTATAGACTATCGAACAAGTACATTCAAGTCATGATTACTTCAATAATCCTTCAATTACTGGCTCCAAAGATTTTGGCTTGGAAACAGAAGAGTATCTTTCCACAACTTTTCCGTCTTTTCCAATTAAGAATTTTTCAAAGTTCCATTTGATTCTGTTAAGTCCAAGTAATCCAGACTTTTGTGACTTCAAAAATTTGTAAACTGGGTCAGTCTTGTCACCATTGACATCAATTTTTTGTAAAACTGGGAATGTAACACCGTAGTTTAATTGACAGAAAGAAGCAATTTCTTCAGAGTTACCTGGTTCTTGACCAGCAAATTGATTACATGGGAATCCAATAATTTGTAATCCTTTATCAGCGTACTTTTTGTTCAATTCTTCTAATTCTTTATATTGAGGAGTAAATCCACATTTTGAAGCAACATTTACAATAAGAACAACTTTACCTTCCAATTGTTTGAATGGGAATGGTTCTCCCTTTTTATCGAGTGGTGTTAATTCGTAGAAAGTGGACATTTTATAAAATTAGTTGATTAAGTATTAATAATTAAGACTTGGTTTAATTAGGGAGAATCTTTTTTGCGGTAGGAAATTGGTCTCATTAAAATACTCATCTCTTGGCGAAGTCCAGCCACCCATCGCTGATAAATCGCTGATAAGTCGCCCTTATGTCCGGCAATGCCGCCATTATTTCCTTTTATTCCCGACACTTACAGCTCATTCATTCAAATCATTACTCATCAGGGCGCAGTTTGGGTGCAAAGTATGTTATGATTAGGTTTATCGATATTTTCCGTTGTCTTTAATCGTAAGTCTTTGACAGCGAAACGGCTTAGTTTCGACACACTTTTAGACTTTTCGCAGGCGGCTCGACCGGCTGTGGCGACACCGTTTTTATAGTGGTGCGCAGATCGACCGACGGAGATGACACCATTTGCAAGTCGCGGGCCGTCGGCCAGTCGCATTTGGCCCGAATGAAATCTTTAACCGGACTTACTTTACTTCTCCATTACATCAACATTTTAGGCTATGTTTAGGTCATTCCTGCGCTCATTGTTTAATTCACGCTTTCTTGTAAGACCTTCAATACTGAGTCTGTTGCCAAGACAGTTTCACACTTCGCCTTTTTCTCTTGCCAAAGCTAAGAAGAATCAACCGAAGAAAAAGTCTGCAAAAGAAGAAGTAGTCGAGTCACAACCTGATGTTGGTGAATTAATTGATTTTGACGAAGAAACAAAGAAGTTTCAATCCGTCATTGACAACTTTTCGAAATTAGCTAATGAAGCCAAATTGGGAAAGTCAAGTGTCAATTTATTCGATAAATTAACCGTAAAGACCAGCGATGGTGATTTACCATTCACTTCAGTAGCTCAAACTTCTATAAAAGGTCGTAAGTTCTTGATAACTGTATTTGATCCAAGCCACTCTAAAGATATCGTCAATGCCGTTTTAGACTCGAATTTGAATATGAATCCTCAAGTTGATCCTCAGAACAAGGAGACACTTTCTGTTCCACTTCCTCCAATCACCACAGATACCAAGAAAGAGAACGTTAAGCAACTCAAACTCACATTCGAAAAATTCAAGAATGGAGCCGGGGTCAAGAACTCTTCTTCTTTAAGTGCTGTCAGAAGTGACGTAAAGAATAGAATCGCTAAGATCACCAAGAAGAAGAAACTTAATGACGCTGAAACAAAATTAGTCAATGACTTTGAAAAACTTCACAAACAGTATATAGACAAGCTCAGTAATGTGTTGAAGTCAGCAGAGCAGGCTATAATGAAATAACTTGTATATATGTAAATAATTTACAATTCAAAAGTTCGAAATATACTAACCTAGATAAATCATACTCTAGATAACTTACATTACTACTCTGCATAATCTATACTTATCTGCATAATTTATCTGGACAAATTACATTTACTGTACTACTCTGTATACTTCCTAAATACATATCCTAAAATACTGCACCTTGACTTATGAAGAGTCTCTTTGAATACTTAGTACACCATTTGATAATCCTCAAGCTATCATTTATTAGGGACTGTGAAGGCACAAATTCATTGCAAAGACAGTAAAGTTCGTACTCGTTATTGGATAGCATGAACCCAATAACATAATGATTATCGACAGTCCATTTCATGTAGCTTAATTTCTTATCCTTTGATAATTGAGTAGCCGATGTCTTTGAATTGTGTAATGTTGCATAAAAATATGTCAATTGAAGTAAATTATCGATCTGTTGCAACTTAGATGGCCCCGAGCTAAACCGATTGATGTCACTCATGATAAACTGATTATTAATTTTCAGTTTGTAAATGAAATGCTTGATGTGAGGGACTTGAATTTCTTTAGTTATTGAAATATTAGTGGATGTGGCCAACTCTTTGCTGAATTTAATCGTGAATTGTTCGTTCCTAGTCATTTTGTATATAAGATTTTGTGAGATTTGTTGCATTTCAAAGAAACTGTTTTTGCTTCCACTGATCAACAAAATCGTTATAGGTTGAGGAGACACTTTCAGTTCTTCAACTTTAACATATTCTGAAAAGGCGAATTGTTTTATAAAAATGTAGACAAACCCACTAGAATTGAAATCTGGCATACACAATGGAATCCATAGATCTTCTGAAGTTTCATTATTATGTGTAGTGGATTTAGTTAATGATTCAACCACACAAATCATAGTTTTAATATCCTCATTAGATAAGGTGTGATTTTTGGGTTTCATAGATGCTAGTATCTTGTTACTATCGGTCAATAAAAATGCAAATAGGAGGTCTTGGCCAAGGTACTTTTCGTCAGAGGATTTGGTGAAGTTTGAAAGAATTGGCGACTCTTCAACACCACTATTAGTCTTTGACTTTAATTTTTTACATGACAATAGCATAGAATTGAGTTTCTGTCTCGAGGTATTAGTTATCTTAACGCTCTGTAGACACGAACCAAGTAGCTCACTTACGTAAAGGTCGAATCCAGATTCGACATTATCAAGAGGTGAGTCAACTGATACAGAAATTCCATAACTAAGTTTCATACATAAAGCATCAAGATTTGTGAAGTCTAAAGGAGTGAGAACCTTACGTAAGTCAAAGTTAAGTCTATTCAGGAAGTTCTTGGTAATGGTCGTTTTGGAAAGTACAGACAAGAAGTAATTATAAAGCGTCAAAAGTTGCTTCATTACCAAAGAGTCATGGTCGTCACTTATATCTAAAGAAGGAGTTATTTCATGCTTTATTTTTGTTATGGATAAGAACAAGAGAGGATCTTTGTTTAAAACACTTATTTTCAAGTCACATCCATGAGTGATGGATTTGAAATCCTCTTTCATATTCTCTTGAAATGTTGATACTATAGTTGTGATAAGACCCATATACCCTATTATAATATCATCTGATCCATGCATCGAGTAAATGGGTTTCCCGGCAGTCGATAGAATGAAAAAATGTTTGGTTTTCTCGTGGAAAGTTTGTGAATCCTCCAGTTTATCTATAGTTATATATTTATTTAAGAACTTATCTTGAGCAAGCGTACTATCTACTTGATTAAACATATTGTAATCCAAGAATGAAGCTTCACCGGTATCGATCTCAGAAGGAGGAATATGGTTTTCATTGATCATCAATTCGTGAAGGAGATTGTGAAGTTCTGGATCTTCATTTTCTTCAGATACATAAGAATAAACGCTTGCGTTACTGGTTATTGAATTTTTATTCAGTTTTGTTGGAACAATCAAGGATTCATCCAATTCCAACCCAGCAGCATTTTCTAGGTTCACGGCCGTGGTAGGATGCTGAGTTTTGGGTAAGATGCCTGATTTAATATCGGGTTGAGGCATGTACTGATAAGAAGGTGTAATTTAAGCAGTGAGATATTTTCAGTAATAACTAGCGAGAGTCGAAGTAGCACCAAATAACTTGAAAACCATGATGGATCAAGAAATCTTTACAGAAACGTATTAAAATGATACTTATGATATATTTAAATAATTACTAGCGTAAAAACATATACCAAACTAAAAATACAAAGAATAATCCAGCACCAACTATTGGTACGTATTGTCTAATAAGAGCTTCGAAGTTAATTCTTTGAGCTTTTTTCCTATATTTTATAGAGTCATTTCTTAAACTTGAAGATAAATCACTCATTTTATCAAGAGAATCACCTCTATAAAGTAAATCTTCGATATTTTTTGTCATAACTTTTTTAACATCTGCTAAATCATTATTTAATTTATCAATATTTGATTGAGCTCTTTGATCTTGATAGATTTTCTTGGTTTTACTCAAAAAATTATCAAATGAACTAAATCCAAAAGGTCTAGCAGTTGTACTAAGAGCATCTTGACCATGAGAATTTGAAAATTCATGAGATACTTCTGATAAATATGAAAATGCAAGTTTTCTTGGATATGATTTTTCACAAATACATAAATATATAATAGATTCACTTATAAGATAATGAATATTATAAGCACCTGATTCAATAGTTGCTTGAGGTTCAGAATTTGGATTAATTCTACTAATTATAAGTTTACATTTCTTCTTCTGCTCGGCTAATGCTGGATCATTATTATCATCTACCGATCCACAAAGTGGGAGAGCTAATGTTAGTTCATTTCTTATTTGAAACGTATTTGAATTACTCACCATCGTATCGGTAAATTAACGTTGATTTAACCATATCTATTAATTTTAACCTAGTTGAATATACGTGGTTATTTTTCCTTATAGAAGCGACAATTGATGGCACGTGACGCGATCCGCAATATAACCTCTTCTCGTTCGATGATTAAGGATCTTTTACTAACTACTGGTTATGGATTTATCAAACTTATCGTCGAATCTTCCATCGACCAAACCTCTTGAACAGATTTCTGTTAATGAGATAAATCATGAACTAACAAATGAATTTAAAAATGCTGCAAAATCAGTAGCTGCTCTTTATAACTCTACTGACCTTAAAGATAGGAAAGATACTAAATTAGAATTTGCAAATGCTGCAAAATCAGTAGCTGCTCTTTATAGACTTTCAAATAATTCAAATAATTTACTTCTTAGTAAAGGATACCTTGAATGCATCGATGATTTACTCAAAGTTATTACCCATGGAGAAGATGTTGAAAATTGGGCGCTTACAAAACGAGCAGAATTAACAAATATTAATAATAATTCCGTAAGTTCTAATGAATCAAATGAAGAGGAACCTATCATACCACAAGATCATGAATTTTCTGTTAAATCAGATCATTCTCCAGGTTATAAATTTCGTAAAGGAATTCCAGCATTATCAGTTACTCACAGTCCAAAATTTCGTAGCGTACTGAAAAATTTTAAAAAGAAGAATCATGACGTTTTAATGAGAAGAAAATTAAGACAAAATAGACAAAATTCAACGCAAGATGATACAACTTGCTCATCAGATGATGAAAGTGATGATGAAAGTGGTGAAGATATTGTAGCTCAAAAAATTAGACGGTACAATAATGATAGACCACCTAAAAAGAAGAGAAGAGTTGATAATTAATCTATTTATACATAACTTATCAAGCATTGGGGATATTAGGTAAATTTCTTCTCCGTTTCTCGGTATTCATCAAGCATCGCTTAGCTTAGGCATCAACTTTATACTTTGGCTTTGCTACATCTGCATCATCGGCATTTCTTGCATGTAATTTTTATGATATTACTTATTCTATAACTACAGAGATTTTATATAATAAACGACCACTCAGTATGCAAAAAAGTCATCTTGACCTTCGTAATCATCAGAGAATTCTTCACTTTCTTCACTTCCAGAAGATTCTTCTTCACTACTCTCAATAGCATTTTCAGTATCTTCAGATACTAATCCTTCTAGAGTAAAGCACAATAAAGTATCCCCCTTAGCCTGAGTTCCCTTTGGAACTCCATGAGTTGATTCTACATTACATGAGCTAAGTTTAACTTTAGGATGCAAAGTAGCATGATGACCAATGATACAATTTTCCAACTGAGTATCATCACCAATGTTAACATTATTTAAGATAAGACAACCAGTAAGTTTAACTCTTTTTCCAATAATACAATTATCTCCGATTACTGTACGTTTTACATTAGTCTTTTCACCAAACTCACAATTTTCACCAACCAATGAATCTATACCGATATTTGCAAGTGGTCTTTCCTTTGATTGAGTTTGTTGTTTTTGACCTTGAGCTTGAGCTTGTAATTTCATGAAATGACGATTAGCTTCCATTAAAACTGGTAAATTATTTGACCTGAAAAATGTAGCTTGATGTGGAATTGTCATAAATGCGATAGATTCCTTAGCTGATGAATGTTTCCAAGATCTTCTTGCTAAGTCACGATAAACTTTACTTATTGATCTAGTCTTGAAATACAGATCAGTAAATTTTGATGAATTTTGTTGGAAAATTGATAAAATTTCATTGGCACAACCAAAGTAAATCCCACTATCTAATAATTGAGTACTTATAGTTGAATTTGGAAATCTCCAACACATTTGAGTTCTTATTTTCAATGCCTTATGGAAATCAACATCTTCTTTAGAATAACTATCCAATAATTGTTGTTGGCCATCTTCTAAATCTGTATATATAGTAAAATTTCTTTGGAATATAGTATTCTTTTTATCTTCAATTTCTAATCCATTTTTATAATAAACCACCAATCCTAAATCATTTACATTTTTATTTCTGAATGCTTCAATTAAAACTTGAGGTGGTAAATTGGTGATGAAATCACATGGCAATATCACGAAATTTTCTAGAGGTTGTAATAAATCACTACTTAATAAATGGTGTAATATTTCACCACTAGCGCTAGTATCTAAACTAGTAATATCAATATGACTTGTATATTCGAAAACGTCTTCTGCTGATCCCACCACTTCGGCTTCAGCTTCAACTTTGGGTTTAGAAGTCTTTGCATGTTTATAAGCTTCTATTGCAGTTGTTATATCATCTTTTGATGTAAGATCTGTTACTACGGTAATCTTGGGGAAGAATGCACGTTCACACCAGTCAAGGGCATACTCTATCATTGGCTTGTTGGCAATGGGAAGAAGAGGTTTGGCCAACCCTGTTGACCTGACCTTAGAAAATGGACTTAATCCTTTTCCAGGGCCACACAATATCACAGCATGAAATTCCATTAAGTGTAGAGATGGGTACTATATTTTTTTCTCGCTTGACTAATTTTCAAAATTTCAAGACCCGTACATCACACAACCTACACTACACAAACTAACACACAAACTAACACTATATATTCCTTAACTCTCGTCGGCTATACAATTCATGTAACCCATAGCTGTGTCGAAAGCCAGGTAAGGCAAATTTTAGAATTATGTAGTTGTTGGTGTACGGGTGTGGTTTTCCGTGGTGTACGGGTGTTCATGCTCTGTCGATGTCTATTTGCCACTACTCGCTATTTAACAAACCAACTACACCATGAGTGAAGAGAACGATCCGCTTTTAGCAGCGTTACAAAATGAAGATCAAACCATTGAAAGTGAACAACAATCACTTGATCCAGAAAGAGAAAAAGCATTATCTAAATTTAAAGATAAGTTAATTGAACATCGTAAATGGGATGCTAGATTAAAAGACTTAAGACTTACAATACGAGATTTAGATAAAGATCATGAAAAAACTGAAAATGATATTAAAGCATTACAATCTGTTGGACAAATCATTGGAGAAGTTTTAAAACAATTAGATGATGAAAGATTTATAGTGAAAGCATCAAGTGGACCACGTTATATTGTTGGATGTCGTAATACAATTAATAGAGAAAGTTTAAAAAATGGTATAAGAGTTGCATTAGATATAACAACATTAACAATAATGAGAATTTTACCAAGAGAAGTTGATCCATTAGTTTATAATATGACAACTTTTGAACCTGGTGATATTTCATTTAATGGAATTGGTGGATTAACTGAACAAATTAGAGAATTAAGAGAAGTAATTGAATTACCATTAAAAAATCCTGAATTATTTACAAGAGTTGGTATAAAATCTCCAAAAGGAGTTTTATTATATGGGCCACCAGGAACTGGTAAAACTTTATTAGCAAAAGCAGTTGCTGCAACAATTGGAGCTAATTTTATTTTCTCACCTGCTTCTGCAATTGTTGATAAATATATTGGAGAATCTGCAAGACTTATTAGAGAAATGTTTGCATATGCTAAAGAACATGAACCTTGTATTATTTTTATGGATGAAATTGATGCAATTGGTGGTCGTAGATTTAGTGAAGGTACTTCAGCTGATCGTGAAATTCAAAGAACTTTAATGGAATTATTAAATCAAATGGATGGATTTGATACAATTGGTCAAACAAAAGTTATTATGGCAACAAATAGACCTGATACTTTAGATCCTGCATTATTAAGAGCTGGTAGATTAGATAGAAAAATTGAAATTGGTTTACCAAATGAAGCTGGTAGATTAGAAATTTTTAAAATTCATTCATCAACAGTTGCAAAACAAGGAGAATTTGATTTTGAAGCTGCTGTTAAAATGAGTGATGGATTTAATGGTGCTGATATTAGAAATGTAATTACTGAAGCAGGTTTCTTTGCTATAAGAGATGAAAGAGATTTTATTGTTCAAAATGATTTAATGAAAGCAGTAAGAAAAGTTGCAGATGTTAAAAAATTGGAAGGTAAATTAGACTATGAAAAATTATAGTTTTACTTTTTAATAAATAAATTACTAACGAAATTAATTGTAGGTTAAATATTGTTTATTGTTTATGTACATGATATTATTTAGATTCAGCTTGTTCAATTTTAGCCATTGATTTTTCAAAATCAGGAACTTTGGCTTTTGATAATGCATCTAAATGTGCTAATAAGTAAGGATTATTAATATTACTAAGATGTTTAGCAATTTTTTCACCAATAAAATCTTGAATTTCTGGTGATAATTTTTTAGGTAATTTAGGAGTTTCTTTTGCCTTTTTAGCCAAATAAATTTGTTGTTCCTCAGAAAGTGGCATTTCAGGACCATTAATTTTTCTGGCTTCAGTTTCAGTGAATAATTTCTTCTTATATTTTGAATGTGGATTTCTTAATTCTCCTAAAATTTCTTTAGGGAATGGAGATTTAGCAATACTTTGAAATTGCCATGTTTTTTCAAAAACAATTTCTTCACGTGTAGATAAATAATCATCTTTTGATTCATTTGGAGGATTTGGCCATGGAATTTCAATAGTTTCATGATTTTTAACAAATCTTCTTGGAATCCATTTTTTATATCTTTCATCATAGTATTTTTCTTTATACACCACTTCATCAGCCACCACATGATATATACGACCATTTTCATCTTTATCCTTGGCTGCTACTTTAATATGACTTCGAGGAATAGGTTCTGGATAATCCATTAAATGACTAGTTTGATTTTCAACCCATGAAAATTTTGGAAGAAGTTTTTTAGTATTAATATTTGCTACTAATACAGCATCGATTTCTGGTGTATAGTTGTAGACGGTAGATAATGTACCTTTATGAGGACCTTTTGCAACGTAAATTAAATCACCACTAACTATTCCAACATCTTCCATTTTATTCTTTCTTTGCTTTGTAGGTACAGGTGTAAAATTACTTTCAAAACTAGGTAAAGTATATTGATGAGTTCTCTTAAGATAGTTATCCATTGCCACACGAGGCAACTTCTCTACATCCTTTTGAAATCTCTTCTTTGCCGAGTGCCACGACATGATATGAAGTTTAAGAGTAAATTTTTCATGGGCGAAACTTTTTAATTTACATCACCGGTCACGTGACCGTTTTTCATAAACTTTTAAAATACATTAAATTATCAACTTCGTATAAATTAGCATATGGTTGCTGGTAACTACGAATAGAGTCCGAAGAACCGATAAGAAACCATTAAAGTTCAGTTGAAAGCGATAAGAATTTAACTAAGTTAAACCTACCTCAATTGAGGCGTTATAGTTCCTTTAAATATGAGGCGTGAGGCTTCTTTAATAAAGCTATAGTACATAAAATACATAAGGTACATTACTCTGTACAGATGTTGATAAACTCCTGTTCGTTAACTAGATGTTAGTATAAGCCTCGAAGGGGTTTAATTGAAATTACATACTTTCTCCATCTTCATCTAAATCGAATTCATCAATCATAGCTCTAAGTTCATCATCGGTAAGATTTTCACCCAATTCCTTGGCAACACGACGAAGGTTCCTTAAACTGATTTTACCAGTTCCATCATCATCAAAAAGTTTGAATGCTCTTCTAATTTCATCTAATGGATCTCTATTAATAATTTTTTCACCCACTAATTATTAGTATATACAAAGTAAATCATGTGTAAAATACGTACCTGCTTGGAAAAAACTTTCATAAGTAATTAAATTACGATCATCAGTATCATATTCGTGAATAATATCCAATACTTCTCTTTTCGATAGATCAAACCCTAAAGCTCTAAATGCAACTTTTAATTCATGATAATCAAGACATCCATCATTATTCATATCAAATAATGAAAATGCTTCTCTTATTTCTTGTTTCTGTTCATTAAGAAGTTCAACCTTTAAGTTCCCCATTCCTCTTTTAGGAGCACTTGAAGGTGTTGACATTGGCGTTAATAATTTCTTTTAGTTTAATATTTAAATCAATATTCACGTAAATCGCAATAAAAATATCCCTGGCACGACGAAAGCTTAAAGCTAATCTTCATTTTCAAGCTAACAACTAAAGTGAAAAATTATGTCAATTTTAATCAATTCAATTTTGAAACTTGAATTTTGCCTAATCTCATCATCGATAGTTATCCCCACCATTTAGATACCAATTTGAAACTTTTAAGTGATAATTTTTCACTATATATTTTAAATCAACTATCGTCTTTTACATACCATTCTCGCGTATTTTATCGCGTAATAACAATACGTTCTCTGGCAAATTCTTATTGGTAACCGTAATTATGTTGTAATTTGCACCTGAAATGTACATTTAAGTTATTTTCCAGGGTTTGTTAAAGATTGTATTTTCTTCTAGTTAGTGTTTCTTCATGATTTCTATAGGTCAATCAGTAGATGTTCGAGGGAATTTAGGGGTTGTAAAATTCATTGGATTAACTGATTTTGCACCTGGTACTTGGATTGGTATTGAATTAGATAATTCTCCTGGGAAGAATAATGGTAGCGTTGATGGGATAACTTATTTTGAATGCCTGAAAAAAAATGGTAATTTTGGTGTTTTCGTTCGTCCATCATTAATTGAACAATCTTCTGATGATGATTTTAATTCTCTGTCTCATTTGCATCGTCTAATTGATAAACTTCAATTAAAATTAAAATCTACAACTTCTGATATAAAATCCTATAAATCTCAAATTGATGATTTAAAATCACAATTAAATTCTTTACAATCTTCACTGTCAAATTTCGAACAATTAACTGTTGATAAAGAATTTATTCAACATGAAAATGAATTATTAAAAAAAAATCTTAATGATTTACAAATTAAATATGACCAATTGCATACTCATCATCAATCTTTACAAGAAGAATTAAATATCAATAAACAACTTGAAGAAGAAATTAAAAATCAACATCCAAATTCTGTTTCAAACGAAGATTTTTCTTTAATTGTTGCAAAAAATTCTCATCTTGAACAATCATTAGATCAACTTAAAAAATTATCAAATGATACTAAACAATCTTTTGAAAAAGAGATTGAATCTCTTAAGCATGATATTCTTCTGAAGCAAGAAAAATTAAATAATTATGATTCATTATTAGCAAAATTAGATGCATCTCAAATAACAATAACCTCATTACAACAACAATTAGATTCAACTCTTGAATCTGAAAAAATAATTGAACATTTAACATCTGAAAATGAATTACTTACAGATAAAATAAATCAATTAAACCGTACAGTTAACGAATTAAATGAACTTCACGAATTAGATCAAAGTCTTGATGAAAGTAGAACTCAAATTGAAGAAAATTTGAAATCAGATATTAAAAACCTTCAAAAATTAATTATGGATGATAAAATGATCATTACTGATTTAGAACGGAAAAATAGATACCTAGAATCAAAATTCACTGAATATAGAGAGAGAACAGCTCAAAGTGATAGAAATAGTAGTATGACTTTAAGTCCTGAACTTAACGAAGAAGAAATTGTCATTAAAAATTTAAATTTGGAATTAGAATCTCTTAAAATTGATTTAAGAAATCAAAAATCAAATTCGTTTTCTGATAAATTATCCCTTCAATTAGCTCAAGCAAAACTTGATGTTTTACAGCAATTTGATATTTCAACTATTCCTAATAATGCTAATTTAAGAAATGGTTATCAAGTTTTATTCAATATAAATTTAAGTGTTGCTTACATATCGATTATTTTAGATACAATTGAATTTATAACAACCACTGATACTCGATATCAACTTCTGAACTTATCAAACTTAAGAGTTCATTTTCGATTTTTATTTTCATTTCTTCAATCAGTTGCCCATTTATGGCAATATAATTATGCTACAAAACATTATGTTGGTGTAATGTCTGCTTTTAAAACAGTTTTAAGTGAACTAAATGATAATATAATGATGACATGTAATCACTTAAAAGAGATGGATATTGATAATATTCCAGTTTCTGGTTATGTAAGTTCATTTATCGTTGAATCAATAGATTTACTTAAATTGGAATTCGTGAAAGATACTTATTCTATAATATTTTTGAATATTTCACTTTATAAAACTCTGTCTGCAATAATTCACCATGAATCTAAAGAAAATGTGTGTTTATTGAAGTACATGCTTACTTATCTTGATAGGTATTTTCAAAATTCATCTGATCCTGAAGATTTAGTAGGTGAACTTTATGAAAAAGTGAACACCTTATACGAAATTGCATCCACTTTAAGTGAAAATTCTAATACTTTAATTCATACTTTAGAAACTGCTTGCTTAAATTCAAAAGATATTACCATTGAAGTAGAAAGAACTCCTACTCTTGATGAAATGAGTTCTTCATTCAATAATTTACTCAAAATTTTGAAAAAAATTGAATTAGAAGAATACTCTATTACTGATCAAGCAGATCAGTTTAAACTTGAAACTCTCAAAGATATTTTTGAATTCGATAATGATGTTGAAAGTTGGGAAACTCTAGATTCAGTACTTCTGTCTTTTAATAATAATCAAAATTTACTTCAATCATCTTATGACACTTACGAAAAACAAGCACAAAGCATTTACGATTCAATCAATGATAAAAGTATTCATATGACGATACCTGACGATAAAAAAGAGTTAAAACGATATTCTACTGATGCCAAATATTCTGATTTAAATAGTAAATTATTGGAGAAAGAAAATAGAATACAAGATTTACAATTAAATGTCAGATTACTTGAAAAAAATATGGCATCTTCAGATGCTAAAAGTAAAGAATATATTGATAAACTTAAACATGAAATGAAATCAAAACAAAAAGATTATGAAATAATGAAAAATACTTATGATTCTTTACTTAAATCAAATAAAGATTTAGAACTGGAAATTCAAGAACTTTTAAAATCGAATCAAGCATTTGAAACAAGTCAATTAGTTGGTAAATTTAATGATCTACAATCAGAGAAAAAATTTACAGAAGAAATGGCATTAATTGAAGAAGTTTTATTATTAAGAAAAATGGTAAATCTGAAATACGGGCATTTTAAAGGAAATAATATTGTGTCAGATAATGAAGATATGACATGGTTAGATCAACCAATTATTAATTCACCACCTTCTAGGAATAACGAAAAGGCAATTGAATTTCAAAAATCATCACGAAAATTAAGAAACTTAACTAATGAAGCTCAACAAGTACAAGTAGCTACAAGAGCAGGAGCTTGGCGGCCCCGAACTAATATACCCAAATACGTTAATTCATTAATTGAAGAGAAGAAAAAGCAATATCAACATGAACGAAGCTCTTCAATATCGTAATTAATTTTATATAGATTGTGTTGCATTAAATATAAGAAAATGTGTTAAAAGTAAGTTTCAACTAATCAATATCCAGATCATTCAGTTTAACTTTTTTAGGCCATTTACGAGCAATATCTATATGTTCGATTGGATAAATCCATTCAAGAATCATATAAATGAAAATATCAACCACAACACATAAAACGAATAATTTACCAGCTATTAAACCACAACAATAATAGTTTTCAAGTCTAGTTAGCAAAGGTTTATTAAGTTGAGATAATTTTAATGATTTATAGACATTTTCTGTTCTTTTAGCAACATTTTCCCAACTGTACATAGTAGTTACTTCTTGATGAAATTTTGATGTATCGATACGTTTTTCCGTTATTAAATCAATTGCATTTAAAGTAGCTTCAATTAATGAATCTTCCTCGGGGTCTGCAAAATTCATCATATGATTTGGAAGTACTTCAGGAATTCCACCCACTTTTGTTGTAACTACAAATAGTCCACAAGATGCAGCTTCTACTAAAACAGTACCAAATGCTTCTGTCAAAGAAGGATGAAGATAAATTTCACCTTTTATCATTACATTTCTTACTTCTTCATGTTTAATTGTTCCCACAAGTGTGACTCTTTCCTGTAATAAATATTTTTCTCTCATTTGTTCTAAATCTAAAAATTTGGGCCCATCACCAGCTATTAAGAAATCTACTTTTGGATTTTTTTCACATATACGAGGGACTACCGCTGTTAATAAATCAGCACCTTTATTGGGAAATAACCTTGTAATTACTACTACAGTTATTCTATCAGAGATTGATTTTTCAGTTTTCGTTGCTGGGGTGAAATCTTCAGCAATCACAGCGTTAGGAATTACTGAAACTCCAAGAGGATCAATTGAAGCTCGTAAAACTGTATTTTCTTTACAAGTATTAGAAACACATATAACATGACCAACATCACTTAAAGTGAATTTTAATAATTTGTTCCCAAGGATAGACCCTGCGTCAGCAAATCCAAAGAGTGAATGATCGGTAAATACTGTCTTTAAACCCATGGTTCTACCGTGAAGAATAGCTTCGTGACATAAATTAGAAAAAGATCCATGGCCATGAACAATATCAATTTGCTCTCTTATAAATATATTTCGAAGAATTGGGAATGCCAGGAATACAGTCGGGAAAGTTGTACTTCTATAAACTTGTAAAAATGGAATATGATAAACTTTAAGTCCATTAGTTAATACTCGAACTCCAGTTCTAGATCCATAATCATGAGTAATTACAATAACTGAATGTCCTGAATCAATGAGCTTTTGTGAAAGATGATATACATGGAACTCTACCCCTCCAGGTTGGGGGTAGAAATAGTCGGTTACCATTGCTATATTATACATTTCATCATATGTAAAAGATGGAGAGATTTGAATAATCTCGCGTTACTGCAAAAAAAGTTCAAAAAGACGAAAAGTGTGAAAAATTATCGAAACTTAGGTAAAGATTCAAGAAAAATAAAAAGTATTTACAGAAAAAGAAGAAATGTGAAAAATACAACAAATTTCTAAACTAATTGAATGGCATCAACTTGGTTTGAAATTTTCAAAAATTTCAATTATTTTTGACTTGTCACTATATTTCTTACTCTCACTATTTACTATCTTTTACTCTTCACGATTCACTATATGTTACTCTTACTCTTACAATTCTACTCTTATAATTACATACATTTATTTATTGCTGCAAAAATGCATCTGGAGGAAGGGAACCTGCAGAATTTTTAAAGTTTATGATACATAAATTGTAGTCCCAATTACTCTGTTCACAGAGCATAACACCATAATTAATAGTGAGTTTTGTTTCTAAAAGAACTTTTACAAGAATTTCTTGTTGCGATTGACTTAAAGTAGCTTTAGCTTCTGGTGGTAGATCAGCTGTAGTTGGTAAGTTTGTTGGAGCTGGTGATGGTGATGGTGCTACAGCTGGAGTACTTTCTGGGACTGAAAAATTCCAAGCATTTGGTTCTGTAAATGGTCTCACAGTGAGTAGATCACTAGCAACTATCATACTTCCATCAGGTGTAGGTATAATGATAAAAGTTCTATCAAAACTTTTACCACATAAGGCAATTTTCTTATTTCTATTATTATTATTATACCTATTTCTAGGTCCACTTTGTGACGTATTATTAACTGCTTCCAAATTATCGGGAGCTGCTATTTCTTCGAATGATCCATGAAGAGAAATCATGATCCCATTTAATGAAGGGAATCGATAACTTTCTACTGAGAATAATTGAGGTTTGGTCATAAGATCATGTCTGGTCTTGGGTAATTGTGAAAATAATTTGAAAATTTGTTCTTGTCCAGTTGCAACTCTACCTAATCTTTGCTTTATAGCAGATACTCGACATAAATTACGACTTTGTGGTAAATAATAACTAAAATCAGGACCTGAAGTTCCAAATGCTGGCTTTGATACACTTTCAATAGAATGTGGATGTGATGTATCCACCTGCATAGAGAATTGTGATTCGTTTTGATATAAAACCATCAATCCACCTCGATCAGAGTCCCATAATTTCAAGAAATTAGCAATGAAATTTGTAGATATGTTTTGAACTTCTTCATCCAGGAAAAACATTGATTGTGGAGCATCAAAAGAGAATGTTAAAAATTTATTTAAAGTTTCTTCATTTCTTATCACTTCACCATTTAAAACCACTAAACGAGGAAATGATTTCATCAACTCAGTTTTGATATTTTGTGCTTCAGACATATTATTGAGAAGGGGGTTACCAATTAAGATCAATTCACGAAGGAAATTAAGTTTATGTCTCCAAGTCTCAAATGGCTTAAGTCTTGTAAAATTATTATTCAGCAATGACAAGTTTTTCAAGGTTGGGAAAGTGTGAGCCAAACTTGAAATAGTAGTGAGATCAGTTAAATTGTTACCTGAAAGATCAACACTTGTAACATCTAGTTTTAAATCACCAGCTACTTTCATAAGTGCAGGGAAAAATTTTGAAGTAGTTGAAATATTAGCAAAGAATCCTCCTGCAGACAACATGGGATCCTGAGCTACAGCAGTTAAGTTAAGCATCTTAATTTCTGGTTGATATCTTGATTTAATGAATTGAGTAATTGTATTGATGGTATTATTACCGCCATTATTGGCAGGTGAAGCTTGAGTAGCAGGTCTTGATATTCTTAATGACTGACCTGCAAATTTAACTCCTGACCACGAGAGAAGATCAGAAGCATCTTTATCAGATTTAACAAATCCTTTTAAAGCTCCAGATTGAGGATCAACGGTAGCGTCGGTAACTGATATTTTACACTTTCTGGAGATGAAATTTACACATTCTTGAAAAGATGCACCATTCCATCCCAAGATTTCAATGGCAACCGGACTAGAATGCTGAGCCTGGTTATTACGACCAAATCCTCCTTGATAACCCAGGTAAGAACCTCTTCCACGACCACGGTAACTCATAGGTGAAAATTATGAATAAGTAAGTAACAAGTGATGATATTTTCGGTGCGTGCACAAAAATTATATGGCATAATATAAACCAGTAGTTACAGAAGGTAATATGTCACTTTAACTAAAATTGTTGCAGCGTACCAAGAAGGGAAACAATTGCAAGAACGTCACAATTGACAAAAAATTTTGTTTTAAAAAAATCACTAAAAAGCTCTACAATATATAATGAATCGTTACATCAATAAATATAATACTTAGCTAAGCTAATTCGTTACTAAGAGTTCCTACTACCGTGTATTTATTCTCAAAGTGTTCTTCCCAACCATCAAGAGATTCGAGTTCCCCGGCAGATAATCCGGCAAGGTCATCAATTGGTTGGTTGAGTGGAGTTAAAACCAGAGGGTCAAAAGAATTAAGAGCTAATCCACGAGAAGCATCTCTACCAGCAAAATTCTCATATGGTCCACCAGGACCATAAAAGGAAGCACCATTGCTAACATCGAAAACTCTACCCTTAACAGCCATGAAAATTTTAGGATCATCAGAACCATTATATTTGGCAAGAGTATGAGGAGTAAATTTCCCACTTACAATAGTTTGATCAGATTCTGTTTCAGCAAGTGGATTAGACAGTTTCAATTCGCTGACTATACTTTTAACAAAGTAAGCAATTGCAAGGATAATTAGAATAGTAGAAATCATTGAAGAAGAAACAAGTAATGGTGCAAATTATACGAAGTACAACTTTTGTGGTGGAGACAATCACGTGAAGACTGTGAAATTTGAGCAGACAAAAGCTACTACTACAGACTTTTTCACCAAACTATTCAAGTCAGTAAAATCTTTATACAAGTTGAGAATGGCTAGAGATATCATTGCTCTCGATAGCGTCACAGTGAACAATATCGGTACGTTCAAGAAAATCAATAGCGTGTGCTTGCCGGCATCATACCCTGAAAAATGGTACCAGGAAGCACTCGAATCTCAGTATGTGGTTCTGATTGCTTACTATACTGAATTACCAGTGGGTGCTATCAAAGCCAAGGCTATCAACACTTCTCATAAATTACCAACGTTTGAGGCTTCACAACAACAGCAACTCAATTCAAAAATTGTACCTAATGCTGTCTACATTGAATCATTAGCAGTACTTCCAGCTTATAGAAAGCTTGGAATTGCTTCAAAGTTACTTGATTTCGTGATTGAGGAAACAAAGAAAAAGTTTGTTCATCTGATTGTTTTGCATGTTCATGTTGATAATGTCGATGCTATTGCATGGTACATAAAGAAAGGTTTTACAAAAGGTGAAACAGTAAATGATTACTATAAGGAACAAGGATTAGATAATCCTGATGCTATAATACTATCTATGGAAGTATAGATTGTACAACATAATGTGACTTACATAAATTGAACTATTCCATCTTAAACTCACGTAAGTTGAACTTTTCACATACATGAAGGGAAGTTTTCACTCTTAAATTTACATAAATTGAACCTTTTATGTTCAATCTTTACATAAACTACTTTAATAAATGATTTTAGTTTACCTAACGTTGTATTGTTACCCTCATATCTATACACTACTCACTTTCATCCTCTGTATCAGTATTAATATCAGTGAATACACTTTCATTATCACTTTCTTCCAGACTTAACTCTTCAATAGAATTCTTCTTTACATTTTGTCCTCTTAAAGCTGCTAAAGCTCCTGCAATAGTGTCTTCTTCTGGATCAGAAATATCACTATCACTATCATCTTCATAAGTACCTTCAATTTTAGCTCTTAATTTAGCATGATCAATCTTTGGTGGTGGTGGTTTTTCAACTGTTAAAGTTAAAGGTATATCAACGTCACATCCAAAGTAACCATTATTTTTTAATATAAATCGGAAATGATAATCTCCAGCATTTGGTGGAGTTGGCATTGGTAATGGAACCTTAAGAGTTCCAATTACGGCAGTTTTTCCATCTTTCCATTGCTCTTGACTTAATTTAAGATTACTTAAATCACTATGATTTAAATATGCAATTTCACTTCCTTCAACTAATTTTGTATCTTTTTGTCCAATAAGAAATCCCAACCATTGGTTACGTAAATTTCCTGGGAAATATGGTGAATAAGTAAATGGAAGTAATGGCTGTTCGTCATTGATCTTTAATGGATTTTTTAAATATTCCATTGTTTCTTCATCTTCTAATCTTTCATCTTCAATTTCAGGACATGATTTATGTTTTGGTCCTTTAACTAAAAATTTAATAGATAAATGTGCCGTTGACAGCGTTGGCACAAAATCTTCACCTGGAACTTTAAATTCAGCTTCTAAAACTCTTAAAGTTGGAATTTGTGAAGCAATTTCTAATGCTTCCGTTAATTGAGATTCATCAGTTATTCCTAAAACTTTTCCAGCTTCTTCTTTTGATAATGTTAATAATTTACCAAGTTTTTTAATTGGTTGTTTAGAAATAATATCAGCATTTACATAAGGTAATTGTAATAATTCCTGATATTTACCTGTTGGCCTAACAGCTTGAATAATTGATTGCTGTAATTCAGAAGCTGCTAAAACAATATCATGAACTCTGAAAACAGTTGCAATTTCTATAAAACCATGGATAAGATTTGGAAGAATTGAAATAAGTTTTAATCTTGTTGCCTCAGTATGAGAATCATTAGTATATTTACGGAACATGTGGAGTATAATCAATTCTTTAACTTTTTGAGGTCCTAATTTTTGAAATTGACTTCTTATTTCATGAGAAGCAATAATCCAATCTAAAATATCATATGGAGTAATTATTTTACCAGGATTTCTATCAGCTAATCTACGAACGAAAAAAGCAGCAGTTTCAACATGTAAACCTTTTTTAGTATGAGATTTAACATTATTCCACCAAATACCAACAATTCCAGGTAATAAAATACCAATAAGAATAAAGTAAACTAAAATCATTATTGGAGAATATTTACCTTCAACAAAAAATTTTGGGATTGCAATACCATGAAGCATTTCTTGTGGACCATCAGGATGGCCATATTTTTGAAAATTTTGTTTTGTAACTTCATCAGTTAATGCTTTATAAGCTAAATTAATTCTAATAAAAGCAGTTTCCATTTCTTGTTTAACTACATCAGAAAGATCTTGTGGAAGTTTATCAGGATGAAATTTTAAAGATAATTTTCTATAACGACTTTTAATTTCTCTTTCTGAAGCACTTGTTGAAATATCTAAAATTTCATATGGGTCAAATATACCTTTTAAATCGGCTTCTTTTGTATAATATATACCAATATAAATAACAAGACTCCAACCTATTATTAAAAATAAAAGAGTTTTATTGAATATCTTAGCAGAATTCTGTTGCTTTATGAATTTACTAATATGGTTAGAATTCGGAGTTTGTAAAGATTTATGATCTTTGACAATTGACCCAGGAATTTTTTCATTTTGTTTTAATGGATCATTCGAAGTAAATAATCTTGCTACCCACTTAATGGTGAGAGGAATCAAGATGAAGGTCAACATGGCCATAACAAAAAATGGCCAAGTATCTCCTTCTTCATCATACTTATATTCCGAAGCCATAATTAGTTGTGAACTGTATGTAATTTTTTCAAGTTGACGTGTTTAAATGAGCTGAAACACGCACCCGTACACCAAACTTTATATAAGTAACAATTGCAAGAATACGGTAGTTTAAGTATAAGTTTGTCAATTGCAACTCATGCTACTCAATTGATACTCTAGTTATGTGATGTGTAAGCAATTGTATATTGTTGAAAAAAAAACAACATTTAAGTGTGAAAATCAGAGTAAACGTTCTAGTCATATAGTTGAAGGTGAAAATTCAAAGTAATGACAATTTATATCTCATTCGTAAATCTACATTTGATTCAATTGAGTATTTATTGCTATATGCCTAATGGTGGAATAAACGAATTGGATTTTCAACATAAACAATGTCATGAGAATCAGCAGCACTGAAAACAGCTTTATCCATAACTGATCCAGAAGGAGCAGCAATGAATTTAACTCCTGATCTAGCAGCTCTATAGACATTATCAGGGAATGGGAAGAAGGCATCTGAAGATAAAGCAACATCTTTTAATTTTGATAACCATTCTGATCTTTCTGATTCACTAAGTGGTTCTGGAAGTTCAGCGAATTTTGATTCATATTCTGATTTTTCTGGTTCAGTTGTTGGAATTTGTCCAGTTACAAATAAATCAATTGCATTGGATTTTTCTGGTCTTTTAACACCTTTTGCCCATTTAAATCCCAAAACTCTTGGATGTTGTCTAAACCACCAATTATCAGCTTTATCTCCAGCTAATCTAGTACAATGAATACGAGATTGTTGGCCAGCACCTAAACCAATAACCATACCATTTTTAGCATAACAAACAGAATTAGATTGAGTATATTTCAAAGCAATAGTTGCAACAGTTAAATCAACTGAACCTTGTTCAGTTAAACCTTTATTTTTAGAAACAATTTCTTTAAATGAAGATCCTTTAATAATAGCATCATTACGTTTTTGTTGTAAACTAATACCATAAACTTGTCTTTGTTCTATTTGATCTGGGGTAAAATTTGGATCAATTTGTAAAATACAATATTTACCACCTTTTTTCTTTTTTAAAATTTCTAAAGCTTCTGGTTTATAACCTGGAGCAATAACACCATCACTTACTTCTTTTGAAATGATTTGTGCAGTTGGCAAATCAACAATATTTGATAAAGCAACCCAATCACCAAATGATGACATTCTATCAGCACCTCTAGCTCTAGCATAAGCATTTGCTAAAGGAGACAAATTTTCAATATCTTGAACAAAATAAATTTGTTTTTCAACATCAGATAATGGTAAACCAACAGCTGCACCAGCTGGAGAAACATGTTTAAAAGAAGCAGCAGCAGGTAAATTTAAAGAAGCTGATAATTCTTTAACTAAAGGCCAGGAATTTAAAGCATCTAATAAATTAATATAACCTGGAGAACCTCCTAAAACTTTGAATGGAAGATCACCTTGAGAAACAAATGCTTGAGCAGGTTTTTGATGAGGATTTGCACCATATCTTAAAGGTAATTGAGACACATTTTCAGAATATTGCTTTCTAAAAAAATCAGAAATTGCAACATCATAATCAGCAGTATGTTCAAAAGCTTTTAAAGCAAATTTATTTCTAGCATCACTAGATATTTCACCAGTTTTTAATTCTTCTAAAAATGATGGATAATCTTTCGGATCAGATAAAATAGTAACTCTAGCATGATTTTTTGCAGCAGCTCTTAATAAAGTAACACCACCAATATCAATTTCTTCAACAGCTTCATCAATTGTAACTGCAATTTTTGAAACAGTTTCTTTAAATGGATATAAATTACAAACTACAATATCAACTTTTTCAATACCTTGAGCAGCTAAATCGGCTTCATCCGCTTTTAAATTTCTAGCTAAAATACCTCCATGAACAGCAGGATGTAAAGTTTTAACTCTACCACCTAACATTTCAGGAGCATGAGTAATTTTTGAAACATCTTCAACTGGGAATCCAGCATCACGAATTAATCTAGCAGTACCACCAGAAGCTAAAATACGGACATTTTGAGCAACTAATCCTTTAGCTAAATCTAATAAACCAGTTTTATCGTAAACAGACAAAATAGCTGTTTTAGTGTAATCAGGCATATTAAGAAATTTCAATTGATATTATAAAACACTTTTCAAATAAATGATTTATTGAAAAAAAATTCGTTGATTCTATCTATATTAATATAATCTATACCCTTTAATTAAGTGCGAAGAGTCAGGTGAATTTGCGTGTAGTTATGCAAAAATTCATGCCCGAGTCAGCGTCCGTTTGACCGTAATGAGTAAACTTATGATGAAAAATTGCAAATAAAATACTAAATTTCATTTAATGTATATGACAAGAATATAATTAATTAAAGCTTGAAATTGGTGTTAAATTTGTGTAAAGGTTCAATTCTTATTTTGAAAAATTTTTAAGTCTACAATTTTTTATACCGCAGCTATTTATTCAACATAATAAAACTATTAACACAATAGACTACAGACATGATTAATGAAAAAGCATCACAATCACCCTTAAGATCTGTATCTCCATAAGGATAAAGTGTTGTGCTTTTTCCAAGTGTGACGACGACCAGCTTTGGTGTTGTTGTATAAGTGACCCTTGTTAATACCTCTGGATTTCTTACCAATAGAAGTAAGACCTCTAGATTCTCTATGTTTATGAACTGGGTTAACAATCCAGTTAATAGATGGATCTCTTCTAATAGCCTTGTGAGATGGATCGACTAAGATAACTTCAAAGTATTTGTAAGTAGAATCTTGATTAATCCAGTAAGAATTTAAGACTCTCAAGTTAGAAGCACGACGACCAACACGTTCTTCAGCAGTAGATCTTAAAGATCTTTGGTATTTCAATTGGTTAACACCTTGGTTGGTTGGTTTACCGTAAGTAGCACCTTTTGGTACTGGTCTCTTTCTACCACCTCTTCTAACCCTAACACGGAAGATAACGAAACCTTGTTTAGCCTTGTAACCTAATCTTCTAGCCTTGTCTGGTCTAGATGGTCTAGAAGCTCTGTGAATAACATGTCTTTGTCTGTATTCCCAACATCTGACTCTCAATAAGAAACGAGAGACATCAGATTGTTTCTTTCTTTGTAATTCTTCTAAATATTTGTAAGCACCCATGGTATTTAGTTAATGAAGTTAATTAAAAAAATTTTTCACTTGAATTTTTTTTTCATTGAGACTTCAATATCTGCTTGGACCCACACGACCTTTTGATTTGAAAAATACCAGGACAGGACACGTCCCAACCAAAGTACACTACCAAGCCACAGTACACGACTTTAACCATTAGCCACGACAAAAAGTGGATTAAACTTTGTAACGGCTTGATGAGGAACAAGTTCGGTTGTTTCCGTGCAGGTGGGGGACATAAAGGCTTAGGGCCGAAGTGTCCGGTACTTGGGCACGACTAGCGAGAATTAAGAGGCAGCTTCTAGCATGGTTCACGTGACTTGGTTGCAAACGGGATGGGCCATGAAGGATATTAGACAGAATAACTCCGTTCAGATAACGTCGGCGCTACATTGCATGGCATTAAGGATAGTATTTGACTTATTTTAAAATTATTAGAACTTTTACATTCCAGGGTATACCCAAAGTAGAACATTTAAGCTGAAGTTGTTGAAGAGCATCATGTCATTATAAATGCGGTGGCGGGCCTTGTAAAGAATTCTGGTGGCGGGCTGTCTCCTACATGATAAAGCTTCTTTACTTTTGACCCTTTTTTTATTGAAATAACAATGTTAAGGAAGTTTTTGATTTTTTAACATTCCGTAGAGGCTTTTACATGTTTTGTACACTAAATTTTTATGGGGAAACTTCGATTTTAGTTACTTTATTGCATAAGTAAAATTTGCAATTCAAAGCTTTGAATTGTTGGTGTAATTGTTTAGAAAAAATTATACAATATCAACGCTCTCAATAAATAACCAGTATACGAAATTATTTGTGAATGTAGATCAAAATTAAGCATTTTATGTAAAATTCGGATTAAAAAGTAATTTCCTAATCCGTCCGCTTAAAATTACCAAACCTAATTGTGTCTACAACCTAATACTATTATTAGACATTTAAAAATCTAAATCTATGTTCCTTATTATTTTTGAACATTGGATCAGGGGCAAATTATGTATGATGGTATAAATAACTGTTTACGATTGATTATTTTCATTAAGCGCTCAATTGAATGAGGTTGAAGATGGTTGTAAGAATTATGGCCATTGAAGCGCCCGTAAACAGAAAAAAAAAAACACGCAATACCTTTCACTCCTGCATTGTTTTTGAATCGTACTCAGCCTTGCATAATTGATGAAATTTAATCATCGCATTAGTCGAACGGGGTAATAACCTACTTATCCCCGGGCCATTACCAGCATATAAACCGTATGTAAGAGGCGGGATGTATCGAACCATAAGAGCAAATAAACCTAAATTTTCACGTATGTCTAATAAAATAGTTAGAATACACGAATTGACTATGTTATCGGTGGATTTTCACATGCTAAGATTTCTGTAATTGGTGAGAATTTTAAGATCAATCGATGATGCCATCAAGAAGTCAATTTATTGACTACTGATAGATTAACTTTCAACTATCAACGTCATTAAAGATATGGTTTTTACTACTATTATTTACAAATTTACGCATAGAAGCATCTAGTGTAGGGTTCAACAATACACTAATTTCATTTCCGTCTTATAGTATTAAGAAATCGAGCATAATTTAGCCGTTTTATGTTGATAGCGTTATTAAAATTAATTAAACATTGAGATTTTGAAGCAATTAATTTATTATAACTGTTTTGACTTTACTTTATATTGATAACACTTAATAATCCTTACAATGCCGCTATAGGATTATTCCCTAATTTGTCGTTTTGGGTAATTAAGTTATTCGGTCAAATATACCTTCGCATAAAGTATACCTGCACCACAAAAATTCCATGCAGCTTCGAAGGCTTGAATATCCGCGCACCGCATGCATTCATTATAGATAGAGAACGCACTTGATTATGTCCTTTAAATATTTGACATTTCAATACGATTTGGTTAGAAAATAACTCTAGATAGTAATAAAAGAATCATAACTAGATTAGTATGACATCAGTATCTGAATTGCAGAAATAGAAATTAAATGGCTAACTTTAACTTCTTCTAGAATCCCGCATTTATGCACAATTCTGCAACCTTCGTCTTCGTCTCCACCACCAGATAAAACTTATATTACACCATTTGTTCCCGTCAATAATTCTATTGTTTAAACGTCACGTATATGAAATACTCAACTTCGTTTATTGATTAAAAAAGGGTTCAAACTATATTGAGAAACCTTTAAATGAAACAACTTTGTAATGCATTTAATAGGATTTCGGCAGAGATTCCGGGCGTCGTTATGTGTATGGATTTTTTTGTCATCCCTTTTTAGGAAGTATGCTGGTTTCATTAAAAAAAAAAATCGTTTACTTGTGTAACTGTAACCAAGCGTTCTTTTCCTGTATTAAGACCAAATTTCAACTAGGTTTCCTTAAAAAAAAAATATGCAAGTCTCTTTAACAACGATTGCGCCAACAATATAGCCGTGTATTACATTTAATGTATTAGACAAGAAGTTTCCATTGCATGAAGTAAGGTGTCTCCATTATATTTTGACTTGATTTTTTTTTTATTTTTGATGATTTTTATAGGTTGCTTAAGATATTGCATTTTCAATTTAGGAAATACTCGTGATTAGTTGTCGGGTTACGTTAACTTTCAAATTAGTACTTGTAGACTTGCATTCCATCCGACACTTACTGCCTCTTTTTTTTTTTTGCAATATCTGTTGTAAAAGTATATTAATAGGTAATCTCCCAGAATTATCAGACGGATCTACTAATTGGTTTTCACATTCGTGAATCCTGTTTTACTAAACTTATAATTCATGGAACTTCTCTATCATCAAGATTCGTTACCAGATTTTAAATTATCTGCTAGTAGGAACGAAAGTAATATGGAAAGATATGATCTTCAGAAATCACATGATTCTAATAATCAAGAATATTATAATAATTTAAATCTCGAATTAAACTCTCAAGGTACAGTTTATGGTTCTTTCTTACAAAATTCATATGCACATACACAACAACCACTACCGAGATATCAATATTCAAGACTACCAAGAGGTAATACAGATGCTTATACCTCTCAACAACTGGGCCAACAACAATATCGTGGATTTAATCAGCAGGCCCTGGATATAATGAGTCCTCAATCTTTACCTCCTACTCAAAGAATGTTTGGTGCTGCAAGTCAGTTACCAACAACTCAAAATCTTAATAATCAACAAAATTTAGGAGGTTTTGATCAAGCTATTACTCCACAAGGTTTCCCTCCTTACCCCGATATGACTACAATGGTTAATCTGAATACAAATATGGTGGTTCCTTTAGTAGAATCAACATTTGTTGATCACAGGGTTTGTAGTATTTGTGGTAAGAGAATTATAAGAGATATGTCAAGACATTTAAGAACTCATCAGTCCGTTTCCAGATTTACTTGTAAATTCCCCAAGATTCATTGTCGTCATAAATCGGGAAGGTTCAATCGCCCATATGATTTTAAAAAGCATTTGCTTAACAGACATTTTAAATTCGACGATCCAGATGTGAGAAAGATTCATAATTTAAGTGATAAACTTTATCATATTGGTTCATGCCCTTGTGGTCAAAGATTTGTTGGTAAAGACTGGCTAGATAGCCATGTATTAACTGATGATTTAACTAAGAGATGCCCTTTTATTGAATAAATTAGGTATATTTTTGTTATGTTATGGAACATATTATTTTTTTTATATTGCATATGATATTTATATTAGTGGATGTACTCATCCTTCATATCTACCTTAAACAATTACATACCTTAGAAGAATAATACATCATTGTTAAAATGGCAAATATTAATTAAATTAATTACAATGTAGACGCCAAGTTGAGAATTTCTGAAGCTGATAAAATTTGAACTTCAGGTTTATCAGTATTATTCAATGGTTTCTCAGCTAAACTAACAGCAACATTAGCTACTTCTTCGGCTTTAACAGGTAACAAGAGAATTTGAAATTTTGTACGATAAATAAGTTCACCAAAAGTTGCTGCTACTTTGTTGAGGAAACCTTTTTCCGAATCTCGTTCACCCAATAAAGCACCAGGTCTTAAGATAATAGTACGGGGAAAATTTAATGCAATGATGTCATCTTCTAATTTACCCTTTGTTTTCATATATAAAAAAGGAGAATTTGCATTTGCACCAGTAGAAGAAATAAGTACAAAAGTACTAACGTTGGCCTTTTTTGCCGCTTTTGCGGCTTCATAATTTATACCATAGTCAATTTTAACGAAATTATCAGCAGAACCAGCGTTTGATCTCGTTGTTCCAAAAGAGCTAAAGAACGTAGAAATTCCATTTTGGGATTCAATTATTTCAGGCCATTTATCCAGGTCTTTTTCAATAATTGACTTTGTGATTTCATTATCGGATTTAATATCTCTTCTTGTTATACTCGTAATTTCTTTAAAGTTTGATTGTTGAAGTTTTTTAATAAGAAATGAACCAACTAATCCTGTAGTTCCAATGATTAAAGCACTCATAATTTATTTGTAATTATAATGTAAATTAAAAAGACGTCTCAGTTAATTTAATTCTCAAACTGAGGAGGGTGCATAGTGGCGAAATCTTTCAAATTGAGGCTTTTCGCTTGTTGACGACCATGATTTTGGTTTTAAGGTAGCATCCTGCATTAAATTGAGGCAACAACACGAGCCGTACCGAATATGATCTATGTATGAGTCAATAGGCGAATTCTGGCAGGAATCAGCACAATGAAAGTCAACCTTATGTTTACAGTAAATCCCTTGATGAAATGGCTGCAAAAATCTGTATTATGCGGCCCATAAATGATTGTATTCTTATGAAAATATTGACAGTTTAAAAATTGACGTGATCAGCATAATACAATTTAGACGACAAGTGAAACAACAAACTGATTCTTGCGCCGTGACCTTTATGTATTATTACTAAGAACACTCTATTTAATTCCATAATTACTTTTCATATTCTTTTATATACCCATACTACAGTCTTATGTATTTAATGATAGTCAACTTAAAACTAAATGTAATCTCGTAATTTGTCATTTAGGTATTGTTAATTGAAAACTATACGGCATTTTACAATTTTGGACATAAACTCATCTTTAACAGAATTAAGAATTTGGCGCTTTATCAGGGCGTAATTAGAGGCGTAAGATTGTAATTATAAAGTAATTTATGAACATTGAAGAATATTTGAAACCTTATGATTATTTTTAGAACAATCAGTTCTTAACAATTGCAACTTCTGCCGGACTATTAATTCTCACCATATAGTGCCAACGAAGGAAGTGTGATATGTAAATATTATTATTATTATTGAATTCCTGCATAAGTCCAGGTTTATTAGTCTTACACATTTTACATTGTGCACCTAGTTGTCCATGGTAACGTAGCTACATAAATCTACCATAGAAATTAACTAGACTATTTAACAACACCAAGATTAATTACGCTAATAATTGCTTAGTTAATACCTTGGATTAGTGGGGGTAAATAATTGTTAAATATACATGAGATTAGGAGGTTGGTTTCAATTTCCACGCCCATAATTACATCACCAACTTTAATTTTGATTGTCCCAAAAAATTCATATAATTGACCAGTTGCAAACACTTAAAACCTTTATTTGAAAATGTTATTTTTCATACACTTCTACTACCGTATTTGGCTCTATAGGTTTATATCCCTAACCGTTTCGGGCCCTTGTCTGACCCAAACACCACGGCTCTTATATTGAGGATTAACGGTCAATGTGCAGGAAAGATTGTTATTCCGGTCCGTAGATTGGCATGTAACAGCAACATTAACAAGCCTAGCCAAGACTCCTCAATAGATTACTACAAGTCTTTACATCTATCAAATAATAATAAATTTGTAATTACTTTATAGTGGGTACATCTAGAGTAACTCAAACGCTTAATTTAATTAATTTAACTACTTAGTGACGAATTTTCAATTTTTTTTATACCTTATTTGGTTAAAAGTGTTGAACAAATTTGTATGATTATCACAACCACAAACCTACTGGTTTGTAAAAATTGATTTATTGTACGATACTTAAGATTGTTATGTTAAATTCAATGACTGAGTCAAGAAATTCAAACGATAATCTGAATAATCAGCAGCAACCAAATTCATATGATTTTTCATCTCAAGAATTTCCTTCATACCTTGATGATCAGGATTATAATATAAATTCAAATTCTGATAAGCAAACTTATCATAATAATTTCTTTCAACAACAACTGCATCAGCAACAATTTCCTTTGCATCATCAACATTCAAATCTGCAACCTTTCCCTCAACAATATCCAAATAATTCTCATGAACCTGTAGAAATAAATCATCATCGAGATATGTTACTTCGACAATTTCAAGGTCCTTCATCTGTTCCAGTTCATGAAATTCCTGCAACTTATACTTATGGTCCAACTTCAGTTCCTGCTTCAACTTCAAATAGCATTGATTATTTTAATTATTCTTCTTCTGCCCCATCAAATGATGCTGGTTATATGAATGAAAATCATTCTGATTTAAATCATTCTAATAAACGGAAACTAACTTTACTGAGCAAAAATCCCGCTTCAAAACATCATCATATACCAAGTATAGGTAACAAATCTCCAAAACCCAAATCTGGTTTATCAAATACATATAATTTTGAACAATCAGATTCAGAATATCTACATCCAAGTATTTCAGAATCTAATAATAGTAGTGGACCTTCAAGTGGAAGTGATTATATTTATAATGAACAATCTCAACAAAGAACTCTTTTACCACCAAAGAATAAAAGTAAAAAACCTGCATTTCATTTACCTTTGGATAATCTAAAAAATCAACATCAAATGTTACAACAATTGAAAAATATACCTTCATCTTCATATTCTGATGGTAGTTTTGAACAAAAATATAGTAATTTGGAAATTTTGGAACCTGATCTAGGTTTTGGCTATGAAAATAATGATTCAAATTTCTTATCACTTCACGAAAATATAACTCCACTTATGAAACCACCAGGTTCAAATCATGATGAATACTTTGAATTTGGATCGTCTGATAGACCAGAAGAATTTGGTCAAAAATATTCAAATGCTTATAACTCCCCTCAAAATCTGAGACATAGTGCTAATGTTAATGACAGCGATAATTTCCCTAATACAAGTTCACTGGGAAATAATCAAGAAGATATTCAAAATTATAAATTTGAAGATGAATTTGGTGATGACGATAATTATCAATCTTATTATAACAATTATAATGGGAATGAAGAATTACATCAAACTATATCTAATGAAGAATTTCATCCCGATTTAAGTGGATTTAACTTTGATGTTAATCCTAAATCTAATAAGAGTTCATTTTCAAAACTTATTGAAAGTCAAAAGGAACAATATCCGAGTTTATTTACTCAATTACCAAATCAAGAGAAAGATTTAAGAAATAATAGATTAGAAGTTGTTAGACCGACAATGGAAAGAAGTAATTCGAATCAAAGTATAACCAGTGCAAGTTCAGCAGGATCGGGATCAGGACCTGGAAGTTCTAAAGATAAATCAACCAATAGTAAGAAGAAACGTTATATCAAAGGAGCTGTTTGTACAATTTGTGATAAATACATTAGTCGAGATCTTAAACGACATATGAGAATTCACAATGAAGTTGGCAGATTCCAATGTGTATTTCCTAAAAGCATGTGTAAACATAAAACAGGATATTTCAATAGACCATACGATTATAAAAAGCATTTACTACATCTTCATTTTGATTTTGATGATCCAAAAGGAAAATCAGCTAATACTCTTACAGATAAATTACCATTACTTGGATCATGTATGTCATGTGGAGTTCGAATGAAAGCTGGTGATTGGTTAGATAAGCATGTTCTTACTAAAAATCCTCAAGAAAGATGTCGATATGTTGATGAAAGAGGTCCAGTACCTGATGGTCCAGCAGGGATGCTGTTACGGTCTGATGAAATGTAATAGACATAGAATTGTAGTACAGTTTTACCACCCAATAATGACACAGTAACAGCATCAAGTAAGTAGTGTAGTAATACATGTATAGTTAATCAAATTTGTATGAACAGATTTCAGCTTATACATATAAGTAGTTGGTCTAAAATTGCATAATATAGAGGTAGGTTCTCAGTTTACAGTTTAGGCAATAAGGCACTGTAAACTTCACCTTAAATATAGCCATAAATTAGCTATAAATTAGCTATAAATTAGCCATAATTTTTACCACGAAATCCCACATGTTTACTGCATACTAAGGCAATCACCGTCACAACTGGTGATGTAACCTGACTTTTTAAAACCATATTTTAAAATATGTCAAATTGAGTCGATTGAGCCAATGATATTTTTTGCAACGATTCCGCTACGGCTGCAACATTTTCCCAATTAGTACCGGGAATTTGCGCAGCCTATATGGGAATGCAAATTTGCTCATAAGTTTAGTACAAAAATCACCTTGTTCCCAAGGTTGAAATTTTACAATTTTATCGAAAATGGATATGGGATCTTCTCTGATGGCGTCTATGACGTCTTCAGCCATGGATATGGCATCTTCTACAATGTCATCAATGGATATGGCATCTTCTACAATGGATATGTCATCATCTTCAACTTCAATGGAAATGTCGGAAATGCATTATTATTTTACAACTCAATATAAAGATTATCCTGTAATTTTTAAAGGACTTCATGCTAAGAATCCTGGACAGGCGTTTGGGATTTTTGTGCTTCTTTTCGTGGTGGCATTTTTAATTAGAGGTATAGAATTTTCAAGAAATTATCTTGAACAAAAAGTTTGGAAAAATCCAACTTATGTTGACTGTCATCCTGGTGATTCGGCTCCTACAACTTCAGGCACTTGTTGTGATGATAATGCTTCGCTGACAAAAGAATCTTCAGACGTTATTGAAAATCAATTCACTCAAGGTTCTCCTTCTAAGCTTCCTTTAGCTTCATCTTTAATAAGAGATCTTATCAGATTAATCTTTTGCATTCTTCCCGATCTCTTTGGATTTGCTCTCATGTTGGCAACCATGTCTTTCACCGTCACTTACTTCTTTGCTGTGGTGATTGGTTTGGGACTTGGCAGATTCTTTTTCGAAAAATTGTCAGATAGACATAATTTAAAACAATCTGGTGCAAATGGTGCTTTTCACTGTACATAAATATATAAACTCTAGACATTCAGATTAATTTAACGTTTTATGATCTACACTTAATCTAATGGTTCCATTTATGTTTGTCTTCATTCATGTTTATTTCGTACTAACTTAACTCATTGATCTTTCTGACTAAATCAGTATATTTTGACCGGTTAAAAGAGCTTCCTCCTCCATCTGCTAATTTTTCACTATATATTAATCTTGCAAGGTTTAAGTAATCATCTCTAGCAAGAGAAAGACTATTTTTCTTAGCATCACTGAGAAATTGTTGTTCTTTAGCTGTGAAAAGCTCAAAATATCTTGAGGATTTAGAGAAATCAATTCGTTCACTTTGCTTGATTATACTCTTTAACATTTGTTGTAATGTGAAAATATTTAACATTATTCTCTTTATACCATTACTATTGATTTTATGAAGTGCATAAGATCCTTGAATTAATATAATATTAATGAATTCAGGTAATCCAATAAATACTCCATCTCTTTGAGCATCATCCATAACACTGATTAATTTATTATCAACTGCAAATACTTCTTTATTGAATTGTCCAATGAACTGATCAGAATCTCCTGGTTCTGTTGTTGGCAGCCAATCAGTTTCCTTAAATGATTTACCAAGGAAATAAATAGCTTTAGCTCTTAAATCATATCTTAATGCTAATAAAGTCTTATCTCGTATAGTTTCAAAATTATTTATTATATCATCAAATTCTTTTATTTTAGAAGAATTTAATGCTAAATAAACATGTTTAGTATCATCAGTAGCAAGATAATTTGATCTTCCGTTTTCTAAAAATGTCCAATCATGTTTCAATTTATCAATTGTTGAAAGTTTTACAGTCCCAGAATTATCATTATAAACTGTATAATTTGATTCCTTTTTCATCATTGGTAACCAACTTAATATCCATGATGTAGTCAATAAAAGGTAGCATACTTGATTGAAAGAATCATTATCTAAAAAGTCATCTTTAGAAATATCAAATATTTGTGTTTTACTTTCAGGATTAAACATCATAATAGCAACTTCTTTATTGATTAAATGTTCTCTATCTTGAGAATTTTCATCTTCTTGTAATAATAAACATGACATCTCTATAAGAGGTGTATTATTAATCCATTTTTGAAGAATCGTTGTAGGTTTAGAATTATTGCCATAAGTAGTTGTAGTTTCTCCTTGAGATAACAACTCCTTATAAAAATTATTATAAGCAGTTGAAAAATTCTTTAAAAATTCTAACACTATATCACTCATATCTTTACGGTAAGTAAGTGAGGTATTCAAAGTAGCACAAGTATTCATTAAGATACGTTTAAAATCAAGAGCATTTTGATATATTTTAGCAGCAGAATGATTACTTCCTGGTTTCATAAGATTTTGATTGGAAGTGTCAAGAACATCAATTGACACTAAACTAGCTTTAAGTCCACTAATAGATGAGTTACCTCTTGAATTATTTTGTGTAACACCTGCTTCTTTATCCTCCACGAATTCTTTGAATGCTTGATTTAAAGAAACTTTTAATTTTTCAAGAAATGAAGTCTTCATAAACGAAGTGAAAAATTGAAGAGAAGAAGTATCAAATTTCCCATCTGATCTAGGATCTTCCTTGAAATCCCAGAAAAGACTTTGAGCACCACTAGTGAAAATTAAGAAAAATTCAAGAATTATTCTCATATTAAAAATGTTTCTAGGTACTATAACTTCAACATGAGTATTAAAGTTTTCATTCTTAATGTAAGGAGTAGATAATTCGACTTGAGTTGATTTATCTTCTGAATCTGAAACTCCAAATCCTGGGAACATATTAGATAAAACATGTTTCATTTCTTCAGTAGTTTTAGCAGATTTACTATATGAAACATCTTCAAATTTAAACAATTCTTTTTTCAAGAAAACATCATGAAGATTATTTTGAAGGATGATTTCATTAGAACTATCAGTATTATGAGTATAATTTATCATTAAAGATCTTAATTCTTTTGTTACTGGTTCCCAAATACCTTTAAAATTATACATACTATTTTGAGAATCAGTTTGAGGTAATTTTTCAGAAGATTCAATTTTATCAACGATTATTGAAATTATTTTATGTTTTTGTAAAACAAGTAAACATTTTGTAAATATTGAACCAAATAAATCTTCAAGTACAACCACAGAAGCATCATTAAAAGTATTTGCACCAAGAACATCTATAGTACTTGAATAATCATAATGTTGAATTTTTGAAAGTTTATTAAGATAAACTATATCTTTTGATTTACACTCTTGAGTAGTTCTATTAATCAAACCATGTAATTCTTGTTGAGTACTCAGAGTTAAAATTTCAAGAACATGATGAAGACGATTTAATTTAGATGCAGTATACAACAACATATAAATATAATGGAAAGATTCTGAACTTGAACTCAGATTTGAATCAAGAAGAACTGAATAATCAATATTAGTTTCATTAGAACTATAATGATTATGTAATTTTGGTAACTGATGACTAACAAAATGAGAAGCATCTTCACCGAAAACTGCAGCAACATCTGGTATATCTAAATTAGCAGAATTATAAATATATTGTTCAAGGTTTGAAGATTGAGTTACAAGAATTTTAAAAGAAGCTAATTGAGGATTTGCAGTATGAATTAAAGACTGCCATGAAAAATTATTATTTGATTTATCAGAAGCTTCATAAATTGTATTTTTCAAATAAATTTCACTTTGTAGTTCTTCAATTATCATATCATATAAATTATTTGATTGAGTTTCTAAATAATCTTGAACTGAAGCCATTGCTGGTAAAGACCAAAGATTATATTTATCAGCTGTTGTATACCCATTTGAAATTACATCATAAACTTGATGAATTTTACGATCTGAAACTAATTGATCAACTTTTGATTGAATTTCATTAACTGATTTCATTGCATCAAGAACTTCAATCATTTCTGCATATCGAAGTGAGCTTCGATCTAATTCATTCAAAACATCAGATCGATCATGAACATCTCTTGTTGATGATTCAACCATTTCTCTTATATGTGAAGAATCTTGTTGAGATTCTTCAAGTGTTGATAGTAGAAGTCTATATGATCCAATACTATTATTAAATATTTCATGGTTTTCATTAACAACATTCCGAAGCGCATCATTGGTCTCATTAACTAACCTATCAAAATCATGTTTGCGATGTGCCATACCTACTGAAGTATCATCAAGTAATTGAATCGCTAACGCTATAGGATTAGGATTTTCTTCAAGGCATTGAGGCCAATCGTACTTGATGTTGGTGTACGTTTGTTTCAATTCAGTGATACTTTCCTTCTGACGGCGCTGGTCCGTCTCGGTCTGTCGACCATTGAAATGCATGCTTTGTGAACGGTACCGGGACATGGTGTTGGATATTGAAACTTGTTGATTTTTTCGATTATATTTGCCTGGTGCACGGGTGTGTTTGTTGAAATTTAATCTAATTATTGACGAAAATCATAAAGATTTGGTTATGGGAAGTAGATCTGAGAGAAGGAACTCACAGGATGGTGGGGGTATTGGTTTATGATTTTTCACTTAATTTTTCACTTAATTTTCATCTCATCTCTACTGCTCTATTCTCTGCTCAGTCGGTCTCTCAGTCTCAGTCAGTCTCAGTCTCAGTCTCTTAACTAACCAGTCTCCACCAGTAGTCCTAAGTCCGACCAACCTCGTTCTCATGGACCATTCTGTCATTGAAATCTCGTCCGATACCAGGGACGTCATCGAAGTGTATGTACTTGTCGAGTTGACTTCCAATACGCAATACTAACATATAGATGCTCTGATTCAGTATATGATTCCAATAACGCGTCACCAATTCACGTCAATAGCTTGAATGGAAACAGTCAGGAGTCAGTTCGTTCTGTAGGCCCCAAACCTGACCTCTTGGATCGTCTTGCGTGGCTCAGCTCTGAAGATACGCCTATAACTGAGAAACCCATTCTGACTGATCTTTACTTGAAGTCAGTCAAATCACCAAAATCATCAAAATCACCATCAAAATCACCATCAAAATCACCGTTGAAGATACAGTCTCAACCAAAACCGTCTAGTATCCCACCAACTCTTCCGATAATTCCGTCATGCCTCCCCAAACCATTACCTTCCTCAAAACCATCACCTTCCACAGGCGTGTCACCAGAATTATCACCAGATACTCAATCCACAGAAAGTCTTCACTTCCGCCGCCCTTCGATGCTGCAATTTGTAATTCCTTCATCTCCCTTCCTTGATCCGTCTCCCAAACGACAAAAAGTGTCCACGAAGAAGCCTATACCCAAAACAAAAACTACCGATCTCATTTCAACCAATAACTTCCCCATTGAACTATCAGACCCAATTTCTGATCTGTCTTCTCCTTCCAAACCTGCAAAATCCAAACCAATCCCTCCGAAATCAACTTATACCATGAAAGAATTAAATAAAGCCAATAAATCTACTCATAAACGTGAAGATCTTTTGAAAGAAATGATTCTTGTAATTCCATTAAGATTATTTGAAAGTTTTGATGAAATGTACTTCTTGGAAACTTTCACTCATACCTCAATTCGTAAAACTTACGATTCATTGCCCATTATGACTTGGATAAGAAATATCGAAGCTAGATACGATCAAGATACCGGTATGTTTATACCATGTAGTGCTACTGAAAATTATGAGAATATATTGGTCTTTTACTATACAGCAGTTGATTTACTTGAAAAACTTATCAATAAGGATCTTGAAAGTGAAATAGAACAAGGGAAGTTAAAATCAAATGGTGATAAAAAACATATAATTATAATGATTGAAGGATATGATCAATTTTTAACTAAATTAAAAGCATTCCATGATAAACATTATAATACTCAAGTATTATCAAGATTAAATAATAGTAGCCCTCAAAGAAGACAAACTAAAACTGACGATGAATTAGAATTTTTCAAAGAATTTTCAGTTTATGATATCGAGTCAATGATTAATTCAATGCAAATTCAACTTAATGTGAATGTTTTTCCCGTTAAAAATTGTCGTGAATCAATAGACTGGCTATTATCATTTACTTACTCAATTTCAAGATCTCTTTATGATAAATACCAGAGAAATGAATCACTCTCTAATTTAGGAAGAGTCAAATCAGGTGTAGATAAAAAGAGTACGTTTATTGAATCACTTAAACAATTTAACTTAATGACAACTCCAAAAGTTGAACAAGTTTATTCTTACTATAATTCATTATCTAGTATTTTCCACCGATTTGAAAAAAACGAAACTCTAGGAACTGTTAATGGAAAAAATTTACTACCACCTACAGTAAATGCAGCAATGAGAAAAGTATTTATGAGTGATGATCCTAATGAGAAAATTAATGGTTAGTTTTTACTAAAAGTATATTTATAATGAATAACGAATAATGTACATAGTATTATAATTAGTATTATGGTTGTTGTAAATATGATTGAGTAATAAACACACTGAAATGTTAGTAAATTGAATGAGTGAATTAGTTTACTACATGCCTTGCTGAGTTAAAATCATCAATTGATATTTGATCTTTAAGGTATTCAATTGAGTCAAGTCCCGATGCCAAATCATTTATTTCAGAATCAGAAAAGTTATAATTAAGTTGACTTAATTGAGTAATAATGTTTAAAACCTTATCGATACAACTGACATCATGAGAATCTTTATTATTTAATAATGTAATGAGATTATGAATTAAATTTATATCTTGAATATGATTTTGTTTATCAGAGGTAATTCCTGTTGATAAAATAGCTGATATTAAAGACAATATTCTTAATCTAGACTTTCTATCAAGACCAGGCAAATCTTTTATGATTGACCATCCTTTAAATGAATCAAATTTTTCATAACCCGGGTGAAAATTTCTTATATGAGAAGCTAAAGCAAATAAGCATTTATGTTTAAGTTCTTTTGAGCTGGTTTCATCACATGCTAAACTTATAAGTTTTTCAAGTCCTTGATCGTACTTATTAAAATCTTCTTGAGATTTTGGATTATTTTGTACTGCAATTCCAATAACTGATGCTGCCACAACCTTAAGACTAACTTCTTTTGCATTTAATTGATCAATAACGCTTGGCCATAATTTTAAATTTTCAATATTATTAGCGTTATCCATATTTTCAATGAGCATTTCAAAGTTATCAAATGCAGTTTCTTTAGTTTCAAGACTGGCTTCATCGCTGGTAATAATAATCATTGCTTGCTTCATAAGAGTTGGTTCATCGACTTTAGCACCGAAAAGTTGTGCTAACATCTCAGGATCTGGCTGTCCGATTCTGGCAGCGGCTTCCTTATCACCAGACTGCTGTGCTATAGACCACTGTAAAAGTTTCTCCATTCTATCGATAGAATAAAATAAGTCAATGGTGTATGGGATTTAAGTCAAGAATTTATTGGATATTTAAGTGAATGCAGAGCATCGCTTCTAGCCATTTCTGGAAACTTCTGCGACATCCATCGATGATGCTTTACGACATGCATCCAGGCGCGACATCCACCCCCCATAATTGGCTGCAAATTGGCTGCAACTCCCTTTATGTCAATTGCTGCTGCTGCTTTTTCTATGATTACGTATGATTCAATTGCTTTGAATTGTAAAATTAATCATGCTACAAACTCAAGTGGTCTCTGCATATTGGGTCGACAATTGGTGGTGTCGATCTCGGAGTTTACACCCACTGATCCCTATTGGCATTAGCCAACACCATATCACCACCAGAATCTATCCCCCCTGTTTAGTAACTCAATTAACTCAATTGATTATATACATAGGTGAAATACTTTAATAGCGTCTCCAAACCCTTTTGCATCACTAGTACCTTACCCCGGACCAATACCACGGTACATTCAGTTGAATATGCTCGATCCGGTTCTCCGAGATCACTTCATCTTCTACTACCACAAGTTACAGTATCAACCCCAACGACATCACTATTTGTAAGTCTCCTGTTGATTATAATGCATTACACCACGCTTTTGAACCCACCAGATATAATCATATGATTTATCCTGCTATCACCTGACCACCCAGGTGCCGGTCGTGCGGCGGCTCAGTGGAAAGGTGCCATCCGCCGGGACAAAATCGCAATGTCGGAGTTGGATTTTTGCTATATAAGTAACAATATATCTGCAATTGTGAAACAATTGATAGTTAAAAAATATATTAATTTTATTAATTCAATTAATTTCAAATCAATTATTAATAATAGTTTTAAAATGTCATTATCTAATAAATTATCTGTTAAAGATCTCGATATTGAAGGTAAAAGAGTCTTCATTAGAGTTGATTTTAATGTCCCATTAGATGCTACTACAATTACCAATAATCAACGTATTGTAGCTGCTTTACCAACTATTAAATATGTTTTAGATAAAAAACCTCGTGCTATTATCTTAGCTTCTCATTTAGGTCGTCCAAATGGTGAAAGAAATGGTAAATATTCTTTAGCTCCAGTTGCTTTAGAATTAGAAAAATTATTAGACCAAAAAATTACTTTCGTAGATGATTGTGTTGGAGAAAAAGTATTTAATACCATCAAAGAAAGTACTCCAGGTCAAATCATCTTATTAGAGAATTTACGTTTCCATATTGAAGAAGAAGGTTCAAAAAAAGTTAATGGTGAAAAAATTAAAGCTTCTAAAGAAAATGTTGATGCTTTCAGAAAAGAATTAACTTCATTAGCTGATGTTTATGTTAATGATGCTTTTGGTACTGCTCATAGAGCTCACTCTTCAATGGTTGGTGTTACTTTACCTCAAAAAGCTGCTGGATTCTTAATGGCTAAAGAATTAGAATATTTTGCTAAAGCTTTAGAAAATCCAACAAGACCTTTCTTAGCTATTTTAGGTGGTGCTAAAGTATCTGATAAAATTCAATTGATTGATAACTTATTAGATAAAGTTGATTCATTAATCATTGGTGGTGGTATGGCTTTCACCTTTAAAAAAGTTTTGGATAATATGTCCATTGGTGATTCATTATTCGATGAAGCTGGTTCCAAAACTGTTAAAAACTTGGTTGAAAAAGCTAAGAAAAATAATGTTAAAATTGTTTTACCAGTAGATTTCGTTACTGCTGACAAATTCGATAAAGATGCTACCGTTGGTACTGCTACTCAAGAAGAAGGTATTCCAGATAATTGGATGGGTCTTGATGCTGGTCCAAAATCTAATAAATTATTTGCTGAAACTGTTGCTGAAGCTAAAACTATTGTATGGAATGGTCCTCCAGGTGTTTTCGAATTTGAAAAATTCGCTACCGGTACTAAATCTTTATTAGATGCTGCTGTCAAATCTGCTGAAGCTGGTAATACCGTTATTATTGGTGGTGGTGATACTGCTACTGTTGCTAAAAAATTTGGTGTTGTTGAAAAATTATCTCATGTTTCAACTGGTGGTGGTGCCTCTTTAGAATTATTAGAAGGTAAAGAATTACCAGGTGTTACTGCTATTTCCGACAAACAATAATTTATTTACGCTAATGATTTTTATAACTAAATATGTTATTACAATAAATAACTGAACTATACAAGTAAAATGCTTAAGCTTTAATCCAGTAGATATCCTGTAAATTTAATGTAAGTTTTTATCGAATTTGATTTGACTAATATATTATCAGACTTTATAACAAATATATAACTACAATTTAGCAGCACCATTCATAATTTTCAGCCATGCTTGTTCCGTTAATTCTTCATAATGGTCTTTATTTAACCAGTAAATCAAATCTTTACCAGAATCACCTTTTGGTAATTTTTGATTTTTAAATTGATTCTTTGGAACCTTATGATTGTGACTTGCTTCAATTTCACCACTTATCTTTACGAATTGAGGAATTGCATAATTTGGTAAACTATTTTTAATGTGCCCATAGATTTTATTCAAAACTTCAATATCATTCGAAGCGTATTCATCAAGTGGATCGACAACTGCAAAGCCTGCTCTACCTTCATGATTTGGAACTCTAACACCAACAACAACAGATTGTTTGATTGCTTTTGAACCCATTAATTCATTTTCAACTTCTGAAGCTGAAACATTTTCTGATTTCCATCTAAATGTATCACCTAATCTATCAACGAAATATAATAATCCATCTTGATCAGCTTTTAATAAATCTCCACTTCTAAACCAAGCATCACCTTTTTTAAATACATCATGAATAACTTTAGAAGATGTTGCCTTTTTATTACCATAATAACCTTGGAATGATTTTTCAGGTTCTTTTGCATTTAAAATCTTCATTAATAATTCACCAGGTTCATCAGTACCTGCTTTAACACAATATCCAGTTTTAGGATCTCTCCAAATTTCATTTTCATCTTCAGGGTCCATTTTAACTAATCTTTGTTGTATAGATAAAAGAAGTGTAATTAATGAACCATACTTACGACAAGCACCAACACCAAAATCACCGTATTGAATATTGGTTGTAGCAATTGGTGATTCAGTTGAAGCATAAAATTCACCAATACCTTTAATATGAAATCTTTGCTTAAATTCTCTCCAAATATCTCTACGTAAACCATTACCATAAGCAATAGTAACATTATGACTTTGTTGATCTGGATGAGGTTTAGAATTTAATAAATAACGACAAACTTCACCAACATATTGAATATGAGTTGCACCTGAAAGTTTAGCTTGAGTCCAAAAAGTAGTTGCCAGGAATTTTTGAGAAACGGAAACACATGCACCAGTTAACAAAGTAGGACAAACACCTAACATGGCAGCTGTAGAATGATATAAAGGCATTGCAGTTAAAACATTTGAACTTTTATTAATTTTCATGATATAACCAAAGAAACAAGAAGCCATAAAAGCTTTTCTCCATGACATAATACCAGCTTTTGGTAATCCAGTAGTACCTGAAGTGTAAATTAAAGCACAACAAGAATGATCACCATCTTCAGGCCTTCTAGTTTCATCAGCAGCTCTATGTTTTGGTCTTGATTTATCTTGTAATACTTTAAGTAATTCATCTTCATTAATATAATGTAATTTAACATTTGGTAATTCATTATGAACTTGAGATTCAGTATCTCTAATTGGACCAGCACAGTCAGGATCAATGAAGACTTGACTAACTTTAGAAATATTTAAACAATGTACTAAAGCTTTGTCTTTAGTATTAAAATTTAAAAAGGCAGGAAGAGCACCAATATTCCAAAGAGAAAACCAAAGTAAAATAAATAATGGTTTATTCATACAATCAATAGCAATTGTTTGATCAGAAGTAACACCATAATCATATTTTAAAATATAACTAAATCTCAAAATCATATCATATAATTCTCTATAAGTATAAGATTCTAAACTAAATTGATCATCATAGTTTGTAAAACCATTTTCATCAATTTTAGCTGGTGGAGGATTTTTAGCAGGTCTTGGAAATGATACAGCATTATTATTTGGATATTTATTTACAGCTTTTTCAAACTGATACCAATAACTTGCTTTACCTCTATAACAACTTACTGCATAAGGAACTGCTTTTCTTACAACATGTTGAGCAAGAAGAACATCTTCTTTTACATGAAATTTAGCATCGAGAAGTTGAGTACCTAAAGCGGCAGCTGCTGCTAATTCAAGAGTTGTCATTATTGTAAAAGTTTCTAAATTTCAAACGTCTATTTATTGCAACAATTGCTTTATCAATTGATATGGGGGGAACCCAGTAATTATATAGTTAGTAGCAAAATCACAGTCGCTAGTTTTTTTTGGCCCGGAATAATCACTTGCGTACCGGCGTATCTCCGCACTAGCAGCTAAAAATCTTTAGTCATTCCATCAATCGTGACCGGGACTCGATAAAATGATTCACTTGTCAATAGACGTACTTTCAATGGCCCAAGCTTATTGAAGAACCTCTTTCACCTTCTTTTAAAATCCATTTTGACCTGTCTTTTTACACCTATTGGATCCCACATGATTATGTGTTTTAGGTTCTCATCTGCAGGACGTTGGCGAGCCGTGGTCTACATGCGCAGCATGTGACTTGCTGCAAAAAGTGCCAAATCGAGCTATTCATTTATCCACTGAATCTCCATGCTCCTGGAGTGCTGGACTTTAGTGGTGTTTGTACTCTGTTACCTGTCATACTTGAAGCGATGACATATTTATGACCTCCCTTTACTTCTTTATACCACTGCTTAACCAGCGGATGTTTTTCCACCAAATACTTGTAGACCTCTTGAACTCTATCTGCCAATTTCTTCGTATGCCCTTGCCATAATCCATGCTGTACCAATGCCTTCAAATTAGTACTAGATGACTCGGCAATGTAATCTTTCATACAGCACTCTCCATGAGTTTCGAGAAGAATATGCAACAAATCGTAAATGACTAATTTGTCACTGTCATCTTTGCTAAGACCAACTGACTGCGCCAACATTGGCATAAAACCAACAAAGTCATTACACCGACTGGTCTTGATACATTTTCGAAACAAAATCTTGATTTTAAAGCTGTGTTCCTTGGCTGTTTCGCTTGCTAGCTTGGCATTACTGAGCCCTAAAAACATATTGCATAGAATTCGAAATATAGTTGCATGTGGTTGTACCACAGGAATATTTGAATTCCAAGCCTCATGCCCGTGTAAAATGACCTTCTTTTTATCCTCTGTAGTTGAATAGTAGTTCCAATGACTCCAACAATATATGAAAATTAATTCTGGTAGTAAAATACGAATAAATGGCTGCGAAATTTCACGAATTACATCGAATAATAATCCACTATCAACCAAATGTTCAGCAAACTCATTGAATGATACAAGAAAGTAATTTTCGTTATCAAACAACTCTTGAGAAGCACCAATACTTACTATTTGTAATGCAGATATGGCGTCGCCAGGATCACTCACGAGATTCTTACGGACTTCATTGATATTTTTATCTGCATGCCAAACTGATTTAAATGTCGTTTTTGGTATTTGGTAAGAATACTTCCAAGGTTTCACGAATTTGGGTGTGTTTTTATGGTACAAACATCTTTTTTGTAGTGTTTCGCCCATATTGACGAGTTCTGTAAATCTATAGACTTTTTTAGTTTCATGGTGAGTAGATGAGGCGAATTGAGTGAGGTAAGGACTTGTTGAATCAAGTTCTTCTGAGATCACAACTATATTAAAATCTGTCCTAGCATCATCTATACTTAATGTTGAAGAGGGTTGATCTTGCATCTCATACTCTGTCTTGAAAGAACTTGTATCAAAAACCTCTAAATTGCCAAGTTTTATTTCCTGTAGAAGTCCCAGTCCACTAGGTTTCAAATCTTCCATTGTATCGAAAGGTAAGCTTTCTTCTTCCATCTGACTACTCTTATTAAGGCCTGCTGGTTGTTCTTTCTCTGCTGGAGGTGTGGGAATACTTGGTTGAGTAAAATCAAGTTCAGGTTCAGGTTCAGGTTCAGGTTCAGGTTGAGATTCAGGTACAGTCTCGAGTTCAGGCTCATGACTACTTTTAAACTTGTTGTTCTTTATAGCCTTATTGTTCTTTGCAGACAACAGATACTCTCTTACACCATAAAGTACAACGCCAATCACAATGGCCGTAAATGCAAATACAATAAAAAAGTAGAATGCATTTGCCAATAAATCTTCTTCCGTATATATTTGACTAAAATTCGACTCAGTGCTAGGAAAATCAGTGGTTTTTGACTTTTTGGACTCCAAAGGAACAGTTTCCATTGGAAAAGTATCCATATTTTATGAAGATTCAATAATTTTAAGACTTTGTTATTTTGTATAATTTTCAAGTTTAAATAAATTATTGCAAAATCTACTTAAAATAACAGAATCCAACTGTAAATTTCTCTCAACACAAATTAGTTAGACTTTTAAAGACTATTAAAACTGATAAAAGCTATATAAATAAACTTCAATAACTAAAAGTATCCCAAAAAAGTTTTCACAGTAAAAATGAATTTTAAATTTGGCTGCTAAAATGGCTGCTAAATTGTTCACAAACGCATTTTTATCACCCAATAAGATGGGAAATTATTCTAAGCGAGGCGTGCATTTATGGTTTGATAATTTGAGATGGAATCATAATCGTAAATTTATAATCAAAATTTCTAACAAATTCTTCAACTTCAAGATGCTTTGTAAGAATAGATTTTTCTTTACCAAGAATTCCACGGTTCTGAATATTCTTTCTCAAACTAAAGTTTCAAGATTATCCATTGCTTCAAGTAAACCAATTAAATTTTCAAATATATGGTCTAATTTTAGATCTAAGAGACTCTATACTACAGCTTCTCCACTTGTTACTGAAGCTATTAGTAAACCATCACTTACATTCAAAGCATCGAAAAGCTTTCCAAATAGAGTTATTTCAGATAAAAAAGTTGGATATTGGCTTATTGGTACTTCAGGTTTAGTATTTGGTATAGTAGTTATTGGAGGACTTACAAGACTTACAGAATCTGGATTATCAATAACAGAATGGAAACCAGTAACAGGAGCTATACCTCCCTTAAATGAAGTTCAATGGGAAGAAGAATTTAATAAATATAAAGATTCACCAGAATTTAGACAACTTAATTCTCATATAAGTTTAGAAGAATTTAAATTTATTTTCAGTATGGAATGGGGGCATAGATTAATTGGAAGAACTATTGGAATGCTTTTCATTTTACCATCATTATATTTTTGGAAAGCTGGTAAATTAAGTAATCATGTTAAATGGAAAATTGTTGGATTAACTGGATTATTAGGACTTCAAGGTGCTATTGGTTGGTGGATGGTTAAATCTGGTTTAGATGAAGATCAATTAGCTGAACGGAATTCAAAACCAACTGTTTCTCAATATAGATTAACTACTCATTTAGGTGCTGCATTCCTTTTATATTTAGGAGTATTATGGACTGCATTTGAAATTTTAAATGAAAATAAATGGATTAAACAAGCAAAAAAAAATCCTAAAAGTATTCAAGAAATTTTTAAAACTTTGAATAGTCCAGCTTTAAATAAATTTAGAACAATTGCATTTGGTTTACTTGGTCTTACTTTTATAACGGCAATGTCGGGTGGTATGGTTGCTGGTTTAGATGCTGGTTTAATTTATAATACTTTTCCTCATATGGGTGATGAAATAGTCCCAAGTTCAAATGAATTAATGTCACCCGTTTATGCTAGAAAAGATGATTTAAGTGATTTATGGTGGAGAAATCTTTTAGAAAATCCAACAACTGTTCAATTAGTTCATAGAATTTTTGCAACCACTACTTTTTTTTCAATTTTAGGATATCATATTTTTGCAGCAAGAAAGAAACATATTATTCCTAAACCTGCTCAAAAAATGCTTCATACAATGATGGGATTCCTTACCCTTCAAGTTACTTTAGGTATTTCTACATTGATATACTTAGTCCCTATTCCATTAGCTGCTGCTCATCAAGCTGGAGCATTGGCATTATTAACTACATGTTTGGCATTTGCCTCTAGATTGAAAAAACCAAGACCTCAAACTTTAAATTACATCAATAAAATAGTTAAAGATCAATTATCAAAATCGAAAAATTGATGTTTAAAATTATAACGTGTTAAGAATTATTAATAAATGTAAATAGCTGTACATAGAAATATTATTATTACCAAATTCTCTTACTTGACATTTCATATCTCATAACTTTACCTAATCCTTCATCATCACCTAAGTTTATCAGATTATCTTTACTTAACAAGTCTTTATTACGTTTTTCTTCAAAAGTTGGAGGTATTTTTTCCCCAAAATCGTATAAATGCTCTCTGGTTGTAGGATTAATCGTTGAAGGTTCAGTATTTGGATTCCCAGGAAGAAAAGACAATTCAATTGGTGACATTGGTGATATTGGATCATCGTCTTCAAGATCTGAGCTAACTGTATTATTTGCCATCACTAAATCGGGTTCTATTGGTGATGGTGGAGGTGAAATCTTCACCGTACCATTAGAAGATATATTATCTATAATAGAATCTGGAAGGATTTTAATTGAATATTCATGAACCTTCTTTAAACTATTTTGATAAGCTTCATGATCATTTTTTATCTTATTTGCCCATTTCAATATAATCAAACCTAAAATCAACCTTATTAAGAGTAAAGTAGCGAAAGTAAAGGCAATTGTTATTGTACCAACAGTTAATGAGTAAAGTATTGACAGATCAGAAACTAAAAAGAATGATCTTAAATCGGATGATGTCATTCGAATAAAGCAAACAATTAATGATAGTAATGGTAAACCAATTCTTTTAGTAAGAACAATATAATCAGTTAATTCATGTTGCATATTAATATTTGGACTTGCTTTAAAAACTTCAAGAAAATCAAGACTTAATACGTATAAGAAATTTCTATAAATACGAGGTCTTACACGATTAAATTTAGTGATATAACAATGTTTCAACCAATCAACCAAGATTTCACTACCTAAAACTCCAACTCCAGGTCCAAATATAGCACCAATCCATTTATTCCAACTACTCCAACTATTAGGAATTAAGCCCATATGATTAATATTAAGTTGAAGTAAATTACGTAAAGATATAATTCCAAGCATTAAAGATAATTGAAATCTTTCAGTTAAATCAGACATACTTATTTGAAATAAACCTTCTCTTTCAGCTTTTTTGAAAACAGAAGATTTTAATTCAGAAAACTGATTGGAAAGTAAAAGTGTAAGTAATGCATTAGAATAGGAATTTGCAGCAACATTAAGAGAAACAGTTTGATAAATGCAAATATATGAATGTAATGATAAATAGCATAATGATAAGAAATAAAAGATTGAAAATTTAACCCATTGAGGATTTATGAATATTGGAACTTGATATAAAATATTAAGGAAATCTTGTCCAATTGATGATAATAATTTATCTGCAACTTCTAAAACTCCAAACATAACGTAAAGTTTAATATGGGCTTGACCTCTTACATCATGATATAATCTTGAAAGGTCTAAAGTTGGAAGTGAAAGTAAACAGAATGAAAAGATTATTAAAGATACAGTAATTATATCTCTTTTAACACATCCAAACTTATTAAAAATTCTAAAATCAATTTGATGAGATGTTTTATAAGTTTGATAAAGTTGAAATAAATTTTTATAAGTTACAATGCAAATTTTCAATGGAACAAGAGTGAAAAGGGTTAAAAAAGAATTGAGACAAACAAGAAGTCCAAATATCATAAATGTTTCTAAAACCAATGGAATTTTAACCATATTAATTATTTGTTCATAGGAAGTATCATTATTATCAGGACCTACCGTAGATGTTGATCTTGTAGAAGATTTTAATTCATTAGGTAAATTCAATTCTAGTAGAAGTAAACGATAAAGTGATCCAATCTTATTACTTGAATTAGTTGAAGGCCTATGACCTGAAATATAATTTATAAATGAGCTAGCAGTTGAAGATCTTGATCTTGATCGAATATTGAGTGATGATGATGATCTAGACCTAGACCTGGTGCGAGACTCCGACATTGTCCGCGTCCCTTTATCCACCGATAGAGACGATGTTGAACCTGGTCGTGATCTTCCCATTATTTAGATATGTAGTTGGATTAGTTTAAAGTATGTTGATAATCAGGGGAAATTCGATCACGTGACCAGCATCATCGTAGGTCACGTGACCAACTTAACTTACATATATAAACTTAGCCCTGTAACTAGTACTACTAAGAATCTTTATATAAATTGCATGATTGAAAATTTACGATGGAGATTCTAACAATTGAGACATTTATTCCTTATCTTTCACAATTCGAAAATAAGGATGTACTTTCACCTGGTGAATCATCTAAATTATCGCTCATTATAACTGAACTTGTTGTTGATCATAAAGTAGATTTAAAATTAATTAAATTTCTAAGTAGATTTTTAACTCAACAATCATACGATGAAATTGTGGAAGAGAGAAATATTGAACATCTTTGTGGCTACATAACATGTGATCAATCACCAACACAAAAAGTTCGTCGTCATTCACTGGTTAATGGTAATGAAAAGATCACTCAATTTCAAATATATAATAGGAAACCATCAATAATACTTCCGAATACTTTTTCATCACAATATTGTTGTAAAGAACATTATCAAGCATCATTATTTTACAGAAATCAATTATCACAAGAATCAATTTTCGCTAGAAATGGTATAGTAACTATACCTCCATTCCCTATAAATTCTAATACTTGGTTTGAAAACTCAATAACTTGTTTAGAAGAAGTTCTTGCAAAACATCATGAATTAAAAGATCAAGGTAAATCTTTAGCTGATGTAATCACTATGATGAATGGATTATCGGTTAATGAAGATAATCAAGAAACAAATGAGTTAATAAAACTTATACAGGACTTTGAAATCGTTGAAAAACAGGGTGGCATCTTTGGTGATGATGATGAAGATGAATTGGATTCAGGTGCAGTTGAAGGTTATATCACCAATAGTAAGAGTTTTGGTGGTTATGTTGTATAAACACTAATGATTCATGACTTTATTCTAATTAATGTAGTTCACTTGTAAAAATTTCAGCGAAATAAATTTTATAATATTACCTATCATTATTCATTATTTATTACTTGAATATCTATTTGCTTTACACTTTGATTATATACATTAACGTTTATGTGAAAACGGCCAAAATTTCAATCTAGTTGGGAATTTTTTACCCCAGCTAAAACTATGATACTTAATATCTTCAAGGTAATCACCTAAATTCTTTCTCATCCCAACTCGTTCTAGTACTGGTACACCACTAGGTAAGTATTTTCGAGTAGGTAATTGTCCATGCATGAATTCGGTGATCTTCCGTCTGTTTTTATGGGGGTTTACTAGTTCTGAATGTTTAAATACTTTATCTTCAATGAGTCGATTAAGTACGTTGTTATATTTTGAAACTTGATGATCATAATGAATATTCAGAAGCTTCTGTAGACGTGATCGTTCGTTCAAGAGTTTCGCCGATTCATACTTTGATTTATATTCCTTAAGTTGATCTTTTAGCACCTTATCTGTTAAATTGATTGATTCAAGCCATTGAATTTCATATGACTTCTTTAATTTCTTTAATTGAGTACTTACATCTTTCTGATATGATTTAGCTGAATTGTCAGTAATTTCACTGGCACCAGCAAGAATATCAATTAAAAACTCCCATTCAGCTTCCTGAGTACATAATTCATTGTAATACACCTTAGGATAAAATTTCTCATCCGGTCCAAATCCATGACTACCTTTTGTACTTACAGCTCCATCTTTATGAACCACTCCATGAGGAGTTAAAACTCCTGGTTGCCAATTCCACATAGCTATTACGTTACTCAATCTAACCAGACGTTTTATATCAATTGCAAGCTGTTGCATTACGGTTCGATTTGGTTTGGGGGTTCTAATATATGGATATGAATAAGTACCTGAATTGTTCATACGGATTTTCACAGGGTATGGGCCAAGAGTTTTTACAATATTCGCAAGTTTCCCAAGGTGATGGTGAAGGTTGATATCGTATGCGAGACCAGGTTTAATAATAGAATTAATATAGTCCCAATCATAAGCCGCCAAAGCCCCTTGTTGTTGATGGAAATTCACGGTATTTGATTGATAAGTGTGTTTTGCTTTCGTATATGGTAGGGTCAGAGGGTTTGGTATTATGTGTTTCTTTCTTAAATTTATTAAAGCTCTTTGAATCACGGTCCATTCATTATGATTTGAAGTTGCAGCTGTTTCACGGAGTTTAATTGATTGTTGTTTAAGCAGCAACGTCTCGAATCGAGAGTGTATTGCTTTCTGAGATCGACGTTTTATATTTCGGGATTGTATTCGTTTTACCATCAATGGAGGTTTCTTATGATTTCTGGCTTCATTAATTTTATCACCATTATTCAAAGCTTGAATTCGCCATTGCTGGGCCTGAAGTTTCTCACGTCGATACTCCACCACTAACTGGATAAGCTGTGCCAATGACTCGATATTTTCAGTGTCTATAATACTAGATAGTATGGACTCCAAATTAGTTCCATTAACTATGCGCTTATATAAGATATCATTAGTATGAGTGTAAGTTTTAACGGGAACTTTAAACTCAAAGTCAACAGCGTAAGCGATTTCTCCAACAAGGTGACGACAGTAAAGTTTCGGATCAATTTCAAGCTTTTTCAATTCAATTTGAGGAATTTTAAGAGGGTTTAGTTCAAGTAACTGATGACTTAGAGGTGTACCGGTTTCCAACTGCCAATTTCCATTTTTAATTCGTCGAAGCTGTCGATTTAATGTCCGATATAAGGCCAATACCAGACTTCGATGCCGCAGACTGGATAGAAGCTGCTGAATTGGCACCGTCATGGTTGGAAGTGTACAAAGTTAAAGAGGAAGTAAATTTAGGCTTGGAAAAATAAAGGCTGCGATATCAGTAATAAATTCAATACTTATTTGTAATTCTTCTTCTACTACTTAAAACAACTTCCTTAAATGGTATGTAATTCCAATAAAATAAAGACATTTTCTAACAATAGCCACCCAAACTTGCCAAAACTCAAGTCAATCCTATAACTATTCTTAAATTTAAGAGAAATAAAACTACTTATACTTTACCTATAGATTTAACTACATCACTAAGTTCAGTATTAGAACCATTGGTAGCCGCCATCAATGGATCGGGAGGACTTGTTCTTGTTGACTCCGATGAACCCGACACTGATATCGATATTCCCAAATCAGAATTCCTAGATGATGATGTTGAACTGAAACAAGATACTGTGACAGTATCTGAACTGGATATCACTATAGCTGTTCCTAAAGATAAATCTTCTCCGTACGATAACCAATGGATAACGGTGGAGGAAGATACGCTCAAAGAAATTTCATTCAACGACTATGACGTGATTGCATTCAAGTATGTGTCAGATGAAGAGTTTTTCATTGTAGAGGCAGCGTACGAGGAATAGATTAAGACATAGTTAACGAAGAATATAAGTTCAAAAAGAATGTATAGTAAGACAATGAGTTAGATATCAAGTATGCGATGTATGTTAAGTTAAAGGTCCTAGTTTATAGGCTAAAAAAACCATCACTCAGCAAATCAACTGAGAAATCTACAATTAATTAAAGATTATTCTAGGTGTTTATACCTCTATATAATACACAGTTCAATGCAGAAGTGAAGTTGTCATTCGATGACTGTCATTTGATTATATTACAATCAATATTTGCGAGTAGCAACTCCGCTACTCAACTTTTTGATTCCTGATGATGAAGTAGATCTAGGACTTGAATGATAAGGTTTATTTTGAACTCCCAGACTATTACGTGATCCAGATCTTGATTTTGAATTTTTGATCCCTGGTGATGTATTTTGTGGAGATGATGATAATGTCGTACTAACTGTTCTTGTTGTTGTAGTAGTTGTTGTTTTGGTTAAATGCATTGGTTGATTTGTACTATTTGCTGAAATTGATCTTAAAACTTTCCAATCATTATTTGAAACATCTCTTTTTGGTGAACTTGTAATAACTGTTCCATCAGCATTATGAATTTCCGCTTCAACATCATATAGTTTTGATTTATTTGATGATGGTGATGAATTATGATCAATTGGTAATGGACTTTGAATATCTTGCATTGATGCTGTTCCATTACCAATAATATCTTCATTTTCTTCATCAGAATTATTTAAAATTTCTACAACTCCTGAATTATCATCTTCATCTTTATATTTTCTTGGTTGACCAGGTGATTCCATTGGAACTGCTGTTTGAATTTTAGCTGCTAATGCTCCACTGATTTTTCTTCTTCTAATTGGTGTATTAAATGATGAATCAATATGTCCTAATGATGAATTAATTTGTTGTTGATGTTGTAATTTTCTTTGTTTTGCTTCTTGTTTCATTCTTGCTTTAAAATCATCATATTGAACTAATGGAAACAATCCTCCAATAAATTCATCAGGTCTATTATCAAGACACATTGTATGTCTCCAATCTCTAAATTCATTTTGATGTAAATATAACCAATGTTGTTGAGGTCCAACAACCATACCTGGTCTAATCATTCTCATATATCCAATACATTCATTTGCAGTAAATCCATGAGTATAAATTAAATGAGCACCAATTAAACAACCAGTTCTACCTAAACCAGCTTTACAATGAACAGCAATTTTACCACCTTTATTTATAATACATTCAGCAGCTCCAATAAATTTTTGAACATAATCTAATGTTGGACAAGTTCCATCTTCAAAAATCATATCAATATGTTGAATATTCCTTTTAGTAAATTCACTTGCATCATATAAATGAGAATTTAATCTAACAACTAAATCAACGTTATGCATCATAAAATAATTAAGTACTTTTTTAAATGGTTCATTTAATATACCTTGCTTTCTCATATTTTGTTTTGGAGATGCAAATGCAATAAAGTCTTTTGTAATTACATTAAAATCACCTTCTTCAACTCTTTCATAATGTTCATATTCTTCTAAATTAAAATCAGTTAAATCTATCATACCTCTTTCTTTTGCTCTCCACATTCCATAAACAACATCTTGAATTGAAATTTCAAAATCTGCACTTGAATAACCTGCATCACGAAATGGTTGTAATGGTGGATCAATTTGACTTATTGGTTGTAAAACTTGATGTGGTGACCATGATTGAACAAGTACCATATAACAACAAAGTAAACAAGCAGCATTTGATCGATCTTTTGGTGATGTTGAACTATAAAAAACAATCGCTTTACCCAGATTATCACCTTCATTTAAAATATTATGTAAAACAACTGCAAATCTATATAAACTACCAATATGTAAAGGTCCAAAATCTAAATGGAATGGATTATATGGTAAAGCATCTTCGACTGTAAAATATACAAGATCTGAAGTATCTGGTGGAGCAAAATCATAAGCACCAAGGTAAATACGATCTAAAGTTAGTAAAGATATCAAAGAATTAATCAGATTTATACATACTTTTCAAAAATTCTATAAGTGGGATAGAAGATATTGGTTTTGGCATCTTCTATTGAATGATCTTGAACAATTTAAATACAATTTAAATACAATATAATTCTAAGTATTGAAGTTCAAATCAATTGTAATTACTGTAAATTTGTATGTTTTTAAGTGATGATGATATAAGCGTTTATTATTGTTTTATGTTTGCACCGATTTGGGCTGTTTATGTATTGGGCCACTACACGACAACTTCAACTGAAATCTTAAGCCTGCTTATATAAGCGCACTTCAGTTATCACAAAACTTGAACTAATCAGATCTAACTTCAATCTCTTTAACTATGGTATGTATTAGTGAAATGATAATTGAAACACTCTAACCCCAGTCCACTTCACTTTATTCATTTTCTTCGGAAACCTTGGCTGATCTCCGGAAATTTAGATTTGCTAGTGCTCGTGCAAATAGCATGCAAGCTATTATATGTATGTATTAATGAATTTGACTTAAAAGTTTAATTGTGCAATATAATTGCCTGAATTTTTTAGAAGTATCATTTACTAACTTTAGATACAATTGAAAAAGACACTTATGAAATTAGACGTGAATCAGATGATCCAATTACTACTATTGAAGAACTTATAGATGAACTCCCTGATAATAGCGCTAGATACATTGTACTTTCGTATCCTTTAACTACATCCGATGGAAGACTAAAATCTCCTCTTGTATTACTCTATTGGAGACCTCCAACATCGGGACTGGAAAATAAAATGCTTTATGCTGCTGCCGTAGAGCTCATTAGAGAAAAAGCTGGGGTTTCAAAACTAATAGAGCTACAGGATGAAGAGGATTTCGAAGAGATAGAAGATCAATTGTTATAATCATAGTTTTATCGGAATTTTATATAATTTCTTACAAAACTGACAGTAAGGGTATTACTACAGCGGGACCGAAATATACACGCCATTCCCATATACAGCGTAAATACAGTACCACAGATTCACAGTGAGCCGCGATGATTTGTAGCGTGCGCATACCAGGGTAATTTTTTTTCATCTTCCTGCGCTTAAAAAAGCTCTGAAAAATTTTTCAATACTTTTCTTCTTTTTAATTATCAATAAAAAATGGCTAGATTACACTCATCCGTATGTGAAAGTCTCTTCAGTAGTTGAAGAAACGAACTATCTGGATCAATTCGGTGGCATTAATATAGTATGAGATCTTTTTAAAAGTGGAAGCTTTTTCTAAGATACTCTACTTTTAACATATTTTTGCAATTTACACTGATTGATACCACTTTATTTAAAGTGTAAATCACTTAGCTCTATAATTCATTATATGATTTAATCAAGATGTTTTATCGAGTGTGTCGTTTTTCCGAGTAATATCGAGATTAACGACTTGAATATTGGCCAGATTTTTTGTCTTTGACTTTATTCTGTAAAATTAATTACTAACAATAATAGGGTAAAGGTATTTCTTCTTCTGCTACTCCATACTCTAGAAACGCTCCATCATGGTTTAAATTAACCTCTGACGAAGTTGTTGAACAAATCATCAAATACGCCAGAAAAGGTTTAACTCCATCTCAAATTGGTGTTATTTTAAGAGATGCTCATGGTGTTTCTCAAGCTAAAGTTGTTACCGGTAACAAGATTATGAGAATCTTGAAAGCCAACGGTTTAGCTCCAGAATTACCAGAAGATTTATACTTTTTAATTAAAAAAGCTGTTTCTGTTAGAAAACATTTAGAAAGAAACAGAAAAGATAAAGATTCTAAATTCAGATTAATTTTAATCGAATCAAGAATTCACAGATTAGCTAGATACTACAGATCTGTTGCTGTCTTACCACCAAACTGGAAATACGAATCTGCTACTGCTTCTGCTTTAGTTAATTAAGTTATTTACATATTTTTCACTTAAAATGTTGTTTATAATCAAATCTTTTTTTATTTCTAATTTAGCGATTTAATGAATGTAATATATTATATTGCTATATTGATGTAGTCAAGCAAAAGCTCAATTAAGTCGAATGAATTTAAAAGTGAAATACTAATTAATGGAGAACATTTAATTCTAAACGATCTATTAAAGATACTATAAAATACACTTTATAAATTAAAATTAATGAAAATGAATGTGCAATTAACTCTAAATATCATCGATATCTAATTCATCATCATCATCATCTTCTTCATCATCTTCAGCACCGAATTCGAAATTAACATCTTCATCTTCATCAGCACCAAAAGTATCAGTTTCATTAATTTTAGCAGTTTCTGGTAATTCTCCAACATTTTTTAATGTTCTGGCTTCATCAGAGTTATATTTATGAATAACATCACATTGTTCATCTTGATAATCTCTTAAAGAAATCAAAATAATATCACCTTGTCCCATCCAAACTTTTTTTCTTAATTTTCCTCTGATATGTCCTCTTCTTTGAATTCCATCAAAGCAACTTACTTCAATTCTACCATTACCTAACATTTTTGTAATTTGTGCGTATTCTTGTCCTTCTTCTTTATAGATCAATTCTCTCTTTTGTCCTCCATTATCATTCTTTCCTCTTCTTCTATTTTTACCACCTTTACCTTTTCCTGATTTACCCATGATTGTTGTATTAAAAAAGGTTGTTACAAATTTACTATTAAAAAATTTTTTTTTGGTCTGACCAGACCCGTCACGTGAAGCTTATGTAATGACCATAATTAATTGTTCCTGCATTATTAACTTAATCTTTATTCTTACCTATTCTACACCTTTCATAAACTTATTACAATAAAATGGATGCATTTGAGGCCAGTACCAAACTTAATCAGATCTTGAGAACGCTAACGCCTTCAATTCAAAATCTAACTAGAGCAGCTCATTTTTCATTGAAAAATAGTGAAGGTGAAGATTACTTATTTCAATCAATAATTGATACTTTAAATGATAAACAAGTTGAATTAAATACAAAATCAACTATATTCCAATTTATTGAAGTTCTTGTAAATGAATCAGTTTATGTTTCTGAACAACCAAAATCTCATTATAATTATCCATATGTTCATAATATTAAGAATGTTTTACCAAGTATATTATTAAAAGTTCTTCCTGATTCAAATAGTGCAAATTTATATAATATTTTCACAAGTTTAAAACATTTATCTAAAACTTATAAATTCGATTATTTAGATTTTGAAGAAGAATATACTTCAATTGTAGAACATTTTTCAAATGATGATTTACAAAATATTGATAATGATATTCCATTCCCAGTAATAACTCTTGAACAAGAAAGTGAATCACTAGATCCTCTTATGATAACATGGAAATTATTAATTAAGAAGAAGAAGCAAAGTCAATATGAAAGATTAAGATTATTAAAACATGGTAAATTCATTCCTGATCCTGTACCTGAAGGTGAATTATTTAGCATAAAAATAACTAATGATCGTGGATCTGATAAACTTACAAAGAAACAAATTCTTGCTCGTATGGAAGATGATAGAGAAAGTTATAAAAGATCAAAAGAAAGTCTTTGGATTGTAAATAGACCAAAAGATTCAACAGTAGCTACCGAAGATGAATTTTTACTTCATTATTGGAATAAAATTTCAGTTATGAATGAAGATGAAGAAAAAGCATTACTTGATTCATTTGATGAATTAAATGGGTTGGTTGAAACTAGTTATAAAGACAAACAATTTTGATGTATATATGTATTTAAATGACAATCTATTATTTAATAAATGAATACTTATTTTCACTTCGATTACATTCTATGACTTACTTTAGACTTACTTGCTTCGTTTGCTTTACCTCGTTTACTCTATTCATTGATCTATTACTCTTTTATATACATCTATAGACCTATGCTAATTTTCTGAGTCCGATAATATGCTTAATAACTCATTCTTTCCAGCCACACTATAACGAGCAGATGTCTTAATTTCAGATTCATTTCCTAAAACCGTAATTGTCAAAGCATCTAATACTTCACCTTCTTGTTGTAATAAATTTACATACTCAAAACATGGCTCATCTATAGGAGTAGAACCACCACTAAAGAATACTGATGCTACTTTTGAACGAACGGTACTAGCAACACTAACAGGTGATTCTTTATATGAAGATAAAGGTGAACTTATTGGAGATGGAGGTCCTAAAGCATCCGATGATTCACGAATTGGTGTACTTGGTAATGAACTTGGTACTTCTTTCACTTGATATTCTCTAATTAAAGATTCTGAGTCAAGTCCTGCTTTGGGATTATTATAATAAGCAATTATAAATTTAAGAGCTTTTAATGCTAATTGCTGTTGTTGAACAACAACCACATTTTTAATCAAAGTAGCATGAACACCATCTTGTTCATGATAAAGATCATTTACCGATTGAATAGTATCACCCATAACATCTAAACAACGTTCACGATCTTCTTTAATGGATGTTCCTGGATGAAATCTAACAGTACAATCTTCAACTTCACAATGTGAACCTGGTAATCTTTCAGCTTTTGCTTGAAACAATTGAGTAACTTGGGGTAACCAATTTTTTAAATCAGCTTCATCAACAATAGAAACCCAATTTTTTGACCCAATTAATTTAATATATCCTCCATTTTCAGCAATTAATCCAAGATTTGGAACCGTACGGAAAAGAGCATCCATATCACTTCTTTTCATATAACTAATTATATAAATCTGATTTGAAGTGTCTGTAAATAAATCACTTAATAATCTTGAAACTTTATTTGGTTCAGAAAATGATGTCTTACTTGGATCAGTAACTCCTGCGGCAACTTTTGATAATTCTGATTTTCTACTTGGACTTATTGCTGAAGGAGTTTCTAAATTAATGAAAAATAACTTTTTACCTCCAATAGAACTAGTATGATCATAATATTCTGTGAAAATTTGTCTTGTAAAACTTTTCAAAGAGCAAAAACTTTTCCTTTGATCAAGTTCCCATGATTCATTAATGCTGGTTAAACATTGAACAACCCAATGTTTAGAATCATGAGTAACAACGGTTCCATGACAACTTTGCCATCTAGATAATTTCTCCTGTGGACTCATTGTAAGAGCTTTATAAAATTTATCAGCAAAATCTTTGATATCCCATGGATTAATAAGTAAAGCACCTTTACCTCCATTTGAAAGTAACAAAGATGATCCTGTAAATTCTGATAAGATTAAAGGAGAATGACTTTCGGTAGTTGCCATAACAAATTCATGACAAGTCAAGTTTAAACCTTCTCTCATTGAAGAAACCACAAAAATATCAGCTTCACATTGTAATGCCAAATATTGATCAAATTCAATGTCTCTTTGTAATAGAACTACTGGTTGAGAAACTGATATATTTTCAGGCAATGAATTAATTCTTCCAACAATGGTCATAATTTCATCTTCATAAGCTTGATCATTTGAAGAGTCCATACAAATTTGAATTAAAACCGTATTATCAACAAGTTCAGGGTGGGCATGTAAAAGTTTTTCATAAGCAAGCAATTTTTGTTTTATACCACGAAGTTTATCTAATTTATCTCTACTGACAATAAGATGTTGATTATTCCACCGTTCTCTAATTAATTTTCTCCATTCAGCAACTCCTTCGTTTGATAAAACATCACTTAATGAATTAGCATCAATTCCAACGGGACATGTTGTAACACTTGTAAAATTTCCATTATAAGTAATTCCAAATTCACTAGTATCTGCTAATAATAAACGATTACATGTTTGTAGGAAATGTCTAACATATTCTTCAGTTTGAAAGGCAATTGAATTAGCTCCTAATATACCCCGAAGTAAAGCCTTTCTTTGAGCAAAACATCTAAAAACTTCTGATGATGGGAAAGAAACATGAAGGAAGAAACCAATCTTTGCATTTGGTAATTGTTGTCTGATCATTTCAGGTACTAAAAATAAATGATAATCATGAACCCAAATAATATTTTCAGGATCAGATGGATCAGAATCACCATTTTCAGCTTTATAAACTTCAACTACTTTATCAGCAACCAATTGATTTAAGAGTTTATAATAACCCCAAGAATGATCTTCAAAAGCTTTTGATTTTGGATCATCCGGAATTTGATAATGAAGAGTTGGCCATAAAATTTGTTTACAGAAAGATTTATAATGACCTTGAAATGTTAAATCATTAGGAAATACAACTTCACTATGAAATTCTTCTTTCAATGTTTTTGAGATGTCTTGAATAACATGTAAAGGAACAATATCACTTGGCATAGAAAGAGTTCCAACCCATTTACGCTTCTTGATGATTCCTGCTTCAACTGTCAATTTAACGGCTTTAGTTAATGAAGCATTACCTTTATCAGTTATATTAACTTTCCAAGGAGCAGTTTCAAAAATATTATCTTGACTTAAAAACCCCCGATTTTCTAAGCTAGGTTTTGAAAATCCACCAAATGGAGCTAATTTTGCTTCTCCTCTACCATGAAGCATATCATTAAAATTATTTTTCCAATCATCCAAATCTTCATTTCTTGGTGCTTCAGTAGTCGATTTTCTAGACTCACCAGGAACTTGAATATCATGATCTTGTTCACGTTCTTCTTCTTCCTCTTCAGCAATTGCTAAAGAATTACTACTGTTATTATTTAGGGTAAAAATACTATTCCCCTGAGTCCCACGTGATAATGAAGCTCTTGTTCTAGCAGCACCTGGATTGATATTAAGACCCAAAAGATTAGTATGAGAACTTGAAGAAGCATTCAAATTGGATAAATTATTTGAAGAACGATTGATTTTTAATCCGGATATCCCCAAATCATTATACTTCTTTTTAGGATCAATAACCAGTGATGGAATTACTGGGGTATGATACCTTGAAGGTGGTTGAATATAATGAGGACCCAATTTTTCATTTAAATTATCGGTAAGAGGACTCGAGTTTACCGCTTGTTCTGAACCTGAACTTGAACCAGAAGGTCTCTTAAGCTTATGATGCTGATAAAAGAATTCTTGTGGCCCAGAAGATTTTGATTCATTAAAAGAATTTCTCTTACTGAGAGTATCTGGATGACTTGGAGATCCAGTAGATGGTGTATGCTGTTGAGAATTAGCTATACTTAACGTTGGTAAGATAATTGAACCTTGTGGATGTGGAGTATTTACAGCAGAAACACTATTGTGACGAGATTGACTTCTTTTCGGTTCCAGGTTTTGTTCTAATGAAAGTTCATCGTATGAAGATTCCGGTCCAACTTCGAATTGAACCGTATATGGTAAAAACATCGAAGCAATAATAACAGTCATTTTAATTCAACTTTAAGTAATGAAATATAAACAAATATAAACAAATTTAAACAAACTTAAACTAAAATTCAAGTAAAATTAACTAAAGAGTAGCTATGATAATGACGTGAAAAGTTGAGCTGGACTTACTCAAATAGATAAAATCTTATGTGAATATAGTTCACAATACTTTAAACACTTCCAATTCTTAAAAGAATTAGCTATTGAATATTGATAATATCGAAACGAGGCCAAGGAATTTATAGCTTTTTATAAAGCAATGACAGTAGCCGTTCGGTTTTTCTAGAAATCATTGCGGTCACGTGTGCCGGCTCATCATAAAGCCTTACTCAAACCTACTTCCCATCCATGCCTAGAGATAGCCATTGTCATCTTCTGGCCAGTTATAGGGGCCAGAATATAGATGAAGTCGTAGAGAAAGTATCTAGCGAATGTTTCACCGCCGGGTTTTTCAATTTGATGTCGACGAATCATATCGACTTACAATACGTCAACTATATAAGTATCAAGCTGTCTTCAGTATTCCCGTATTTTGGAGTTCATCCTTGGTATAGTCATCTTTTCTGTGATGGGGAGGTGGATAAAGCCAGTCATTACGAGCAGGTCCTCACACCAAGTCCTTCTAAAGACCTTTTGCATAATCTTCCTGATCCTATAGATATCAACCAACATTTACACCGAATACACCGTCTTGTTTCAGATCGAGGTGGTGAAGGAGGTAGTGGGGGAATTGGAGAAATTGGGCTTGATAAAGTGTTTAGAGTACCATTGAATGGTTTCTTTGGCAATATAGATATAGCTAATGATAGTGAAGTAAAATTATCTCCATGTCGAGTGTCTATGGAACATCAGACCATGATACTTAAGAGACAACTTGCATTGGCTCATGATCTTCGAGTTCCAGTATCCCTTCACTGTGTCAAAGCCCATGGACCGCTATTCCAAGCAGTAACATCTGGCTTTGGTGATGTGCCAAGTATTGTATTACACTCATTCAGCGGATCAGTAGACCAAGCCAAATTATGGGTGAAAAATTATCATAAACACAAGACTAATCTATACTTTTCATTTTCCAACTATATAAACGGAGTTGATTCTAAAGCAGATGTATTTTCTCAATTGATTACACAACTTCAAGATGATCAAATTCTTGTAGAAACAGATTTTGGTATCGATACCCAATTACAAAATATTACTGAGTATTTGCAACATTTACAAGAAATTATGGGCAAAATAAGTAAATCAAGACATTGGGATAAAGATATGGTAAACCACAATGAATTATCAATGATGGGTAAAAATTGAAATAATATTACAATCATTAGTTAGTTATTCATTTAATATATGATATTCATTATCTACAATCTAGACTTAACGATATCAATGAATTCTGGTTTAAGAGAAGCACCACCGACAAGGAATCCATCGACATCAGCTTTATCTCTAAATTCAGGAGCGTTTTTACCGTTAACAGAACCACCGTATAAGATTCTAACAGCATTAGCTTGTTTTTCACCAATAGTTTTAACTAAATGAGCTCTAATTTGTTTATGAGTTTCTTGAGCATCTTCAGGAGTTGCAGCTAAACCAGTACCAATAGCCCAAACTGGTTCATAAGCAACTACAATATTTGACCAATCACTAACGATTTTTGAAACAGCATCTAATTGTCTAGCACAAACATCTAAAGTAATATTTGCTTTACGTTCTTCTAAAGTTTCACCAATACATAAAATTACTCCTAAACCTTGATCTAAAGCAAATTTAGTCTTTTCAGCAATAAATTCATCAGATTCTTTAATAATTGTTCTTCTTTCTGAATGTCCAGTTAAAGTCCAAGTTGCACCAGAATCTTTAATTTGATCAGCAGAAATTTCTCCAGTATAAGCACCAGAAGCTTTATTAAAAACATTTTGAGCAGAAATTTCAACAGTTTTTTGTTTATTAAGAGTAACTGCAAGTGCTAAATATGGAGCAGGTGGAGCAATTACAACTTCAACATTTGCTGGTAAATCAGCAGAATTTAAAGTATCGATAATTTTAGTAATTGACTCTTTAGAGCCATTCATTTTGAAATTTCCACCAACGAAGAATTGACGAGACATTTTATTTGTTATTTAATTGATTTAAAAGAAAAGTTAACAATTAGAAAAAATGGGAATATTCTAATTTATATAGCAAATACAGAATCATCACCAGACTCCGGTGGGTGAGCGAGTTCCGAACCATTTACTCATGGTCGTGCCCTGACCCCACATTTCGGCCCCGGGTTAAAGGTAATCATATGATCTAACCGCCGAGGGAAATTAACAGTTTACAATAGCTATAACTACTTAAATTAATAGAATAAAGATATAAATTATTAAATAAATAGAATAAATAGATTTAAATTGAATAATTAGTAAAAAAGGTATTATTGAAACTGGGAAAAAACTTGAACATCATTAGATTATTGCTACTCTGAAAGGTCTTCAGAACTATTTGCAACACTTTGATTATCAAGTTTAAATCTTGATTTAAGTTTATCACGATAATCAGTATAACCTGAAGAACGAAGTTTTTCAAATTGTAATTTGATTTGTCTATCTTTAAGTCTAGTACTCTTTATAGCATCTCTTTGTGCTCTTATAATACTTGTTATATCTAATTCATCAAGATTTTCAAGTTTATTCTTTGAATTAAAACTAACTTCACCACCAAAATCTTTTTTAACTTCATCTTCATCAATTTCTGAATCAGGTATATCATCCCATGTTTGTAAAGGAGTTTTCAAATAAAATTTCCCTTTTGTAAGATCTTGCTTCATGATAAGGTACTGACAATGAGGAATATTTCTTAATGATTCAAATTCTTCATAACTCCATCTAAACCATTTCATTAAAAAGACTCTAGCCCAAATTCCATGAGTTACAAGAACAAGAATATTTGGAAAATCAGATTGTTGAAATTGTCTGAAAAGTGTTTCATTAAAACTAGCAACTCTATCATAAACATCTGCAGCACTTTCTCCATGAGGAATTCTATAAAAGAAATGTCCATAATGAGCTCTTTCTTCCCAAACTGCTTCCATTTCTTCAGGTGTACTTTGAAAATTTCCAAAATCTTGTTCTCTCATTCTTGGTTCTTCATGAACATCATAATTTACTCCGGGTACATCTTTAATTTGTTCAATTATATTATTACATGTTTGTCTAGCTCTTGTATATGGTGAAGTTAAAAACATAATACTTCGTGGATTCCTTCCTTTACATACAATCTCTTGTTGAAGAAATTCTTTTAATACTTTCCCTGCTTCATTTGCTTGATAATGACCTTTGGCGGTTAAAGCCACTTTATGATTAGGAGTATCTCTATTAACTGATTTATCACAATTTCCTTCAGATTCACCATGTCTTACTAATAAGATATACTAAAAGTTAGAATCAGACTCAAAATAATTACTAAAATTTATACATACAGTTGGTTTGGGCATATTTAATTAAGGAGTAGTGGTAGTTATTGCTAAATTAATATCTGATGATAATTGCATCAAACTCCGGAACATCACGTGCAACCGCCTGTCTAAAATTTCTTTTCAACTACTAATCAAGTTTGTGCTATTGGATACACTGAACAACTACATTAAATCAGATAATTAATATACATTGCTTAATTATTGCAATACTAACTACATTTAATCTTGAGCAGTCAATTTTCTTTCAATTGCGAAGCTCTTTGCTAATTCATCATCACATTTTTTGAGAATATCATCAGATAATTCATCTATGGCATGAGAGAATAATAAATTATGATATCTTGATGGAGCTGTTGGTAATTTAAAAATTGATTGCCATTCATCAATATTTAATTCTTTTTCACCTCTTTTAGCTCTTTCAAAATTTTCTAATTTTCTTTGTTGTTTCCATTGAAGAATTTTACCATTTTCTTTTGAAAGTAATCTTTGATAATAATTGAAATTAACTTGATCAAAATTAAATGAATCAATTTGACTATACAAACTTTCTAATAATTGTGGAGTTGTATTTTTATTAGATGATAAATTTAAATTTTCATATTCTTCTTCTTTTTGTAAAGTTTGTGGACTTGATGCTAAGTATAAATTAACCAAATGTTGATTTTTAATATGAATTGGAATTTCTTCGAAAATATTTAAGAATGATAATTTATGATAATCTAAATCTTTTGTTTTCCATCTTCCATCTAAATAAGTATTAATAAAATTTTCAGTTAATCTAATGGCTTTTAAATCAATTTCTTTATTAACTGATGACATATTATGAATTAAAATGAAAGCATTCTTATTACTGAGTTGTTGTTGTGCTAAAATATCAACAAGTTGATTAGTAGCAAAATTCCCGGAAATTGTTGATTGAAACCATCCTTGAAAATCAATCCCATATCCCAATTCTTTTAATGTATCTAAAATTTCTTGTTGATACTTGTTACCACTTTTAGATTTAAGTGATCCTCCTTCATATTGATCAGGGTATGGATATGGATAAGCATGTGTAATATCTAATACGCCATTATCATCTTCAAAACCTAATAATGATCCACTATATAATGATGGGTAATTTTCAGATGTATGCTTAACTATAGATAATAAAACACTGGCTTGAATCTGAAGTGTTTTAACACTTGGCTTCTGGAATGCTTTCCCTGAATTTTTAATAGCCATATTGGTTTAAAGTTCTAATTGATTTGATAATTTTTTCATTAATTTTTTCTCTTCCAATTTTCTGTGCTTACGTCAGAGATTACGTAATGGACCTGAAAAAAAAAAATCAATCGCTCATTGAAGCTGGAAAAATTTTATTACGCTAGAGATATAGATAACCATTATGTCTGACGTTGTAAAAGAGGTTACTGAACAAGTAGCTAAAACTCATTTAGATGATGTTACTGGAGAATATGTTTCGAAATCTGAATTGAAGAAAAGACAAAAAACTAGACAAATTGAAGCTAGAAAAGCTGAAAAAGCCCAAAAATCTGCTGCTTCTGCACCAAAAGTTAATAAACAAAAAGATCAACTTGCTGATTTAAATCCAAATCAATATTATGAAATTAGAAGTCGTCAAATTGATGAATTAAGACAAGAAAATAATAAAGATCTTACTAAATTCAATCCTTATCCTCATAAATTTCATCGTGATACTACATTACCTGAATTTATAGAAAAATATGGTGATTTAAAAAGAGGTGAAACTTTAACTGATGTTGAAGTTAAAATTACTGGTAGAATCATGACTAAAAGAGAAGCTGGTTCAAAATTGAAATTTTATGTCTTAAAAGGTGATGGAGTTCAAGTTCAAGTTATGGCTCAAGCTCAAGATGTTTCAAGTCTCGAAGAATATGAAAAAATGCATGAACACTTAAGAAGAGGTGATATTATTGGTGTTACTGGTTATCCTGGTAGAACTGCTCCTGCTAAAGGAGGTGATGGTGAAATTTCTGTTTTCGCTACTGCTGTTCAATTATTAACTCCTTGCTTACATATGTTACCAACTGAACATTTTGGTTTTAAAGATCAAGAAGCTAGATACAGAAAACGTTACTTAGATTTGGTCATTAATGATTCTGTTAGAGATCGTTTTAAAGTTAGATCTAAAATTATTAGTTACATTCGTAGCTTCTTAGATAATAGAGATTTCATTGAAGTTGAAACTCCAATTTTAAATGTTATTGCTGGTGGTGCTACTGCTAAACCATTCATTACTCATCATAATGATTTAGCCATGGATATGTTCATGAGAATTGCTCCAGAATTATTCTTAAAAGAATTAGTCGTTGGTGGTATGGATAGAGTTTATGAAATTGGTCGTCAATTTAGAAATGAAGGTATTGATATGACCCATAACCCAGAATTTACCACTTGTGAATTCTATCATGCTTATGCTGATGTCTATGATTTAATGGATATGACAGAATTAATGTTTTCTGAAATGGTTAAAGCTATTACTGGTGATTATAAAGTTACTTATCATCCAGATGGTCCAACTGGTAAAGAACTTACTTTAAATTTTGCAAGACCATGGAAAAGAATTAATATGATTGAAGAATTAGAAAAAGTTTACAATGTTAAATTCCCACCAGGAGATGAATTACATACTGAAGAAACTGGTAAATTTTTGAAACAAATTTTAATTGATAATAAATTAGATTGTACTCCTCCTTTAACTAACGCAAGAATGTTAGATAAATTAGTTGGTGATTTAGAAGATTCATGTATTAATCCAACTTTCATCTTTGGTCACCCACAAATGATGTCTCCATTAGCTAAAAAAGATAGAAAAATTCCAGGTTTATGTGAAAGATTTGAAGTTTTCGTTGCTACTAAAGAAATTTGTAATGCTTACACTGAATTGAATGATCCATTTGATCAAAGACAAAGATTTGAAGAACAAGCTAGACAAAAAGCTCAAGGTGATGATGAAGCACAAATGGTTGATGAAACTTTCTGTAATGCTTTAGAATATGGTTTACCACCAACTGCTGGATGGGGTTGTGGTATTGATAGAATTGCCATGTTTTTAACCAATTCCAACACCATTAGAGAAGTTTTATTATTCCCAACTTTAAAGCCAGATAGTTTAGTTAAGGGAGAAGAAAAAATTGAAAACTAATAAAGTATTTGAGCAGTAAAGTAGTAATACTAATTTAATACGTGCAATAAATAATTATAAATATATATAAATAGTAAATATTGTAGTTTCTATTGTACAATCAACGCCAAACCAAATCACCACGACGTTTCATTTCTAATGCTTTTTTATAAGGAGGAGCTGTTGGCATTTGAACAGGTTTTAATGTAAGTTTGTTAAAATCACTATCTAGGGTATAAGTAGCATCAGAATCTATAGCATTAAGATCTCCACATGCAATAAATTTTGGTATAAGTCTTTCTTCTGGATCTGGTAAATCTAGATATTCTAAATTATAACTTTTTCCAAGATTAGCATCTTCAAAAAATTCTTCAGTAGATTTATTTAATTCAAGTTTTGGATTCCATCCAGGTCTTGGAGTATAACCAAGACAAACTACAAATGCTTCTAATGAAGTACCTCTAGATGCACGAGGTTTAGCACATATGACTCTTTCAAATAAGTAACTAAGTTGACTGTATAATAAATCAATATCTCTTCCTCTAAATATTTTAGCCACAAATGCTCCTCCTGGTTTGAGTATACATGTTGTTAATTGTAAAGCAGAAAGAATTAGTTGTGCTTGAAGATACTCATCGAGATCATGAAGTCCAGTGACATCGGGTGCACCATCACTACAAACAAAATCAGCTGGTTCACCTCCAAAGATATCTAATATTTTTTGAAGCGTTTTAGGATGGGTTATATCTGCTTGTAATGTAGTAACTCCAGGAATAGGAGTCATGGGTTGAAGATCCACCGCCACCACTTTGGTGGTCTCAGGATTCTCTGCTGATTTGAGTTGTTGACTTAAAGCTTGGGACCAAGATCCAGGTGCAGCACAAAGATCAACTACTCGATTAATACCGTCAAATAATTGAAATTGTTCATTTAACTGAAGAAGTTTGAACGCCGACCGGGCACGCCACCCTTCCTCTTTGGCACGACGATAATAAAGGTCTCTTTTGTCCTTACTAGACTTCCCCATTATCAAAGTAAGATTATCCTAGAATTTAAAGCTTGAAATTTAGTAGGAACATCATCTCAAAAAAGGTGTGCACCATCGGCGAAATATCCATGAATTTTTTCGACCTCTTGATTTTTCACTTCTCATTGGTTTTAAAATTACATTTCCATCATTATGTTACGGATTTTCAGATCTAGCACTGCAAGCAGTCGCCGGTTACTTTCGTCGAGTGCCATAAGATCTAATGCCAAATTTTCAAGCCCTAAAGAATTCACTGAAAATCAAAAGGAGAAACAACTTCAACAGCAAGAATATTTCCAAAACTTACTTGCAGGTTCTATCGATTATAACCCCCAATATATTTCTTCAAATGACGTTGATCCCATCACCAACAGACCTGTTCCTATAAATGTGGAATTATTGAAATATAAACCATTACAAGTACCTAAAACTCATGGCCATGAGATAGCTAAATTGAATTTTAGAAGTTATAATGAAGAATCAATTATAAGAGCATCTGAATTTGCTGCTAGAGCAGCTTATTACTTAGGAATTCCATGTAATCCTATTGTAACTGAAAAGAAAGAGAAAAGACTTTATACCGTTATCAGATCACCATTTGCTCAAGCCAAATCTAAGGAAAATTTCCATAGAGTTACTCATAAATGTCATTTAAGAGCATTTGATGCTAATCCCGATGTTATTGAACTTTGGCTCTCCTTCATTAACAAATATACATTTGAAGACGTTAGCTGTCAAGCTAAAATTCACTCGAGAGAATCAATAGATTTCAGTGAGAAATTAGAGTCATTGACTCCATCCGATATAACATTACCAAACGGTTACAAAGACTTAAATGATCCAATTGCCCTTGAAGTTGAGAAAATTTTGAAATCTGAACTGTTCCAGAATTACTTTAAAAAGTAATAACTTGTATATAGAACATTATTAGGATAATATATTGTCTAAGAAATTAACTATTTATTTCTAATTTTACTGTACATTAACCATAAGCATCCCAATCGTCTTCTTCTTCCTCTTCATCATCTTCCTGAGCCTTTCTAAGCTCTTCCTCCAATTTTTCTTTTCTTCTTTTATCGGCTTTTAACACATCAAATCTACAGAGTGGACATGTTGGATTAACTTTAAGCCATGGTCCAATACACTCTAAATCAAATACATGACCTTTCATCTTTTTACCACTAACAACCGTTTGGGCATCACACGGAAGTCTAACAAGTAATGGGTAATCATCATCAATGAATTTATTAGTACAAATAGCACAATCTGCCACGTCTTTATTGGGTAAATCGTTAACAGAAACTCGTTGTAAAGAGTCGAGGAAATCTTGTGACACACCTTCTAAATCTGACCCTAATTCAAGCGAGTTTCCGTTGAGAGATTCAAGAAGTTGAAGGGCCACATCAGATCCTTCCTCGGTATTCATTACCCTCAAAGCATTTGCAAATGCTTCTCGTGAAGTCTCTGAAGTAGATTGAGAATCTTGACTTAAAAATGTATCTATCACCGAAGAAAGGGTCTGGTGTTGCCTTCCATGATTAGAGGTCGCACTAGGACGGCTGGTGATGTTATGATCATCTAGATGTTAGTGTTAAGCGCAAAGTGTTGATAATAGACATACCTTCATAAGTAGACATGTTGCCTTCGATAAAAAATCGCAGCGAACGATAAAGATCAAGCTTTGATAGGTAATTTTCAAATAAATCGCTGATACTACAAATGATACCTGAAATAACTACATTAAACAATTAGAAGGTTTACAATCGAATATTGACTCGTGATATTTTATTCAAAAACTGAATACTGAATTGGTTATTTATATACGTTAGTTCATCATAATGTCTTGAGACTCTTCATTTTGACTTTCATCATCTTGATCTTCCGAAGTTCGATCTTGCATTGGTTGAAAATAATCTTGTTGTTCCATAGATGCTGTATTTAGATAGAGGGGCGTCATTGGCGCATCCTCTGAAGGAGTTTGAACAGGATTTAAAGTTGGAGAATCATCACCTCTTTTCTTTGTAATATTTATAGCTTTAGAAGTAGAATAAGAGGATTCAGAATATTGAGCATTTTGACCTTGATGTATGTGATGAAGTTGAGTTTGTTGAAGATTTTGTTGAAGATTTTGATGTTGAAGTTGATTTTGAAGTTGTTGATTTTGTTGAAGATGTTGAGGTTGATGTTGAGGATGCAATTGATATAATTGAGTTCTGGAATTTTTAAGAGAATTTGCTAAAGATCTTGGAGGAGTTTGAGAAGATAACCAAAATCTTGAAGGAGATCCACCTAAAGAAGTTGGATTTAAATTTGGAGAATCAGGAACAATAATTGCATTTTTATTATTTATAGGTATACTTTGAGTAGTTGCATTAAATGCAACATAATCTGAAGGATTTGCAGCCGAATTTGGAGGAGGTGAAGTAAATTTTTGATATGGTTGTAATCTTACTTGATTTAAATGAGTAATTGAATTTCTGCTTGTAATATTTGGATGAGAATTTTTACGATCTATAATACCTGGTTGAAATTGACCAAAAGTTGACAGGTTATTTATTCGAGGAGAAGTCATTTGTGATGGTCCATTAAGTGAAAGTAGAGATATTGTTGATGAAGATGGAATTAATCTACCATCAATTTCTTTACCAACAGATGTAGCTAATAATTCAGGTTCGGGATGATCACTTGGAACTAAACCTTCTTCAATAGTAAAAAAAGCTGGAGATCTAGGTGATGTTTTAACAGAATTTTTTGATTCATTACGTCTTCTTTCACCTGCTAATGAAGATGATAATAAAGATGTCTTAGGTTTAGCAACATATTGAAATCTATTATCATCATCATTATCACCAAGGGCTAACCCATCAAGTTTTGACTCGATATTATCAGGAAAGGACATCATCTAGAAGTTTTTCACACAAGATCTGTAAAAAATGCCTAGTATAAGTTGAGTTAAAATTGGATGATAAATTGGGTAATAAAATGTTAGGGGTAAAAAAAGATTGGCAAGATAAGTCGAGAAAAGTTTTCACCCAAAATAACAGCAATAAATCGCGATAACGGCACCAAAGATAGTGATGGAACCGAAAATTACCTAATTAGTTAGCCATGAAATTGCGACCTCTGCAGCGAACGCAAAATGTAGACGGAACGAGGATAAAATCACATTAAATTGAGTTTGAGACAGCAGTGGGGAATAAGCGGAGACTGAAGTTATCGCGGGCCGATTGATATTAGCATGACTTGTCAAAATAAACACTAAACACCGGATAATCAACCCCGGTATTCCTACCGTTTGGACCGGACGGAGTAATGATGATTTGGCCCCGAAGGCCGGATCGGATCTTATACTCGCTGGCCCCTTTTAATTACGGTTATTGTCGTATCGCTAAGTTTTGGCGGGTTAGTGTCGTATGCAACTACAGGTCAGGGTGCAATCGATGGTCGGGAGTAAAGAGAGATGGAGAGATAGAGAGAGTGATAGAGAGAGTGATAGAGAGTGATATGTAGTTTACGATTGAGATATCATACTGTAGAATTCTACGCTGCTTTAAAGTTCTGCGGGATCTTACAATAGAGAATAGCGACCCAGCGTACAGACGATTAAGCTAAACCTGCACAACACGCTGAACAGTGTTTTACAACAGTCTCTACTACTACTTATACCATACCAATGGCGTTGATCCCGATGATAACCTACACTGCCTTTTTAGTACGAGTTTTAACGGGTATCGTCCCACTCATTTAGCAGGTATCGTCCCGCTCGGTATCGTCCCAGAGGGTGTAGCGCTAGGGCTATGAGCACGCTTAATACTAGTAGCCAGGAGACTGCTTAATTCCAAAGACATTGTCGAACCCCACATACCGGTGTACAACAATAGTCACTCAGATAAACTTACCTTCAGTGTGATGTCTAGCATTTTTTGGACCAGCGTACTGCCCTTCCCAATTGGGCGATTTCACCGCATGACGGTACACCAAATGAACAGCAAATACAACTAACATACAGTCGGCCATTTAGACACGATTTTAAGCAACAATAGCTATCAACTGCTAGTATAAGCGCTCTGTAGGCCTAAATATCCACGACTATCATGTAAATTTCAACGCAGCGGCGGGCCGGTCACGAGCGAGCAATTTCCTCTTTGGGTAATCGCATGCTTTGCAACCGTATGCGATAAGATAGCGAACAATGCTTGTCAAGTCGATAAGGTTGCGCCCACTAATTACGTGATCGTGGTGGCTTCAAAAACTGGAGAACGTCAACGAATGTAAACTAAAGTGGTTATCATTTGAATGCCGCACATACAATGGTTATCATAAGATAAGTTGGTCGATAAGCTGTAGCTATCTAGGATTATCTATCTAAAGTCGGATAATCAATGTCGAGTTGCTCTCATGTATGGCCTACCTTATCTCAAGCTATTATTATATAACTTAAGAAATCCTCGGACGCTTCCGAGACCCTGGCGCAATCTTACCGCATGTTATCGCTATCTGTAGACGTTTGTTTGGTGTCTGATTTTTTTCACGCTAATTTCACCACTATCACTATCTGACTGATAAACATTATGTAAGCTGTGTATATCAATTTGTGTGGCTATATGCTGTTATCGATGTGGCAATTTACGCTATCTACACCATATTTGATTACTTCTTGTTATCTAGTTATGTGGCTATTGTTATCTAATTTCTGTGAGCTTCCAAGTTTGGATCTTTAGTATTCTCCGTTATCTTTTGGATCAATTTTAAATACTTTATCCGGATTCAAGATCCTCTTTGGATCAAGCGCAAATTTGAGGCGTCTCATCAAGTCGATGGCCTCTACACCAAGTTCTAACTCGAGGTATTTTCTTTTCCCATTACCAATACCATGTTCACCACTTGAAGTTCCTTCATTTTCAAGACCAATGAGCATCATTTTATTGATCATGGCTGCACATTTCTGTTTTGTCTCTTCGGTATAAAAAATATCAAAATGAATATTACTGTCACCAACATGTCCTAGTAAAATACTTTGAAGTCCTGATTCCTTAACTAAGTCTTGAAGTTGTGCCAATACTGGTGAAAGTCTTGATAATGGTACTGCAATATCTGTAACCCAAAGCTTAACATTTTCATCAATTTCATTTTTACCATACTCTAAAATTGCATAAAAAGCATTTTTACGAGCTGAAAATAATTCTTCCTTTTCAGCATCGTTCTTTGCATAAATAAAATCTTTACAATTATGTTTCTGGATGATCTGATAAACTTCTTTAACGGTTTCTTTCACTATAGTATCATTGGTTCCACCAATTTTGAAAAAAATAGTAGGCGTTTCTAACCATTCTCTTGTAAAATAGCCAGAGTAATTTATACAATGCATCATATCGGCATCAAGTAACTCAATTGCATTAGGGCTTATACCAGCCCGGAATATTTTGGCAACGGCATTGGTAGCATCTAGAATAGTTGCAAATTGTCCAACAACTACAGTTTCACACTTAGGTTTAACATGTAACTTGACTGTAGCTTCAGTCACAATTCCCAAAGTACCTTCACTGCCTACAAATAATCCTGTGAGGTTATACCCAGCACTTGATTTTCTAGGTCTTTGTTTCGTCTTAACGACTGTACCATCGGCTAAAACTACCGTTATGGATATAACATTGGCGATCATGGGTCCATACCTCGATGCATTAATTCCAGAAGCATTAGTATTAATCATCCCAGAAATAAGTCCATTAGGTCCACAATCTGTGCCAAGCATAAGGTTTTCCAGGGCAAGATGCTGATTCAAATCTTGCCAATTGACTCCGGCCTGAACCACGGCATCTAAATCGTCGGCGTGCACAGCAAGGATCTTGTTCATCTTTGACGTATCGATAACTACACCTGGTCTAGTTGAGAAAAAATGTCCTTCAAGTGAAGTTCCTCCAGCGTACGGCACCACAGGCACCGAATATCGGTTTAAAACTTTCATGATCTCTACCACATCTTCAGTACTCTGAGGATACACCACGAACTTCGGCTTCTGATGAGGTTCTGGCGGATGTGTAGTGAATCCATTTTCTGTATGAGCCTCAATTTCCGGGACTGTGTTAACGATTTTTTCAGGTCCAATTTTCGACTTCAACAAGCTGATTGCAGTGGCAAGCTCAGCTTCAGTGCAGTAGGTTGGCAGAGAGATATTTTCCAACTTTGTAGTAGACTCAAGAGGGAATTTATCCGAGGGAAGATTTGCAAGTGCTGATGAAGCGCCATATTTGTAGCTGCCATAAGCAGAAGCAGCTAAAAACGCCACGAAAAAAGCTCCAGAAGTTCGTGAAGGTTTGCTGGTAGACGTAAAGGTCCTTGTAGCTCCGTTAGGACGGTGAATGGCTCCGTACACCCGTTGTCGGAAACTTGATCTGAACATTGGTGATTTTTCAAGTTGGTAATTTTTCGTTATCGCGGCTTGTGGCTACTTAAGTTTGTTGATAAAGAAGATGACTCGAAAATAAGGGTAGACGAATAAGGGATGAATTACGAATGGAATTAATTTCCATCAGAGTTCAATACTTATATTACGTGCATTTGACATTTCTGGTCGTTTCAATGCTTTTATAAATCGATTATACAAAGATAAAGTGGAAATAAAATATTTGCTGCAAAATCACGTTCTGGTCAATTACCATTCTTGGAATTGCCGTTATGGGCACAATTGCGGAACATCAAACACACCTATTGATCAATCTTGAAAACTTATTTCTTATCTCTACGAAGTAAGCGCAACGGTAACTTTGCTACTTCGTCCAATGATTTATCGGGGTTGAACTTATTGCTAGACAGACCGAAATCGTAGTGTGGCGCACTAGAGGATGAATTTGAAGGAGGTGAACCAGACTCTGAAGTTTCAATATTATGAGTATGTTTACTACTGACACGATTGGTAGAAACAGACGGCTCATCATATGATTTTCCAAAAGATCTGGTGGCTGGAGGTGTATCTTTACGAAGTTCCCAAGGGAATAATTTATCCACCTTGCCAATATTAAGTTTTTCAAGTGGAGTACTGATTGATTCCAGATCTTCGTCCCATTTATTGGCCACAATATCGAATTTGAGATTATAAGCTTCACCTTTAATGGTATTGATACTTAAAAGCGTAATTCGGTCAGATTCATTGGTGTAGTATTTATTAAACTTTTCCCACCATAATTGGTGGAAATGGTGATCATTCGAGTGATGGTGCTCAATCAGCGACTTGGCATGCCACGGCTTGGACGATCCAATAAAGTGGATCAAATTGATCTGATTAAAGAATCGAGTGAGTGCTGGGGCATACTGGTAGTTAGTACTGGGAGTCACATTGTAAATAAACGGTAATCGTTTCCATTTGTTTGCCAATGCCGGTTTACGGAGATGGAAGAATTCATTGAGCAACCCCTGGTCGGCGCCGTCAAACGATGCACTTTGATCTCCAGAAAATTCAACCAATTGTTTGAATACGGGTGTACTGGGTTTAAGTAATAGTAATCCTGAATTAAAGATATCTGGCCAGCCGATATCTGGACTAGCTACGATTTCGTCATGGGCAATATCCCCGAAGGTTTCGAACATATGATCTAAGCTTTTAAGTGGTAAAGTATCACAATCAATATAAATCAACTTATCATACTTTGTTTGATCCCATAACAATAATTTGGTTAGTGTAATAGCTAACTCTTTTCTGCCAAGTTTACTGGACACATCGGCAAGGGAACTGGATATGGTCTTATCATTGACTAGAATAATATCATCGTAAACCTCCTTGATTAGCGCCACACCCCGGTCACTTACTTGACTAGTGTCTAATAAAATTGCCAAATCGTATTTGGTTTTGAATTCCTTCTTGAGAGTTTGTCCAAGAACAAGAGCTCCAGGAACGTATGAGTCGCTAGTTAAAAGCGCGATAAAAGCAAATGACATTCAATTGAGTAAGAATTAAGAAAGAAGTGTGGATTATTTGTGTAGATAATTTATTCTTATTTTCTAGGGGGCTCTTATCTGTGATCGCACATGAAATTTACGAATGTGACAGGGCTAGAAACTGGAGATGGGCTGGAGAGAGTGAGTGAAGGTAATGGATTATGACGTCAGAAGAGGTCAAATGAATTGAGTGATGAAGTGTGATGAAGTGAAATGGTTGGTGGTCTAAGGTTTCATTTGGCGAAATTCAGACGTTGGAGAATTTTTCACTTTTTGCAGCAAAAGAACCTGTCAATTTCCATTGTTCAAACTGTACCAGCTGTGTCAAGTATAATAACTACGTATAAATTATATAAAATGATCATATAAATTTCAAGTGTTGAGCATACACTCTCTACATTGGTTCGTACTAACATTTATTAACACATATTTAAGCAGCTCTTTTAGTTTCACCATTTGTATTTGGTTGAGAACCATTTGATGTACCATTAATTGGAGCAGATTGACGATTTGGATTTGATGCATTTTCTTTTAATGCAATTAATTGTTTTGATCTAAAAGTTTCATAATGAACTAAACTTGTTGTTTCAATTAAATCTTGTAAATGAGTTCTTGTTAAAAAATCTCTTAAAAAAACAAATTCACATTGACTAACATCTTCAACATTGATTGCACCCCATTTTGTTTTTCTACCTTTAACAGCTTCACCATTAATATTTATTTCTTTTTCAGATCCAACAATTGCAAATGGAATTAATGATTTAATATCTTCATTCAATTGTCTTTCATCTTCATATAAATCTTCACTATCATATGGATAAATATTAAATTTATATTTAATAAATTCATTCTGTAATAATTTTTTAAAATCTGCTCTTTCTTCAAATGTTAAACTATCAGATTTTGAAATAATTGGAACAACATTTGCAATTTCACTTAATTTTTTCAATGCTTGAATATCTAATTGTTTTAATTTTTTACCATTTGGTGGGATAAAATATAAAACACAATGAACTCTTGTATCTGGAATATATCTTTCTCTTTGAGCTGTTAATTCTTTTCTTAAATATTGTGAATGTTGTTCTTTTATATATTTAACTAATGGTTCCCAACATTTTTCATTATTAATTTGATCTCCAAATCCTGGTGTATCAATAATATTTATATTTAATCTAACATTATTTTCAATTAAAACATGTGGACTAACTTTAATTTCTGTAGTCAGTTCAATAGTTTCTTCAGGTGATCTTCTACCTTGTGATTGTGCTAATTTTGATGAAAATAATGTATTAACAAGTGTACTTTTACCTAATCCTGATCTTCCAACAACCATAACATTAAATTGAAATCCTCTTTTTAATAATCGATTTTCAATTTGCGTGGTGATGGTATCGAACCCCACATACTTTTGAGGTTGAACGTGATTTTCTTCAACTTCTGTAGACATTGGTTAATTGACGAAATAATTATGTTGTTGTTTGATTTATCTCAACGATTTTGTGGTTACGCGTAAAAATTGGTTAATACACCAGAAAGACCGGCACGTGACCCGCACTACATGATGTAAAAATTCTCAATACTTTGTTCAACTTCATCTTAATTACTTAAATAAAGAATGTCAGGTTTAGTTATTGGAACCGGCTCATTTATTCCTGGGGTTGGAATGCTTGCGAGGCTTCCTACCATAGGGATCATATTGCCTGGATTCATGCAACAAATGGTACAAAATAAACGTCTTCAAGAGTTAAAAGAACAAATTGAAAATAATAATGGTAAACCACCATTTATGATCGATAATGGAACCATTTTAAAAGCAGTTCCTAAGAAAAAAATGTCATATCGTCGTACTAGACAAAAATTATACGCTCCTGGTCAAAAACAAATTAAACCTTTGGAAAATCTCGTAAGATGTCCAGCATGTGGTCATGTTAAAAGATCTCATTTTATGTGTATGCATTGTTTTGGAGAAATTAGAAGTTTCTTAAAAGAGAAGAAAAGACAACTTCAAGAATATTTAGAACCTCCTCAATCAAATTTGGATAAAATTGATGAAAAGATTATTTACCCTGGAAAATTTGAAACTGAAGAAATGAGAAGATTAAAGAAGAAGGACTGGATTCCTCAAAGAGAAGAACCACTTTTGTTTACTTCCGATCATGTAAAAAATCCTAAGAAGACAAAAAACGCATAGACGATCTTAATGTTCGTACCTGTAAATACTAAATATACAAAGTAATGTAAGACTACAACTGTAGAAACGTAATAGTCAACTTGAAATTCAACTAGATAATCAACTGAACTGTCAACTTTGGCTATCAAGTGGCACCTTCTGTCTTCTCACTTCGTTTATTACCGCCAATCACCCTGAGATTTCGTCTTGGTGTTTGAAGTTGTCGTACGATCTACCCCATGGTTGCGAAAATTTTCATATTTTTCACCTCATCTCTGAATATATCAACATATCAAATGGCACCAAGCACCGATGTTAACCTTACTGGAAGCCCCAGCTCTGACCTGAAACCATCTAAGCGCCGACGTATTACTTACGCCAACCAAAATCGAGCCATATCGTCATTTCAGTTTTCTCCAAGACATCCTTTAAATGTAAAACCTGGAGGAAATGCATTGATATCTGAAGAAACTTCCGGTATTCCAAAATACCAGCAGTTGGGTGATTTCGCATGCTTTCCTGAGGAGCTTCTTATGGACTTGTTCACGTTCTTGCCCAAGCAAGACTTGATCAATTTGAGTCACACCTCAAGGGTATTATATGCATATCTATACGATGAAGAGATCTGGAAGAGACAGTTTACAAAATTGCTGGAAACTTCTACTTTAGACTGGCAAGGATCATGGAGATCTTCTGTGTTACAAATTCCATACAATTCACAAGCGAATCTTCAACTTCCAGGTGATTTATTATGTTCAGATATCATTTATAGACCATACCAATGTTCACAAGTAAATTACGAGAAAATCTTCCAGAAAATCATCGAAGAAGAACAATTATATCACGACCATTCCATCTTAGGGACATACGATCTAAATAGCTTACCCAGCAGTCGTATCTCTCGAATTCCCGAGAGTGACATATCATTACAGCAGTTTAACACTACATGGCATAATCGTCCATTTATACTCACGAACAACACTGCAGATAGATGGCCTAAGTGGACACTTGAAGAGCTTACCGCTAGATTCTCCAACGTTCTATTTCGCCAGGAACTGATGAAATGGCCACTTCTGCTCTATGCCGAGTACTTGAATCATAATACAGACGAAAGTCCTTTATATCTCTTTGACTGCAGTAGTGAAGCCATGAAAACACTCCGTAACGAGTACAAAGCACCTGAAATCTTCCAGCCAGACTACTTCAAACTTTTTGATGCTAAGGTCCTGTGTCGTCCCGATTACGCTTGGCTTATCATGGGGCCCGAACGTTCTGGATCTACATTTCATAAAGATCCAAATAGTACATCTGCTTGGAACACTGCCATTGCAGGGCGGAAATTGTGGGTTATGCTTCCTCCTGGTATAAGACCTCCTGGAGTTGGAACAGATGAAGAAGAAAGTGAAGTAACTTCTCCTGTAGGCATTGCTGAATGGGTAATTTCTGGCTTTTTCAACGATGCTTTGAAAATTGAAGATGCTCTTATAGGAATAACGTTTCCTGGAGAATGCATTTATGTTCCAAGTGGATGGTGGCATACGGTGATTAATATTGACGATTCTATTGCTTTAACACAGAACTTCGTACCTGAGTCCAAGTTGGGTAATGTTCTTAATTTTTTCAAAAACAAAAATAACCAAATAAGTGGATTCAGACCTAATGAAGTTAAAATAGCATTGGATATAATTATTGAAGCTATAGAAACAGGCGTTGAAAACAGTTCGTCTGATTCTGACTTAACATTAGATTTGCAAATAATGAAGCAGTATAGCGATCAGTTTGACACTTTGGGGCTTGAAAACTTACAGGAAGAAGACTGTGGAGAAATCGACACCTCAACACTTCCACCAATGCCGATATATGAATTATTTAGAAGTCTTATGGTGTTAAATGATAAGGTACCTGAGCTTGTGAATGGAATGCAGCAATTGTCCAAAATTGAGAAGAACGATCTCTTTGCCGCCACTGGTAAAAGTGAAACTTGGACTAAACTTTCGGATCAGTCGAGTAGTTTCACCTTTGGGTTTGCTGAAAGCGATGAAGAGTAGGATTATACGACAATGAAAATGCTAATGAAAATTATATGAGTAATACGATAATTAAATTTAATAGTAATACAAGAAGTACGATAATGACTATGTAAAATGGGAATTGAAACCACAGTATGTATGTGAACAAACGCTTACTGCAGTAATGTAGAGTAAGTAGACTTTGGTGGCTCAAGCACCGGGGTGTTCCGCCGTAATGAGAGACAATTTGGTCTACAAAATCTCGTGATTATCAAGGCAAGTAAAAGCAGGTGAAGGCAGGTAAATACACCATTCAACCAATAGAAGGGACGTTGAGAACATGAATCCCAACATCGCTAAACTGGTGGTGTTGGCTGTTCCTAAAAATATGTACCTGTTAGTCATTTGGCTGCAAAGACGTGCGTTGATAATTCTCGTGCCAGAATCAGGCGATATGAGCAACCGGTGACTCTTATGTTTAGTAGATTAGTTAAACCAACTCGTTTACCAGTAACTACACTCCGTTTATTGAGTCCAAAAAGAAGCATGTCTGTCGTTCAACCAGCCAATGGAGCCACCGAAAAAGAACCTATAATTTTTGCTCCGGAAACTTACCAATACGATAAAGGAGAATTACATGAACATCAAATCGATAAATCACCTATTGAACAATTCCATAAATGGTTTGATGAAGCCAAATCAGCGCTTAATGGTGACTATAGCAAGATCATTCCCGAATGTACCACTTTTTCCACTGCAAGATTACCACTGGGAAGAGTATCGTCTCGGGTAGTATTGTTGAAAGAATTAGATAGTCATGGATTCGTTATTTACTCTAACTGGGATAAATCAAAGAAAAGTCAGGATTACAGATCCAACTCGTATGCTTCGTTAAATTTCTTTTGGCCCCATCTCCAAAGACAAGTAAGAGTTGAAGGAGTAATGGAGGAAGTGTCCAGAGAAACTACCCTTAGATACTTCAACACCAGACCAAGAGGATCTAAAATCGGAGCTTGGGCTTCACCCCAGTCTCAAGTGTTGAAAACAAGACAAGAATTAGATGATCTTTATGCTGAGTACGAGGATAAGTTTAAGGATTTAAAAGATGACGAGATTCCATGTCCCGAGTACTGGTATGGAGTTAGAATTGTGCCTTTAGAAATAGAATTCTGGCAAGGAAGACATAGCAGATTGCATGATAGATTGACTTTCACTAGAGAATCTTTCAATGAAGACTGGGAAGTGTTGAGAATTAGTCCATAAGCAGAAATATTGTTATTAGAATAGCTATATATTTCATAGAAAATACTAGATGGAGGAGTTTAAGAATTGAATAGTAGCGATGGCTTTGATTACGATTCAAGCCTGGGTAGTAGCAAATTCACCAAGACAATGAGTGTTGGAGACTAAATAACACGCAACGTAAGCCCATGACTTGTTTGATGCATAGATAACCGGTGTTTGGATGTGAATACCTTGCTACACTTTCGGCAACTAAAGCATCGAGCCATATACGGAGGTCTTTTGACCCGGTGTGATTTGGAGTCATCTACAAACAGTTTTTCAATATGTGCCTCTAAACCATCGGAATCCTCAGTTTTGACCTCTGGGTCTTCGTAAACCTCTTTTCTATGGAGCGCTAGGTGAAACCCGAACAGATCCACACTAGTGAAAACATCATCACACAACGAGCACGCAAACATCTGGAGTCTGTGACTGTTTATGTGATCTATAAGGCTGGAAAGACAGCTGAATACCGCTTGAATACTACATTGAGGACAGTAATAAGGAGTACTGTGAACTACTTGGTTATGAATTAAGATATGAGTGAGTTTACCAAAGTGTCGATTGCACTCGTCACATCTGTAGCCATGAGGCTGCAACTTCTCGTCGGAAACAGAGACAAACGATGTTTGTGGTGTTTCATCGGAAATGGTGGTATTTGGCGTAGGTGTGGCTGGATCGGAAGCGTCTAATGTAAGTAAATATTACGTAATTTCGATACCGAATTTTTCGAAGTTGGACGATATAAACATACGATAAATGACTTTCATTACTAAAGATTTACTAAGCTGATACTATATGTAATTGACGCTTGATAGTTGAGCTCGTATATCAAATGATTTTACGATGGAAGGAAGTGCGATGTTAACGTTTTATTCTTTTCATCGTAATTATGTATATTCATTTCTTGGCATAATTCGCAAATGTCTATATAATAGATTTATCAAGAGTATAATGGCAGAAGTAAAAGGTCTAAAAGTCTAAAAGTCTAAAATTTTTGAATAGTTTCATAAAAGGATTTACCTTGAATTTCAGCAATTTCCAATTCTAATTTACTTGGTTGTCTTGAACCATCACCACCTGCGAAGGTACCAGCACCCCAAGGAGAACCACCACGAACTTCAGTTAAGTTAGATAATTGAGCAGCAGCTGGAGCTCCACCTAAAGGAACATAAATCAAACCATGATGAACAATGACAGATAAAGCATTAATAATGGTTGTTTCTTGACCACCACCTAAACTAGCAGTAGAAACAAAGAATCCACAAGGTTTTCCATGTAATTTACCTTGAGCCCATAAAGCACCAGTACCATCCCAAAAAGCTTTAAATTGAGATGGATAATTACCAAATCTAGTTGGGAATCCAAATAAGAAAGCATCATATTCGAGTAATGTATCATTACTAGCAATTGGGTAATCTTTTTTAGCAGGAGCATGTAAAACTTTTAATAAATCTTCTGGTAAAGTTTCAGCAACTTGAAAAATATCAGCTTTTCCACCAGCTGATTCAACACCAACTTTGATGGTTTCAGCTAAGGTAGAAACGTGATGATATAAAGAGTAGATAATAATTGCAACTTTTGGAGCCATTTTAAAGTATAGTTATTATGGTATTTGACTGCGAAATTTACGGCTTTTATATCGTAAAAATTTGATTACAAATTGTTTTAGCGGCGCTGAGAAATTAGTAATCTTACCGTAATTTCAGGTACTTAAGGCGAGAGATAGTGGCGCCGTTTTAGTAAGAACTGACAGATTTTTATAAATTTAATTTAGTGTAATCTATTGTCGGATTTTAGAAAATTGTAGAATAAATGATATTTATATATCATAGAATCATCATTAGATACTTTAAAAATTGATAATAAATTAACCATGAAAATTGCAATTATTATATATTCAACTTATGGTCATATCACTACCATGGCCAAACTGGTCAAGGAAGGTGTAGAAGCTGCTGGTTATCAAGGTGATATTTTCCAAGTTCCAGAAACTTTGTCAGAAGATATTCTTAACCTTATTCATGCACCTCCAAAACCTGAAGATATTCCAATTGCTACTATCGATACATTACTTGAATATGATGCTTTCTTATTTGGATTCCCAACCAGATTCGGTAATGTTCCATCTCAATTCAAAGCTTTTTGGGATGGTACTGGTGGATTATGGGCAAAAGGTTCATTACATGGAAAACCTTGTGGATTTTTCGTTTCTACTGCTAGTATTGGTGGAGGACAAGAAGTAACAATTAGAAATTGTTTGAGTACGGTGGTTCATCATGGTATGATCTACGTTCCATTAGGTTATAAACCAGTATTTTCTGATCTTTCAACTTTAGATGAAGTTCATGGTGGTTCTCCTTATGGTGCAGGTACATTTGCTGGTGGTGATGGTTCAAGACAACCAACTGAATTAGAATTAAGAGTTGCTAAAACTCAAGGTGAACAATTTGCTTTAACTGCCATTAAATTCGATAAATCTACAACCGAATCAAGTTCCGTTGAGTCCGTTGCAGAAAAAGAAGAAATCAAAGAAACTCCTGCTAGAGTTCAACAATCAAAACCTGCTACCACTACCGCTGAAAAATCAGGGTGTGCTAAGTGTGTTATAGTTTAATGTAATTTATGAACAGTAATATAACAAGCTAGTAGAGTTTGTAATACTGTGTAATTAATAGTAATATAATAATGGGCAAAGTAACCAGCCAAAGTAGCAAGATGAAGTAGCAAGATGAAGTAATGTTAGTAAGAGTATGTTAATTTAAGAGTATGTTAGTTTAAGAGTATGTTAGTCTAAGAGTATGTTAGTCTAAGAGTATGTTAGTCTAAGAGTATGTTAGTCTAAGAGTATGTTAGTCTAAGAGTATGTTAGTCTAAGAGTATGTTAGTCTAAGAGTATGTTAGTCTAAGAGTATGTTAGTCTAAGAGTATGTTAGTCTAAGAGTATGTTAGTCTAAGAGTATGTTAGTCTAAGAGTATCAGTAATTTGAAACTAGTTTGTACGAATGAAGTTAGTAATACGAAAAGTTACCGCTACCAGTTCGTAATACGAGAATCTCATTACTAAAATAAGTTAGTAATACAGAAAAATTAGTAATGAGTTTCAGTACTCAAGTATTGTTGAGGCATGCCATACTTAAGCACAATATACCTGGGTTAGTCATTCTTGACTAACTCCGTGTATAGTTGCGTAATTGGCTAGTGTGTTTCAGGACACATCGTAATCTCGTGATTGACTAATGTTTTATCTGAGTATAATACTATCCTACTCAGGACTGTACTAGTGAATTTATTATGTTAGTATTGTTACACGTCAAGTGAAATCCTTTACATACCTCTCCTGGAATCGTTCTATCTCTAAAATCGCCTATCGCTTCTTTCAGCGCCTGACTTAGATACAATAATCGCTACTTGGTAAAAATTCACTATAATCTTTAGACTGTGATTCAAGTCTCCGTACCAAATCTCAAACATCGGTACCAATCGCCATAGGCTTACTCAGTTATGTCAAGGTTTTGAAACACCCAACTTCAACACGCATGCCATATACGTTGGTCATATCCTCGGGGATAGCCTGAAGTTAAAATAATTTCATTACCAAAACCCAAGCACCAACCCAAACAAAACCATAAACTTCCTCGAGTAACCAATCTCAGCAACACCATAAATTAGCTCATCTACTCTCTTTTGTAGATAAACCAACCACCTATAACTTTCGAATCCAATATTCATGATTTCTACAGTAGTTACTGCTTTTTCTTTAGCCATCAGTGATAAACACTTATTGAAAAACGAAATCAAGTAAACTAAAAAGTACAATGGCATATATACTGTCCAATCGGTCATAACAACACAACAACCGCCATTTAAACATATAAAACTTATTCAAAAGTAGTTGTCACTGGGATATATAATGTGCATTAGGTAAACCGAGAAAATATGTTAGAGATTAACAACTCTCTTTGAAAGCACACAATAAATCCACCAACTACTTACTGTAACTTCCCAAATTACAAATCGCCCTATAGTTAAATGGCAGTAGTATCCATGGATCAGGAGTTTGTGAATTTGATTCACTCCAGGATGTACGGGTCTATGCTCAGGCATAACCATATTGGTAAAGACGAAATTAAAAGTAGAGGAATAATATCGATTTGTAGTTAAGTTTGAAAACCACTGAACCAGTAGAATCACTAATATTATGGGTGCTTCTTCAAGCAATTACTCAATTGGTCAAGGTTTTGTTCAGATTGAAATATCCTATTTTGTTAGTAGTCTAAATTCAGTCAATGGCTTTTTGGAGAAGGGCCTTGAAAACACAAGAAAGAATAATATGACGTTTTACCGAGGCCAATCATTGACAGTCGAATGCTGACGAACGGCGACGGCAACAAGAGCCTACCGATTTCGGCAACGAATGAAATACCAGAAGTAGTTGAAGAAAACTAATTGGGCAGCGCGTTTTGATGCAAAATAATCTCCTACTACAACCTTACACTAAAGCCTAACGGCTATTTGCTACAAACGAACGATTTCGCTCACGGCCCACACTATATACAAAAAACGGCCTGCTTATATATTCGCTTACACTACGCTCACTTCATTGACACTCTATGCTTAATAGCCAGGCTTATGAGGAGCTTAAATCAAAGGCTCATGGTAATGATTTCATGGATATTTTAGGAAGATCCAAACCACAAAATAAAATCAGTATACGGCTGTTGATATCGTCACAGACGTCACAAGCCCAAATTGACTCGGTGGACGACAGCGAAGAGGAGCCGGAACTTCTTGTGAGTATCGCCAATACACAAACTGTTTATTTTGATTCGCAGCTAGGAAATGAAGAGGTTTATATCCAGACAGATAGCAGTCAGCATTATGAAGGGGCTGAAAGTCAACATTATGAGGAAGCTACAGAAGCCCAGCATCATGACCTGGACGGAGGAGATAACGATTCACAACAAGATGTGGATGATACGCAAGTATGCGAACATAAGAACTCGAATAGTACACAGGGTAGTACAGAAGAATCTCGAAACATCGACAATTACGACGGAAGCAAAGAAACGGCGCCTATTCATGCCATGAGCTCGCAGTCTAGTGACGAAAGCCAGTCTCCGATCCCTCAAACTCATAGTAACGACGCCCAGAAGCTGGATAAGCATTCAAATACCGAGACCTCTGTGAACTCTGTAAGCTCTGTGAGCTCTGTCGTTCAAAATACACTGGATGAACACTGTGTAGCACAAGACTTACTGGATAAGCACGTTGCGCAAGATGTAAGTGTCTCTGCTCTGCCAAAAACCTCTCCTCCCAGTCAGGACACCGGCCGTGCCAGCCACAAGTCTCGACCCGGGCGAGTCATAAAGCCACTAAAATCATTGAAAGATATATGTAACACTACCAATAGAGCCCGGCTACCTACACGCGTAGGACTCTCGAAACGGGTAAATATCGAATCTCTTCACGGCTACTTGAATTCATAAAGTAAAACAAGTTCATAGACACTTATAATCCATAAAACTCATTGGCGATACGATAGCTACAAGTAGTTCTAAAAATAAAATTTATGGTGTATTGACTATAACCATCTGCTGCTAATGACATGAAAACAATGACTATGACACGCTACGCTCTACCTCCTCCCAAACTTTGTCGTCAATACTGCTGATATTCTCCTTTACGTCTTTAGGAGTGATTAAAACCTTGATATGTTTATCCTTGTTGGCAATCAATTCTTTGAACCCTGATTGAATTCCCTTATCCAAAGGGACTACTGCAGTAATCAAAGTTCTTACTTCATCTGCAATAAGATTACCTTTATTGAAAGCATCAACAACTTGTTCAAAGTCAATCTTAACGTAACTTATTGATCCACCATAAGACTTTTGAGACAATGTCACATCCATAGGGAAGAAATCTACTGGTTTATGAGGCCAAATAGCCAAATTTGTAGCACGACCTAAAGATCTCAAAGATTGAATTGCAACTTTGAAAGTTATAGGTAAACCAGAACAGTCATAAGTACGATGGAATCCAAATTCACCCTTAGAAAGTTTCTTTAATTGTTTCAAGATTTCATCAACGTCTTTACCGTAAGGTGTAGGATCGAAAACTGTAACACCAAAAGATTCTGCTAATTTTCTTCTGGCTAATGCTGGTTCCATTACCACTATATCTTTCAATGACCCGATTGGACTACCTTTGATTCTAGCTTTTAATCCAAGAATAGCACATAATCCAATTGGTCCGGCCCCCAAGACCAAAGCTGAATGACCGGCTTGAAATTCTGAACATCTAATTGAATGCCATGAAACACTTAATGGTTCACAGAGAGCTGCAATATCTACTGGAATGATATTTGGATCGAATTTGATTAAATGCATTTCGGCAACAACCATGTAGTCAGCAAAGGCTCCATGATTGAATCCTAATCCGTTAAAGGCGATATTATCACAAGCATTATAAGAATTATCTTCACAGGCTCCACACTCAACTTTTTCACCGCCATAAATTTCACGATCTTTGCATGAACCTAAAGTTTCTACAACAACATGATCACCTACCTTGACCGAAGTCACATCATTACCGATTTCTACCACTCGACCTGCAAGTTCATGACCCATGATTTGTCCTTTAGAAGCAACATGAGAAATACAATTATGTTCTGGTTTGAAGAGAATTGGTCCATCTAAATATTCATGAAGATCAGATCCACATATTCCACAATAATCAACGGCAAGCTTGACTTCTAAAGGATGATTGATTTTAGGTTCAGGCTGAGATGTAGTAAATTCTAATGATTTATTTCCTTGATACAAAATAGCTCTCATGATCAATTAAGTGTTTGTAAATCTATGAAATTACAGAATCTAATCTATTTGGTAAGATATATATTTCAAGATCCGTTGATCTTAATGATTTGACCATCCATTTATACAATTTTTAACGAGGGGAGTATGGTGATACGTCAAAATCAAAACTCCGACAAAAGTACCGAATTTTGCAAGTAAGCTGCACCTGAAAATTGTTCCGATTTAATGCAACATTCGTCGCAATTAATGGTAGTTTTCTCGGAGCTACCCATAGTTCCTTGCAAGCCTCAGTAAGTAATCAATCTCATCTAGTGATATTTAGATGGTGAATCTGATGTTAAGATCCAACAAATTTATCGCCTGAATTACAGATCTAGAGCAATGTTGGGGTAACGCGAGTTCAATCCCTTGCACGCATTGAGGGTACTTCTATAGTGGGGCGGTAAAAGGTGAGGATTTCCGACGATCATCCATGGAGGGTCCGCATTTAATGTGGTTTACAAAAGAACGTTAAAGTACGGCCGAAAATTAACCCTGATAACGAAGGCGTTATACTGAGGAAAGGCTAGATTGAAATGTCGAGGTTTGAACATCCATATGGGGAAAAAAGATACTGAAACGCCTATGCCAAGCAAACATGTGAGTTTATGTGTAATAGTTGACGATAGTTTGAGATGGTTGACATTATTTGATGGAGGAAAGTAAGTGTCGCTGATAATTCTTGATAAGTTTATTATTTTGCAACTACAAGTCATTTTATCATACTAGCGACTCATTTTTCAGCTTTTAGGTATTCTGTTCCTCAGAGGCGGCATCAGTTTCTGTCACTGGTTCTTTCTCCTGACGATTTTTCAATTCATTTACACCGTCATAAAATAAACTCCAAAGACGTCCGACATTATCGAATTCTTTACCGACTTGAACTGACATATTAAGCGAACGATTAAGTACTTCCATATTGTAAACAACCAGATCCATAGAATTTGCAATTTCCTGAAGTAAAAGATCACGCTGTTTTTCAAACACCGAAGTGGTGGATGTTCCTGTTTCTGAAGACATATAGGTTTAAGTATTTGTTTGATAAAATGAATAACAACCTTTAACGCGCCAGAGCACTAAAACCCGTGCACCACAAGTACCAACAAACCTCATCGTTGCACGACAGCAACAATTATGAAACCCGCTTATGTAATTGGAGTTTACAAACCCGTGCATTTCCCATTTCCAGCCTCCTGCGCACAGTCAAAACAAGCAGAAAAATTTTATTTTAACCATAACAATTGTCCAGGATAATTACATTGAGCGGACATGCCGGTTAATCCCTAGTGTGTACGTCCTCACAAGCCTGGTAAATTAATGAAAGGGTAAATAATTCAGTACAGCTTTTCTAGTCAGGTTGTTGCTCTACAAATACCCCTACAATAAAACACATGCTAAATAGTGTGACTTGGCAATAAATGACCAAACGAAACTTTAAATGAAATTAAGTAGTGAAATGATTTGTAACACTGTAGAACATCATAGAATAACGAAGGAAACTTGAATTATTACAAAACATCTTTAATAGTAGGTTTAAAATTGGCGAATAACTGCACAAGATATAGATGAAATTAGCAAGGCTTGCGCTATTGTCAATAAGATGAATCAAGCAAGAAAAGATTTTAAATTACATGAAGATTCTTGCTACTATTCCAACTTTTTAATGAAGATTTACAAATTATAATTACTTTGAATGGAATAGCGGGACAAGAAGAAATTAATCAATAGCCCCACATATTGTTAAAATTCGTGTATATGTAAGAAAAAAAAAACCCTGTAAAACCAACAAAAGTTGACATCTCAACTATGAAAAGATGATGAGATATATTGATATTACAACCAAAAAGAGGTCATTTAAGTTCTACTTCAAACAAGATTTAAACATCTATTTTCGTAATTCGTAACGATGGTTATAAACCAGAAATAAAAAAAAGTAATAAAACATAATATACAGGGTAAATTATAATTTACCAATTAAATATAGAATCAACCCATACTAAGGGCTAAAGCTATAAAAATTAATGATTACTGCCGAGACAAAATGTTACTGCCAGAGGACAGTGTTTATTTTTTGAATCACAGTGACTCTTCATAGAACAACGACGGACATAATCTTTCTTTTCATCAAATTTTGTAAAAGATTGACCTGAACCAGAAGAGGAAGCTGAAGAAGCTGATGAAGTTGAAGCAGATGATTTCTTTTTAGTTAGAAAAGTCATCAAATTACCATAACTTTATTAACAAGTTGACCTTGAGGAACCACAACCAAACTTGGGTTTGAATTCTTTTTCTTACTAAAGGGAAACTCTAGTAAAATAAAGAATAATTAATCTATAACCAACTAAAAGAAGGTTTTGACTAAATAATCAGCAATAACTGGATTCTTAACAGAATACAAATCAACAAATCTAAAACTTAATCAAGTTATATGATTTTAAAAGGAATAATTATAATTATGTAAAAAATTATTTTTGAGAAATTTCCTCGAGCTTTATACATTACCATGTTTCTCTTTTCGGTACCTGATTTTTCTGCTTTTGGCGCGCTATTGTGCCAGTTGCCAATGTATAATTTTTACTATGTAAGATTGTTTTAACGACGTAATAGGGAATTTAGTGCGACTAGTCGGCTGAATTTAACTAGGCCCTTTAATTACATAAAACATTTGGTTGTTTTAAACATACAATTTTAATACATTTTTTACAAAACTAAATATGTGGTTAATAAATCTAGAATAAATTATTTATTAAATTAAATTAGTTATCCGCTTACTGAAAAATTTTATAGTGAAATTATCATTTTAAACATTCCTTTTGGTTGAGGGATTTATTCTATTGGACGGGGACTAATAATGGTAATTTACACTAAATTTTCACACTATTTTGGCACGGAACTGTGAGAAATTATACCGCTAAAATTTTTTTTACCCTAATTTTTATCCATTACACTAAATTGCCCTGATATAATCGTGTTTTGCATAATTTTTAGGGCTGCAACCAGCATCTATGATGTAATAAATCTCGAGGGATAAGATAATTGTTTGTTTATTTTAAACGTCATCGCCAATTGCGCTATTGTTAGACCCTTTGACGATTACTTTTTCAAGTAATGTAGTTATCAATTTATGTTACCAAAATTGATTAATCTCCACTTATTGTAGACAATGCTGGTATTTTTACTATATTAATTTTATTCACTAATTCCGTCTTCGTCACTATAATCAGGATAATGTAAATTAAATGGGTTATCATCTGTAAATACTTCAATATTGTCAAGCCATTTACTATGATTATCAAATTTCAGTCTATTGTTTGATAAAACCATTACTGCTTGCTCATAATTTTTATATTCTTCACCACTAAGTACCTTAAAAATCATTTTAAAATATCTTATTAATGATAAAATTCCTCTTAAATATCCTTTATCTGGTAATTTAGGATTTTTAGGTGGTAATGAAAAATTAACCAGTTCTTCAAGTCCTGCAATTAACAGTTGTGCAAAATCAATAATTCGTACTTTAATATCATCATCTTTCATTGCATCATACATTAATAAAATTGATGAACCATATAATCGATATCCATTAAGTTTATTGAAAATTACGTATAATTCTTCAAGTTGTTCAACTATCTTTGGAATTTTACTAAGAATTGAATTAATTGTTAATCCGTCATATAAAAATTTGCAAAGTACTTTACAAAATTGTAATCCTTGTTTAATTTCTCGACCAAAATACTTATCTTTAATGTAGAATTTATTTTGTGATTGATCCCATACTTGTAATCCACATACTCTAACTCCTAATTTTCTTGATGTTGTATTTGCACATTTAGTTCTTTGTGATTTTTGTTTACTTGGTTTTGCATCAACTCCATATTGTCGAGTTCCCATCTTTAAATCTAATGCACAAGGTTTAATCATATCTGCGGTTAAATCTTCTAGTAAAATAAATCTTTCAAATCTAGTATGTTTCCGATAAATAGTGGCATCTTGATGATCTTCATCCATTGTAAACATATCATCTTCTGGTAAAGTTGGTGTTGTATTTGTTGATGGTTTAAATACTTCTTGAATTACTTGTGCTTGTAAATCTGTATTTATTGATGTGGATCCCAAACTAGTATTTGCCTTTTGATATTTATATTCATCGTGTCCACCAAAATCATTCTTAATAAATGCTTTAGGTGAAAACAGAAATTTTTGCTCCATATCTGGTGTTGAATCTATAGGTGGATCTGATGAAGGAGATGATGCAGAATTTGAATATTGATTCCAAAGTAATTCAGGAATCATATGTTTATTATCATCAAGTACAACTTCGGGTGGTAATTCTTCATCTTCACTATGTGAAGAATTCCCGTGATTTACTTCATCATGATCAATGCTATTAGAGTGAGAAACATTATCTGATAACATACTTGAGTATCTAACATTTAAAACTCCAATATATTTTGGCATAAATTTTAGTAATTCAGGATGTTTAAGTTCTACTGCTTCATACCAAATATTTTCTCTATTCATTAATGCTTTACAAACCGCTTTCTTAGAGAATTTAAATATAGCAGTATGACCACCTACTCTATTTTTAAAAGGTCTTAATTCTACGGCCAACGGAAACACTGGATTGGATGAATGTGAGGATTTATGGTCTGGTGGTGATTTGTGATCTGAAGATGATTTATGATCTGGAGATGATTTATGACTTTTAACAGATTTTGGTTTAATTAATTTTGATTTTTGTTCAATGAGATCCAAGTCATTTATGCGTTTTTGAATTTTAGTTATATCGCCGTCGCCAGAGTGATCAAACTCCAAGTCGGCGGTTAAATGCTGTGGGTAATCTGAGGTCAAATGCGGAGATGGTACCGATTTATTTGGTTTTAAATCAGTAACTGAAGTATCAACTAAATATTGATGAGGAGGTAGTTCATTTATAGGTTCATTCACAGGTTCATGAGGAAAATAAGTAGCAGAAGATATTGGATCAAGCTGATTTTCATCTTGATTATCCACGGGAGTTATTTCTTGAGGAGGCATTGGATTTGGAGTTTCTATTAGTTCGTGCAAATTGATGCCATCACCTTGAAATAATCGAAGGGATCTGGCAGCTTTACGACCGGTAACTACGGTTGGAGGATCATGGAATGGTGGTGGAGATGACAGAGATGATGGAGTAATGGCATGACGATTAATTTGATCATTTATTTCATCTTTAGATACTGTCAGCTCAGGGTTTGAAATAGATAAAGATCCATCTATAAATTCCTTAGAGTCGCTGATTTGAGCAACGGGATCCATAATGTATTTGAATTTGATTCATAAAGATTGATACTAGGTTCAAATGAATACCTTCCAGAAGTATTGTAATAAAAAAGATAGAAAATTATAACTCAATAGAAAACTAAATGAGATGAAAAGATGTAAGAAAACAAGATTTGTTTGTAATCTTTTTTTTCAGTCGCAGTGAAAAAAATGTCAAACTTACCTAAACTTTCTAGAACTAGTGGTTATTAATAAGTAATTAACCGCCTACTGAAATCTACTTTGGCGACAAGCATTTGGTTCATTATGATAACATTAGCGTGTCCGGAGTGTTGCGACGTGGGTCTCTGTTTCAAAAGTTTGTGTTATCATTTTAAAAATAGACGTATACAGAACCATCCTCAGCATAGTATACCATAGCAAGAACAAGATTAGACTCTAACCACTGACGTCAATTTGAACAAATATCACGCTCTTTGCTTCTTCTTCTTCATAATACAATGGCTGAAGGTGTTCGCAATGGAACTCAATAACCTCGTACAATGTAGACCACGGGTTTCTCCACGTTTTTGCGATGAGATGACCCAGCGAATAAAATTGACGGCAAACGACCGCAACATACCCGGTATGCAGGGTGTTTAGTCGATAATTCGTGTTAACAATCTAAAGGGTGATTATGTCAATCTGTAGTTTTAGTCCGATATTTACCTGATTGTTAATTCTAGATGTTTCACTTTCAATTACTGAGCGCGATTCAATCGTCTTAAGCTTACTCAAATTTCATTATGCGCTGGCAACCCTTTGTGTGTGTGGTGGCCGTGTTGACTGTTTGTGTTGCTTCGGGCGGCGTGCCTGATGTTGGCGATTCAAATGTGTCCTGTCCCTCGGAGTCTGGCCTCGATTCCCGTGGCTTCGACGTCAATGGTTCAGTCATAGACCAGTCATTAGATTATACCATATATTCCTTGGATGACTCTATAGATGACTCCACTACTGACTCTATAGATGACTCCGTCAGTCACTTCATAGTCGAATCCACAGATAATTACACAGATAACTCATCCATGGATTCTTCCTTTATAGATTCCCCCTATGCAGCCGACTCGTTCAAGCCTACGAAAATCACTCGAGAAGTGGACAATTCTCGTGAAAATGCTACGTTTCTTGTTCTTTGCCGTAATAGCGAACTCTACGATCTTTTAGAAACAATTCAGAATGTCAACGATAGATTTAATCATCAGTTTCATTATGATTGGGTGTTCCTTAATGACAAACCATTCACCTCAAAATTCATAGAAACTATTACATCATTCATATCGCACGGATCACTTCTGTTTGGTCAAATTGATGCTAGTCATTGGTCGTACCCATCATGGATCAACCAAACATATGCCCAAATTCGGCGACAAGAATTGGCTGCAAATGGAGTGGTTTATGGCGATAGCGAACTGTACCGTCATATGTGTCGATATTATCTGGGATTCTTTCAACACCATCCACTTTTGAATGATTATCAGTACTACTGGCGAATAGAACCCGGAATCAAGCTCTACTGTGATATTGATTACGATGTATTTAAGTTCCTTCGTCAAAATGATAAGAAATACGGATTTTCACTCCTGATGTTTGAGTATAGAGAGACTATTCCAAGTTTATGGCAACATTTCACCGAGTTCTTAACTTCTCATGATGTTAAACCTTCGCTGTTGTATAAATTTGTTGAGAATGACGACGAATACGGTTCATATAATCTCTGTCATTTTTGGTCAAATTTTGAAATTGCTGACCTTCTGGTTTTCCGTCTGGAAATTTACAATAAAATGTTTGAATACCTTGATAAAACTGGTGGTTTCTACTATGAAAGATGGGGTGATGCACCAATTCATACATTAGCAGTTTCTGCATTTTTACAACCACGGGAAATTGCATGGTTTGATATGGGTTATTATCATGCCCCATATACTCAGTGTCCGCAACTGAATGAGTTTAGAATGAAGAATAAATGTAGTTGTGATCCAGAAGCTGATTTTTCATTTACGTTCTTGAGCTGCACACCACACATGCTCCATATCATGAGTGAGTTCGAGTGAGTTCGAGTGAGTTCGAGTGAGTTCGAGTGAGTTCGAGTGAGTTCGAGTGAGTTCGAGTAAGCATATATAATTGCGTATGGATAGATTTACGGAATATATACTGAAGAGGGCATCATTAAGCTATTTGAGTAGCTAGACACCTCATTACCTGGTTGTATCCGCATACATCATAAACTGGAGAGCAGTCACATGAGCCTATAGTGTGTCGAAAGTGCCTCATGGTAACCCAAGCTTTGCCCTAAAAATTGCCCTAAAATTGACTCAATCGACTCGTCATTATGATTTCCTACACAGCTACGACATACGACACTTTTCGACACCCGGATTGACGGCTTCATTATTTGAGTGCTAAAAAAGTGTAATCCACTAATTCAACGCGATGGCTCAAGCGTTTCACATTTTTACCGCGACGATATACTTTCATAAAATCCATTACTTACATCTAATTATAGATAATTGTCATATAATCTTCTTCCATTGCATTCCATGGCTGTTTCAACCAAGCCAGTAACGTGGAAATTTATTCCACGACGTCGACGTTATAAAGTTTCACTTCTAGCATGTATAGTTTGTTTAGTTACATTCATAATTATTCATAATTCTCTATTTTATACTTCCATTAATGAAGATTCAACTCCCATAAGTACACCTAATGATCCCAGTCCCTGGTTTACTTTCAAGTTACCAACATCATTAGTTGATATTTTTAAAAAGAAAACTACTCCATTCGCTCATACTGAAGCACATATTGAGAATTCTGAATCTAGTAATGATAAAACTATTGATACTCAAATTGAATCAAGTACGAAAAATGATAATGAAGAAACAAAATACAGATTAATAAAAGATTCTCATAATAAATTTGATCCAGACCTTGAAAAATTAACTTTAGGTCATAATTTCTTCAACAACGTGTTTAAAATCTTATATAATGGTAAACCTAGAATAACTAAACTTGACAGATATTCATCTGATGAAAGAATTTATCATGCTCGTTATGATACTGATAAATCAGAAGAAAATGAAGATGAAAGTATAGTTTTTACAGAACAATACCTTTCAAAATTTCTTCAACTTAATAATGTTGAACTTGATTCAATGAAAAAATCTCATAAATTTGTATTAAATCATCTCCCTGCTGAAGCTCCTTCAAAATTATATAGTGGCAATGGGATTGTGTTTGTTGCAGGTGGGAAGTTCAATTGGTTGACTCTTTTATCTATAAAATCAATTAGAGCTTTAGGTTCAAATCTTCCAATCGAAGTTCTTATTCCGAAATTATCAGAGTATGAACCTGATTTATGTGCTAGAGTTTTCCCTGCTTTGAATGCAAGATGTATTTATCTTCCTTATGTTTTATCTTCTACAACTACAAAAGATTCTTCGACTCCTAAAGGTTCAAAATCTGCTTCTTATGTTGATAAATTTGAATTTAAAGGATTTCAATATAAAGCATTAGCAATATTAGTCCTGAGTTTTGAAAATGTTTTATTGTTGGATAGTGATAATATTCCTGTTCACAATCCTGATTTATTATTTGAAAAAGAACCTTTCACTTCAGTAGGACTTATAGTTTGGCCAGATTTTTGGAGTAGAGCAACTTCTCCTGATTACTATAAAATAGCTGGTATTGATATAAGTAAAAGTGAATTTTTACCAAGATACGATGAAGTTGAAGGATCTTATAAAGAGATCCCATCGAATGAAAAACTTGATTGGAAACAATCACCACTTCATAGTAGAAAAGGTGCAATACCTGATCCATCTTCTGAATCAGGACAATTAATGATATCTAAAAATACCCATATGAAATCACTTTTACTTTCATTATATTATAATTTATATGGCCCCACTCATTTTTATCCACTATTTTCACAAGGATCAGATGGTGAAGGAGATAAAGAAACTTTCCTTGCAGCTACAATTGCTCTGAAGAAACCATTTTATCAAGTTTCAAAATTCCTTAATGCTTTTGGATATTTTGATAATAATGAATTTCAAGGTACTGGAATGGGACAATATGATCCTACAGAAGATTTTGAATTATCAGAAAAAAGAATAGGTTTAAAATCTATGACAACTTTAGAGAAACAAAAAGCTTTAAGTAAAGATATTTTATTACAAAAAGGTCCAAGAATTTTATTTGTTCATGCCAATTATCCCAAATTAAATCCATGGGAGCTTAAAGAAAAAAAATTAATTTTTAATAACAATGGTGATAGAATAAGATTATATGGAACTGGAATGAAGTTACGAATAGGTTATGATTTTGAAACTGTACAATGGACAAATATGAAATTTTTATTATGTGAATTAAAAATTGAAGTTAAAACTTTTGAAACTGTTGATCGCAATGAATTGTGTAATGAAATCAACGAACATCTTGACTTCTTAAAATCTACTATTAATAAATTAGAGTAATTATAATATTTAGCATAAATGTATATATTTGCAGCAAAAAACTTGAGTATCACACACCACAATCTCAAAACTCTCAAAATAACACGGTAATAAGTATATAATTGATCTTATCAGTGATAATAAATACGTCATTAAAACTTGTTATAAACGTTTAAAATAACCATTAGGATGGCAGCTCAATTCTTATTTTTATTATCTAGGCAAGGTAAAGTAAGATTATCAAAATGGTACCAAACCATACCGCAAAAGGAAAAGGCAAAGATAACTAGAGAATTAACTACATTAATCTTATCAAGAAGAGCTAAAATGTGTAATGTTATAGAATATAAAGATATTAAAATAGTTTATCGTCGTTATGCATCATTATTTTTCATTATGGGGATTGAATCTACCGATAATGAATTATTATCATTAGAAGTAATTCATAGATTTGTGGAACAAATGGATAAATTATACGGAAATGTTTGTGAATTAGATATAATTTTTGGATTTAATAAAGCATATTATATTCTTGATGAATTATTAATAGATGGTTACGTTCAAGAATCTTCAAAGAAAGAAGTATTGAGGAGAGTGGCTCAACAGGATGAATTAGAAAGCATGGACGAATTCGATAATATTTTAGCGTGATTTGATGTTATGTCAAGTCTACTTTCTACTCTTGTGTATTGACACTATCTACTGTGTATCATAGTCATATAAAGCATTCATTATTTGGTGTAGATGTAAGTTCATTAAAAGCTAGCTAAAAATCTACCTCTATACTTGAAATTCTACTAGCTCTTTAGTGGAAATTATCTACTTTCTTCACAATTAAGTGAATATGCAATGTTCCTTGTTTCTTACTTATTTCAATCATGTTTAGTCTCTTCACTTTTGGTGGTTTTAGTGTCCTACAGCTTTTGGCAATTATCTCTTCGTATTTGAATCAAATGCACCTCACTAAAAAAATGGGATGAGATGCCTGAAAAAAATTAATATCACAAGTAAACTTCAACTCCATGTCTGACAGCGAAGAAGATTACGATATTACCAGCGCCTTGGCTAAGGGGGAAGCCGTCTTGAACGCAGACTCATCAGATCTGGAAATTGAAAACCTCTCTGAAGAAGATATTAGAGATATAATCACTAGTGATGAAGAAGATGATCAAGATGCCCAAGATGAGGTTGTTGAACAGAAGAAGCAACCACCTAAAAAGAAACAGAAAGTTCAATTACAAAGTTTTCCTTCTTTGGAATTATCTGATGATGAAGATGAAGTTAAAGATATGTCCAATTATTTTGCTGTAAACAATCCACAAGCTAAGAAGGCTAAAAATGGTTCATTCCCATCATTTGGACTTTCAAAAGCTATATTAACTAATATTGCTAAAAAAGGTTATAGACAACCTACACCTATTCAAAGGAAAACTATTCCTTTAATTATGGAAGGTAGAGATGTTGTTGGTATGGCTAGAACTGGTTCAGGTAAAACAGCTGCATTTACTTTACCTTTAGTTGAAAAAATGAAAAGTCATAGTGCAAAAGTTGGTGTTAGAGCAATTATTTTATCACCATCAAGAGAATTAGCATCCCAAACTTTTAGACAAGTTAAAGAGTTTAGTAAAGGAACTGATTTGAGAAGTGTTGTATTAATTGGTGGTGATTCAATGGATGAACAATTTTCTTCATTAATGTCAAATCCTGATATTATTGTAGCAACTCCTGGTCGTTTCTTACATTTAAAAGTTGAAATGAGTTTGGATTTAAAAACTGTTGAATATATTGTTTTCGATGAAGCTGATCGTTTATTCGAAATGGGATTCGCTGAACAATTAAATGAATTATTAGCTGCACTTCCAAGTGCAAGACAATCTTTATTATTTTCAGCTACATTACCAAGGTCTTTAGTTGATTTTGCAAAAGCTGGTTTAACAAATCCAGTTTTAGTTAGATTAGATGCTGAAGCAAAAATTTCTGATCAATTACAAATGGCATTTTTCTCTTCTAAAAGAGCTGAAAGAGAAGCAAATTTATTATATATTTTACAAGAAATCATAAAAATGCCTTTGGGGACTCCACAACAACTCGATAATTTGAAAGAAATAGATCGTAAAAATAATGAATCTGAGGAAGAAGATGAATACGGAAGACAAAAGAAAAGAAAATTTAAAAAGGAAAGATTACCTCCAGCAAATGTTTTACCATCACCTTCATCAACGATTATTTTCGTACCAACAAAGCATCATGTCGAATATATTAATACTCTTTTAAGGGATGCAGGTTACTTAACCTCTTACATTTATGGTTCTTTGGATCAACATGCAAGACAAAATCAATTATATCAATTCCGTATTGGTCTTACACAAGCTTTGGTTGTTACTGATGTTGCAGCTCGTGGTATTGATATTCCAGTGTTAGCTAATGTCATTAATTACACTTTACCTGCTTCATCAAAAATTTTCATTCATAGAGTGGGTAGAACTGCAAGAGCTGGTAATAAAGGTTGGGCTTATTCTATTATCAATGAAAAAGAATTACCATATCTTCTTGATCTTGAATTATTTTTGGGTAAGAAAGTATTATTGACATCAATGCATGAAAGTAAATGTGATATTCTTAAACAAAAGCAAGGATCAAATTATGTTGAACCAAAAATCTCGTATACTGATCGTTTAGTAGTTGGAGCATTACCTAGACTGGGAATTGAAACATTTTCTGAACTTTACGATACCATATTGAATAATAGTTATGAGTTAAGAACTGTTAAAGATGTTGCTGCAAAAGGTGAGAAATTATATCATCGTACTAGACAGTCAGCATCTTCTGAATCAGTTAAAAGATCAAAAGAAATTATGGAAACTGGTTCCTGGGATGATCAACATTTATTATTTGGACAAAATTTAGAAAAAGAAAAGGAAAAATTCTTAGCTTTACTTCTGAATAGAAGAGTGAAAGAAACTGTTTTTGAATTTAGTAAGAAAGGACGTGAAAAAGAAGAAGATAGTATGGTTTCATTTATGCATAAAAGAAGAAGACAAATTGCACCTGTTCAAAGAGCAGCCAAAGAAAGAAGAGAATTATTAGAAAAAGAAAGAATAGCAGGTTTAACTCATACTATTGAAGATGAAATTTTGAAAGGTGATGATAATGAAGTTGGTTATTCTATTAGAAAAGAAACTGAAGTAGATGAAAGAGAATTACAAGATGCTTTTGAAGATGCTGATACATTATTTGACAAGAAGAAATCTGAAAAGAAGAAATCTTTTAGAGATCCTCAATTCTTTTTAAGTCATTATGCTCCAGCATCAGTAGTTCAAGATCAACAATTATCATTAAATAATTCATTTGCTAATGAAGCTGCTATTGCTACTTTTGATATTGGAGATGATGAAAAATTAAGACCAAAGACTCAAACTATGCAATGGGATAAAAAGAAGGGTAATTACATAAATTCCAAATCAACTGATAAGAAATTTATTATTGGTGAAAGTGGACAAAGGATTCCTGCTACTTATAAATCAGGTAAATTCGATGAATGGAGAAAACAAAGAAATATGAATGCAATGAAAGTTGGTGCAAATGAAGTTGTTACTGCAAATGATAATAAAAAATTCAAACATAATAAAACAGCTGCTCCTAAATTACCTGATAAATTCAGAGATGATTATCATAAACAAAAGAAGAAGGTCGAAAAAGCTATTGATTCTGGTGTAAGAGTGAAGGGTTTCAATAGACCTGGTCAAAGACAAGAATTAAGATCTTCTGAAGATATTAGAAAAGCTAGATCACTTAAAGAGAAGAGAAGAGAAAAGAATGCTCGTCCTACTAAGAAACGTTATTAGATTTGTATATTAGAAATAGATAAAACAATAAGATAATTCTTTTTTTTTTTGATGTTACAATTGATTTGTTGTATTTTAGTTAAATAATTCGTAGATTTACATGTTTAGTATAGATTTTAAGGTAAATATTCAATCTCGTGGTAAGTAACAATAGTTTAATCGTACTTCCATTAATTGTATTTACTTTTGAGTGAACATTTTCATAATAGCTCTGTATCACTTACTTTATGTTTACTGTTGATTCTTATATTCCGTCACCATAGACAAGATATAACACAATTTAAAAAAAAAAAAACTATGACTAGATGCAATTACGTAGTATTTATCTTCTACCTCCTCTGTTATAAGGATGGTAACCACCACGTTCCCGATTACGGTAACCTCCACGGCCTCTACCAGATCCTGATCCTGATCCTCCCGAAGGTCCAGAAGGTGGAGCTCTTCTTGGCCCTCTTGGAGCGTTATTGAATTTTCTTCCACCATGACCTCCATGACCTCCATGATTTCTACCATTTTCACGATTACCATCCCGATTACCATCACGATTACCATCACGATTACCATCACGACTACCTTCACGACCGTATCCATTACCATTACTTGGTCTTGGTTCTGATGGTGGTTCTTGTTGAGGTTCCGATTCTTGTTGTTGAGGATTTAATGGTTGTTCTGGTTGTTCTTGTGATTCACCATTTTCTCCTTGACCTTGTTGACTTTGATACATATACCATTGTTGCATTCTTTGCCAATATTCTTGCATCATTTCAGGTGCCATACCATTCATACTTTGAGCATATGGATTTGATGGTTGACCTGCTTGGGTACCATATTGTGATCCATATGGATTATATTGAGCTTGAGGAGCTTGTGGAGCCAGACTTTGTTGTTGTTGACCTCTTGGTTCGGCTCTTTTGACTTCCATTGCTTTTCCTTTTAATGTTAAATATTTATTAACACATACTCTATCAACAGCATCAGGAGAATCATAAGTAATAAATCCAAAACCTCTTGATCTTCCAGTATCTTTATCAATCATTAATTGACAATCAATAATTTGACCAAATTGTGAAAAAAAATCATCAAATTCTTTTTCATTTACCATTGGATCAATACCACCAACGAAAATTTTACCAACTTTATCTTGTTCTTCTCTTGCAATTGCTCTTTTTGGATCAATTAATTTACCATCTAATATATGATCAGTTTTTATTACTTCATCAACAGATCTTGGATCTTCAAATGTTAAAAATCCAAACCCACGAGATCTACCGGTTGCTGAATCTCTCATAATTGTATAATCAGTTACTTTACCAAATTTAGTGAAATAAGCAACTAATTTTTCTTCATTTGTATCCCAATTAAGTCCTCCAATAAACATTTTACCTGTACCTCTACCAACTTCAGAATGTGGTTGAGGTGCCATATTCAGTGCTGCTGGTGGAGGTGGAGGTGGAGGAACTGCACCGCCTACAGGGGGAACCAGTCCTTGCAGTTGTTGCATTTGTTGAAATTTTTGAAATTGTTCAAATTGTTCCTTTAAATGATCAGGAATTCCTTGTGGTAAAGAAATAGAACCAGTAGAATTTGACGTTACTGGAGCAGGTGCTGAACTATCTGTAGTGATTGAAGATTGTGGTTGTTCACTCGAAGGTGTTGAATTACTTAAATCTTCTGACAGTTGCTTCTCTTCAGGTTTTGATGGTTCATCTTCAGAAAGTTCATTTTTTGAACTTTCAATTGGTTTATCATCATCATAAATATCTTCGAAAAGAGCTTCTTCGTCGTCAAATGAGGACATATTTAACTAATTTAACTAAAGGTAATTTAAATTTAAAAGGTTATTCCTTTGAATATAAAATATATATCTAACTTTAAAAGTACTAGATAAGATTTTACGCAAAACTGAAATTTAGGGTTTTTTGTATTATTGAAAGAAGTTTATAAAACTAAACAACCTATGTAGGATTAAATACAATTCAGTGTGTTATGGTTGTTTGATTATCAAACGTTTGGAACTATGTGGATTAATAAAGTAGTTGAAAAACTTAAAGCGCCATCGAATGTCGAATTTCCTTAATATTTCATGGCGTGTGAAAACCGGTTCCATTGAAAATTGCAACCAATTTACACAATACGCTAATTAAAGTCAAAAGGCTATCGAGTTTAGCGGCTAGCGGTTTCGGTTGCGTATTAAACAGACTAACAGTCGGCTGTGTAATTTTGGTGAAAATTTTAATAGACATCAACAAAGCATTAATACAGCCTACTGAAATATATCAAATTTATGTAATTTACGTCATTTATGTACTTTTCCAGTACCGCATAAATACTCGGCAAATTCAAAGCACACTTTATGCTACGATGTCGTCAATTGACTGCTCTTGTTGTTTAGTGAGTTGAAGTTTCATTTTCGACTATACTGTCGATACTTTTCAACCCCATATTGTTGCAACCCTCATCGCATTGCGAAAAATTTAATATAGACTACTAGTCATCAATGAAAGATTATATAATATTCTTTGCTCAAGCCTACCCTAACTTTAGACAGGCAGAGTTGGAGTCTATAGCTGATTATTACAATATAAAGCTAGATGTTAGTCATCATGATGAAAAAAATCCATTTTTAATTGTACAATTAGAAAATGACGATCAAGCTAGAAAGTTAATACACAGATCTATATTAACTAAAGGTATTTATGAATTATGGGGACACGGAAAAGGTCTTGAAGAGCTTCATGAAGATGTTAAACAAAAATCACATGAAAAGTTCCATTTGTATAAGAAATGTACTTTTAAATTCAATTTTGTCAGTTATATGGGTTCAAGAACATCAAAAGATAAATCAGAAACTATTGAATCTTTTTCATACTTAGCATTCGAAGGTTCAATCAGATTGAAAAATCCCGATGCAACTTTTGCAGTTTTAGAAGAATATCATGTGTCCGGTCAAGAAAAAGCTACTACTCCAATAAATTTATGGTTTGGAAGAGAAATTCAATTAAGTGCTAGATCAGCTGGAGTTCTTGAAAAATATGAATTAAAGAAAAGAAAGTATATTGGTACTACTTCTTTCGATGCGGAATTATCGCTTGTAAGTTGTAATATTGGACAAGTTGGCCCGGGGAAAATTTGTTACGATCCTTTTGTAGGTACTGGTTCATTCTTAGTAACATCAGCATATTTTGGAGCAATTCCAATAGGTTCTGACATAGATGTTAGAATGGTCAAAGGTAAGAGTAAACAATGTAATATTGAAGCCAATTTCAAACAATACGGTACATCTTCTCATTATATTGATGCAGTTACCATGGATTTTACAAATAATGCATTTCGATCTAATTTTTCAATTGATACCATAGTGTGTGATCCACCTTATGGTGTCAGAGAAGGATTAAAAGTATGTGGAGCCAAAAATCCCGAGAAAGCTGCTAGAAGAGAACATGTGGTTATTGATGGAGAAAAGGCCCATTTACGTCGTGATTTTATCCCACCAAAGAAACCTTATGAACTTGCTAATTTATTAGAAGATCTTTTAAATTTTGCAGCCACAAGATTACCAGTCAATGGGAGATTAGCATTTTGGATGCCAACTGCTAATGATGATTTTGAAGTGCATAATTTACCTCAGCATAAACAACTCGAGTTGGTTTATAATTTAGAACAAGAGTTTAATAAATGGTCGAGAAGACTTTTAGTATATGTTAAAAGAGATTCTTCTTACCAAGGAGAAACTTTTAATGGTTTGAAAGTTAATAACATCAAAAACTTCAGAGATCGTTACTTCAACGGGTTCAATCAAAAAAGTAAATAGAGATTTTAGATACACGATATTCCAAATAATAAAAGTAGATTAATATGTGATTTTTGCATGAAATATCAAAAAATTGAAAATTGAACAAATTTTCATTTTTCGCCTATAATTTGTATTTTGCCATCAGCATTCACAATCAATACCATTGACCAATCTAGTCACGTCTTAAGTACTTATGAACAACTTTTACTGCTCGATAAAAAGTGATGATTCTTAGATCCTCTAAATTTTGCAGTTATTCTCGCTCGCACAGAAATTGGATGAAAAACTACTACAATCATTCATTATCGTCATGGCCGAATTTCTTAAGTATGTAACGTTTATTAAGCTAGAAATCCCATCAGTCTACTAACATCAAGACCAAAGAATAGTAATCCCCGTGGGATTCCCGAAGCTCCATTCATAGAAAAGGTCGAAAGCATCATCAAGAATCCAGAAGATGAATTCGAACCGGTAATGGGAATGTTTCAAGAAAGATTACAACAATATAAATACATGGAATTATCTAAAAGACAACAATTAGGTGACTTGAATTTGAAAATACCAGATATTGAAAAAAATCTTGATATTATAAGTCATATTAAAGCTCAACAAGAAGACGAAGAAGAAGATCAAGTACTTGAGACTAATTATGAACTTAATGATACTCTTTATACCAAAGCAACAATTCCTACTAAAGATTTAAAGTCAGTTTACTTGTGGTTGGGAGCCGATGTTATGTTGGAATATCCACTTGATGAAGCCGTTGAATTGTTAAATGTCAGATTAGAATCAAGTAACAAACAACTTGAACTCGTCAAGGAAGATTTGGAATTCTTGAAAGAAAATATCACAACTATGGAAGTCAACACTGCCAGACTATATAACTGGGATGTTTCAAGAAGAAGAAATGATAAAAAATAATGTATATACATAAAGGTGTATTAAAATATTTATATAGTTACGATTATATTTTACATACTAATTATTAAGTTCTAAAAGTATCAAGAAATTGACTACCAAGTGGTCTAACCGGAGTTTCTGCTCGTATTTCATTTCTAGATTCGTTATTTTCGTCCAATGCTTCTTCAGTTTCTTCTTCGTTATCATGCGGAGGTTCATTAATTGGTTGATATCTACTTCTAAATCTTGAAGATATTGATGATTGTGACCTATTCCAAAATTTAACAGGATTAATAAATAATTGAAAAAATGGTGATGGTATTAACCAATCTTTAGCACCAGGTAAAAGATCATTAGTATGTAATTTACCAATCAAAATTCCAACTAAACAAGGTATGAATGATGATAATCCATTATTAATTAATAATAATGTGTATAAAATATGAATTTGGAAATGGTTATTTAAAGTAACACTTCTACCAGGAGAATCATTTTCATCATCAGTTTTTGGCTTAGATAATATGATCTTAAAATGATAAGAAATCGGGATAAATTTACCATAGCACATATAAAGTGATGATATTATACCTAAAGGTCCTGGAATTACTTGATTAAATATCGTATCTTTATAAACAAGTGATACTTTTGAATTCCCCATTATAAAGAATTTAATTGTATAGGTTATGAAATTTATTAGCAATTGACCAATACTCATGAATAATATGCTAATTAGTGAATTATAAAGGGCAAATATGGTAATTAAAGAAAGATACTTTTGAGAACCATAAAATCTTTCTAAAGTTTTGAAATGAAACCAAAGTATAATGCAAAGTAAGTAATCAGATTCATTAATTACTGAAAGTTGAAAAGTGGCAAGTCTCCAGTACTGACCATATTCAATAATTAATGGATCTAATGATAACGTCGCATAATGCTTCAATCCTAAAATCGATAATGTCAATGCGAATACCGTTGTCACAACACATATTGCCCTACTAACCGGAGTATTTGTAAACCCTCTTATAGGAGTTAATTGTGCCATATATATATTTAGATATTATATACATATAATATTATGGGGCAATTATGAGATAATCAAATGCTCTATCACGTGCGCATAGTTAGGGCAATTAACCTAGCGTCTATAACAAAACGAGCGTCGTCACCTGGGGAAAATTGGTTATTGAACGCCCATCTCACGAAAAATTATCACACTAATGAAAAAAAATTGTACTAAAGTTTTTACAATCAACTTCATCATCATCAACAAAAATGGGTAGAGATCACACCAGCAAACAACATATTAGAAGAAGCCAAAGAAGTGCTCCAAAATCTAACAATGTTTACTTGAAATTGTTAGTCAGATTATACTCTTTCTTAGCTCGTATGTATATTACTTAGAGAATCAAGCCAGAAGACTGCCATAGCAGTACAGAAGAAATAACCATTTAATTATGGTCAAGCATTTTAAAATGCTTTAAAACCATTCGGGATACGAATATCTGATTTGTCATTTGACAATAATTTAAACTAATTCTGGTGATTCAGAATTTGTAAATGAAATTTTTGGTAATTCAGAAATTCATTAAGTTTAAATTTAACCGACTCTCTGGTGATTCAGGAAAGTCAAAGGGTTAACAGAACCATTCTGCGAGTGCATGTTTATGTGTGCGTCTTCTGAGCAGAAACCTTGAATCTCGTACTAACATTTTTAGGTCGTACTGATGCTCCATTCAACAAGGTTATCTTAAGATCTTTATTCCTTTCTAAAATTAACAGACCACCAGTTTCCACTGCTAGAATTAGCCGTGCTTTGAAACAACAAGGTGCTTCTGAAAAGACCATTGTCGTTGTTGGTACCGTTACCGATGATATCAGATTACTCGAATTCCCAAAGGCTACCGTTGCTGCTTTGAGATTTACTGCTGGTGCCAGAGCTACCATCTTAAAAAATGGTGGTGAAGCTATCACTTTAGATCAATTAGCTGTTCGTTCTCCAAAGGGACAAAACACTTTGATCCTCAGAGGTCCAAGAAACACTAGAGAAGCTGTTAGACACTTCGGTTTCGGTCCACACAAACACAAGGCTCCAAGAATTTTATCTAAAGGTAGAAAATTCGAAAAAGCTAGAGGTAGAAGAAACTCTAGAGGTTTCAAGGTATAAGTTTGACCTCTTTAATATATCATTACTTAATAAACTCTATAATTTGTGTTTAGTGTATAATATATAAAATATAAATTAGTGAGTGGAAAATTAGTAGAAAATAGTAATTTACGATAAAGGAAACTGTTAAAAAATTACTGTTCTGTAGGGTGCCAATATCAATTATATTTTTAGATTAGTTATCTGCGTAACATCTCCTTATGATTGATATATTAACGTCATTTCCAAATGAAATAATTAATACGATAATTTGGTTTTTAAGTTATGGACGAGTCAATTTGAATTCTCAGGTTATTCTAAAGCATCCTTATGTATTTGACTTAGATAAAGAACATGATGTTTTAATTCCACTATCATCTACCTGTACTCACTTTAGAAAGATATTAGCACCACTTCTTTTCCGACATGTTAGTTTAATTCGAAGTAATGAAGTAGATGTTCTTTTCAAATATGATAATAACGATTTTTCCGATAGTTTGACAATAGAAAGAGGTCTAATGAAAGAATTATTGATCAAAAATTACATTGAATGTGCTAAAGGTGATTTAGCTAGATCAAGTTTCAAAAAAGGAATCAGTGAATCTCAATTCATCAGTAACTATGCCATGTCACTTTCTTTGAATAACTTTACTAGATACTTAGAAGTATCTAACTCACATCTTAGTAATGGTACTTTGAAGTACTTTAAAAATTTAGAGGCATTAAAAATCCTCGATACAAGTATGGATCACTCAATTATATTTTATGAAAAGTTACCTCACCTCAGGTTCTTAAGTGTAATACTTTCTACTTTGATCAATTCTAACGGTATGATCAAATTACTTGATCAACTTGAAAGATTAGATTTATTCTGTGACTTTTCCTGTATCAAGGCTAATACAAGTTTTGATGACCTTAATGATTTATTTAATTGCATACATAATAGCCCAATTAAAGAATTTAACATTTTCATGAATGAAGTTAATTGTCTTAAATATTCCAGCATCAAGAAGTTTCTCCTTAACCTACCAAGTACCTTGAACAATTTACAGTCCTTAAATATTCGTTATATCTACAGAGAAAGCGCAGAAAGTAAAGAGAGTCTACATTGGAACGTTGAACCTCAAACTATTGAATCAAACGTCTGTAATACTTTAATTCAAGTGAGTCGTCAACTCTCTGAATTTAAGCATTTGGGTTTTGATGCTCAATTTATTCCTTCCATCAATTTGAGTTTCGATCAAAGGATTGACAACTTCGACGGTCAGTCGGGTGTCGTAGTATCCGTCATAGATAAGACTCCAACAACAGTTTTACCTGAACTAAGTAGGAATATGTTGGCCTATTTGATTCGTGGGATTGGGGCAAATAAGATTAACTATCATTACTGTCAAACTCTGGAATCAATGGATCTATACTGTATACATAATATGACACGACTCTTTAGTGCATTGGCATCCCGCAATTACGGATACTATACTGGGTTAAAGACACTAAACTATGAACAAAGTTGGTCACTTCTGGAAGATGATGCTTTAAACAGGCGCCTGCATCCACATTTAGATACATACCGCAGTACATCCGATAAGTCACAGAAAAAGAGTGCTAAGAGGGCATTACAAGCATTGTCAACATATTCACACGAAAACCTATTGCTAAGTAATCCTCTTTATCGCTATAGGTTCACTTACCAAATTTACTACGAAACTAGTGATGATGAGCATATTGCAAGCATAAAACATACGAAAGAGACAGATGATCATTGGTACAGTTCCAAGATGATTTTTTGGGGAGTAGAGTCATCCTTGAACGAAATGGAACGCTACTGCCCCAAACCTAAACGACGCAGCTATTTATGGTAAATAAGTTATCATTTTGACGATATATAAAATATGTAGTTTTATCAAATCCAGTAATTGATAGCACACGGCTTGTAAAAATTACCCAATTGAGCCAAATTTGCGATAAATTTGCAGTCAATAAAATACTTTATGTAAGGGTAGGTGTGGTTGAGCAAAGCTTGAACAAGTTTCTTGCTAGGGCAAAATGAAATATTTGACTGTATTTTGCCACTTTCATAGTTTGTTTTGACTTGTTAGTTTACAGAATATATAAATATATGACCAATCTAGTATACTTTACCTACAGAGGCATTTATATAGTAATAATTAGATTGTGAGAGAACTTTGAAAAGCAACAGACCAAAACTTCGGAGTTTGTGCTCTTCAGATCACAATGTCAATTGGGTTAGACAGTTGATGGAGTTGGCATTAATTCATAACAGGCTAGAAGCTGAAACAATCAGATTATCTGTACTATAATGATCAATGTCAGCAGTCAGCTAATGAGAAATCAAGCGTGATTTGAGCCACTGTTTGAGAAGACGAAGACCGTTTGTTCATACTCTCGACTCTGAGATGAACCATTGAACGAAAGAGATTGGTCATATGTAAAATACGCATTAATACCTATTTTGATGACTAGCAGTATTACCCGAACACACTTTGTAAAGGTTAAGTATGTATCGTAAATCAGCTTATACTCTGTGAAAGTAAGTAAGGCACCTACATTCTTGCCTTATCTACACTAAATATACAATACTTAAAGTTGAAATAGGTTGCAAATAAGACATTAATGGTAGTGAGTATCACGTGCGTGTAAGGACTGTGTGACTGTTTTCCATGCGTAACCACCAGGCCGCGCGTATTTTACATCACTCCCAGGTTATTTACAGGTTATTTTGGCGTATGCGCACCGTGCAATAACCTGCAAAATCACCTTCACACCTCGCACACTGCGTAGTCTGAAAAAAAAAGGTAAAAAAATTCAAGAACACTTATTGTACAATTAAAATCCATAGACAAAATGCCAGGTGTTTCCGTCAGGTATGTTTTAATGAATAATATAGACTCATAGTCGATACAAGAGTGAAGAGAAGATTAGTTAGTTGATTTAAAGAAGTTTGATTTAGATCCAAAATTCCATTGAAAAATCTGAAAAATTGAAGAAGTTATGAATACAATCAAAGAAATCAAAGAAATTAACTTAAAGCTTATTTAAAAAAGAAAATCACCATCCAACACATCATGTTGTTAATCCTTATAAGATCACATGAATGAATTAGACTATTCCTCTTTACCATGTAAAATTATGTGAAATTTTAGATTTAATACTAACAATTTTTTAGAGACGTTCCAGCTCAAGATTTTATTAACGCTTACGCCCAATTCTTGCAACGTCAAGGTAAATTGGAAGTTCCAGGTTACGTTGACATTGTCAAGACTTCCGCCGGTAATGAATTACCACCACAAGAAGCTGAAACTTGGTTCTACAAAAGAGCTGCTTCTGCTGCCAGACATATCTACTTAAGAAACCACGTTGGTGTTGGTAAATTAAACAAATTATACGGTGGTGCCATTAACAGAGGTTTCAGACCACACAGACACGCTGACGCTTCTGGTTCTATTAACAGAAGAGTCTTACAATCTTTAGAAAAAATTGGTGTATTAGAACTCTCTCCAAAAGGTGGTAGAAGAATCTCTGAAAACGGTCAAAGAGATTTAGATCGTATTGCTGCTCAAACTTTGGAACAAGATTAAATTATTTAAATCAAGGTTTAAATGGTATATTAGCTTCAAACAAATAATTTGTATTTAAATACAGTAATAAAAATTACCGCATGTATTTCATAATAAATTAAACTTAAACAGACATAAGTTACGTAGGTTTTCGTATGTACATTGCCGAACTCACCCAAAATCCTAAACTTGTACGATTTAGGTGTCAAGACTTCTACTTTTTGCTACCTTCAATTGATTTCTTGATATTATCTTATTTACTTCTCTACTTATTTAGAACTATTTCAAGCACAGTTGTAGCTATAGACTGACTCTGTTGATTTCTTATCAAGACTTCAACTTCTTTCTCAAGATCAATCCAGCTTAATGGTGATTTTTCTGGTAATTTATCTATCCATTCGGCATAAGATTCTGTATTTATTCCTTCTGGAAATTTCAATACGTCTCCAGAAACAACAGTTTTATCGTTAGCTATCAAATTGAAGTCATTTTCAAATGATTCAGCTGTGAAAAGTTGTTTACTTAAGTTAATGAAATAGTCTCTATCTTTACCATCATTTACTTTTCCACCGTAAGTAACTTCTCCAATTAAGAATTGAATCTCATACCATGGAATCAGTTCTAAAGGTATATTAGTACGACCGGAAACCAATTTTGGTTCGAGTAATTTATGGATTACTGTTAAACCAGCTATGAAATCAGAATCATTGATATCGTAGTCTTTAGAAAATGAAATCGGTATAAATCTTAATCTTTCCTGAATGATAGAATGATACCATGTTAATAAGAATGTTATATGTCTGATTTCACTTATCTCCGTAGATGGAACAGAATTGAAAGTATCTTTAACTACTGCTTTCAATCCTGGCTGGTTCTCAAACCTCAAGACTTGAGTCCCACTAACTAAACCAACTGGTATATTAGTAGAATTAGCATTACAAGTCATAAATAATCTTGCACTTGAACTCAGTTTGAATGCTTCAATCTTCTTCTCTAACGAATTGAGCCAGCTTCCTGACATTTGGATGTTTTGTATAAGTATCCAGCTATTGTTTCTCAATGCCAAATCGATTTCTTTATTGGCAATATCAACACCTTCTTGAGACCCCATTGACACAATGACCAACCCTCGTTTTGTAGCTCTAGCAAGTTGTTCAACCTTGAATGTTGCATCATAACCTGCCGGTGATGCCAATAATAATGTAGGAGATTGTTCAATCCAGTTATTGAGATCATATTTTGAGCTATAAGGACCATATCCTGTAAATAAAAACGATGTGAAATTAGCAAACTCATCCATAAGAGCATCTTTCCTATCCGACCTCAATAGTAATGACTTTAAGAGCTGTGCTAAGGCCAAGAAACTTTCATTATCTGAATTTTTTTCACAGATATTATTGAAAGAATCAGTATTTAATTCTGATTCTTCGTACCTTACAAGCAATGACTTTAAAATGTCATCAATTGACTCGGACGAGCTATTGTTGGCGATTTGCAAAAGTTTTACGAATCCTTTCAAATACTGATTACCGATTTCCAATGATTTAAATGAAACCAGTAATGATACAGCGAAAGTTATCTTATGTAAGTGAGATAACGATGGTGAAATCATACTGAAAGTCTCTATGTATAAAGCCTTTACAAATAAATCAATAGACCCATCTTGTTGCAGGAGGACGAGTTCAAAGATCTGTAGAAATGAACCAAGTGAAAAGCTGTAAAATCGTGATAATGAATTAAGATGGTTGAAAATAATAAATATCTTTATTGAATGTTTGGCAACATCTTCGTACTTGTTTCTCACTTCGTCAACGGTTGCAATAACCTCATTAGACTGTTCGATCCTAATATCCAAATCAGCAGCTTCTGCTTTCAAAGATTCCAAAGTTTCAATGATATTATCGTTTTCCAAAATATTCCCAGTTGATGTACTAAGAGAACTAAGAAGTTCTTCTTCAAGGCGATACAAACGAGCTTGATATTCACCTTTCAATCCCATCAACTCAGTTCTTTTTTGCTCAATATCTGGGCGAACATAACGAAGAGCTGTGTTCAAGATTCGATTTTCAAGACTACCACTTGTCACAGTAAAATTAACGATCGAAGTTCTGGCACTTACAAATGGCGATAACTTTATAGATGAGTCTTTGGTGTGTAGGAACATTTTGAAGTTGGGGGAATAATCAATATCTTGATCTCCTAATTTCACCACCATTCTTCCACCAGTCTTGTGGACTTCATGTCGTAAGATTGGATCGAGGATTGGATTATAATATTCTGTATCTTTGATGAGGATCGAACCACCGAATCTTAGAGCATTTTCCACCTGTTTGATGAGTGAATCATCCATGAAACTGGTAATGACTAATTTCTTTGGTAGTTGAGCATCTACAAGCGTGTTAATAATTCCAGAAGATGGGTCAATGATCAAGGGAAATTTTGCTTTAAATATAATGATGAAATTTTCAATACTCAAGATATCGTTGGTTAAACCATGACTTTGCCACGTAAGAATTTGTCTGTTGGAGGTAAGATGATCACTCAAGCTTATGGAGACATCGAATTTGATACAAGCGTTTGTCAAAAGCGACTTCCACGAGGTTAAGAGAAGGTCTCTTCCCTTTTGATCGAAAACTCCAGAGTAAACCAAGAACGCAGCTGATAATATAGAGTTCCCAATCAATCTTTCTCTTTCCTGATCGAATTTTTCAATACTGGCCTTCCATCTGTGTCTTTCCGTTGTTAAGTTATCAATGAGTTTCATACTTCTGTTCACTTTCCTTTCTACGCTCTTCATCTCTGATTTGATGATTTCAGCATCTCTGATAAGTTCACTATAATTATCTTTGTACTTTTCAATACTATCCTGAAGTTCAACAATCATTTCTTCAATTGCAATAAGTTGGGCCCTAGTGTTCTTTGTTTGAGCTTCAAGACCAACTACTTCATTTCTTAATGGTCCCACATTTTCAAGAATAGTAGAGTACGTCATTTGAGCTTGAACCCATTGTAATAATGGACCACATGCTTTACTTGCACGATCAACAGCTTCAAAATTGAAATCACTCCGTGAAATATAAGTTTCTTGCATATATTTTCTAACCTTTGAAGTGAGCTGGGTTTCATTTTCAAAAGAAACAATATTTGCAATAAAATCATCTCTTCTAATAATTAATTGAACATCTCTCCAAGTTGCAACTTCATATCCTATAAGGATACATACAGCTTCCATTGTCATTTTAACTGCTGCTGGTGGATTCGACATACTCCTAATTTCGGTAAGATGCTGCTTTTTGATATTTTGAACACCTCTTTGTGCTTCAAGAACTGCTGGTTCTGCTAATTCTAAATCTTTCAATACCTCAGATCTTCTTTGTTCAATTTCTACTTCTTGTTTACTTAACTCTTCTTGCATAGCTACTGAGAATTCTTGTTTCCTTTCAGCTTCATTCTGATCTGTAAGCATTTTATTTAACATCTTTTTCGCTTCTTGATCTTTTTGAGCTAAATGTTGCTTCTGTTCAGAAAGACTATGTTTTAATTCATTAACTTGAATTACAGTTTCTCTTAATTTATCAAGACCAATTGTTATACGACGTTGATTTTCTTCTAGATCAGACTGCTTGTCATTGAAAATCGTTATGAAATACTGAACTAAATTCATAAATTGACTAGGCATTTTATCAACTTTGAAGTATTCAATACAAGTAGTATGAATTTGTATCAAAACATGTACAATGACTTCTCGAAGACTATGACATGCCTTATAAGGTTCAGGAATAGAGTAGTTGGATACATCGAGTGGAACATCATCAACTTTACTACTACCAATCTCATACAATGTAGATAGTGACCAATCGCCCATCCAGCTGAGTACACATCTGTTGAAAAGAGCCGGAGATGAAATAATCTGGTTATTACTGACTTGAGTGGTGTTACTAATGGTAAAGACAACATGTAAGTTTGTAGCAACTTGTTTGGTAAACCAATCGTATAATTCATCATTAGTATCCAAGAGAAGACCTTGAGCATTTGATTGATTGATGCAAAGACTCATCAAGGAATTGAAGTCTTCGCCTTCAAATAATCCAGGCACTTCAGCATTGGCAAGAAGAGTATTCATTCTTTCAATGAAAGAAGTCTCTAAAATACTTGATTCGTCGATTAAGAAACAGATTTTTTCACCGTTAATACAACGAATCAAGATATTTCTTAGCACTTCATCAAAATTGGCGATTGAAAAGTCTGTCTTCACGTTCAACTGAGCTACTTTAAGTCCATTCAACCAGGCTACGAATTTTGTCATTGTAGATTTCCCACTAGTGCAAGAACCTACTAAGATCATATGGCCCTGAGGCTGTCTTAATACCCTATCGATTCGAAGACAGTGATCAAGGAAATCTTCATAAAGAACAAGATCAACGTTAATTTCTTCGTCGCTGAATACTCTGAGTCTTTCCGAAACAAAATTTAATAATTCACCTTCATCCACGGTTTCATAACGGGCTGTAAGCCAATTAGAGTAAAGAAGGGGTTGAGCTAAAACTTTTTCAAGAGAAATGTGAGGAAAGAATCTTTCCAATACTTCTTTGAAGAGATTCTTAGCCCAATTTCGTTCATCTTGGTCAACGAGACGATCATAGAATAATCGAAGCCCTTCATGATACCAAATTCTTAATAAATCTTGTAGCGAGTCATAAGATACTTCAAGAAGCGCCTCAAGTATACCTCTGGACCAACGAGTAAGTTCTCGAGGCGAGTAGATATAGTGAGGTCTTGAAGTCATGCAAGACTTATTCGATGTATATACCTCGATCATAGCGTCTGTTAGTGGTTTAGCATACGATCGTAAGTCTGGAGCACACTTTAATATCGCCATATTGAATGTAGTGTATATTTGGTGTAATGATTCTGATCCAGGATAATCCACCATCACTAACGATACGTGACGAAGGAATCTCTTGGAGAGTGGGTGACGTCCAGGGTCTTTTGGCGAATTACAAGCACCAACAAATTGAATATTTTTGATTTGCACCCACTGCTTATCTTTTATCCTCCAAAATCCTCCACTTTCAATCATTTGACGAAGTAGTGAAATGACGGTTTGTGTTCCGTATTCGTCTACTCCTGGAAGATTGATTTCATCACAGAAAACAACTACCCATTTCCCAGGTACTCTTGGTCCAAGGATATAACCAGAAGTTGTCTTTTCGTAGCAACAGTGTTGTTCTAGGGATGCCATTAGCGATGCTGGCGTTGTTTCTTTTGAAAAATTTAAAGATAAAACGTCTAGCTCCGGTGACCGACGAAGTGCTTCGAGTAATGTCATGGTCTTTCCCGATCCAGGAGGACCACATAAAACAATTGGCTTATGATGGTTTAAAATCGCATACATTAGCAGCTCATGACGAACAGTATCCAAAGTCGGTACAATAGTATTAGGATTAGTAACATGTTGTGGTTCAAGATCTCGCTGAACCACTGAATTATTCCAATGGACCCATTCACATTCAGGAAGCAGAATATCGTAGTCAATGTAAGAGGTTTCAATCGTATTTACACCAATAAAGCGATCGAATTGAGCGAGTCTTGAGCTGAAATCTGCCCTATCTTCAAGTGAACAGTCACCTGAGACGGACCAAGTTACTGCAAGTAGAACTGAACGCTGGATAAATTGATGCTGGTCAATTGGAATATCTCTATGAGCGCCATGATACGAAACCAATCTTCCACAGTAGCTGCTTAAAAGTGTACATAAACCATGAACGGCTCTAACTGGATCAAAGTCCATGATATGATCGAATTCGGTTGCTAATGCCATTGACTTATTGAGAAACTCAGTCGAACAAATCTGATCAATGTGGTTGGCAAGCGAAACTTGAATATCAAGAAGTTCAGTCAGGTTCATGGAGGTACTGGTGAACGGTACTGTTTTCAATTCATGTATGAAATGATTGAAAATTGCCAGAATCAGAACAAGATTCGAGTCAAACCATACCATTCCACATCTACTGATGGTAGCCAAAGTAGTATAATTCAAATTATCAACTTCAAATATTAATCTGACATTTGGCGGTACTTCAAGTCTTTCTCCATTGGGAAGAGTAAGTACTTTATTATCATCAAGAACAGAGTTAAGATTTTCAGCCCATTTTGGATCAATATCTCCATCGAAAATAATCCAAATTCGTTTCTGCAGTTCTCCACGATAATTATTGGTGATTTTCCGAAGAATTGACGTAAATAATCCGTCAACCCAGTCTCTAGTCACAAGATCTAATGTTCCATAAATATCGTCTTTGCTTAATACTTTACAGTCGATCGTAAACGTCAAACTACCAGCTCCGTCTACTTCTAATGCCTCAAGAATCGTTTTCCTCATTACCGACTTTCCTGAGCCTGACTCTCCAACTAGCATGAGTCCATGATGTGTGGCTTGCATTTGCACGAGCTGGAGGGCCTTATTAGTCCAAGATGGTGATACAGACAACCCGTTGGCCGCTGCTAATTCGTGAACCCGGGCCATGACGGCAGTATGGTCTGATGGCTGGTGGTTTATGCCAGGGAAGTATTTGTCAAGTAATTGATCAAAGATTGTTTCATCTTCAATTACTAGTTTGGGTGCAATTGTCTCTCTTATACTCTGGAGTACCACCGATGATTCAAAAGAGAAAGAGGATATGTCTTGGTGCTGATCTGACTCGTCGTTACGCTTGTTGAGACCACACTTCACCAATGTACTCTTAAGAGTACGTAGTCCAAAGTCATAATGGGACTGACGAGATGCTAATGACTCAATATCTAGGAAAAATGGCACGATTACCAGCGCAAGTTGCTTTGAGTGTATAAAACTCTGAGAAGTTAAAATAACTTCAGTAATAATTTCATGATCAGGTTTATTCATGGCGAAACTCCTGAATAATTTCTTTAAATTCTCTGGAAGTTCAAACCTTCCTACATAACCTGGATTCATAGTAACGAAAATCCCAGTTTCGCTATCGACATGGAGTTTTTTACCAGAAATTTCAATCAACTGATTACTGTTACGAAGCCCAATTTCAATGGTTTCAATCTGTGACGAAACTGCACTAAGAATATTAGCTTCAAGTCTGTTAAATTCGTCAAAACATCCCCAACATCCAACTTTACAAAGACCTAAAAAGATTCGGGCCATTGACTGGAAGTCAAACGATTCATCACAACAAAAAACAACAACCATCTTACCGAGATTATTACCAAGTGCTTTTATCGATTCCGTCTTACCAGTTCCAGCAGGTCCAAATGGTGAACCTCCACATTTTTGACTCAATGCTTGCGTCATTGATAAGAAACACTTATCTACAAGCGGCGTGTATGCCAATTTCTCTGGTAACCCAAGGTACTCGTATCCGTAGACGAATTTGGCGTAAGATTGGTGAATTGTAAGATTTTGAAGCACGTCTTTTGACTCGTCAAGGTAAAATCTCTGTTGAACGTTCCAAATCAATTGTGCATTATGTGGATGGCTTTTCAAATCCACAAGAATGTCACGATAATGTAAAGCTTCAATAATTAAGGCTTCAAGTTTCTTTCGAGTTAATTTCAGTGCCTTTTGTGCTATGAGCTCAGCTAGTCTTTGAATAAACTTATCCAAAGAAGAGCTAAGACTATTCAAATCATCAGTTTGAGACAGCCTTAAATTGGTCTCGATCAAACGAGTGATATTAACCTGAAATCCAAGAACAACAACTTGAGACGGCATAGACTCAATTAACGAACCGAAATCTTCATCTTTTTCAAGAATTTCAATCCATGAAGACGTACATTTCTTTACCAACTTTGATAATGTGAGTTTAATTTCAATTTCTAGCTCTTTGAGCCACTCGTGAAGACGAGGGTACTTTATCAATGACACTGGAGTGTCTAATACCACAGACTCTTCGTCACTGTTGATAGATGTGATACAAGAACTGTTATTGTCGTAAGTCACGTAAGATATACCAGAAAACATCTTCTTAAAATGTTTATTGACTCTGGTGATATCTACAGAACTTCCTATTATCTCCAACAAGTCCTCGTTACCAACAAAATAAAACCGAGGAAAGAGTTCACGCTGCTTTTCAAGGTACTCGGTTAATGATTTTCTAACTTTGATAAGACTATCCAAGAATTTATCCAAAGTTTCCTGTAAATTTGTAATCAGTAGAACTTCCAAGACAATATTGAACTTTCCAACCTTTCGAAGAAGTGCCATGAACTCATAGGATAAATTGGCAAATCTTGTTGTTTCAATTGGAAGTAAATTCTTGATATCGTGATTAGAATTACCGAAAACTCCATCGAGATAAACCCAATGACGTTGTACGTCAATCCACACATCAAGGGTTGAAAATAACCAGTTTAATTCAGATTCTTTATCTACAATTCTTTGTTCAAAGTTTTCGTAAAATGGTGAGTTTTTCATACTGGAAAGCGTACTTAAGTCATTCTGGCACTGCTCGAAAAGAACGTCCCAATTTTTGATTAAACGGCACTTATTTTCGTAGCTAAACATCTCGAACGTGACTGTAGTCCATTGCTGAATGATTTTACTAAGATTTGTATCAATAGTTTGTTCATTACTGGCCTGTGCAAGTACTGACTTGATGATGATTTCATTTAGTTTAAAATTCAAGTTAAGTACATCGCCGACAGTCAATTTTTCAGCATCAGCATCAAGACCAAGCTGATCAAGTAACTGCTTCCAGTGGTGTGGCTTCATAGCATCACTTTTCAAATCGTTAATGAAACTAAAACTCTTGAGGTACAGTTTGATGGCACTTTGAATATCGTCAAATACTGAATACTGTCTAATTTTTGGTGGGAATGATCTCGAATTAGTAAGAATATCATCAAGTTCTTTTCTTATTTGCCTTGGTTTAATTTCGAACCACGATGCTGCCTTGACTCGCTGCAATTGCTCCCAAAGTGTGTTTATCGAAGACCATACCAGTTTCAAGTCGTTGATTTCTTCAACTACATTCACTAAATCGTAGTCAAAGCTCACATGGGACATATCAACAATGTCTTTGAATTCCGTAATGGAGTTCTTGTTTATGAAGATTTCGTCACATCTCTCTTTGAACTTCGAGAGGGTATTGATTGCAATTGACGGATCAAAAGTTCCTGTTACTGGTTTTTTCTTATTCCAGTCTTCCGTAACGAGTTTCATGGCATCATTGACTCGAAGAATTTCTGCTTTTACTTTGGAAATCAAAAGCTCTTTATTTGATTGAACAGATTCATGACGTCGAGAGAGAAGTAGTTCAATTGCCTGAAGCTGGTTATCGATTTGCTCGACGTGGACCCAGTCAGACACAAGTTTGAATCGCTGGTTGTATAAGAGATTCTGAGATTTCAATAAAACTGTTAATTGACTTTTCCAGTCATCTAAACTTGTTTTAACTCGACCAGAGTCAACTACTTGCTTAACAAGTCTCATGGTAGAAATCTGGATGTCAAACGGAGTCTCCAAACTTGTTTTAACTTGCGAGAGGTGCTGACTTAACAGTAAGATTTCATCTCTCGTTACATCGTAAAATCTTCGAAGTAATTGGTTCTGTAAATTGTCAAATTTCAATATCACCCTCGATTGAACGTCAGTGAATTCTATAGAAAAGCATCTTCCGATGTTGTAGCATCGCTCAGAAGTATCAAAAATTGATCTGAGTTCAAATAACTTCTCAAAAACCACCAACCACAGTGTGACTTTCAATGATTCAACCTGGAAAAGACGCTGGATTTCATCGTCGTTGTCTACGTCGACATCCCACAATGTCTTTAAGTAAACCCATTTATCGAAATATGCCGTAGCATTTCTGATGATACTTTCAAAAAGTATGAATACCTTCGATGCCTGAGCACCTACTTTTGATGTGACTTCAAAATGATGGAGCTGTCCGTCGGTTTGAACCATGAGCAGGTTCTCTAAAGTGGCGAGAATAGCGTTGATGGTATCGAACCACTTTTGTTTGGTAGTCTCTAAACTAGGCTCTATAACAAACACCTGGTTCTGAAACGTTATGCGATGTTCCATCGAGAGTGAATCACTCAATGCATTTTGATGTGGATTTCCATCTGTTTCCGATAACCAGCTTTCAATTGTCGACAAATGACTAACACACTTTTCCGACAATACTTCTTGAAGATCGTGATTGACGAGACGGACAAGAAGGTCGATTTCACCAAAACTATCGTAGGATAAGTTGAGGATTTCTAGCTGTGCAGCCTCAATATGCTTATTGGTGGTTTCTGGTGTGAAATCACATTGGGAAATCTTCAAGAAACACTGATTATAAAGGAGATCGTATACTCTGCTTATCTTGTTACATTGACGATAGAGCTTGTAGATTTCGTCTTGAAAGATCGTGATATTATTAAGTGATTTGGCCTCAATGGAGTCATTGGTATTCTCTCTGAGCTCTTCAAATGCTTGCACGATAAGTACCCAATTCAAACCCACCAAATTTTTTAGGTGAAGTGATATTATTTGCTTCTGGTAATTGAGCAAGAACCCAAGTTTGGTTCCATAATCTGTTTCCACCAAATCATAATTGATTATCTGTTTCAATGTTTCAATGTGCTCCATAAGCGTCACTGCAAACGGATACACCTGATTGATCTTTTTAAATTGTAACATAAGGTTAATAGGTAATTTGAATCCAAGTTGCTCGATTGCTTGAACCTGGTTTGTTAAATCTACTAAATTTTCATCAAAATTAACCACCAAGTCCCAGTCGTCTTGTTTTATGGTTAATATTGGCCCTAATAGATTCAAAGAGTCGGGATCTCTCTCGTTAATGTGAATTAAATCATTCAACCACTGACTGAATAACTTTTGTGGATTAAGTGACTCTGTGACGCTCAGAATCTCCAGATATATTTTACTTCCGAGGGAATACTTATTCCAGTTTGGTCCAAGAAGAAGTTGTAAGTTTTCCGAAAAGAAAAGAAACTTTTCAATCAAACTAACGTTCCAGGCTATCTTTGCAACTATTGGAGATGAACAGGCAATTGTTTCTCCTACAAGTTGAATCACACCAGATTGTTTTTTCAAATTAAGGAAAAGAAGGTGACCTACATCAGAATTCACAACTTCTAGTATCTTTAATTTAAATTTATCATCTATCATCGATAGAAAGTTGGAGTTTGAGGTCAATTTGGTGTCGAACTTACGGAAAACACCAAGGAAATCATTGAAATCATGACAATGATTGAAAATATCATTGATGCTTTTGATAAGTAATTCTTGAAGTGAATTGAATTCTTTCAAGTATAGCTTCTCATTGTGGGACCATATCATCAACGCCTGTTGAGAAAAATCTATAGCATTCAAAGGAACGAGATACTTATTGTAAGCCAGGAAAAATGCAAATGAATCGTCATGGGTCAAAATTTTCGAAGACATCTCTAATAGATTCTCATGATTCGATCTGAATTTATTTATATACATTACTCTATCTTTTAAAGAGTTAAATGGTTCTTGATCGATCTTTATGGCTATGAATTTATCCTGACGTTTTCTAAGTAATTCTCGAGTTAAATTTACCATGAATTTAACATTCGAATCAATAGTTTGAAATATCTTTATGATGGTTGAATCATATAGTGAGACGAATTCAGTATATGGTATAGACATGAGCGATTGCTGGTTAAGCACCAGCGATAAGTGTGTCACTATATCTTTTAGTACTAATTCTATAAGTTGTATAAAACTGGTGAGAGGAAAAGCAGTGATATTTCGTAATTTTTTGAGATGACTGAAAATATTGATAACTATGGTGTCAAATCGAGTTATTGACAGTTCTTGTGTGAGGTCATCGATAGGAAGATCCTTAAGGAGTGAATTATAGAGTTTAGCTTCTGTTAATTTTTCCTGAACTCCAATATCATTCTGGAATGAAAGGGTCATATGAAATCTTTTAGCTTGATTTAATACATCTACGACTATTTTTATCTTAGGATCCTGAAGCTGGTGTGATATCGATAACAATGCTGCTTCCAGGGATTTCCAGAATTGAATTTCTTTGGCAATAGATTCTGCTGGAGTATGATCAGTCTTTGTAATAGCCTGAATTTGTCGTATCCAATTATTCACTGTAGAACTCAATTCATTTAAAAATACAGTATCTGACACCAAACTATCGCTTGTATCGCCATCGAAATTATCGGGATCAATTTCAACAATTTTCTGTGGTAACGTCATTAGCAAGTCTGGAATTTGAATACGTTGTTGAAGATGTTGAAGTGAAAGAGCTAATTCGTTGATTTTCTTTCTTGTAGTCACCATGGCAGTGGACTCGTCATTGGCAGAGTGTGATGACATTGATAAGAGGTCAAAGAATGGTGCTATACCTTGATTTACCACTGCTCGAAGTTTTTCAACTGCTTCCATGGAACTTTCTCCGATTTTAGATCCATTAAGTGGGATACAAATGACATTTATTTGAGCCGCAAGTGATTCACCTTGGTCCACTGGTCCAGAAGGCTTGATGAGAATGAGAACAGCCAAGATATCGGCGATATTTGATGCAACTGATCCGAGATCATTAGTGAGAATGTATGTAGAAGTATATTGAACGGCGTATAGTGTATCCGGAGCCAGATTTTGTAAGAAATGAGTGGTTGTGACCTCCAGCTCAGAGTCAAGCTGAGGGCGTTCTGCTCCAGGGACATTGGCCTGGAGAACTCCATGTATGAGTTCAGATATAGAGTCCATAGTTAACGAGATGGTACTACGCGAATGTTTTGATGTATTCGCACCGGACTGCATACCGGGGGCATTTTCACTAGGTTTCAATTCCGGGGACATTCCTAAACGGGGGAATTGTCCCAAACCACGAACGGTAATGGTGAAGTGAGTGAGCAAGACAGTCGATGAGAGTAGTTAGACTGAGGACAGGTGTTGTTACGGACTGTGGGGAGTAATTGGGCTGTACGGGAGACTTTTCATGGTCTGTGGAGGAGATATGTTCCTGGATTCCTGGTGTCGTCGACCCATGTATCGTATTGTAGTACCCTTACATTTCTGAAACATCCTGCAAAACCCGTGGCTTTACTATATGGAGTTGATTTGGTTTCTGGATACAATCAGGATTGAACATGGTCCAACCCTAAGCACATAGACGTGCAATATCACGCTCTAATCCATCTTCTTTACATCTTTACAACAGACTTAAATTTCGTGTAGAACAGAATTCCAAACGGTAAGCCCAAAACAACTGTAGCAGAGGCGGTGGAAACCGCACATCCCCATAGTTCCGAATAACACTACAATACTTTGCTAGTTGACCAAACATTCAATAAATTTGAACAAAAATATGAAATCACCATCATTTCAACCCAATGAAATTCTCAGCATCTCTTTGTGGTATTTCCCGGGCCGTTCTAGAAGCCGAATGTTGACATTCAAGAAATGTACACCAAGGCAATTATACTAAAACATCTGTGTTATTAGAAGTCTAAACGCGGATTAGGGAAACTATAGCTGAGTATATGTATACACAGTGGTGTTAATTTACAGCCAAATTTTAAAAAATGAAGATTTTTAGCTGGGGTTCAATCTATTGAGCTATAGAAGTAATGGCGTTAAGCCCAGTATGTCAAACGTAGTAAATAACACATTGTGCACCAGTACTTAGGTGAAGATGGTGCTTATTTCCGGGTCCTTTCCTAAATAGGAAGATTGTCCCAAGCGCCTATATGGACCGGTACCAAGGAGATTTATTCTTCCGAATCCGATGAAAACACAAGTCAAGGACACGATAACAGGTGGTGATTGGGCTATGCTTCCGACCTGTTGTTTCGAAATTGGGATATTAGGGATTGTTTATCGTAATATCTCGGATATAAGTAAATAAACAAAGATATTGTTAAATCTAGCATTGGCAAACACTTTGGGCCACATATACGATAACCAGAAACAATTGGTGAGGTTATGACCTTTAAGTTCATTAAAAATAGGTTTCCGTACCAATCTATGTAGATGATTTACTTTGATAAGATCGCCCTGTACAGATTTATATGTTGTTGATCTATACCAAGCCTAAATTACGTCAAATGCACTTAATCTACACATAGTGACGAATTCACTAAATCGCAAGATCTACACCAATTGTCCCGATTTCATCAATTTGACGCAACCAAGTGTCAGATAGCTCAACACCAAATTGCCCAAACCTTAAGCCTATTAATACATGGCATCAATTTAAATACCTCGTAGTTAATTTGTTAGTGCCAAGGAGGTGTACACCAGAGGCAATTTAACTATTTATGTTACAATTATATTGTTAACATAGCAATCATAAGGAAGCCGTCTATGACTCAGTCAATATAAGCTTTAATCAATTCAATCGTCAATAATCACTTATTAAATCAATGCCCCCTGCCCATAGTATTCGTCTATTACTCATCAAGAGTCATTTTCGGAGATAAACGGAAGTCGGGTTCTAAACTTCCGCGTACGGCTACACGGCCAAACGATCCATACGATCAATTTTGGGGAACCCACCCGTGCACCGCACCATTTCGCATATACGACAGCAAACGAATACAAATGGTTAAGTATTGGGCCAAATAAAATGTGGCTAAACGTGGAAACCGGGGTGAATCACAAAACCCGGGAGTTAGTTATTATTATTGCCGTTATGAATAGACATACGGCTTGCGATGACCTGGTTTCCCAAACAGTCAATAAGAATGATTTGAAGAACTTGGATGAAATCCACTGACATCCCAATTAGGTTGATATATTAATAGAATAATAGTATAAGCCAACTTGAACCGACTTTATAAACCTTTGTTTGAAATTAACTGCGTAGTAAATTCTTGGTATTGGGACAGCGGGGGCGGGCTGAAGATCTTGGCTCGCTCGCTCAACCGGACATTAACACGGAGGTAATTTTTCCGTGGCGCATCCGGCACGGTTTCACCAGCTTCCGATGCCGTTACACCATATAACTCATTCTGTGAACGTAATTATTTGTTCATACTTTGTAGTCGATATATGGCTGAGGTACTCAACATGTAGGTCAAATCTCGAGTTGATTGGTGTAATTTATCGCTATAAAACTTGAGTATGTATTTGCGCATCGGAACTTATATACTTCCGAAGTAGAAAAGTAAATAGATGCATGAAAAAAACTAAAAAAAGTAATACTGATAAAGGCATATATATATAAGGCGAAATTTCTGCCGTTACAATTAATTTATTGTTGACTCCATCTACTTAAGTTATGTCGGATAATTCACTTGGAAAAGATTCGGAACAATCCGAGAAAGTCCATGAAGCTACTCATAGTCCAGATCATAATCAAACACTTAATGAAAATGGTAGTGAAGCAAATTCAATTGCTGAATATAAAGGTTTTTCATCAGCTACTGATCAAATTCAAGATTTAGCAAGAACAATTTCTCATCGTAGTTTTGAAAGTTCTGTTCATACGGATTCTGCTGATTTAATTAAATATTTAAGTCATATGTCTGCAGTTCCTGGTGTTGCTCCATATCATCCTGAAGAAGTTGAAGAAAGTTTAAACCCTGATTCTGAAAATTTTAGTGCTAAATTTTGGGTTAAAAATTTACGTAAACTTCATGATTCTGATCCTGATTATTATAAACCTTCTAAATTGGGTATTGCTTATCGTGATTTAAGAGCTTATGGTGTTGCAAATGATTCTGATTATCAACCAACTGTTACAAATGCTATTTGGAAAATAGGATCTAATTGGGTTAGATCTTTACAAAAACAAGATGAATCTCGTTATTTTGATATTTTAAAAACTATGGATGGTATTATGCAACCTGGTGAACTTACTGTTGTTTTAGGTAGACCAGGTTCTGGTTGTTCAACTTTATTGAAAACAATTGCTGCTCATACTTATGGTTTTAACGTTGACCCAAATTCAAAAATTACTTATAGCGGATTAACTGTTGAAGATGTTACTAAAAATCATCGTGGTGATGTTATTTATTCTGCTGAAACTGATACCCATTTCCCACAATTATCTGTTGGAGATACTTTAGATTTTGCTGCTAGATTAAGAACTCCAAAAAATAGAGGTAATGTTGATAGGGAAACTTATGCTAGACATATGGCTAGTGTTTATATGGCTACTTATGGTTTAAGTCATACTAGAAATACTAATGTTGGTAATGATTTCATTAGAGGTGTTTCTGGTGGTGAACGTAAAAGAGTTTCAATTGCTGAAGCATCTTTAAGTGGTGCTAATTTACAATGTTGGGATAATGCAACTAGAGGTTTAGATGCTTCAACAGCTTTAGAATTTATCAGAGCATTAAAGACTTCAGCTGCAATTTTAGAAGCAACTCCAATTATTGCTATTTACCAATGTTCTCAAGATGCTTACGATTTATTCGATAAAGTAAGTCTTTTATACGAAGGTCGTCAAATTTTCTTTGGTAGAGCTGATAAAGCAAAAGAATTTTTCCTTAAAATGGGTTACGAATGTCCTCAAAGACAAACAACTGCAGATTATTTAACTTCTTTAACAAGTCCTGCTGAACGTGTACCTTTACCAGGATATGAACATCAAGTTCCAAGAAGTGCTGAAGAATTTGAATCATACTGGAAAAATTCTCCTGAATATGCTGCTTTAGTTAATGAAATTGAAGCTCATTTCTCTAAAGTTGAAACTGGTGACCATAGAGGTGCTTATCTTGAATCTCATGTTGCTAGACAAGCTAAACACCTTTCTGCAAAATCTCCTTATACTGTTTCTTTCTCAATGCAAGTTAAATATATTGTTCATAGAAACTTTTTAAGAATGAGAGGTGATCCATCGATTGCAGCATTCTCTGTTTTCGGTCAAGTTGTTATGGGTTTAATTTTATCTTCTGTGTTTTATAATTTAAGTCAAGGTACCGACTCTTTCTATTATAGAGGAGCTGCTATGTTTTTTGCTGTTTTATTTAATTCTTTTGCTTCACTTTTGGAAATTATGACATTATTCGAAGCAAGACCAATTGTGGAAAAACATAAAAAATATGCCTTGTATAGACCGTCTGCTGATGCTCTTGCAAGTATTGTTAGTGAACTTCCTGTTAAACTTTTAATGTCTGTTGGTTTTAATTTCGTATTTTATTTCATGGTTAATTTCAGAAGAACTCCAGGTGCTTTCTTTTACTATTGGTTAATGGGATTTACTTGTACTTTAGTTATGTCTCATATTTTTAGATCAATTGGTGCTGTTTCTACTTCTCTTCCTGGTGCAATGACTCCTGCAACTGGATTATTATTAGCTATGGTTATTTTCACTGGTTTTGTTATTCCAACTCCTAAGATGTTGGGTTGGTCGAGATGGATTAATTATATTAATCCAGTTGGTTATGTTTTCGAATCTTTAATGACAAATGAATTCCATCTGCGTGAATTTTACTGTGCTGCTTTCGTTCCAGCAGGTGGTGATTATGATTCAGTTCCAGCAACTTCAAAGGTTTGTTCAACTGTTGGTGCAGTTGCTGGTTCAAGTGTTGTTCAAGGTACTGATTATCTTGCATTATCTTATGATTATTATACTTCTCATAAATGGAGAAATTTCGGTATTGCTCTTGCATTCGCTATTTTCTTCTTGGGAGTTTATATTTTATTAACTGAATTTAACAAGGGTGCAATGCAAAAAGGTGAAATTGCACTTTTCTTGAAAGGTTCATTGAAAACTCATAAAGAAGATTCTGCAAAAGCTGCAGCTCAAAAGAAAGATATTGAAAATAATATTGTTGCTGAAAAACCAAGTTTTGCTGATGAAGTTGAAGCTTCTGCTGAAGCAAAAGCTCCATCAAGTTTTACATCAGATGAAAAAGAAAGTCATGAACAAATTTTCCATTGGAAAGATTTAACTTATCAAGTTAAAATCAAAGCTGAACATCGTGTTATTTTAAATCATGTTGATGGTTGGGTTAAACCTGGTCAATTAACTGCTTTAATGGGATCTTCTGGTGCTGGTAAAACAACTTTATTAAATTGTTTATCTGAACGTGTTACTACTGGTGTTATTACTGATGGTGTTAGAATGGTTAATGGACATTCACTTGATTCTTCATTTCAAAGATCAATTGGTTACGTTCAACAACAAGATTTACATTTACCAACTTCAACAGTTCGTGAAGCTTTTAGATTTTCTGCTTATTTAAGACAACCTGAAAGTGTTTCAAAAGCTGAAAAAGATGCTTATGTTGAATATATTATTGATTTATTAGAAATGAGATCTTATGCTGATGCTTTAGTTGGTGTTGCGGGTGAAGGTCTTAATGTTGAACAACGTAAAAGATTAACTATTGGTGTTGAATTAGTTGCAAAACCAAAACTTTTATTATTCTTGGATGAACCAACTTCTGGTTTAGATTCTCAAACTGCTTGGTCAATTTGTCAATTAATGAGAAAATTAGCCGATAATGGTCAAGCAATTTTATGTACTATTCATCAACCTTCAGCTTTATTATTAAAAGAATTTGATCGTTTATTATTTTTACAAAAAGGTGGTAGAACTGTTTATTTTGGTGATTTAGGTGAAGGATGTCAAGATTTAATTAATTATTTTGAAAGTCATGGTTCTCATCCTTGTCCACCAGAAGCTAATCCTGCTGAATGGATGTTGGAAGTTGTTGGTGCTGCTCCTGGTTCTCATGCTAATCAAGATTATTATGAAGTTTGGATTAATTCTGAAGAATGTAAACAAGTTCGTCGTGAATTAGAGGAAATGGAAAGAGATTTGGTTCATTTACCAAGAGATTCTTCTCCTGAAGCTCAAAAATCTTATGCTTTACCTTATTGGAAACAATATCTTGTTGTTACCCATAGAGCTATCATTCAAAATTGGAGAACACCATCTTATATTTATTCTAAAATCTTTTTAGCTCTTTCTTCTTCACTTTTCAATGGGTTCTCATTTTTCAAAGCTAATAACACTTTACAAGGTATGCAAAATCAAATGTTTGCAGTTTTCATGTTTTTTATGCCATTAAATACTCTTGTCCAACAAATGTTACCATACTTTGTTGCTCAAAGAGATGTTTATGAAGTTAGAGAAGCTCCTTCAAGAACTTTCCATTGGATGCCATTTATTTTATCACAAATCACTTCCGAAATTCCATATCAATTTGTTGTTGGTACTCTTGCATTTTTTACTTGGTATTACCCTGTTGGACTTTACAGAAATGCTGAACCAAATGAAATTTCTTCTGTTGATGCTGTTCATGAAAGAGGTGCATTAATGTGGCTTTTCATTACTGCTTTCTATATTTATTGTACTACTTTAGGTCATTTCACTATTGCATTTAATGAAATTGCTGAAAATGCTGCAAATTTAGCAGTTTTAATGTTTACAATGTGTTTGAATTTCTGTGGTGTTTTAGCAGGTCCTGATTTCTTACCAGGATTTTGGATTTTCATGTATAGACTTAATCCATTTACTTATTTGGTTCAAGGTATTTTAGCTGATGCAATTGCTAATTCTCCTGTACAATGTTCAGCAGATGAATATGTTAAATTCCATCCTATTTCTGGTAAAACTTGTGGTGAATATATGGAAGGTTATATTTCCCAAGCTGGTGGTTATTTGGTTGACTCAAATGCAACTAAGAATTGTTCTTACTGTTCAGTTGCTAATACCAATGTCTTTTTAGAATCTGTAAATGCTATTTACAGTGAAAGATGGAGAAATTATGGTATTTTCATTGCCTTCATCATCTTCAACATTATTGCTGCTGTCGGTCTTTACTATTTTGCTAGAGTTCCAAAAGGTACTAGACAAAAGAAAGGTAGTAAGTAAGCATATCATATCATATCATAATCGTATAAAAAACTATGAGAGTAAATCAAGAATATATAAAATATTTAATAGTATAATTTAATAATATTTCAATATAATAATAGTTGTAAGGTTATTGTATATCGACACTACGTTAAACCAATGGTAAATGTTTCAAACCACCTCCAGTTCCTACAATAGGTTGAGGTTGTAGTTTTCGGACTATCTGGTATTAAATGCTACGGGTGGCTCTTCAGTGCTAGAGGTCTTTTATTTCTATATAATTTTACTTATTTATGTAATTACCTTGCTCTACTCAATGCATATTGATACCTTACAATAGTATGTGAAAAGGAATACTTAGATGAACAATACTTTGAAGGCTGAGTAAAATTCAAAATAATGTGTTATTCAACTCCATTACGAATTTTGGGTTTGTCGAGTATTGATAGGAGACATTTAGACCAGTATTTGAAAAAGTTGATTTTTTCATATTCCAGGTAAATTTGCAATAATTGTGAGTTTTTTTCAAGTAGTTGCAAAAATATGAGCTGAAAATACGTAAAATTATGAAATATCTACTTATTTCATATACCCCAAAAATCATCCATACACAGCATAAACCATAAAGAGTATATTTTCGTTGACTATAAAGGATGATCTTTTTTTCTGATTGAATTTCAGCTATTTATATGATTTCCTGTCCTTTCCTCAACCGATGGTTGCATGTATGTTTTGCAGCCTGCTTGACCAATGTGAGCTTCAAACAAGCGGTACCCACATTCCTCATAAAAGAGATGGTGAAGACTATAAATACGAGGCGTAAATAGACTACTTACAGTGTTTCCCAAAACTTAGTGAATTTTTAAGAAAAGTAAGATTTTCATCATTTATGTGATTTTGCAATTTACTGGTTTTTATTTCACTCACTTTAAAATATTTAGCTGTAAATTCAAGAGGCCTATGATTTTCACAAATTCTTTTTCATGAAATATCCTAAAAAGGTTGAAAATCAGAGACAAAGGCCATCAAGAAGACCCAAGAGCACTTCAACCAGCATAATATTCTCTGAATATGCGTTGATTATTGAGAATGTTGAGTCCCAGGAATATACCGAGAAAGGTGCAATTGTGCACTTAATTTTGGCCTAATTTTGGCCTAATTTTGGCCTGATTTTGGCCCAAAAAAAAATCCATTTTTTCATAACCCTTCTTTCACAAGTCCAACCTTGGTTCAACTACTTCATGAATCAAGCCGAATTCACCAATTTGAACCTGGTTGGCCTCGGGTAACCGTGGAGCAAAATTTGCCAAAAATGGACTGAAAAATAGCACCACTTTCGTCAGCCGGTGCGAAGTAAGGCGATTGTAATAGATCGTACTATTATATAAATTTTCTGCTCTGCCAGTTCTACTATTTTCATTAAAATTATATAGATTTGATTATGTCATTTGATACCAGTGTATCCCACAAGATCCATGATCCCAGCTTTCCTATGAGGGAAAGAATGGAAGCACTTATTCGGTTAAAACAATTTCAAATTACTGAAGGTATTGCAGCTCTTGATTCAAATACATTTCACACCGATTCTTGGCTTCGTGGTAATAATGGAGGTGGTGGTCAATCTATGGTACTTCAAAATGGGTCTACGTTTGAAAAAGGTGGTGTAAATATCTCTATTGTTCATGGAAAACTCCCACCTCAAGCTATTACTAAAATGAAAGCTGACCATAAGAATTTGGTTGGAACTGCTGAAGATGGGAGTGTTAATTTCTTTGCCTGTGGATTATCTCTTGTAATTCATCCAATTAACCCTCATGCCCCAACTACTCACGCTAATTATCGTTATTTTGAAACTACTGATCCAACCACAGGCGAACTTCAAGCTTGGTGGTTTGGAGGAGGTGCAGATTTAACTCCAAGTTATCTCTATGAAGAAGACGCTCGTCATTTCCATAAAGCACATAAAGATGCTATAGATAAATACGATACTAGTCTATATCCTGAATGGAAAAAATGGTGTGATAAATATTTTTATATAAAACATCGTAATGAAACTAGAGGAATTGGTGGAATTTTCTTCGATGATTTCGATTATAAACCAGCTGATGAAATTTTAAAAATTGTGGAATCTTGTTTAGATGCTTTCTTACCTTCGTATGTACCATTAGTACTCAAGCATAAAGATGACGTTTATACTGAGGAACAGAAACATTGGCAACAAATTAGACGTGGTCGTTATGTTGAATTTAACTTGGTGCTTGATAGAGGAACTCAGTTCGGACTTCAGACTCCGGGATCAAGAGTTGAAAGTATTTTAATGTCTCTTCCAGCTACTGCTAGTTGGGTCTATGACCACCATCCAGAACCTGATTCTCCAGAAGATAAATTGTTGCAAGTATTGCAAAACCCAGTTGATTGGGTATAATGAATATTTATTTACTGTATATAGTACCTCGGAAGGAGTGATGAATTACTACATGACGTTTAGATTCTTATTATATGAAAGTACTACATTTAAAGACTTGGCATAGGCCATAGGTTGTAAGCACCAACTTAATATGACTTCATTTGAGTGATTTTAGTTGAGAGATTTTTGTAGAGAAATTGCCAATACAATGGAGTTTTTCACAGCTAAATCTCCATACTGAGGTATTTATGGAGAGCATAAATAGGACGTTTTTTGATCTTTTTTTACACAACACCCTTCTTTGTAAAAGAAGGATTTTAATTGAGTTTTAAATATTCAAAGCCTTCTAATTACCCTCCAGCCAACCCGTTCCGATTTAGTTTCAAATTAGATCTAATTTCATCCATCTGGTGTACGGGTCCACAACCACGTTCATCGCGAAAAAATTATCTCAACTATAGCACCTAGCTATGACTACTATTTCAACATAAGCTAATATTACATACTATCTTTTTAAATTGGAGATTATACTGTGTTTTATTCCTGAGTCTTTTCCCAGGACTCCTTCGGTAATCGTTATTAGCTTCCAAAATTAAAGGTCTTTTTCAAATTTATAATGTCTGATGCTGAAAGTTTCCGTTCTGCTAGTCTTTCTAGGCATATTATAGAAACTGCATCTAATACAGATGATGGACTCAATGACCATCGTCATCATAAGTCGTTACCAATTCGTGGTCAATCCGGACAACATACGTCCGGAATCAGTGGTGATAGTTCAGACCATGAAATTCAGCAACATTCAATATCTCACCAGCAATCTTCATCAGATTTAGATCCTCGCTCTACAGGTCATGAACATATAACTGGACCTGATTCTAGAGCCCATGTTCAGCCAAGAAGTCATCATTATATGGGTGGACTTCGTAAAGATTTTTATACGAATCTGGTTGAGGATGATGATGATGAATATTTAATTCCTGGTCAATCACCAGTTCCTTATGTTCAAGGTAGTGGAGGTTCATTAGCTGCAGCAGCACGTCGTGGTAGACGGAGATCTCGGTCAAGATCCTTTTCTGAACAAATAAAGGCTCTTGTTAATCCAAAAATCGATGAAGAAGAAGGTCATTCACAAGGAATTTTATTCAAAGAACTTTCACAATCAAATCCAGGATCTAAAAAAAATAAACATTTAAGACTGAATACAATAAATGATACTATGGAAACAGATTTGGCTTCACCAATGATGAAAATCAAAACTAATGATACTACAAATAGTGAAAATATTATGCCTAAAAGAGAAAGAAGAGCTTCAAGATCTTCTATTGATAGTGAAGCAGACTCTCATGCTTCAAGATCATCACAGGAAACGGAAGAAGATGTTTGTTTCCCTATGCTTAGAGAACATGTAAGAGTTAAAGGTATTGACTTTGATGAAATTGAAGAATTCATTAAACAAGAACTTGAACAGCAACAATTAATGATTGATCAACATAAACTCATTGCCGAACGTACGGCAATGAGAGTTAATACTAATGTATCGGCCAGAACTACAGGCTCAACTGGAGCCAGATCAAAATTAACAAAACCAAGTAATATTGCTTTAAAATATACTCCTAAAAAAATTCTTACTAGATTTACTACTGGTGATCCATCTAATCAAAATTATTCGAGACCAAACGAAAAACTGCAATCAGATTCTTCTACTGTTAATGAAGAATATGACGACAAACAATCACCTAGTCGTTTTGATAATGTCATTGCTGATGATACTTCAAGTTCTGATAATGTTAGATTTGGAGGTACTAAAATTAATGACAGTGCTTCAATTTTACCAGATAGATTCTCTTTCTTTAGCTCAGAATCTGAAGAAACTATTCACGCTCCAGATATTCCATCATTAATAGAACCAGGTCAAAGCGTTAGTGAAATGTTTAGAAATGGTGAAGGTACTTGGTGGTTAGATTGCGTTTGTCCAACTGATTCAGAAATGAAAATGTTAGCTAAAGCATTTGGAATTCACCCTTTAACAGCTGAAGATATTAGAATGCAAGAAACTCGTGAAAAAGTTGAATTATTCAAAAGTTATTACTTTGTTTGTTTCCATACATTTGAACCCGATAAAGAATCTGAAGATTATTTAGAACCAATTAATGTCTATATTGTGGTTTTCAGAGATGGAATACTTTCATTTCATTTTTCACCAATATTACATCCTGCAAATGTTAGAAGAAGAGTAAGACAATTAAGAGATTATGTTGATGTTAGCTCAGATTGGCTTTGTTATGCATTAATTGATGATATTACTGATGGATTTGCTCCAGTAATTACAGGAATTGAATACGAAGCGGATGCTATAGAAGATTCAGTATTTGTAGCAAGAGAGTTAGATTTTAGTAATATGTTACAAAGAATTGGTGAATCAAGAAGAAAAGTTATGACACTTATGAGACTTCTTTCTGGTAAAGCTGATGTTATTAAAATGTTTGCAAAAAGATGTCAAGATGAAGTTGTTAATCAATCAAATGTTCATCCAGTTCAATCAAATGTTAATTTATCTAGCGTTTTAAGTGGTAATAATAGTGGTCAAGGAACTCCTGTTCCTCATGCATATGGAGGTATGAATCCAATAAGTTTTGGTCCCGGGCCTGGTGCTCCATCAAATATGTTAAATTCTCAATTTCAATATCATGGAAGAGCTCAACCTCGTGCAGATATTGCATTATATTTAGGAGATATTCAAGATCACGTTGTCACAATGTTTCAAAATTTATTAGCATATGAAAAAATTTTTAGTAGATCTCATTCAAATTACTTGGCTCAATTACAAGTTGAATCTTTTAATTCAAATAATAAAGTAACAGAAATGTTATCAAAAGTTACATTAATTGGTACAATGATTGTTCCTCTTAATTTAGTTACTGGTTTATTTGGTATGAATGTTCATGTTCCTGGTCAAGATACTGATGGTGCGGGACTTCAATGGTTTTTCGGAATTTTAGGTGTAATGATATTCATAGTTTGTTGCTCATTCGTACTTGCAAGAATTTGGATTTCAAGACTTGATAGTAGTGGTACAAGTCCATCTCCTGTAAGTTCAAGAAGATCAATTAAGAGTCTTGGATTAAAATCAAGAACAAGAGAAGCTGCAAAATCAATTATAAGTTTCCCAAACAAGTACGAATAATTTATTATTTGTAAAATTATTATTTAATGAAATAAGTAAAGAATATTGTAGAACTAATATAATAAAATAATGAAAAGGTGTAGGTTAAAAGAATGTAAAAAAATTGTTGAATTGATAGTTACGAGATATTGTAGATTAATTTACATATACTAATTAATTTATTTATGCTTTTTCTCCTTCTTCTTCTTTGGTTCATCAACTGGAATCCAGATTTCTCCTTCTTTTTCTCCATCATGCAATTTAGGTCCATTTCTATTTCTAAATACTTCTTGTCTCCACTCTTGTAAATGTCTCTTCTTAGTATACTTCCTCTTATCTTTTTTAACCTGGTCTTTTGTTCTATAAGGAGCAAATTTCTTGATACCAATATACTTATTCAAGTCTTTATCGTCAGCTAAAAGGATTTCTCTTACTGAAAGACCAAATGATTCTGGTGAAACTTCTCTATACTTAAATTTGACATCATCAGTTTGTGATCTCCCTCTTTCTTCTTCTACTTGATCTAATAACTTGGTGCTATTGGACTCCACAATCTGTTGTGCTTTTTCTCTTAATGACTCTTTTTGTTTCTTAGCTGACTTCTTTTCTTTGAGCTGTTCTTTCTTAGACTTCTTTTTAGGAGGTCCATCGATCTCTTCACCAATATCTTCACCAACATCTTCACCAATATCCTCACCAATATCTTCACCAATATCTTCACCAGAATCTTCAGAATCACCAGATTCTTCCTCTTCTTTCGACTCTTCTTTATCTCCATCAATTTCTTTTTTACCACTCTTGAACTCACTCATTATTTCATCATCTTCGTCCCACTTTGGTTTCTCATCAACATTGCCGTAGTATTGTTCGTCAAAGATCTGAGCCATTTTAGAGTCCCAGTCAGCATCATCAAAGTCGTCATCAAGTAATGAGTCTCCGAAAACCTTGTGTATAGTTTCATCACTGATTTCGTCACCAACCGCTTCTTTAATTTTTGAGAGTCTGTCAAGAACCGTATTAACCTTTTGATTCTTTTTCTTTCTCAAAGCTTCATCCACTTGTTGTTTTTCTTTTTCCTTCAATTCATTCTTCTTATCTCTTTGTCTTTTACGAGAGTTAGTATTACCTCTTCTTACAGTAGCTTGATTACGAGCATATGAAATAATTTCTGCAGAATTAGCATCTTCATAACGGAAATTATAAGCTTTTTCAAAACTTTCAACAGCGTCATCAAAATCTTCTTCATCATCTTGATCAATTTGATCAAGATTTATTACTTTATCATTTTTTTGAGGAATCCAAGCTTGAGTGTCTAAGAAAGCATTTAAAAATTCATCTGGATTCTTAGAAACATCTGGTAAAACAGTCTTCTGTTCTCTTTGTTGACGTTTTGGTTCTTTTTTAGTAAGGAAATCACCATCTTCTTCATCATTTTCATCATCATCGCTAAAAGCTTTATTAATATCAGACAATAATTGACTTCTTTCTTCTCTTTCAGTCACCACAAATGGTTTTTCCCCATCAACAGTTCCAAACTCATTATCTTCTTCATCTTTATATCCTCCAGATAATAAGTTCATACGGTGATAATCTTTTAAGTAGATAGGTTTATCTTTTGATAATTTATCTTTAAATGCAGCGTCTTTTTCAACGTCATCGAAAAACTTAACAGATGGATCAAGCAACTTTTCTGGATTTGTACGAATGGCTTGAAGAACTTCATTGATCCCTTTTTCAACATTTTCTGTGATAAGTTCTCCGAATTCGTCTTCTTCTTCTGAAGATGATTCATTTTCTGATTCAGAGTCATCCAGTGGTATGGATTTCGAAGGGTTTGACTCTGGAACTTTGAAATCTGGTTTGGAAACTTCAACAGCAGCGGTAGAGTCACCACCGACTTTCTCTGCTTCTTCTCTGGCTCTTTTAGCAGCGGATTTCTTTCTGGCCATGTTACTGAAAAGTTGAGATGAGTAAAAATAAATTAAGATGAGCTAGGTAGAGATCCGTACACCAGAAAACATCAAAAGACCAAAAAGCTATGTATGATAAGTGCACGGGTGTTTTATTAACTATAATCTTGAAACTACACCTTTTTCTTCGTACCACCAGCGGTAGGCCAATTCACAGCGATTTAAGTCGAGATTCTCACTGAGAACTACCCATAATCTTTCTAGAAGAAAAGATTTCTCACTGGCATTGCTGGAAACTACTAAACCCCAGATTCTATTAAGCCATGGAATGAACATCGATAATGGAAGGTAAGGAATTAAATTGAAAAATGCCAAAAGCATAGCCTCTCGCGAAGTATGTGGAATAATCCTTTTGGAAAATTCGTACGTTTGTGGCTGCTCTGTAGAAAATAAATTAACCTTCAAATCATCCTTGGGTTTTTTCTTTTTATTTCTATCAATGATATCTGTAGCATATTCTTCGAGTTGACTTAAAGTAGAGGCTGCTTCAACTTCCATAATAGGCTGTGCTGAAGTAAACACCTTTGCTGCATCGGTATTGATTGGCTGACCCGATGGAGTATTTCTACATGCAGCCAGCATAAACTCAAGAAATTCAAAAGCTGGTCCCTGTACAGAGACCTCCTGACCTGGTGTAGAGATCATTTTAGCAGGTGTAGAGAGCATCTTTTTACCAAGGACTTCAATGGCAATACTCAATTGGTTGGCAGAGAGTACTCCTGGAAATTGATTAAAGATTAAAGTTATATAGTCAATGGTTTTAGCAAAATGATCAGGGGTTTCAGTTTTTGAAAAACATATAAGAAGAGTGGAATGGGTAGCTTCAACTAATGCCATGTCCAGACTAGATCTGGCAATAGAAAGAGACACTGGGAAAATATTATTGTTGACAAATTGTTCATCTCTGAAATCTTGTTGAAGGTAATTTTCCCATAATCCTAATACAAATAAAACTTTACACCGCATGATGTAGTTATGATTAAGCAGTTGAGGATGAAGGTTGATTTCACGGTGATTACCAATCAAGAACCGAGTGAATGATTCGAACTGTTGATCCACATTGTTTTTCAATATAATTTCTAGTGCTAAGTAGTAAACGAAATTGAAACTGTCGAATCCACCTTGCCCAATAGAAACGAGGATAAAGTTCGTATAATACAAGCAACGAAGTATTTTAAAAGAAAGTTGCTTGTACTGTACCTCCAGTTGACGAGTAGAGAATAAGGACATGAAACCAGATTGAACGGTGAGAAATCTAGTAAGAATTCCTTGAAAGATGACAATTTGAGCGAAAAATAACGACTTCAAGACAAGCCAAAACTGCTGGGTTTCAGAGTCATGTGGACCCAGTACAGGATCATGATTAAGTGGGAGATTAGCGATGATGTCGGTGAACTTCTCACTAAATATGGCAATTTTAGTAATTGTAGAATCAAGGAGTTCAAATGAGCCTGTGGACGCAGGTAGACCTTGAATTTGAGATTCTAAAAGAAGAGATAGACGATTTAATAGTTTTGCTACCGGGTGTTGACGGTATGTTTCGAAATCTCGATTCAATAAAGGAAGAAATACTGCAATATCTGGACTAAATAGGAGATCAGTTACTGCTGTCACAATTATGGGATCCGAATGAGCCAAACGAGTGTGAAGAGGACGAGGCATTGATGCTAAACATAATACAGCAACATTCACTACATGAGGATCGGCATATCTGTGGACAGATTTTTTAAAGCAATCTTCAAATAACCATTGAATATGAGAATCCCAACGAGAGAAAAACCATCTGAAATCTATGGAAGGATGCAAATCTTCACGACCCTCCGATACAAGGCTAAGACCGGCAATTACGGGAAGAACTTTCCAAGTATTTTCCCGGGAAAATTGAGCAAAATTAGTGATCTCTTTACTGAAGATATCAAACCATGATTTAATCGGTAGCGTTGGCTGAGAAATACGAAGTTTCTTGGCCGCAATGGCAGAGAATACTTCAGCTACAGCGTAAGTGTCAGAAATGGTGGGGGAAGAAGGAAATATCACGGTACTATTGAGGAAACTGGCAATAATAAGTCGAAGATTATAATCATGCTTTACTATGGGGAGGTAATGGTAGAGGTATGAAAGGAGTTTATTGGGGGAAGTATCGGCCTGGGGAAATCGTAACTCGTTTATGAGAATATCAAGGTCCTGTGGAGCCAGAGAAGCAAGGAATTGAGGAGGCATCCGTCGGGTAAAGTAAGAAGTAGGAAGTACAGATATGGGAACGGTAGAAAATGTGGAGACACCGAGGTGTGAGAGAACACCCGTACACCCAAAGTAATTTCCAAAAGTAATAGAAGAATAGGATTCGATGGAGAGAGTGTGATGGGCTACGATGTCTTTGTCCAGAGTTAGTAGGGTGGCGGAACGTGGAACAGGGTGGAAGAAAATGGTGTTGTGTGAACTCTGGCTTGATGGGAAATGGCTGCAAAATTGCTGCAGAAGCAACCAAGACAAGATTGCAAAAGATAGCCTCAAGAAGCTCTTCCGTAACGACTAGAAGCAAGACGACAATTTACGTGGAATCACAGATTATAAGTTGTTATCAGGCAGCATAATTGCTGGTGTGGTAAGATCGACTATTTTTTCAACGAGGCAGCACTAAGAGTATGAGAGTACTAGACAGAAGACAACACCGGGACAGAAAAAGGGCCCGAGTACTTTAGCGAAAAAGAGCAAGCTCACAGAAGTAATTGCCAAGACATGGCTTAGCTGACTAGAGAAACTTGTATGTCAAGATTATATTGAAAAACTGAAGGTGAAAATCAGGTTGTAAAATTCCAGCAAACTCAAAGCAATTCGTCTCTTCCAAGCCAATTGAGTACCCACAGAGTCCTACCACTGAAACGTGTTCAGGAAGGTCCAAATTCACAAATTGGTTTCAAATAGGACAATTCACTGATATTTTCAATCACCATCTCTTCACTTCTCGGCACGTGACTTTTTTCATTAATCGAATGATACGCCTGATATTTTCATTTCTTCAACACTAACTAAAATACCGTTCAAACCCCAATCCCAACACCCCCACAACGCCAAATTTCTTGCACCACCATGAAGTCGAGGGTCAATCCCGTGGCGAGATCGTGCCATAACTTTGTATACAATCTTCGGCACTTTAAACCCGTATCTAAACGACCTCGATTTAAAGCTACAAATCATCCTTTTTGTACAAATTCCCAGCTCCTTGATGCTTCTTATACCCACTGGATGCTACGAACACTGAGAGATATTCCGTCCAAGATATTTCGAACTCTTGTTGAGAGTCAACCGGTGGGAAATGGACCTAAACCAGCGCCAAAATCTAAATTTGAACGACTAGCACCAACTTCAGCGTTATATCATCATCATCAGCATTTAAAGCCAGATTATGCCGACCAGCTCATGGCCGGATCTCTGGATGTGGAAGCAGTTGAATTCTCACGGTGTTTAACGTCGTTTGACATAAAAGAAGTTCACTCTAAACTCTCTCAATACCATCATCAAAATCGGTATGTTACACCAGCTATAGTCAACGAAATTATAGCGGCTGTGGCCCCAGACGGACTCAGCCTCGCTGATGATATTGAAGATCCACGATATTTGGGCCTCAATCATCTAGAATTGACCCCAGGCCTACAGTCATTGTACTATTCAGTACCGTACGTTCACGACATTTGCAAAATGTACGAAAAAAAATGCATTAATAATAAAACTTTCCAGCAAAATTACATATGGAGTTGCTACCACATGAACGATATGGATACACTTCAGCGACTTGTCCATAGGTACTTTGCTAATTCAGATTATAGTCCGAGAACTTTAGGCTACTTAATGAGTGCATTTATTTTGAACTATGACATTCAATTTTGCAGAAATCTCTTTGATACACTTCTTGGACGAGGAGTTCCATTAGCAGCACTGCTTTTGGATATAGTGATATCTCGTCTTGTAAGCACAGGTGCAATATTTGAAAATATCTTGTCGATGTTTGAATCATGGACTAAAGCTGATAATTGCGAAAATCCTTCACCATCAGCAGTATCGCTAGTACTTCGAGAGGTGCACCGCTATGGTACAGAGCTGGAAGTAGATGCGGTCTGCCGTTTTGTTGCTGCATTGGGCTTAAAATCTCATCATTTGGTCAAAAGTGCCAACTTACAGCATACTATCAAAGAAAGAGATCCAAGTGCTATAAAGAAACCCATATACAAGCAAGACTTTGACCGTGTATCAGAGATCACATGGGGGCTCAACGAGGCTGACAGCATACAGGTATATCATTCATTTGTGGAGTTTTTTGTCAAGTACTCCAACATCAAGACGGTACAAATAATTTTGTTACAAATGAAGAGCCAAAATCTCCCATTCACAGATAAGTGCTATCAGCTAATTATTAAGTACTATAGCTCACACGGTGAGTTCTTGACGTTGTTGAATTTCTTCATGCGGTCGTCTGCCATAGATGGGAAAGACGGACTCAAGTTCAAATTAACTTTTGTTAAAAACTTATACGAAACATACGTACAAACGTACCCATACTACGCGGGCAAGTTTGACCAAAAATTCAAGGCTTGGATCCAAGGTAGTGAATTTTTCAGCGATGATGATAAGCTCAAACTTTTACGGGGATGTAAAATTGTCAAGTTAAGATCAAAATTAACTCCATACAATCTTGACAAATGCGTTTTGAATAATACACAAAAATATGACAGCAGTTGGGAACAAATCAAGTGGGAAACAAATGCATTGACAGGAACACAACCCGCGTGTAAACAACAAGTAAGTTTCCGAATCAATAAGGGATTCCGAGACATAATGAGAAAAGGATATAAGCCAGATTTTCAGCTATTAGAGACAACATTTAGAAGACTGAATTTTAATTACCGAACCGTGGTTTACGACCTTGTGAAAACTCTCAGAATGTACAGGAAAATACCTAAACTTGACTTGATATCACTTCAACTAAATCATCCATCTAAGTATAAATTACGAGAATTTTACATGGCAAATATGCATCAGCTCAATAGCAATCACAAACTCATGCTTGCCCGGATTCTTGTGAATAAAAAGATGTATGGCGAAACGAGGAAATTACTCGACAGCATCAATAACGAAGAACTTAGTGATCGGAACAAGATGGTTAAACTCCATACAGAGTTGAGAAATGCAATTGATTTCAGTAGATTTGATGAAGTCATCCAAATAATTGACGATTTCGCAGTGGATAGAATTGTTTTGAGTCCGTACATATACGAACAGTGTGTTTATGTAGAGAAACTCATGCTTCAGAAACTAAAGGTTGTTGAAAAAAAGCAATTAGCATTGAAAGTGATGGAAGGAAGAGAGATGGAGAAAACTCAAGGGACAGAAGGTGAAAATGAAGAACAAGTGAAACAAGACTTAGATTTGTATAAATTAAACTTAAACTTAGCATTGAACCGATTAAGAGGATTAATTGGAGACATTGAGATCAGGCTCAAACAGGACAAAATTGATCTCGAGAAACAAGTGGATGTGATGTTCACCGGGATCGAACTGTGGATCTCAAGCTGTAAATAGAAATGTAACGGTGTTACGTAAGACCAATAGGTTATCTAGAGTAGACTAAGATTAATGTAGCTGTGATGCTAATGTAACGTTACATTGGCGATGAGCAAGCCATGACGGCAGCGGTGCGAATAAATGAGAAGTAAAATTATACTTGTACGATGAAATGGCGCTGACAGGCGACATCAACAACGTGTTGACACTAACGGTATGCAATGCAAGATCCGGAGATAGATTCGATAACTCGACTACCATAACGGTTATCTCCTTGTTTCTAATAATTACTAACCTCAGGATGAATCAATCAAAGATCTCCTTCTCAGCTCAATCTGGGCTACATTAGAATGTACGATTTGCTCCGATACCATGCATGTGCCATTCCTTGCATCATGCGGACATCTGTTCTGTTATGGGTGTCTTAACCTGTGGTTTACGACCAAAGTAAATTGTCCAACTTGTAGAAAAACCCTTGAAGCTCCTCCGATCTTAAATATTCAACTTAAACAAATCAGCGATAGTCTTAGTGATATAGTGGGCGGCGGAACCGACGAAGCCAGTAAACAATTCCGTGAACGACGCCGGGAAAATCAACAGGAATACGATGACGATTTCCGTCATAAACAGGTCTTCGGTGATGCTTTCAGCACGGCATTGACTCTCATTGATAACTCTGACGGTGTTCCGCGGTGTGGGAACTGTCATTGGGAAGCTCATGGATCACAATGTCTCCATTGTGGCAGTCGGTTTCGAGTCCCACAATCTGATGGTTACTACGATAGCGATGGTGATGCTTTTGATATGGAAGATGATGAAGATGAAGAAGGTGAAGGGGAAATCACAAGTCATAGACGAGGATTTGTCGATGACGGCGGTAATGGTGATGAACAAATGGCAGGGTCACTGAATGAGTACGATTCTGATGATAGTTTTATTGATACTCGAGAATTGACAGAAATAAATCTAGATTTGGACGCTGAAGATGGCGTAAGCGATGCAGGTAGAGATAGCGACGGAAGCAGACATAGCGACGATAGCGATGCTCGAGGCAGTGGCGGAAATAGCGATAGTGAAGGCGATGGTGATGGTGATAGTGATGGTGACGGGGAATGGGAAGGATTTGGTGGCTACGATTCAGGAGACGGATTTTCCATACCTGAATCGACATTTCACGATCTAACCGCAGATGTCGATGACGACGACGAGGTCATTGAAGTAGGTGGCCGTAGCCGTCGAATTGTGATTTCTAGCGACGAAGAGTAGCTGCAAATCAAGATTTCCCAAACAAAACACCCGTGCACCACAACAAAACTCAATACATACGAAATGTACGGGTGTGACAAATGAGTTTCGCACATCCCAAACTCGCACGCAGCCATTGGCTAACAAAATGAACTGATAATTTTCACTATAATCAACACATTTACCATTACACCATGGACCCACAAAGAATCATCGAATTACAAAAACGTTACCAAACTTCCAACTCGAGGTTATGGTTGAGAGGAGGCCGTTCCAAGTTTTTGGTTTTCCCATTTTACGCTCTTTTCACCGTAGCTACCGTTGGCCCCTTATACTACACTGGAAGAGCAGTTTTCGGTATCAAAGACGAGTAAGCAGATGGCCCGAGGTCACTCTAGATAAGCTCATTGCACGATGCTCCGCAAATCACAGTAACTATTTATCATTCTAATACACGGTATATTACAGTGGACATGTAGAAGAGGAGAGAACTGAAGGAAGCAGATAATCAAAGGGAACAAAGAAACATTACAACGTAGACAAGAAGAAGAAGGAGAAGAAGAAGAAGAAGAAGAAGAAGGAGAAGGTAAGAAGCAAGTATTGTAGAAGAAAACATAGAGGCAAAACAATCGAGGACAGTCAAGCGAATGATGTGTAGATTTGGAATCGTCTGATGCCATTTCGTTCTGTTGGTTCTGCTGATGTTGAGCATCACCAGATCGCACAGCTGGCAACTTACAACGGAAAGAATTGAACGAAAGGACACTCAGAACGGTCAAGGATTCATTTACGCCAGGAAGTACTCTATTTGAACCCGTTACTGGCTAGTTTTTTTTTTTCGAATTTTTCTCTGGCTTGTTCAGCTTCCCCAACTTTTATCTTGCTCGATCTTTAAATTTTTCAGTTGCAACTAATCTTTCCACTTTTACTTAATTTTCGCCAGTCTTCCTTTCTCTCTAGTATTTCGGCTTGAAGTGTATTGATCCAGTCACTGCTACCATCAATGCTTTCGAACCTACCTCCAAAAGTACTCGATTTCGTCATCGATCTTCTCCCCCAACAATCGGTGCTCAACTTGGCTCTCACCAACTTTCACTTCTACCATCCGTGTATCGCCAAACTCTACCGCCATATCTCCATCCAGTCCGATCTAGTCCTCGATCCGGTCCATACTCCTGTCAATTATAAGCTCGACCCGTCCGATGCTACTAAAACCATCATGTACGGCTTTAAATCTCCTACAATTGACGAACAACACCATTTACAGTTGCTAACGGCCAGGATTCACAGCTTGACATCGGCAGTAACCATAAACCACCAACTAGCCGCTGCAATCATTTCCATTTCCGTCGATGAGGGTCAATCACCTTTTCCTGACCATGTAGTTGAAGCCATTCTAAACTTACTAGCTGTGATTTCTTCGGGTGAAAACTGCCTTTCTAAATTATACATTGGCAGCTACCAGCTCCGAAATCGTCTCAAATATCGCCTGTGGGTACTGAAATTTCTGCTTCTGTCGGTGGTCGTTGATAATACCGATCAGTTTCTCGTGCTACATCAGGTACAGGAGGTTATTCTTGCTTTTGGTGATGCCGATAACCGAGGCACCGACATACTTCTGACATCAACACCTCCTGTGAAAATTAACCTCGACGCTACAGAGAGCCTTGTACTACCGCAAGATGTTACCCGATACGTCAATGCCATTAACTTTTTAACAAGAAGTTATGGTTTGCAGCCATTCACGGTTTCGCCCAAGACGATTTCTCTACTTTTTTGTCATAATGAAAAAACCCAATCGTTTTCTGTGGCATCATTGACGTCACAGTACGCCTTCCTCGATTGGTCAAATGTTTCCAGACTCCAATTATCTTTAGGGTGTTGTGTCGAGTCTTGTAATCATGAATGTATTGAAGATTTTCTTGCTTGGGTTCTGATCCACCTTCCCACTACGCTTCGAGGGCTATACTTGATCCAGAACTCACCAGCGGTCATAAATAATCATGCATGGAACGAAAAGTGGGATATAATTGCCATGAACTTGATAAAGTCGGTAGTTGATTCACAAAATCATGCCTCCAAGCTAGCTGAAAACCTTCAACAAACACAAGATGGTCAGCAGGACCGGACTATTCATCAAGCCCATGTGAAACCTCAGCTTTCCGTTATCTCCATAATGCACTCGGTAGTGGCCGATGGAGTTATTCTGGATGGGTTCGAAGGGAATTACCTTCGTAGACTTGAACTTTATGGTCATTTTCTTCCTAATTTCCTCTCTAATAGACCCCGGAAACTCACCTTGATATTACCAAATTTACTCGCTAGCTTATCGGTATACGAACAAGCCATGAATAACTTGATGTGGAATGGGTGCAAATGCAAACACTGTGAGATTTACTTGAATAAAATAGATAAGTTTCTAATCTACCATAAATATTACAATTTTCGTCTGAAAATTTACAAAGATCTACTTCCCATCAACATCATTCGATCAATAAGTGACGTTTTAACTAGACGAATGACAATTGACGAAAATTATGGATGTTTAAGTATTCTTGAAAATCCATTAAAGTCAATTAATTGGGATTTCCACGATAACAATTTTTCTATACCATTCAAATGCCTTAATTACAAAAACTACGAGGAAGGTGAATACGAGGATGAAAAAGATCCTTTGGATGAGGAGTTATACTTTGATGCTGAAGATACTCATAATGATTGTGAATTTTACAATTTGATATTCAATGGAACCATAAGTGTATGTATTTCACATTACCTTAATGATATTGTACTTAAACTTATTAATTTGAATAGAGGAAATGCAGAAGATATTCATATTGGAGGTATTGACGATGAAAATGACGGAAATGTTGAATTCCAAATTAATAAATTGATAATTAATGGAATTGTATATAACTTTGATAAGGAACCTAATGGAACTGCCTTTTTCAGCAACAGCTACGATGAAACGTATTGAATTAATGGCAAAACATTTACGAAACACTATTTAAAAGAAACAAGATGATATGTAAGTATCGGAAAGTCCGAATAGCAAAATTAAGTTTAATTTTTAACAATAGATGAAGATTACGACCGGAAAGTCCGAATGAGATTTAAAATGTAAGCCAAGTTCAAAAGTATTAAGTACAGTATTTCCCACATAGATGTCGCACCCTTAATTTCAGGATGTCGCTGGGTAAAGGTAATTTTATCTTCAAATCAGAGATAACTTGTCACTGGCCCAAATACATATTTCGTGAAATTTA